>VCII01000724.1:0-1475383 GCA_006030095.1 Triplophysa siluroides
ATTTTGGCGCCCCTAAGCGGCCATGAAAAGGAAATTTCCTTTCTACTTGTTTTGGATAATTATTTACATCACTTTCCACAAAAGTCATCTGCATTGTTGGTTTCCAACTGTCGAAAAACCAACCGACAGTTCGCAAAAGTAGTTTTTGACATCATCAAGCGATACTCACGAACCGTTCGATCGACAGAAGTGGTTCTAAGGCAAAGTTGCTCAAATGAGGAGATCTATCATATGATATAAATATTTTGGGTATATGTCAATGTCACGTGATACCCAGTTGTTTATGCACTCCAAAAGCGTTATTACGCCCCCGTGCCGAATAAGTTCATATTTCTTACAACCTTCAGGACCATGATCGAATAAGCCAGTAAGTGTCGTTTGATCATCCTTTGTTAACCTGGTCTAATGAGGGCTCCAAATTTCATTGACCGTTGGCGGCCATGTTTTTTGAGATACGCCAATTCCTTCCTTTTGGGTAGTCATAGGACATGACACAAAACACACCATACCAAATAATAAGTCAATCGACAACTGTTGCCTAGTTATAGCCATTTTTGAGTTTATTCCAATTATAGCGCCACCTATTGGCAAATCGCCGCCGCTTATTTTTTAATGTACCACCTCAGACTGAGGTCTACGTATATGTACCAACCCCATGAAGATATCTCAAACGTTTCATGAGTTTATGGCCATTTTAGCTAAAATATGCCAGTTTCCGTTTGGACGTTTTTAGCGCCCCCTAGCGGCCTGAATGGAAAATTCCTCACTTTTTTTCGATAACTATTTACATTCACACTCCACAGAATTCATCACAGCGTTGGTTTGGTTCCGATAGGGCAAAAATCCAGACTAGTTTGAAAAATTTTTTTTTTTTCATAATGCCTAATTAGCGGGAAAATTTTGCATACCGGAATGAAATCAGAGATATACGTTTTTAAGTTTTGAGCCAATGATTACACTGATATAAAACACTTGGGGTGCGACAAACGGTTTTAGGAGTAACAAGCGCAAACGCGTTTTTTCATTGCTGTAGCGCGCCACCTATGGGGCCGATATGGCTGGCTCTTGTATCTGAGTAGCGAGCAAGACTACTACCATCTGACCGAGTCTCAGCTTTGTCGGCCTTAACGGTTTGGGCTGCACGAGCAGTTTTTATGGCAGAAATATAAAAAGAATACTAAAAATAACAAATACAATAGTTTCTAGCCTTCGGGCTCGAACCCTAAATATAGCTGCAAGCAGCAATCATCGGGTTCGAGCAGTCCAAGGCGTCCAAGGTACTTTGGCCGTCGTCGACTAGGCTCAGGAATCACGCCGTTACACATCCACGACCGGATGACACTCTCCCACACACCAAGAAAAATGACAGAAAATTGTCTGTAAACGGTTAATACTGACCACGCATGCTTACACTCGTATGCAAAAACAGGCGTAAACCGATAATAACCGAGGGACGAGTGAAATTAACCAATTCTCATGTCTCTACGATGTTTTTGTTGCAGAGATATAGATCTTGCTAAACGTGCCTAAGCTAAGCTGTTTGTTGCCATGGGCGTGGAATAGCACCTGCCAATTAATAACACATCAAACCACAAGTCAAACGAAACAACCCC
Source organism: Triplophysa siluroides (assembly GCA_006030095.1). Classification (NCBI taxonomy): domain Eukaryota; kingdom Metazoa; phylum Chordata; class Actinopteri; order Cypriniformes; family Nemacheilidae; genus Triplophysa; species Triplophysa siluroides. The sequence continues at coordinate 1,614 of VCII01000724.1, forward strand.
AGTGTCTCTACGATGTTCTATGCAGAGATATAGGTCTAGCTAATGGTCACTAAGTTCAACTTGTTTATTGCTATGGGTGTGGCATGGCACCTGTCAATTGATAACACACTAAGCCCAAGTGAAACGAACCAAGCCCTGGTCTCTATGACATTCTACTGCAGATATGTAGGTCTTTTGTTAATCCAATGCACATTCTTCAAATAGCTTATTTTTTCTCCAGTTTGATGCTCGGTTTGAACTTCAGCAAGTGGTGTCACCACATGTAGATGCCAAAATGGATGAGTTTATGCTATTTGACTGGCTGATTAGAAGATTATAGAAGACATGTATAAAAAAGCCATTAATGAATGATAATTCACCTGTTGACTGTTGTGAAGGCATGCCTCTTCTGATGAGAATCACATGTTGCATGCTTGTTTTAAGGCATAATATGTATAAAGGTTCTTAATGGCAAGTCATTGGATTATTTATTAAGGAGTAGCGACCTTCAACGTACTCGTTTCATGCCTATAAATAATAAAGGACCCTGTTATGGTCCCACAACTAAAAAAACTCAACATGTTTTTGATGATTATTGACCTAGAGAGTCCAGAGAAATGTACTGTTGGTGAATTTTTTAAATTGCTTGAAAATCCTAAACTAGTTAGCAAAATTAGTTTTTTTACATCATTACCAATAACTCCCAAACCATTTGATATACATCAATGGTTTTAGAGGCAAAGTTGTTAGGAATGAGGAGATCTATCGTTTGATATCAATAGTTTGTGTATTAGTCAAATGTCACGTGACACATAGTTGTCTAGGCCACCAAAAAGACATGTATTTTGCCATTTTTACTGTTATAGCGCCACCTAGTGTCCAACGCCGCGGTCTTTTGCATGTGACCTCGGAGTGAAGGTCTTCACATATGTTCCGAGCCCCATGAAGATATCTTAAAAACAACTTCTTGAGTTATGGCTATTAAGATACAAAAAAGCTACTTCCGGGTTGTATGTGTTTGCGCCACCTAGCGACCATGAATCGAAATTTCAACTTTTTTTCGATAATTATTTACATTCACACTCACAGAAATTCATCAAGCGTTGGTTTGGTTCCGATAGGGCAAATTCCAGGGACTAGTTCATTTTTTTTTTTTTTTTCATAAAATGCAATTAGCGAAAAACTTTCCGAGCGCAAATAAAAACGGAGATATACGTTTTTTTCGGCCCGAGCCACTGATTCCAATGATACCAAACCCTTGGGTGTGCGAAAACGGTTTAGGAGTTATGAGGCTAAACGCGTTTATCATCGCTGTAGCGCCCCCTATGGGCCGATTGGCTGTTTTTTCTGTCTCCGAGTAGCCAACAGAGTACAACCATCTGACCAAGTATCAGTCTCTAGGCCTTACGGTTTGGGCTGCACGATCAGTTTTTAGGGGGAAAAAGTGCTCTGTGAGCATTATAATAACAATATAGCTGCAAGCAGCAATCATCGGGTTTCGAGCGATTTAAGGCTTGTAATGTACGTTTGCAGTCGTCGACTAGGCTCAGGAGTCGCACCGTAACACATCCACGACGGATGACACCTCCCCACACCAAGAAAAATGACAGAAATTGTCGGTAACGTTAATATGGACCACGCATGCCTACACTCCTATGCAAAAACAGGTGTAAACCGATAATACCTGAAGGACGAGTGAAATGAACCAATTCTCATGTCTCTACGATATTTTGTTGGCAGAGATATAGATCTTGCTAAACGGTTTGCTAAGCTAACCTGTTTGGTTGCCATGGACGTGGAATAGCACCTGCCAATTAATAACACATCAAACCACAAGTCAAACGTAGCAACCCCAGTGTCTCTACGATATTCTACTGCAGAGATGTAGGTCTGGCTAGACGGTTGCTAAAATAATCTGTTTGGTTGCTATGGGCGTGGCTGTCAATTAATAAAAAACGAAGCCATTAGTAAAACAAAGCAACTCCTGTGTCTCTATCACATTTCTATTGCAGATATATAGTATTTTTTGTTAATACAATGCACATTCTTCAAAATAGCTTCGTTTGTGTTTCTGAAGAATTAATATTGATTAAAAAAATACAACCACCTTTAATAGATAATGATTCTCATTTATGGTCTGCAACAATTTCCAGAAGGCCGTGCCATTTAACTGATGCTTATTTGGTAGACTCTGGTGACTCAGAAGGCCATTGGAGTACAGTGAGCTCATTGTCATGTTCAAGAAACCAGTTTTGAGATCATTTGAGCTTTTCTGACATGGTCCATTTTCCTGCTGGAAGTAGGCATCAAAAGATGGACATGGTTGACAACAATCCTCAGCTGGTATGTGTAATCTAATATATCCCTAACATATATCCAATTTTCTGATGCTCGGTTTGAACTTCAGCAAGTGGTGTTCACCACGTCTAGATGCCAAAATGGATTGAGTTTTATGCTATGTGACTGGCTGATTAGCAATTTGATTAGCAAAGGATGTATTTATTAAAGACATGTATAAAGAAGTCATTTAAATGAATGATAATTCACCTTTTTTGACTATTGTGAAGGCATGCCTCTTCCGATGAGAATCACATTTTGCATGCTTGTTTTGTGTCATAATATGTATAATAGTACTTAATGGCAAGTCAGTTGGATTATTTATTAAGGAGTAGCGACCTTCACTGTACTAGTTTCACGCTAATATATATAAAGGACCCTGTTATGGTCACAAAACTTAAAAAACTCAACATGTTTTTGATGATTATTGACCTAGAGAGTCCAGAGAAATGCACTGTGGTGAAATTTTGAAATTGCTTGAAAATCCTTGAACAAGTTTGCAAAAGTAGGTTTTTTACATCATCACCAAAACTCACAAACCATTTGATAGACATCAATGGTCAAGAGGCAAAGTTGTTATGAATGAGGAGATCTATGTTTGATATCAATAGTTTTGTGTATTAGTCAAATGTCACGTGACACACAGTTGTCTAGGCCACCAAAAGACATGTACATTTAACCATTTTTACTGTTATAGCGCCACCTAGTGTCCAAACGCCACGTTATTTGTATGTGACCTCGGAGTGATGGTCTACAATATTCCCGAGCCCCATGATGATATGTTCAGAGCCGTTCTGGATTTATGGCATTTAAATGTGATAGGCTCCGCCCATTTTTTTATTTTGGCGCCCCTAAGCGACCGTGAAAGGAAATTTCTACTTTTTTCGATAATTATTTACAATCACTTTCCACAAAAGTCATCTGCATTGTTTTGGTTCCGATCGGTCTAAAAACAACGACTAGTTCGCGAAAGTAGGTTTTTGACATCATCAGCGATAACTCACGAACCGTTCGATCGACAGAAGTGGTTCAAGAGGCAAAGTTGCTCAGAATGAGGAGATCTATCATATGATATAAATAGTTTGTGTATATATGTCAAATGTCACGTGATACACAGTTGTTTATGGACTCCAAAAGCACTATTTCGCCCCCCGGTGGCCGAATAAGTTCATATTTCTTACAGACCTTCAGGACCATGAGACGAATAAGCCAGTAAGTGTCGTTACGATCAGCCTTTGTTAACCCGGTCTAACGAGGGCTCAAACTTCATCGACCGATGGCGGCCATGTTTTTTAAGATACGCCAATGTCCTTTTGGTAATCATGGGACATGACACAAGGACACACCATACCAAATAATAAGTCAATCGAGCAAACTGTTGCCTAGTTATAGCCATTTTTGAGTTTATTCCAATTATAGCGCCACCTAGTGGCGGATCGCCGCTTATTTTTTAATGTAACCTCAGACTGAGGGTCTACGTATATGTACCAAGCCCCATGAAGATATCTCAAACGGTTCATGAGTTATGGCCATTTTAGCTAAATATGCCACTTCCGGTTTGGACGTTTTAGCGCCACCTAGCGGCCGTGAATGGAAAATTCAACTTTTTTTCGATAATTATTTACATTCACACTCAACAGAAATCATTAGCGTTGGTTTGGTTCCGATAGGGGAAAAATCCAGGGACTAGTTCATTTTTTTTTTTTTTCATAAAATGCTAATTAGCGAAAAATTAATACGGAAATAAATCGGAGATATACGTTTTTTAAGTTTTGAGCCAATGATTACACTGATATAAAACACTTGGGTGTGCGACAAACGGTTTAGGAGTAACAAGCGCAAACGCGTTTTTCATCGCTGTAGCGCCACCTATGGGCCGATTTGGCTGGCTCCGTGTATCTGAGTAGCGACAAGGACTACTACCATCTGACCAAGTCTCAGCTCTGTCGGCCTTACGGTTTGGGCTGCAGATCAGTTTTAGGGCAGAATAATTTAAAGAAAAAAAAAAAAAAGAAAAAAACCTGAAGCAGCAATATCGGTTCGAGCAGTCTAAGGCGTCCAAGGTACGTTTGCCGTCGTCGACTAGGCTCAGGAATCACGCCGTTACACATCCACGACGACCACTCTCCCACACCAAGAAAAATGACAGAAATTGTCTGTAACGGTTAATACGGACCACGCATGCTTACACTCGTATGCAAAAACAGGCGTAAACCGATAATACCTGAGGGACGAGTGAAATGAACCAATTCTCATGTCTCTACGATGTTTTGTTGCAGAGATATAGATCTTGCTAAACGGTTGCTAAGCTAACCTGTTTGGTTGCCATGGGCGTGGAATAGCACCTGCCAATTAATAACACATCAAACCACAAGTCAAACGAAACAACCCCAGTGTCTCTACGATGTTCTATTGCAGAGATATAGGTCTAGCCTAATGGTCACTAAGTGAACTTGTTTAGTTGCTATGGGTGTGGCATGGCACCTGTCAATTGATAACACACTTCAAAATAGCTTCTTTTCTTTTCTCCAGTTTGATGCTCGGTTTGAACTTCAGCAAGTGGTGTTCACCACATGTAGATGCCAAAATGGATTGAGTTTATGCTATGTGACTGGCTGATTAGAAGATTATTAGAAGACATGTATAAAAAGCCATTTAAATGAATGATAATTCACCTTTTGACTGTTGTGAAGGCATGCCTCTTCCTGAGAATCACATTTTGCATGCTTGTTTTGTGTCATAATATGTATAATAGTTCTTAATGGCAAGTCAGTTGGATTATTTATTAAGGAGTAGCGACCTTCAACGTACTCGTTTCACGCTAATATAATAAAGGACCCTGTTATGGTCACAAAACTAAAAAACTCAACATGTTTTTGATGATTATTGACCTAGAGAGTCCAAAGAAATGCACTGTGGTGGAAATTTTGAAATTGCTTGAAAATCCTTGAACAAGTTAGCAAAAGTAGGTTTTTTACATCATCACCAATAACTCACAAACCATTTGATAGACATCAATGGTTTAAGAGGCAAAGTTGTTATGAGGAGATCTATCGTTTGATATCAATAGTTTGTGTATTGGGTCAAATGTCACGTGACACACAGTTGTCTAGGCCACCAAAAGACATGTACATTTAACCATTTTTACTGTTATAGCGCCACCTAGTGTCCAAACGCCACGTTCTTTTGCATTTGACATCGGAGTGATGGTATACACATATTTCCCGAGCCCCATGATGATATGTTCAGCTGTTCTGGATTTATGGCCATTTAAATGTGATAGGCTCCGCCCATTTTTTTATTTTGGCGCCCTAAGCGGCCGTGAAAGGAAATTTCTACTTTTTTTCGATAAGTATTTACAATCACTTTCCACAAAAGTCATCTGCATTGTTTTGGTTCCGATCGGTCTAAAATTCAACGACTAGTTCGCGAAAGTAGGTATTTGACATCATCAGCGATAACTCACGAACCGTTCGATCGACAGAAGTAGTTCTAGAGGCAAAGTTGCTCAGAATGAGGAGATCTATCATATGATATAAATAGTTTGGGTATATGTCAAATGTCACGTGATACACAGTTGTTTATGGACTCCAAAAGCGTTATTACGCCCCCGGTGGCCGAATAAGTTCATATTTCTTACAGACCTTCAGGACCATGAGTCGAATAAGGCCAGTAAGTGTCGTTTCGATCAGCCTTTGTTAACCTGGTCAAATGAGGGCTCAAACTTCATCGGCCGATGGCGGCCATGTTTTTTGAGATACGCCAATGTCCTTCTTGATATTCATGGGACATGACACAAAGACACACCATACCAAATAATAAGTCAATCGAGCAAACTGTTGCCCAGTTATAGCCATTTTTGAGTTTATTCCAATTATAGCGCCACCTAGTGGCAGATCGCCGCTTATTTTTTAATGTAACCTCAGACTGAGGGTCTACGTATATGTACCAAGCCCCATGAAGATATCTCAAACGGTTCATGAGTTATGGCCATTTTAGCTAAATATGCCAGTTTCGGTTTGGACGTTTTAGCGCCACCTAGCGGCCGTGAATGGAAAATTCAACTTTTGTTCGATAACTATTTACATCACACTCCATAGAATTCATCAGCGTTGGTTTGGTTCCGATAGGGCAAAAATCCATGGACTAGTTTGAAAAAGTAGGTTTCGCATATTATGCTAATTAGCGGGAAAATTTGCATACCGGAAATGAAATCAGAGATATACATTATTTAAGTTTTGAGCCAATGATTACACTGATATAAAACACTTGGGTGTGCGACAAACGCTTTAGGAGTAACAAGCGCAAACGCGTTTGTCATCGCTGTAGCGCCACCTATGGGCCGATATGGCTGGCTCCGTGTATCTGAGTAGCGAGCAAGACTACTACCATCTGACCGAGTCTCAGCTTTGTCGGCCTTACGGTTTGGGCTGCAGTATCAGTTTTATGGCAGAATAATAAAAAGAAGAATAAATATAGCTGCAAGCAGCAATCATCGGGTTCGAGCAGTCTAAGCGTCCAAGGTACGTTTGCCGTCGTCGACTAGGCTCAGGAATTGCGCCGTTACACATCCACGACGGATGACACTCTCCCACACCAAGAAAAATGACAGAAATTGTCTGTAACGGTTAATACGGACCACGCATGCTTACACTCGTATGCAAAAACAGGCGTAAACCGATAATACCTGAGGGACGAGTGAAATGAACCAATTCTCATGTCTCTACGATGTTTTGTTGCAGAGATATAGATCTTGCTAAACGGTTGCTAAGCTAAGCTGTTCGGTTGCCATGGGCGTGAAATAGCACCTGCCAATTAATATCACATCAAACCACAAGTCAAACGAAAAAACCCCATTGTCTCTACGATGTTCTATTGCAGAGATATAGGTCTTTTTTGTTAATCCAATGCACATTCTTCAAAATAACTTTTTCTCCAGTTTGATGCTCGGTTTGAACTTCAGCAAGTGGTGTTCACCACATGTAGATGCCAAAATGGATTGAGTTTATGCCATGTGACTGGCTGATTAGAAGATTATTGAAGACATGTATAAAAAAGCCATTTAAATGAATGATAATTCACCTTTTTGACTGTTGTGAAGGCATGCCTCTTCCGATGAGAATCACATTTTGCATGCTTGTTTTGAGGCATAATATGTATAATAGTTCTTAATGGCAAGTCAGTTGGATTATTTATTACGGAGTAGCGACCTTCAACGTACTCGTTTCACGCTTATATAATAAAGGACCCTGTTATGGTCCCACAACTAAAATAACTCAACATGTTTTTGATGATTATTGACCTAGAGAGTCCAAAGAAATGTACTGTGGTAGAAATTTTGAAATTGCTTGAAAAATACTTGAACAAGTTAGCAAAAGTAGGTTTTTTACATCATCACCAATAACTCACAAACCATTTGATAGACATCAATGGTTCAAGAGGCAAAGTTGTTATGAATGAGGAGATCTATCGTTTGATATCAATTGTTTGTGTATTGGGTCAAATGTCACGTGACACACAGTTGTCTAGGCCACCAAAAGACATGTACATTTAGCCATTTTTACTGTTATAGCGCCACCTAGTGTCCAAACGCCACGTACTTTTGCATGTGACATCGGAGTGATGGTATACAAATATTCCCCAAGCCCCATGATGATATGTTCAGCCGTTCTGGATTTATGGCCATTTAAATGTGATAGGCTCCGCCCATTTTTTAATTTTGGCGCCCCTAAGCGGCCGTGAAAGGAAATTTCTACTTTTTTTCGATAATTATTTACAATCACTTTCCACAAAAGTCATCTGCATTGTTTTGGTTTCGATCGGTCGAAAAACCAACGACTAGTTCGCAAAAGTAGGTTTTTGACATCATCAGCGATAACTCACGAACCGTTCGATCGATAGAAGTGGTTCAAGAGGCAAAATTGCTCAGAATGAAGAGAGCTATCATATGATATGAATAGTTTGTGTATATGTCAAAAGTCACGTGATACACAGTTGTTTATGGACTCCAAAAGCGTTATTACGCCCCCGGTGGCCGAATAAGTTCATATTTCTTACAGACCTTCAGGACCATGAGCCGAATAAGGCCAGTAAGTGTCGTTTTGATCAGCCTTTGTTAACCTGGTCTAATGAGGGCTCAAACTTCATCGACCGATGGCGGCCATGTTTTTTTGAGATACGCCAATTTCCTTTTTGGTAGTCATGGGACATGACACAAAGACACACCATACCAAATAATAAGTCAATCGAGCAAACTGTTGCCTAGTTATAGCCATTTTTGAGTTTATTCCAATTATAGCGCCACCTAGTGGCAGATCGCCGCTTATTTTTTAATGTAACTCAGACTAAGGGTCTACGTATATGTACCAAGCCCCATGAAGATATCTCAAACGGTTCATGAGTTATGGCCATTTTAGCTAAATATGCCAGTTTCGGTTTCGACGTTTTAGCGCCACCTAGCGGCCGTGAATGGAAAATTCAACTTTTTTTCGATAATTATTTACATTCACACTCAACAGAATTCAACAACGTTGGTTTGGTTCCGATAGGGCAAAAATCCAGGGACTAGTTCATTTTTTTTTTTTTTCATAAAATGCAAATTAGCGGCAAAATTTGCATACCGGAAATGAAATCGGAGATATACATTATTTAAGTTTTGAACCAGTGATTACACTGATATAAAACACTTGGGTGTACGACAAACGGTTTAGGAGTTACATGCGCAAACGCGTTTTTTCTGCTGTAGCGCCACCTATGGGCCAATTGGGGTCATAATTTGATAGCCTCTCCCCAAATTGAGGGCTACCATGTGACCAAGTCTCATGTCTCTACGCCTTACAGTTTTTGCTGCACGAGCAGTTTTACGGCAGAAAAAAAATAATAATAAGAAGAATAAAAATCCTAACAAATACAATAGGTTTCTAGCCCTTCGGGCTCGAACCCTAATTAAAGCTGCAAGCAGCATTTGGCGGGTTCGAGCAGTCTAAGGCCTCTATTTGCCTTGCCATTGTCAACTAGGCTCAGGAATGGCACCGTAACAAATCCACAACGAATGAACTCTTCCAACCAAGAAAAATGACAGAAATTGGCTGTAACCGTTAATACGGACCATGCATGCTTACACCTGTATGCAAAAACAGGTGTAAACTGATAATACCTGAGGGACGAGTTAAATGAAGCAATTCTCATGTCTCTACGATGTTTTGTTGCAGAGATATAGATCTTGCTAAACGGTTGCTAAGCTAAGCTGTTTGGTTGCCATGGGCGTGGAATAGCACCTGCCAATTAATATCACATCAAACCACAAGTCAAACGAAACAACCCCAGTGTCTCTACGATGTTCTATTGCAGAGATATAGGTCTAGCCTAATGGTCACTAAGTGAACTTGTTTAGTTGCTATGGGTGTGGCATGGCACCTGTCAATTGATAACACACTAAGCCACAAGTGAAACGAACCAAGCCCTGTGTCTCTATGACATTCTACTGCAGATGTAGGTCTTTTTTGTTAATCCAATGCACATTCTTCAAAATAGCTTATTTTTCTCTCCAGTTTGATGCTTTTTGAACTTCAGCAAGTGGTGTTCACCACATGTAGATGCCAAAATGGATTGAGTTTATGCCATGTGACTGGCTGATTAGCAATTGATTAGCAAATTGTGCATTTTTTAAAGACATGTATAAAAAAGCCATTTAAATGAATGATAATTCACCTTTTTGACTGTTGTGAAGGCATGCCTCTTCCGATGAGAATCACATGTTGCATGCTTGTTTTGAGGCATAATATGTATAATAGTTCTTAATGGCAAGTCAGTTGGATTATTTATTAAGGAGTAGCGACCTTCAACGTACTCGTTTCATGCTTATATAAAAGGACCCTGTTATGGTCCCACAACAAAAAACTCAACATGTTGTTGATGATTATTGACCTAGAGAGTCCAAAGAAATGCACTGTGGTTGAAATTTTGAAATTGCTTGAAAATCCTTGAACAAGTTAGCAAAAGTAGGTTTTTTACATCATAACGAATAACTCACAAACCATTTGATAGACATCAATAGTTGAAGAGGCAAAGTTGTTATGATTGAGGAGATCTATCATATGATATAAATAGTTTGTGTATATGTCAAATGTCATGTGATACACAGTTGTTTATGGGCTCCAAAAGCGTTATTACGCCCCCGGTGGCCGAATAAGTTCATATTTCTTACAGACCTTCAGGACCATGAGTCGAATAAGCCCAGTAAGTGTCGTTTCGATCAGCCTTTGTTAACCTGGTCTAATGAGGGCTCAAACTTCATCGACCGATGGCGGCCATGTGTTTTGAGATACGCCAATGTCCTTTTTATAATCATGGGACATGACACAAAGACACACCATACCAAATAATAAGTCAATCGAGCAAACTGTTGCCTAGTTATAGCCATTTTTGAGTTTATTCCTATTATAGCGCCACCTAGTGGCGGATCGCCGCTTATTTTTTAATGTAACCTCAGACTGAGGGTCTACGTATATGTACCAAGCCCCATGAAGATATCTCAAACGGTTCATGAGTTATAGCCATTTTAGCTAAAATGCAGTTTCGATTTGGGCGTTTTAGCGCACCTAGCGGCCGTGAATGGAAAATGTAACTTTTGTTCAATAACTATTTACATTCACACTCCATAGAATTCATCAGCGTTGGTTTGGTTCCAATAGGGCAAAAATCCATGGACTAGTTTGAAAAAGTAGGTTTCGCATATTATGCTAATTAGCGGGAAAATTTGCATACCGGAAATGAAATCAGAGATATACATTATTAAGTTTGAGCCAATGATTACACTGATATAAAACACTTGGGTGTGCGACAAACGGTTTAGGAGTAACAAGCGCAAACGCGTTTGTCATCGCTGTAGCGCCACCTATGGGCCGATATGGCTGGCTCCGTGTATCTGAGTAGCGAGCAAGACTACTACCATCTGACCGAGTCTCAGCTTTGTCGGCCTTACGGTTTGGGCTGCACTATCAGTTTTAGGGGAGAAAAATAATAATAATAATAATAAATATAGCTGCAAGCAGCAATCATCGGGTTCGAGCAGTCTAAGCGTCCAAGGTACGTTTGCCGTCGTCGACTAGGCTCAGGAATCACGCCGTTACACATCCACGACGGATGACACTCTCCCACACCAAGAAAAATGACAGAAATTGTCTGTAACGGTTAATACGGACCACGCATGCTTACACTCGTATGCAAAAACAGGCGTAAACCGATAATACCTGAGGGACGAGTGAAATGAACCAATTCTCATGTCTCTACGATGTTTTGTTGCAGAGATATAGATCTTGCTAAACGGTTGCTAAGCTAAGCTGTTTGGTTGCCATGGGCGTGGAATAGCACCTTTCAATTAATAACACATCAAACCACAAGTCAAACGAAAACCCAGTGTCTCTACGATGTTCTATTGCAGAGATATAGGTCTAGCCTAATGGTCACTAGTGAACTTGTTTAGTTGCTATGGGTGTGGCATGGCACCTGTCAATTGATAACACACTAAGCCACAAGTGAAACGAACCAAGCCCTGTGTCTCTATGACGTTCTATTGCAGATATATAGGTCTTTTTTGTTAATCCAATGCACATTCTTCAAAATAGCTTCTTTTTCTCCAGTTTGATGCTCGGTTTGAACTTCAGCAAGTGGTGTTCACCACATGTAGATGCCAAAATGGATTGAGTTTATGCCATGTGACTGGCTGATTAGAAGATTATTGAAGACATGTATAAAAAAGCCATTTAAAAGGAATGATATTTCACCTTTTTGACTGTTGTGAAGGCATGCCTCTTCCGATGAGAATCACATTTTGCATGCTTGTTTTGAGGCATAATATGTATAATAGTTCTTAATGGCAAGTCAGTTGATTATTTATTAAGGAGTAGCGACCTTCAACGTACTCGTTTCACGCTATATAATAAAGGGACCCTGTTATGGTCCCACAAATAAAAAAACTCAACATGTTTTTGATGATTATTGACCTAGAGAGTCCAAAGAAATGCACTGTGGTGGAAATTTTGAAATTGCTTGAAATTCCTTGAACAAGTTAGCAAAAGTAGGTTTTTTACATCATCACCAATAACTCACAAACCATTTGATAGACATCAATGGTTCAAGAGGCAAAGTTGTTTTATGAATGAGGAGATCTATCGTTTGATATCAATAGTTTGTGTATTGTCAAATGTCACGTGACACACAGTTGTCTAGGCCACCAAAAGACATGTACATTTAACCATTTTTACTGTTATAGCGCCACCTAGTGTCCAAACGCCACGTTCTTTTGTATGTGACCTCGGAGTGATGGTATACAATATTCCCCGAGCCCCATGATGATATGTTCAGCCGTTCTGGATTTATGGCCATTTAAATGTGATAGGCTCCGCCCATTTTTTAATTTTGGCGCCCCTAAGCGGCCGTGAAGGAATTTCTACTTTTTTTCGATAATTATTTACAATCACTTTCCACAGAAGTCATCTGCATTGTTTTGGTTTCGATCGGTCGAAAAACCAACGACTAGTTCGCAAAAGTAGGTTTTTGACATCATCAGCGATAACTCACGAACCGTTCGATCGACAGAAGTCGTTCCTGAGGCAAAATTGCTCAGAATGAAGAGAGCTATCATATGATATAAATAGTTTGGTATATGTCAAATGTCACGTGATACACAGTTGTTTATGGACTCCAAAAGCGTTATTACGCCCCCGGTGGCCGAATAAGTTCATATTTCTTACAGACCTTCAGGACCATGAGTCGAATAAGGCCAGTAAGTGTCGTTTTGATCAGCCTTTGTTAACCTGGTCTAATGAGGGCTCAAACTTCATCGACCGATGGCGGCCATGTTTTTTGAGATACGCCAATTTCCTTTTTGGTAGTCATGGGACATGACACAAAGACACACCAAACTTAATAATAAGTCAATCGAGCAAACTGTTGCCTAGTTATAGCCATTTTTGAGTTTATTCCAATTATAGCGCCACCTAGTGGCAGATCGCCGCTTATTTTTTAATGTAACCTCAGACTGAGGGTCTACGTATATGTACCAAGCCGCATGAAGATATCTCAAACGGTTCATGAGTTATGGCCATTTTAGCTAAATATGCCAGTTTCGGTTTGGACGTTTTAGCGCCACCTAGCGGCCGTGAATGGAAAATTCAACTTTTTTTCGATAACTATTTACATTCGCACTCCACAGAATTCAACAACGTTGGTTTGGTTCCGATAGGGCAAAAATCCAGGGACTAGTTCATTTTTTTTTTTTTTCATAAATGCAAATTAGCGGCAAAATTTGCATACCGGAAATGAAATCGGAGATATACATTATTTAAGTTTTGAGCCAGTGATTACACTGATATAAGACACTTGGGTGTACGACAAACGGTTTAGGAGTTACATGCGCAAACGCGTTTTTTTTGCTGTAGCGCCACCTATGGGCCAATTGGGGTCATAATTTGATAGCCTCTCCCCAAATTGAGGGCTACCATGTGACCAAGTCTCATGTCTCTACGCCTTACAGTTTTTGCTGCACGAGCAGTTTTACGGCAGAAAAAAAATAATAATAAGAATAAAAATCTTAACAAATACAATAGGTTTCTAGCCCTTCGGGCTCGAACCCTAAATATAGCTGCAAGCAGCAATCATCGGGTTCGAGCAGTCTAAGCAGTCAAGGTACGTTTGCCGTCGTCGACTAGGCTCAGGAATCACGCCGTTACACATCCACGACGGATGACACTCTCCCACACCAAAAAATGACAGAAATTGTCTGTAACGGTTAATACGACCACGCATGCTTACACCTGTATGCAAAAACAGGCGTAAACCGATAATACCCGAGGGACGAGTGAAATGAACCAATTCTCATGTCTCTACGATGTTTTGTTGCAGAGATATAGATCTTGCTAAACGGTTGCTAAGCTAAGCTGTTCGGTTGCCATGGGCGTGGAATAGCACCTGCCAATTAATAACACATCAAACCACAAGTCAAACGAAACAACCCCAGTGTCTCTACGATGTTCTATTGCAGAGATATAGGTCTAGCCTAATGGTCACTAAGTGAACTTGTTTAGTTGCTATGGGTGTGGCATGGCACCTGTCAATTGATAACACACTAAGCCACAAGTGAAACGAACCAAGCCCTGTGTCTTTATGACATTCTATTGCAGATATATAGGTCTTTTTTGTTAATCCAATGCACATTCTTCAAAATAGCTTCTTTTTCTCCAGTTTGATGCTCGGTTTTTTCAGCAAGTGGTGTTCACCACATGTAGATGCCAAAATGGATTGAGTTTATGCTATGTGACTGGCTGATTAGAAGATTATTAAAGACATGTATAAAAAAGCCATTTAAATGAATGATAATTCACCTTTTTGACTGTTGTGAAGGCATGCCTCTTCCTATGAGAATCACATGTTGCATGCTTGTTTTGTGGCATAATATGATAATAGTTCTTAATGGCAAGTCAGTTGGATTATTTATTAAGGAGTAGCGACCTTCAACGTACTCGTTTCACGCGCTAATATAATAAGGACCCTGTTAAGCCCCACAACTAAAAAAAACTCAACATGTTTTTGATGATTATTGACCTAGAGAGTCCAGAGAAATGCACTGTGGTGGAAATTTTGAAATTGCTTAAAAATCCTTGAACAAGTTAGCAAAAGTAGTTTTTTTACATCATCACCAATAACTCACAAACCATTTGATAGACATCAATGGTTCAAGAGGCAAAGTTGTTATGAATGAGGAGATCTATCGTTTGATATCAATAGTTTGTGTATTAGTCAAATGTCACGTGACACACCGTTGTCTAGGCCACCAAAAGACATGTACATTTAGCCGTTTTTACTGTTATAGCGCCACCTAGTGTCCAAACGCCACGTTCTTTTGCATGTGACCTCGGAGTGATGGTCTACACATATTCCCTGAGCCCCATGATGATATGTTCAGCCGTTTCTGGATTTATGGCCATTTAAATGTGATAGGCTCCGCCCATTTTTTTATTTTGGCGCCCCTAAGCGACCGTGAAAGGAAATTTCTACTTTTTTTCGATAATTATTTACAATCACTTTCCACAGAAGTCATCTGCATTGTTTTGGTCCCGATCGGTCGAAAAACCAACGACTAGTTCGCGATAGTAGGTTTTTGACATCATCAGTGATAACTCACGAACCGTTCGTTCGACAGAAGTGGTTCTAGAGGCAAAGTTGCTCAGAATGAAGAGAGTTATCATATGATATAATTAGGTTGGGTATATGTCAAATGTCACGTGATACACAGTTGTTTATGCACTTCAAAAGAGTTATTTCGCCCCCCGGTGGCCGAATAAGTTCATATTTCTTACAGACCTTCAGGACCATGAGCCGAATAAGCCCAGTGAGTGTCGTTTCGATCAGCCTTTGTTAACCTGGTCTAATGAGGGCTCAAACTTCATCGGCCAATGGCGGCCATGTTTTTTGAGATACGCCAATGTCCTTCTTGATTGTCATGGGACATGACACAAAGACACACCATACCAAATAATAAGTCAATCGAGCAAACTGTTGCCTAGTTATAGCCATTTTTGAGTTATTTGCTATTATAGCGCCACCTAGTGGCGGATCACCGCTTATTTTTTAATGTAACCTCAGACTGAGGGTCTACGTATATGTACCAAGCCCCATGAAAATATCTCAAATGGTTCACGAGTTATGGCCGTTTTAGCTAAATATGCCACTTCCGGTTTGGACATTTTAGCGCCACCTAAAGGCCGTGAATGGAAAATTCAACTTTTTTTCGATAATTATTTACATTCACACTCCACAGAATTCATCAGCGTTGGTTTGGTTCCGATCGGGCAAAAATCCAGGGACTAGTTCATTTTTTTTTTTTCATAAAATGCAAATTAGCGGGAAAATTTGCATACCGGAAATGAAATCGGAGATATACGTTTTTTAAGTTTTGAGCCAATGATTACAATGATATAAAACACTTGGGTGTGCGACCAACGGTTTAGGAGTAACGAGCGCAAACGCGTTTTTCATCGCTGTAGCGCCACCTATGGGCCGATTTGGCTGGGTCACTGTATCTGAGTAACCTGCACAAGACAACCAACTGACCAAGTCTCGAGTTTCTACGACTTACGGTTTGGGCTGGGCGACGTGTTTTAAGGCGGAAAAATAATAATAAGAAGAAGAATAAAAATCACTACAAAAACAATAGGTTTTCAGCACTTCGTGCTCGAAACCCTAAATATAGCTGCAAGCAGCAATCATCGGGTTCGAGCAGTCTAAGGCGTCCAAGGTACTTTTGCCGTGGTCAACTAGGCTCAGGAATCACGCCGATACACAGCCACGACGGATGACACTCTCCCACACCAAGAAAAATGACAGAAATTGTCTGTAACGGTTAATACGGACCACGCATGCTTACACTCGTATGCAAAAACAGGCGTAAACCGATAATACCTGAGGGACGAGTGAAATGAACCAATTCTCAAGTCTCTACGATGTTCTGTTGCAGAGATATAGATCTTGCTAAACGGTTGCTAAGCTAAGCTGTTTGGTTCCCATGGGCGTGGAATAGCACCTGCCAATTAATAACACATCAAACCACAAGTCAAACGAAACAACCCCAGTGTCTCTACGATGTTCTATTGCAGAGATATAGGTCTAGCCTAATGGTCACTAAGTGAACTTGTTTAGTTGCTATGGCATGGCACCTGTCAATTGATAACACACTAAGCCACAAGTGAAACGAACCAAGCCCTGTGTCTCTATGACATTCTATTGCAGATATATAGGTCTTTTTTGTTAATCCAATGCACATTCTTCAAAATAGCTTCTTTTTCTCCAGTTTGATGCTCGGTTTGAACTTCAGCAAGTGGTGTTCACCACATGTAGATGCCAAAATGGATTGAGTTTATGCCATGTGACTGGCTGATTAGAAGATTATTAGAAGACATGTATAAAAAAGCCATTTAAATGAATGATAATTCACCTTTTTGACTGTTGTGAAGGCATGCCTCTTCCGATGAGAATCACATTTTGCATGCTTGTTTTGAGGCATAATATGTATAATAGTTCTTAATGGCAAGTCAGTTGGATTATGTATTAAGGAGTAGCGACCTTCAACGTACTCGTTTCACGCTTATATAATAAAGGACCCTGTTATGGTCACAAAACTAAAAAAACTCAACATGTTTTTGATGATTATTGACCTAGAGAGTCCAGAGAAATGTACTGTGGTGGAAATTTTGAAATTGCTTGAAATTCCTTGAACAAGTTAGCAAAAGTAGGTTTTTTACATCATCACCAATAACTCACAAACCATTTGATAGACATCAATGGTTCAAGAGGCAAAGTTGTCATGAATGAGGAGATCTATCGTTTGATATCAATAGTTTGTGTATTAGTCAAATGTCACGTGACACAATGTTGTCTAGGCCACCAAAAGACATGTACATTTAACCATTTTTACTGTTATAGCGCCACCTAGTGTCCAAACGCCACGTTCTTTTGCATGTGACGTCGGAGTGATGGTATACAAATATTCCCTGAGCCCCATGATGATATGTTCAGCCGTTCTGGATTTATGGCCATTTAAATATGATAGGCTCCGCCCATTCTTTATTTTGGCGCCCCTAAGCGGCCATGAAAGGAAATTTCTACTTTTTTCGATAATTATTTACAATCACTTTCCACAAAAGTCATCTGCATTGTTTTGGTTCCAATCGGTCGAAAAACCAACGACTAGTTCGCAAAAGTAGGTTTTTGACATCATCAACGATAACTCACGAACCGTTCGATCGACAGAAGTGATTCTAGAGGCAAAGTTGCTCAAAATGAGGAGATCTATCATATGATATAAATAGTTTGGGTATATGTCAAATGTCACGTGATACACAGTTGTTTATGCACTCCAAAAGCGTTATTACGCCCCCGGTGGCCGAATAAGTTCATATTTCTTACAGACCTTCAGGACCATGAGTCGAATAAGGCCAGTAAGTGTCGTTTTGATCAGCCTTTGTTAACCTGGTCTAATGAGGGCTCAAATTTCATTGACCGTTGGCGGCCATGTTTTTTGAGATACGCCAATTTCCTTTTTGGTAGTCATAGGACATGACACAAAGACACACCATACCAAATAATAAGTCAATCGACCAAACTGTTGCGTAGTTATAGCCATTTTTGAGTTTATTCCAATTAGCGCCACCTAGTGGCAAATCGCCGCTTATTTTTTAATGTAACCTCAGACTGAGGGTCTACGTATATGTACCAAGCCCCATGAATATCTCAAACGGTTCATGAGTTATGGCCATTTTAGCTAAATATGCCAGTTTCGGTTTGGACGTTTTAGCGCCACCTAGCGGCCGTGAATGGAAAATTCAACTTTTTTTCGATAACTATTTACATTCACACTCCACAGAATTCATCAGCGTTGGTTTGGTTCCGATAGGGCAAAAATCCATAGACTAGTTTGAAAAAGTAGGTTTCGCATATTATGCTAATTAGCGGGAAAATTTGCATACCGGAAATGAAATCAGAGATATACATTATTTAAGTTTTGAGCCAATGATTACACTGATATAAAACACTTGGGTGTGCGACAAACGGTTTAGGAGTAACAAGCGCAAACGCGTTTTTCATTGCTGTAGCGCCACCTATGGGCCGATATGGCTGGCTCCGTGTATCTGAGTAGCGAGCAAGACTACTACCATCTGACCGAGTCTCAGCTTTGTCGGCCTTACGGTTTGGGCTGCACGAGCAGTTTTATGGCAGAATAATAAAAAGAATAATAAAACTAACAAATACAATAGGTTTCTAGCCCTTCGGGCTCGAACCCTAATAATAGCAGAACAAACATTGCAGTTATCAAATTATAGTTGGTGGCCCTTGACTTTCTATTGTTGGTAGAATTTGGCCCTTGGTGAAAACTAATTGAGGAACCCTGATATAGAGCATTTATAAATTCCCGGTAATTTTCAATAAACAAAAAATAATAAACAGTTTTCCTAAACACTGCTTTTGAAAGAACTATAAGTGTATCTTATAACAAAGCCAAACTGTCAAGATTTATTTTCCTGTACATAAAGCATCTAAAAGCAGTTATCATTCATGATGTAAATCATTCACTCTTTGTCAGGAGCATCATGCTGGCTGTCACTTTATGCTCTTAAATGACACAGAACAGTGACAGCAGTATGATGGATATTTTCTTGGCTTGCTAGTGACTGGTTTAATGGCAAAAGTTGTTGATAGTGTGCCGTGATCTCTAGGCACAAACAAACTGACATGCATACTGCTGACATTTAGCTGTTGCCCTGTGTCACAGATGGCACATTGCTATGTGGGCATCTCATAATGACAAGCACCAGGCCATCACAACATACTTATTATTAGTGGCTTTTCAGAGTAATGGCCATAATGACACCATTATGAGTCTCTCCTGCTGAAAACAGATGTATCAAGCCATGTGGTATCAAATGAAGATTGCAGTTATATGTCAGCCGGTCATTTAGTAACATTTGTTAATAAACAAGTAGTCTTCGACTGCACGCATCTTTCAACTACTATCTAAAAAGTATTATTTTTAACTCATATTTAATTAATATTGTTTTCTATATTTCCAATTGTCTGACAGGTCTGTGAAATGAATAGCTTATTTATTGTGGTAATAAACTATTTAGAGGTCCAGTGTGTAATTTTTTTGGATCTATTCACAGAAATGTGCTCAGGGGTGTATAAAGACCTTACATAATGAACCCTTATGTTTTTGTTATAGAATGAGCTATTTCTATCTATATACACTCTGGGTCCCCTTACATGGAATTCGCAATGTTTATATGTCTACAGTACAGCTAAATGGACAAACTGCTCCAGAGTGCGATTCGTAAATATGTTATCTCCTCCTGCAAAGAAGCAAAAAAGTAATGTTATCTTAGTCCAATGTCAGTCACCGTGGTGCTTCGAAAGGGAGGGGTGGAGTGCAAGTAGGTCTGCATTCTGCAGTGGACACCCAACACGACCACATCCAAGTGTGATGTCAGAAGCCACTCCCATGTCACAAGATTCCCCCATTTATGGGCATGGCTTCTGACGTCACTCTTGGATGTGGGCTGGGTTGGATGTCCATCGCAGGCAGCAATGAAATGCCTCTCGTGGAATGAGTCGTTGGTTGCAATTCAAAACCTAACCACTAGATAGCACTTAACTTCATACACTGGACCATCAAGATAAACTTATTCATAACCAACAGAGAGCTTTCCTTTAGATGTTTTTTTTTTACGAACAAGATGCAATGTGGACATTTAGGCCTTTATGCATGACCTCTAACCACCCGGGACAAATAACTAACCAATTAGGATGCCATCCTGATGCAATACAGGAATAATTCAAAACATAATCCAAGAAATTGCACTGTAAAGCAACTTTTGCTTTAAAATTGCAGATCTTATGAATTTACTACCGTCCCCATAAATGCTGTTACAGTGTGAATGTAGAATCCAGGTCGTGTAATTTTATCACATCTTCTTGTGATTTGACTGGAGGAAATCAGCAGGCACGCTTCAGCAGCTGAAGCTTATCTGTCAGGGCTGCCTTACTGAGAGCTGCACCTGCTGTCTGAGCTTACCAGCAAGGCATAAAGCATGAATGAGAAACAGGCATGAGCAGTGGCACACAGATGTTCTTCTCCCCCAGGTGCCTGCTTCCTTTTTTGGCCTTCCTCACTTGGGAGGCACTTGATAGGATGTTGCATGTTGCTGTGAGGGGTGGGAGACGAGAGAAAAGTCAGAATTTGTTTTCAAAGGGGACAGAGCCCACCAAACAGAACAGAGACATTTCCAGATGGTGTTCTCTGTTGATGTATGACCACAAACGCCAGATTTATAGTAGAAGACAGTCAGAGCAATGTCATCCAGAAAAGTACGAAAAATGGATGGTGAAATATAGTTTGCAAATTTTGAGGTCTAAATCCCTAACCATCATGTCTATTATCATAAACAAAGCTTCCAATTAATGTTATTATCTTACTTGCTCTCTTTTTCTCTAATTTGTTTGGTTTGTACATGTCTGCTCTATATTATACTTTACCGATTTTCTGAATTTTTTTGTGTTGCTGCACTACTTAGTCATCTACAATTTATTTTGGCATTAAGTGTCTGCTAAATTAATAGATAGAAAATATGAAATACGTTTAATGTTTGCTTTGAGAGAAAAGTTATCATTTGTCATAACTAACCTTTAAAACCTTCCGACACTGGTCTGGGAGCGGTCCTGTCCCAGACCAAGGATCAAGAAGAACACCGGGTGGTGTTTATCAGTCGGAAGCTTACCCCAGCAGAAACCCGCTACGCCACAGTAGAAAAGGAGGCCCTGGCCATCAAGTGGGCAGTCCTGGAGTTGCGGTAGTACCTCCCCGGACGGACCTTCTCCTTGGTCACTGATCACGCACCATATCAGTGGATGTCCAGGACCAGGGAGACCAACGCCAGAGTGTCTCGATGGTTCCTATCACTCCAGGACTACCATTTCCAAGTGATACATCAGGCCGGGGCCCTCCATGGAAATGCGGATGGTCTGTCTAGGAGTTGGTCAGGTTGGGCCACACAGTCAGGGACCCCCTTCCCGACCAGCGCTTAGAGGACCGAACAGGTTTGTCCACCGTGCCAAGACGACGCTTAGGGGGTGGAGTGTGGCGAGTCTCCCATCTCCCAATCAGCGTCGCAGTGGAAACGGAGACAATCACCCCCGCACCCCGGCAAAGCACAGTGAGCTACGACTCCCACGCACATGTTACCATACCTAACTTCTTTCTCTTCTTGCCTAAAGACGCCAGTGCATGACGACCGGCAGCAAGGGGACTATAGAGCCGCGAACCCTCTCGGATCCTCACTAGCTGTACCCGGAAGAGCACTTCACGAGTTGGATTCCCCGTTGACGACTTCTTCACTGTTTTGCTACACTGTTTGTAAATAAACCTCCCGTCTTGTGTCTCTCTATATATATATATATAGTTACCCCCCGCCGCCCACCTGGAAAATCACTTGGCCCACCTTTCATCTCATATCTGGAACCGGGCCTGGCTTGTCTCTAAATTTTGCCTCTACCTCGGCGCTTATCATAAATACACAAGAATGTGTCTTTATTTGCGCTGTAATAGTTTCCTCTTTCAACCCTAGCTGTTTATAAGATGGCATGTAATGCAGCACTGTACGAAACATAATGGTGTTCTGATGTCTCGGCATCCATTGTGAAAGAGCTCGGTTATTTATGCTGCGCGTGAGGCTTGCAGAGGAGAGGCAAAGCACATTTAATTTCTCTCTAGATCACAAAGACAAATTCTATTTACTACTCCCAGACAGGGACATGAAGAGAGACCGAGAGAGAAGGGAAGGAGGCAGGGCGAGTGATGGAAGGTTTTAATAGGTCATTCTGACAAACCTCATTAAAAGCTCTTGTGCGAGGCCAGGGGAAACCCTGTTCAAAATGGTCAGTGTTTACCATTTCACAGGTTTATTTTTTATCTCGTCAAGAAGATAAGATGATGTATCAGTCAGCTGAAAATAGAGCTGGCATTACAAAATGAGCTAACAGTAAACAATATATAACAATACACTCTTGGAAAAATGCAGATATACTCAAGTTATTGGATGATAAAAAAATTAAATATTCATATCCTTATGGCATAAAACATGTTATAAGGGTTATAGTGAAGAAATGTCAGTAAAGAGACGCAAGCTGAATGAAATTACATGCTTCACTAGAGCGTGAACATGCAGCGTTGAGTTTGTTATGTCATCTTCAGACATTATACAAAAGTATACTGTCTTCAGGTCAAGTCAAACCTATTGGAAAGGTGAAAGTATTTATCCTACAACAGTTGTTGCATTAAACTTAGATTAAAAAGCTGCATATTCTAAAGTATACAGGGGTATAAATGGAAATCTACAGAGGTACAACAGCAGATGAACTTGAAATATGAAAGTGCAGTATGGCTATACTATAAAAGAATTCACTAAAAACATAAAAAGATGGCTTTATTATTAAGTTAAATCAAATTTACTTTGCAAGTCATTTTAAGTTAAACTATATAAATATGATTTATAAAAAATCTATGGTATTTCATATAATAATTTCATTATTTCATAAATAATGTGAAATATTAGATTTTGTTAATCAGATTAATATAATTTAATTTAATTTCAGTAAAGAGACACTAAATTACATTTGTGCACAATTACAAAAGTTTATTATCTAGCTGCCTATACAGTATATTTATAAAAAACATGAATATGTATTGCTGGATATGGTGTGTTTTTATGAGAACATCTTAAAATGTACAAAATTAAAATAAACAGAAATTGATTGACCTTCATCGACTATCTGAGGAGAAAACAAAAGACATTCCTTGTTACTTGGGCATAATTAAAAGCGATCGACCGCGCCTCCTCTTTTCTCTGCTGTGATGCAGGGATGGTTGTCCACTGAGGCAACAAAAAACATTACCACACGACCAGTGAGTGCCAGGAACTCTAAGTGACTGAGTTGAAAGTGACATATATAAAATGAAACCTTCTACGTAATATTGGCAGATGTAATTTGGATAGCAATGCATTTCTCTGCTGTATTGACCTTATATCACTGTCAATCACTGCACTGGCAAGTGAATGAGACAAGGGAAAGATGCGACGACAAGACAGAACTAGTTGTGCCAGCTGTTAGAACCATAACAAGAATAACTTGTGAGACAGACAAGCTTTTAAGGCACTTTCACTATTTCTGACCATTTGAAGTTAAACGCCAATCAAATATGAAATAATAATGAATGTATTTAAAAGCAAGAGAGGAGAGCAACTGATTTGAGATTCCAATCACAATCTAAAGAGCATTTAGCGGGGGTGATGGAAGGCACTTATTAAAATGCATCTAACGCTCAGCAGCAGGAAAATCTCTGGCTAACATTCAATATTAGGTCTTTGAGACATAATAAGACACATTAAAGCCCTGATTTACTGAGATACCAAATAAAGGGTCATAATTTGCTTGCGTAATCTAACAAATTGGGCTTGCACTTCATAGATGTGTTTTAAACGTTTTGCTAAGAATAATCAGGCAAATAGCATATGCCTGTTACTGTAGGTTAAATAAAACCACTCATGTAGAAATATTACCAGATCCGTTATTGCAAAGCAGATTAAGTGTTCTCACTAAATGTCTAGGGTTTATAACATGAAAACGATATGTATCTATATGAATTAATTTAGTTAACTATACATAAATATGTATATGTCATGTTTGGTCAGTTCTCAAAGCCTCAATGACACAGGCTTTGAGGCTTTTGAGGCAAAAGTGCATTTAGTGCACCAAATCTCAAAATTGTATTATGAGATAATGAACATCAAAGTTTGATTTCAATCTTTTACATGCCCAATATTAAAGATATCCAGGTAAATATAAAAAATAAAGACATACAATTTTCACTAAATGTTCTTTCCATTTTGTAGAATCATTTTATGTAGAAAATAGTAAATCACAAAAAAAATCATTAGCTGTGTTTTCACATTTGCAATGTATTTGTAGCATGCCTCGAATTCAAATTTCAAGAAAGCTATTTTGCTGTTTTGAGAAATGCAGTCATTAATGGGATTGTTCACCTTAAAACGAAAATTCCGTCATCATTTGCCCACCCTCTTGTCATTTTAAACCTGTATGACTTTCTTCCACAGAACACAAAAGAAGATATTTTGAAGAATGTTGGTAACTGAACAGCGACGGCATCCAATGACTTGCACTGGTTTTGTGTCCATAGAATAAAAGTGAATCGGTGATGCCACTGTTCATTTACTAACAATCCTTCAAAATGTCTTATTTTGTTATGTAGGGAAGAAAGAAAGTCATACAGGATTAATATGACAAGAGGGTGGGTACATAATGACATAACTATTGGGTGAACTATCACTTTAAAGATGAGGTAAAATGCTATTTCATGCATTCTGACTTCTTTACACTGGCTTCTCAAGCTTAACATGGTCAACTTGTCAAAAAACGAGTTTAACGTATGGCGTATTATTTCTGTTCTATTCTTAGCTTAAATAGTGTGTATGTTATGCACTACAAGTGTGGGTGTATAATCAGTCCCAGGAATGAGGGCCCATGGGAATTGGAGGGCCACCAATTCAATGTGGGCCACCAGAAGCGGCTGTTGAGAAGATGAAGAGTCGCTGTGATTCCCGGGGTATCCAGAGCTGAAAGAAGAGTGAACCTGATGAAGAAGTATTTTCTTCAGATGGACAGGAACGACTGTAAGTTCATGTGGGCAGTTAGGTGGTGGCGGGTTCTGGTTTGTTGAACTGGTTAATTTCTTTCATGATGTCCCATTGTACTGTAGTAATGACCAAAGTTTCCTGGATGATGTTCTCTTCAGTTTTAGAGTGAACTGGGGATTCAAGCTGTCGTGATAGGGCATCTGCCTTGGTGTTCTTGGAACCTGGTCTATATGTGATGATGAAATCGAATCGAGTAAAGAACATGGCCTATCTTGCCTGACGAGGATTTGTTTTGATGAACAAAGATATTCCAGATGTTGTGGTCTGTAATGACTGTGAACTGATGTTTAGCCCCCTCTAGGTAGTGACGCCACTCCTCTGGTCCTGCTTTCATGGCCAGGAGTTCACGATTGCCAACATTATAATTTCTTTCTTCAGCAGATAATTTCCTAGAGAAGAAGGTGTGTGGAAACATTCTTGCTGGTGAGCCACGACGTCGAGAGAGTTTAGCGCCTATGCCACTATTAGAAGCATCCAACTCCACGATAAACAGAAGATCAGGATGACGGAGGTTGAGTGAAGAGGTGAAGCAAGTTTTGAGATCTTCGAATGCTTGTTGGGCGTCGGCTGACCAGGGAAGGCGTGAGGCTGAGCATTTGTTTGTGGAGGTTAAGGAAGCGGCGACCATCCTGAAGTTCCATTTGAACCGTCTAAACAAGTTAGTGAATCCAAGAAACCGTTGTAATTCATAATGCATAGTTGGGGCCAATCGAGATCCGCCTTTACCTTGCTTTCATCCATCGCCACCCATTCTTGACTGATAATGTAACATAGGAAAGATGTGGATGTTGGTGGAATTCACACTTTTCAGTATTAGCAAAAAGTTCATACTGGATTAGTCGTCAAAGAACTGATCTTACATGCTGGATGTGTTCTTCGAGTGAGCTAGAGTAGATCAGGATGTCGTCAATGTAAACTATCACCCATCTGTCAAGCATAACACGTAAAACTTCATTGATGAATGATTGGAACACTGATGGGCTGTTTGCTAGACCGGACAGCACAACCAGATACTCATAGTGGCCGGTGGCAGTTGAAAAGGCAGTCTTCCACTCATCGCCTTCTTTGGTATAAATTAGGTTGTAGGCACTTCATAAGTCAAGTTTGGTGAAGTACCTTGTCTGACGGAGCTGTTTGAGTTCAGAGGGAACCAGGGGCAAGGAGTATAGGAATTGTATGGGGATGTCATGTACGCCACGATAATCGATGCAGGGTCGAGGCTAACATCTCTCTTCGTAAAAAAAAAAAGAACCTGGCAGCTGTTCTTCTTTTATATAACTTTTCATTGCTTCAGATTCTGGGTGAGACAGCGGGAATATTCTTCCTTTGGGGGGAGTTGTGCCGGCAAACAGTTTAATAGCACAGTCATTGGGACGATGAGGGGTAGCTGAGAGGCTCATGTCTTACTAAAAGCTTTGGTTAAATCAGAGTAGTCGGTGGGTAAGTCATGAATCTCAGGGGTATGCTAGCAAATGGTTATAGTCTGCACTGGCATGGGGTTGATGTCAGTTAGGCAGTAATCATGACAGGCAGTGCCCCACTGAATGATTTCTTCCTCCTTCCAAGAAATGAGGGGATTGTTTCTGCGTAGCCACAGTAAACCCAGAATGACTGGATTGTGAGGGGAATGAATAACATAGAATCTTATGGCCTGCTTGTGTAAAGCTCCAATGTGCATGCTAACTTCCTCAGTCATCTGTGTGACTTTTTCCCTCTCCGATGGGATGACCATCTATCGCCTCCAATGCCAAACAAGAATTACATGGAGTCAAAGTTTAAGCTACTCGGCGGAGCAGAGGTAGATATAATTTTGTCTTGGGAAATTATTGTTACTGGAATCTTGACACATAATATTGAATAATTAGTCTGAGCATGAGCACACAGCAATCTTGAGCTGCTTTCAGCGGGGCTAATGGGGGATGTTGTCTTTAGGTGTCCGGCTTGGCCGCAGTACAAACACAGGTAACGTTGAATCCATCGCTTCCATTCCTCGGGGGTTAAATGTGGGCTTGTGCATGGAAACGTCGCACAGGTCATCGCACGTGAATTGAGTTATTAATCTGAATAGACAGTTTAATGAATTCATTCTGTGATTTACCCTCTTCGCGACATGCCAGTTCAGCTTGAAGATCCAGATTTAATCCTTTTCTAAAGAGCATTTTCAGAGTATCCTCCACCCAGCCGGTATGTGCCGCTAACATATGAAATGATAAAGCATATTCCGATGCCGTTCTCCTTCCCTGACATAGAGAATGCAGCTGGTCACCAGCACTCTTACCTCCAGCTGGATGTTTGAAGACCTCTCTGAAGCGTTGAAGAAATATGTTGAAGGAAGGAAAAGCCGTTCAGTCCTTTCACATGGTGGTGTGGCCCAATCAAATGCCTTTTCTGATTAGCAGAGAACAGACAAATGAGATTTTGCAAGGAAGGTTGTTGATTTACAACCAGGGTGATTGTAGCAGGAATCCCTTGCATTGAGCTGGATCACCATAAATTTTTCTGGGAAATGCTAGCCGCATGTTCATGCTGGGTTTGGGATTAACATAGCCATGTTGTCATCAGCAGCATTCATCTGTGTAGCGGCATTTATTGATGCAGCAGGCATTTCCGTCTCTTTAGTGCCCTGACGAGTTCCTCAGTCAAAGCGGTTAGACAGGTGAGCTGATGCTGGTGAATAGCGAGCTGCTGGGATTGTGCTGATAATTCTGAGGATAGCCGTGCGACCGCTGCTGGAGCGTCGGGTGGCGAAGTATTCTGTAACACAGAGTCAGCGGATTGAGGATCCATCTGCAGCTTTATTATCTCAAAGTCAGACAGGGCAGGGTTTATGCACAGCAGGCGGCAGTAGTAAAGGGGAGACAGAATCGTAAACAGGGACAGGCTAGGATAGTGCCTGGCGGCACACATACAATATCCAACAAACAGGCAAGGGTTCAGGGCAGGTGGCTTATCATCCAAATCCAATACAAAGGCAAGAGTCAGGGCAGGCGACAGAGAATCAAACACGGTCCAATATCAAACACAGAAAAGTAATCCGCAATAGTAATGCTCAGAAGTGACTTCCGCAGCAGCAAATCAAGACTTTGCTAAGGTTGTGTGCGCGCGTGCTGTTTAAATAGTGTGTATGTAATGCACTGCAGGTGTGGGTGCTTAATCAGTCCCAGGAATCTGGGTCTGTGGGAATTGGAGTCCGAATAAGAAACAACACATTTTCCGGTGAAGGCTCCCTCTGGTGGTCTGGAGGAGTTGGAGAGAGAGATTCACCCATAATAAAAGGGATACTCCACCCAAATTCATAATTGACTAACCCTACAGTTGTTCCAAACCTGTATAAATTAGTTTGTTCTGATGAATATAAATAAATATATTTGGAAGAAATTTTAGCAACTGACGTTTATGGGCTACCTTAGTAAGATCATTTATATACTTATTTTGTTCTTTTGAACACAAAATTTGATATTTTGAAGAATTTAGGAAATGCAAACAGTTCTAGGGCACCTTTGACTAACATTTATTTTTTTCTACTGTGTTAGTCAATGATGTCCCAGAGTTGCTAACATTGTTCCAAATATCTTTATTTGTGTTCAACGGAAAAAATAAATGTATACAGGCTTGGAACAATTTGGGCGGAGTTCATGACAGAATCTAACAGATTACTTTATATTTTTCTAGGGAAAACATTGATATTCTCTTGTCATGCTGTGCACACAACTTTTTTATTCTCATTACTGATACAGGTAGATTTTAACATTTATAATGTTACAAAATAATGTTCTATTAAAATATAATTAATTAATGTCTTATTATGTATGATTAATAAAAACCTGCTTAGGCATCATGACTTTGCTCTTTGAATGTTTTTACATAACATGCTATGGGATTGACAGTTTTAAATGGTTACGGTAATGAGAATTGTCAAGGCCTTTTTTGTAAAATAAAAATGTCCAAAAAGGTGGTAAACTGTCAATCAAAGTTTTTAAATTAATACTTTTAAACATGTTTAAAATGAATATAAAGGAAATGTGTTGATTCAAGTGTTTTTAAGAAAATCACGTGTCACTCCCCTAAATGTATAAAGTTTGTTTTACACTATCCAAAACATAAAATAAGCACAATGAAAGTAAATGAAAGCTGATTATTAATGATAATAAATAAAAACCTTCTTTGTTGTGCTCCTAACAAACCATAATTTAAAACAAGTGGATCTGACAGCTCAGGCAGTTTATTTCACCATAATTTCATGCATTTACTTCATTTTGTGAAGTAATGAACCAGCAGAGGCCCCTGTACTGTAGAAGAAACTCTTCCGAAGAGTTTGCAATCCAGAGGATTAAAAGCAAGTTAAACAAGTGCATTGTTATGTTTGATGTTTATATTTTGTTTCATACAAAAAGTGTTTAATTAGACACACCTTCATGAGCGAACACTTCTCTCTGCTGCTTCCATAACTCTAAAGGGTTTTCCAGCAGATGTTTCCCCCTGAAATGCTTTCTTTACTGGATCAGAGTTCCAGAAGATTTGTTTCTATGCCTGGGTGTCCTTCAGTCACTGCTTTTTTTTGTATTGTAAGGGATTCACTATAACGTACACAGGCAGCATTATATCAAAATGCTGGAGCAATTTAAGAGATTTGTGCTAAAAAGTGTCTTTTATTCTCTTAAACCTCACTTGGTGTTCGGGTCATTTTGATCTGAAAAAATATATATTTTACCCACAAATACTAGTTAATGTTATTGAATTGGACTGAAATTAGGTGACTTTGTTCACAATATATATTACAATCTCCCACAAAAGTTTTTTGGTAACACTTTATTTTATGGTGCCCTTGTTACATATGTTTCATGTAGTAACAATAGTATTTACTATACATTATGCAAAATTACATGTAACTACACCTAAACCTCACCCTAATCCAAACCCTTACCCTATAGTAAGTACATGTAGTTAATTATTATTACTCAGTACTTAAATGTATAATTACACTGTAACACGGCCACTAAAATAAAGTGTGACCTGTTTTTTCCCCTACTTGTTACACTTGTGGTGTTCCCGGGTCAAGATGACCCGCCTACCAAAGAGAGCTTATAAATCACACATTATCTCATTTTATCAGCAAATATTGGATTCAGTCTTTTTGTCAACTTGTTTTCTTTCACTTAGGACTGGTTTTGTGTTTCTTTTTCAAACTGATTAATCGAAGACTGCATCCAATATTTGCTGATAATATAGCATATGGAGTGGGCTGGGTCATTTTGAACACTACAAGTGTGATTCTGTGCCATTTTGAACACAATTAAAGCACTTCAAAACAAATGTCCTGGTCCAACAAATTAGTATAGATTAAAGTAGGCTAGTGTGAACAACAATGCAAATTTTGGTAATACTTAAATTACTGTTGCCAAAATTATTCAAATAAAAAAAAGAAATTTCAGTGAAGGACTGAGGTGCCTGAACTCAGATGAACTAGGCCTATGATTAATCCGTTTGAAAACCAGTTATAAATGAAAGAAAACAAGTTTAAAAAAGATGCAATCAAATTTTTGGTGATAATATTGCATAACAAGTGATTTGTTTCATAAGACAGTCACAAATATTTATATTTGGCAGTCAATGAGCAATGGGATGTGGAATGTAGCACAGTTATTTATATACACAAATGACGTGGAGTATTGCTGTATACTTCAATTAAAATCTCATTTGAGATAGCCCAGCCATGAAATGATGCCATTCGCTTTGCCATTAATTCGAATAAGTAGATAAGAGTAGATTCAGTTCACAATCCTTTAGCTGAGTCACCTGAAAAAGTGGAGAAAAGGGGATGTCTCTTCTGACCTCAATTTCTGTTGGACCTTTCTCTTTTACACAGCAGCTATGAATACAAATATAACATTTTATTCATGAACATTGTGAGATGAAGCTGTTTCGTAAGTTTGAAGACTGATGGCAAGCCCTTCTTTCTTTGATAGAGTGAACTGACACATTTAAAATGTTTCAAATAAGAGAAATATCAAAAGGTTGTAACCTCAGGAGTTTTTGCAACCAATGCAGGGTGCTAAAAAGGAGAGGAGAATGATTTTGCTTTTGATTACATCTACATTCAGGTGGTGAGAAATGTACTGCTGTGAGTTAGCAAATCAGGCTTCATATTGAAGGGGTTCTCAGGGGTCACAGCATGGGTCTGTGGATAGGGGCCAAAGCCCAATTAAACTCAAATGATCTCTCAGCCTCATGTCAGCCCTTACTTATCTTTCTAGACAAGACCGATTCAAGGCATTTATCAATCAGAACCTGAACATTGACAGTTAAAAATCACACAGCGATGTTTTTAGATTTGTTTTATGTATTCTGTTATTTGATTGTGCTGTTCAATTTCAATTTTATTTGATCTTTGAGTGCAATTCATGATATCGTTAAAGTCCTTCTGAAACCTTAGATGTCCAAATTGCTGTTTATTAGGGAATGGAAAAAACACAGTTGTTTTAAGTTGTCAAATAACAAAGTTGACAACTTTTTTTTTTTGGAACGACTCAGTGACAGCACAAAACAAATCATGAAATATGGAGATTCGAGGTTTCAGAAGGACAGCAGAGATAGCCTACATGTGGGGGTAGTTGGGGGCACATCTCATCTTGAGACACATGTGTTTCAGATAATTCTAGGAGTATATTTTCATAGCTTGTGCAAACAGTAAACAGTCATGATCCTGTCCTTCCTGTCCGGAGTTTTCTAGCCTTTTGGACAGGGTCGTGACAGTACCATGTCTTGTGTGGGTGGTACGTCGTGTGTGGAGACACGTGGCAGTTTGTTTTGACATTGCGCTGCCTGTCCTCCTGTCTCTTGCCTTGGCCCCGCCCCCTTGTTTCCCGGTAATCTTCCCTTTAGTGTTTGATCCACGTCACCTGCCCGTCACCCTACCTCCATCATCATCCCTTGTTAGCGTCCCCTTTATAAGCCCCTTGAATTCCTTGTCCCATGTCGGTTCATTGTATTGTGTATATCGTGTATTGTCATCGTGACCGTGAGTGTTTGTTTGCCCTACCCTCCTCCGTGGCTACTCCTCGGATTACTCTGTTCCTGTTTACCGCGCCCTTTCGTTTGTGGATTTATCATTTGGATTACCCTTGGACCTTGTTTGTTTTGTCCCCCTTGTGGGAAGTTTTTGGTTTGCTTCCTTGTTTAGATTTTTAGTGTGTTTTCCCCATCGTGGGTCTTTGTGTTTGTCCTTTAATAAAGAGTCTTCAGTTACCCCTTTGCTGTCTGCACCTGGGTCCTGTCTTGCAATTCCTTACAGTAAGCAATACATGTGAATAACTCTGGCCACTATTTTCTTTACAGTGATGCTTTTTTAAGATCATTTTTGCACAGCTTTTGAAGTCTTTTACACTTATCTTAAACATTGGCAATGGGGTATATGCATACGGGGCGAAGACGTACTGTGCTTAAATCTCAGCCAGCTAAGCCACATTCACTCTCATTGCGCTGAGGTCATTTAAATAAAGGGATAACCATGTGATTAGGAAAAATGTTCCAATTTCAGCATACCGACAACACAACGGCTGAACATTGCTATATGCCTCTGTGATCATGCATCGGGTAAGTGCAAAAGTTTACTTTGCATTTTTGATATTTGTGAATGTACTTTAAAACGGATAGCCTGAAGGTCTTTTCCTTTTTGGTTGTCGATGTATGACGTAGTGTTTGGATAATAAGACACACGTTGTCGACCGTAATCCAAGGTGCATCTTGAAGCGACCGAGTGAAAAACCCAATTGTTTCATATAGAGGCTATGTGTGCTGGATGTAACAGACCTGGCTGAGATTTTAGAGGACATACGCCCATCGCTCCTTGTGCATACACCCCATTCTTTAGTGTAGGAATGATTTCCTGTTGAATGTTTTATCCTCATGAGATTTTGAAGATATTCCGTTTTTACCCATGAATTAGTTCAGCTGTGTAATTTATTTGCCTGCGTATGTATGGTATGTACATTCAACAGTGTCTCTTTCTTTTAAATGATTACTGGTGATTGCCTCAAGACAAAGCCTGATTATACGAAAAGTTCCAGAACAAATTTAATTCATCCCCAGTGCAACCTGAATCAGGGTGATGGATAGATTTTGATGTCAGAGGTCACAAATAGATCCAAATTGCCTTGACCAAATCAGTTACATTTTCAAATCGACGGACAGGTCCTGACAGATTGCGGGTCATGCCGTGGGCAGCTGCGGTGCTCCAGATGTGCATTCTGGGATGATGGGATCAAAGTTAAACACTAGCAGATGTTTCCGCGCCCTCCTGGGCAGACGCAGCAGGAGAAAGGAAAGGTTGTCCTCCTCCATCCAGCCATTCCGAAGGGAGCGAGAAACATGGAACCCTGGACCGTTGCGTGGTTCACATGTCAGCAAACTCCCCGAACATTTAAATCACTCGCATTTTAAATTCCCTCTGATAGCTGGAGCGATGAATGCTGAGAGGGTCGAAAGCGGGGTGAGAGATGGGTTACGGCACTGGAGAGAAGAATGAGGAATGGAAAGGAAATGAGAGGTATAAAAGCTGTGGAAAGAATGAAAAAAGGACGAGGTTCAATGAAGGGAGAGGTTGACCAGGGTGAGGTAGGGAATACGGAACGGAGGACGCCAAAAAAGAAAGACGGAAGAAAAACAGAAAGGGTTAGGTGAAGGATAGCATTTACCTTTTCTCCTGGAGAGATAATGGGCTCTCTGGGGCGCGATAAAAGTTTCATTCTGTCCCACCTCCTGGCAGCCAAGAGTAATGACAATGGTGTTCAGGTCAACGGGGTCACAGCATTGAAAAGTTGCAGTTCTGTAACCACCAGAGAGAGCGGCTTGATGAC
The DNA here is from genome assembly GCA_006030095.1 of Triplophysa siluroides. Taxonomy (NCBI): domain Eukaryota; kingdom Metazoa; phylum Chordata; class Actinopteri; order Cypriniformes; family Nemacheilidae; genus Triplophysa; species Triplophysa siluroides. The sequence continues at coordinate 36,106 of VCII01000724.1, forward strand.
GAATGTTTTGACAATGTTTTTACAACGTCCTTACAGACCACAGTGAGGATAAATTCTGTGACAGCATGACTTGTGTTGGTAAATTCTCCCATGGCACTTAACCATCACTCTTACATAGCAGAGACCACAGGGCTCAGTTCATCATAATTGGCACAACAATCAAATGACATGTTTAATAAACAAAACCTATTGGAAGAATTATATAAAATCTCTTTCACAACAAGCACTTCAAGTACTTTAATTTGATTAGCCCATTCTAAGAGACATTATAATAAGTAGACTGGGACATTTTAGTGTTGGTATACAGTATAATTTTGCTTGACTTTGTCCATTGTATCTCAGACGGCAGTATGTTCACAAAGCAGCAGAATACCGCTGTCAGAGTGCCACATGGCTACCTTCATAGTTCAGCGTTATGGGCACCCCAGGTTGATACATATAGAATGTTTTGTGTCTCATTCTCTTCTATCTTTGTTATTTTTCAGCTCACTGAACAAATCCATAATCAATCAAGTATAACTTAACAAAATTAAATATCACAAATATTTAATACAATTAACTTCTACTTTACAAATGAAGAATAATATCTTACGATTATATTAAGTCTGTGATTGTCTGTAATACAATGAATGTAGACTACAGTGTTATCAAACACAGTGTAAGCAGGCATGTAGGCATATCTTGTATTTCGCAATAATAAAGACACATTTACACAGAATTTACCACAGAAAGAAAGAAAAAAAAGACACCTCACGTTGTTTTTAATCTATTTTTGCTCTCTGAAGAAAAGAAACAATGTCTTGGAAAGAATGTGCCCCCTGAGTCAAGCTCAAAAGTTTGTTCATGGCCAGAGCAAAAATATGTGAGATCATACAATTAAATTCTGGCAATGTTCTGTAGCGATTTATTTCTGTTGAAAACACAGCTGAGTTATAATCAGAGCTCTCAAAGCTCATGACTCTGTGCAGCTCTGACAAAGAACTAAAATAAAGACACACAACAGGTGCTATCGGAGGGGAAACTGCTGGCTAAAAAATCAGCTGGATGTTCAGTCCTCCCTAAACATTTCTAATGCACAGTAGTGAATGTAGATTTTAGTATATGAATGAACGCCATAGGATCGTAACAGCACAGAGACTTCTCTCAATTAGAGTAGATATTCATATTACATAACATAATTCACCTCAAAATGTGACTTAATATTACTGCTTTCAGACTGTAACTATGACTGTGACTGTAACATTTCGCAGAAAGTGAAGCCGGAGTAGCTACTTGCTCTTAATTCTAACGTATATAGTTTTGACAAAAAATCGGTAACAAAAAAAACTTGTTTTTATAATAAATCATTATAAAGTTGAGTAAACTTTTAATTTAGGGATCTTTCCGTTCATATTCATTGCGTAAAATAAATAGTTATACTTTAAGAGCATTTTAACAATGACTTAAAGTAAAATATAATATATAGAGGCTTGATTATATTTATTAATGACATATTTTAATAATATATCTATTTTTTTTATAATAATTGTATATATGTTTATATTTATTATTTGGTTAAATTTCTTTAAAGTTTGTGATATGTTTATTAATTAGAAGAGATTTGTTTACCATATTTAGCGTGTTTAAACCAATCAGCTTTCAGTTTGAGGTTATTGCAATGAAATGAAATTATTTCGTGATATCATACAAGTGGAAGATTATAAGGCGAAGCTATATACTTGTAAATCTGCAACTTGAAATGAGCGGGGAATGGAGTATATGTACAGGTAGCTTATGTGAAAGGAATATGGGGCCTTTCATTCATTTATAAGCGTCTTTGGTCATAGATTTGTTCATTTGTTCAGTGATTATCGCCAAGCGCCGGTGATTAAAAATATTATAATATTATAACTAATCAAGACTATTAAGATATCAAGAGCTATCATCATCTGTGTACTAGAGCGTGATTGTCGAGAAAGAGCGGAATAATAAACGCTGCACTGGATTTATTGGTATTGTTTACATATCAGGTTGATCACTAGTGAATTCTATTCTCTGCTTGACCGTCATTGCATGTTTAAAGACGTGAGAAAACTCTTTAGATGGTTTTATTTAAGAAACATAAAGTATATAATGTGAACTGTTCAGTAAATGTCCTTGCTGAACTTACAGTATGATGTCAAGCAGCTGTGACTTTGTCAGTATGGAGTGGCTCAGACCTGACATATTTTTGTAGGCTAACCCTGTAGTAAGTACCGCGCTGATTCCCTCGACTGAAAGCGTATGCATTTTTCCCATAGACTTTTGGGAGATCGCAAAAAATAAGCTCTGTGATTAACAAAGGTTTATGATGTTTACACGTTTTGTCTATCAAGATAATCTTTACAAATTAACACAACATTTGTTACTTTTGAAGCCGAAATAAATAAGTAAAAAGCTGACACGATGCTATAAACAGGCTACACTTTTGGACGCTCAATATCAACATCACCACCACCAAGCCTCCGACAACTCTTTCAAACCTTATAAAAAATGTGTTCCCTGTAAGTAATTACTCTGTGAATGAATCCGCATCTATTTTTTAGGAGATTTGTGCCCATGTTGTATTATTTGCGAGCTTTACATGTGCATTGAAGTCTAACATCCCTGCCAAAGGAAGTAGTCGCTTAGAGCAACTTGTTAGCAACTGCCGCTTTCAAGACACAATAAGGCTTTAAAAATCACAAGCGGGTTATGATTGGTGTGTTTTATGTCATAGAATAAAACGTGAAAATATTTAGAGGTTTTGTTTACAACTACCTTATTTCAGGGAATTTAACAAAAACCCATTAAAAAATCCCATGGACTTTAGAGCGATGGAACCGGAAGTCATAAACTGTTAACTCGCTTCCGGGATTTGCATACAAAAACACATCATCTCTGCAGCTCCCTATTGAATCAATAATTTTAAGTCAACGATTCTCACATGTATTTATTTAGCAGCCTGTACAAATGAATGCAACAAATACTGTAAAGAAGCATAAGTCAATTAAGTGTACTTAAGTTGTGCTAATTTAGTAAATGGATTTAAATGTGTCAAAATGGTGTGTTTGCTTCTATAAAAACGGCATGAAACACGGAAAGGGAAAGAATTAGCAAATTTGTAATTTAGTTCGGTTAAATTGATATGTCAGCTTCATATGACTGCATCAGCTATAACATTATTGAACAAAATAGATGAAAATACTTGATGATACATTGAATGACAGGATAATGTGTGTGTGAATCAGTTAGGGGACCAGAAAAATGACCTGACTTGCCTTAAATGTAAATGTACTGCAAATAAAGCATGGGAATATTAGTTTTCCATATGTTGATGTACAGTGTTGACTACATCTCCAATTGTGAATTAACACATGGGTTAAAGTCGTGTGCACCCAGTCTGCGGTATTAGCTGGTGGTCTTCATAGTAAAATTCATTTGATACGGGTGCTTTAGGCCAGAACTAAGATTAAGGATGCTCCCTTTATGGGGTTCACAATTTGTGTGCCGCTAGCGGTGTAATTAGGATGATAACTGATTTTGTGGGATCATCTGTTGCCGTGATACAGTCTAATTAACCTATTTCTAGCTGGCCCGGTGCATTTATGGCCCTAATGAGCACTTCCAACGACAATGGAGAAAAACCATTGACAAAGCCTAGTCCCCAGTGGCCTTATTTAACTGATATAGTGGAGTGATGTTTCATGCCCCTCGTCCACCATATAGGAGAGGGTAGACCGTTAATGAGGGAATTTGGTCATTTTAGTACCACCTCAATCTCGTTATGCGGTCCCAAATGCACACGGTTATTGTAACCCGCAATGTGTCCCAAGGCCAGGGCCTGATTCACAAAAAGGATGCATGACAAAAGCAACATAATATGGCAACATGTACATGGTATATACACATGTAATGAGATTGTGAAGACAGGCAGACAGGTCACATAAAGTTTATAAATTATTGATTAGTCTTGAATTTCCGTGTTTGTATGTAAAGTGAGACTCAATGTATTTAGCCTATACATTATTTTTCCTTGATGAATTAGATTTACTGTGTTGTCTGGGCTGGTGACCAAATTGCTTTGAGTTTTCCACTTTAAAGTGGTATTGATGTTTCTCTAATTGGCTCTTTTAATGAGAGGAGATATGGAGGAGAGGTACAGTATGTTTAAAGCAAGGCTCATTTAGCGAGTAGGTCATGTTGATGTCTGCGGAGGAGGTGTTTTATTTACATTATACTGTTGGTTTTTAATTACTTGTATAAATTAATCCATAGTCAGTGGTATTGGGTTCTTGGGTTCAAACATTCTAAGCAGTGTGTTCATGTGATAAACAACATGTGAAATCATACTCCAGCTCTCTGTCGGTTAGGTAAGATAAATGAGGAGTTTAAACATATTAAGGCAATTCAAACGTTATAGACGTGACATTTTGCGTTATGGACGTGACATAAAAATCCTCAGAGAATGAATTTGTTACGAATAAATGTAACCATCTGTTTATATTTTACTAAACCCTTGTTGATAGAGTCTAAACATAAAAAAGTCAGTATGTGAACAAATTTTCTGTTTTAAAAAAGGGAACTAAACATGCGTTATGGATGTGACAAAAAATGGACACGTTTTTTGGGAGACGACAAACTTTGTAGGATTTCTGTGAAATAAAATGCACAAACCTGAAGCAATAATACCCAATGAATGGAGAAGGGATACCTCTTTCTAGAACATAAAATAGTTATTTTAATTTAATTTCCATTTGTCCATTTATGAGGAATTTGTAGCTTTGTGGATGTTACAATCCGGAAAATGGCACTTACCTGACTATGAAAAAGTATGCACTAAAAGTTAAACAAGTGCTTTAAAAATTTAAAGAGAGATCTCACATGGGTATTTGAACCACCAATATCTGTGCTATTACCAAAGTAAAAACCGTTGGTAAAAACTTTTCACGGCAAGGTTGACATTTTCATGGAATTGTCCATTAGTCTTTTGTTCTGCAGACTCAAACTTCACAATAAATGCTCATTCGTAATAACTAGCTTATGTTTGTAAGTCATGATGTTACACTATAATCATTCATTCATGAAGCAATGCGTCCTATATACCTCACCTCTATGCTGTGTACATTTTTGGCAATTGATTTCAGGAATTCCAGTTAATTTGCCTACAGATTCATCATAAATCCTAGCTGAGACTTCAGAAAATGTCTTGATGGCTTGAATAATATTACAACCATCAATTCAGTTTATGTTCAATGATTCATGAAGAATAGAATATATTCAGCACATGTGGTTAAATGGAAATTTAAATGTTATTACATCATGATAACTGATAAAAAAAAAAATTGGTGACATTTTCTCTGAAACCCATGAAAAGTAACCTTAAATGTAATGTTTTAAACAGAGATTCCAACAAACGCTATGTCTGGTATAGACTTTTGGTCTAGCTTTTGTTGAAACCAGTAATTTTGCATTGGCACCTACTGTATTATGGCTCCTGTATGACATATCGCTTATTGCTCCCCAAACTCTTTGGATAAAAGCGTCTGCTTAATGACTAAATGTAAATGTAAATGTATGTAAAAAAAAAACTTTACTTGTATGAATTGTATCTCATTTTCTATCATCGTTGCTGCTGGTGTGCACAGAAATTCAAGTTGTCATGGTTCCGCCATCATGTCATGTCTATTCTTGGTCTTGGGGCGGAGCCATGACATAGCCTTAGGTTTTGTGTGAGAAAGGCATGGCTTTTAGATATTAACTTGTCATGTGCTTTCTCGTGTCTCGTCTGTGTTCCCGCCCTTTTCGTCTCGTTAGCTTTCCCTTAGTGTTTGATCTGTGTCACCTGGCCCCTATTAATTATCCTGTGTTTGTTCCCCTATTTATACCCCTCATGTTTCATTGTCCTGTGCTGGTTCGTTACATGTACTTCCGTGAGTTTCATGTTGTACTTTGTGTTACTCTAACTAAGTAATTTACCCGGTGACTACCTTGTTTTTGTTGTGGACATTGGTCTTGCTTTAGTTTAGTTTTTGCCCCCTCGTGGGAAGTCTTTTTTTATCTTGTTATCGTGTTCTGTTTTTTCCCCATCGTGGGTTCTTTTGTTTATTAAAGTACCTTTGTTGTTCCCCGTATTGCTGCCTGCGTTTGGGTTCTTCCGTGCCTATCCCACGTTCATGACAGAACGAACCAGCCGAGAACTGAACCCAGCAGCAGCATGGACACTGACCGGACAAGCCTGGCCCGTCTCCTCTGCAGCCTTCGCCAGGGAGAGGAGACTGTGGACGAGTATGTGGGGAGATTTCTTGACGTCGCCGAACAGGGCGCCTTCGGAGAGGAGGAGTTGGCGGTGCTATTCAACGCCGGTCTCAGAGAACCACTCTCTCGCTCGGAGATGAGGGTGATGAGGCCGTTGGACTTCGACACCGTGTGGCTAACTGCCGCGGCTCGTTCGGAGTCCACGACCTCATCAAACACCTACCTCTCATCTCCGTTGGTCGCGATACCCGAGAGTGGCCCTCTGCAGATCGGGGTTGCGGGCATCGCCACAAACCCCTCCTCAACCTCTGCAGTCTCCCCACAACCGCCCAGTCTCACTGGCAAGCGGGGAAGACGGGAATCCTGGGGGTCCTCGTCCGAGGCTTCCAATCCGGAGCCGGCCGTCTCGTCCTCGTCGTCCTTTCAGCCGGCCACCAGGCGGGTGGCTCGGCTGAAAAAGAAGAGGCAACGGAGGGCAGCCAGAAGTTCGGTGGTCCCGAGTCCGGTGGTCCCGAGTCCGGTGGTCCCGAGTCCGGTGGTCCCGAGTCCGGTGGTCCCGAGTCCGGTGGTCCCGAGTCCGGTGGTCCGGTGGTCCCCGGTGGTCCCGGCCTTCCAGCCGGCGTCAAGCCCTGTCCAGCCGGCCTTCCAGCCGGCGTCAAGCCCTGTCCAGCCGGCCTTCCAGCCGGCCTTCCAGCCGGCGTCAAGCCCTGTCCAGCCGGCAGCCAAGCCTGCCCCTGTTACACCCAGGACTTTCCCCAAGAAGCCCCCCGGGGCTTCGCGCTCCCGAGCGCCACCCCAGCAAAAGACTGTTCCCCCCAGTCCCAACCCATTTGGTCTGCCCCCCATGAACTCTTGTTTTGCCCCACCCCCCCTCCCTTGTTTATTATTTTTATTATGTCACCCCAACCCTGCAGTATTGTATTCTTGTTTGCCCCTAGTTTTGTTTTCCATGTTTTGTTGGATTTTGTCTGTCACCCAGTCGGTCTTGTCTTGTTAGTCTTCCCCTTGGTGAACACCTGGGGGTGTTCATTAAAGGGGGGGCTTCTGTCATGGTTCCGCCATCATGTCATGTCTATTCTTGGTCTTGGGGCGGAGCCATGACATAGCCTTAGGTTTTGTGTGAGAAAGGCATGGCTTTTAGATATTAACTTGTCATGTGCTTTCTCGTGTCTCGTCTGTGTTCCCTCCCTTTTCGTCTCGTTAGCTTTCCCTTAGTGTTTGATCTGTGTCACCTGGCCCCTATTAATTATCCTGTGTTTGTTCCCCTATTTATACCCCTCATGTTTCATTGTCCTGTGCTGGTTCGTTACATGTACTTCCGTGAGTTTCATGTTGTACTTTGTGTTACTCTAGCTAAGTAATTTACCCGGTGACTACCTTGTTTTTGTTGTGGACATTGGTCTTGCTTTAGTTTAGTTTTTGCCCCCTCGTGGGAAGTCTTTTTTTATCTTGTTATCGTGTTCTGTTTTTTCCCCATCGTGGGTTCTTTTGTTTATTAAAGTACCTTTGTTGTTCCCCGTATTGCTGCCTGCGTTTGGGTTCTTCCGTGCCTATCCCACGTTCATGACACAAGTAACATGGAAAAGAAACATTTTCTAATTTGTTGCGACGTTGCGTTGTGTCTGGTGTGGACAAGTTTTAAGGAAAAAAAAGATAATAGGATAAGATAATAAACGAAACAAGTTAAAAATAAGGGTACAAATCAGTTCTCTTTCAGCATGCTAATAGATTCATCTGTTAACACTGTGAAAATAAGTTGACGTTTTAATGTCATTATTAAGAGCTACCAAAGCACTGTATTTAGCATCTACTCCTTGTCCAATGGTCATATGGGTCAATTGGTTCATTTGTCTTGCCCATTTAAAGCTACTTTTGTCCTTTTTGCTGTGACAAATAATACCAATTGATAATTCAAGGCCAAGCTCCATGTTACATCATTGCATGGATGAAGAGATTGAGTTTATCTTTTATCCTCTGTCAATGAAGCATCAACATGCAGAACAAAGGCATGAGCAGGCACGAGCAGGCACGGATTTCCTGTAGCTCAGTGGTAAGAGCATTGCGTTAACAACGCAAGGTTGTGGGTTCAATCCCAGGGGATTCCACATACCATTGTAGAATGTATAGGATAATGCAATGTAATTCGCTTTGGATAAAATGCGTAACGCACAGGCGTAACGCACAAATGCGTAACGCACAGGCTTGCCTATGGCCCCACCTGTTTAGAGGCCTCTGATTGGCCAGATTCTTCCAAAGAACAGTTTAGGTGCCCTTGACCACCTTAATCTGATTAGATTTCTTAAGTAATCGACAGCATTAGTTGTTATTATGAAACTGTCTATAAATCTGTTGAAACAAAAACAGAACAGACACATGGTTTACAACATTTTGAGACTATCTTTACCTACCAGTATTTATTATTCACAACTGTGCTTAATGCCAGTTTCTGCATAACATACCACAAAAAGTTGACTTGATCAAAAAGCATTAATTTCTGTAATTAATTTCTCTATGCAATACTTAAGATTTGTATAAGTTTTACTTGTGACAAAGAAATGTTTATTGGAACTTAAGTCAGCACTGATGAAGCTTCTGTTGGAGTTTCCTCAGCAGGAACTTTCAGCAGAAACTTGTTTGTTGTTTTCCTCTGTATGATAAACAGACCCTGAAAGCTTTCAGGCAGCATCATTAACAATGTACGACAATGCTCATGCCCCTCAAACTGCACAAATTAATCATTTTAATTTAATCCCATCGTCCTAATCAAAGGCCCCGACTTCTGTTTTATTTATTGCGCCCTTAACCTTAGTAATTAACTTATGCATGAATGTATTATTTCAAGATTCCCCTGATGTGGCCTATTTAACCACATGCAAATAATCTCCAGGGCGTCAGATTTTGTGTTTGTTCAATTTTAGGAGAAAAAGGGGTGACACTTAGCCTTTTTGTCTCAACGTGTTCTCACTGTTTATCTGTGTAAAACAGTAACTAAAGGCTTTAATATAATTCCTCTTTATTCCATTGAATGCATTGAATGTATACTGTTTATACACAAAATATTGTGTGTGTGCATCATAATGTGTTTTCACAAATTATATAATTGGTGCTCCTCATTTGGCCTACCGCAGTATCCTGCTGTGAAACCTTTGCTGTTTTGATATTTGCATTTCATGGTAGGAATGGCATGATCAAACAACCATTACTTAAAGACTACAACAAACACCTTCAAAAGATAATGCATATTTCTCTTGTTTGGGGGAGGATGATCAGCATTCTAATTGTCTGAGAAAATGCCATCAGCGGAAAAGCAATGTCAATCTGACAGGACAGTGTCACCCCGGGCTAGAATATGTCCTCGCTTCTGATAATGGAGGAGAGGAATGTGAGATGATACTTAAGGGAGGAGCTTTAGAGGGTCACTCAGAAATGACTTATGTCTCTTCCCCATATCCTCACAATCTACAGGAACACTATTTATCTGCAGGTCATCAGCCTTGAAATAATTATTGTGTTGGAATTTTTTTTTTATGGAAGGTCTAGTATGATGAGACAGTGCAGTGATGTTCCAGCTATAGTCTAAAAGTAATGTTTGAAAGAGGAGGGCTAGATGTGGACTATGAACAGATTTTTCCTTGTTTCTATGAGGTTATTACATCTTTATTGACTATCCTGTTTTAAGCGTGCTATTTGCTTTTGGCTGATTTCATTGAAATGTCCGTCTCTTCTCTCTCAAGGGCTCTTGATCTTTCAACTCCCTCCATGCTTCCAATACATAGCCGGCCTCATTGATAAGCATTCAGGTAAGGTTTTCTCTCCCCGGTGCAGCTTTGCGGCAAGAGGCTCTCACATTTAAAAGGCTTTTTGAAGTTGTTGGGAACTGCTGGCACTTCCTTTTTAGAGCTGCTTTCCCAGAACAGCACACCTTGCTCTCCATCCAATAAGGCGATGCATTTGCTCTAAACACATGCAGCTTTCTACTCGCCATGAATTAATTCGACAGCATTATGACCCTGAAGGACCGTTCAGCAAAATCCGCTTTTGAATTTGCACAGACCTCTCGTAATGTACTGGCCCCCACCATTACTTCTCCGAGTGGCCATTTTCAATTAATCCCACTGCATAATGCATGACTACATTTAACAATCCAATGAACTGATATGGAGTCTTTGGCTGGAGAGGAACTCTGTTAATGGTTGTAAAATAGAGTTATATCATTCGCAATGTATTCATTAGTTTACTTAGTGACTCTGGAGGTACGGTGCTTGTTGGGTCTGGGCAGCTTTTGGCAGTGGCTTGTTAATGTTCGTCTTGTTTTCTGTGAAGATTTGTAATGAGACGTACAGATTTTTCTTGCCACTTTTGGATAAAACGTTTGAGATACTTGGACGACACCATTTTCTTTAATGATAGTAAGATTTTTTTTAATGAATGGTGTCCACGAACTGCAACATTACCTCTAAGTATAAAACCAGTGTGTGGCAAGAATTGACCTGGTATTGATGTTTTCCAATTAATTTAAGATGTGAATGAATTGCATTTTAGTTTTAGGTATTACATGTAAGTTCTTGAAGGGAAAGGACAGACACGGATGTGGAGAGATGGACCACCGGTTCTTCTCCCCTCAGGCCATCTCGGTGACATACTTTCTGCTCTTCCCTCCGCTCTCATTATTTTTCTTCCTCTCCACAGACGAACATTTCCAACAACTCCAATAAAAGCTAATTTTGGGCCAAACCTGTCAAAAAAGTGTCTCCCACAGTCATGCGACTGCTCACTAACTAAACACCCTCACTGGTGACTAAAGTATGACCAAGTATGACTTCTGACTAGGCATGTGTGACACCAGATCTGCTTCTTACTCTATAGGATGTTAAACTACTCTGCACAACACCTGGGAAGTTGCATAAACCGTGAGTTGAAAATTCAGAAACACTCCCACAGACACACCATCTTATATATGAATTTCACAAGCAGCCTGAGGGCTTTAAAAGCTGTGGATCTAGGAGGTGAAACATGAGCAGTCTAGTAATGAGAAGGATTTGAGGCGTTTTCCGGGGGGAAAGGCAATTTCTCAAAGTTGCGTGAAACGGGCCCAAGTTCACAAGCAGGTCAAGCGTACTCCACGATCTCACTCCTCTTACAAATGTCCATCAACAGATCGTATCAATCACAGCTTTGGTTGGGGGGGTTTCAGCATACACGGTGACAACTGAGGCTTTCATTAGTGTATACCACCAGCTGTATATGTCAGCGAGCCGAGCTGATCTATTTATAAATCGAAGCAAACCCTACGCACCAATGATGGAGAAACAAGTCTTGATTTCTACTGCATTGAACGTCTTCTCTGGGAGCACCCATCAACATCATCTTTCCATTTGTAGTATGACTTCCGGCTGAGCTGTCAATCATTTTAATGACCTGTCTGTTTGTGTCAGAGCAATCCATCTTCTGTGACAGGGTGAGACTCGCTTGCGTCGAGTTGATTCAAGTGCTGAAATGAGATAATGTTCTGATGGACATCCTGTTGTTATAGCTGCTCTGATCTGTCACGGTTTACAGTATAGTACAGTATATAAGAGGGTTATTTGTGTATCTATAAGGTATTTATAAGAACATACATAACAACGTTAAAGGGATTGTTCACTCAAAATGAAAATTCTGTCATCGTTTAGTCACCCTCTTGTCATTTCAAACCTGTATGACTTTCTTTCTTCTGCAGATCTCAGAAAGAGAAATTTTGAAGAAGTTTGGTAAGTGGACAGCGGCGATACCCATTGACTTCTTTAAATATCTTCTTTTGTGTTCTGCGGACGAAAGAAAGTCATACAGTCATAAAAGTCGGATGACAGAATTTTCATTCTTGGGTGAACTATTCCTTTAAGATTATGGATGATGGTGGTTCATTTTTACAAAATGCATAAAATCTTTAGAAATATTAACTTTTTGTGGAATATGCTTCACACAATGACAATATCGGCCAACTGTTATTGATGTTTTGAAACCTCAGGCTACATTTCCTTACCATGACAAAATTTATTTTCTGCAGCAATTGTGTTGGTATATTAGAGGCGCTTACTGAATAAAGAATGCTTTGCGTGGTCACGTCAGAATATTGATTTCATTACTTGGAAACAATTCTGCCTTCAATTTAGCGTCAACATTGCCAGTAATTCAACATAATTTAAAAAATTAAGCTCCGAGAGGCCCTCCAAGGGGAGAGTGAAATACTGCTGTACCTCAACAAAAGATATCCAAATATTTTTATATCCATTGTCATAATAGTGTGATTGGTTCTATCTGGCGAATGTTAAAAACTCTGCTTCTTACTTTCCTCTGGTGGACTGAATAAAAGGCTCTGGGTTGTTTGTTTAGATGTTAGACCCTAAAGCATCTTTGAGCAAAATTGATTAGCAGTTAGCAAAGGTTGCGTTCTTTTGAGTCATCATGAACCAGCTGCACTAAACAGCCATTGAAATTAATGGGAACTCAAACGGTAGCTCTTTCCTGATACTAAAGATCAAATAAAGACTTCTTCTACTCAATGTTGATCATATATGATTGATACAGTATGGCTACATTGGGAAGACTTTTCATGTCATGGAACATCTCAGCCAAGCCAACAAAACTTATGTAACCACAAAGTTCTGTTTTTCAGAAACTCACTGCTTAAACTCGTCCTGTTCTCGGTTCTATTCCAAAAACTATTCCAAAAACCTGCCGGAGCTCTCATAATTATTTTGAATCTGCCATGAGATTCGGAACGTACTCTGGAGAGAAGACCTCCAACCAGATCTTACTGCAGACCTCACCGGTCTGCCTCCGATGAACGATTAATGATTCAATATTGTCATCGGCACACCTTACACAGACACCCTCTGCTAACGGGTATTAATAATAATGATAAGTTTAATAATTGAACTAGCATTAAATGGCCCCTGTAGAGCTGTGTTTGATTGTTCTTAATGAATTCTACGTACAGGCTTTTGTTCTAGCTAATGACAGAGGGGGTGTCTGTGAAGAGGCCGGAGTTCTGGAATAGATTAATAGATCGCTCAGGATTGAACTCCATTGCCATGGATATAATGAGCTGTCAGTTTGTAGTTTCACAGGCCGAGTGTAAATTTTCATTCCCGCTCTGAGTCAAAGAAAAATAGAGAGTGAGAAGCAATGAACGAAACAGAGAGTGATCCTCATAGAGACGGCACCAGAGAATGGCAGTGAAGGGAACAACCAGACGGAGTTCAAAAGGGCAGGAAACATGTAAGACAGGATGTCGGTCAATTAGAGAATATAATTTATTTCATCAGCACCAGGATGAAGACACTTAACCTTCTCACCCACTGTAGTGACCTCAACCGTCAGGTTCCTCTTATGTAGGAGCAATGTTTTTCATCACAGTTCTCTCGCTGCGTGATTTCTTTATGTCATTATGCAGTTCTAGGGATCAGATGGAAACTAGAGATCTTGTAAATATTGTAATGTGAAAATGAATGATGTGTGGATTAATGAATGACTAAAATCATCTGCTTATTTCGTAAATGGTCAGCAACAAATGTAAAAGCATTCTAACCTTGTGAGGAATGTTCAGCTCGTTGTGTTTTGTTATCAGTGTCTATGGGCTGACAACATACAGGTGGTAGTTTGAGCTTGTGTACAAGAGCCCTGAAAGCCCCAGACTGGACAGTTACAGAGATATCCTGTCTGTTTTGTGCTCTTGAGCAAGGCATTTACCTCAGGCTGTTCCCAGGTGACTGTCACCGCAGTTTCCCATGTAACTAGGAAAGAAAAGTACAAACAAAAAAATAAGACCATTCCCTGACCACCGCTTTAGTTAGTTTCTCGTTCAGGCGATAGTCTTTTCGCGGCCAGCCTACCCCAATTCCCATGTTGCCGGCTTAGCTGAATCCGCCAAACGTCCCCTTGAGCGCATTCAAAATGCTGCTGCTTGACTTGTTTTTAACCTCTCGGACATTATAGGTCTGCTCAGGTCTCAGGACTGCCTGCCAGCATTTGAGAGTGAGGATTACCCTGCTGAAAATGACCTAACCCTTCGGTCCTGAATTACAGATGCAATAAAGTGCTTGTTTTGAACTGCCTTTAGGGACTCACCTGTACCAAACGTGTCGATTACAGTAGCATTCTATATACTTTGTTTATTAGTAGGGAAATTATTTAGTCATTTGTTTAGAAGTATCCATCTATCAATTTTAGAAGAAGTAAAGACTGAAGTTGAGATTGACTTTCTAAGGTGGCATATTTCTAAGTAAAACAAAATATGGAATGAGAAAAATAGAGGGCGTGCGTTGTTTTTGCATGCGAGTTGTTGCGAACTCACTGGATCTAGCAAAAGTAGACGTTTTAGTCAGAAATGGATCTTAAAGCAATTTGACATGATCTCAGAGGACTCAAAAGGATCGCCACTCCTGAGCAGAAGTACATTTTCAGATTTCATAGACAAAAAAAATATATTTACTTGCACAGATGAATTGTTCACCACAAAACTAAGTAAATATAATATATTATAATTATATCATTTAGGCATAGCAAAGTACCTTGTTTAAATGTTTAAAGGTGTCCTGTGGTTGTTTTTACAAAATATGAATATGAGTTTAACTTTTTGTTTAGTCAGAAGGGTGAGTGGGCTATATAGAGGCAGAAGCCAGCAGCTCATATGGAAATACAGTCACACCCTCAGGTTCGGATATGAACCGAGTACAGATTGTCCTGCAGAACTCTGCCTTAAACCGGCCCTGCAACGGTATCTCATGTATTCGGACTTCTTCACAATGTTAAACGTGCTGTCTTCTCATGCTTAACTTGTCAAAAAACGAGTTGGGCGTATTACGTGGTATTTCTGTGCTCGATACACTCCCCCAGCGATCGTACAGGTTTCGGAAAGTTTTTTTCGAACACATAAAACTGTTTTGTAACATTTTTTTCTTAGTCCCTTATTGGACAATTCTCCCTGAAAAGCACGCGGCCGCAAGGAGGAGCATGCGCAGACGTCACTTTCACTTTTACCATATTTATTGAAAGCACAGACCGACTTTAATTGGTCCATTGATTTGAATCTTAACGCAGAGAATAGACAGGCTTTTTCAGTGGCCTGCGAAAGTAACTGTCCATGTCACATGAACTACTGCTTACAATATATTTTTTTTAAAGAATTTTCTGTGTCATATGCTGGGGATGTAATAGGCCTATGCCTTTGTTTTGTCCCCACTCAGACATCTGTTTGGAAACAACATGGAGATCCAGGCATGTGTTCTTCTGCGTTTTGGCCTGATTTGTCACAAAACGGGCAATTAACTCCGGCAGAGGGAGATTAGCGCTCTGTGTTCAGATGGGGATTACTTATGCCCCTAATTACGATCTGGCAGGAGTTATGGAAAGGACCCGCCTTTACAGGCCTACTGGATTATCTACTTCTGAGAAATTTAACCAAATAGAAGACACCTGGATGTAAAATAATTTAGAAATTCCCAAACCTTTGAACACCTGTGCCGTTTATAATATTGGCAGTCGTGGCCTAATGGTTAGAGAGTCGGACTTGTGACCAGAAGGTTGCCGGTTTGACTCTCAGGGCCGGTGGGTAACGACTGAGGTACCCTTGAGCAAGGCACCTCACCCCCTACTTGCTTCCCGGGCAATAGCTGCGCACTGCTGTGGGTGTTTGTGTGTTCACTACTCACTGGATGGGTTAAATAAAGAGGTCCCATTTCATGTATGGGTCACCATATCTGACAAATAGGTCACTTTCGCTTCACGCTTTAGTTATGCCCTCTTTCCTGTTTATTGCTTGTTGAGTTCTCTGTAAAGACACAAGCAAGCTTTAGGATTTGTCATTCTTTAAAGTTGAAATTAATTGATGTTTTATACAGTTCAAGACTTTCTATTATATTAAGACTTTAACACAGTATGACAGGAACTAAAAAAATGTAGGATTATATATATTTATAATTGGTATTCTGACTGACCAGAGTTAACCTGCCAAAGTATCAAAAGAAGTTTGTATGTCTGCTATTTTAGTTGAGCTCAAATGTCTATTACAGAGCAGAACAGAGCAGCCCTTGTTGGGCCATAACACATTATTACTAATAGCATTAAAATATGTTACTGATGGGCTCTGAAATATAATGTTGTTTTGAAAATAGTCCAATCGAAATTAAATTACGCATTACAGTCTCCCTGGGAAGGGAGTTAAAGAATGCTCTGGTGGGGGTGATGTAGTGTTAATAAAGCTGTTATATGGAGCATTATATTTTAATTACAATTCAGGAGTTGTGTTATACGACACACAGAGAATCCAAAAATGAGGTGAGGGCATGAAAAATAAATATCATAATAAAATATTTGTGAGGCAGAAAGCCTGACCGTTCATAAATTGTTAATTATGACATGTACATTTTGCTTCTGGGTCTGTTTTAGTAAGGCCAGTATGATATTGGTTTTAAATCTGTCTGTTTTCCATGTTTTGCATTGTGCGGTATTAGGATCCAATTACGCACAGAAAACAAATATTTTAGATTCATTGCCGAATACATAATGCGATTTTCCGCAGTCCTGCTATCAAAGCCCTTCTTTAACTTAATTGTGGAATAGATGCAGCCTTGAAATCGGCAATTGTGGCTTCTTATGTTGTTTACAGAAACACATCATAAATAGTGCGTTACAAATTTAGTTTTCCTATTTATCATAGAAATTAAGCCAATTAGTCAGGCGCAAGACCTCGTGTTTAATGACTGATAATAGATCCCCATTGAATTGTAAGTAGTCATTAAGCAGACCCTAATGAGGATTAGGGGACGTTTGTGAGCATAATCTGCAGGGGTGGAGAGCATCGCTTTCGTGGCTGCTTCACTGTCATTATTCAGCCCAGCAGGGTTGTTTTGAATGGTCCTTGATAGAATTTTTTTTGTTCATGTCACCATTTATCAAGTGGTCTGATACATTGGAAAGAATGCAAAAACAATAATCTAAGGACCATAAGCCATTGGTTAGTCATTGTTTAAAACATTTTCAGGGCCTGACTGTACAAATACTGTCATACTTTATTTTGTGATGACAATTAAAACTTACACCTCCCCTTAACTCCAGCTCAGGAGTAATGACGGGTCCTCCTGTGATGTCAGTGCAGAGATGGTGATAGTGAAGAAGAGCTTGGGATCTGATCTTCCTTTCCTTCATCTGGTCACTGCTTTTGTGCCATGCGAGCTGGCACATCTACTGTGGCTCCAGGGTTTCAGGAACAGAATGCCGCTGTCATCACACTTTCTGTGCCCGAGACAAACAGGAGCTCAGGAAGAACATATTTCCACAACTAAAAGGGCTATATTTATGTAGCATTAATAAACCCGTCGGTTCTACTGATGTCAGTGTTTACATTTACACATTTGGTAGACACTCTAACGCAAAGCAGGAGCTTTTTATCCAGTTCATTTAAGATATACACTTTATCAGTACATTATGTGTGTTTGCCCACAACATTTGCACTTCTAATGCAACGCTCTTCCAGTTCAGCTACAGGAATGTTAAAAGAGAGAGAAAGGAAAGAAAGATGAACCATATAGTTGTGTAGCATTTATTAATCTATGTTAAAATTCTCAAAATTAATGTTTGGGTAAACTATCACTTCAATGTTTGTTAATGCCGATACATCTATTGTGCAGTAACAAAAGTTGACAGCTACAGTTTTTGATTTGCATTAGTACAGTCTAGAATTAACAGTGGTTTATACTGTAAACCTTTAACAAAATCATACAGCATATACCATACAGTATATGTTGGCATATGTCTTTAGTCAGTGTGATTTCAGCTTTTATTTTATTTAATTCCTAGTGATACCCAAGATGCTGGAGAAAGAGCCAATCAGGAAAGTTGCTGTTACCATGGAACCAGGAATCGTATCGCAAGATCTTCAGCATGTGTTTTTGCAGGCTGGCAGACTAGTTTTATTTATTTAACATTATTTAACAGACAGACGTCTAGTTAATTTGCTAGGGATATCGTGATTTGTTCTGGTGAGAAAATTAATTAAAGGAAGGTTACATTATTCATAATTCTTTATAAATATTCAATCATTTTCTCATATTATTTGAAAATCTGAACAAAGATGAAGGTACACAAATATATGTTTGCTTTTATTGTTTTAATCTAGTGCGATACATCTGCATCCTAAATTCAGTCCCTGTACACATATAGCGGTCTCAAATGCTTCAACAGAGTGCTTATGCTGTCTAGTGTGTCTCAGAGGTGTTTTTGCACAAAGGCATAACTATTAATCTGTTTTATTTTGTACGTGGTAAATACAAACCAGTGCTTATTTATAGGTTTCCAAAATCCAAATTTAACCCCACTTCACATGTTGTGAAAAGACTGTAGCACATTGCCGCCAACACGGCTTTAGACAAACCACAGAAATGTTAACATTTACAATGTTTAAAAAGTGGTTTTATGTTTAAAAATATGCATTTTGAAGTGTTATTTCAACAGCTTTATACACATTTCATACTTTGGCAAAGTGGATTAAAATGTTGTGTATATATAACAGATGTCTTTACGTTATTAGTGGAGTCAGTTGGGCGTTGAGGGTGTTGACTCACGACACGCATACGGGTGAGAATGGTGCCATAGCATTTAAGCAGGAGTGAATAACAAGATCCCGTAGGAGTGTAGGCCTACATAACATCCGTCAATTAAGTTTTTAGTCAGATGCATCATGGATGAATAACATTAGCACAGAGTTATCGATGCTTGCATGTCCTTATTATTCAGCTGCTGTTTACGTAAACAAAATTACAGTGTAATTGAAGTGAAATTAGAATAATTATTTGGAGTTATTTAATTCTATTTTTAAATTTTCTGGACTATCTTTATTAGGAAAACAAGCTACTGTTATCATGGTTTACTTAATAATTTACTTAAGTAAACAAGACAAGTTTGCCCTTGGTTCAGTTTAAAGAGTAAATTTGCATTACATGTGGTGGTTCATATATCTGCTATTAAATCAAGATTTTCAAAAATTCAAGATTCACTATGGATGCGTTTATTCCAACAGTATATCCTGCTTAATATGGTTTATTGCATTTTCCCCATAGACTTTTGGAAGATTGCAAAAAATATATATGTTATATATTTTATATATGTGCGATAACCTCTAACGTCCCTGCCAAAGAAGTCGCTTTTAGCAACTGCCGTTTTTAAGACACAATAAGACTTCACAAGCAGGTTATAATTGCTTTTGTTTTATGTTATAGAATAAAACGGGAACAATTATTTAGAGGTTTTGTTTACCACAGACCTTATTTTGTGCGGTTTACCAAAAACCCATAAAAAAAAAACATAGACTTTGGAACCGGAAGTCCTAAAATGCAAAAATACATCATCCCATGTTTGGCTTGTATTGTCTGCCTTTTCTCCGTTATTTAGTCAAAGTCATCCATTTCACTAACAAATACATTTTTCATTTTGTTGCTTATTAAAGAAATAATTGCATTTAGAATTACATCATTGTCCACAAAAGGGAAGAGCCTACACCTTAAGTGCAAAAGGTTGGCAGGGTCATGAGAAACATTTCACTTAAGTGACCATACAATTTCGTACGGTAACTAATACAAACTCCTAGTGCTAAACCCAACTTCCATTAGGAATAGGCAGATCATTAGAACATCTATAAAAAAATGGTGCTGTCACGCGAAAGACAGGAGCAAACACACAATGTAACAAGTAAAAAAACGGACATTGAACACAGGAAAACACAAGTCTTAAATACATAGAGAAAAACAAAGGAACTAATGACATAATGAATGAAACACAGGTGAAACTGATGAACTAATTAAAAGAACAGAAACTAAGACAGGGCAAAAAGAACCAAGCAAAACAGAACCAACAAAGAGTCCATACTTTTACACGTGCTACCATTTCAAATTAGATAAATAGACATAGAACCGCAAGATGCCCAACACAATATCACAAGAATTTGTAACTATTTTACGATGTGGCTATTTTTTGCCACTGACAGTTAGGTTTAGAGGTGGGGCTAGGGAAGGGTCTTTAGTGTAGCTTTTTTCTAACATTCATACGTTTTTGTACGATTCAAAACTTAAAGTGCAAATTCATGCAAATTAGCCGTTTCATAAAATCGTTACAAATTCCTGTGAGATAAGGTTGAGATGCCACAAAGTTGTGCAAAATAAATTCGTAGACTATTTATGTGTTGTTGTTTTTTTCCTAAATAAAAGTTTTCAGTCTTTGTAATTGTAACTTTATACACAAAGGACTATTTAGCGGATGCCTTATGACTTTCAAAAAAATGTCTTCCAGTTTTTCTACACAAATACTTCTGATTGCAGTTGTAAACAAGTTAAAATCACATTAATACACAAAGCAGAGACCGCTGACATATACAGTTGTTGTGACTCTTTAGTCTAACACCCCTCTGGGGGACCTCTTTGAGTCAAAAAATCTCCACAGAAATGCCAGTGGAATACAGAGAAGCCATTACCATCTTATACTTGCCATAGGCCCTCACATCACTCACATAATTCACTGGCACACACATACACAAACAGTGGCACACACACAGACAATACATACAGCATATACCACAGCATAATGTGCCCAGGGTTCAGTTAGATGAACTAGAGGGGACTGTCAGTGGGCTACCCTACTGTCTCTGCACATTCAGCAGCGTCTTCTGGTCCCGAGGCTTCATTCTTTTTAACAGCAGCTTTAGTGACGTTTACAAAGCCGTTCTCATTGTGCCCACTAACCCAGCGCTAGCCTCAAAGATGAAGTCTCAAGTTGTCTGTGCTTATCATCTGAATCAACATCTGAAGGGACTGGGAGGTGGAGCAGCATAAGAGAGATTCTTTACAGCACTTGCATAGAGCTTCTGTCTGCTGTCAGCCTGTCCAAATTGTTTCTGTTACTGCACATGCTGGCAGTTTCTAATGAGCTGCATTAAAGATCATAGTAATAGTTTTCAAAATCCATCAACTTTTTTTAAGCAGACTTTAAAAATACTCAGGATCTAACTGAACAAGGAGAAAACACATTTGTAACAACATGCAAATAATTTGCAGAAATAATTTAATGCATTCAAAATATTGAAAGCATACCAAACGCATTTGGATTATATAATTTATCAAATTTTGTATATTTTATGTATTGGTTCCACAGCTGTTGTGGTCTTATCTGTTGTGGTATATCAGGACTCTTGGATTGCATCTCATGCAACCAGATTTTAAAAATTGCATTTATACGAAATGTGTATTTATACTTTTTCATGTTTTCAACACGTTTATTGCATTGACATTGAAACTTTCCTACAAGACTATTCTGAAGTTTAACAAGCAAATAGAATAAAAATATAGAAGACCGTATCATATTGGCCAAAAATCTTACATCAGGGGTCGGTTGCACGAGCTGTGCGTAAATTATAACCGAGCCTAGTTTTGACTTAAACGGGCAGTTACAACTTGCACACAATTTTTTGAGTTGCACCACTCAACGTAGTTAAAGCGTAACGTTATGTATAAACAAAATATTTATGGAAGCCTCCCGTCAGGAGTATGGCAAAATCACTGAACTAGCGCGCCTCCGTGTGTGTATATCCATCTGCCAGTGTTGTGCATGTCAAAATAAAATCATAATTTTTATTTCCTTGGTGGTTGGCAGTAAAAGAAATCACGCATAACATGTCATTTATTATATTATTATTATGCTGTGTTCTTTTTAATAAGCATTTTTTTATTAATCTTGTTTGATTTGAAACATTTAATACCTATTATGTTATCCATAATTAGGTGGTATTCTATTTAATAAAAACATATTTTTACTGTTATTATGTTATGTTAAATAAGTTAAAATCAAAAACGTTTTGAAATTCACAACATTTCAACACAAGTTCCCTTTCTGTCGGTCTCTCGACGTTGTGTCGAGAACGACAGATGGGGTTCGCCCTTGAGAACCAATCAACTCTGACTACTATAGAAAAGGCCAATGAAATTTGGCGAATGAAATTTGCATGCCGGGCTCCGCCCCCGGATATCCGGTATAAAAGGAAGCCGGCGTGCAGCATTCATTTACCTTTTGTTCTTCAGAGCCTTCGCTCATGACTACGAACAGAACGAATTCTATGGATTCTTCTTCTTCTTCTACATTGCTGGATCTACGACGTGTAGCAGCGGATCGTCCCTACCTGCAGCGACCTTCCCCTGGGCGTCTCGGCAGTTCCGGAGGTGATAGAGATTTTTTCTAAAAGGTCCTTTTCAGGACTGACTGAGCATTCTCCAGCGCGGCATGTCCCGCTGTTCTCTTGGGTGCGGCACCCTCATCGAGGAGGGGGATGGACACGATCGCTGCATTAGGTGTCTGGGCGTCCAGCACACTGAAGCAGCGTTCGTTGACACATCTGCCCGCACTGCGGGCAGATTGTCATTCAGAAATTGCGGTCACAGGTGGCTGTCTTCCTACGGGAACCAGCCACCATTTCGTCTGCTACCCGGGCGTGACATCTGTGGCTACGGCCCCGATGACCACCCACGTTAGCAGCGTTAGTGATATGGGGAACTCTGCGAACGTAAACCCGCCAGCCAAGTGCTCACGGGCCGATCGCACCCCGATTCGCTCTTCTGAACGTTCCCCAACCGGCGGTGGCATACCGTCCGGATTCTCACGCACACACTCGGAAACGATGTGTGACGTAGATGATATGTCGCTCGCAGCATCGGAGGGAGATTGGCATCCGACTCTGACGAATCCGAGCTCCACCCCCAGCGGTCGAGTTCAGGAGGAAGCAGAAGTGATGTCATCCGTGCTAACCCGGGGATATGTGGTTCCTGAGGTCGGAGCGCGGTGCAAACCGCGCCCACCCCGGGTGCCATGTTTTTCCCGGGGGTGCATGAGGAGCTGTGTAAAACTTGGAGCGCTCCACTCACGGACCGTTTCCGGTGAAACCAGCTCCGGCTCCCTTACTTCCCTCGATGGTGGGGCAGCCAAGGCTACGTCGAGATCCCCCGGGTGGAACGTCCGCCTGCGGTGCACCTGTGCCACGGACGGCTACCACCTGGGGGGGGAATCGGCCACGCCTACCGTCCAAAGCGCGTAAGACTTCGGCACCACTGGTGTCGAAAGCTTGCGATGCCGCGGGCCAGGCTGCCTCCTCTCTCTATGCCATGGCCATCCTGCAGGTCCGCCAGGCCAAGGCGTTGAGAGAGCTCCACGAGGGTAAGGCCGACCCGGGTATAATGCAGGATCTCCGTGCCGCCGCTGACAGCGCTCTATGGGCGACCAAGGCGGCGACACGGACCCTGGGTCGGACGATGTCCACGGTAGTGGTCCAGGAGAGTCACCCCCGGCTTTACCTTGCGCAGAAGAGTGACACCAAGGAAGTCCGCTTTCTTGATGCACCCATCTCGCAGGGTGGGTTGTTGGTAACACCGTCGAGGACTGCGCTCAGCAGTTTTTGACGGTGAAGCAGACAGTGGCAATTAGCCACATTTTCTCCACGCCGCGACTCGGCCGCCTAGGCCTCCGAGATCCCGCGTGACGTCTGCTTCCCGGCAACCCAGGACCCCTTTGACATCGGCTCCGGTTTCTGTGCCCCCACAGGCGGCACCCCGGAAGCGGAGGTCGAGGGGGAAACCTCCACCCCGTCAGCAACCTTCTCCCGAGAGGGGACACTGACGGGAAGACCCCAAGGAGAACAACATCGGCCCGACCTTCACAGCCACGGCTCTGATCGGTCGGTACGGGACGGCTCCTGCCTCGTCACCAAAGCCAGGGCCCTTTTCAGGGCCTGGCGCCCACTTACTCGCAGAGTTTTTCCGTTCTCCCCGGGTGTACTTACAGCCGATCGCACACTCCACTGGACTGTGCCCGGCGACCCGACCTTACGCCCTGGCGAGGCGTTGGGTCGTACACACACGACAGCTGGCACCACTCTCAAATCGACAGTGCGTGCAGCGGTCCCGCCAGGCAGGTAAAAAAGGCGGAGCCAACCTTCCCTCCGGGGACCCCCCGTGACAGAAGGGTAGCTCCGCCAGCCGACGTTCCCAGGAAAGATGGTGGGTTGCGCCCCATAGTTCTGCGTACCCTGAACAAAGCACCTTCACAAAGCTGCCGTTCAGGGTGCTCACGCAGAGGCGCATCCTGACATCTATCAGGTGTCAGGATTGGTTCGTGGCAATCGACCTAAAGGACGCTTACTTTCATGTCTCGATTCCCCTCGACACCGGCCGTTCCTACGGTTCGCGTTCGAGGGGGCGGGCATATCAGTACAGAGTCCTCCCTTTCGGTCTGTCCCTGTCTCCACGGGTCTTCACGAAGATCGTGGAAACCGCCCTTTCTCCCCTTCGGGAAGAAGGTGTGCGGGTACCAAACTATCTCGACGACTGGCACACTCGCGAGATCTGTTGTGTACACAAAGGGACCTGATGCTCCGGCATCTAGATCGATTGGGATTTCAGGTCAACCGAGAAAAGAGCAAACTCTCCCCAGTGCAGAGCATCCTCTTTCTCGGTATGGAACTAAACTCTGTCACCATGACGGCGCAGCTGTCCGCAGCACGCGCCCAGTCAGTGTTGAACTGCCTGGAACACTTCAGGCAGTCGGCGGTCCCCCTGAAACAATTTCAGAGGCTCCTGGCATGGCGTCCTCCGCGGGGGTAATACCCCTCGGATTGATGCACATGAGACCGCTCCAACACTGGCTACAGAGTCAAGTTCCGAGGACAGCGTGGCACACCGGCAGCAGGCGCATGGTGATGACGCCCTGCTGCCGACGCACCCTAACCCCTTGGTCTTCCATGACCTTCCTCCGAGCGGGGACTCCCCTCGGGCAGGTTACGAGGCACGTCGTGGTGACGACGGACGCCTCGCTGCAGGGGTGGGGCGCAGTGTGCAACGGGCACGCAGTAGCGGGGCGCTGGACGGGCCCCTGTCTGCGCTGGCATATCAATTGCCTAGAGTTGTGGGCTGTGCTGCTTGCGCTGAGAAGGCTACGGCCTCTAGTGCGGGGCCAGCACGTGCTGGTCCACCTGGACAACACGACAGCCGTAGCGTACACGCCAGGGTGGCGTACGCTCACGGCAGCTAACACGACTTGCCCGACGCCTCCTCCTGTGGAGTTAGCAGGTGATCCGCTCCCTGCAGGCCACACACATCCCAGGTGAACTGAACCAGACAGCCGACGCGCTCTCTCGTCAGTATACGCCTTGCGGAGAGTGGCGACTCCACCCCCGGTCCAGCTCATTTGGGTGCTGTTCGGACAGGCACAGATAGACCTCTTTGCCTCCCACGACACCACCCATTGTCTGCTTTGGTACTCCCTGACCGAGGCCCCCCTCGGCACGGATGCCCTGGCGCACAGCTGACCACGGGACGGGCGGGCACACACCTTCCACCCCCAGGAGCCTCCTGGCACAGACACTGTGCAAGATCAGGGAAGAGGAGCACCAAGTGTTATCGGTTACACCGCACTGGTCTAACCACACTTGGCTTCAGAGCTGATGCTCTAGACAGCGACTCCCCCTGACCCATTCCTCTGACAGAGGACCTGCTCTCTCAGGGGAAGGACACGTTCTGGCATCCCAGATCAGACCTCTGGAAAACCCATGTCTGGTCTCTAGACGGGACGAGAAGATCCTGAGATGGCTACTCCCCCTATACGGCTGAGACCATCACCCAGGCTAGGGCCCCATCTACCAGGCGGTTACACGCCTCTAGACGGTGCCTCTTCTCGTCCTGGTGTCTTTCTCAACGAGAAAGACCCACTGAGGTGCTTGATCAGGACTGTGTTCCCTTTCTCACGAGACTGGAGACTAACATCTCCCCTCCACACTGAAAGTGTATGTAGTCGCTATTGCCACTCATCACAAATCAGTTGATGGAAAGTTTCTAGGGCAACACGACCTGGTCACCAGGTTCCTAACGAGCGCGAGAGGGCGGAAGCCGCCTCATCTCCGCTCCATACCCTCTGAGACCCTAACGTGGGTCCAAGAGCCCCCAGAGGCTCCGATCTTCCTCACCTGAGTAAGACGGCCCCCCTGTGGCGCTCGCTTCCTTCAAGAGGGTAGGGGACCTCCAAGCATTCTCTGTGTCCCCGGATTGCCTTGAATTCGGCCCTGGTAACTCTCACGTTATCCTGAGACCCGGGCCCGGATACGTGCCCAAAGTTCCCACTACTCCCCTTCGGGGTGAACTTGCAGGCGCTCCCCATCGGGGAGGAAGACCCAACCCCATCCGTGTTGTGTCCTGGACCGCACGCAGGGCTTCAGTAGCTCTGACCAGCTCCTTGCCTGTATTGGAGGACAGCAGAAGGGAAGGCTGTCTCCAAGCAGAGGTTGGCGCACTGGGTCGTGGATGCCGTTACGACGGCATTCCGATCTCAGAATCTCCCATGCCCACTGAGGGCTTACTCCACACGGGGTATAGCCACCTCCTGGGCACTGGCCAGAAGCGCCTCTCTAGCAGACATCTGTAGAGCTGCGGGTTGGGCTACGCCCAAACACCTTCGCAAGGGTTAACATCCTTCGCGTAAACCCGGTGTCAGCCCACGTCCTGCGTGGCGACATGTAGGACTGGCATCCGGGGGGGCGTATGCCTGCGAAAGCATCTTCCCACCCTCCAAGAGGTTGGGTCAGTGTGCTATATCTACCTTTCTTCTTACCACCCAAACACATGGCTAAGAACTGGTACCTCACCAAACCTTCCTTCTTACCCAGACCTGGTTAAGAACAGGCATTCCATCCATCACTAAGCAAGCACCCCCCTGGGGCTTGGCTGCGCAGAGCAGCCTTCCCCCTTAGGCCGGGATACCATATGACCTATCACAGATAGTTCTAACCGACCTGGTGCTATCAGACGCAGTATCACCCCCCGCCGTGGGCTGTTCCGTCTGCTATACCCTCATGACAATGGTTCCCACACATGGTAACCCATGAGCTTCCCCAGGTGGACCTCCACCTCGCGGTGAACTACCCAGTCCGCACGTTCCATGCGTTCTCCTCCAAGGATGAGACCATATATATATCTCCACCATATTCCTCCCCACGGGTAGGAGGTGGCCTCTGCAGCGCTTCTCTGATTAAGAGTTGCGCTTTTCCCGGTGTAAACCTGAGCCGGACGGCCTCTCGCCTATAGAGAGCTAAGGCCCCGTCCGTGAAAGGTTACCCGTCAGGGCTGTACCCATCTTTCTCCAAGAAAGCTCTGGAACCCCCCGACCACCACACTGGAAGGTTACAAGTTTCACGAAAGGTTCGAGCTGACACGCCCAGGCTTGTTACCGTCGCTTCGCTGAGATTGACGCGATACAGCGTTGTGGCGTTTTCCATAGGCAACCCCATCTGTCGTTCTCGACACAACGTCGAGAGACCGACAGAAAGGGAACGTCTTGGTTACGTATGTAACCTCAGTTCCCTGATGGAGGGAACGAGACGTTGTGTCCCTTATGCCACTAACACGTATCGTATTCTGCTGCAGTCGTGAGAGGCTCTCAGGCTCTTCAGAACAAGAGGTAAATGAATGCTGCACGCCGGCTTCCTTTTATACCGGATATCCGGGGGCGGAGCCCGGCATGCAAATTTCATTCGCCAAATTTCATTGGCCTTTTCTATAGTAGTCAGAGTTGATTGGTTCTCAAGGGCGAACCCCATCTGTCGTTCTCGACACAACGTCTCGTTCCCTCCATCAGGGAACTGAGGTTACATACGTAACCAAGACGTTTTCCTCACGAATTCAAAGGCTGCTATTGAAGGTAAACTTCATATTATGCGACTTCGCATTACTTTATGGAGAGCTTACGAACTACTGGTTACGTTCTTGCCTTAAGACCAAATGGTGCTACCGAATAACGTACAGAGTTAGTCATAAACTAGTTAGTAGTTACTTAGCCTCTAGTGTGGACTTTACATTCAAATTTAAGAAAGAACTTTGAATGGCTGGTGCAACCCTACCCAGGTGTACAAGGAAAAACACTGGAAATAACATTTTATTTGTGTTTTTTTTATCTAAGGCCAATCCCTTGAAATTGTATTTGCTGATCTCTTATGCTCTATCATTTGACTTAAGGGAACAGTTCACCCAAACATTAAAATACTGTCAACGTTTACTCACCCTCTTGTGATTTCAAACCTGTATGACTTTCTTTCTTCTGCAGAAGAACAACAGCAGTTCCCATTCACTTCGATTGTAAAGACATAAAACCAATGCAAGTCAATGGGTACCGCCATTATTCTGTTTACAAAATTCTTCAAAATATCTTCTTTTGTGTTCTGCTGGAGAAAGTCACACAGGTTTAAATTGTCAAGAAGCTGAGTAAATGATAACATCATTTTCATTTTTGGGTGAACCATCCCTTTAAAACATGGTGTCAGAACCAGCAGAGGCACTTGAGGTAACTCATACAAGCATACCAGCATCTTTAAATACAGGTTTCTCTATGGTCTGACTCAAGTCCAAGCAAGCGTGCACCTCTAAAAGAACACTGTTCCTTTCAGGCCACAAAATTAGCACAGGACCAACACTCGGGCCCTCAGGAACTTTGTTTGATGTCCCTTTGATTTCAAGCTCAGACTGTTATCTAGGCCATTGTGGCAGTTCCAGTCTTTTGCTTTGGTCTCCCAAGGCTCTGTGGCTTTGTTCCTGAGACATGATTAGAATGAGGGTTGTTACATATCCGGAACCTTTTTTACAGAATGCATAGAAAAAATGTTAGCTTGTCTGTGAGAGAATCTGTAAGAACTGAATCCTTTCGAGGAGCATTGTACAGATGCGTTGCCAGCAGAGGTTATATAACAATTCTATAATATGTTGTTGCTATATTGTCTTTTCTACCTCTGGATATTAGGAGATGCTGTTTTTTGCACACTACTGAAGTAGAAACACATTTCTTTTTACAGTAAAGTAAATTATTTATTTCCAAATCCGCTTTGAGTTCTATTTGAGTTGTATAAAATTGTGTTACACAGAAGCACATTTATCAGCGTGATGAGATATAGTTGTCATGTTATTCTTGCATTGTCTGCTGAACACTGAGAGAAGAATATTCTCCTTCAGCGCTTTATCTGTTCTTTCTCTGCTTTTCATTTCAAAGAGAAAGAATGATTGATGGCAAAACCTTGCACAGATTTATAGGTTCCTTAAGACCTAAGCACTCTCGTCAAAGCATGTGGTTTATGTGATCCAACAATCATTAAAGCACCTTTTGATACCGCGGTTGCCTTCTCAACAGTCAAAGAGAATCTGTTGAGTATTGAACAGTGAGATCTTCACCATGATGAAGAGTCTTTTGAGTGCCGAGAATTGAATCGTTTTACAGGTGTTTTTGCAGGCTTATAAGAAGCCCATAATGAACAAGAAATGTCACTTGGAATGTACTGTTGTGATAGCTACTTAAAATCCAAATTTGAGTCAAAACTTTAGGCAGTTCAGAGGTCAACTCTCTTTGCATCTGAAATATCTCACGCGGGGCAAAGAAATAAAAGGGTTTTAGACAGTGGTAAATGTAGTCTCTGGCAAATAGCAGCCTGTCTCCAGAATGTAATTCAGACCACATGCGCATCAATAAAAATGACAGAAAGAACATCATGGACCGATACCTTCTCTATGCAACAGCAGAGACACATGTTTTTTTTATGTTTGATAAATGTATGCTTTGGTCAGAGAGAAGAAGAAAGGCTTTGAAGCACCTTGTGCAATTCAGACTGGTATATTTCCACAATAACTGTGTTGTACTTTTCTGGACTGTGTTAGAAAAAGTGTTTGAGAAAATGTCATTTGTCTTGGCCAAAAGCTGAATTAGTTTCAATAAAAAGGCAAGACAAGCCATTTGTATGCCGACAATTCAGAAAGGCTCAGTGAGAAAATAAGATCAAATTGCAACGGTCCATCAAAAGCGAGAATAATTCATGCCTTTTTCGTTCTTGTGTAAATGCTTCGATAGTGTGAGGCTTTTTGGAAGTGGTGAATAAGTGACTCTGTGGTTGTTTTCAAAATGTATGCTGTCAGGTCAAAGAGTACATAAAGTTGTAACGGTTGGATAAAGCCCGGTACGGTATTTGGGTATACGGTGTTTGCATTATTTTGCAAATGCATTTGATGTTAACCGTCTGAAAAATGGTCTGTAACTCTTAGATTTTTTGTGCAATTCTGAGTGTGCTACTCACAGGTGAGTGGGCCTTCAAAACCACCTTTAGTAACATGGTCTCCTCTATGTGCACTAGACATTTTTATAAACACACACTGCTGTGTGAACATAATCTAACAAAAGACTCAATAACATGTACATGTATGTTTACATGCTTGCACTACAAATCATCTTGCACTGTTCCCCAGCTAGCTGCCTGACTAACAACGTTGTCCTTGCACATGTACAGTATTTATTTGTAGTATTTGCATATAGACTAGTATAGTCACTCTCTCAAATTAGTGGGTTAGTTTGCATAAGTTTATTTTTGTTTTACTCCACTGTTGTATGTCTGTATTTATGTAACACTATAGTCCTGTGAGGCACGACATTTCGTTCCTCTGACAAGAAAGCTCAACTTGAACTTGAACTTACTGGACAAAAATGATTCACTGTTTCAATGATGCATAGCTTTGTTATCACCACTAAAAAGGACCTCATGGTAAATAATAGTTATGGCCCCCAACAGATGTCAAAGCTCAAATCCGAAAGTCGGAGGGTTGCACGGCCATGGCTGTTTGACCAGAACTGCTTCCATAAGCATTTGACTCTGAGTGTGAATCAGCCTGGAGATCTCTCTTGGGGAAATGCGCTTATGTTCTTTCGACACAGCGGAGTGAACTCTTGCACTCCTGTGTGACGCCGGAGCCAAGTGGCTAAAAACAGGGCTGGGATTTTGGGACCCAGTGTGAGCGTGAACCCACAGAAACTCACAGCTACGGTTCAGAGCTTACGTGCCATGCAGCTGTTTCCCAAAAATAGAGGGGTTTTTATAATGGGATAACAGAGGAGATAACGAAAGCCATGCCTCTTTGTGTGCTAAGGGTAATCATCAGTTGGTTACAATACAGTTCACACCTAGCGAACTGCATCATTTTTGACACATTTACCATATTTTTAGATAGGCCATGTCACTTACAGTGTCTGCCTGACAGATGCTTAATTTAAATTAATGAATTGAATTAAACCCTTTTTTTAACCAATTTCCAATATATAAAACATGCATTTTTCGGGTACAAATTATAGACTTGGTCGGTGTCATGTCATAGCTGGGGGCACGGCCCTGCGCTAAGTCGTCATGGGGAAAACAATCCTTTACCCCTGATTTGAAATGCATGATGGTAGTCAGTATGGCCAACATAGAATCACTTTTTCCGTTCAACAGACAAAAGGTACATAGAAAAACTGCACCGTTTTGGGTTTGAGACTCCAAGCAGTCTCTGTGACTGAACAGCCGACCCAAAAAAATGGCCAGAGATATCGTTTCGCGACATTTTTTGTTTCCCGATTCAGTCTCCAGATATGAAACAATTGTAATATCAGTATCCCAGGATAATCCAACAATTTTTATCCCATGTTGATTAAAACTATGATATACAAGATTAGTATGTCTTTACATGTTAAATGAATACATTATATGGACAATTTTCACTAATTGTAACTGTGGGAATAAAATGCTTTTGGGTGAACTGTGTCATAGTCATGGGACGCTTTGATTTCAAATGCAGAAAGTAACTTTGAAGAGTACTACAATTTCTTTTCGTTTTCTTTCATCTCTTCTCTTCTCTTGTGTTTTTCTTCCTGGTTTTAAGCAGAGGCCAGATGATGAGTTGAGTGCATTTGTCACTGCTATTGATTTGTAGCAGTCATTTAAATGTTAAAATCTTGTCTTATTATATGGTGGGAAGTAAAACTGACTCTGTTGGGTCGATTGGATTTTCTTCAAAAATGCTTTAATTTTAAATAAAGATACAAATCACAGGAGATAAAAGAACAGACATGGCTGTAGGCCCCTTGATACTTGAGGAAGAGGTTTCAGTAGCTTCTGTTTTCGTCGGGGTTGCCCGGCTATGCCAGGCCTTTCATTGATCTTCTTGAGAAACCCTTGTGCATGTAAAGTCATGAGGGAGTTGTGCAAGAATAGTCATCTGCTGTAACCCAAAGTCTGTCACACTGTCCATCCATTATTTTTCATACTGTCATCTAAAGTCAATTTTGTGCCAATTCTTGTACCTTTAAATGACATGCATATAAATAGTAAAAAATGAGGGCAAGTCTCAAGTCTCTTGTTTTTGCTTCTGAGAGCTGCTGCCAAACTATAGTTAGATTAAAAAGTAATGAGCAGGCTGATAGTACTGCTGATTTAAAGGGGTCCTATTTTGGCAATTTATTATGTTTATGATGTTCTAAACAATAGGTGTTCATGTTTCAATTTTCAAAAAATGCATTATATGTTACATATTTTTCCTGCGTTTCACACTGTCATCTCGATTCTCAAAAAACCGGCTGTTGAGTTTCTGGTTCTGTGTAGTCACTCCTTCCGAAACGCTCGGATTGGTCAAGATGATTCAGTCTTTTGTGATTGGTCTGCTGCTTAGAGTGTGTGTTGAGATGTCCAGCTAACTACCCTCTCCATGTTTCAGGGGGCAGGGTCAATGTAAATGTGGGGTTCATGATGTCCTTAACCTATGAAAAAGTTCCAGTGCCAACGAGTCGTTAATTGTAGTCTTTAAAAAGTTTTTAAACTTTTAAACTAATCTTTTTTTTCTGTGAACTTTGAGCGTTGCAACTTGGCAGATGTTGTTTATGTTCAAACAGTGATACTACTCACTAACTAAATTTAAAGAAGTGAAATTCCATCAGACCTCCCCTTTAATCAAGCCATTATTTTAACTGTACCCAATCAAACAGAATAAAGCAATGTCTGTTTACTTCCAATAATATACATTAATGTTTTAACAGTTTATGTTAAAATTGTGATACAAACAATTGAATTAGATTAATATATTCATGTGTAAAGCTCTTGCTCCTTCAGAACAAATAATCTATAATGCCCTTTACCATCACTTATTCTCTAGTCTATACAATAATGACATTGTGTATGAGAGTCCATTTAAATAAATCTAATGCATAACAATTACATAATTAATCCTAATACATATTATGGGATGATAGGGTTACAGGTGACTGGATTAGGGGATTTGTCTTCTTGCATAAAACAGTAAAACAAAGACTCACTTATACCATAGGCAAATAAATGCAAATAAAAACGGTGAGAATTCATTTATTGCTCTTACAGTTTGCCTGCTTTGCGTACATTACATTGTATGTTCATATAGCACATCTCAAATCCATATTGTTTGTTTTAATGTATTCATCTTCAAAGCTTCATAATTTGATACATGTTTAAAAAGTCAGCCTTACCTTTTGTATGTTTCATTATACAAGTGACTTTGGTCAATGCATTTGCAATGTTTGTTTTTAAATGAATATTACAATAATTATAGTCAATGGTATTCAATAGCAGTCGTTAATAGTCTATTCGCTGAACCAAGATTAAATTCAACAGTGTAATAACTGAATCAGGTGTAGATTAAGAAAAATAAAAACCGGGCAGGAGGCCAAAATCATTTACTGAAGTGCCCTTCAAACAGCAAGATGAGAGGTGGGGTACATAAAAATAACTTTATTTCTTTCTAACTCTTGGGCATTTTTTAAGGATTTGATCTCTTTTGTACTTGTCTGTCTGTCTTTCTTCCTTTCATTCTTTCTCACCTCCACATCCGTATTTACCTACATTCTCTACCATCTTTTTTCCCATCGCCTCCGATTCCTTATTCCTTCTCTTCAGGATGAAAGAGACGGATTAGGCTTGCTGCCCAGGTGGGGAGGCATTCATCTTTTCCGGCCCAAACGCCAGCTGGAGAGTTGCCCTACTAGCGCCCGAGTATATCAAAGGGGTCCTTTCTGAGGTGCCTAGCGTGGAGAATATGCACGACAGAGAGAGAGAGCTTCTCTAACTAGTGCACGCCAGAAGACCTGGGCGAGCAATGGAAAGACTGTGTTATTTCACAGAGAGTATAAATGTTTAAACATATAGAAATAAACTGTTTGTTTCTTCAGTAGAAAGGTGAGTATTTAAATTGAATCATTTATGTCATTATTAGGGGCAAAAACACAACAAATTAGTACTTAATGCATGATAATGTGAATTATTTGACAAGGGGCCATTATTATTCAAGGGACCAATTGATGAGTCAAACGATTTCCGCAAATGTGCTTCAGAAGCTCATTTTTTTACAGCAATTTCACAAGGGAACTAAAGGAGACCCTTTGCCCGGAGCAATACAGACTCTATAACAAACTCACTCTCAGTCTCATTAAGAGCCCCCACCTCACCTCTCCTGGCCTTCCAGGGGAGCGTCCGTCTAGATCTGGCAGATGGGGAAAAGTTGCGAAAACCAAGAGTGGATCATCCCTTTGAAAGAAGTGCAGCTTTACAGCTTTGGTAATCCACACAGTTGCTGTCCAGCTGCAGGCATGCATTT
Organism: Triplophysa siluroides; assembly: GCA_006030095.1. Classification (NCBI taxonomy): domain Eukaryota; kingdom Metazoa; phylum Chordata; class Actinopteri; order Cypriniformes; family Nemacheilidae; genus Triplophysa; species Triplophysa siluroides. The sequence continues at coordinate 70,875 of VCII01000724.1, forward strand.
CCTTATTCAGATAAACATACTACTGGGACTGGCTGGGATTTTGTCATTTTGGAGTTTTTATGTTTTAGTTTGAACCCCTTACGATTAACCCTGTTCCCTTCAGAAACTGAGCCCACTTGTAATTTTTGGGTCAGATATGACATTGAATACCATAACAAATCGATTACGCAACTGAAAAAATTACAAAGTAATGATTTGTGTAGCAAGAAGAACAAGAACTTGAATGTTCCCTTTCAATTCCAATACGTACCTTATGGCCTTTCGTGTACTTTGTTCATTTATTAATAGGAGAATAATTTGTTCGAGTGGACGCCTTAGAGGAAATTGCACAGAGATGAGAAACAGACAGAAAACGATTGCTGTTTGATGCAGCTATGAGAGGATCTGGATCTCCTCTATTGCACCATTTCATGTGAAAAACATTATTCCTGGCATGATCTATACAGATGCGGATCACATTTCACATATCCACTGGATTTATGACTCACTGGAGAATAATGTCAGTGAATTAGTATGTGTTAGTATGTGTTACGACTGGTGTCGTAAGCTTACAGGCCTTTGCTTACTTGACCCTGGCTGTCTGAATACAGTGAGATTCTCCATTGATCTTTTTTCTTAAACTTTCCAGCATATTTTTCAGTGCATATTTAGCATTCTTTTGCCAGAATTGAAAACAAATTGGAATAAATTGATTAAAAAAATATTATTTTACAGAAAACCCTCTAAATGTTTACAATTCTATGTTTTGTTACTCTAAAGTATGAAATGAAATATACAGTGATATTCTTCAGAGTGAGAGCTTTCATTTGGTGTGTGACTTATCTATGTTTTGTGAGTGTGTGATATGTATTCAAAATTGAATATTATTCACATGATTTTTACAAGGGAATGGGTGTATTATGGAAATACAATTTCAGACCATATTATGTTATTTTATGTAACATCTATGCTAAATTGGTTTGACTGGTAAATAAGAGATTCTAAGCTTTCAAAAGATACCATAGAAAGTTGAAGCGGTCCAAACATAACTTATGGTAGACCTCCGTAAATGGGTGACTGTTGAGTAGCTTTTTTTTATTTACTCGAATTAATATACAATAAAATATGAATATAATTGAATAATAATATAAATTAAACCTACATTTTTTTATATCATAACCAAACCAGAAGTTAACTTCGAGGAAATTGTCTGTATGTCCGATGAAATTGTCTGTATGTCTAGTTTTGTGCTCCACAACTTATAGATTTGATGATGCAATATATTGGACCCACGGGAGGGTCTGCGAGGTGCGACTGACATGAAGAGATTAGTTGAAGGTTATTTGTCATGTGGCTTATTACATATTTTGGCTTTATTTGTGTTCCTTTTCCAATTTAATGCGTAGATAAGCATGCAAAAGTTTTGAATACTTCTTACAAGCTAGAGCAGATATGAGTTTGCATATGATATGACTTAAAACAATGACTAATTTAGTCAAGATGCAGTAACTGTGATATGCTGGTCTGAGTCGGTTTGTTTTATTTATTTATTTGTGTTCTTGTTTGTTTTCCCTTCAATACTAGAATGAGAGATAAAAGAGGTTTCTCTTCTGATCTTATCTGCTGCTATCCTGAAATTGACCTTCTGGTCCACCTGGGAAATATATTGGCTCGCTGGAGGGTGCGGGCCTTAATACAGGCCCAGTGTAAGAGCTGTCAGCCAGCCTGATTACCTTCATATACACACGCACCTGCTGCCATCACACACAGGCTCTCCTCCATCTCTTCGCTGGATCTCTGCAAGCAAATAGTGGCCTGATTAGAATCATACATACACACACACTTACACGACTGTGCATGAGACAGATGTATTAGATCGTTTCTCCATTAAAAGGAAAAATCGAGGTCTCACACACACGTAGTGACTCATGCGCATCTCATACACCCTCACATGTGCGTAGTCTAAATATAAACTTGTTGATTAGAGTCATGCAATTGATTATCCAACACACTTTCAACAAGAAATATATCTCTTTCACACACAAACATACAGTCTCTCTCTCTCTCTCAGACAAACCTGCTGTCTCTCGAGCAGAGACTGTCTGCCCCACTTTCAAATGGGCAATTTTTCATCGGCCCCCAGAAAATTCCTCTATTCTTACCACCGGAAAGCTAATGCGCATCATCTATCTAAGAGCAGCCAGCAGGAGCCAGAGAATCCATGCTTATATATGGTCTCATTAGCCAAGCAACTGATACTGTAGCAAATGAAATCTGGCTTTCGGTGTGATCTCAAAGCGGCAGACCTTGAGTTCGGTTACTCTTACAAAACATTGTGGAGCTCTGAAAAACGTCTCGGTTACGTATGTACCTCAGTTCCCTGATGGAGGGAACGAGACGTTGTGTCGAAGACGACAGATGGGTTCGCCCTTGAGAACCAATCAACTCTGACTACTATAGAAAAGGCCAATGAAATTTGGCGAATGAAATTTGCATGCCGGGCTCCGCCCCCCGGATGGTATAAAAGGAAGCCGGCGTGCAGCATTCACTCACCTTTTGTTCTGAAGAGCCTGAGAGCCTCTCACGACTGCAGCAGAATACGATACGTGTTAGTGGCATAAGGGACACAACGTCTCGTTCCCTCCATCAGGGAACTGAGGTTACATACGTAACCGAGACGTTCCCTTTCTGTCGGTCTCTCGACGTTGTGTCGAAGACGACAGATGGGGTTCTTTATGGAAAACGCCACAACGCTGTATCGCGTCACAATCTCTAGCGAAGCGACGGTAACAGGCCTGGGCGTGTCAGCTCGATGCTTTCGCGAAACTGTAACCTTCCAGTGTGGTGGTCGGGGGGTTCCAGAGCTTTCTTGGAGAAAGATGGGAACAGCCCTGACCGGTAACCTTTCACGGACGGAGGCCTTAGCTCTCTACTGGCGAGAGGCCGTCCGGCTCGGGTTTACACCGGGTAAGCGCAACTTCCTTAATTAGGGATGCGCTGCAGAGGCCACCTCCTACCCGTGGGGAGGAATACGGGATAAGGTATGGTCTCGTCCTTGGAGGAGAACGCATGGAACGTGCGGCTGAGTAGTTAACCGCGAGGTGGAGGTCCACCTGGGGAAGCTCATGGGTTACCAGGAGTGGGAACCATATCATGAGGATACATCAGACGGAACAGCCCACGGGGGGGGGTGTTACAGGCGTCCGGTAGCACTAGGTCCGGTTAGAGCCAGGGGATGGCTCACATGTTATCCCGGCCTAAGGGGGAAGGCTGCTCTGCCCAGCCAACTCCCAGGTGGTGCTTGCTTAGTGATGGATAGAATGCCTATTCTTAACCAAGTGGTTGGGTAAGAAGGGAAGCGGATAGGATAGGATACCTGTCCTTAGCCAGAGTAGGGTAAGGAGAGAGGTAGATAGCACACTGACCCAGCCTCCTAGAGGGTGGGGTGATGCTTTCGCAGGCATACGCCCCGCCGGATGCCAGTCCTACATGTTGCCACGCAGGACGTGGGCTGACACCGGGTTTACGCTAGGGTTGTTTAACCCCTGCGAAGGTGAATGGGCGTAGCCCAACCCGCAGCTCTACAGATGTCTGCTAGAGAGGCGCTTCTGCCAGTGCCCAGGAGGTGGCTATACCCCCTCCGTGGGCATGGGAGATTCTGAGATTGGAATGTCGTCGTAACGGCATCCACGACTCAGTGCGCCAACCTCTGCTTGGAGACAGCCTTCCCCTCTGCTGTCCTCCAATACAGACAAGGAGCTGGTCAGAGCTACTGAGGCCCTGCGTGCGGTCCAGGACACAACACGGATGGGGTTAGGTCTTCCTCCCCAATGGGGAGCGCCTGCAAGTTCACCACTTTGCCCCGTAAGGGAGTAGTGGGAACTTTTTGGGCACGCATCCGGGCCTGGGTCTCAAGATAACGTGAGAGCTACAGGGCCGAATTCAAGGCAATCCGGGGACACGGAGGATGCTCGGAGGTGCCCTACCCTCTTGAAGGAAGCGAGCGCCATCAGGAGGGCCGTCTTACTCGGGTGAGGAAGATCGGAACCTCCGAGGGGCTCTTGGGGGGCCCAGAGGCCCCCCCGAGGACCCCTTAGGGTCCCAAGAGGGTATGGAGCGGAGATGAGGCGGGAGCCGCCCTCGCACCCTTTAGGAACCTGGCGACCAGGTCGTGTCATCCTAGAAACTTTCCATCAACTGAGTTGTGAGAGTGGCGACAGCGACTACATACACACTCAGTGTGGAGGGGAGATGTTAGTCTCCAGTCTCGTAAGAAGGACACACACCTGATCGAGCACCTCAGTGGGTCTTTCTCGTTGAGAGAGACACCAGGACAAGAAGCGGCGCCGTCTAGAGCGTGTAACCGCCCCGTAGATGGGGCCCTAGCCTGGTGATGGTCTCCGCCATAGAGGGGGAGAGTAGCCAACTCAGGAACTTCTCGTCCCGTAGAGACCAGACATGGTGTACCAGAGGTCTGATCTGGGATGCCAGAAGTTCCTTCCCCTGAGAGAGCAGGTCTGTCAGGGGAATGGGTCAGGGGGAGTCGCTGTCCAGAGCATCAGCTCTGACGCCAAGTGCGGTTAGACCAGTGCGGTGTAACCAAGGGTGCTCTCTTCCCTGGCCTTGCACAGTGTCTGTGCAAGGAGGCTCCTGGGGGGGGGGAAGGTGTTCCCGCCCGTCCCGCGGTAGGTGCGCAAGGATATCCGTGTCGAGAGCCTCGGACAGGGAGTACCAAGCGGCCTACGGGGGGTGGAGTCGCCACTCTACGAGGCATAAACTGACAAGAGAGAGCGTAGGCGTCTAGTTCAGTTTGCCCGAGGTGAGTGTGGCCCACAGGAACGGATCACCTGTTGACTCCACCGGAGGAGGCGTCGAGCAAGTTGTGTTAGCTGCTGTGAGCGAACGCCCCTAAGATCTGATGTACGCTACAGCCGTAGTGCCGTCCTCGGACCAGCACGTGCTTGTCCCGCACGAGCGGCCGCAGCCTGCTCAGTGCAAGTAGCACTGCCCACAACTCCTGGCATGCCAGCGCAGGTGGGGGTTCGCCCAATGCCCGCCTGCGTGCCCGTTACACACTGCACCGCACCCCTGCAGGGAGGCGTCCGTCGTCACCACGACTTGCCTCATAACCTGCCCTGAGGGACCTTAGTCCGTCGAAAAAGTCATGGAAGACCAGGGGTTTTGGTGCGTCGGCCGCAGGGCGTCATCACCATGCGCCTGCTGCCGGTGTGCCACGCTCTCCTCGGAACTCGACTCTGAAGCCAGTGTTGGAGCGGTCTCATGTGCATCAACTCAAGGGGTCTCACCCGACGAGGACGCCATGCCCAGGAGCCTCTGAATCGTTTCAGGGGGACGCTGTCTGCCTGAAATGTTCCAGGCAGTTCAACACCGGCTGGGCGCGTACTGCGGACAGTTGCGCCGACATGTGACAGAGTTGAGTTCCCTACCGAGAAAGAGGATGCTCTGCCCTGGGGAGCTTGTCCTTTCCTCGGTTGACCTGAATTCCCAATCAATCTGGGTGCCGGAGCACCAGGCCCCTTGTATACATAACAGATCTCACGAGTGTGTCAGGCCAGTCGTTGAGATAGTTAAGTACCCGCACACCTTCCTCCCCTCAGGGAGAAAGGGCGGCTTCCACGATCTTCGTGAAGACCGTGGAGACAGGGACAGACCGAAAGGGATTTCAGGTCGATTGCCACGAACCAATCCTGACACCTGATGGGTGTCAGGACGCGCCCTCTGTGTGAGCATCCTGAGCAGCAGCTTGTGAAGGTGCTTAGTTCAGGGTACGCAGACCTCCGGGGCGCAACCCCGCCGTCTTCTTGGGAACGATGAAGTGCGGGTTGTAACCCACCGACATCTTGGTTTGAGGGACGAACTCGACGCCTGTTTGCCAGAAGGGTGGTGACCTCTACCCGAAGTATGTAGGCGTCCCTAGCCTCAGACAGAGGAGAGATGATGCCCCAAAACTTGGGAGAGTCTCTGGCGAACTGGATCGAGTAACCAAGACGGACCGTCTGCCCTAGCCACCGAGACAGTGTGGGCAGCTCTCGAGCTCCCAGGGACTGTGACAGGGGGACCAAGGGGACGGTCTGCTTCACCATTCCCATGGAGGTGGTTCGATGGCTGGCGGAGCTAACCCTGTCGCGGGGAGGGGGGCCCCGGAGGGAAGGTTGGCTCTGCCTACTTACCTGCCTGGCGGGACAGCTGCACGCACTGTCATTGAGAGTGGTAGCAGCTGTCGTGTGTGTACGACCCTACGCCTCGCCAGGGCGTGGGGTCGGGTTTGCCGGGCACAGTCCAGTGGAGTGTGCGATCGGCAGGAATGAACTCCCAGGGGAAACAGAAAACTCTCTGTGAGCAAGTGGGCGCCAGGCCTGAGAAGGGCCCGGCTTTGGTGACGAGGCAGGAGCCGTCCCGTACCGACTGATGATCAGAGCCGTAGCTGTGAAGGTCGGGCCCGATGTTGCTCCCCCTGGGGTCTTCCCGTCAGTGTCACTTCTCGTGAGAGTTAGCTGACGGGGTGAGGTTTCCCTCGACCTCGACTTCCGGGTGCCACCTGCGGGGGCACAGTAACCGGAGCCGATGTGGAAGGGTCCTGGGCTGCCGGAAACAGACATGACGTGAGATCTCGGAGGCTTGAGGGCGGCCGAGTCGCAGCGTGGTAAAAATGTGGCTAATCGCCCCTGTCTGCTTCTTCACCGTCAAAAACTGAGCGCAGCGTACCAACAGCCCACCTGCGAGACGGGTGTAACAAGAAAGCGGACTTTCTCGGTGTCACTCATCTGCGCAAGGTTCAGCCGGGGGTGACTCTCCTGGACCACTTCCGTGGACATCGTCCGACCCAGGTCCCGTGCCGCCACCTTGGTCGCTCGTAGTAGAGCGCTGTCAGTGGCGGCACAGAAAACCTGCATTATACCTGGGTCGGCCTTACCCTCGTGGAGCTCTCTCAACGCCCTGGCCTGGCGGACCTGCAGGATGGCCATGGCGTAGAGAGAGAGGCAGCCCGGTCCGCGGCAGCGCAAGGCTTCGGCACCATAGATGTCGAAGTCCTACACGCGTTGGACGGTAGGCGTGGCCGATTCTCCCCAGGCGGCAGCCGTCTGCGGCACAGATGCACCGCAGCCGCACATTCCACCCGGGGGATCTCGACGTAGCCTTTGGCTGCCCCACCCTCGAGGGAAGTGAGGGAGCCGGAGCTGTTTCGACCGGAGCGGTCCGTGGAGCGCTCCTAGTTTTACACAGCTCCTCATGCACCTCCGGGAAACAAATGGCACCCGGGGTGGGCGTGGTTTGCACCGCGCCCCGCCCCCAGGAACCACGTATCCCCGGATTAGCATGGCTGACATCACTTCTGCTTCCTCCTGAGCTCGACCCCCCTGGGGGGGGGAGCTCGGATTCGTCAGAGTCGGATGCCCGTCTCCCTCCGATGCTGCGAACGACATCTCATCTACGTCACACATCGTTTCCGAGTGCGTGCCTGAGGATCCGAACGGTATGCCACCGCCGGTTGGGGAACGTTCAGAAGAGCGAATCGGGGTGCGATCGGCCCGTGAGCACTTGGCTGGCGGGTTTACGTTCGCAGAGTTCCCCATATCACTAACGCTGCTACGTGGGTGGTCATCGGGGCCGTAGCCACAGATGTCACAGCCCGGGTAGCAGACGAAATGGTGGCTGGTTCCCGTAGGAAGACAGCCCCCGTGACCGCAACTTCTGAGTGACAATCCGCCCGCAGTGCGGGCAGACGTGTCAACGAACGCTGCTTCAGTGTGCTGGACGCCCAGACACCTAATGCAGCGATCGTGTCCATCCCCCTCCTCGATGAGGGTGCCGCACCCAAGAGAACAGCGGGACATGCCGCGCTGGAGAATGCTCAGTCAGTCCTGAAAAGGACCTTTTAGAAATAATCTCTATCACCTCCGGGAACCGCCGAGACGCCCAGGAGAAGGTCGCTGCAGGAAGGGACGATCCGCTGCTCTGCGTCGTAGATCCGGCGAAGTAGAAGAAGAATTCGTTGAATTCTTTTTGTTCGTAGTCATGAGCGAGGGCTCTGAAGAACAAAAGGTGAGTGAATGCTGCACGCCGGCTTCCTTTTATACCGGACATCCGGGGGCGGAGCCCGGCATGCAAATTTCATTCGCCAAATTTCATTGGCCTTTTCTATAGTAGTCAGAGTTGATTGGTTCTCAAGGGCGAACCCATCTGTCGTCTTCGACACAACGTCGAGAGACCGACAGAAAGGGAACTGTATTTTGCTCAGTATTTTACAGACACTCCTTAACGTAGAATTTGACAAAAATATTTGTGTATGTGAATTTGATACTTTGCATGAAGTGTTGCATATTTGCAATTGAGAGAAACTCAGAGATGGCACCTTTAACTTGACTTGTCATGTATTTTTGGGTTGTTAGTGGAACTATGTTGATAGACTGCATGGGAACATATTTCTGTTTGCCAATGCAGAACAGATGCTTTCAAAACAGGTGTGTAATTCAAATATATTTGCTTTGAAAGGCACTTCACCATTTTTGGTACCTTTAAAGGAACACAACAAGGATTTACAGCTTGCACGCTTTTAATCACATCTGAGTCACTTTGCGAGTACATTTTTAGTACAGTTTGCCATAACACTCCACTGCACATCTGGCGAATAAAAGTAATTTATGTATGTTGGACGTTAAAGATAAGACACTGTGTGGGTGTGTACAGGTTTAGCGATATTTGTGAAATTTCTTTAGAAATGTATATGTATAGGTTATATTATATAGGTTTATGTGTCAGTAAGAAAATATTGTGGTAGACTTTAGTATTTACTATAGAAAACTTTAGTAAAATTCCTATATGCTTTAGTGTTTTAAACCTTGTCATAGTAAATATGAATGTACAGTAATACAGTATTTAGTTTATAAATTTACTACAGAATAGTATACATGTACAAAGTCTAGTAATTACTATAATATTCAACAGTTTATTATGGTAAATACTCAATTATAAAACGGTCAGTTCTGGTGGTTGATTCTGATTGGTTGAGGGATTGACCGCATTTCCTAGCCTAAATAATCATATTATTTTATGTTACCTTGCTGTGCATATGGAATAACCATTATATAAAAGCAATAAGCCCAGCGAAGCAGTGGGTTACACGTGCATTTTATAACAGCTAAGGCCGTTTTGGCACGACACGAAAACGCACTGTAACCCACTGCTTCGCGGGGCTTATTGCGTTAGTATAGTAAAGTGTTTTTTTTATGTGGGAAATTTGTAAAATTTCTTCAGAAATGTCCTCATAAATATAGGTTTATGAGTCAAAAAACGAATACTGGTCTATACTTATATAGTAAGTATAGTATTTACTATAGTAAACTGTAGTACAATTCACTATACTAAAGTGTTTTCATGGTAACCTGCAAGAACATTTAAGGTGGTCTTCTTTTTTTTTTTCATGCGAAATTTTTTTTCATATGAAACTTTCAGAGGGTTTGTGTGTGGGTTGGATTTAAAGGAAAACAAATGGTGTGAGCCTGGTATGAAAACAATGTGCATATTGTGTGTGCGTGTATAGAGGGCTGTTGCTGATGGGCCGTGTGACCAATTCTCTGAGTCTATTGGTCCATGGAAGCCCACAGCAATCTCTTCCGAGTGTGTAAATAAATTAATAAATGCGTATTCTGAGAGGTCACTCGATAATGCTGATGCATCTGATTTATCCACAGTGTAGCTGAAAGGCTTTTTAAATAGAAACTGGAGCTCTGAAGTTTTAAAAGCCTATAAATCTGACTATTCTATAGCTTTAAACGCAGACTCGGTTCTACCCGAATGACCGAAGATTTGTGCCCTGTCACACGAAAGAAACGTCACACAGTAAAACTCAATCTCCTTAAATTAAAGATTCAGACGGAAAGTCTGGAGGTTGAATCGCAGGTTATTTCCGTCATTATAGAGAAATGAAATGCTAATTTGCTACTTGACTTGTGCCCCGATGCTCTATTTCTATTCATGAATAGTTTCATTTAAGTATTAAGGTATAGCATTACCTTACCAAATTAATAATTATCTGGCAAACTTCACTAATTTACAGTATTGCGATTTCTATGGTTTTGAATGTGCGGACAGGTAAGGTGCCACCTGCAACACTAACTGATATAAACATGGGATTTTCCTATTCATGAATCACAGCTTTTAACGCATGTCCCCTGGGGTGTTTCTGCATTATGCAAGCTAATGCACCATATTTTGCATCGGAAATTAAAGGCAACGTTCATGTCTAATATCAGCATACGTCTCTGACTAACCGTCCCACGTTATATAATCACGTATATAGACACATTTTTAAAGTTGGGTGGACATGTCCTTTAAATTGGAACCCTTAGAGAGAGGACACACGCCCACAGAGCTCTCGCTGCTGGAGCCCAATTACATCTCCCCAGCACATTAGACAGCATTAGCGTGCATTAGCAGGGGAGCTAAGCCTCCGGTTCATCTCCCAGAGTCTCGACCTCCTACCTACCAGAACAGCGATTAGCATGCGAGCTAATGTGCATTAATGTGTCAAGCTCCCCTATCGTGGTTCTGTCTTGTTCATGTTCTGTGCAAAATTAAGACCCTCACTGAGCCTGTCAGACTGATATTAAGTCTTGAAAACAAAGTCACTTTTTCAAGATTAGCAGCTAAAAGCCAATCAGCACTGCTAATGATGTGTGGTTGAGATGAAGATGAAAATGTAATGCGAGCTCTACCCGTATAGGGAGAAACGAAACCTATGGCTGTATGTCACATTAGGGGTGTAAATGTAAAAAAGGAAATACACCTTTCATACCTTAGATTTTCTTTAATACGCAGGTTCACTCAAGTTTAGTTTTCCCCAAAGTGTATTAAAACATATCAGGGACAACACATTGCTTTATACCTTTTTAATTGGATAGCCTCAAAATATGCACAAGTTTGTGCATGTTTGTTGGGTTATATGGTAAATGTAACAACTTCACTGTACTTGCAAATGAAGCAGTGATTTAAGTGTATGTTAGGCAACTCGCAGTTTGTCTAGACGTATCACTGTTTGTCATCATATAAGTATATTTACAGTATATTTACCGAAAATGAAATTGATTCAAGGGTAAGTTTATAAAAACATGTGAACATCACACTCCCTGTGAAACAGTTAATGTTAGACTCTGTTGAGTACACATTTTTCACATCCTTCGGCTTCCATCACACGGCTCACTGATTTTATATGAAACAGAAAGCTATAGTGCTGGAAAAATTGGATTTTTTATGCACATGTTCAGAACAACGGTGGCACTCATTTACTTCTATTACACAAAACCGATGCAAGTCCATGTGCATCACCGTTGGTTGGTCATCAACGCCCACAGTCAAGTGTGATCAATAGTAATGGAAAATCATGGAAATGGACATTTATTTTCAAGGTAAAAGCTGTGTTTTGTGCATGTCTTAAGAGGGATATGATGCCACAGTTTGAATAGGCATATGGAGGAGATGGGCTGCTGCTACAGTACCCAGTGAAGTGCTCTTTGATCACACAGTGTTTTGAGTGACATCCAACTGCTGGGCTCGCAAACAAAGTGTCAGTAACATGCAATGGATTGAAGGTTTAATTAACAGCTTCTTTTTAATTATGCTTCAACATCGACGAAACATGATACACCGTATCATACAGGCTTGTAGAAAACGTGAAAACTGTTTCCTGACAGCGAGAATGGCAAACAGTGAACAATAGAGTATCTAAACGCACTGCTTTATATCAACACATAACACTGCCTGAGTGCTTTGTTCTCCAGAGCTGTAGATTTGCTTTGTTCTCCACAGCTGTAGATTATGAAGATGATAAGACAAACGATCCAAAAGAGGCAACATGATATTGCATAGTGGTATGTACAGGGCTATGTGTTTAATGCATTTCAGTTTATTTAAATAAATTACTCTGAACTGTGCTAATTCTGGCATTCTGACTTTCACATTTTCTCACCTTCAGAGCAATTCAAGGTTGAAGTAGCACCTTGGTGTTTTTGCGTCATGTTCCAGAGTCAGCGCAGCCCCAGTTTCTGCTCCTCAGGAACAGGCAGCAAAGACTTTCAAAGGTGGACGGAGTTCAACAGAATAGAACATAACGCAAAGATCTCAAGGTGCAGATCTACTTTGACACGACACCTTCAAAAATGTAAGTAGCACGTGACTCTGAAATTGTTAATGAATCAGGATACAAGCATTTAAACAATATTGCACACCATTGCAGTTTTGCAGATTTATGAAGGTTGTTTGTGAAGTCTGCAAGAGTCTGCCATAGAGAGCCCCATCTGTCATTTTAAATTTCGAAAGAGTCTATACAGGTTCTTTTAGGCTGTATTATGTTCAGTTGGAAATGCAATGAACTGTATGTTGACTCTACAAAACAATTATTTAATGCTTCTACAATATAGAGATTTTCACTTTTTTTATTGGTTATACGTATATGTGTGTGCATGTGCGTGTGTTACACTATACAGCATATATACTAGCTATACATGTCACAGTATATATGATATACACATACAGCCATGGAAAAAATTGACCATCCCAAATTTCAGAAATTTCAGCATTTCTAGATGTATTGTGGCCATTCCAGTCCAGTTTCTGTTGAATTTCAACGAAATCAAACCCCAGGAGTGACATAAAGGCATCCAACAGCAATGTTAAAGACTGACAACATGAAATGACACTTAAAAATTGTGAAAGAATTTGGTTGCCGCATAAAAAAAAAATGTTGTACTTGGCCTATATGGACAAAGTGAATATAAGATGCATCTACTCCAAGCTATTCCTCTTTCTTACTGAATACCATCCTGCAATATGGTTCATGTATGCCGTTAATAGTTGCTAATAATAGTTTGCTGCAATTCATAAAGCACATTTTTCATAAATGTCAGCCGCTGTCCTCCTCCCTTTGATCTCTCTGTAGTGATAAGCCAGCAGGGCTTGACTTGGCATTCTCACTTGAATGCAGAGGCACAGGTCACTTCCTCTTTTAATTTGTTAGTGCTGGAATTGTTTTGAACGCTTCAAGATTGGACTGCCAAACTGGATTTGTGGCTAAACGCAGTCTGAAGCTCTGACTTGGTATTTGGCTCTGAGCCTATTAGCATGTAAATGTAACTTACAGTAGAGTCGAAAAAGACAAAGTGGGGCAAGGGCTCGTGCTACAGGAAGTGCACTTTGGTTTCTTCAGCTGGACCTTGACAACACAATTCTATGGTGATTCACTGATATACGCTTGGATATTATGTTGAAAATGTGAGCATATCAAGTCTTCAACAAAGTGTTTTTTTCAATTAGATATGTCTTGAATTGAGCTAGACATTTTTTTTTCTATTGCTACCAGTCACCTTTGAAATGAGGAAGCATTTCCTTTTATGATTTTTTCCATCAACTACTAGCTGTTGATGGAATATTTATACTTTCAATACTCATCTTTTTATAGAATAAATTAACATGTCTTCAGGAAATATTACAGGCGTAGGGAAGGTCACAGGTTCGAAGGCGTACAGTCATTAATAGAGCTGTAAGGTTCCAACTTACATATCACTTCAGGTCATTTTAAGTTTGTGTGGTGAGTAGTGATGTCCAAGTGGGTGAGTTGTTTACTATGTAATTAGTCTGCCATTGCAAATTAGTCTGAATGGGTCAAACTAATGGAAGAGCAGCTGATGATAGGCAGTATCACACTGACAGTAATGGAGGCCTGAGGATTATGGGCGAAGGTTCACATGAGTTGCTGGTTTGAGGTTAAAGCTGTTTGTTTCTCATGCACTCACCCACTGATCCTCCATCTGTGTTTGTGTGGCTTTCATGGGTGGACTTCAGAGGCATTTTTATCTCCATGTCATTTATTGGCCTTTTCATTGACATCCCTAGTGGTTTCCACAGCACACCTGCAGGGCCTCTGTGAAATGGGTCTGTCTGATCGATAGCTCTCTTCATTCCTTTGCAGCATGTGTAAAAATCAGACAGGTTTAAGAAGATAACAGCATTGAAAAGTCACTTAAAGATAATCTGAAACAGATTTAGCAAGAGATCACTTAGTTTGACAGTTAAGTTTGGATTTTAAAAGCATGAATAGTGTGAAAAAGTACATTTGTGACGATAGAAATGAGTTTAAACCTCAAATTTGTTAGCTGTAATATAATGTGAAATGTTTTATATCACTGCTGTCTTTCTGAAACCTTGAAATTTGTGGTCTTTATTTTTTGACGGAAACCAGTATTATGGTCTGTAGTCTCCCTCGATGTATTGATGTAAATGATGTAGGTATGATGACAAAATTTCCAAACACCCCTAAGCTCGAAATGGATCACATGACTAGACAGAGCTGAACATTCCCTTTACGACGACACCTGAATTGTGAAAATAAGTTGAGGATTGCGAAAGTTATGATATTTATAATACCGAGGAATATAATAAAATAGTTAACATTAACTACAATAGAAGTCGTGTGACCGAAAATGCTTATTATTCACACATTTTTGCTTGTAACTTCCTTATTTATCAGATATTTGCATGAAATTTGAATAGAAGGTAGAAGTTTGTTAGTTCTTTCAAATGAAAAACTGCAAAAAAAAGATAGAAATAATATGCTTGTTCACTTTGTCATATCCACATTTCAATTACCCAGGCCTTCTGTCATATTAAGTGTTCTTAGCCTATTAATTTAGACAGAGTTACAGGCTAGTCCTCAGTAATCTAACTCGAAGTGATGTAAACTGTTACAATTTTGACAAGTATGTCAGAAAAACCATGATATACATATTAAACTACAGTTGTGTTCAAAATTATTCAACCCCCACTGAAATTGATTGTTTTGGTCGGTTTGACATTGATTATGATCATTCAGTCATCCTGCTTACAATTAAATCAAAGAGGCACGTGTAGGTCAGACAAATATAACATAACATTTATAATGAAATAACCACAAATGTCTTTTCTGAGCTCACATCATTATCAGTTTTATTCAACCCCCAAGTGACATTCAATCTTAGTACTTAGTACAACATCCTTTTACAGTTATAACAGCTTTTAAACGTGAAGCATAGCTTGACACAAGTGTCTTGCAGCGATCTACGGGTATCTTCGCCCATTCATCATGGGGCAAAAGCCTCCAGTTCAGTCACATTCTTAGGCTGGCGTACTGCAACTGCTTTCTTTAAGTCCCACCAGAGGTTCTCAATCGGATTTAAGTCTGGTGACTGCGATGGCCACTTCAAAATGTTCCAGCCTTTAATCTGCAACCATGCTCTAGTGGACTTGGAGGTATGCTTGGGATCATTGTCCTGTTGAAAGGTCCAACGTCTTCCAAGCCTCAGGTTTGTGACGGACTGCATCACATTGTCATCCAATATCTCCTGGTACTGAAGAGAATTCATGGTACCTTGCACACGCTGAAGCTTCACAGTACCTGCAGAAGCAAAACAGCCCCAAAGCATGATTGACCCCCCGCCATGCTTCACAGTAGGCAAGGTGTTCTTTTCTTCATAGGCCTTGTTCTTCCTCCTCCAAACATAGCGTTGATCCATGGGCCCAAACAGTTCTAATTTTGTTTCATCAGTCCACAGAACACTATCCCAAAACTTCTGTGGTTTGTCCACATGACTTTTGGCATACTGCAGTCGACTCTTCTTATTCTTTGGGGACAGCAAGGGGGTGCGCCTGAGAGTTCTGGCATGGAGGCCTTCATTACGCAGGGTGCGCCGTATTGTCTGAGCAGAAACTTCAGTACCCACATCTGACAAATCTTTCTCAGTTCCTCAGCAGTCACACAGGGACTTTTCTCCACTCTACGCTTCAGGTAGCGCACAGCAGTCGAAGTCAGCATCTTCTTTCTGCCACGACCAGGTAGCGTTTCAACAGTGCCCTTTGCCTTGAATTTGCGAATGATGCTTCCTATGGTGTCTCTTGGTACGTTTAACATCTTTGCAATCTTCTTATAGCCATTGCCCTTCCTGTGAAGAGTAATCACCTGTTCTCTTGTCTTCCTGGACCATTCTCTTGACCTCACCATGTTTGTAACCACACCAGTAAATGTCTAGAAGGAGCTGAGTATCACAGTCATTTTAAAGCTGCCTAATTGGTGCTTATTAGGCTTTATTGCTGCTCCCTGATATCCACAGGTGTTTTCAATACCTGATTGAAAACACTTCATTGAACCTCTGTTCTTCAGAGTGGTAGTCTTTAAGGGGTTGAATAATTATGTCAATGAAGAATTCACAAAAGACATTTACTACTGTATTACAAAACTAATTGATGTCATTTTAGTTGCATATGGTTCTTTAAGAAGTCCTTGTAGGATTTCATTCTGAATACAATTACAAATGTACACTAAATTCCCTAAAACCATTTACAGCATTGGGGGTTGAATAATTTTGAACACAACTGTACATAGCATCAGTAATAATTTCAAGAAAAAAACCGTCAGACGCCTGCAGTACATTCGCTAATCTACCCGCCACAAATGTTACTACCCAATTTCCGCGATTTAGTTAAATACTTTCTCCTCGATGGATTTCGATGGAATTTCGTCAGTAACAAGATAAAAGCTATGTATTTAGGTCCACCTATCTTTCAGAAGTGTCCAAAGCTTAGATGAAGCCCACCGACCGGTTAAACGCAACGCAAATTTTCTGAAAGCCACGGTGACCTGAAATCACATTAGGGCTGAAATCCCGAAGTGTCCAACGCTTCAGGGGCTTGCACTCGATGTAGTTACCATCGTATTCAGGAAAAACATACTCCCCACCAGGCGGCCAGGAGAAGATATTGAATGACATACACATTTTAGTACCACGCGGTTTGGAACACATTTTTGAGTCAGAATGTTCGCCGCGAGTGGTTGCTATGTCATCATACCTAAATGATGTAAACTATTTAAGATCTGTTATGTGTAATTCTGTGTTATGACGGCACAGTTCTAATTATGATTAACTGTCTTTTTACAACATTTGTCAGAATTGTTTCTTCGCTTCATTAACCAGGGAGTTGATGCTGCTTAAGGCTTCTCACAGTTCATGACATTACATTCATATCATTGTCTGTGATGTCTGTTTAAAATTAGGCTCCATGGAAAGTCATCATTTTGTTTCTTTGTTGACGAATGATAATTAATTATTGCGCTCTCTGAGGATCTTGACCTTTAACATAAGACACCCATGAGATGTCTTCCTACGGTTTTCTGTTCTCCTCTTAAATGAATTCCAGATCCCTTGATGTCTGCAATTAAGGTTTATACCAGTCGCAGCCACATGATCCTTCTTTTATCTTTGTCATCCTGCCACAATATGCACTGGATTTACTTTGACAACGTTTCCCCATAGGTTTTAGATTTAATTTATTACCTTGATCACAGAAAGCCATCACCAATATATGGTTTAACAAAGGGGCTTTGTAAATTACTCCTGGCACTCAGAAATAATGACTAGAATGCTTGCAGAAAAGTCATCTTGTTCTAAGAGGAACACACTTCAGTGGAATCACCTACTTTAGACTTCATGAGGAAAAATGACATCCATCCATCAAATTAATCTTGACTATGTGCCAAGACCGAAGGGTCAGGGATTTGCAGGTTAGCATGGTATAGTTAGCTTCTGCTAGAAAATTCTGTAAAGACGCAGGCAGGTACCCAATGGTTTTGTGTCTATACAATAGAAGTGAATGGGTACAATGTTGTTTGGTTACCAACGTTCTTCGAAATATATTATTTTGTGTTTTGCAAAGGAAATAAATTCATACAGGTTTGAAATGACAAGAGGTTGAGTAAATGATGGTAAAATGTTTACATTTGCGTGAACTATCAATTTAATTCCTATTCACAACAAGCCATGTATTCTGATAAGATACATTTTTTGCAATCCGCATATGAATTACATATCATTTAAAATAATAATAAGATAACTTAAATCTTTCTGCGCTGGTCATTAGTTGAAAAAGTGTCCAAGTGCAAAGATGGCAGTGTTGAAGTTCCTGTAGCTCAAAACTTGGAGCATTGCTTCCATACCTGAGCAACACATACTGATAAGACATATGTGACCCTGGACCACAAAACCAGTCATACGGGTCAATTTTTCAAAATTGAGATTTATATATAATCTTAGATCTAAATAAATAAGCTTTCCATTAATGTGCGGTTTGTTAGGATAGGACAATATTTGTCCGAGATACTTAAAATCTGGAATCTGAGGGTGCAAATAATCTAAATATTGAGAAAATCCCCTATAAAGTTGCCTATCAGAGGAGCTGTAGCAGGCTGCTGCTACGAAGAAACAGGTTTGTTTTAATGCTCACTGCTGTAATGACATTCTGGAGAGTACATGAACCTGAAAGCAGAAATTCTAAACTTTACAGATGCCAAACCTGAGTGGGTGATTCCCAAAGAGCGTGCAGCAGCGAGTGATGTTTGTAGGCATGTTTCCGGCCATTTCGTTTGTAATTTTGCTGCATCAACTCACAGAAATAAAGTTTTGATATATATTTTGAATCTACAAAATACCTTCATGGAACGTGATCTTTCCTCAATATTCTAATGAATTTTGGCATAAAAGGAAAATCGATAATTTTGACCAATACAGTATAATGTATTTTTGACTGCCACAAATATACGCGTGCTACTTTTTACTGGTTTTGTGGTCCAGTATCACATATAGATTGAATGCACTGTAAGTTTTGGATAAAGCAGAAATGAAAATGTAAACATCCAGGGGGGCCTGTAACGGCCCAGCAGCTGGCATTGAGATGAATTGGTAGGCTAACAGATCGCTTTCCCCAGGTATCATAAAACTACTTGGCCAAGACATCAGAGCTGGCAGTTTGAAATTAAACATGAGTCACTGATAGAATAGTATAAGACAAAAATGAACTTTTAAGTTGCTTAGATTTCAGCTGTTTAGAGATGCACAGTGATAGCAAATGAGATCTATTACACAATTAGCCTGTGTATGGAACAACATGTCAAACATTCTGCCGAAACATCCATTGTTCTCTGTGATGACTGTACCCCAACTTCCAGTGACCTCTCTGTGCTTGGACAGCGTTTGACTGCCGCCTCAACATCACCTGCTGTTTCGCAGAGGAGTGCTAATGAAATTTGGAATCCAATTACAGGAATGGTAATGAAATTTCCAAATGGGGAAACTCTTAATCTGTTCACTGAGGTGTTTAATTACTAGTGAGTGTGCGAGTCAGAGATAGACTGCACTGCTGCATTTCAAGACGGGCGATGTAGAGGAACATGAAGAAACTTGCCTGCATGGGTCTGTGTCCAACATTTGATTGAATCCACACAAAGAGCTTTAGTGGACCTTTTCACACCAGGGGTTTGGTATTTGACACAAAGCTAATTTGAATTCCTGCAAAAAAAAAAAAAAAGAGCTTGGTAATAAAGAAAGATGAAAGAAGAAGGTAGTCTCCGTGGGCACATGCGGGGGCACCCGGCATCTGTTTGTTTGAGCGGCACAAGTGGCAGTCCTGGCATGCTGGATGCCCTTTGAGATTTGAAACATACACACTTAACAACTTAGTTGTGCTTTTCATAAAATGTGTTAGTGGTTAAGGTTTTGTTTAGCGTGTAAAGTGGCCTGGGTTCAAATCATGATCTTTATATTTCTTTTTAATAAAGCTAAATAGCAAATTGGTTTGAAAGTTAGTCATCTTAATGTTCAGCTCTGACACTTTGACAATAACTACTTTTAGAAAAAGTCAGAAATTTCAAGGGACAAGACCGAATTTAAGTTGAAGGTGTGACTAGGTCCGAAACACTCCTTTACCTGAAAAAATCATAGAAATGGCATTTAAACAAGTATCTTGGGGTGTTCTTTTTTCTATCCATGCCTAAGTGTGTTTTCCTTTTTTTGACTTTACTAAAATCCTTTTTAAAGCAAATAGATACAGTAGGCTATATGAAAATCAAGTCCACTGGCTCTTTCGGGTGAGCGTGATAAATTGTTGCTACAGCCCTGTTAAACTCAGTTTAGTGGTCGTCATATTGCTCGGTTGATCGTGGTTGGCAGTCTTTGATTGTTCTCGTGAAATGCTTGTCGTTTATTGCACAATCCACAATACCTATTTGGAGTATGACATTTTAACTGCTTTTTTTACACCGGGCCTTTAATAATAGAACTGAGCTGACTGAAGTCAAATGCTTTGCGTTTGCTCACATAAAGCTATTGAAATGCTTCATGATAACTTTGAGATATGTGCTGGTTTAGGCATATGAAATAAAGAAATACTGTTTAGCCCTGATACCAGTACACAGAGCAGACGCTAAGCTTTATTCAAACAAATAGTCTTTGGTGTGTTATATGTTACCCATGCATGTATTAGACACGTAAAATTGCAAAAATGAAAGAGTTGGAACAAAAGATGCATTCTATCTAAAAGCAAACGCTCACCCAGACCTGCCTGAAACGCCTTGTATAACCACACCCCCACAAATCCACGTCAGTTCGTGGTATGATTTGACTAAGACCGCCCAAATGTATACGCAAGTAAGTTGGGCGTACCTGTCAGTACAAATGCTTTGGAACCTGATGTTCCAAATATGGTAAGAGGCATTACATTTCCGTCACACGCTTGCAGTATTTGACCAATCACTAGGCACTTAACTGGCCAATCATAGCACACCTCGCTTTTCACAGCGATGAGCTTTGTAAAAAATCTGCGCGTTTCAGAGAGGCGGGGCAAAGAGGAGATACAAGCATGCACTGTATGTGGAAAATGCAGCGTTTTTTAACCTTAAATTGTGAATTCACATTGCATTACATCTATAACAAACCATAATATTTGTTTTAGCCCTGTCATATCACCCCTTTAATGTAGTTAATGTTTTAGATTGAGTGGGAGGATCAAGCAAAATATATTAGTTTGAAATTAAAAAATGTTGATTGTTAAGATTGTTGGGGGGACACTGAAAGAGAGTTTTCTTTTTTTTCAGAATATGCACATTATTAAACAATATTTATATGTCAATATGACATTAGATTCTATTTGTCCCTTAAATGTTGTTTTTACAACAATGAAAAATGTTTGATAAAAAGTAGCTCCATATAAAACTGAACAGACTTAAATTATTAATTTATTAAACATCAGTTAAATGTTTTCAAATCAGTCAGCAGAGAAAAGTTCCTAATGTAACACAATGCCTCGTGTTCACTCTTGCAGTTCCGTTAATTTCCACGGGGGGCAGAAAAGGGTGAATAAACCCACAAAGCTGTGCAGGGGTGGACGGGTAAAGCCTGTGGAACAGAAAGGTTGGGCAGATAAGGCTCTTGTGTGTCCCCATGGTGAATCAATATTTTTCATCGCAGCTTAGCCAGAAAAGGGAGGAGGAGGAGTTGGATTTCACAGGCAGAAAGCATGACATTTCTTTAGGCAGCTCGCTCAGCCTTACAAAGTATCAGAAAGCATGTCACTCAGCTTTCCAAACGAACACTGTGCTGTGGTGTTTTTCCCCCACTGTGGATAAGTTACGCTTGCTGTAGTTTATAGCCTTACTACTCGGTGTATCGCGAATAAAATCTAGTTTTCAATCAGTGCACCAACAGAGAATTCAGAGGGCATTATACATAAACAAACCCTTATTATTTAGAAACAACAGGGAAAGAATTGGAACAAAATATGTATATACAATATCTCACAGAAGTGAGTACACCCCTCACATTTTGTAAATATTTTATTTGATCTTTTCATGTGACAACATAACTGTCTCAAACTAACTCAACATACAGCCATTAATGTCTAAACCGGTGGCAACATAAGTGAGTACACCCCTAAGTGAAAATGTCCAAATTTGGCCCACAGTGTCAATATTTTGTGTGGCCACCATTCTTCTCCAGCACTGTCTTGACCCTCTTGGGCATGGAGTTCACCAGAGCTTCACAGGTTGCCACTGGAGTCCTCTTCCACTCCTCCATGATGACATCACAGAGCTGGTGGATGTTGGAGACCTTGCGCTCATCCACCTTCCGTTTGAGGATGCCCCACAGATGCTCAATAGGCTTTAGGTCTTCCACTTTTCCCTCCGCTTCTTTAGCAGGCAGTGGTCGTCTTGGAGGTGTGTTTGGGGTCATTATCATGTTGGAACACTGCCCTGCGTCCCAGTCTCCGAAGGGAGGGGTTCATGCTCTGCTTCAGTATGTCACAGTACATGTTGGCATTCATGGTTCCCTCAATGAACTGTAGCTCCACAGTGCCGGCAGCACTCATGCGGCCCCAGACCGTGACACTCCCACCACCATGCTTGACTGTAGGCAAGACACACTCTCTTTGTACTCCTCACCTGGTTGCTGCCACACACGCTTGACATCATCTGAACCAAATAAGTAATCTTGGTCTCATCAGAGTCAGACCACAGGACATTGTCCAAGTAATCCATGTCCTTAGTCTGCTTGTCTTCAGCAAACTGTTTGCGAGCTTTCTTGTGCATCGTCTTTAGAAGAGGCTTCCTTCTGGGACACAGACCAATTTGTTGCAGTGTGCGGCGTATGGTCTAAGCACTGACAGGCTGACCCCCCCACCCCTTCAGCCTCTGCAGCATTGCTGGCAGTGCTCATTTGTCTATTTCCCAAATACAATCTCTGGATATGACACTGAGCACGTGCACTCAACTTCTTTGGTCGACCATGGCTAGGCCTGTTCTGGGTGGAACCTGTCCTGTTAAACTGCTGTATGGTCTTTGCCACTGTGCTGCAGCTCAGTTTCAGGGTCTTGGC
This sequence comes from Triplophysa siluroides, assembly GCA_006030095.1. Classification (NCBI taxonomy): domain Eukaryota; kingdom Metazoa; phylum Chordata; class Actinopteri; order Cypriniformes; family Nemacheilidae; genus Triplophysa; species Triplophysa siluroides. The sequence continues at coordinate 93,599 of VCII01000724.1, forward strand.
AATCTTCTTATAGCCTAGGCCATCTTTACATAGAGCAACGATTCTTTTTTTCAGATCCTCAGAGAGTTCTTTTCCATGAGGCGCCACGTTGAACTTCCAGTGACCAGTATGAGAGCGATAAAACCAAATTTAAAACACCTGTTCCCCATTCACACCTGAGACCTTTTATCACTAACGAATCACATGACACCGGGGAGGGAAAATTGCTAATTGGGCCCAATATGGATATTTTCACTTAGAGATGTACTCACTTTTGTTGCCATCGGTTTAAACATGAATGGCTGTGTGTTGAGTCGTTTTGAGGGGACAGCAAATTTACACTGTTATACAAGCTGTACACTCAATACTTTAAATTGTAGCAAAGTGTAATTTCTTCAGTGTTGTCACATGAAAAGATATAATAAAATACTTACAAAAATGTGAGGGCTGTACTCACTTCTGTGAGATACTGTATATATCTGATCTGGTTTATATAATCTGATTTGTTTATCCAATTCACTGATCTGACTTTGTTTGCAGTCCTTATGTAAGAATAAATTAGATTTGTTACTGAAATCTTTAAAGAAACAATATAAAGAATTCAGAGTCCTCCCTGAGATCAAAATCGAAATCTTTCTTTTCTCTCTGGTACAGGACCTCCCACCTTTTAGCGGCATAAAGCAAGACCTCCCAAGCAGAGGCAAACCTACATTAAGTGGGGGCCCAAGGCAAAATTATCCAATGAGGCCCTTCTGACATTTTTTGGTGAATATTTATTTGTCCTAAAATTAGAATTGCACAATGATCAAATAAAAGTATAGTCAAAACACATGTGTAACAACAAAATGTACTTTTACAACATTAAATGTCAATACCCAAATATTTATCATATATTACCAATACATTGAAAGTTAAGAAATGCACCTATAAAGGTATGGTTAGCATCACATTTTTTTTTCACTTTTCTATTAGTATTAATACATTTATTATCTTAATACATATAAATGTATCTGTATCATCCCTTTCACGTTAAGTTTAACAAAATGTAATATTCAAAGGGACAACCCAAGCATAAATAGCTCTAATAAATGTCACAATCTGCTGCTGGGTCATTATTTATCAGTAAGGAATATTTATCTTTCTGCCATCGACTTTGATAAGCACTTTATACGAGTGCTGTCTGCCACTTCTGTGCAAGACTTTGAGTTTATGCCACATACAGAATAAAATGTTTTAAATCTAAATGAAAATAGCACCAGGATCATTTTCTAAAGTATGCCTACATGGATGTGAAGCACTTTATTTGGAGGTAAACAACTGTATAGTGTGTTAATGAGACGAAAACTTGAGAGTAAAAACTTTACAGTAGATGGAAAACTGTATTGTATTCCTCCAGCGGCCGTCACATTATGTTAACTGCATTTATAAAAAGGAACTGCAGATATGCAGCTGTCATAGCAAATAGCAGTTAATACACACACCTTATTCTCTTTTTCTGAAGTTCACTCCGCACTGCGAGGCCGTGGCTGGAAGAGTGCGCTAAATAAAGATGACACGGAGCTGAAGTCTGGCGCTGTTGTGTGTTTCGCGGATATCATAGCACGCGAAGCTGTAGAGAGGGAGCAGCAAAGGGGGTTGCCGAAATGTTGTTGAGCGTTTTATTAAGATGACAATTTCAGTTTCAATGGTCAGCCCTCGGGGCCTCCCTCAAAAGCAGGGCCCCAGGCAATTGCCTGCCTTGCCTGCCCCATTCCTAGCCCCTGCTCCCAAGAACTCCATTGCTCATCAGGGTTACTAAAATAATGAAACCAGTACTTTTTTTAATAGTATTTTTTAACCATAATGTTTTTTTAGTGCGAAATCGTCTCGGTTACGTATGTAACCTCGGTTCCCTGATGGAGGGAACGAGACGTTGTGTCGAAGACGACAGATGGGGTTCGCCCTTGAGAACCAATCAACTCTGACTACTATAGAAAAGGCCAATGAAATTTGGCGAATGAAATTTGCATGCCGGGCTCCGCCCCCGGATGTCCGGTATAAAAGGAAGCCGGCGTGCAGCATTCACTCACCTTTTGTTCTGAAGAGCCTGAGAGCCTCTCACGACTGCAGCAGAATACGATACGTGTTAGTGGCATAAGGGACACATCAGGGAACCGAGGTTACATACGTAACCGAGACGTTCCCTTTCTGTCGGTCTCTCGACGTTGTGTCGAAGACGACAGATGGGGTTCTCTATGGAAAACGCCACAAACGCTGTATCGCGTCACAATCTCTAGCTAAGCGACGGTAACAGGCCTGGGCGTGTCAGCTCGATGCTTTCGCGAAACTGTAACCTTCCAGTGTGGTGGTCGGGGGGTTCCAGAGCTTTCTTGGAGAAAGATGGGAACAGCCCTGACCGGTAACCTTTCACGGACGGAGGCCTTAGCTCTCTACTGGCGAGAGGCCGTCCGGCTCCGGTTTACACGGGTAAGCGCAACTTCCTTAATTAGGGATGCGCTGCAGAGGCCACCTCCTACCCGTGGGGAGGAATACGGTGGATAAGGTATGGTCTCGTCCTTGGAGGAGAACGCATGGAACGTGCGGGCTGAGTAGTTAACCGCGAGGTGGAGGTCCCACCTGGGGAAGCTCATGGGTTACTAGGAGTGGGAACCATATCATGAGGATACATCAGACGGAACAGCCCACGGGGGGGGTGTTACAGGCGTCCGGTAGCACTAGGTCCGGTTAGAGCCAGGGGATGGCTCACATGTTATCCCGGCCTAAGGGGGAAGGCTGCTCTGCCCAGCCAACCCCCAGGTGGTGCTTGCTTAGTGATGGATAGAATGCCTATTCTTAACCAAGTGGTTGGGTAAGAAGGGAAGCGGATAGGGTACCTGTCCTTAGCCAGAGTAGGGTAAGGAGAGAGGTAGATAGCACACTGACCCAGCCTCCTAGAGGGTGGGGTGATGCTTTCGCAGGCATACGCCCCGCCGGATGCCAGTCCTATATGTTGCCACGCAGGACGTGGGCTGACACCGGGTTTACGCTAGGGTTGTTTTAACCCCTGCGAAGGTGTATGGGCGTAGCCCAACCCGCAGCTCTACAGATGTCTGCTAGAGAGGCGCTTCTGCCAGTGCCCAGGAGGTGGCTATACCCCCCTCAGTGGGCATGGGAGATTCTGAGATTGGAATGTCGTCATAACGGCATCCACGACTCAGTGCGCCAACCTCTGCTTGGAGACAGCCTTCCCCTCTGCTGTCCTCCAATACAGACAAGGAGCTGGTCAGAGCTACTGAGGCCCTGCGTGCGGTCCAGGACACAACACGGAAGGGATCGGGTCTTCCTCCCCAATGGGGAGCGCCTGCAAGTTCACCACTTTGCCCCGTAAGGGAGTAGTGGGAACTTTTTGGGCACGCATCCGGGCCTGGGTCTCAAGATAAACGTGAGAGCTACCAGGGCCGAATTCAAGGCAATCCGGGGACACGGAGGATGCTCGGAGGTGCCCTACCCTCTTGAAGGAAGCGAGCGCCATCAGGAGGGCCGTCTTACTCGGGTGAGGAAGATCGGAACCTCCGAGGGGCTCTTGGGGGGCCCAGAGGCCCCCCCAAGGACCCCTTAGGGTCCCAAGAGGGTATGGAGCGGAGATGAGGCGGGAGCCGCCCTCTCGCACCCCTTAGGAACCTGGTGACCAGGTCGTGTCATCCTAGAAACTTTCCATCAACTGAGTTGTGATGAGTGGCGACAGCGACTACATACACACTCAGTGTGGAGGGGAGATGTTAGTCTCCAGTCTCGTAAGAAGGACAACACAATCCTGATCGAGCACCTCAGTGGGTCTTTTCTCGTTGAGAGAGACACCAGGACAAGAAGCGGCGCCGTCTAGAGGCGTGTAACCGCCCAGTAGATGGGGCCCTAGCCTGGGTGATGGTCTCCGCCATAGAGGGGGAGTAGCCAACTCAGGAACTTCTCGTCCCGTCTAGAGACCAGACATGGTGTTCCAGAGGTCTGATCTGGGATGCCAGAACGTGTCCTTCCCCTGAGAGAGCAGGTCCTCTGTCAGGGGAATGGGTCAGGGGGAGTCGCTGTCCAGAGCATCAGCTCTGACGCCAAGTGCGGTTAGACCAGTGCGGTGTAACCAATAACACTTGGTGCTCCTCTTCCCTGGCCTTGCACAGTGTCTGTGCAAGGAGGCTCCTGGGGGGGGGAGGGTGTGCTTCCGCCCGTCCCGCGGTCAGCTGTGCGCAAGGATATCCGTGTCGAGAGCCTCGGACAGGGAGTACCAAGCGGCCTACGCGGGGGTGGAGTCGCCACTCTCTACGAGGCATAAACTGACAAGAGAGCGCGTCGGCTGTCTAGTTCAGTTTGCCCGAGGTGAGTGTGGCCCACAGGGAGCGGATCACCCGTTGACTCCACCGGAGGAGGCGTCGAGCAAGTTGTGTTAGCTGCTGTGAGCGAACGCCACCCTAAGATCTGATGTACGCTACAGCTGTAGTGCCGTCCTCGGACCAGCACGTGCTTGTCCCGCACGAGAGGCCGCAGCCTGCTCAGTGCAAGTAGCACTGCCCACAACTCCTGGCAATTGATATGCCAGCGCAGGTGGGGGTTCGCCCAATGCCCCGCCTGCGTGCCCGTTACACACTGCACCGCACCCCTGCAGGGAGGCGTCCGTCGTCACCACGACTGCCTCATAACCTGCCCTGAGGGACCTTAGTCCGTCGAAAAAGTCATGGAAGACCAGGGGTTTTGGTGCGTCGGCCGCAGGGCGTCATCACCATGCGCCTGCTGCCGGTGTGCCACGCTCTCCTCGGAACTCGACTCTGAAGCCAGTGTTGGAGCGGTCTCATGTGCATCAACCCGAGGGTTCTCACCCACGAGGACGCCATGCCAGGAGCCTCTGAATCGTTTCAGGGGGACCGCTGTCTGCCTGAAATGTTCCAGGCAGTTCAACACCGGCTGGGCGCGTACTGCGGACAGTTGCGCCGACATGGTGACAGAGTTGAGTTCCCTACCGAGAAAGAGGATGCTCTGCCCTGGGGAGAGCTTGTCCTTTCCTCGGTTGACCTGGATTCCCAATCGATCTGGGTGCCGGAGCACCAGGCCCCTTGTATACATAACAGATCTCACGAGTGTGTCAGGCCAGTCGTTGAGATAGTTAAGTACCCGCACACCTTCCTCCCCTCAGGGAGAAAGGGCGGCTTCCACGATCTTCGTGAAGACCGTGGAGACAGGGACAGACCGAAAGGGATTTCAGGTCGATTGCCACGAACCAATCCTGACACCTGATGGGTGTCAGGACGCGCCTCTGCGTGAGCATCCTGAGCAGCAGCTTGTGAAGGTGCTTAGTTCAGGGTACGCAGACCTCCGGGGCGCAACCCGCCGTCTTTCTTGGGAACGATGAAGTGCGGGTTGTAACCCACCGAACATCTTGGTTTAAGGGACGAACTCGATGCCTGTTTGCCAGAAGGGTGGTGACCTCTACCCGAAGTATGTAGGCGTCCCTAGCCTCAGACAGAGGGAGAGATGATGCCCCAAAACTTGGGAGAGTCTCTGGCGAACTGGATCGAGTAACCAAGACGGACCGTCTGCCCTAGCCACCGAGACAGTGTGGGCAGCTCTCGAGCTCCCAGGGACTGTGACAGGGGGACCAAGGGGACGGTCTGCTTCACCATTCCCATGGAGGGTGGTTCGATGGCTGGCGGAGCTAACCCTGTCGCGGGGGGGGGCCCCGGAGGGAAGGTTGGCTCTGCCTACTTACCTGCCTGGCGGGACAGCTGCACGCACTGTCATTGAGAGTGGTAGCAGCTGTCGCGTGTGTACGACCCTACGCCTCGCCAGGGCATGGGGTCGGATTTGCCGGGCACAGTCCAGTGGAGTGTGCGATCGGCAGGAATGAACTCCCAGGGGAAACAGAAAACTCTCTGTGAGTAAGTGGGCGCCAGGCCCTGAGAAGGGCCCGGCTTTGGTGACGAGGCAGGAGCCGTCCCGTACCGACTGATCAGAGCCGTAGCTGTGAAGGTCGGGCCCGATGTTGCTCCCCCTGGGGTCTTCCCGTCAGTGTCACTTCTCGTGAGAAGTTAGCTGACGGGGTGAGGTTTCCCCCTCGACCTCGACTTCCGGGGTGCCACCTGCGGGGGCACAGTAACCGGAGCCGATGTGGAAGGGGTCCTGGGCGGAAACAGACATGACGTGAGATCTCGGAGGCTTGAGGGCGGCCGAGTCGCAGCGTGGTAAAAATGTGGCTAATCGCCACTGTCTGCTTCTTCACCGTCAAAAACTGCTGAGCGCAGTCCTCGACGGTGTACCAACAGCCCACCCTGCGAGACGGGTGTAACAAGAAAGCGGACTTTCTCGGTGTCACTCATCTGCGCAAGGTTCAGCCGGGGGTGACTCTCCTGGACCACTTCCGTGGACATCGTCCGACCCAGGTCCCGTGCCGCCACCTTGGTCGCTCCGTAGAGCGCTGTCAGTGGCGGCACAGAAAACCTGCATTATACCTGGGTCGGCCTTACCCTCGTGGAGCTCTCTCAACGCTTGGCCTGGCGGACCTGCAGGATGGCCATGGCGTAGAGAGAGGAGGCAGCCGGTCCGCGGCAGCGCAAGGCTTCGGCACCATAGATGTCGAAGTCCTACACGCGTTGGACGGTAGGCGTGGCCGATTCTCCCCAGGCGGCAGCCGTCTGCGGCACAGATGCACCGCAGCCGCACGTTCCACCCGGGGCATCTCGACGTAGCCTTGGCTGCCCCACCCTCGAGGGAAGTGAGGGAGCCGGAGCTGTTTCGACCGGAGCGGTCCGTGGAGCGCTCCTAGTTTTACACAGCTCCTCATGCACCTCCGGGAAACAAATGGCACCCGGGGTGGGCGCGGTTTGCACCGCGCTCCGCCCCCAGGAACCACATATCCCCGGATTAGCATGGCTGACATCACTTCTGCTTCCTCCTGAGCTCGACCCCCCTGGGGGGGGAGCTCGGATTCGTCAGAGTCGGATGCCAGTCTCCCTCCGATGCTGCGAACGACATCTCATCTACGTCACACATCGTTTCCGAGTGCGTGCCTGAGGATCCGAACGGTATGCCACCGCCGGTTGGGGAACGTTCAGAAGAGCGAATCGGGGTGCGATCGGCCCGTGAGCACTTGGCTGGCGGGTTTACGTTCGCAGAGTTCCCCATATCACTAACGCTGCTACGTGGGTGGTCATCGGGGCCGTAGCCACAGATGTCACAGCCCGGGTAGCAGACGAAATGGTGGCTGGTTCCCGGAAGACAGCCCCCCGTGACCGCAACTTCTGAGTGACAATCCGCCCGCAGTGCGGGCAGATGTGTCAACGAACGCTGCTTCAGTGTGCTGGACGCCCAGACACCTAATGCAGCGATCGTGTCCATCCCCCTCCTCGATGAGGGTGCCGCACCCAAGAGAACAGCGGGACATGCCGCGCTGGAAATTGCTCAGTCCTGAAAAGGACCTTTTAGAAATAATCTCTATCACCTCCGGAACCGCCGAGACGCCCAGGAGAAGGTCGCTGCAGGAAGGGACGATCCGCTGCTCTGCGTCGTAGAACCGGCGAAGTAGAAGAAGAATTCGTTGAATTCTTTTTGTTCGTAGTCATGAGCGAGGGCTCTGAAGAACAAAAGGTGAGTGAATGCTGCACGCCGACTTTCTTTTATACCGGACATCCGGGGGCGGAGCCCGGCATGCAAATTTCATTCGCCTTTTCTATAGTAGTCAGAGTTGATTGGTTCTCAAGGGCGAACCCCATCTGTCGTCTTCGACACAACGTCGAGAGACCGACAGAAAGGGAACTAATAGTCACAATACCATATATTCATGGTATGTTCTATAATCCGTCAAATATTAAACCATCACCCTCTGTAAGGTTAGATAACCCATTTAAGTTCAGGAAGAATGTGAAGATAAAGGTTGTGGTTAAAATTAAGCTAATATCATTTTAAATTTGAATTCAAATCAAGTCTTTTAATCAGTATTTCTTTTCATTTCTTGATAATCTGCCCTTCATGGTCTCATATGATCCTCATAAAGTCTTTAGAAAGTTAATATTAAATGACAATGCACTTTCAATATGGGAGTCTTTTGTCCTTCACACCTTTGCTCTTATAGTCTCTGCTAGTGTGTGTGTTATCCAGTCCATCTTAAAAATGTAAGCTTTCCTCCAAGAGTTATCTTTACATTAACAATTCATTTTAAGGTTCAAAACTGGAGAGTCACCTTTGTTTTCTGCCACATGCATAATCTCTAATTGCAACATTTGTGTCAGTTCATTCCAACAATTATTCTAGCTTTGCTGTTTAAAATGTTCTGCTTAATATGACATTTGTTTCTCTGTCTTAGTTATGGACAGTCTTAATTTATGTTTTGTTTGTGTATAACTGACCGTGATGGCTAAATATTGAGGCATTTATTACAAATGATGATTAATTATCATAGAGTTTTCAAATTGCAAAGGTACTACATTTTGTTTGTCTTTAGACAGAGCAGCCAATTTGTTTTGATAGATATCCTCCACATGAAAAATATGAATATCAACGATGTATACAACTACCTATACATTTCCTTTATAAATGCAGTACATACAGTATAAACATATATCATTGGCTTACATGTTTTGGGCTTTGTTCACTTTGTCATTTCCCATCCTGTGTTAATAGGCAGGCACCTTTTCTGTCTTTCTGTGCACAGCAGGCCTTCAGGGCTTCTGGCCGATCGCTGGAAGTGGCAGCCAGCCAGAGGTGCTGTTATTTTTTTTACTGCTGTCGATAAGACTCTGAAGTGGCAGTAGCCCACGCCGAAAGCTGATTGGCAAGACTCGCCGTGACTACAGTACGTTATGGTGTGACAGGGCCGTAATTAAAAAGCTCACGTTGAACCTCATATTTTTAGTAATATGTTGGTTTAAGGGGTGAGTAGAGGATGTCGGGTCAAACTCATTGATAATTTGATGCAATTCATTGATGCACTTTTCTGATTTAATATGATTTATTATTTATATTTTCTCTACTTTTACAAATGGGTCAAGTACATATTTGGTGTTAAGGTAAGACTGATCTGATAAAAACTTTATTTAAATACCATACTATTATATCAAACAATATTACATATTGACTTCGATCAATCAGTTTATACACTTGTATCTTGTCAATGATTAGCTTCAGGCCAAACTTCCAAATACATTACATCATTCTTCAAAATACTCTCTAAAATAAATAAAGCAATTGACTTTTGCTTGTATTTGAACAACTGTGTGTATACAGTTTCCCATTATGGAAGTCAATGGTGCACCAGAACTGTTCGGTTACAAACATTCTTACAAATATCTTTCGTGTTCAGTGGAACAATAAAATTGTAAAGGTTTGAAACAACTTGAGGCTGAGTAGATGATGACAGAATAGTCATTTTTGGGTGAACTATGCCCAGAAACCATACGCTACTGTTCCTGCATTATTAGCAACTGTCCCCATTCCACACAGTATGGGAATCATTTACATTACATCTAGCACGTCACATCTCACCAAGACTGGAAAATCCCCTGTGGCACATACTGGGAGAGTTGACATGGCAACTGGAATCTCAGGGTTTCATTATATGTAAGTCTCGCTCCAGCATAGCACTGGAAGAGGATGGTGAGCAGGGTAATGAGGAAGGCTGCCTGGGGACCAGTGAGAAGGTCACATCTCTGGAGGGAGTGTGTGGTGTTTGAATCCTCAAGCAGCATGGGACCCCTTAATGATCCGGGCGTTTTAAAACGCTGCCTAACGTTCCATTGGTGCTTAGATAGTCCTGCTGTGGAACTCCACTGTTTATCTGCAAGCTGTTGGGGGACTTTGTAGGCATCATATGAATAAATTATGGATATTGATCTGTATTTCATGACATCATTTAAGAATTTACAGTTCTGAATCACTCTATAAAAGGTAACGTCTTAAATGAATAGTTTTATACCAAAGTTGTCTTAAGTGTGATATTACGAATGATTTCCCATTAACAATACATGCAACAGCAGCTCTGTAAAGGAACATTGTAGATTGCTTATTTCTGCCGCAGGCGTGCAATCCATGATCTATATGCAAGCTAAGAGAATTATATAGTAATTTAGACATATTTATAAATCAATTGATTTGCTTTCACAGTTGAACTCCTGCACACAAGCTGAACAGCTATTATCACATGCCCTCATAAAACAGGGATGCCCAGATGTTGTTGTTCACTGTTGCTGAATATCGCACACAGCTTTCAGTACAGATGTGCAGCTTCTCATTAGTGGCGAAACTTGTTATCCACCTTGCATATACTAAACATACAGTAACATAACAATACATGGAAATAATTACACATTTATACAGTTTTCTCTGCAAACTGCATAATGTAAGTAAAATTGACAAAGAATACCTCTTAACAAATTGGCTCTGTAAAGGTAAAAGTACAAAACTACAATGGTAGTGAACAAGGTTCTTCTGCTAAAATCTTAGCCAGGTAACCCACGTCCGCTCTCAAAGAGTGAAAACGATGTGTTTTGTGAGAAAACGATAGAATTTCAGCAAACCGACAGCACTAGAGCTGAGCATTGGTGTACCTCTGTGATCGTGTGTCTATTAAGTGAAGAAGTTTACTTAGATTTTTTCATATTTGTGGATGTAGTTTGAAACAGATAGCCTCAAGTCTCCTTTTTGGATGTCGATGTATGACATAGTGTTTGGATAATTTGATTCACCTTGTTGACCGTAATCCTATATGCATCTTGAAGCGACCGAGTGAAAAATGCCATATGGATGTATGTGTGCCGGATGTAACAGAGCTGGCTGAGATTTTCAAAGAAATGCTGTACGTCATCGCTCTGTGTGCATATGCCCCATTAATAGTTAATATGTGTTAATAAAACCCACACTGTAGAGTATGTTTTTCTTTGAAAATATTGAGGAGTTAATTCATCTTGAACATTTTCACTATAACAAAAAGCAGCTTTGGGCACCTTGCCAAGAAGTATTTTTCAAAAGCGGTTTTCAGTTTCATATGGCTCTGCAGTTGTATCGTGACATGATTGGCTCACGCATCTTTATTTCAACCAATAAAATATAATAATTTGATAAAATGTTGCTCACTCATTCCAAACTGCACTCAACTTGTTTACTGTAAAACTGGCATCGGTTTGCATACATAAAAACTCATAAAAGTCAGTTAAAAGTCAAACCTTTTCAAATCTATCACAAAGTCATGCAATGATTCATTTATGCTCCACAGTCTTAACTACAAGGTCAGATCCATCATGTGATACTATACAGTGAGAAAACTACAGAAATCCTATGGCAAGGGTGTGTTGTTTATCTGTCAGGAGTGTCTGGCGGTGATAGCCCAGAGCCAGCTGCTCTCTAGAGAAGCTCTGAACCGTGGCAATAACACTGAGCTGGTACGGAGCCAGACGTCAGGAGAAATGTGGGAATGATAAGGTTGAAGAAAAATTAACGCTAGAGAGTAAATTGTAATGTTTCTTCAGGACATGCCCAGAGGTGCTTATTTTCACAGGTTTCAGATGTTTTTCTGAATGCTTTTTACACAAAGTAGTAACTACAATTACTTATGAATAAGATATGAAGGTATTAAAACATTTTGTTAATGCAATGTCTTCAGTTCTGTAAACAGTCAGTATGATGTAGCGAATTGTGTGAAAACTCGTGCCATCCTAGTGAGTGCATTTTATGTTCTTGTTGGTCACAATAGACCTTCAGTTTGTAAAAAGCCACAATATAAAATATACTTTTTTTAATAATTATTATATAGTGACCATGACTTAAACAAGCAACATTTAAAAACTGGGAAAAAGTGATTTTATTGGTTTTGTAAGCTGATGTTAATGTGATAAATGAGTCATGTCAGCATCTTGTTATAATTTGGCATTCCTCTCAAACAGCCTTAAATTAAATGATCTGTGTTCCTAAATAGCTCAGCGTATTAATCTTCTTAAAGGCTAGTGGGTGAGTAAGCTCTGTTTTGAATGGACCAAGTGAAGCTTTTGTGTGAAGGAATAGTTTGCTTTAAATTCTGTCATTATTTATGCACCTTCATATAATTCCAAATCCGTATGACTTTCACAATGTTTTTACAGCTTCAAGTGGACGGAGGGGGTGATTCCGGTCCAGCTTCAAAAAGAACAAAACACACATTCAGAGTAAACCAGAAAAGTAGTTACTATGATTTGTGTGCTGTTCCAAATCTTCTGAAAACTTTTAATAGATTTGTGTGAGGCACAAATCTAGTTTACAGTAAGTCATAATTCACTCACAATCTAAAATTCTATAATCTTAATGTCACCGTGGTTATTTGTGCTTATTTATCTTATACTCCACACATAAATGGATTTGGAACAACTTAGGGTTTTTGGGTAAACAAAGCTTACAGTGAAAACATTTTTGGATCTTGTCTTCTCACTCTGTATCGTCAGATATGGAACACAGGCAAGGTGGGTCTAAGAATGTACCCTTCACAAGCAAGAATGAACACTGGCAGGCAGGTTTGGGGTACAGACTTAATACACAAAATAATCATGCACAATGTCATACAACTTATTCATAAATGTTTAGTTTCTGATGTTTCGCAGACTGAAATGTATGAATAAATATCCTTATACCTAAACTTTAAAGTGTGTTCACAGAGTAGCCACATTACACACATTTTATATACATTTTTTTACACGACCACTGAATACTTTATGTTTTCAGTTTTTCTTATCAGATCTATATCTATAGTTTCTTGGTTTATATGAAATGGGTATTGGAAAATATCTGAAATGGTTTGCTTAAAACCATGCCTGTACTCTCTTTCTTTAAAATAAATGTCACTTGGCTTAAAGTTTACAGTACATTTATTTTAGATGTGGAGGAAATCGGTGCCCCTGTTATTTTGCCAAATCTTGCTTTGTCTTCCTACTTCTATCTGAAACATAACTCCACTTTGTTTACTTCTCTAACAAGCTGCTGATCAAGTGCTTGCGGGCGGAATCGGTGTTGTATCCGCGTGCGCCTTTTCCGAGACGATGTTAAAAGCTTTTCTCCATTGCACAGTTTGCGACCCGTATCCATTAGTGTCGATGCATATTTATGTAGGCAACACAGCCGTGTACATCCGCGAGCGTCTGTTCCTAACTCCGTTGCTCTCTGTTTTAACGTCTCATGCAGTAGTCTTTTGTTTAGAGCACGGGGATCATTTCACAACGCTGCAATTACCAGTTTCGCATCGATTTCTGCTGCCATCGTGCCCAGAACAGCGCTCAATTACTGGGAAGACTTTCTCGGCATGGCGCTTCGCCCACACGTTTGCAAACCGGAGTCCTGTTAAAGTAGACTAGACTACAGGGTTCACACTATACATACCGTCGATATGCTGGACCATCGCTTCGGTCCTGACACTCCTGCATCCCTATCGACCAATCAGAGCCGCGATAGCGCTCCGCCCCTCCCGTTTCACTCAGACATGTGATCCGAAGCGGTCTGGAAACCTGCCGCTCGCCTCCAGCGCGTTATTGTGGTAAACAGGTACGGAGGAATGGAACTCCGCGAGTCTCTGACAAACTCACAGCGCTTCGCGAGCGCACGGATCGAGGACAGTCAGTCTATCTGACCGCACGTTGCTTCCTCCGTGGATGTTATAACTTCGGCGCGTCACTCGAATGGGATATATGCCTTTTGCCCCCATATTTCTGTTTCTCCAAACCACCTCTTGCGTCTTTTTTTGTTTGCTTTTTGTTTTCGCCTTTGAGCATTTTGCTTACCGATCACCAGGCACACTTCCTTCCCGATACCATCTCCACCCCTGCCATCGCCTTCACCACTTCAGCACCCAGACCTCTCTCATTCCGCATCTGCACCCTATCGCTTCGGGCGGATCCTCCGGTCATCCAGAAACAACCGCTTCATGGGGCACACTTCTTTCGTCGGAAAATGTCCCTCTCTTGGGTCCTGAGCTTACCGGCCAAGTTAATCACATTAGGACCAGGGCTGCCGTTGTGCGTCTGTGAGCTGTATCGGGGAAACTGAGATGGGTGTCTCGGTGGCGGCGGCCCTACTCGAGCCCCGAAGTCCGCATCAGTGGAGCCGGATTGTGGGACATTGGGTATGGATTGCTGTCTTGTCCTTTCTCGCCACTTTCCCGGTGCAACAACTTGGCGCTTTCCCGTCTTCTCTGAGCGACTGTCAGACTCCAACTGGATGGAATTGCTCGGGTAAGATGTTCAAGTGGTCCGCTGCTGCTGTCCTGTCTGTTACTTGCGTTGAGAGGAATAGAGTTCACGTTCACCTAACTACTGCAAACGGCCGCTTATTGGTCTTTATTATAGCAACACAGCGAAGTTATAGACTTATGGAAATGATATGTGCTGCGATGCAAAGCTTCTGCAAATCACTGCAGCTAAAAAATGTTAAAGACTGTTTTTGTTTTGAAAGGCTTAGACGAGCTCTTCATTAGTTATTAGAGTAAATAAAATAATATATTTCCTTATAATTACCCACAGTAATTAAATAATGTTTTTAGTGTAACAAAAATAAAAAAGACAGTCAAACCGTCTTGTAACGTAATAGATGTGTTCCTTTTATTTAGCCTATACTGCATTAAACTGTTATTTCATTCATTAATAGAGACTTGTTTTTTTTTGCACTCTTGTTCGCACAGATGAAACGGTGTTTACTGACAGTAAATTATTACACATTTACGAGACATTCATTTACCTGTTTTTCAAGTTCAGTGCGTTCAAACACCTCTCTGTTGCTGATCATGCTTCCCATTTATTTTCGTTTTAAAGTGCATTGTCTCTGTAACTAATGCATTTTCTAAAACTGTTTTCCCTGATTTCTCTCAAAATTAAAACACACAAAAAAAAAACTAAGACAGCAATCGCACATTTTGTGCTAAAATTGCCGTTTTTTAATGCTTAGCATGGTTAGTAATTTATTATTATTGTAGTGAATTAGTTCATGTTTTTCGGCGTGTTTACTTTTGTATTAGCATAGTTTTTTCTGCATATGTTATGGTGATGAGATCATAGTATAGTAAATGTACTATGGTTTTACAAATAAATCGAAAAACACGTTACTATGGTCAAACCATGGGCAGTTTTTGTAATGGTAAAAACACATTGACACTTATTTTTGAATCCCCGTAAATCGAACTCCAAATAATCAAATGTTTCCGTTCTGCGAATATTTAAAGTTCTCTTTCAACTTTCATTGTTTAAGAATAAACGTTAAAGAAACAATGTGTTTTAGAAAGCAGTTTTGGGAATTGTGATGTATTATAATGTGAGGGCACATCCCGTCGTAGGCTCGGATATGAAGTGGGTTTTGATTAGGATTGTCTCACTGTCAGCAGCGCCGTTCAAATGATTGCGGGTGCACGTGAAATAATGATCATGCGCGCCCTGGGGCGCGCGGAACTTGCTGCATATCTTTGCTCAGTTTCTCGCCATGGCGCCTGACTATCAATCAGCAGCTCACCGTGGGCAATTAGGTGTCGTTCCAAAACGTCTATCCTTGCCTCTTATTTGCACTTTGGTATACAACTCATGGCAATGGCATGCGTGAGACGTGGGAAATTAAACCACAGACATGCCTTTAGGCCACTTCAGTGTTTCCACGATTTACAAAAACAATGATAATAGATTATTAATTATCCTAAAACAAATTAAATGCAACCATACAGTCTTTGTATAGACCATGCAGCATAACACTAGTTGCATGAATCAAACAGGTTAACTGTAAGTGGCCTAGTGTTTATTTTTCAAACATGTTTTTTTAATGGCAAAACTGTTTAGTGACCATTATCCAAATATGTCAATCACAAACTGAGCTTTACGATTTCTGAAAGCACTGAATTAGAATAGTGTGCATATCAAATCAGTGCAGATACGTTTTTGCATGTATAACTTTTGTTATGGAGTAAAAACACGAGAGTAATCTTTTTATTGAATAACACTTGCAAGACTGAAATTTCTAGCAGTGAATTGGGCATTAAACACATTAGTAGTGTCCAGAGAAACAAATGCAAGCCAGCTGTACAGTCAACAAACTGTCTTATGTGCACTGTGGCAACATACACATCTAAGTGTAAATCATTTAGCAAAGTAAGCCCTTAATCACTGAAATATCTTCCCTGTTCTTGGCAGTAATCGCTGTCTGCTCTGCACTCTGTACTTTTTTGTCAATTTGATGTTGGCGTGAAAGACGCTATAGCTTAAAAATAAGTCACTACGTAAGGGAAGAAACCTTTCATCTGTATTGTTCATACTGTAGATATATGGCCCTCAGGAAGCTTTTCTTTATGGATGGCTGATCATGGCTCACTAAAGGGTTTTGTAATAAGCTTCAATAGAGACAAGCACAAACCTATAAAGTGAGAATACACGGCAGACCTTCCTGGATTTTATAAGACAACCAGTAATGCATAACAACCCGATTAATACGCCTTTCGCGATTTTTGTTAGTTTGACATTTTTGTAGCCTTTTTTTTCAGTTTAAACTCAGCACTGGGTCAAATAAGTAACCCAATCGTTGGATTAAAATAAACCAAAAATGTTCATAATTGACCCAACAATTGGTTAAAACAGCCCAGCATTTTGGATGGAAACAACTCTGCATAAGTGAATTTATAACCCAACATTTGGGTTCGTCCCTTTTTGACCCAGCGCTGAGTTGACATCACTACAGAAAGTTTTAGCCCACTAGATATTTGAAAGGAGAAGTCAGAACAGACCTAAAAATAAAAGTTGTCATCTACCTACCTTTATGTTGATCCATGTCTTTCCTCTGTGGTAGACAAAATGAGAAATTCAGAGGCTGTCAGTCTCAAATGTTTTGTTTCATGGGAAAGTCATATGGGTTTCAAACAACAGATGTTTGTTGACAGAACGTTTTATTTGGAGCAAACCAATCCTTTAAGGGCATTGTCTGATATTCCTTAAAGCTAAAAATATTTTCAGCCGGCAACAATGCCTGAAGTTTGTATTACTCTTTAATGGCCAAAAAAATGGTCTGATGCCTTAGGAGCTGTGTCTAAACCTCACCTTTGCAATATTTTGTGTGTCTGCCAGCTTGTTTCCTTCAATTATTCACCTCGCTGGCAAGGCAGAAAGAACATTCAGTATCTCCCGCGATACACTCCCGTCTGGCACCTTGTGAGACGTAACGTTGGCTCATTCTTCTTGTTTGTTTTGATAAAATTATGATGGTCTCTGGGAGAGAGGCGAAAACGGCAAGACCAGGTGCTTGCGCCAAACAAGTTTTCTATTTCACTGTAGACAGAAGAGCAAGAAAAAGCATCAGGAGATATCATAACAGCAGCACCTTAACTTACCTTTGTTAGATTGAGTGCTCCAATATCGATATAGTGGACATTGTTGTCTAATCATAATATTTCAAGTGAAATGTTTAATCAATTTAGTTTATGGTCTTTTATATGCATTTGTGTGACAACAATGAAGATGTATGCACATTCTCTAAATTGAATCCATAAATCCACCCTTCACCATGTCATGGAAAAGCAAAAGCTATAACTCACATCTCATTTGTTTTAAATTGCCATTCATTAACCACTAAATAGCTTTTATGCAAAAGTGTCCAAGTCAAATTATGTTACTCCAAACACCCATTTCCAAAAGCAGGTACCAAGGTTATAGCCGTTATAAAATTGTTCTGCATTATAGTTTTAAAATTACTTTTTTTAATGACTTGTTACAATGCTGTTATCTTTTGAATGTTGATGTTTATATTCATTCAATTAATGAAACATTTCAGGTGAACAGCATTTAAAAAAAAACTTTTCCAATTGCAGTTAAATTTACAGTATGCATTTCATTTGTCTGGTGCGTTAAAATCTGGTCCATATAGTGAATGGATTGTGGGTAGCCGCTGGAAATGCCATCTGATGCTTCATAGTTTGATTTATTTGTTGTTTTGTGGTTTAAATGTGATTTGAATGAAAACGATGTAATATAAATGTATTTATTAATATATATATAATACGTTTAATGGGGTCATGTGACACGGCTAAAACGAATATTATCTTTAGTTTTAGATGTAATGCAATGTGTATACACGATTTAAGGTTCAAAAACGCTGTATTTTCCACATACCGTGCATGTTTGTATCTCCACTTTGCCCCGCCTCTCAGAACGCACTGAAAAGCGAGGTGAGCTATGATTGGCCAGTTAACCAGTGCGTGGTGATTGGTCGAATACTGCAAGCGTGTGACGGAAATGTAACGCCTCTTACCATATTTGGAACATCAGGTTACCTTGATGGCATATACATTCGGGCGGTGTTAGTTAAATCATACCACGAACTGGCGTAGATTCGTGGGGATGTGGTTACACGAGGCGTTTCAGTCAGGTCTGGGTGAGCATTCGATTTTAGTTATAGCACACTTTAATTTTTGCAATTTTACATGTCTAATACATGCACGGGCAACTTATAAGACACCGAAGACACAGAAAAACATATGTTCGCCCCATATGACCCCTTTAACATTATGTGCTAAGTTCAGAATGTCACAGCCTGGTTTGATGTCAATAAAAAGCTATTTGTTGAGAGGTTAAATGTAGTATTTTCCTTGCTAGTGACAGCTCCAAAGAAAATCCTCTGAATATGATTGTGATCAGTCATGCATCATCGAGTCCTGTGTCATTCGGGGTGTCATTTTTTGTTTTCTGTGGTTTTCATACAAACAGAAAGTCTAAATTAGATGCAGGACGGGACAAGTTGCTTTGACATGTTTTTGTGGCATAGTAAACTATGTTTAGGATGAAAGATGTAATATCCTGTTTGGTCTCTCTAATCATAGTCCCGTGACTTCAAGGAATGGCTTTGAGGAGTTTTTATTACATTTTTGAGAAAGTGTTTTTTTACTCTTGTTGTTCTTCATACATACTATCGAAAGTATTAACTTCAAAAAGAATTGCAAAAACAGATCTTATCTGTCCATGTAGACAGCTACTGAAAGATTGTCCTGCCAGAGAGACTTTAAAGAGAGCAGAACAAAATTCCATTCCTCTCACGGTATCTCATCGTTGTCCTGAAGCTTGTTTTAAACAGACTTCCAAAAGCTTATTTAGAGCTCATAAAATGATCCGAGTAGTGTTTTAACTTAAAAATCTGTTTAAGCATTTAAAGGCCTTTCAGGGGGCTTAATGAAGAAATTAATAAAATGGCAAGCACATCGCTGCGTGTTTCCAGAACTCATTTCCTCTAGTGTGGCCTGGTTACTTTCCTTAGAGGTTTTACTTTTCCAGCCTAACCTTATATGGCAGTGAACATTTTGATGGACTCCAGAGCAGATACTCTCGAGCAGGGGTGTGCAGACCCCGGGGGGCACTTGAGCAGGTTCCAGAAGGGAATTGAAAAGACTTAGAATTTGTGACTTGTGTATGTATTGGTATTGTCAGTTTGTTTGGGTTAATATTATTGATGTTAAAGGACATCCAGTTTAAATGAGTTAGAAAGTAAACATTTCTAGTTTGGTCCTGATGACGCTTTACTGATGAGGGTTTGGGAATAAAATTGGGGGTATTCAGTGAACAGACTGTTCCGATTGACTCAAATAAAAAGTCCAGTGTCAATCTAGTGTATGATTCATGTTGGTGTTTGTTGTTGCATTGTGAACCTTTCTGAAATTATTTACTTGTTAGCAATTCACATGATCTTGAGGATGCAGTGGCACTGATTGTTATTTTAAAGAAATGTGTTGTTACCGTGTCACTACCAGATGCCACTGCTGTAGATTAATTGGACTAAATAGGGATTTTCCGTCTTGGCCCTTGTGAGAGAAAATATATTTTTACTCAAATTTCCATGTTCTTTTCCTCTAGCATTGAAGGGATAGTTCACCCAAACAGTAACCAAACAGATCTCGTCACCTCCTCCTAGTTGTGTAATTGTGTAATCTTGAATGGCTCAAACACATTGAAGCTTCTGCGTGTGTTGTGACGTCAACCTCTGTTGTGACAATAGAAAGGCAGCCAAGCCTAAGAGTTTTTAAGCAATTCCTTACATCTATTTGACTTAAAGGACTGTGTTTACATTCCTAATACACAGTTTTACGCAGGTTTTAGACTTAATGTATGGCAGGAATTCTTATTTTGTCTAAAAGCAATAGTAAACTAATGAGCTTTGGCGAAAACACTGACTGGTGGTTGATGCTTCAGTAGACTCAACTGATTAAATGTCAGTTTATCACCTTCTTTAAAACAGATTTTAAACAAGATGATTTTTTAAAAAATGTTACAGTTACGAGCAATGCAAGTTGAGTATGAACCACTGATCTAAATGACCGGATTGCACATCGAATGCTAAGCCAGTGGCAGAAAGTGAAGCCTCCAAAAGTTAATGAGACACCATGTTTGTACCCAACCAACAGAGGACTTTAAATATGAAACCATTTACACGGTAAATGTCATCATTTACTCACCCCAGGTTGTTCCTGCTGTATAGCTGTATACATTTTGTTGTTCTGTTGAACACAAAGACCCAACAGAACCAAACAGATCTCATCCCTTATTTACTTGCAAAGTAGGGAAATAAATACTTTGGGAGTCAATGGGGAGGGGGTGGCTGAGATGTGTTTGGTTTGTAACATTCTTCCAAAGATCTTTCATTGTGTTCAACAGAACAACAAAATTTATACAGGTTTGAAACCACCTGAAGGTGAGTAAATAATGACAGAATTTTCATTTTTGGGTGAACCGTCCCTTTAAGTTGTTTGGGTTGTAAGACCATACAGGGAAGACTTCAGAGACAAAAATGGTGAACTTTAAAGTAAAGTTTTATTATAATATCTGATCACTTTCTATTAATTCAGTGGAATGTAAGGGCATACAAACCTCGGTGGCAGCTTCAATGTTATGATTTCACGAGCAATCGAGTTCTTTATTACTAAGCAGCATAATTTTTCAAGGTCGCTGTCTGAGCCACACAATGTTAATATAATAACTATCTCACAAGTTTTGCCTTCCTTTCACCCTCTGTAGTGATTGAGGTCCATCTGTAATTTCTTTAGCCAAAATGCAAATGAAGCACAGGGTTACGTAAGACATCTTTTTACGCTGTATCTGACCCTGTAGCGGGGGCCCAAAGTAGCAGAATGTCCTCTGGTGTTGTCGTTACAATGAGCAATGTTCTGCTTCATTCTAGCTTCCAGGCCTCACCGGATAACATGGGGTAAAAATACTATGTAGCACTTGCTAGAAGCTTATTTGCTTTGACAGCAAAAATCCCAGGGCACACGAGCATAGCCACTGCTTTGTGTCGTGTAGACTTATTATGATGATGTATGGAGCTTTGTGTTGGAATATATGCAGCATTTTGAGACTTATCATGAGATATTATTCTTTGCATAATGTGTATGTCATTTTTACAATATTACACAAATGATAACAATGCTTTTTTCTTGCATTATTATAAAAGGTGTCAGATAAGACTGAATGATATAGTGCCGAACAGGTAAACTCATTATTTTGACAAGTTAGTGTTAAATGAACAGCGGTAAGCTGCTGTTCTCTGAAGAATGAAATTTGGTTTGACTCGGCGGTGGTCTGTTTTCAGAACAGCTCATCTTAATTGTAATCATTCGAAGGAATCCTCACTGATTTTAATTGTCTGCATGCTTTTAATAAAGCTTGATTTTCAAAGTCTGTCCAAAAATGAAAATATTTCACTACACTTTACTCAGCTTATATATAATAAAAGCTATGAAAGACGCTTGTGCGGCTATTCCGAGAACTTTGCTGTATGCTGAATCATTAATCCTTTACAAATTCTTGTTTTATTCCCAATAAGAAAATGGCTCATGAACAAAAGATGGTCTTTGTGAATGGAGGCGCTCATAACTTGATGGACCCTTTAGAAGCACTGCCTGCCAACCCGCTGAGATGAAATGTTTGTTCAGTTAGTTCTAACAAATGTTATCCAGCTTGGGCTAGCCACTGTTTGACATTGCTGTGTATACTGTATGCAGAAAGTCAAAAAGTTTTCTGGCTTTCATGTGTTGTAGGTGACGATGAACGGGACACAGATCTCTTCCTTTGTGACACCAACACTTGCAAGTTTGACGGCGAGTGTCTCAGAATCGGGGACATAATAACATGCATATGCAACTTCAAGGTAAGACCATTTTTTTAAGTCTAGGTCGCTTTTTCATCAGTCAAGGATGTGCTGTGTGACCAAAATCCTATATTGTAGTATAAATATTTGTAAATACAGTGAGTGTACAGTATATCCCAATATATGTATTTTCCTGGAAATGCAAATGAAAAAAAATTCAAAGAAAAATCTTTGTAGATAAGACAAACCATTTTAAATCTCTATCATTAGGCCTATATGATCCAGTGAATATGTAAATATGTAAATACATGTACCACATGTAAATATAGGTATTGCAAACCAACAACACAAGACAATGAAAATGGAATGAAACTGAAATCTGTCGTTTAAGAACTATAATCAGCTTTGACTGCTGTGAGTGAGTGATTTTATGCCTGAATACTAGACACTTGGCTTTAGTTAAGCATTCATATATACGCTCTGCATTTCATCTGTTTAGCAGCCATCTCGCCGGTCAAAACAAGATAGAAACCATACCTATAACTAGGGATGCACCGAAATGAAAATTCTTGGCCGAAACCAAAATCCGAAAAAGAGGAAATCAAGGCCGAAAACCGAAACACCGAAATAAATTATGCCAATTATTAGAACCATTGCATTTATGGCTATGACCTTGTACTAACTTTACTAAAATCAAGGCATTGCAATTGCATAAATTAATATTAAAGTTTCAAAGAATAAATCAATTACAAATTATGCAAATATTTATTTAGCACATTGCTACAATGCACAGTATAAAATAAAATTCAAACTTAAATGTTTAACTTGACCCTACTCATTAAATAATAATGTACAGCTTCTGGGGGGGGGGACTTCAGACAGATAAACATCTAGCTGTTGAGCGGTTGAGCTTGTCATCTGCCTGACATTTTAGAAAGATTTGAGCTAGTGTATTTAAATAGGGCCAGTGCATAATTAACATTTTTATCAAAAATATCTAGCAGAAATATGGCTACAATCTTATAGTCATATAGAAGCCTAAGAACAGAATAGACTACCTATTATTGAGGCACTTTCTTGCAGGATTTCACTGAACATATCAGACAACGAGGGTGCATGTCCTCATCTGGTGCAGAGACGAGTCTTTTTTCTGCGCTCTGATCTCCTTCACCTGCGCTTTGCGCTTCTCCGTCTGCACGCGGGTTCTCCGCATACATCGCGGCCCGGATCGCGATGACCTTCTTGCGATGCGATTGACGCGAATCGCGCGAATTGAAAAATCTGAACTTTGGCGAAAATTCGCGCCGCATTAACCAATCAGGAGCTTGCTCTAGTAGGGCCTTAAGCGCGCGGCAGAAGCCCCTCCCATGACGCAAATTCGCGCGTCTGTAATGAAGCGAATTTGACGCGCGAATGATGCGAGTAAACTCAAAATGTTCAAGCGTCCAACTACACGCGAATAGCGCGATTTACAGCGTTTGGTGTGAACACTATATAAGAGTATTTACGAAATTTACTGAAATACGTCCACACCGTAGACTTGTCGCTTCAGACAAGTACGTGCAGGTCGCGGTTTCTGTTTGCGTCATCACAACATTTCGGCCATATTGTTTCGGTGATAAAAGTCTTTCGGGCCAAAACCGAAAATGCCCTTTTGGGCCATTTTAGGCCGAAAAATTTTCGGTGGCCGAATATTCGGTGCATCCCTACCTATAACGCAAACAGCAACTAGTAGGATCGTTTTCCGGCAAACCCGGAAGTTAGCACATCACTGGTTTCTTTGACCGAAATTGTATTAATTTATAACTGGTGTGTTTTATGTCATAGATTAAAATGTGAAAATATTTAGTGGTTTTGTTAACCACAGATCTTGTTTCAGGCAATTTACCAATAGCCCATTCATAAAACCTATATACCTTGGGGCGATGGAACTGGAATTGCTAAAATGCTCCTTATTTGTGCACCTTTTTACCAATACATTTTCTCACAACTGTCATTTAAAGCTACAGTTTTCAAAACAAATGGCCTTCGTTGATGCTAAAGTGATGTCACAATATCAGAAATTTCAAGTGTCAATGCACTACCCACGCTGTTTTTTGAATTACAGATTTGTATTAGGACTACTACTCTCAAAAAGTGTCCCGCATCGGTTACTTTGGCCTTGAGATCTCAGTGAAATGAAGACAAAGAGAGTCATCCCTAATAACACATCTGAGTTTGGTCTTAATGAAAATGCATTATAGGCCCTCCAAGGCACTGTGCACAGGCACTCAATGAGTCGTGTTATTTTTATCCCAGTCTGCGAGGGAACATTAATTTCTTTGGCGAGATAAATAGACTTACCTGTTTGTCCCCTCACACCCCCTTCTTTTTCAGTCCAAATAGGACTTCATGATGGCACTTGGTTTTTTGGACAAACCCCTATTGTGTGTCTTGTTTTCATTTGTTTTCAATTCAGGCGCAAATGCCATTGGCAAGGATTGGATAGACTTGACTCAAGTGTCCTGGACTGTACGCCACATGCGTGCAAGCGGAACTTTGGCTTCAGATAGCTTAAACTTAATAATGGTCCATGCCTTTATTCCATTAAGTGAAATAATTCATCAAAGCCGGATCATCGGGAGGCTTGTGACGGCTAAGAGGCCCTGGGGAGGCCCGCAGTCAGGGAGGTAGTTCTGCTGAAGAGAAGAATACGGTTTGATCTCTGACCATGAATGGAGGTCATTCAGGCCCTGACGTTCATTTTGTGATGTTTATTCACCTCACACCAGCTCTTGGAGGTGCCCCGTACATCACTCACGCGGAGATGTTTATTTAACGCAGGCTCTTTAATGGTTTTTTAAGTATTCATTAGGGCTGGCTTTTTGGTCGCATTGTACAGCTTTCTACAGGGCTCTCCAAAATAAAGTGGCTGGAGTTTGAACATAATGTCACTTTTTGATGTGTCTCCTAAATGTACCACAGAGATGTTAATTAATGGGAGAAGGGCCGCTGTTACACACAAAAGTGAAAATGTTAAAAAGTAATAGAATGTTGTGTAGTCAGCCACATTACACTTTGACTTTAATAATCAGCTGGGACTTATTTCCTAGATATAATACAAAACTATATACAGAGAACAAAGTAAGAAATAAAATGATAGGCCTGCCTAAAGCCTGGACACGTTTTGGTAATTCCGGAAATCTTTCACGTCGTTCTGGTTGCGTATGGCAGATGAAAAACGTTTGTGTTTTTGATTTGTTCTTCCCGTGGTTACTGTTTATTGTGATCCATGCATTTCTGAGTGAGCAAGTTCGAGTTCAAAAGAACTGCGAAACATGATATTTAATATAACCGAGAAAATTAATCAAATCCACCAGACGTTTCCCTGCGGCCTGCTGAAAGCAGAAATGGAGAGCAATTCAGAAATGAAAGTCATTTCATTTAAGCGCTGGTAATACTTTCAAAAACTTTCTTTAGCACGTTATTGCATTGTGAAAGGTTGGTTAACCCCAAAATCAATTTAGCCTTTTTATGCCATTTTACCTGCTGGAAAGTATGCGGCGCAGCTCTCAATTTATGTAATTCAAATTACAGCATGCCTTTGCATCAGTAAACAAGTTACTTTGACACCTGGGGGCACAACATGAATGCCATAAATAGTATAATAAAACAAGTATGCTGCTGTAAAGCGAAGTTGCTCCATCAGAGCTTATAACCAACAGCGGTTGTTATAGACATATATCTTTCTGAAACAGAACAGAATAGTTACGTATTGGCTGTAATACCGATGGATGGATGGATGGATGGATAGATAATTTCAGTGAAGCTTTATTGTATTTTTAACTTACAAGTTAACTTACTCGCAAATATACTTTTGCTTTGAGATGATCAATAAATACCAACCTTGGAAAGCAAAAGAAAAGTTCTTATCCCCTCTCTGTAGTGATCCTTCGATTTTCCTCATCTGGACATGTTCCATCATGTCAGAACAGATTCAGCTGTGGTTCTACGTTTTAGTTTGCTCAGTCAAGGTTCGGTTTGCATGCTCAAGCCGATTTCATGACACGTCTGATCTAAAGCTCTGATGCTCGGTCACTCATGTGCACTTACATTGCTTATTCGCGCAGTTCATTATAATTGGCTCATTGCTTAGCTTTGCTTGTTTTCAATCTAGTTTATGGTATTGTCTCCACACATTTAGAGATAAATGGAAGAAAGGCAACGCACCATGAATACACAAGGGACAATGAGTAAGCAATTCTAGGTTGATTCTTCCTAAATGTGTTGTGGCATCAAAATACTGCTATTTTAGCTATTTTAGCATTTTGACCAAGAACTTAGATTTTCCAAAAACTGGCAAACTGGCAGGAGTGTTAAAGAGAGTTTCATTTTGTTGAACTTGCACCGTAGAAGTGACACTCTTCAGTCATCTTCTCTATGCTCAGATCTCATGCTCTCTATTCCTGGTTGATACACAATCCCTCCAGCCATCCTCGGATGTCTGAGGTGTTGCCATTTTTGACTTCAGATGCAACCTGTCTGACGAAACAAACGCTGGCGGGATTGAGTTCTAACCAAGGTGTGGCGTTCAAATGAATTTACACACGAGAAGCAGCACGTCCTTCAGTTCTCCTTCAGCTTGAACTCGGAACTAGCAGACAGTGGCAGAAGGTGGACGCCTTCCCTCCGGGCCTTCGGCTGCCCATCATCAGAGCCATTTTCAGCCAGACCTCTTTGCATATATTTCCATGCATTTGTGATCCTTTTATCCTCCAGTCACATGGTTTTCTCTGGCTGGAGACGGATTAAAAGTGGGCCTTTATTCCCTGGTGCAATTAGACGGTCCCTCTACAAATCTGAGACAATGAGCGGTATAAATCATTTTGTACAGGTCAGGGTTAGGCAAAATTTGAGAATTAAGGATTGGCTCCTTTTCAAGTCATGCATTGGAATTGGATTATATTGGCCACGCCCCACAAGATGACAGGAAGAAGAATTTAAAGAATTGCAAGACAGTGGATTTGTGACAAACATAAGTAATTACATTTACATTTAGCAATTTAGCAGACGCTTTTATCCAAAGCGACTTACAGATGAGGTAAATAATGGAAGCAATTGGAACAACATAAGGACAACAAAAAACTGGTCTCATATAGCCTACCACAGTATACAGAGCTATTTCTTTTTTTAGAAAAGAGATAGAAGTCAGAACTGAATCGGTCAGGTGTTGAAAGAAGAGATGTGTTTTCAGATGATTCTTAAAGATTGCTACAGAATCTGCTGATCGTTTAGCAGCGGGCAGATCATTCCACAAATGTGGAACTGATCCAGAAAAGGTACGTGAGAGAGATTTTTTACCTTTTTGGGATGGCACCACAAGACGTCGTTTGTTTGCATAGCGTAGGGATCTGGCGGGTACATAAATCTGTATTAGCGAGTGAAGATAAGGTGGTGCCAAATCAGTGGTGGTCTTGTAGGCCAGGGGCAGAGTCTTGAATTAGATGCAAGCGACTATAGGGAGCCTATGTAACTTAATGATGAGAGGAGTGACGTGTGCTCTCTTGGGTTCATTGAAGACCACTCTTGCCACTCTGCATTCTGGATCATCTGTAAAGGTTTGGTTGGGCAAGCTGGAAGTCCAGCCATAAGCGCATTGCAGTGGTCCAGTCTGGACAGAACAAGAGCCTGGACTAGGATTTAGCATGCTCGGATATGAATGGTCTAATTTTTCTAACATTGTAGAGGACCTACAATGAATCTACTGTACAGGTGGTGCTGGCAACCTGATCTGTGAAGTTAAGCTGATTGTCGATCACCACTCCCAGGTTTCTGGCCGTTCTGGAAGATGTGATGGTTGATGAGCCCAGTTGAATGGAGAAGTTGTGATGAATCTTTGTGTCGGCCGGGATTACAAGCAGTTATGTTTTTGCAAGGTTCAGCTGCAGGTGATGGTTCTCATCCAGAGTGAAATGTCGGCTAGGCATGTTGAAATGCATGCAGAAACAGTCGGATTGTCAGGCTGAAATGACAGGTGGAGTTGTGTATCATCCACATAGCAGTGATAGGAAAAGCCATGTTTCCGAATGACAGAGCCTAGGGATGTCATGTATACAGAAAGTAGCAACGGACCAAGCACTGAGCCCTGAGGCACCCCTGTGTCCAGATGTTGGGACTCAGAGACCTCACCTCTCCAGGATACTCTAAATGACCTACCTGTGAGGTAAGACCTGAACCATTGTATCACCACTCCAGAGACACCCGTAGCCTTGATGGTTGACAGGAGGATGTGGTGGTTAACGCTGTCGAAGGCGGCAGATAGATCCAGTAGGATTAGAACAGATGAGTTAGTGGCGCCTCTTCCCAGTCTCAGGGGTTCAATGACAGAGAGTAGCGCAGTCTCAGTGGAATGACCGCTCTTGAACCAGACTGGTTGCTCTCCAGGAGGTTGTTCTGGGTGAGGAAGGATGAGAGCTGGTTACATACAACAAGTTTTAGCAATGAAGGGGAGGAGAGATACCGGACTGTAGTTCTCTAACATTGCAGGATTAAGAGTGGGTTTCTTCAGTAGCGGGGTAAATACGGCCCTCTTTGAAGACTGTGGGAAATGTACCAGTGGTGAGAGACGAGTTGATAATGTGGGTCAGAACGAAAACAACTGGTGGACAGATGGCCTGGAGGAGATGAGTGGGAATGGGATCTAGCATGCAGGTAGTTAGGTGGTTAGAAGACATGACCTTGAAACATCATCTTCAGATAGGAGAGAGAAAGAGGGGAGCGAGCATGTGTCGGGGCTTTGAGTGTGATCAAGAGGCGGCGACGCAGAGAACTGACTGTTGATGGTGGTCGTTTTCGAAGAAAGACACAAAATCATCAGCTATTAAGTCCGATGGAGGTGAGCAGGCAGGTAGGCAAAGAAGAGCAGAGAAGGTTTTAAAGAGAGTATGAGAGTCAAGCGAGTTGTTGACTCGCTTGAAGCGTGGAAGTACTGGCTTTTCGCAGAGGAGACATCAGCAGAGATAGAAGAGAGGAGAGACTGATAGAGACGGAGATCAGTAGGGAATTTAGAATTGCGCCACTTTCTCTCAGCAGACCTGAGTGTGGTGCAATGCTCACGGAGATCATCAGATAACCATGGGGCAGAAGGGGATGCACAAGATGGCCTAGATGTTAGAGGGCATAAGCTGTCTAAGCAGGAGGTTAGTGTGGAGCAAAGAGTGTCGATGGCGCTGTTAGTATCCAAGAGAGAGAGAGCTGTTCAGATGGAGGGAGCGTAGCGAAGACCGCAGAGGATAAGAGGGAGGGAGAGAGTTGCGCCGGAATGTGACCAGTGGGAAAGCATGTGTAGTGTCTGGAGAACTTAGGTCGAGATCAAGATTGATGAGGAAATGATCCGACGTGTGCAGGGGGGTGACCTGGTAGTGATGAGTGGAGCAGTATCGTGTGTAGATAAGATCTAGTTTATTACCAGACTTATGAGTTGCTGAAGTGGGAACTCGCTTGAGGTCAAACGACGCAGTCAGGTTGTTGAAGTCGGCAGCCTGTGGTTTTTCAAGGTGGATGTTGAAGCCTCCAAGTACCGCCAGAAGCGTATCCAACTCCTCAATTACCTCATTAGTATTTTTTTAAGTTATATTTTAGCGTCTTTTTGCCTTTATTTGATAGGACAATGGAGAACAAGTAGTGGGACCGGAAAAGGACACTTGAGTCGGGAATCGAACTCTGGTCAGGCCGCAAGTGCACTGGCACTATATGTCGGCACACTAACAACAGGGCTTTTGGCACTGACATTACCTCATTCTTTTTTGACAAATTGTGCTTATTTATTCCCTTTACTTTCTTTGTACATTTAAAATACTAATACAATTAAATACAATGTTTAAATACAATATATTTTTCATTATAGATGCAATACATATTTTGGTTTTCCTCTACCATGGATGGTGTCAACAGTTTCTGGAAAAACGGAATACTTGAATGTTATGCACATAATAGCATGTATATATTTATACGGATTTGTTAAGCTTGTAATTTAAAGCCAACAACAGTTGAACATTCTGCATCCTACAGTATTTCCTACCTATTTCAAATTCAGAGATTAAGTTGGAATTTTAAAGGCATTCTCAGTTCAATTCTGTATAGAACTTCTTTTAATCTAGGATGATACAGTAATCTTTCCCAGCTGATGTCATTCTCTTTGAACAACCCATGTAAAGTATTTTTCCTTTCTTCCTTTTTAAAACCTTAAAAAGTGCTTTTTCTTTTGCTTCCTTACCTCATGTCCATCACCCCTAATAGCTTCTCTCCATGAGCTGCCACAGGAGATAACTTCACCCAATATATAAAAACTGAAGCAATTAAAATCAGAAAGGAAGTTATTTCAGGCAGGAATAGGTTCAGGTTCTTGTTTGAATTCAGTGTGGTGGGATTTAAAATGTAGTCACACCTGTTTTTTCCTCGTGGCTATGTTAGATGGATGCGTCATACATCTGTGTAGTCCAAGACCTGCACATGGCATGTGCTAGACATGAAATGGTGGGTTGGCAGCTGGTTAGGTGGGGAATCTATGGAGGTGGGTGATGTTCGCTCTCGCTCGATGCCACTCAGGATAGCAGCATCTGTATCAGTCTCTGCGCGGCTCCCCTTCGGCCTGTCAGACGCTATTACAGAAGAGCCGTCTCCCCTGACAGTGCCCCGGGAGCTCCTTGCTGGGTAGAGCTTCGCTCTAATCAAGAGCAGACTGCCAAGCGGTTAAGGAGGGAGGCAGGAGCCATTCCGCCCTCCCCACCAGCTCCCCCCTCCCTCATCAGAGGCATGCAGCACGTAGCATGGCATCTTGGGAATGAGGAATGTCACTCAGTCACAATGACAGGCACGTCTCTGACTGAAGGGGGCAAAAAATACATCATCTACAGAGACGTGCTCCAGATTCCTTTTTTTCTTGTTTGCGCCTCTCCACTATATCACGCCTGATCTGTTTCTGTTTGTTTTTCTCCCGTGACCCTATTGGCCACCCTCCCTCTGAGTTGTCACAGATAATGTGCTTTAAGAAAGCAAGGGTTGAATCCAAATGCAATAAGATGTAGTTGCTCCCTTAGTTCGCCAGATGAAACTGTAGTTCGATTTATCACTTTAGACAGCTACCTCAAACCCTCAGTAATGTTAGACAGGTCTGTTTGAATGTTGGACAGTCTAGCCTCATGAGGGTTTTTCAAGTCCCATGACTGAAACAGGGAACATTTTGAAATGATGGCAAATAAAAAATAAAATAAAAAATATGGTTTTAAATATATAGTGCTTCATTCCAAGGTCATTTCACAATAAATGAGCAATCAATCAAATTACATACAGCAAAATTAAATAAATGTAGATAACAAAGATAAATTGGCATTAAGCAAACAGGAGTGAAGAGCTAGTTTTTAGTGAAGATATTAATGTTAATGCAACTCCATGAAAATGTCAACCTTAAGATGAAAAAATTAACGTTTTTACCAAAGTTTTTCACTATTCTTGTAGGTAAGATGTCAAAGTCTGGTGGTTGAAATACCTGTGTGAAGCACTTTGTTTTGTTTTAAAAGCATACTCAGGTACATGAATTGTCACATCCGTAACCCTTATAAATCCATCCATATTGCTTATAAATGGGGAAATGACAATTAAAATAAAATAACTATTTTGTTGTCTATGAAGAGCTACCACATCTCTATTTGTTAGGTATTATTGTTTTTGGTTTGTACATTTTAATTCACAGTGATCCTACAAAGTATGTTGCCTCTCAAAAAGGTGCGTCCTTTTTTGTCACATGCATAACGTATTCATTTTTGGTTTTTTTCTAAATAGAAAACTCATGCATAGACTGATACTTTTCTGATGTCAGGGGTTTAGTAAAATAGATGATTCAGTATATTGGTAATAAATCCCTGAGAATGTATATTTCTAGTTTCTACTGAAAATGTCACATCCATAACGCTGGAATTGCACAAATGAAGATGCAGTATTATTTAATGGAAGTTAAGGTGCTATAACACTAAAAAGCCTTCCCATAGAAGGAGTGTGACAACTTGGGAACAGAAAGCAATACAGAAACAAAGAGAACATGCAGAAGTGTTTGGATGCAGTGAGCCACATATATTCTAAGGCTGCAAGACATTGAAAAGAATCACATACAAATGACATCCCAGTGAATACGTACCCTTGTGTCCTTGTGCAAGACTCTTCCATTCACATTTCTTCCCTGGTTTAAGGTCAACTCATCCCTTTGGTACGGAACTAATGATGTGACAGAAAGGCCCAGTTTTCCATCGTCTTTCCCTGGAGCTTTTACTCTGTCACAAACGCTGTGCCAGACATCCATCAGTCCATAGGCCCAGCTGACAGGGCCACTCAAAGACACTATCTCTGTGTTGTGTCAGGAACCACAGGTGTTCCAAATGCATGGAACATTAAGAGGGAATTCACTAAACAGTCGCATGACATTTGCAAAGAATAAAATGCCACGCACATACGCGCATCTGTTTTACCAGGCATTAAATGTGCTGAAATAAAATGATCATTCTTTTGAGACAAACATACACAGTTTGACAATTATATTTTGGCATTAAAATATAGGTTTTTATAATTAATATAATAGCCTTAAATGCATAACATTGCATATCATGTATTTATAAAAATGTATAATTTAAAAATGTATAATTTTAATAAAATTATATGTTGCTAAATGCGTATCCTGAAGGGTTGTTTGGCTATAACCACACCCATGGAAGGCAGCCAATAAAATGTATGAGTCTGTGTTTTCTCATCATGGCAGCAGTTGTTTCTTAAAATATGAACAAACAGTTTGCAATTTAATTCGACGTAAATTCACGTGTACAGACAGGTGTACTTTTAACACTTGAAAGATTAATTTAAGTGACTAAATCCCAACTTGACCAACATCTGCTTCATCTTCTATGTGTCAATCAAATCAAATCCAACCAGCTTGCTTGTCGCATTCAGGTCAGATTTTGTGTACACTCTAAAAACGCTTGTATTAAAAACAACAACATCATTCCCTAACTTAACACATCTCTGTGTCTAGTTAAAGATAACACATTTTGTATCACTTTTCACTCAACCTTGTGTTGTCTCTTTTATTTATTTAACAAAATTCTAAACAAAATTACTCATACTGTGTTAAAACAATGTGTTAAAATTCCACAACACAAAAAAAAGTGTTTTTATCTTTTTATTTTAACATGTGCTTTTTAAGAGTGTACCTGAATTGCATATTTCCGCTAGTGTGTCAGGCACCGCATTCAGCATGTGCAAATGAATACTGCTCTCTGGGCTAACAAGTCTTCTCTGTCCAAGTGGCACTTGTGACATCTGACAGATTTCAGATTTTACGATACGAGCAGCCTTGAACATTCGGAGGAAACCTTGGTTGGAGTGCCATATGTCACATGGAAAGAACTGGAATTCAAAGAGATGATGTCCTGACATGTTTCTCCTCTCCTAAGGGCTCGGACTCCATCTTTGACAGGTTTTTCTCCCGATAAGGATCGCCTGATGTTACTGATACACGGCACATAGGCTTTACGTTATCTTAATGGATGAGAAAAAAAGCAAGGCAGACATCACGTCTGTGCCTGTCTCTTTAAATGTCAGCCTTAGCTCTGTGTGTGATCTTCCCTCTGTCTGTTTGCTGTCGCAGCCGCTCGCTGCTGGTGCACTTTGAGCATCGTTCTGGCCTCTCGAGTTTCCCGAGCCATGCTGTTTCTGTCCCTTATAATGCACCCAAGGGTGAAAAGAAATGCTACATAATGCCTAATGAATCGAATGGATTATATCATGTTCCACAATGCATAATTAACACGCTATGCCTGTTTCGTCTCAAGCTGTTGTGTACCCACTGGATAGTCGAGTATACACATTTGCTTTTCTAACTCCATATCAGATAAAAACTCCTTCAGAGGCTCTCAGTCTGCCACACCATATGGGAATTTAACATCTGCACTCGAGATACTCGGGTGTTTCGAGTATGACACGCTCAGATTTCACGCTCCTTTGCCACTATTCTCATGTTCACAGTCGCACACGATTTGTGTGAGGAACAGTGGAAATTTAAGCTGATAATTTAAAATAAATATTTCAGTGTTTATTTGTGTCGTTCAGAACCTATATGACCTTCTTGTGTAGACACTAAAGAAGATATTTTGAGAAATGATTTTGTCTACAGTGAAAGTCAATGGGGGCCAATGTTGTTTGGTTACCTTACCAATGTTCTTCAAAATGTAATTGTTGGTGTTTTGTAGACGAAAGAAAGTCATACAGGTTTGGAATGACATAAGGGTGAGTAAATGATGAAAGAATACATTTTTGGGTGGACTCTAATGCTGAAATTCTTTCTGCGGCATGTCGTAAATCTCATTCAAAATGAGACAATATGTTACGTTTTCATGTTTTTGGCATTTTAGGGGCCATTGTCAAAACCTAAACCTATTATTTTGTAATGCACAGAGGACGTTTTAAATCAAATGTAAGAGTTTTAAAACTAATGGAAACCTCAGAAATATACTGAACCGCACAAGATTTCTCCGGCAGCGAGAATTCTCCCAGTGTTGCAGGATAAAAGCAGAGTGCCATTTCTTGTGAGTAAATGTTATATTATAACATGTCAGCACCTGTTGCAGTAGTTTTACCATTACTGTAGTTCTTACGAACTGTAGACGCGGTCGGTCTTATCAGATCTCCTCTACTGCTCACTGTGTCTCACTTTAATTGCCTGTCTTGCTTCAGTCTAGCGCTGCCGGAGAATTTTCTTTGTGCAGGCTAAGGCACTACGCGTGGCGCCTAGCACAGATGGATTGACTTGTCAAAGAAAACGACTGATTTGTGCCGCTGGATAGATGAATAGATCAACTAATAGATGGACTGACTGATGAACAAATGAATGGCTGGATTGAAGGGGAAAAACTGATGGATGAGTGAAAAACAAGGGATTTATGGGCTGCCACGTCCTCAAGGCTATTCAGTAATGTAGATACTCTGTCACAACATTTTTTCTTTGGGTTCCTGTCTTTGATTAAGTGTGACATCAGTTTCAGGTAAAGTGCGAAGGTTGAGACTTCAGTGATGTGGTGACACATGTGTATGTGTGATGTTTACAACAGTGGCTGTGCTTCCCAATATTGCTGTTAAGTGACTTAAAAATAAGTCAAAGATAATGAGGT
The DNA here is from genome assembly GCA_006030095.1 of Triplophysa siluroides. Classification (NCBI taxonomy): domain Eukaryota; kingdom Metazoa; phylum Chordata; class Actinopteri; order Cypriniformes; family Nemacheilidae; genus Triplophysa; species Triplophysa siluroides. The sequence goes on from VCII01000724.1 coordinate 128,830, forward strand.
GGGAACGTGGGTCTCGGTGTTAACCAGATCACAGCTCCACAGCAGCCCCTGCAGGATCAAACGGGAACTGCAGTGCGTTAGATGGAGGCCAAGATGAGTTCTGGTTCCTCTCTGTGATAGAGGCTAAATACTGTATAAGTAAAATTTAAAGATTATTCTGTATAAACTAAAGCACACATATACACAAACAGCTCAGTGCTTGTCTGGACTTGCACATGTGGTAATAAATACAGCAAAGAAAATAGAGGAGGGAAGATGCATATTACCGTACAGATTTTACTATTGCTGTAGTGTGCATACGTTGCACAGTATGCACATTCTATCTGGAAAAAGAGCCAAGATGAGCAGCATACAACAGAGATTATTGTATCCCACAATGCAATGCACATTTGCGAGGGAGTATGAAAATGTAAGATGGCATTGTTGTCTGATTTTCTTGGTGATTTGAAACATGTTATCTGTAGGAAATGGTAAATCCAATGTTTTTTATAGTGTTACAGAGATACTGTCTTTATGCCAACTGTACATTAAAAATATCTGCCCTTCAAGCATTTCTTCAAAATAACTTAGTTGGTACAGAAACACCTAACTGTTCATTTAGTTTATTGTGTGAAAACATTTGCTGGTGTTTGTGTGTCTGGCCTCTGTTGGGAGGCTCATTGCTTAAGATTGTTTTTGATCACATGCTGTTCAGCCTTATGGCCGTCACTTACAGTACAGTTCTCTTTATCTCTGAGCTCATTCTGTTCCTCCATCTTCCTAGAGTTTCATTCTCTCTCTCTCTCTCTCTCTCTTAAACATATCATAATCAGTCTTCTTTTCTATTTATTTTCAAACACACACAGCCATCTGCAAATCTTTCATATCATTTTTGGCTTCGTGTCTTAAAATTGCCCTGCTGAAAAATACAGTAGACACCTGCCTAAAATACAAGAGAAAATTGAATGTATTTTATGGTTATAAAGGGAATTTTATTGCTTTTATTGTTATATATAATGGTGTATTTGATAGATTCTAATGATGAAAGATTAAATTAAATCATTAAATCCAATTGGAATAATTCCCAAAGAACAATACCAATATTTTGTAATGTTTTAATGGAAAAAGCTAACGGATCATAATGCTATCTTAATGGTAACCATTGGAATTTCTGTGATGGTTTCTATTGGTTTTTTTCTTCCAGCTAGGTTTTTATAACCTTTTAGCATCTGATAATTATGCCTTCACGGTAATAACTTAACATGCATTGCTCTTAAACTGTTTGTAAAAGTACAAATAGAAAGAAATGTGTTTTTTTATCTTTCTTCCTTTTCTTGCAGGTATGTCTCTAATAATTGTTGAAACTCTGGATCTCAGCACTAATATTATTGGCTTCTTTGGTTAAATCAATTTGTTGTTCTCCTCACTTTTGTAAAATATTGTAAGTACTGTTAGAGGTCCACATTCTCACAGTTTCACGTGGATGAGAGCCAGAATAGAGTGATAGACAGTAAACATAAATTGGTCCTTTAGCAGACTTTAGCCTGGATAATATTACCTGACTTTCACACATTTGTAGACATTAAATGGCTACAGAAAAAAACTGGGCAGCACACATTCAAAACAACAAACTCTTATGAAAACATGCCCTATTTCTTAGGGTGCATTCATATTTGTAGTTCGGTTCTTTTGGTTCTTTTGGTTCTTTTGGTCCAGACCAATAAAGAAAAAACATTAATTTAGTCCTTGTTCGCTTAGCGTTTGGACTTGCATTTTAACAGCGAACCTAAAGATATCAACCCTTACAGCTTACGTATAAAGTGGAAACATGATTGGATAGCTTTTATGATTTACATTTTAAAACGAGACTTATACATGCTCATGCGCATATGAGGTTATTTCAAGCAAACCGGTAACTCACAAAGACCTCATGAAGTGTTTAATGCAGTCAAAACTGCACCAGGAATTCCTCCGTTACATGCGCAAGTACAGATCTAATAAACACTCCTTTTATATTACCAAATTACTTGAATTTCGGGTCGTATCTTGTCATCACTTCCTGTTTTTGGTCCAGTTCGATGCCTTTGGTCCATGTTGCGTTCATATTTCAATCAAACTACACTTGTTTGGTACGCCCAGGGTTCGGGTGGCAGCGTTCACACTTAAACAAATAAACCTCACTAACAGAGCAATCACACCGGAGTTCGTTTTAATCAAACCATCCATGGCATATGTGAACGCACCCTTAATCTTTGTTGACCCTGCGTACCCCATTTCTGTTGGCCAGTCACCATCCCTATTATCACCTGGATTTAACATGTGCAATGAATTCTGACTACATAGAAACCTATTGTTTGGACACAGGGTATGTTTCAGGGCACCTTTGCTTTTCATACTCTTGTGCTCTGTATAGAAATAACTTGTCGTCTGTGATGAGTCTGTTAGACTTCACAGGGACTGCAGCGGACTGCAGTGTAATTCAGTTGTCAGTGGAGAGGAACGCACGCTTGTTTACAGGCATGCAGGGTTTTGTGTAAGAGTGTCTGAGCAAAACAGCTCATTTAAAAAAAATCTAACTCTTCCCGCAGTGAATAGTTACAATGTCCACTATATCGATCAACATGCTTTTCAAATTTTTCAAGGTCTTTCCATTTCATCAAAACGCTCCTTCAATCTCTGTGACCCACAAGTAGAGTCGTTTGTCTGTACTCTTTCAACTAGTGCTGTCTCAGACAGGCAGTGCAGTCATTACTCGGCCTGTTCCCAATTACCCTATTACATCATAATCGCCCGCTATTCTTTGAAAAAGATGGAGTTCTTATGCCCTCCTTTCCCTCAAGGGGCAAATTCAAAAGTGCCAAACTCCAGGGGCTTGGCAAAACAGGGGTTTCTCAGGGCATGCTGGGGCTGCCTGGGGCTGGCCAGCCTTTCTCACTATTGCATCATGCCAGGCCTAAAAGATGGATTGAACACTTGAAACTGGAATTGTCAAGGTTTAAAAGGGAAAAGCGGGTAATATCCATTTTTTTTATTCTTTTCTCTTTCTCTCATTCTTTTTGAATGTATTTTGACATCACCTTGATGCCTTGCTCTTCTGAGATTTCAGTTGTTTTCTCTTTTGCCATCTCACCGTCACTCAATCTTTTATTTCCACTTCCCTGTCTCTTGTTTTGTTTCAGGTTTTAATAGTGGGATATTTATATCACAAATGACTCGTGCCTCACTTTGACCTTGGTTGTATGTGGAAATTCTTCAAAATATTTTCTTCTTTTTTCCATATGTTTTCACCAAGTAGTCATTTTCACAAAGTAGTCATTTAGCAAACAGTAAACCCAGTATTGGTATTTAAGCAGGTCACATGAGTACATATTTCTATATTCCTCTGGTTAACTCATGAGTCTTTGGTACCTGTCGTAATTTCATTAATGTATTCTCTTGTGGGTGGTATGTTATATTTGTTGAGCTTTTACTGTGTTTAAATTCCACCATATAAAGAGTGCAAATGAATCTGCCTTTGTTTGTTTTGATTCATACCATCTGGATTTGGTTTCTGAATACATTTGCTGTCTCAGAAAGTTTCTCTATGACTGCTCCGTGAACTGTCAAAACTTGTGAAAGTCAAACCAGCTCAGGTGGCTTATTAAAGAGAGGGGAAGCTTCTCCGTGAGTCTGTTTTTCCACCCACCGTATTAAATGATTAAAGAAAGAGATTAATTGTAATTATTAATAATAATACAATTTATAATGAAGTGTATAATGTCTAGTATAATATGAATCAAAAGGAAAATGCTTAAACTTTACTAATAGTGCTGTGGGGGTAAAAAAGACCAATGCAATTTACAATACTCTTATTACAACAACATCCCCCACCGGAACAATCTGAGGGTAAGGGTCTTACTCAAGGGCACTATAGTGATAACCACTAATGATGCTCAAAACGCATTTAGTTATTGACCCAGAACTTCATACACTATGTCATACTACGAACTGTATGTATGCTTATTTATACTAATGCATCCATTAGCTGAGGAGAGAAACTGTGGGTCAGGACCCGCTTGTGGGTCACACAGTGAAATAAGTTTGGTCACACTGTCAAATTGTTATGGCGAATGACATACACAAAAAAAAACAGTTCAATTCAGTTAATGACTAGCAATAAAATGTAATTTTGACATTTCATTCATATAGGCTGGACAAGGACGATGAAAACCACTCTCTATTAAAAAACAATCATATTGATTAGTTTACATTTACAATGTTTGGGTGCATCGTGATATAGATTATACATCTCTAGTTGGGTCCTGGATTAAAAAAGGCTGGGAGCCCCTGCATAAACTCACATTACATTATAACATGATAAATCCCAGTATATCCCCTTTTTCTGCCCGTTTCCAGTTCTTTTTTGCTCTGTTTCACTTTTCCTCCAGCCATTCTATAATCAGCCTCCTGTAGACCCAGTTTTTCCTTTTTTCCTCCTATTTCATCCTTCCTCTCTCTATATCTCCTGCCAGGCTTGGCTTTGAACTCTCTCATCCTGCATAATATTGCTTCTCAGCCGATAAAACAGCGAGTACAAATCCCGCTCCAGAATCGATGGGCACAGTTATTCTTGTGACCCCTGCCAACCGGCTGGCCAGCAGCCACACAGTCCCTCAGCCACCATGTGAATTGACAAGCTACTGTAGCCCTGCGTTATACCTGCCTCTCTACGGTCCAGACAAACCCCGCCTGTTGGACCCAGACACAATGTGTCTCTGTGACCAGGTGGATGTGTGTGTGCAGAGTCAAACTCTTCCAAAATACCTGCATGAGACTTGTAACTGCTTCATTTTCCACCACGCCACCCGCTGTTTTAAAAGCTTTGGCTTTTTGAAGAGATTTACTGGAATATATAATTTTTGCATCGGTGCTTTTAATTCATATTCTTTTTTCTATCTTAACTGCCATAAAAAGTATCCTGTCATGGCCACTAAACCTGGACGGTTTTCAAGTGATTTGGTCACATTTTGTGATATCTCTCCGTGGTGTTTTCTCATACTGTAGTTATGTTTTTTCTGCTGGTTTTTGAACGTGGGCACAGTTGTTGGCAGGTTGTATTTCAGCCCCAAGAGCTCACACAAGCTTTATTCATATTCACATCACGCACGGCTCTGTATCATCTGCTATGAGCTAATCCAAAACCACCAAAATAAAGAAGTGCTAAAATATCACAATAAAGCTGTGAGATAAAAGTAGGTCAATTGTATGCCTAATTCTCTGCTTAATATATGGCAACATGTTCTTACAGAAGAACATTTCTTCTCAAAACTACTGCAGCTGACATATGCTATGGAGTTTAACTTTTTTTGTTGGCATTTTTACTTGGACTAAACCTGGACTAACAAAACTTACTTGTCACAATAATGATACAGGTTGTATACAGAGACACCTGAATTGTAATTTGTGTGCAATGAGATAATGATTTTGCCCGCCGGCTTCTAAAGTTGGCAGATGCATTTCGGAGTAACCATCTCGAGTTGGCAGGAAAAATGTACTGTAACATTACCACTACAACAAGTGATGTCAGAAACTGCTGTTTTTTAAATATGTAGCAACCAAAAAACATTTAAAGGTTGATAGATTGGTGGAGTCTTTGGAAACATTTATTACTACTCATGCACAATTTGCAACTTGGTTGACGTGCGATGCTGTATTGCTCTGTTTTTTTCCAGATGTTGAAATGCTTATAATCATTCTTAGCTCAGCCAAATTGTCTAATGCTTTAAATTCTTCTTTTCAGTGCAACACTGACTATGTTCCTGTGTGCGGCTCCAACAACGAAAACTACGAGAACGAGTGTTTTCTTCGGAGAGATGCCTGCAAACAGCAGACTGAGATACTGGTGGTCTCTGAAGGGTCCTGCCCCGCAGGTAAATTGAATCTATTGTTTAGTGTGTTGCCTGAATGTCCATCCACAAATAAAACCGTGCAAGCGGTTTGGCCCTTCTCAGTACACTGATTTCAATAGGCTCACCACCCAACCAAACCTTGCATGATTTTTTTGAATCTGTGTTGCTGTTTCGGGTCGGTCAGGATGTTCCAGAGCAACCAAGCGATGGTTTGATATACTTGGAGGAGAAGTGTTTACACGTTTTGGAAGAAATGAACCAACAAATTGCTTACTCACAGTTGTCTTTGTGCTGTATATTAAACTGGGAAATGAGAAAGTATCCTAACATCAAAACAAGTTATTCACTTCAGCTTTAAATAAACAATGACAGCACAAGATCAACGTGAATCAGAATCTTGTTTATTAAATGCTTTCTATTGTTTCGGGTCGCTGTGAAAATTATTTTCCTGTTATTTTTTTTAGCATTATGAGTAAGCGTGGCATGTTTACAGCAAATCAGTCAAAGATGAAATGATATGAACACAAGTGTGTTCAGTGGTCTGTAAGACAGTGTATTGCAGTGGGTAAAGCCGATGTTTGGTACTCTGGGAATTGCTGAGTCAGACTCCATTACACATTACCTTAACACACTGAAAATGATCTCAAGGGAGAAAGTGAATGTGTGCGTGCGTGTGTGTGTGTGTGGGAGGTGAGTTTTTGTGCATATAGAGCATCTAGAGAATTAAATGTTCAACTCTTGCTGTGTGTGCGGATGTGTGTTTGCAGGTAAAGTCATAATTCAATCACAGCAGGATGTTGTTTCTCATCTATGCCTGAATGTGTGAACATGTACTTGTCTGTAGGTGTTCTGGAAGGTAAAAGCTAATTTTGAGAAACAAGCAGCTGAAAACAGGCAGATCATTTGTCTTTGTCTCGTTGAAGCTTGAATTGCTTCATTGAATTGAATACATCTCTTGCACATATTTTGGTATTTTTCACTCTTTACAATGCTGCATTGGGTCGACATTGTCATGATTCCACCTCTTCTGGTTAGGTAATTCTTGGTCTTGAGGCGGAATCATACAGGATCCTTTGTTTCCCTAGTCTGCGTCATCGTTGCTACCCTCCTGTTTCCTAGTTTGTGTTAATTAGTTTATCCCTGGCACCTGTTCCCTCTTGATTTGCTCCCCTTTAAAACATCCTTGTGTTCTTTGTCCTGTCTGGTTCATTGTATGTATGTAAGTGTACGTCTTACCTCGTGTTCTAGGTGTACCTTGTCTGTAGCTGTTCCTGTTAATGCCTTGCTGTATATTTCAAGTTCCTGTTACCCCTGTGTTTAGTAAGTGTAGTTTAGTGTTTAGTATTAATTGTTTGTTTTTCTAGTTTAGTTAGTCCGTGTCCTTGTGTCAGTTTTGTAGCATCCTGTCTTGTTTTCCCCCTCGTGGGTTTTGTTTTGCCTTTTCTGTCTCTGTTAATAAATACCCCTGTTAACCCCTTCATCCCTGCCTGTGCCTGCAATTGGGTTCTCCTGCCTTGTCTCGTACTCAGTTCATGACAGACATCATACTAGTTCTGTTGAAGTATCTAAAAAACTCGGTGCTTGAAGATAACTTCATAAGCAATTAAGAGTTTTCTAATGTCTTTTAGTGCCTTGAAGACCCTGAACTCTTAAGATTTTGGAAAATTCAGCCCCTTGGTCTTTCAAGGAAGTTTACTGACCGACGTGTGGTCTTCTGCAGCAAGACCTCCAGATTTACATAGCAATCAGCCAATCAGATTCAGTTTGGAAGTGTCGATTTATGAATAACACAAATAAGATTGTTAATGTTATATGATCATAGAATGCATATTATATATCTATTTACCGGTATGGTCGCTGTCTTTCTGAAACTTCAGATGTCCAAATTTTCTGTTTTACAGGAAATGGAAAACTGTACTTTTAAGTTATGTAATACTTTTTAATACATTTTACCTGTTAGATATTTGCAAAATATATTAATAATAAATAATAATAAAAATTTAAAATATGGAGATACAATGTTTCAGAATCAGCTATATATTTTTTAACACTTTATGTACTCTATATAATATCTAGGAAAAAGGAGACCATCATACTGGATACTTTCTTATTCCAACTTCATATCATAAGATAAGCAAACGTTGGTGTTTTTGTATGGCACTAGACCGTTTCAATTGCAACAACATAAACAAATGTTATGTTAAGAAATGTTACTTAACTTCTGGCAGACCTCAGCAAAGAATCAATAACTGTTGATTAGTTTTAATTTAATTCAATTCAATTCAATTCAATTCAATGAATATACAATAAAATAGTAATACGAATTATGGGTATAAATTAAATTGTTATTTTATAACCAAACACAGACCAGAGGTTAACTTCGAACCAACGAGGTCTGTCGCGTATCTAGTTGGACGTGAGCTGTTAAATTCTTTACGAGTTTCATTCTGATCATTGACATGTAATAGTATATTTTACTTCGCTATACAAGGGATTTAATTCGTTTTTTGATGCAGTTGAACAAAACTCGCATTTACCTGCACCCTGCTAAAAGTCCTTCATTTTTTAAATGGGGCCGAATATAGAGACATCTGGAAGAGTTTTTTTCACTTTCAGAGCCGTTTTAAAGCTCACGCTGAGAGCATGGATGAAATAGACAGATAAATGAACTGTCTCAGAGTCCTGATGCTTGTACAAGCTCATCTGACTCTTTGACACTGATTTCCTCTGCACTAATTCCCTGGCAAATGATCCAGCGGTTAACAGATGACCTACAGAGATAAATAAGGTGTATCACACTCTGGTGTTTTCTTTATTTCTGTGTGGCTTGTTGCTGCTCTTTTCATTCATCAAGAGCAAAATGCAAGGTGAGAACCTTTAATAACCAGATGATTTGAAAAGAAGAACTTATGTTCATAACCTGAGAAGTATTAAATGGGTTGTGTCATAGATTTTCTCATGTTTGTATTTTTTACCATTAGCTCCATTTATAAAGTCAGCACCTATTTCTGTCACATATTTTTCTTACATTTTTCACCCTGGTCACACTTCAGTATAGGGGGCAATTCTCCCTATTAACAAGCCATTAACTGTGACTTTTACCCAAATTAACTCTTAATTTGTGGCTTATTAACAGTTAGTAAGGTAGTTATTAGGTTTAGGGATTGGGTAGGATCGAGATGTAGAGTATGGTCATGCAGAATATGTGCTTTATAAGTACTAATAAACAGCCAATATGCCAATAACAGGCATGCTAATATCAACTACTTAATAGTGAGAATTGCCCCCTATACTGAAGTGTTATCTTATTTTTTTATGCTGTCACTGCGTCTTTAAGAAACGCCCACATCGCATGTGAAATGAGCTCACACATTGGCATGCAGGTTGCTGCGGCATCAAAATAGTAAATTAACTCCCCCATCTTTCAATAAAAGCCTCTTTGTAAAGCCTGCACTGCATTATGAAGCAAACAACAATCCACGCTGAAATATGCAGCACATGATAAAGGTCTTTGTTAAAAATATACTTCAGCCGCTGGTTCCAAATGCTGTGAGGTGTTACTAACGTTCCCTGATTGTATTATTATTGTTAGTTCATCTGGTGTTTAGGAATGATAAAATTGACACTTTTTGCTCCTTATTGCCTTACTGGCTGGACATGCTGAGGTTGTGGTCATCGTATCCTTTTATACTTGTGATAAATCCTCTTTGATACTTTAATAGTATCTATTATAGTACATCAAGCCTCAAAAGATAAAAGTAGATTTGAGTCATCATGATGTGACCATTTGAAAAGGTGATTTGTGTGTGGTGGGTAGTTGTTTGGTGAGCCATAATGTAATGTGACTAATGTAATGTAAAGTTTTTCTTTGTCTTATCTTCTAGAACAAGCTTCTCCTGGTGGTCCACCCAACTTGATTATATGGGAATTCATAACTAGTTTACGATGTGGCTAATTCTTATGAACGATTCATACAAAAATGTTTGATTATTACAAGCCCCTCCCCTAACCCCACCCCTAAACCCATAGGCACTGTCGCAAAAGCAAATCGTACTAAAGCATATGAATGAGAGATTATACCAATCTAGACGAATTTGCAACCTCGTAAATAGCTATGAATACCCACAAGATTTTGTTGGTCCACCTCATAGCTTTGTTTGTGTGTTTTGGTGCTATCCATGGTGCTGAAATTCTGAATGCGATGAATGATGCTGAATGGGATCAAAAGCATCAGACTAGTCAATGTGGACTTTGCTGTAATGCAGTCACTCATGTTAGGCTAATTTATAGTTATAGTGAACACTTTAGTTATTGTTGTATTCACTAAACTCTAAAATTTCTAATATATCAGGTTAGTTGAGTCCACTCTATGGTCTGTTAAAACCTTCAGGAGCAACTTGTGTGTCAAATATTGAGCGTTACTGCTGAGGTGAGTATATCCTTCTCTCTTTTCTCTGGCATTGATAAGTGAGCTATTTGCCTTGTGAATGGTAGCGAGTTCACCGGCGTACCGCTGTAAGATCACTGTGAATAATGTGCTGATTAAGGAGACGGGCCAGTGCTTATATTGAGTTTTCAGCACGGCGCGGGGCAGCTAGCCATTAGCCTAGTGGTGCGTAACTGTGGAGAGGAGAAGGCGCACCATTTTCAACATTGGAAATCGAGGTTAAGATAGCCTTTCTGCATAAACGCACTCTACCCGGCGCTAAAGTGGTGGTCTCTATGCAGGAGTGAGGTTTATATTCGAGGAGAAGTCTTTTGAATCTTTGCAAATTGTGCACGGAAGCTCAACCTTGAATGCCTCATTTTCAATAGGTTAACATTTATATGGTTACCTCTATATTTAGTAGCATGCAGGTTATATTAATGTGTATAGAATCAACATTTTTTGTTATTGTTGTTGTTTTCCAGTAAATAAATCATTAATCCTCAAAACAAGAATATTTACTTCATCATTTGTGTTTTATGTAAATGTATCATGTTTTAGGGATGATTAGATTTTACATAACAAGGCAAAAATCACACATTTCTAGGATGCATTAATTTGTTGTAACTATTTCAAAACCTGGTAACTCTGTGTTACCTTATGCTCACGTGCCAGTCAAAACACACAGTTCTTTAAATTGTTAAATGTGTGTGGTAACAGCGTCCGTGGCATGTTAAATCACAGCTGCGTTTGTCACTGCTGACAGAGACCATCTGCCTCTGAGCTTTAAGCTTCATTCCACTTAGCCCAGAGCATCATGGGAGGCTGAGGAAAAGTGCAAAGTCACCTCATCACACATTCTTTCACACAAATGACAAAGGCAGAGGAGATCCGTAACCCGCTGATACCTCTGAGTGAGGAACAAAGGTCTCTTACACTTAATAAGACTCGTGTCATTGTTCTGTGCCAGCAGACTCAGCAGTGGCCAGTCTCGCAGGATGATGTGTCTGTGTGTGGAGAAACAGACTGTTCGTCTCGCTTTACTTTTCACTTCACTGTGAAATAGTCTTTTTAACGTACTTGGGAACTTCATGGATTCTGAGGAAAGTTGGTGGGAGGTTTTGCACTTTTTCGACCCATATGCTTCAGGACAAATTCATTATTTGGGTTTATAACATATCTTTGTGTCTCTTTAATTGGTCTAATGTTGCATTAGGAATGGCTAAGGGTGGCACTAATGATAAAACATTTATGTAGATTGAATATGAATATGCCTGAGAAAGCAGCACGCTAATTTTGTAAATTCACCCAGAATTTGGTGAAACTAGTTCAGCATATAATCATGTTTTCTAGATGGCAACAAGCACAGATAGAATAATACTGTAGGTTAAATGTTTGGGATAATTTAGACGCACTGGAAATTTATTAAAATTTTTAATTAAAACCAAAGCTGAGAGTTGCATGTCCAGATGGCCAGAGTGAATTTCTCAGATGGTCAAAGACAGGTTGTGTGTCACATGTCTCTGAGTCAAGGAAATAATTGTCAGGCAATTAGAAAAGCTGAAATCAAATAAATCTGTTTGTATTCGATCTCTATATATGGCTGTGGACATTTACTGTAACTTTAAAGTCAATAGCATGGGCAATTCCAGCGTTATGGATGTGACATTTTGCATTACGGATGTGGCGTAAAATTTTAGAGAATGCGTTTATTTCCAATATTTTACTAAATTATTATTCATTTAATTAAAATGATTTCCAATTTTACTAAACCCTTTTTGACAGGTAGACATCAGAAAAATATCAGTCTATGCACATGTTTTCTATTTTAAAAAAGGGAAATAAACATGCGCTATGGATTTGACACCGTTTTTGAGAGAAGACGTACGTTTTAAGGTTTCTGTGACCTAAAATGCACAAACCAGAAGCAATAATACCCAACAACCTTAAGCACCGAATTTAAATCAGACCACGTGGGAGAACGAGAGAAAACATCTCCTTCTTGCACCATACTGTATAGCTCACTTCTGCCTACAGAGGCCAGATGGGTCACAGATTCACCTCTGACTCTCCCAGAGTGATCTACAAATAGACCAACACAGCCCTGTACAGAATATTGGGATGGCTTGGCTAGAAATCACAATATGTAACACACAATGTAAACAGCATGTAACCAAAGCGACTTACATTGCATTATACTACATTTGCTTTTTATGTGCAATCCCTGGGGTCGAACCCATGACCTTGGGATTGCTAGTGCCATGCTCTAACCCCTGAGCCACAGGAAAGCATTTTGTAATGTAATATAAAGGAAATAAAGCTACTTTCAAAATGATACAATAAATGTAAAGAGTCAGAAAAAGATACCAAAAATAATAATAAACCAAATAATAAAGTGTCTTTGTTAATCACCCGTTCTGTTTGTAAGAGAGAAGACATTGATCTAATGGCTTGCTCTTTGTTACAGATGCTGGATCAGGATCAGGAGATGAAGGTAAGACAGATTAACAGATTCAGATATCCCATTTATACGCCTGTGTGTGTGTGTGTGTGTGTGTGTGTGTGCGTGCGTGAGTTCGCATACCGCTCATTAAATCAATCTGCACTTGTTTACACTTTTCCCCAGCTGATGCTCATAAACACACACTCACTTCCTATCAGGCTGTCAGCAGTCATCTGCTCTGCTCTTCAGGCCACCCACTGAAAGTGAGATTCAATTACACCCACTCACATATTGTTCAAAGAAAAGGAATTATTGCACTTTTCCCCTAAAGTGTGATGCTTGACTGACAGCAGAACATTTGCAGCTACAGCTGTATATTAGCATCACTCGAAACGTGTCTCTCCTCTTGGATTGAATCTCTGTCCCGCCCCTTTTGTTCTTCTCTGTCGACCAGGCCTGCCACATCCTCTAATTGAGGAGTACCGTGCCGCATGCTTGTGCTTATTATGGTATTATTTTGGCAGCCATTTCCTGTTAACTGGATGATATTTATGCTTTTTGCAAGTATAGCAGCACTTGTTGGTGAGTCTGTCTAAAGCCTCATTTGGAAAGGATTATTTTTCTGAGGAGGTTAGGAGAATTTCTATTTCAGTCCAAATCGCTGAATTTCTTGTTGGACTGCTTGGTGAACCTTCATTTGGATTTAGACCTTTTTGCCAACTTTGGAAGAAACAACAGTTGGTGGTGGTTTAAGTACTGCTGACATCCCATCTGATATGAAGAAAGAAAATTAAATCAGTAATGAAAGTCTGAACACAGATTGCTCGGAACGGCCAGTGTAGTTGCATCTTCGGCGATGATGATCCACATATTCAAGAGCTTTCTTAAATGATTTAATGTTAAATAATTATTCTAACGTCTTGTTTACTTCGGTGGGTTTGTGATTTAGAAAGCATGACTTTTCATAACACCCACATTCAGGCATGAAATCACAGATGTACTTTGTATAATGGTGATGTTAGTTAGAGAACAAATCTTGTCCAAACAGTGCTTATGAATAATGCTTCTGTCATCCAGATCATTGTAAACTGGTAGAATTTTAGTTGAAAAGAAACAGAACCTTTCCATTGGCTTTCCAATGTTTGTGAACTTTTACCAAGTATGCCAATTAGTGTAGATTTTTGTTCACAACACGCCTTTGTGTTGCTTCATTATTTCCGAGAGTAGATGGAGCAGAACAAAAGAGTGAGGGGCTGAGATTAGATGAAGAGAATAGATAGAGAGACGTAGGGAAGCGGAGAACGCAAACGTCAACGAAACGAGCGGAGAAAGGAAAGAAGAGGGAAAGAAACATGGAAGGTTGATAAAGATAAGCGAGGAGGAGAGCGAGAATGTTGCAGTGTTAAAGAATGTATGGGGGAAGGGAGAATAGATTTGGGGTTATGGATGGAACAGAGGGGCATGTACGTAAGCACAGCACCATCGATGTGATAAACATCAAATGTATTTTAATGGTTGGAGATAAATCTTACATGTTGTCATCTGGGCATGAAGGCTGCTGGTCACTTACAGCAAAGCACACAGAGGCTGTTTCTGAAACCGAAGGCAGCTGACGTGCCGCCTCGCTTCTGAGTCAATAACTTCAGGCAGCGTTGTGTATATGAAGGCACCTCCTGAGGAAACTGGTTGCAGACAGACTTTCAAGGCACCATAATGTCATGTCTAATGATCTGGAACAAATGCAAATAAGCTAAAGAGATAATAAAAGCAAACATTTAGTCACTGCAATGCTTTTTGAAGTTTTTTTTCCAAAAAGCATTGCACTGCACACAAAGGGTTTATAGGATATTATAGGCAACAAAGAAGTTGTTGTGCTTTTCTACTTAATCTCGGTTTGGAAGGAACTATACTATAATATAGTACTATAATATATATTTTTATTATTAATGCTTTAAAGGAATTTATATTTATTATGAGCTCTTTTTGGCTGCTTTTTTGTGGTCCATATTTGGTCAAAATATTTTTTATAAAAGCTAAGTTGTCTAATGAAAGAAATGACTATGTTGCACTATTATATATTTACCTACAAAATAAACTTAAAATAATTCAAACATTCACACATACACCTTCAGGTTAACATTTTGAATAATGCAATTTAAGAAAGATTTACTGTTTTATTTTACAACATGTTCATATTTTTAAAATGCAGTAAAAATGTTAATTTACAGAAATTAACTGCAAATGTCCAAGTTAGTTGTAAAGAAACATGAATAACCTGTATTTGTACTTTACAAAAAAATATATTTTACATTGTTCTGGCACCCCAGCTGCTGGAATATTTCTTTACAGTTTTTACAGTGTAATGTTTTGGTAGCACAAAAGCAACTTTAGGCAATTGTTCAGCATTTGGACAAAGTTAGAGACCCATGAAACCCCTCCGGGTGTTACAGGACACAAAGATCCCCTCTTAGCTACTGCCTGTTCCCCATTACATCATCAATATAAAAAGATACATGCAGAACAGTGCTGTTTACCCCCAGAGACTAATGCAATAGAGAGAAGTAGATGATTAATATGCTCTGAGATTAGGTTATTTGCTCATCATCAATTCAGCAGTTTATATTATTTACAAATTCTGATTCTAAGCATAACTTCGTAACTAAGTTATATTAAATAACAATTCCCATCATCAAGGCACAGACAGCACATTGCATTGATTTTAATGACTTGCACCTGATGTTTAAAGAAACAGACTTTGAGAAATATCACCTCAGAATTCTCTCTTTAGATCTCATTAGGGTAATTGATAAAGCACTTGTCGTCTCTTATTATGTCTGTATTCACCTAGAATAATTATACTGTGTCAGGTGATGTGTGGGTAAAACATTTCTTTACCTGCCTAGTCTCTTAATGATTTTAGTATAGAACTGAGAAGCAAATCTCTTTGCTCTATCACCGTAAACAAACAAAAGAAATGAGGCGATTTTATTCGATGATTAATCGCCGTATCACTTCAGCTGTCGAAACAGCAGCACTTCGGCTCCAGCAGTACTTCATTATTCCTAATTACTTTCAAATCCATTTACTGTGTATCAAAAGCTCTGCGTCAAGGATCCATTATGTATTTAATGTTGGTAGATTTTCTATAATCAATACAGACTCGCACAGGAAGAATCTTTTAGGGAAGTGGCTACGTTTTTCCACGTTTATTCCTCGTTTTAGCAGCTACGGTCAGCCGTCTTTGATCTTTCACATAAAATTGGTTGTGAAGTCATGCCTTTAACTGTTATAAAATACTCTGCAGCTTTTACCGGAGTGAAATTAATGACCTCAGGTTCCTGAGGTGACGACAGTCAGCTGCACAGCCCGTCTCCGGGTGAGGACCTTCCTCGGTCACCGTGGTATCGCCATGGTAACAAGCTTAGGGGAATGAGAGAGAGAATAATCTAATCTCCACATTTCAGCTGCTGCGATAAAGACGGGCACGGTGCCGTCTGCAGTGGGAGGTGAAGACTAAGGAAAGTGGCTGTGTACAGAGTTTGTGTGCTTAACATTCAGGCTGAGTGTGAACGCCTGCACTGTTTCTGTACTGAGTTAGACACGCTATTTATCAGTATGTGTCACTCCTGCTGCAATAGGCCTTTTAAAACGCAGCGGGTATAATTCACAGGTCCATCTGATTTAAAAAACCCATTGCATAGATAACATTTTTCCTCTTTCATGATTAAGTTCATATGTAGAGTCATCAAACCAACTATACAACCAAACCAACTATATTCATATAAGAATCAGAATTTGCTTTCCCTAATACCCAAAATAGAATTTGACATTTAAAAAAAGCACAATTAAAATCACATCATGGGCAGCGTAAAATAATTATATTGAATTTTATATAGAGCATATTTGCAACAAATTGTGGGACATTGAAGGCAACAAAGGATAAATATATGCTAGATCTCATGAGGAAATAGATAATATGGAACATAGAATAAAATAAAGATAAGATAATAAAGGAACAGTAGCATGGCAGTTATATATGTGTAGTTGACGAATAAATCATACATGTGTCCTCTAATGTGACATAGCAAAATTTTGAAAACAGTTAGTGGAATAGAAAACATTGTTTTATATTATTAATATTTATCTTCATAAATCTTCAAGAGATTTATCTTCATTGTTACTTTTTTGTTAAAAAATGTTGTCGTCACACCATAGGACAAACTTGCAAATTAGTCTGTCAACTACCCATATGGGTCAAAGACAAAAAAGGCTTTAAGCATAAAAAACAATAAGTGTAATACTGCTTTAGATTGTTGTTGTTCAAAAAAAAGAAAAAAGTTTTCTGTTTAATTTAATTGCATTTTTGTTTTTCTGAGCAAAAAAATAAATATCATACATTTTCCCTGATTTCCACAAGACGCCCACTAAAAATGTCATTCAGTGTAACAATCTTGTCAGGCATATTTACAACAAAAATCAACATATTCGACATTGACATATTAAAATGCACCCCACATGCTAATTAGTTGTAATTTCACATTTGAAAAAATGTGCCAATATCCTAGGTTTTGCCCATTTGTCAATAAGAATTTTTGCACAATAAACTGTAATATGCTCCCTTATTATTTATATATTTTAATATGTACAAGTCAGAATAAGCATGTTGTTTGAATTTGTACATAAATATTGTGTTACACTGAATGACAATGTTATTATATATGTTATGTTAATATGTTATTATTTCAACAAAATTTTTACATTTTATTCTCTAAAAACTTTGAAAAAGTTGAAACCAAATTAGATATTTTACTTGCATTTAATGTGATTTCTATGGACATAAAATTGTGACATCTTAACTTCTTTGACCCATGTATATAGATATATATGAGGGACGCACCGATATGTAAATTTTAGCCGATAACGATAACCGATAATTTCTTTAACATAATTGGAAGCAGATAACCGATATATAGGCAAAAAGCAAACAGTCGATAACTACTTTTATTTGAAAACTTTGACTGCAGAAAACAAGGTAAATATTAGTTATCTTTTAACCCCTGAAAATCATGTACCAAGCCTACTTTACACTAGTAAATGATTCTTTAACCTTCAAACTTTTCTGGTGTATGTTTTATTTAACTCTTTCCCCGCCAGCCTTTTTTTTAAAAGTTGCCAGCCTACGCAAGCGTTTTTTTTACATTTTCACCAAACTTTAATGGCTCACAGTACATTTTCTGTAAATAATATATGGACAAACAATATGTCCAATGAAAGAACAGAGTCTCTGCTTTTTAACAAAAGAAACCGTATTCTTCTATCTTCATTTGTTCTTTTTTATCACCTCTTAGATGTGGGTAGGTTTCTTCAAAAATGCATCACTTTGATTAAACAGCTGAGATAATTAAAACATTTTGTCAAAGATTCCGCCCAAATTACACTCAGAACAATCATTAATAACCGATAAGATATTTACGTTCTAGGTTCTGGCATTCTGTACTTTTTCCCAAAGGTGTGTAACAGCGCCACCTGGTGTACAACAGTACAAACACTGATTGCCGTAATAACTCGTCTTTGGCGGGGAACCGTTTTCTTTAAATGAGGAGATAACTCGTCAATGGCAGTGAAAGAGTTAATAAACAAATTATAGATGTTCTTCCAGAGCAACCCAGAAAAATGTTCTTAATAGCCACATGTCTAATTGGTCGCAAGACAGAAAGCATTCAGACAGCCGTCTGATTCGAACAATATGCTTTTTGTTCCTATAATTTACACAATCCTAAATACTGTATCTAAATATTGTACCTACATCAACAATGTTTTGATAATAGCAGTGTAAGTGAATGATCACGACAGAATTAAAGTACTGTACTGTATACAGAAGAAGTTTGACCAGAGGAAATGATTCAGGATTTATCGGCTATAATATTTCAGCCTAAATTATATTATTGGCCGATACCAATAACATTAAAAAGCACCATTTATCGGCCTATACTGATATGGCAGATAATTGATCGTGCATCCCTTATATATATTTATATATATATGTATACTGTATATTCTTAACTGACTGCATTTAATGTGTTGCTAAGCTTTCTTACAAGAGAAGTGATTTACCAACCCATTTGCTTTAAGCTTCTAAAGCAAACAAGTCTGTCAACAACAGTATGAGCACTGATTCAAATTTAGAGTTCAAAAAGTCACAGAATTTATACAGTCCACAAAGCAAAGCTAATTTTAGTCAATTTCCTCTTTGCTTAATGCACAGAACACCTACAAAACTTACTTTCACTGCATTCATACATTATTTATTTACCACGGCTGAGAGAAAAGCTATCACAAAAAGGATTATGTGCTTCCTTAAAATATGAAAATTGAAAATAACATTGAAAATGGAAATGACTACGTTTGGGGTTATCACAGACAAGACACTGTAGATATGGCCATGTTGCATTTGGCACAGACTGTGTCTGAGACTAAGCTATTTCCAAACATAACAAAAGGGGAAAATGCAATCATTTTATGGCAGCATCTACCCGTTCGTGACATCGTTTCGAGCTCTGTCAAATACCTCTGGTGTTATTAATATAGTCGGGGTATCTGCTGATCAAATCTCAAGCAGACATCAAAATCAGATGAGACAATGGTAGTGGTGGGGGTGGTATAAACTTTATGATGCTCAAATATAAATGTTCATGTTTTAATGTGGGTCATACTCGGGGCAGAAGAGAATTTCTATTGGATTTATTTATTTCGGGAAACACAATAGGGATATGTGCGGGCTGGGAAGTGGAATGTGGCAGAGAGGATGAACAGGAATCACACTAGACACATAAAGATGAGCCGTTCGTGGTAATGGTGGGATTATAGGGAGATTAGTGGGGTAGATGGGTCAGGAGGCATTCTGATTGATGAGCCATGGCATGAAGTGACAAAATGGCCTCTAGGTCTCGAAAAAAGAATGGGACAGAGTTTGACATTTATACATAAAACAGAACAGACCTCCACAAATGACAGATTATGTATTTTAAAGGGATTGTTAACCCAAAAATGTAAATCCTGTCATCATTTACTCACCCTCTTGTCATTTAAAATTGTATGACTTTCTATTTCCTCAGAACACAAAAGAAAATTATTTCTGTTGGTAACCGAACAACATCAGAGATGTTTATTTCTGAAAATATGTGTTCCAGTGCTCCATTTTCATCGTCCTCGTCCATTAGGGCGTAATCCTTACTTTTTGGTTTTATGAGGATATTATGCGGTAAGCTTCCATTCTTGAGTGCCACTTTAAAAGAAACAGCTGTAATCGGTTCTGGTCTAAATCAGTGAAGTATCAAACCTCAGCAGAGCTAAAATCTGCGCAAAGGAAAAATCTCCAGCAACATCAGCCCCTGGCCCCCGAATCACTGGAACATAGCAAAGCCGGAAATCCTTGGAGACGGACCTCAGTGTTTGAAATGTAAACATCTGAGGGCTTGTTTGTTTACAGAGCTGTCGATTCTTAAAGGCTCATTTATCCCAGGATGCATCTGCAAAATCCACTGAGGTTGTTGGTTTGTTTGGGCTGTCTTTGAATGGAAACTGTAAAAGAGGAGTTCGGTTGAGATCGGGTTCGATGTTTTGTGCTTGTGCTGGAGGTGTTTCAAAGAGGAAAATAATTTTGAAATCCTTTGATGTTTACAACATGGCGAGGCTTATTTTGGGCTGGAGGTGTAAATGTAATGAACGATTACATTTTCCGATATATGATTTGCTTGGGCCTCTTTGGTTCAGAACTACATCTTGCTGTTTGCTTCTCCTAAAGACCCCATGAAATCAAATTAGAGTTTTGTGGCTTGTATTTCATACAGAGTGATGTCATCTATGAGCTAGTGGAGAACATTCACTTAAATAACATATGCTCATGTAAAAAAAGAAGGGTTAATGGCTGTGGCATATGTTTTCATGTTTAAAAAATAATGTTTTGGCTCATTAATGTCACATATGAACTTATATTAGTGAGAATTATGTCAATGCCTGTCGACAAGTAAGGGATAATGTACAGGCAGCCGGTTGTTATCGCAAAAATAAGCCCCAACAGATCAGGACCCGACACAAAGCGGAGGGTCTTGTATCACACTGAAGGGGCTTATTTCGCGATAACAGCCAGCTGTTTGTACATTATCCTGCGTATTACACAGCTACTTGCCACATGAAAAAAAAACTGGACACGAAATGTGAATTTGAAATATTTTATTAGCTAATGCAAATTTACCGAATGCAGACCTTCCGCGAGTAAAAGCCGTTTACTTTCGGTTTTAATACGTTCAAAAGTCACAAACAGGCCATTTGGTTTAAAGGGTTTATATGACACGGCTAAAACGAATATTATTGTTTGTTTTAGATGTAATGCAATGTGTATACACGATTTAAGGTTAAAAAACGTTGTATTTTCCACATACCGTGCAAAGCTCATCTGTGTGCTATGATTGGCCAGTTAACCAGTGCGTAGTGATTGGTCGAATACTGCAAGCGTGTGACGGAAATATAACACCTCTTACCATATTTGGAACATCAGGTTCCAAAGCAATTGTTCTGACAGGTACGCCCACCTTACTTGCGTATACATTTGGGCAGTTTTAGTCAAATCAATCCACGAACTGACGTGGATTCGTGGGGGTGTGGTTACACGAGGCGTTTCAGGCAGGTCTGGGTGAGCATTTGCTTTTAGATAGAAAGCATCTTTTGTTCTGACACCTTAATTTTTTTTTGCAGTTTTAAGTGTCTAAAACATGCATGGGCAACTTATAACACACCAAAGACACAGAAAAACACATAATCACGCTGTATGACCACTTTAATGATTTGTAAATATAATGTCATATATGTTATTAAAAGACATATGTCATAAAAAACTGTCAAAAGGATTTGCTGCATTCGGGTTACCATGTTTAATTCGTTTTGAGAGTTTGGGTATCTGGGAATAACGAACCTACAAATGTCAAGACTGGCCAATCAGAATCAAGCATTCCAACGAGCCGTGTAAGTTATATCTGTGAGTTATGATTCATTCAACATCGTCCAAGCAGGTAGTGGTAGCTTATTAAGAAACTTCACGTTCACTCGATGTAAGTACATAGTAGTGGTTTTCCCCTTTCATGTGATAGTCAGTGGATTATGCAATTACCATATAGGAAGATCTGATCCCTTGTGAAAATGATTCCAATTGTTTATATTGCACATTGACTTTTGGGTGTTAAAAGGGCCCAGTGGACACATGCTGGTAAAGGTCAATATCTAATTTTAGTTGAGGTCTCTGTGCAATCTATATTCCTTTGAGTCAAGAAATGATCTTCAACTTGATCTATAAAAACAGTGTTAGAGTTGTTGTAGAGGTGTTGCTCTAATAAGGCGGAAAACATCTCATCTAAATCATCATTAACCTGGGTTTTAAACATTTCTTTTGCTGCGTGTTTGAAGAAAGTATACTTCTTTTAAACTAAAAAAAGAAGTTATACTTTTAGTCTCACTTTAATTTAGGCTTAATGTAGTCCTACTTCTTAAAAATATACTTTATTTACTTCACAGAAATATACTTAAAGTTGCATTAAAGTGTACTTGACTTTTAAAAGGACAGTTCACCCAAAAATAACAATTCTGTCATTATTTACTCACCTTCGAGTTGTTCCAAATCTGTATAAATGTATTTGTTCTGATGTACACTGAGAAAGATATTTGGAAGAATGCCTGTAACCAAACCGTTCGTTGACCTCATTGACTAGGAGAAATTAAATTTTTCTGTTATTTTGAACAAAAAAGAAGATAGTTCGAAGAATGTAGGACAGCAAACAAATTTTTCCTAATATGGTAGTCAATGGGGTCCAAAACTGTTTGGTTACAAGCATTTGTCCAAATTTATTTCTCTATGTTCAAACAAAGAAATTTATACAGGTTTGGAACAAATAGAGAGTGAGTAATTCATGACAGAAATTTCCTTTTTGGGTGAACTATACCTGTAAAAGTTTATTTGGCACTTAACACTTAAATATGAACATAGTATACTTTTAAGTATTGGACTAGTAAACTATCAATATGCCTTTAATTCACAGTGGCAGTACAAATTAAAATTGTATTTTAATTTTAAACCAGTTGTGAACTAAAAAGTTTACTAATGTTACATTTAAAGTGTACTTTAAAGCATAGACCATTACATCGGACGCGCATGCGCCTGACCCCCAGTTAACTTCTGGTTTTTGTTTGGCTATTGTCTAAGAATATGTTAATATTAATTTGAGTTATTGTTTTATTGTAAAATAATTAAACGATTTATTGAATTTTGTTTTATGTTGATTTTATTAAATAAACAATTAGTTGAATGGGTCCTTCAGTTTTGACGCATTTAAAGAAACCGTATGGTACATTGACAAGTATAGCAGTAGCGTATGTTTATGTTGTTAAGATGAAACCGTATACTTTTATAAATTAAGAATTGGGCCAAGTTGCAAGTAGTAATGAAATAGTAGCCTACAGATACAATAATACGTACTACTAGTACATCTTTTAGTGTACTTACTGCATAAGGTATAAAATATATTTAAGTGTACTTCATAAAATGAACATAAATATACTTGTATTTGGTGAAATTAGTTTGTGAGATCTGATGCAGGTTAAATACCACTGAATTCTGTTCAAACTCAGAACAGAATGAAGGAAAATTGTATTTTTGCAGAAGTTACACTAAACATTCTTGCATATTTGATGGCAATCTTCAGTCTTTGGCATTGCTTAAGATTTGCCTTTAGCAACTAGACCTTGTGTTCCAGCAGCTTGCCTCACACTGCTTGCTTGCTTCTTATCTAAAGATCATGGGCAAAACTGGAGGAAAAGATTGGCACTGTGATACCATAGGGATTAGTGGGGTTTGGTGGCAAAGAGTGGCACCCACAGTGCTGGAACATCTCTGTTGTTATCTGTGCCACTTCATGATTTCTTGGAGTTTAGATGGAAAGACAAGTTGCCAACATCTTGCTGTTAGGACAGTCACAAGCTCCACAGCAGCAGGAGGTTTGGATGAGAGAGTTTATTGGCGGGTTTAAGGGAGTCATATCATGAGGGTCCAAATATGTACCTTGATCTTATGAGATAAAGCAGCCGTGCTATACTATGAACTTACCTTTTCAGAAACGTATTTTTAAACTAAAGACATTTATTGAAACTGCACAAAATGTCTCATTTTAAACAAGCGACACCTCACACAAATGTACCAACACTGTCCATGTACACTACATAATCCCTGTCACAAAGTTATGCAGGCTGTGCAGAGAGGCTGTTATTAAAGGATGGATCAGCTACTGTAAAAACTAGCGTGTGAGTTGAACACTTGCACTTGCTGTTTCTCATTTTACCTGCAAAGGAGCCATTTCATAAAGGCAAGGCAGCAAAACAAATGGGTTGTTTATTCACAAGGGTCAGAGATAGACTGGAAAAGTAAATAAAATAAAAAAAAATTCTAACACATAACTAACCTTAATAAATAGACAAAAGGGCGAAATATTCCTGTAACTGAACTAGTAATGCATGCCACTGGCAAATTAATATTGTGGTTTTGCTTCTGAAGGAAAGTAAAGTTTTTTTTTAGTTTTCAGAGTTATAGTTTTGTTTTCCGGTTGATTCTATATTTTCGGTTTTATTTTAATTTTAGTTGTCAATGTATTTTTGCATATTTTTTGCATACATATATACATATACTATATATACGGTTGTATTACATATAAATATATATACGGTTTTATTACATATACATAAATACACAGTATATTAGTGAACTGTGCTTTGAAGTTAGGATTCCAGATTTATCAATTGCTTTTCCCCTTATGCCTGTTTTTCTATCCTAACACATACAACTCTGTATGACTTGAGATCCATTTCCACTAGGATGTGGAAACAGAACAGCATCAGTTTAAGTCTGAGTTAAATCTGGCAGAAAGCTATCAAGGGACCATCTATCACAGTCTTCTATTTAAAGCCTCAAAAGAGTGAAAAAATCGTTTTCACAGATGTGCAAAGAAATCTTGGCTAAATGTTTTCTCTGTGGCGTCTTAAGGTCTAGTGGCTAATGTGAGCGTGTAAATTAGGGAAGGTCATTCAGTGGACAAAGTACTAGTTGCTGCGGCCACTAATGCAAACGTTCATTTCAGATCCCCTCATCAAGACCGGCTTCTTAGCTTGCAGAAAGTGACACTTTATTGACTGCCCATCGACCGCTTGATGCTGGGGATGTTTTTTTCTTTCTGACCCTTTTCTCTTTCAGTCAATTTTTTCTCTCTTCTGTCCCCCTCTTTCGCTTTGGTCCAGTTCCTTATTGTTATAAATGAATTTTTCCTTCTTCTTCTTTCCTATACCACAAATGCCATTTGATGTGTTTTTTACCGCTCTTCATCTGCCTTGCTTCTCACGCAGACTTCTCCCATTATATTCCTGAGAGCGGCTCCATCATGACAGTTATTACAGGGGCACATCAGTGTCAGATGTGGAGATCGGCACCGAGCTGGTTGAGCTGCGTGTGAACGTAAGAGGCTCTGAACCTCTTCCGCACTTCTCATGGGAGAATAAAAAACAGCTAATGCTAGTAAAGTGGCACTTATGCCAGAATATTTATCTAATATACATGGGGTTCAGTTTACGAGTGTCTTTTTTGTGAAGTGTGTGGACGTGTTTGTGTGTTTGCTTGGGTGTGTTTGACACGGTTGACCCCTGTGCTGTGTAATGATCCAGTGTGAAACTGATCGCACATCTGCTGCCGCCTCTCAATTGAAGACTTGCAGAAAGCAGCGCCTAATCTGGTCAAAGCTGTAAAAAATGAAGTTTTAAGCCGTAATTCCTCTACTAATTCTACCCCCTTCATTCGTGAATTTCACACATTGGCTCGGGATCCTGCCAATTCAAACCCTCATCTGGCTTTGAGAACGCTCTCCAAAAGCTGTGAAAAAAGGGCCTCGGGAGCACTCCGCAAAATTAGACACCTTCACTCTCGCCACTGTCGTCAGCGGATTGCTGTAATTACATGTGCAAATGGTTCATTGGCAAGGTCTTGTGTGCTGTCAGGTGTGGATAGAAGAGGGGAAGTGCCAAAGAGCGTTTTTCAACATGCTCTTTCCGTTGGGATTGGGACACTGGAGGAGACTTATTTGTGCAAAGCGTGTTTTAATGGCCCCGCTGTGGCAAAGGCTCAGTTGGTGAGCGCACAATTGGAGCATTGAGAGGCTGCTGCTGTTTTTATTGGAGTTCACAGAGCAAATGTTAAAACCGACAATAAAGAAGAAAGATCAATTTATTCACATAGTCTTTATATTTTTGAGGCTTTGTGCTTTGTGACAAACAATGCATTATATTAAATTAGGCGACAAAGGAGGCACCTATAGAGCCATAGATGGAACTATATAACATAGAACCAACTATTTTTATTGAAAGATATACTAACATGGGAAGAAAGATATGGAGTTGAATCATTCTGAATGTGAGTGTCAGTAAAGACAATGAAAGAAAGTTTGAAATGACAAGAGGGCGAGTAAATGATGACAGAATTTTTACTTTTGGGTGAACTATCACTTAAACAACAAGGTTGTGATTGTTAACATTAGTAAATGCATTAACTATCATGAACTAACAATGAGCAATATAGTTTTTCAGGATTTATTAAACTTTTTTAATGGTAGATAATGTCAATACAGTCATACATGTTAGTTCACAATGCAATAACTAATTTTAACAGTCACAACGTTTGATTTGGAAATCGTTTTAGTAAATGCTGAAATTAACATGAACCAAGATAAATAAATGCTGTAGAAGAGTTGTTCATTGTTATTTCATGTTAACTAATGCATTAACTAATGTTACCAAATACAACCTTATTGTGACAATTCTATATGACACAAATTGTTTAATGGTAATTTCATTAAAGCATCAGTAGCTCATGGAAATCAGTTGAAATCCAAGTATCTACTTACAGGCTATCATCTTTCCACTGTAAGCATTATGCTTCCTACATTCTCTATTGATTCAAAGATGTAATATGCCCTCTCTATCTGTGGAGATTCACTTGACCTTTGTGTCCCTCAAGAGCCCAGCATGCTCTTGTGTAATGGCAATCCTTCCAACAGTCAGGTTGTTTTACCCATGCATTGTGCATTACTGTTAGTAGTCAAAGTTCTGTATGTTTTACATCAAATGCTTAATAATTATAAAATAAAACCCATTGACCTTTTGCAGGATCAGACAGCGTTGCGTCCATCGTGCTAAACCCCTTTCATTTCTCAAATGATATTCAGATTAATCTGATCTGCATTAGATGTGTTTTCATTCGTTTATTGTATACAGTACTGTGAAAATACCACAGAAGAAAATCAAGTGGGATTCATTTCCTTGTCACGGATACATACTGTATAAATGTGTGCAAATAGGGTAAAACAAAACAAACGTAACAATTTCCATCCAGTCTCTTGATACTATTTTCACGATGAATCACATGATCACAGCACATATACAGGTCCTCTGACCTAGACTGAAATGCTACACTCGTTTTGCTGTTTGTTTTGAAGGTCAGTTTCTATACACTATGCAGGAGATGGGTGGCTTCCATTCATCATCTGCCTGACAGGTTGTGTTTCGCCCTAAATCCCCCTCCACCACCCGTCTCCTTAGTTTCTGCACAAGTAGGTTTGTCCCATTAAGGGACATTTTCTTGGATACTTACCATCTGTCTTCTGTTCATTTGAGTATCTTCTTTCATACCATTTACAGCCAATTCCGCCGTTCAGCATACGCCCCGATTGATTTTAATGCACAAACAAAGACATTTGTAGATATTCTGAGATTTATGATCATTTTAAAGCGCATTTAGGATTCTTCATTCACAAAAACAACTTAATGGACTTAGTCGTTAGACTTTCGTGGCCATTATCCACAATCCAGTAAGTGTATATATAAAAACAACAAGCATTGACTATCACAAAAAAATCTAAGAAAAGATATTCATAAACAGGGTCAGTCTGCAGTTCGGCAGTGATTGGAGATGGAAGCGGAGGGGGTTGGTGATCGACCGTGTTTCTGGTCAGAGAAAATCAATTCGAAGAGGGACCATCTAACCAGGAGATAGAGATAACCGTTACTGCCTCTCCCGTCCCACACGTCTCTTATTTCCTGGCCTGTGGGTGCAGACACAGACCTCAAGGAGAAGCTGGGTGCTAATCGCTCCTGGTGCTGGACAGAAGATAGGTTTGGAATAATGCTTGATGCAGTCATGATAGATATGCAAGTCAATGGACATACAGTAGTTTTAAAGGAACACGCCTTTATTTGATGCTTTTTCATTGACTTTGCTGATGACCTTGGCAGTGGGTAAGGTTGTGTTTACAGAAGGCGTTTGTGCTAATATCGACAAAACAAGCAGTTTGCCGAAAATAATACACCAGCATGTGTTGTGTTGGATGCTGGGTGTCGGTATCCCATCGGGCATTTTATCTATACCAGCAAGATTTCCATGGTCATCCAGCTTAACATGAAAAAACATCCTGGTCAGCCAGCATCGAACCAGCATAAACCAGCCTTTAGCCAAAAAAAAAAACCATCCCTGCTTAGACCAGCAGGACAGAGCCACATTCACCTACAAAAAATGTCTGTGCAGTAAAGATAAGTGGTCAAGAATGTCTTCTGCTTTTGCCTTTGCTTTTGCCAGCATATTTGGAAAATGTAATTAAAAGTCTGATAGAAATAGTTTTATATGCAGAATAACAATGAGTTCTGACCTAAAGCAAATACCTGCCATTTCGGATGACTGGGTCATTTCTGGTGTCTGTCCCACAACTCAACTGCCTTAAAGAGATAGTTTAAACCTAAATATCTTGACGTTTATTCATCCTCTTTTGGTCCAAAATCTGTATGTGACTCTTTATCCTGTGAACCACAAATGAAGATATTTTGAGACATGTCTCAGTGGTTTTGTGTGCATACAATGGAAGTCAATGGGAGCCAGTGTTGTTAGCATTCTTCAAAATATCTTCTGCGGAAGAAAAAAGATCATACCGGTTTGGAAAAACATGAGGGTGAGTAAATGATGAAAGTGTTTACATTTCTGGGTGAACTATCCATTTAAGCTCCCTGGGAACAAAAAGAGTTTGGTTTTGCATCCAGTCAACTTTTCCTTTCTGTATGTTCTGACAAATAACAAAACGTGAACGTATAAGAGAAAGAAAACTACTTTTCATCCACAAGTACGAAAGTTACATTCTACAAATGTGAAATTAATTGACATTTCTTTCTTTCTTTCTTTCGCCCTTGCGCCATCCTCTTTCTCCACTCTCTGTCTTTGCGGTGTAAGTTTTAAAAATAGCACCTCGTAATGGAGGGTCAGGCTCCAAAGGGGAATGATGATCCTCCGAGGAGGAGATGTAATTTAAATTCCATGGCGTACGGGATTGCTTTTCCCCGTCCACTGATGAGGGCAGATATGCGATAGCGAGGGGCTTTAAGCTGCGGCTCCCGGGAAGCCTCTATCGCCGGGGAGCAGGAGCGGAGAATCAGAAATCATCATGATGAAATGAGGGGCGAGGCTGAGGAAAGATCAGTGAGGGATTTGAACTTCTCATGAGAGCAAGAGCTTGAGACAAAGAAAGAATGAGAATTATGTCTGACCTTCGTCTCTCCATCCATTTATGAATGTGTGTGTATGAGAGAAAGAGGTGGATGATGATTGCCGGCTCATCTTGCTCGGAGTAATATTTGTAAAACCTTTGATCGCTTATGCTGTCTTGTCTCATCTTTGTGTATCCAAGCAGGGAATGAGGGTTCAGCGGAGAATGGACAGAAGGAGACGTCCACCTGTGACATTTGCCAGTTCGGGGCGGAGTGTGACGTGGATGCAGAAGATGTCTGGTGAGAGATAAAGACACTGCTAAATGGATTTTCAGCTTTATTTTTTCTGTTTTCTGGTAAAAAATGTCTACGATTTTTCACTGTAGACCAAGATGATGAAGAAGCAAAAGAGAAATAAAACTGCATAAGATATTAAGGCTTGTTTTCAGAGAATATATCTGGAATTTTATTTACCCCATAAGAAAATAGCATTTTCTTCTTTTAAAGATAAACCTCACAAAATTGAATTTAGTTTTATGATTAAATCAAGTATTAATCCATTCCCAACAAGAACCCATGTCCACTCAAGTATCCCTCTCAAGAAATGTAACTATTGGAAAAATCATGATTCACATATCGTATATGTCCTGGGCATCAGCGAACTGCTCAAGCTGTCAGCGGTGGTGAAGAAGACTACACTTTAATCTTAATAGAGGAAGGTCTTTCTTCCTCCCTTCTGCCTATTTCTCTCAGGGCATCCGAGGGGAATAACATGTCAGATTTCCAAAGACAGTCTGTAGATTCACTAAAGATTCAGCAAGCACTAGCTGGAGAGCGGATGTGTTTGGATGCATCAAAATGAAACAGCCTTTCCCTCCTCTGAGATATCAGCACGATTTGAGGCGTTTATGCTTGAGTCGTGGCGACGGTCCCATGACGGCCCCTTGCTCTGATACACTTGACTGCAGATGACTCACTCACCTCACTGTTCCTCTCCCTAAAACACTCTGCCGCTCTCACCAGACACTTTTTAGCCTCGTTCAATCTTTCTGTCTCCTTGCGTCATTTGAAAGGATTACTGAGTTGAGAGATTATAGATCAAATCAATGCTATAAGCTGCATTAATACAATTTTTGTGCGGTGTTTGTGTGGTGGTTCAGTGTTATGACAAGCACTCTTTCCAAGAGCAAAGGATTTGTCAGTGTAAATGTGTGAGTATTTTGAATATGAGAGAGATGCATGTATGCTAAATGCGCTTTATGGAAATGAGGTTTGAGATTTTGGCTATGGGAAAAGCACCCAATAGGAGCCCTACGCCCCAAATTGTACTTTTTTATACTTTATTTTACAATTTTACAATATTTACAACATAATGTATCACAACACTCTGCAAATGACAGCACAATACACCAAAAAGATTTATACACATAAGCACATGTTTGGAGCATAGACTGTAAAAAAGATGGACGACACGTTCCTATCTATGTCCACGGCAGAAAAATGTAACCAAAATGTCCAAGATATGGGCACTGATATACATCAGGGAATACTGTATATACGCCCATATTCCCTGATGACTCAATCATACATAAAGATATCATGTTAACATCTCCCTTTTCATGACATCTTATAACTAACTAAAACCAAACTTATTAGAAAAACGAAGATTGCACATACACTAGCGTGATAAGAAAAGACTAAAAAGACAGAAACCATGTTTGGACAAATTTTATTAAAAGTGTAATTGGATTTGGCGTGATTCCTGTTCATTTACATTCAGAAGGTGGGATGAAGCGATGATGGGTGACTACGTCTGGAACTTGGTTCATGAGAACAGTATTAGTCATAAAAGACAAAAGGATCAAATCTACACTTCAAGGTCCTCATTTATAACCGTTGCGTATGCACAAAACATGCCCTGCAAGATGCCTACGGCACTTCCTATTCAAAAGATGGGATTTATTCAAACAAAATTGTTTGGAAAATTTGCGCACATGCATGCAAACTCTGACACATGCATATGCACATTGTGGAGACAAGGGGAATTGGCGACACAAATGGTGAGTGGACGCATGGTTTTATAAATCTGATAACTTTTGTAGGTACGCAAAATCTTCTGTTTGTGCGTGTGCAAACTCTAAGGATGAAATCTACACAAAGATTTATAAATGAGACCCCTGAAGTTTTGGACGACTCATTTTTAGTAACTGTTCTTTTAAACTGTTGTTTTCAGCTCAGTGTTATGCCAGTACCTTCCATAATATGGAAATGTATAAATGTGTGATTCGTATTCAGCATGTTAAACTTCATAAAGAAACAATAAAAATGTAAACAAAGCACAACGTAAAAGCAACTATTCACACGGCTGTTAGCCGATAGTTTAAAAACAGCCAATGATCAGGGCCGATATATCCCGTCAATCAAAAGAGGACAGGAAAATGCAGTGGATTTATGCTTTGTATATAGAAAATGTTAAGAAACATCACCTGTTTGATGTTCAAATTAATAGTCCTTTAAATAACATTCAGGAATGTAATATTAATTTAATCTTCAGAATTGATATTGGTTGATATCACTCTGAATAATCGGATATCGGTATTAGTGAAGATCAGTATCGGTGCATCTCTACTATTTAGCAGTTGGATCTTGGATCTTTGTGCATATAGATTTGCCAAGATTCCATACACTGCAAAGATCTAAGATTTCAATACCCGCTCAAATATTTCTCTTCAAATTCTCCCAAAACCAAATTATAGGAGCTGTGCTATAAACATTAATTCTGTAAATCTGTCATATCCATTTTTATTTCTGAAAACATAATTTTAGGAAAACACATCTGAGACAGTTGATAACTGAGAACTCCGTTCATTCTTATGAGCTATGAAAGAGCAACCAGCGAGCAATAAAATGTTCACTAGGGAGAGATTCTAAAGAGTGTGATAAAGGGCAGGTGGACAGACAGGAAGCCCGCAGGCTATGCTGGCAAAGTTTAGATAACAGGGAAACCACATGGCTCTTACAAATCAATAAGACATATCTCCACATTCAACAAGATAAACACACACTTGCACACACATAAGCGCTAGTATCCAAACAACCTACATTTTTAAGTAAACCTCAAGCCTTCAGCTTGACTCGCTCACATAGCCATTATTGCCTGGTTTGTTATTGGAAATATTTGTTCTGTGTGTGTGCGTGTGCGTGTGTGTGTGTGCGTGTGTGTGTGTGTTTGTTGACGCACTGCAGATACACACAGTGTGTATAGAGAGAACGTGAGAGGCAGCATTAAATATTCATGCGCTCAAGACACATTAGCCTTTATGACCACTACAGACGCTCAAACTGGTGAACAAAGAGATGTGTGTGCATGTAAGGTAATATGTGGCCATTATTGGTGCCTCTTGGAAATAGCACAGTAAATAAAAGCTCAATATCATTGTGTTTGTTAGTTTTTATCGTACACCCAGTGTTCCTGAGGACACATCTCAAGCCTTTGCATTACAGATCTCAATTAGCACTGGCAAACAATCAGAGCTGCCCTTGAGTCGACTCCACAACACAGTTCAATTTAATCAGCGCCTCTATTTAAAACAGGTATTTTCTCACATTTGTAGTCAATACGCATCATGCTCGCATTGCCAGACTCGACACAAAACAGCTCCTCTCTGGCCGTGCGAAAGGATTAAAAAGGAAAGCTGAAGTAAGAAACAGACAGAAATAAAGACAGAGTTATAATTATACTGTCTGATTGTTGCTGCCCAGTCGAAAGTGACCGTGGACGGATTGTCGTTCCCGCTGTCTCATGCAGACACACAAGGTAGAAATTAACTAAACCACAAACACCTACATATGAAAATACAGACATACATTTAGTTGAACCCTTTTGATAGCTACTAATGTGGAACATACACTTACCTAGAGCTAGATTATGCTTAATGTGATATAATAAAATCACTATTATGAACCACACTGGTTTTAAATGAACATGTAAGTTTATTAATAATGATCTGAATAAACAATCATTCTGGCAAATGAAATCATTTATTTTACTAACTGAAGGCCGTTTAGGTTGCAAGGTGATGTGCATTAGTATTGAATGCGCAGTCACAGGTGAGCACTTATTTTACATTGACCTTCATTGAATCTCACCCTATCAGAGTTTAGAGTCAAAACTGTCAATATTACGAGACAGATATTCTTCTCAAGAGTCTTAAATTATGAATTTATGAAATGAATGCCCAGTTTCAAAATGTATTTTGTGAGTAAACGAAGTGCCATTTGGCTGGTATCTTTATTAGGAACATTAATATAATGGTAATATAAAAGCACAGTTTTTTCTGTTTTTGTGACTCACAATATACGAACAGGCATATTCAATTAATTACCGTGATATTAAAAACCATGATTATTGAAACTGTGTTAATTCTACACATAATAATATCATAAATAATTTAGCACCCATTTCAAGTTGGATGAAGCATGTGAAATAAACTTTCATGGTCAATAAGAAATTCCTCTGGCCATTTAGTTGGTTACCACCATTGTCAGGTGTGACAAAAGTTCATTTTGTACGCTGGCTGCATGCGTTGCATATCAGTAGCAAAGTTTTCATTGCGTCTTTGTCTCTGTCTCGGCCTTTCATCTGCATAGACGCAAGCACGTACGCGCCCATTAACATCGCTAATGAAAGTATGTGAATAAAAGCAGCCATTAAAATAAGTGAAGGTACATCAAAGCTCTGGAACTCATCACGTCCTGTTTGAAACACGGCGTTGTATTATTCTCCGCTGATGTGCTCTGTCCCTTCAGTCCTCCGTGCCAGTCATTAAGCCTACGAAACGATATACTTTTTTTAAGACATTTCCTATAGATTGAAAATCACTGCTGCATCAAATTCAGTTGTATCCAGATTCATTCCAAGTCTTTTCCTTCCAGCTTCACTCTGATCCATGAAGAAGCTGATGGAAAAACGACTTCACTCATTACATTTCCAATCTCGACAGCCTTATCAACATTTGTATGGTAGAAGCATCATAAAAACGCTGTTGCTGTTGGTGTTAATCTGTTTCTAATGGTAATTCGTACAGCCTCAAGCTAAATGGGCAATTATAAATGTCAGTTAATGTTTGCCTTTCTCGCTGATGCAGACCTTCTGTAAAAACGCCTGTCTTTTCTAGCATTGTGATGTGTGTGTGTTTCAGCATGTGTGTAGTCTCAAAGGAAGCCTGTGAAAATGCTGAGCTTAACAGACTCATACATGATTGAGAGGTGTACATTAAAACTATAATGTTCACCCGTTGCAGAACTGGCTTTTTACAAAAGCAATTTTCTTGTAGGCATAAAAACAAGTGTTGGGATGATTGATTGTGTCTACCAGCCGCTGCAATGGACGTAATGTTTAAAACTGTCAATCTCTGACATGCATGCTGTAGATAGGACAAACCTATCAAGGTGTATTTGAGATGGTTCCGTTTTTTCGGTTATAAATGGATTTCTTGTTTATTTGTTTTTATATTTTTAAAGGTCCAATGTGTCTTTTTTAGGCTCTATTGGCAGAAATGCAATAGAATATACATATCTCTTTAGAGGTATAAAAAAGACCTTACGTAATGAAGTGTAACGTTTTCATTACTTTAGAATGAGTTATTTCTATCTACATACACCACGGGTCCCCTGTTTCTATAGTAGCCCTAAACGGACAAACTGCTCTTCAGGGCGCGTTTCCTAAATACGTTATCACTTTCGGCAAAGAACCGAAAACGTGATGACATCTTTGAGCCGTTTGTTGGAATTCGCAACCTCACCTCTAGATGCCGCTAAATTTCAAAATTTCAGGACCTTTACATGCATTTGCTGCAAGCAAAACATTTTTTACTTTCTCTGATGTAGATTACTGTGATGTAGTGGTAAGACACCACAGTGCATATCGTTGCTGTACTTCTGAAACCTCAAATGTCCAAATTTGCTGTTTTTCAGGGAATAGCACAGAAAAAGCACTGTTCTTTTTTACATAATTAAATACTGTGTCAAAGTCGACACGCACTTATACTTATTATTGGTAAGATATTTGCAAAACCCAGTGAGAAACATAAAGAGGGACTGATAATAATGATTTATGGCAAAAAGTAACAATCACAAAATATGAAGATATGAGGTTTCAGAAGGACAGCAGCGATTTGTGTTTAACATAACTTCAAATATTAATAAAGGGTAGCAAAATGCTATCTAAATATAGCACTATCTTGCATCATGTCCTATAAGATCTTGAAACAACTTTTAACATTTAAGGAAAATCAGACAAGCAAGAGTTCTGTTACACTCAATACCGGATCATCAGGGCTATGAATCAGATCAAAAAAATCATCCCAGAACTATAAAACAATAAAACAGTTGTGCAAGTCAGACAGAAATAGCAGCAGGCCAAACAGCCCACAGACTGGAAAAGATGTGTGCAAATATTTCAAGTGTTTCAGTGCTGTTAATACTAAACCTCAGCACATTCCCAACGCTGCTTAGCCGATCATTTTAGAGTAGCAGAATTGCTTTTGCTTCTTTATCAGAAATTACAATCTGAATCGCCTCCAGCGATTTGTTTTGAATCTGAATTTCCCAAGACTGAAATGTCATGCGTAGCTGACAGGTAGATCAAACAAGGTGACACTTGTTTAATAACCTTTTTCACGCTCTTTGATTTGTCAGTAATTGGCATTTGTGATGTTTCTTTCTGCACAGGTGCGTCTGTAACATAGACTGTTCCCACATTAGTTTTAACCCCGTGTGCGCATCAGATGGCCGTTCCTATGACAACCCCTGCCAGGTCAAAGAGGCGTCATGTCAGAGGCAAGAACGAATCGAGGTCAAATTCCTGGGTCACTGCCAGGGTGAGAAGACCACGTTTGTTTGCTTGTTCCTTAAAATCATTTTGCCCGCTTTATAAAATGTATTTATTTCCTACGCAATTTCTGCTTTCTTGCTCTTTACATAAGCCATGACAGAATCTAGTGGTTACATAACTGGTTGCTTGGAACAAGGCAAATTTGTTGTGCCTCCATTTTGACTCCTCTATCATTTATTATTATCGTGCAGGTGACATGATCACTGGCACTAAAGCAGGAGATGGACAGTACGCCAGGACAGACTACACAGGTGTGTTAAATGTTATTATTTAAGAGAGGTATTAACGCTCTGTCAGTTGGATTTGAATTTCAGATGTTCTGTTTTTGTGTTCCTGTGTTTGAATTGTAGAAGAGAAGCCTGAAGTTTCAGAGGTGGCGAGGGGTCTGTACATTCCCTGCCCTGACCACTATAAGAACTATTGTGTTCATGGAGACTGTGAATATCCCAACATGCTCTCTACACCATCCTGCAGGTAAATATACATTACATTTACACAAACCTTTTAGAATTATTAAAATAAATGTATTTTACAGTTTTTTTCTTTGGGGTCATTGGGTTTCAGATTTTATTATCTGTGTATGGACACATTATCATGATTTGTCTGATTATTGCAGCATCCCCACAGAAAGATGACGCATTTGAATATAGATTCTAAATGTGTGTGCATGTGCATGTGTTTGTTTCTGTGTGCTGATTTTGAATACCATATCAATGTGTTGAGGTCTAAGGTGTCAAGGACCGTTGTCTCCTCCTAGTGCTCACACTAAGAAAGACCTGTGCTCTGAAATTATAAATGTGATGGGCTTCTTCAAGCTATTAACTTAA
Organism: Triplophysa siluroides; assembly: GCA_006030095.1. Lineage (NCBI taxonomy): Eukaryota > Metazoa > Chordata > Actinopteri > Cypriniformes > Nemacheilidae > Triplophysa > Triplophysa siluroides. The sequence goes on from VCII01000724.1 coordinate 165,896, forward strand.
CTGAAGTCACAGAGATAAACTAAATAAAATGTACACAGAGAGAATAGTACAATTAAGTTAATTCAGACCAGAGATGCATTCTTTTAAAACTTAAACACTCACCACAGGTTCAATACAAGTGAAGTTCAATCTTTTGGGTGTATGGCATACTGTGGTGTTATTGGAAAAAGAATATTGACTTGTTTCTTGTGAGAGCAAATTAATCCAGTCTATTATTAGTCCTTATTCAAATTTTATTTAAAAAAGGGATTCTTTATTCCGGATTATTTGTTGTTTTGTTTTTTCTTCACTCTTTTTGACACTTCTGGTAGCATAAAAATAACTTTGTCAGAGTATAAATAAATATTTTTAATGGTGGAATTTGATATAATTATGAAGAATAAAAGTATGAAATACAACCTACTACTTATAAGCAGAATACAGTATCTGTCACGGGCGGTACACTAAACTGAAATAAAAACTCGAATTATAAACAAAAACATAACTTTAATAACACTCGGGGAACATCACGGGAGAATACACACATTGACATAAATAATAACCGACAAACTAAGGAACACACAGGGCTTAAATACAAAAGGAAGACACTCAGGGAAAACAGAATCAGGTGTGGGACTAATTAACAATGAGACACAAGTGAAAACTAATTAACTAATAAAGAAACAAACCAGGGGAGTAAAAAACCTAACAGAACATAAAAAAACTGTGACATTACCCCCCCTCCAAAAGGCGCGTCCTCGCGCCAAAACAGTACCATTGGGGGAAGGGGGGGTGGGCGTCCTGGAGGCTGGTGCAGGGAACACTGAACATGACAGGGTGGGAGACCTCCAGGACAATACGTCCCGCGGGCGCCGGCCGCTCGGGAGGCCTGGAGGGCGCCGGCCGCTCGGTGGAGGGCTCGGGAGGCCTGGAGGCCATCCCTCCCATATGGCTCCCCCCCCAAAAATATTTGGGCTCATATGGGGGTTGGCCTGGACCGGCTGGGCAGCGGGCTCTGGCGGCTGGGCAGCGGGCTCTGGCGGCTGGAGAGGCTCGGGAAGGCCGGACGGGACCGGCTGGAGAGGCTCGGGAAGGCCGGACGGGACCGGCTGGAGGGGGGCAGGATTACCTGAGGCTCTATCTCCGGTGGAGGACTGCGGAGTGAGGTGAGCTGGGCTGCTCAACGTGTGCTTGGATGGGCTTGGATGATCAACCTCATTCAGAATGGTCTCGCCCACACTGGGGCGAGATTCCATTATCCACTGGATGAGGTTGATAAACTCCCAAACGGGTCTGTCCCTAAACTCAGGAGCCAGACACCGATGGGAGTCATCATCCAACCCCATCACAAAGCACGCGTTCAGGGAGCAATCGTCCCAACTCACCTGCTGGCTGAGCTCCAGGAAGTCCTCCACGTATCTCTCCGTTTTTTACATTGCTGTTGCAGTATATGTCATTCCTGCATGGGGTTTTTATGCACGTATGCTGCTAACAACACATACAATATGTTTCTGAGTTATTGGTACACAAACTTATAAAGTCTATATAGGTTTTTTTCATCTTCATTTTTCCTCATGGGCTACACAAACACACACACACCTAAGCTAAACAACCACTGAACCACCTTCTTTCCATGTGTCTTTTCTCTCAGCTGTCACTCAGGATTCAGCGGTCCGCAGTGTGACACTAAAGAGTACAATGTGTTGTACGTGGTGCCTGGTTCCGGAAAGCTCCGCTACGTTCTCATCGCGTCTGTCATTGGAGCTCTGCAGGTGGCCATCATATGTGTAGTGGTGCTGTGTATCACCCGGTGAGCATGAACACATATGCACAGACACTCACTCGTTCAGAAAGCAGAATACAGTTGCATCCTGGGATGCTGGGCTAAACACACACACACTCAGAAATCTGTAGGGAGTGTTTCCGTCAGCGGGAGTCTGCTAAATAACACACTTTATGTAAGGTTATTGTTGATGGTTGTGTGTGAGGTAGTAGATCACTGCCGGCACTAAATAACTTACCATCTACTGTTACTCTAACTATTACACAGATAAGAGGAAGAGAGAGTATTCAGTATGATAATGTGTCATATTTGTTCAAATAGAATGATGGACAATATCTCACTGCATCTTCATTCTGGATATGATGTTGGATTATGTTACATCTGCTTATTTCTGACCTTACAGCTCTATTTCAGATGATTTTAAATGTAATCTTTATATAAACTATGCATGCAAGACCTTTAATATGTAGGAAACTGAAAACAAACTAGACAAATATGTTTTAAACACTGTACATGCATGCAAGTTTAAGACTTTTTGTTGCCATTTCAAGTCAAACAGTACCACTGAAAATCTCACAAAATGTTCCCATATCGATGAATAAGTGATACAGATACATTCAATGTAAAATAAAATGCAATTTGATAGTAGCTCTCACCTCACAAAAACACAGACATACTTATGGTAAAAGCTCTAAACTGTCAGCTTTTTCTTTACAGGCAATTGCTGTTGAAAAACAACCTTTTCAAAACGAGTTACAAAAGATAAGAATGTTGTGCTTCCTCCACAGGAAGTGCCCACGGACCAACAGAATCAACCGACAGAAACAGAACACAACACACTACAACTCTGAAAACACCCTGCGCGCCTCCACCCGTCTCATTTGAACGCTGGGAGCGGAGAATCATGGGAAACGTAGTTCGGACAGGAAATAAACACGCACTGTCCGTCCCCGCACAGAGACTTTGCATCCTACTGGATGATGGAACGGAGATGGATAAGGGCGCGATATAACGGAGGATGATGGGTTCTACACGCGATGCCTTGCACCTGTGGCACAGGACACAAACAGAGAATTTTAGGACACCATGATAGGACATGTCCTGTTATTTGGTTATGTATGGGTAATATTTCCAATAGATAATTTGTTTGTCTTGGTGGGGTCCTTTTTCTGTAATGTAAATAAATAATTTATATCACAAACATGTGTCACCAAATAGTGCCTTTTCTTTTTGTGGATGCCATGATGTGTGATGAAAATCGTGACTAGAAGGTACTGTATAGAGTTGTTTCTGGTGATTATAGTGGGGACTTAGTGGGCATAAATGTTTCTAAATAAATATAAATACCACAAGGCTAAGAAACTTTTAAAAGTAAATATGACTTTTCTTTCAGGGAGTTACAAGCATTATACCACTGCTCAGAAATGTAAGGGTATGTTCATCTATAATGAAAATTCTTTCATTTCTTTTACTCACATCCTCATTTCTTACAAACCTGTATGACTTTCTTTCTTCTGAAGAACACAAACAAAGATATTTCGAAGAATGTTGGTAAACAAACAACAATGGCTCCCACTGACTTCCATTGTACGGACACAAAACCACTGAGACATTTCTCAAAATGCCTTATTTTGTGTTCCACATAACAAAGTCATATACAGGTTTTTAATTAAGTGAGGGTGAATAAATTATGTTTTGTATACATGAGAATGAACATGTGGGATACAGGAAGCTTTGGGACTGTAGAAAGTGTGGCATTCCTCAAGAGAACCTCTTCCAATTTCTTCTGCAATCCCACAGAGCTCCAGCACATCCTATCTGACTGTCTCTGTGCCACAGGGGTAAATACAAATCCATACTGAAAAAATAAGCATATTTTTGTCCATTTGTACGTGAGCTGTTCCCGCTTCACAGATCTTGGGGCATGTTTTTAAACTGAATGTGGAAAGAACTGTAGTCCTAGCCTTACAAAATATGTGTGTGATTGTAGTTTGATATATAAACCATGGTACATGCTCACAAAACCTGGTAATACAGTGCTACTTTTTTGTTCTTCGGTCCTTGTAATTATGCTGTGTTGCAGTGAAGGCTATAAATCTTGTGTATGTGATGTGTAAATAAATTCTGGCTCCATAAAATGCAGTTACAAAATATGGCACCAGAACTCCAGTCCCATGCACTGTTTTTAAAGTATTGCCTCACAGGTACATAGTATACATAGTTTGTATTGCTCTGCAACCCAGATACAGTTGCCAAATGTTTCACAAAACCACTTATCTGATTCATGTCATAACACCTTCTTAATACACTTACCACAAGTTGAATCAATACATTTTAGTTGAATGCCATTGTTCATATTTACTTATACTGTTACAGTGTTTATCAGGTTTGCTTTCCCAAACAGCTCGCATTCATTGCCACAGGATTGGATTTTTATAATCCCTATTTAAGAAATTATAAAACAGGCAATGACATCATTGACCCCCACAGCCTCATTTGAGAGTGAGCACAAAATAAATACAAGGATGAAGGCTTTTCCTTTGTCATGAGTTTGACGCCCACAGCATTGCATTAACATAACGTAACAGTCAAATTGAAGAACCAGTTACCAGCAAAGCCATCCAAGATTTGAAGAAAGGTGCCAATTATAACTAATGCTTCATAACTGTAGTGAGCTCTGCAGCGACATGCCTTTGCATACTTTGCAAATTTTCCCATGAATTGAAGACACAAATCATTCAATGCTGTGAGTGACATCTGAGATCTCAATAACAGCTCGTGGGAATGTGGGAGCCACTGATATGCATGTCTGCTTAACTGACAGGAAGCAGCACATCACATGAAACACGCTAAAGATGTAATATTTAATGTAATGTAATAAAATAATTGCGTGATCTCAATATGTTGGATTTAGTCAGGTTGTTTATTTGGTGTTATTTTTAAAACTATGCACTTGTTTTCTAATCCAATTAAATACGTTTTTTGTTTTCCTGCAGTGAGTACTTTCGACCTGCAGAGGTCAGGCTATACTGCATTTTCATATATAAATCTAATGAAAGTGTAGAGAAAGTGAAGTTGCGCCATCTTGGGAGGATAGCTGCTACTGCGTTCAATGCAGTGTTTTGTTTTTCTTGTTTGAATAGGAAATATGAACTACAATAGCATTACATAGTCGTTCAGGAAAAGCCCATAGTTCTTTCACTTTCGATTTCTCCATATATCAAATAAAAAGAGTAACGGTACATATCAAAACAACCGAAGCGGTGGAGTATGATCCTCCCAAGATGGTGGCGCCACTGCAACATGCAACATAGGGCGTGACGTCAGCTTCACATTCTCTATTATCCCTACACGTTCTGCAAGACAGAAACTTTATTTGTACACTGCATGGAGATGTTTGATTAAGTGTATGGATGTGAGGTTACATAGGTGACGGTCATTCTTTGTTTTCATAATCTGCACAAATGGCAGGAGAAAACAATTACCCCACCAAAGTACAACTGCGGAAACGTTAGCGCCATTTTTCTTTCCGTATGTGTGTGCAGGAGGGATAATTCATCATAAGTACCGTAACGGTGCGGGACAATCGCCTCAAAGTCTCAGAGGAAATGAGCACATGGTTGTATTTGTCTTGCGTTTGATTTTTCTCTGTGACTTTTAATGACTCTCCCTTAAATAGATCTAAAACACGAATGTTATTCTCACATCATTGATTGCCATTATCCAGAAAATGACCTCTGGTCGAAACACAATAACGTGCTGTGTTTATCTTTGATATTGGCTTCGCACTGGATTTCCAGAGGAATGTAGCAACAGTTATTTCACAATGTTTACTTTCATGACCATTGATCCGTGAATGAATTAGCCTTTCCTTCTCGTTGTTCACGCAGGCTATTAAGTAACCACACAGATTTGTGGTACAGCATCAGTCTGAGCTGAGTGCTATTCCTCTGGCAGCCCATAAAGTGAACAAGTGGTAATATTCATTCATGCTGGTCCAGCGGTTTATTTGTTGTTGGTGTAACTGTTATGCTACTCTTACTATGTGCTGTCTTTTGTTTATTGGACTTTCATCCTGCTCTGTGAACATTGAGTTGCTATTTTTTGGCGTGCATTGATCTTATTGTTAAGTTGTTTTGTCTGTCACATTGTGTGGGATTGATCTGTTTATCAGAGATTCATATCTGACACGGATTCTATTTTTTATTTCAGAATAGGCCCTAGACGGTTTTATCGGATGCATGCGCCTGGCCTGTAGTTAACTTTCAATCTGTTTTTGGTTATAATATAACAATTTATTTTATGTTTAATTTATGTTAATATACATTTTATTGTATATCATTTAAATATAAATGTAAATAAAAAACTCTCATTCTTTCCGGAGGTCAAATGGAAGTTACGTTTGTGCAACAGAATTTTTTTTTTATGTTCTTGCCGCTGAAAGCGTCTATAGAAGCAACAACATAAAGAAACGTTCTGTTAAAAGTTTCATTATATTAAAAGTGAAGAAACCCCTACATGGGTTGTGTGTGTGTGCGTGCGCTGCTTGAGCTTCATTTGTTATAAAAAATTGTCCTCATTAACACACTTTACAAAACACATTTTAATGGTCTAAAGTAAAAGGGCTCCAGCTCATAAACATTTTTTCTTTCAATCTAATGTCATGCACATGTTTGTGCGATGGTTAGGTTTGGGGGTAGGGTTATGGGATAGTATATTATTACACTGATATCAAATCAATGGAAGTCTATGTAATGCCCCGACCAGTAAAACAATTGTGTGTGTGTGTGTGTCTTTGAGCTGGCATGGTGCCATGGCCACAGATGAGATCTATGTTCAAACACTGATTTTCACATTTCTGCATGTGACATTTCCTCTGTTTTCAGAGTAGATGAAGGAAGTGAGGTATATTGTTTGAGACACATCTGTGGGCAGGCACATTTACACAGTTTCACAGTAACTTACAGGTTCTTTCTGGTTGGTGTCTACTGCAGGGAAGTTTCTTGTATGAGAGAAAGCACTTTCAAAATATCATTCACTCCTAGTTCATGCCAACCGACCAATATTGAAATTGCATTCAAAGTTGCATTGGCCGCACACATACACACGGACCACTGACACTCCTTACTCACATTACTCGAATGGGCTGGGCTAACTACCGTGGCAACCAGGCCCCTCCCCTGGGTGTGTGGGGAGTTTTTAAGTGGAGTGTTGGGAATGTTGTTTTTACAGAGCACTGAAGGCAGAAGAGTGTGTCTGCGTGTGTCACTCAATCCAACCGCACCGTTCAAAACTCCTCTCACCGCAGAAGCCCGCTTGCAAGCTCCAGGATGGGTGAGGACTCCTCTCACGCCGAGCGAAACTCGTCCACCCTACCCAGGGAGGAAAGCAGCCCAACTCCACCAGCTCATGCGGTGGATGCTCAGGATCTCCTCGTTCCGAGCTTCAGCGCCGGCTCGAATCCCTCTTCTCCCACAAACACCCTCTCCCGCCTGATCTCAAAATCTCCGACCAGCCCCACGGCCCCTGGAGGCCAGGTCAGTGCCATTACGGTGGTGGCTCTGCTCGACAAGCTGGTTGCCATGATTGAGTCGGTGCAGGAGAACCAGCAGAGGATGGAGAAGAAGCAGGCCGAGCTGGAAGGAGCAGTGAGGGTGGTTCAGGGCGACGTGACCAGGCTGACCAAAAGCCACATGTCCACAGCCAACAGCGTGGCCAAGCTGCTGGAGCGTTCGCGCAAGACCGGCAACAACGTGAAGGAGGTGCGGGAGCGTCTGGATAGACAGAGCCACCAGGTGAAGCATCTAGAAGCCAACCACGCCCATCTGTTGAAGAGGAACCACTTTAAAGTGCTCATCTTTCAGGTGAGAGAAGTAGAAAACATAGAAGAGTGTGGTCTTTCCACATATGAGAAAACGTACTAGCTATTTATTTAAACAAGAGTGTAACATTTTTGTACGTAGACCACATGCATTTTTTAGATCTTTTTAGAGAAATGCATGCACTTCAGTGTGGGATGCTTGCACAGCGATGTCCAAAGCCTCAGCTCAAAGGTCAGGTTTTGTTGGGGTTTGCATTTTATGTGACGGGGCACGTGTGCAATGTGGCAGTGTATCGGAAATGCACATGTGGGAATTTTTCCTGTGTGTACATCTGGGGTAAACTGTGTGCTTTTAGATCATATTTGTTTACAATACACGTTGCAAGCTTATCCTTTATCTTTTGCATAAAAGCCTCTCCTCACAAATAAATGTCAAATTAGATGATAAAGTCAGGTGTTCTGGCTAAACCAGCTTAGTGACCTCTGGTTTAGTTTGTTAGTCCAATTTGTGATTCTAAAGGGAGGTGTCTTGTTGGTTCAGATAAAGCCATTTCACACACTCAGGAAGCGCTATTATACTTTATGCCGGTTGGTTAATCTGAAGGGCGCGACATGTTGATTTAAGCGGTAGTGTCAGGCCCGTGGTTTTTGAATAGTATTCTTATCTGATTGCCCCGGAGCGAGCCGCATGCAGCTGTGCACGCCAGGACAATGATCTTTAACTTGTAGTAGCAGGTAGAGGCATTTCTTAAGGGTGTTAGAGTTCTCCTCTTAAATTTTTTTCTGGGAATCAGATTTCCCGTGGCTTACGTTATTCAATACCATAATGTGGCAAATGCAAAGGAGCGCGTTTGAAACTGAATAGACGCCCTATGAAAGACGTGCTTTTTCAACTGACAGAGATCCTTTGAAGCTAATATCATCCTGATCCACGTCACGTCAACACCTGATCACTCTGGAAAATTGACTCAAAGGCAAAAAAATGTCTCGGATGGATTCGCTTACCTAAGAAAAAGACATTTTTGTTAAGGCAGTGGTGACGGGTTAATGGTTATTGAGCGATTAATTCTTCCTCACCGCTGAGGTTACAAATACTTAATCTGAAGTATGTTCATTCTAAATGATTACATTTCTTTCTTAGAGAAAAATACGTTTTAGGAGTTTTCAGGAAATCGCTTAACGTTTTTTGTGTCTAATAACACTCGATCCATCCACTTGATGACTCTCGACTAATCCAGCTGTCAGAGAGTAAAGGCCTGTGGGGTTGAACAGCGAGGGTAAATGGGTGAGGCCAATTCTCACTCATAACATTCCTTTTGAGATCACAGGCAGCAGGTGATCTTCAGAGGTGATATGTAGCCTGTGTTCATGGTATTAAAACACTTTGGCATGAGTGCTGCTGAGTATAATAGATAACACACACGCCCATACACTGTTAAACTTTCTTCAAAATATATAATTTTGTGTTCTGCGAAAAAAAGAACGAAAGATGTCATAATGGTTTGAAATGGCAAGGGAACTATCACTTTAAGCGCATGTACTTTATGTGTCATAAACCGCTGTTTACTCACGTTGTACAGTTGTAACAGCATATTTTGCCATGCATTCCAAAAAGTGGCTGAGCAGCACAGGTATGTCTTTGTATTCTTGTGATGGGTCGCTGACACTCACCTGTCTGGCATTACAGTGTTTCACATTAATTACACATCTTGACAATGCGGAGAGCAATACAATGCTCTGAATTCACTGACTGACCTTTGCAAAGCAGTACTCTTTCCTATGTTTAGTTTTTTCCTTCTTGTTCTCTTTGTTTGTTCATAAGAAGTGAGGTCCAGGGGCGAATATCACAGGCCAGGAAAACAATGGTGCATTGTTCCACCCCTTTGACACTATTTCAAGTTTTAAGCAAAAATGGAATGTAAACATGAGGGAGAAGCGTTGCAGAAACATTTGGTCTCACAAGTGGGTTTTGGAAGAATAAGAGCAACATTCCTTTTCGGTTGTGCACTTTATTCATAGATTTGTTTTTGTTATGTTCTGTTTTGCTTTTTTGGCTGAGGTATCTAAAGATGCTCGCCCAGCCTGTGTGATAATTATAAACTTTGTGTGCAGTATGCAAAGGCATTCTGTGATGGAAGGTGTGGTTTGAAAGCAAAAGGGCCTTTAGAAAGAAAGGAACACTGTAAACACACAGAGTCTGGCACTGAAAGTGTATGCGTGTGGTAGAGAGAGAAAGAGAGTCCGGTCAACAGCCTCATTTCATTTAACAAGCACTAATTATCTTTGGTAATTACTGTCCGTTTGGGCCCCTATTTATTTTGTTTATGCATCATCGATCTTTCTGTATTCTCAAAAATGCATCAGCTTAGATCCCTAAAAAATGTGTCTCTACGTGCTGCCGCTCTTCACTGCAGCTTTGGTCTTTGTGTGTATGTGGTTGCCATGACTTGTTAAGGGGTCATTAGATGCGTTCATGTTTCTTGAGGCAACAGTTCAGACGAAGACTGATGCCTTATGCTTTTAGAAAACAACAGTGAGGTGTTATTGCTAATAGAAAAACAGGACGAATAATGTTAAGTATGCATGTTTCCATGACGTCTATAGCAGCAGTTTAAACAGCTTAGATTCGTAACAAGTAAAATATACCTTCAGTGTCTTCACGAAGGCCTGCAGAGTCTGCCAACCTGCATGACTGATGGCAAACATGAGGCTTTTATGAACAGCCATAAAACACATTTTATTGCTTTTATGTTTTTTGAAGGAGGAATGGTTTTGGCCGAGATGTTCCTGCAATGGGTGTTCACAAAAACACTTGACAACTGTCATTTTTCACACCTTTGTAGTTGTACCGAATCTCCTCATCATTTTACACTCTGGAACCCTCTTGAACATTGTCAGGGTTTATTTTGGCCCAGAGGTGCCATGAAACGCCTTCAGTGAGGTGATTTAACTATGCTCGATCCCAAAAATGTCACGTATGATTGGCTTCTATCATGAGGATTTATGTATTTATGCATTTCATAATGATCAAGATCTTTAGTGCATGATCTAAATCATGTAGTATACACATATATATAGTATGGTTGTGCAGATGTGAATTGTGGGAAAATGCCAGACTTTTGAGATATGCATAGAAGGAAAACAATCTGATAGTCGGTGTTTACTGTCCCTCCCATAACGAGAATAAGCTTTTTTCAACAACACAGATTTTGATTATCAAAACACATTTTCCACAATGACATGGGGGTATGCAACAAAATTCTTTCATACAAACTAAAGCATGAGTTCCTTGAAAATTCATATGCAGTTGATCAGATAGAATTAACTGGGAAGAGAAGAATGGAAATCAAACTGATATATGAGCGAGCGAGCGTGAGAGAGAGAGAGAGAGAGAGAGAGAGAGAGAGAGAGAGTGGGCATGTTTCTGCTCTCTGCACTGGATTTCTGGTTTGACAACTCATCTCGTCCCTTTATATCTGTACTAACACACTCCAAGCACGCACACATACACATGAACATTTTTCATTACACAAGGACGTACAATAAACTCAGATATGCGTTATCCAAATAGTGTTATGTATTTTTACAATTTATAATGAGATTTCAGTTGAACTGTATATTAAATCCTTCTTAATACGTCAAGTACCTTCCTACCTCCTACCCACCATTCATTTGGCAAAGATCAAGCTTCTTTTCAGTAAGGGTGTGTCTGAGGATTGGGGTTAAGTGAGGTAAAACAGGTGTTGGGACTAGTTTAAGATAAGCATTGAAGTCAGAATTAGGATAAGGTGAAGGTAAACTGGTGTGATGTCGGGAGAGTTGCAGTGATGGTTACAACTAAATTAGGATTAGTTTTAGGGTCATGGTTATAGGATTAGAATGTGGTTAGAGTACGATTAGGGTTAGAGGTGTTATAGCTGTTTGTTATAGCTTGTTTGTCTTCTCTGAAGTCACTGTGTGTTGAAGACCTGTGTGAGAGAAGATGGAGTAAGATATGAAATGAGCTTTCAAACATCAAGTTTCAAACATCATGTGAAGCGCTGTGAAGATGAAATGTTGCCATGCTCCTGCAGGTGTTATTAGTTTCACTCAAATAAATACTGTCTAATTAGAAAAAATGATACTTGAGGCAGCATGACTAATCATGTGTTTAATTCAAGCGAATAGACAGAGACACTCAATGTTCTTGAGTCAATCTAAACCTAAGAAAGAAAGAGAGAGAGAGAGTCCGGTCCCTTTGAAAAACAGGCATTTTTTTAGTGGAGCATATTGATTCTTACCATTTTTGGACTGAAAGAGACGGACCGCAATAATTGACAGTGTATAAAGACTGCTTTTATGATGCTAAAGCAGTCTTGTGCACCAGTCTTTTTGTACCAGTATAAGCAACTGCGATTCTCCCCACATTAAATGAATAATCACATTTCTGCCCCCATATATCTACCCTCATGTCATTCAAAACTTCGACAAAACACGAAATAATATATTTTGAGATATATGTTTGGTTACCAACCTTCTTCAAAATATCTTCTTTTGTGTTTTGTAGAAGAAAGTCATACAGGTTGGGTGAACTATCCCTTTAAGTTGTACTACGTTTAGCAGTCAATTTTTCAATAAAAGAGACGAGAAGCCTTTTAATTCAATATCAATTTCAGAAGTCTGGAAAGGTGAAACCATTCATTGGCATCTGATCCATTTAGGACAATTCAGTAGAGGTTCATAGTAGAACATTTTTTAAAATTTAGATCCATTAAAAAAATTGTGTTATTGCCTAAAGAAGCAAAAAAAATGCAAAGAAATATGTTTTCTTGGTTTATCTGGGCGTGCCCACTAAATTATAATATCAACACAAGTATTATCGGATAAAAAGTAATAATCCACTTAAATATGAATCAACAAATACAATCCAACACTTCAGGGCAGTACACCTGCTCACAGCATATTGTGCATATTTTCCTCTATGTATTACAGTACTTTTCTACAGTTCTCGCCACAGTCCTGCAGATCGAAGGCTTTGAAAGGACATTGCTTGGGAATGCATTTTAGTGAATAGCGTGTTTAAGCCAGTTGGCTATTGCTTTCCACCTATTCTTTTCACCTGGAGCAAAGCCAACGATTCACTTCTTCCACACATCATAAACAGATATCAGATGAGTGAGCAAATATTTGTCTGCCGTGTGTATTCCTTGAACATTTATTAAAAAACACTGCTAATGGGGCATTACAGTTAGGCTGTATGTGCCATTTTTTGTGTCTTCATATCAGATAATCGCACAAGTGTTATAACTCAGTGTAACTTGCATGGGTTCATGCCTACTGAGATTGAGAGAAGGGGGGCACATGCCCCTCAAGATTTTGAATGCAACCTCTGAAAATAACTTTTAAAATTAAGTCGCATGCTAATTTTAGGTAAAGACGTTTTTGTAGATAGTACATTCATGACTATGACTAGCGTTTTTTTCTTAGTGTGCACAAATGCGATACTGACAACATGCACAAGTGACACATCCTTCCTTTGTGTCTTTCCTATGTAAGTCTCCTCCCCATTGCTCTTGCATTTATCTTTCCTCTGTTTCTTTCCTCTGTGTTCTCTGCTCTTGTGTTGTCTATCGGTCTTTGAGACGTCTGAGTGACACACACATCTCTCTCATCTCTTTCGATGGTTCCACTCCAAAACGTTAAGAGGCCTCCAGTGGGGAGCATTAATTATCCAGGCTCCCATTACACACTGAAGCAGGGATATCAACATGTGACACAATGTTTTCAAAAGTTCTCTCGCTCTGTCTCCTCCTCTTTCTCTTCCTCTGAGCCTCACAGGGCATTGTGTGTCTAGATAAAGGTCAAAATACGTATGGCAAATGTCTCGATATATTACCATGTTACAAGGCCTGAGAAACACGTTAAGGAAAAATACTTACAAAGACTTGAGCTTTAGATCTGAGCTGAATTGGACTGCATGGATGACTGAAAACACAATATCACAGATCCTGTTGATATTTACACTATTATTAATTAAAATCCACCATATATTACCAAGTTACCAGAGATTGAAAGCTGCTCCTTGTATACTGGGACTAACAGAAGAAAGCTGACAACTCCCAGCTCTAGTTTCTATCTCACTCTTTCACCCGAGGGCTGTTACTCTGTACTGCATGTGTGCTCATGAAGAAACTGGTTATCCTAGCGTGAACACTGGTTTCTGACTAGATCTGTGCCCTCTGGGTTTTACTAGGTTTTCAAAAGCACAACGTTATTAAAGATGAAGTTCCAAAGGTTTATACAATCCCGTTACACAAAAGCAAATACCATTTTGGAAGAGCTAATCTTACTTTACTCACATTTATGAGTTTTATTTATGAAAAATAAAAAGAGTTACAGTCCTTCACTGAAATGTACAAACACACATTTAAGATGGAACGGAAAGTTAGGGCGGGCACAAAAAGCAGGTTTTCTTAACAATTCATGACCTAAACAACCTATATCTTGAGTTCTGTTAAACAGATGTTTCACAGACCGTTTTGCAAATGCAGTTATGAAGACCTTGAGAAGTCGATGAGATTTTTTGTAACTGCAGGTTTTGACTTTGCTCTGACTTTGATTTGCACAAAGGCACACACCCATAAGGCTTGGTAAATATAATTTGTCTGTCAGTAGAGATGATAGCCTAGCACAGTGTTCATGTGTATGAATTAAGCTGAATACAGCTAATTCTCTTTGCAATGCACAATTTTCTAGACAAGTACTTGCAGACGCAGGTTTTACATAAAAAGACTCGCATACAATAACATATCTATAATTCAAATGCTTAGCTCTTGGACAGGGATAGGTGCGGACTGTGAATTATTGGGAGTGTTGTAAGTGCCCTCAGGAGGGAGCAGGTGAGCGTGCAAAATCTCTATTCGTCCTGCTTAACCACCTTTCCCTGAGGGCCTGATCTACATTTACTTTTTGCTCCTTAAGCGTTAAGCATAACCCCCGTAACCTCAGCAGCCATGTCTGACATTTTGAGGGCGTGTGTGGGTGATAAGAGAATATTCAGCACTGTATAGGTGTGTGTGAGCTGAAAGGGAGTGTTTTTGCAGTTAATGATTGAATACTTCGATTGAGTAATGGTTAAAAAAACATGTATAATCACGAAATAAAACACAGAGATAGGTCACATACAATCAATATTGGGCTGCACTTAAAAAGGTTGTCTTGCGAAAAATATTAGATTAGTAAAACAAGACTTCAGTTGTGTAATCTTAAAAATGCATTTTATATATGTAACCTAAATCAAATCTGTTGAAAAGCAATTTGGCGGGAAGAGAAACCTTTCAATAGCTTTGGAATAACTCCAGGACAATGCCTCTACATGTCTTGTGTATAACTAGCTGTGCCACAAACAGGTTTTTCAGTAGTCTGAGCGATCACTTAAAAAACAAATTAGCTAACCAACTGGTTCTTCGTTTTGGTTTTAGGGTAACACTTTACAATAAGGTTGTATTTGTTGTAATATAGGTAAGGCGTGATACTTTAAGATCTTTTATTAATCTTAGTTCATGTAAATTTCAACAGTTACATCAAATCATAACCTCAGTGCAAAGTGTTGTAGATTTTTGTTACAAAAGAGTCAATACAAGAAGAGAGAATAATAATAATAAAGAGAGAATATTTAAAAAATGTACTTCTTGTTACTTGCTGTAAAAGAGTGTAACTGTGAATTGCACATATTTCATAACTTACAGTGTTAGATCACATACATATTGAATGCAGATTGATATTGTTAACTTATTGTGTACCTTAGTGTTTTTCTTTAAAGAAATATTTTCTTTTTTGCACTTTTAGGAGGACCATGAAATCCCATCTACTCTGCTCACCAAAGAGGGTTTGGCCTCTCTCTCTCAGGATGACACAGTTCCATCCGCACCAACTCCACTCACTGATCTAAACCGCTCGCATGAAGAGGGCCTTCATACCATCAACCTCTCCTCTGATGAGGAGGAGGAAAAGGGAGCATCAAGCACCATGGCAGAAGGTGGCACAGAGTCCCTGACAGATCTGCACGAGGATAGTCTCCCAGACCTGGGAAGCCAACGTCTGGAGCGTTCTCGTGTCGACAAATTCAAGCGCTCCAGTCTGAAGAAGGTGGATAGTCTGAAAAAAGCTTTGTCGCGCAGCAACCTCGAGAAACAAATCAACAAGATTGTGCCTCCAGATCAACGTCAAAAGATCAAGAAAAGCTTCACCCCCAACCACCCGAAGAGCCCAACTGCCAAGAGCTCGTCTTTCAAAGTCAGCCCAATGACGTTCAACGTCAAGAAGATGCGAGATGGAGATCCTGACTCCGCTCAGGAGCCTGAAAGCTCTCCCAGAAATCTCAGCCCGGTGGAGGTTCCCCCCATAGGGGGACCTGATGGTGAGCTGCACTTTGCTGAGTTACACTCCCCGGAGAAAACAAACGGAGACGAGCATCACAGTCCATCTACCCCGGGCAGTGCAGATGGTGAGGCTTCTGGCACAGAAGACGGAGGAGATCTTGAAAATGGTCCCTCTGTAACGCTAGTTGAAGAAGAAGTGGAGAAAGAAAATGATGATGGTGCAGTTAATAATGTCGAAAATGGAGAAGAGGATCATGAAGAGAAGGAGGAGGCGAAAGAACCAAGATCTGTGGAGGAGGCATCTCCCGCATCATATGCTGCCACTGTTGAGCAAACTTCTTAGATTTGTTGTGGGTTTTTTTATCTATAGCCCTGACTTGAGTCTATAACTGAGACTTAGGCAATCAGTTACTCCCTTATTATGTTACCAAGCTTGTTTAATGTTAAATAGCATGTCTGCTGAATTAACATATCGCTCTGAATTAACCCCAAATATAATGTAACTATAACCCATTATATCAAATCCATAAATAATGTTCTTTTGAGAGCAAATTCCATTGAAATTGATTTGAAGGTCTAGGGAATGATACCCTAAGACCGCTGTAACCACAATGATGCAGCAAAATAACTATATTTTCTTCTGGGAGCTGTAAATACCATGAAATTGACTGAATTGAACACCCAAACTCACACTCTGATTTTTTTTACCTGTGCAGACGAAAATATGAGTGACTACCAGTCTGTCTTTTGTTGCTTGTCCAGACATTCTTCTATGTACATACATTTTAGTATTTAATCACTTACAAAAAAGCAGTGGTATTACCATGATTTAAACAAAATAGGGTACTACTGTAACACCCTAGTTTACGCGCCACTACTGCGATAGCACCGTGGTGGTAATTCCATGGTATTGTTGAAGTACTTTGGAGTATGATGTAAATGCAATTGTATGTATGAAGAGTACATTGAATATATGTAGATAAATACCATCTCATTCCATTATTGTACCCAAGTACCCTACAGCACTTTTTTGTAAGTGATAACAGAAAACTAGAAAAGTTTTTTTTTGACATATTTAGAATATTAAGCATAACTCTTGCTTGAATAAATATTCATTTTGGAGATTAAAGCTGATCGTACTGCCTGCTAAGGTGAGAAGTGTGTTTACAAAGTTTCTGGGGAAAATCCAGCACAATTGACTGCCGTCTCCATAGCAACCCTGCCTGCTGCCAACAACTCTCCAATTACTTCTGCAGTCTACAGCAAGGGCACACACACACACACATACACACACAGCTTGACAAATAGGCCTACACAGAGCCGTTGAACAACAGAGTTACGACACACTTTGATCTCGCCGGCGCGTGGTCACGCGGTTCATGGAGCTCTCAATAGTTGTCAGTCTGTCAGTCGGTTTGAATAGGTTTAAGCGGGAGAGACAGTGGAAGCAGCTGTATTTGCAACAAATTTCATTAAATACCAACACAATGTATTACTAATTACTATGTTGGTTAAATTTATAATAACATTTTGTCTGATGAGTGTTAGAAAGACAGTATTAATCAGTTTTGTGTGTTTAATTTGACTAGGAAGGATGGGTAATGTGCAACACATTAACAGTATGCATTCATCTGTTTCTTATGCTTCTTTGATCATCACAAACCAATATTAAATTATGTTTAGACAATCACATAAAACTGCACAAGTAATTTATCAATAAATAATCAATGATTGCAATTAAATGCACCCCAAAGAACGCTGAAACATGAACAAGACAAACTATTTCAGTCAGTAAGAGATTTTATTATATAATTTATACAGGGAGAGGGTAGATAACATTTTTTAATGAGCAGTCTTCATAGAAAAGCATTCAACCACACATACAGATACAGAAAAGCCATTTTTATTCAGGAAAACAATATTTTGTTTCAAAAACATCCTTATTATAAAAGCAGCGGATGTGTTTGGGAAACAGTGAAATGAGTGGGCTTCAATGCAATGTTTGGAATTATAGAGCCCTCCATGACACAAGTTACTTAGATTGGGGACATAAAATTGGTCTGCAGAGCCGCATTGTCATTAAAGTTTACTTGACTTATTTAAACAATATAATAATTTAACAATACTTCCAAATAAGTTTTATTTGAAATAGTTTTCTTAACTGTTCTTCATTTTTGTCACTCTCATTGCTACACTGTATGCAAGGTCAGTTTCCTTAGAAATACACCAAAGTATACAATTATCCACTCAATATTAACCATTGTATGTTTAACTGCATCTACAGTCTAGATAAAAGCTACTTTTTATATATGTACATATTTATGCCTACATTTTTAAAACTACTGTATGTATGACTGAGTGCTTAATAGTCCTCTATAACAGTGCAACCTTATTATAACTTTAATATAATGCACAACAAATAACATAATCATGATCAAAAAGCCTAATCACCTGTGACTCTGCCTCTGTCTCTCCATCTGGGCTACAGCTTGGTAAGGCTGCTTCTGCCACCTAATAAAATGACACAATTGGTGGTGCATGGCATGTGAACTATTCAAAGCTCTCATTTTAAACACTCACTGAGAAACTAAACTGTAGATTCTCAACCGTACATTTATAACAGTACTGAATTTCACAACTAACATACTACCTCATTGTTTGACCTGATCTGTGACCCTGCCTCTGCACAACACGACAGGACTACTTCTATCACCTGACCTGACAAAATTATGCCTTAATCCATTCCACAGTGTTGGGCAAGTTACTTGGAAAGTAATTTGTTACTAATTACATATTCAATAGTGTAATTAGATAACTGTAAAAATTACTCTCTCCAAAAAGTATTTCATTACTTATTACTAATTACTTTCTATATCCTACATCAAGAATTAAATCATGGAAACACATAAAAAATGCTTATAAATTCATATAAATAAATAATAAATAACTACATAAATTATTTTTATTAACTGACTTAAGTATACAAATGTGAGAAGGATGCATTAAAGCATATATTTTAAAGTTAGAATCATCCTTTTGACTATTGAATATATTACACAGTATTTAGCTAAATTACATCAGAAGTAACTGTAATTGAATTACAGAATCCCATACGTTACTTTTTCAAGGGGAAAGTAATTCAATTACAGTAACTAATTACTTAGTAACTAGTTACACCCAACACTTATTCCATATGAACACATTTATGGCTTAGATATGTATACTGTAGCTTACTATAATCATTACAAATGCTATAAACAAAAGCAATTAAGAAAAATGTTTAAGCTTATTTTGGTTTGTTTTACATTTATATCATGTTCGTGATATACATTTTATATTGCCTCACACAGCAGAACTAATCACTAACAGTTAGACAGAAACATAATTTGGATCATAATTAGGAGAAATGCATATAAAAAATTGGTATTTTTAGCTAATAAATTCATGTAAAACTGTCGATTGTCATGATATTTAACAAGTACAGACTAACGTTTAAGTTTGCAACTCATCCTGTTAGTAGGGGATTGTCATGCAATGGGAAAAAACACTGTTCCTGAATCAATCAGTGACACAACTTGTTCCATATTTTTGTCAATAAACTGTTGGTACGAAGGTTTTCTTGCGACCTTATGTCTCATGTGGGACATTAAGTAAGAGGATTAAGTAAGTTAAGTAACAAAGGTTTTCTTACAAGTAGCCTGCATAATCATGCTCACCGCGTCTTGTTGACACAGGTCTGCTTTGGCGCTTTGTAACTGAATCAGCTGCAGCCTTAGTCACACACTTTAGCGACAGAGGGCAAAGCCAATCATAATGCGACGTGGGTTAGAGAGGCGGGAGTCAAGAAAGGCAAAGCCAATCCTATTAGAGACGTGAACTACTGAGGCGGGAAACTTAACCATTTGTGAACCACAAACTACGCTATTTTTCCAGAACGCTGTTGTAAAAGATAAAAGATATGTTGGATAAAAGATAAAATATATGTTGAATAAAATAAGTAATAAGTAAAAAAGAAAAGACACAGACGGACAACAGTGGTTATATATAAGTGTAGATTAATTGTTTGGTCGAAATTATTGGTAGGGACAATTGAGTGTTCCCTGAATATTACCCAAATCGATGCCTTTGACTTCCGCATTCCATTCTTTAAATGGACGTCTATGCGAGTGTCGCAACTCTGTTTTTCAACGGCTCTGGGCCTACAAGCATACAATAAAACGGTAGCATTTATGACCCTGTCTGTGAAAACCAGGCTAAAGTCTCACAATTAAATTATGAGATAACAAGCATAAAGTTGATTTCCCCTATAATTTCACTCATTTGAATTGATTAAATAGTTATATTTTCATATTTTACAAGATTTTATCACTGTATTTTACATTATTTACCTCATGTTTAAAACAGATATAGAAATATAGAAAATATCATCTGCAAATCATCTGTTTATAAAAGACGGTTCATTACCAACTAAAGAGCTATAACCTTGGTTGTTCAGCCAGTTCATTCATGTGCACATTAAAAAGGAAAGTATCTCCATGAAAAAAGACTACACTGTATTGATTAAAGTTTGCACAAAAACTACAACTAGCTAAGATACGTTGAGAACAGTAACCTTATTATTGGAATGTAGAAATAAGTGGTGGTTACAGGATGCTGTTTAACAGCGCGCGACAACGAACCCTTCAGAGATGCGTTTAATATTATACTCTTCTTGTTTGTAAAATTAAGTGTTTTAAATCTTCAAAAATGGGTTTTTGGTTTAGCTTAACCCCCAAAGCCCATCCCTCGAAACACCACTAGTCACATCTGTATATTCTGACGTTGAACATTCCATACAGATGATGTAGTTATTTAATAATTTTCTTAAACACTAAAATAGTTTAATACGACATACTTTTAAATAGAATTGAAAATCTTAGCACTAGCAAAGAAAAAAAATCACTTCTCACACTACCCACACACACTTACACATTTTCTGAATATTGACCCTGATGGATAGCTTCTCCACAGTTCATTTTCCACTGCCTGGATAAAGAAAGGTGGGAGCGGATTTATGGTTATAGTTTCCATGGGATAGCCGAAGTTTGGAGTACCCGCATGCTCTACAGGTGTGCTGCCGACATGCCTCCCAGCCCCTCTCAGACCACACTGCACTATGCGGGCGCAGAGGAAGGTTAAGGATTCATGCTTTATCACATTGAACAACAAAAATAGCCTACTGTAAAACAACATGAGAGCTAGAAAATAGACTTGAGTTTGGTGCTAGGTATTTCCATGTTGATTTTTGTCTTTTCCTTTTCAGTATCGTATTTTAATTTCAATTCAATATCAGCCTGCTTTGTTTTTTGCCATGTTACTTAATCCAGATTTTGAGTGTCCACTAATTCTTCTTAGCCAGAGTGAAACATGTAAAAGAGAGGTAAGATAAATATTTCTGCGTGACAGCAAACTTCATGGTATCATTTTCAACATCAACCATATGTGGGTTTGGCGGGCATTCTGAAATCCCCCTGGCTCTCATGTGCACTGAAGAAGCAGGTTGTATTTGTGCATATTTTTCTCCAAGAATACTGAAAGGGATAGTTCACCGCAAAATGTTTATTCTGTCATCATTTACTCACCCTCAGATTGTTCTAAACCCTATAAATGTCTTTGTTCTGCTAAACACAGAGGAAGATATTTGTAAGAATGTCAGGAACCGAGCAGATCTCGTCCCCCACTGACTCCCATAGTATTTATTTTCGCTTCTGTGGCAGTAAATGGGGGACACTTAAATATACTGCTTAAATTAATAGAGGGGTATACGTAAGAAGAGCTTTAGCAAACATAATTAGTTGCCAGAAAGACAAGATGGACATTACACTGTGTTTTGACATCCTCGTGTGAGTGATATAAAAACGTACAAATAACTTTGTTCAAGAGAGGCATGTAATGCAAAATTTACTTACATAGGGGCTTTATGGATTATAATTTCCTTAAAAATATTTCACACTTTTAGTAAAGAAACAAAAGTTTTTCATGTTCAGGTTCACTATGTTTGTTTGATGGCTATTTGTTGAAAGAGTTTGATTAGTAGCTGATTTGTTCCATTTCACTTTTAAAGAGGATATTGTCTCCACCGTGTGGTCAAATGCCCTTGCATCATCTGCTTCCTGACAACTATCAAACGTTAGCAATTTCTTGCTATGTTACCGTAACATTACAGGTTAATTTGCAGACAATTAAATACCACGGTGTGACGTCTTATGAATGTTATAAATCACCATAATTTGAATAGAATTTGGCGATAAATTTAACGACATATTAGCAGTTTCCAGGATAAAACATGGCGTCACGGTGGCCGAGAGGTTAAGGCGTTGGACTCGAAATCCAATGGGGTTTCCCCGCACAGGTTCGAATCCTGTTCGTGACGAATATTTTGAGTTCTTTTTTTTACAATAAACCAAGTTGGAAGTCATACTCTGAAACGAGTATTAAAACTGTGGTAAATATTTGTGTCACATTTATTATTCAGAACGGTTTTTCATAGGGATGCACCGAATCGAACATTCTTGGCCGAAGCCAAACATGATGTGAAACACTTGTATCGAATAATACGAACACCGAACATGTTTTTTTGCATTTCTTCTATTTATTAAGCACTTTTTTTCACTATTGCACAAACTGAATAGTCAAATTTTGCTTTTTAAAATTTGTCATGCTTTTCAATAAAATACAATACAACTTAATATAAAATTGAGCAAATCACAGTACATTAGAACAAAAATGTTGCCCTCTCCCTTCATGAATAGCCTATATAAATTAGGCCTATAACTGACTGCTAAAAGAATGTCATGTAAGTTACTCTGTACCCCTACAACAAAACAATTCATTAAAAAGTGGCCTATACACATTAGGCCTATAAGCTAAAAATATGAATAAACGAAAACTGTTTTTCGTTTATTATAGGCTACATTGCAAAATTATTTTAAGAAAAAAAACATCCAACGCAAGCAATTCTGACTGATGCTGACTGACAACCACATCAGTTCACGTCTCTCCTCCAAACTCCGCCCTCTAAAGCTGACGGTTCTCTCAGAAGGTGAACTCGTGGCCGGGATACACAGAACATACTTTGACAAGTTGTTTAGTACAAGGAACTGTGTGCGCGCGACCACTGTAGGATGTCGCGAGCGGCGGGACTACTGTCAAGACCGCCTGCTCCAGTCTGAAGTAAAGTTACCGACCGGTAAAGACGCTTTCATTCGGAAATTTACTTCCGTGCTGCAAGTCCCGGGCTGTGTCTTTCTCTGACACTTTAAAATGCTCCACGCACACTGCCAAAATGTTTGCGGCATTAATAAAGCACAGGCGTCTCTCTCTCATATGCGCTGGTTGCTAGTTGATGTTCGGTAAAATTTATTCGGCCATTTCACATATTCGGTGGCCGAACATTCGGTGCATCCCTAGTTTTTCACTCATGCATTTTTAAAAAAGGTGCTTCAAAAGGTTCTTCGATGGCATAGATAGAAGAACCTTTTGGTTCCAAAAAGACCCTTTAACGTCTGAAGAACTTTTCTGTTTCAAAGAAGGTTCTTTGTGGCGAAAAAGGTTCTTCAGATTTTTTAAATCTAACAAAGATATGGAATTTAAAGAACCTTTGACTGAATGGTTATTTGAGGAACCCAAAATG
The DNA here is from genome assembly GCA_006030095.1 of Triplophysa siluroides. Taxonomy (NCBI): domain Eukaryota; kingdom Metazoa; phylum Chordata; class Actinopteri; order Cypriniformes; family Nemacheilidae; genus Triplophysa; species Triplophysa siluroides. The sequence continues at coordinate 189,511 of VCII01000724.1, forward strand.
TTTCTTCTGTGACGTCGCTGTGAAGTAGGGTGACCATCACCCAACCAACAAAATGTGGGACAGGTAACCGTTTGTGTGGCACAATGTGATACACCATTGAAAGGTAGCGCGAAACTGTGGTGTAATAACGGAATGAAAACATTGTTTTATATTTTTAAGCTTATAAAAATAATTTGTTATTAAGTCCATTCCAACTACAACATAATTAAGGCATAGATCATATGTTATATAAAACTGTAATGGCGATTTCAAGTTAAGGTTCACTGTCTCTTTAAATTTTGAGCACAGAACAGACGTGGATTTATCATTTTGTAAACTTTGAAGATCTTGAAAAACAAAAAAAGTGTTAAAACACACAAAATGTTAGATGTAATTGTTAGATCCCCAGTGAACAAAAATATATTTTATTGATTCCTTTCTACCCCCTTACCCTGCAAAAAAGTCATTTTCATTATTATTATTTATCATTTATATTTATGATTTACGTGTGTTTTGTTATACATAATATTGAAAAGAATCCCTTGTTATATTTTCAATATAAATGTTTATAATAATACAATTATAATAATAAAAAATGATTAAAAAAACTTTGAAGATCTTCTCAAAAAGAGAAAAACTAAAGGAATAAAGAACAAACAAACAATGAAAAAGAGTTTATATTTTAAAATGTATAATTGTGAAATAATGCATTTAATTATTTGATAAGCATTTTTATTTTAATAAGCTAACCACAACCTATAGGCTAAACACAGTTTCAAAGCCACACAGTTTACGATGTTTAAGTGAGTTTTTATTCGGTAAATTGACATGGGAGGATCGCCATCCGATACTGACAGACGTCGCAGCCTCTTGATGACTGAAATCACTGTCTTCTACTCATACATTGGGTAATAGTCATAAAACATAGTTGCGTTTGTATGAGCTCGTTGGACACTGGAGTGCATCGGGATGCTGCTTTTGACACAGCACTGTTAAATCGTTAAATAAACAATGGCGCAAACAAGCGTCTCGTGTTAAAGAACGTGTTTCTTAACGTGACAACTAAAAACCAACAGACTGATGAAAATGCGGTACATTTTCTCAATATGCGACGTGCGGTACAACGCAAAGAGGGACGGGTGGTCACCCTGCTGTGAAGAATCCTTGAAGCACCTTTATTTATAAGAGTGTGGAGGATATATGCGAGGTCCAACCTTGATCGTAATGGGCACACTGAAGTAAAACAACTTACTGCCAGCACTCGATCTGACCCTTGAGCTGAAGGAGGTGTTGATGCAAACTAAAATATCTCTTAAAATATTTTCGGCTCGCGTAATCAAATCATTGCACAACGTCGACATTCGTACAAGCCAAGCCAAGGAAACGATGAGTGTCTGTTTCCTTACCGTGTGGACACATTTTTTCATGGTGTCCAATCAGATTGAGTTCAATGTAACAAGAACACGGTAAGAACCAACACCCTTAGATGTTATTTATGGTATAATATCATACTGGATAATGGAGCGTGATTTATTTATAATGCGTGCTTACTCGGATGCGCAGATGTATTCGCGCGAACCTTTATGTGTATTTAAAAGTATTATAGCGTCTTGAAACACCCCTGTGAAACTCTGAGATGGTACATTCGGTAGAATATAAAGACAAGAACGCGCTGCCCTGGCGTAGGTCAGAGGTTTAGTTAGTAAGGCAGAGGCAGGCAGTACTGTGAAACAGGTCTTTCCCCGCTTTCGCGGCAGTAGTTTATTTTGTCTTTCTTTGTAAGACTGCAGTGCTTCCCATGTAGGAAACACGAAAACATGACATCAATTTAAAATGCCATCAGCAAGTTTAGGTCAGTTCATAACGCCAGGCAAACTGAAGTTAGCCAACTGTAGTTATATCTGATAGGCGTCCGTCTTCACAATCGTTTGCCTCGTCGCTTTTAGCCTTTAAATGTCGATTAGACGGCTCGATACGCTTAAGATGCGCGTTTAGTGAACATGACCGGCAGTGTGTCAGTATAACTAACTGTCGAGCTGAATTCACCGACTCGCAAGCAAACCGGAATATATTTGGCATGAGTCCATTTTAATGATATTTTAATTCGGTGTCTTCTGATGTATTGTAGCCTGAATAACAGACGGTGACTCCGTATGAATACGAAAGCCTGATTTCTTTAGGTATAACGTTAACAGACTTGCGTCATGTCTTGGCGTCGCATTGTATAAGGTTGATATGTTAAATGTCTATCTGGAAAACGAATTAAGTGGTTTTATACGAGGAGTTTTAATCGTGAAGGAGGAAATATCGCCCCTTTACTTTTATTCGTTTAACTCGACGGCGAAGTGTGAAAGCACACACTGCCTCCTATGTTACACTAGCAAACACTTTAATCTTTTCAAAAGGGGGTAAACAACGAAGCTTATACGCCAAATTAAGTTAATTTGGCAAATAATTTAACCCACACAAGGCACAGATTTAGGTTTAGATCAAGAAATCCTTTCTTAGCTGTGCTTTAGCTAGCCGGTGTGCTAGCATTCACCCCAGCTCCCTGGAATGTCGAATATCTCCCAACGAAGGTGTGATCTTGATTAAAGATGTAAAGCCCGGATCCAAGAACCTTAATATCGTCTTTATAGTTTTGGAAATCGGTAAGTGAAATCACCGTTGTGCCCCTCATTACAGTTTATTAGCAACAGCTCAGCTAATTCCGGCTGGCATTCATGAATAACTTCGCGACGAACGTCTGAGTTAAATGCCGTGTGGTTTTGTTTTAAAGTATTAGCCATAGCATAACGTGATTGTATGTGTTTTAGTAGTTTTGTATTGGTTAAGATTTGACGATGAACTTTTCCGTGCATGCGCAGGTCGGGTGACGAAGACAAAGGATGGGCACGAGGTGCGCTCGTGCAGGGTGGCGGATAAGAGCGGCAGCATCGCCATCTCTGTGTGGGATGAGCTGGGCAGCCTCATCCAGCCCGGAGATATCATCCGTCTCACGAGAGGGTACGAACCTTCACTGTGTGCACCACATTTGGACGTTGGTCCCTTTAAATCCCATGTGGCTAGTGGTCTGTGTGAAAGAACCATAAAACAGCTACTTAAACTCTGGTGACATGCTGTTTCAGATTGGTCTAAATGTTTGCCTTTAACCGGACTGTCCTCTTTCTTTACAATGGACTTAAAATATTTTTCTTGATTGTTTAACATAAAATTGTCTTCTGTTTAGTTATGCTTCCATTTGGAAGGGTAGCCTAACACTGTACACTGGACGAGGAGGAGACTTGCAGAAAATAGGAGAGTAAGTATTAACTCGCACCTCATACTTCAGCAATAAATAACATCTTTGTGTGTTTGGAAGGTATAAGTAGCAATATACCAGTATGTCAGCCATGCTTATTAACTCATATTTGATCATTTTGGGATTATTGACGTTGGGCAATTGCCCTTGTTTCAGTATAAAAATTATATTGTTCTATTGCTGTGAATTTATAAAATCTTCTAGTTAAAGATTTACATTTTTGTTAACGTTGGTACTTCAAATCCATTTATTTATTCCCATGACTTTATATCAAAGTGTGGAAACTCTACAAATTGCAAAACAGGTTGCAGATTTTAGTACAAATACATTAGCAATCTCAAAATGTCTTTCACAGGTTTTGCATGGTGTATTCTGAGGTTCCAAATTTCAGTGAGCCAAATCCAGAGCTGCTAGCAAAAGCGAAACAGCAGAACAAGACTGTGAGTCAAGTGTTCTTCCTGCTTATGTAAATTGAGAAGCAATGCTCATTGAGGCATCGCAATGATATGCCAATTATTTTCATGTCCAAATTTACTTGTTGTGATGAAATGACTCCCTTTAACTAAGAACCTCGCTTTGTTTAAAACAAAGACTATAGAATTTAAGAATAATTAATGCAGAAACATTTTGTTTGACCAGCTGCAGAATTCAATCCATTATGTAAGTGGATTCAAGTACTTGTTTGTTTAACCTAGTCATAAACCACTAAAAGCTTATGAATAGTCAACAAAATGGTGTCTAATCTCATGTTCTCCAATAGGGTAAGGAACAGCGGGGAAATTCTCCACCGAATCCAAATGCAGGTACTCCTGCACAAACAGGTAAGCAAATAAAGCCAATACTCCACAGATGCTGATTGGGTAGTTGGTAGCCTAATGGTTTGGAATCTGGGCTGCTAACAAAGGTTGCAGATTCAATCTCGGGTAGGGGGTGAACCAGGAACTGGAGTTACTGAGATCCCACTCCTGTCCTACCAACACTGTGCCCTGAGCAAGACATTTGATGCTAGATTGCTCTAGGGGATTGTCACTACAGTTAGCACGCTGTAAGTTACTACTGATAAAACAAAGTAGATATATGATGTGATGGCCATAAAAAGCTGTAACTTCAATGTCTTTGCTGTTTACATGACATTTTGATTAAGCCCATCACCATTGTTTTGAATGTTTTGCTCAACAGGAAATGGTAATGGGCCAGTATTTTCCAATAACAGTGCTGCACCTGTGCCTCGGGATGCCAACTTTGGGGCTCCAGGAAGACCAAATGGGCGTGTTCCTGGCAATGGGCAACTCCCACCTGCTGCACCCCCAGCTCCACCCAAACCCTCAGTTACCATTAGCAATGGCAGGGATCCAAGAAGAGCTTCAAAGAGATGAGACATTGACTGCAAAATCCACTTCCCTGTTTCCACTCCTTGCATAAAGTCACTTCCACAATCCATCCTTAAAATACACAAAACTGCCATCAAAATAACGAGGTTTGATGCTGACGCTTTGCCATCTGTTCTTTTTGCGTCGTCATTTGCCAAGAACTGTATAACATTTTCTTGATCACAAAAGGTTAAAATTCAACTTCTTACAGTTAATATACATATCCCTCAGAGGCTGGCGTCCTTGCCACCCTTCGGGTGCAGATTCTGTGTCACACAGATGTCTTGTTAAACTATACACCCTACTTGAACACTTAATGCACTTTCTTCTCTTAATTTATAGTGAACTCATTGTCATGTAATTCAGGACTGGTTAACTGCTGTTGTGAATAGGCCAGGGATCTGCAATGCTAGTACTAGGGAATCACAGTCCTGCAGAGTTTAGCTCGAACTTTAAAAAATAAATCTCACCTGCCTGTAGCTTTAGTAATCCTGGAGACACCGGTTAGTTTATTCAGGTGTGTTTGATGGAGATGGAGCTAAAATCTGCCGGAGTGTGGATTTAAGTCAGATGTTGCAGACCCCTGGAGTAGGGGATTGGAACTTAAAAGTGACCGACTACTTTGAGTTCTGTGCTACCTTTGGCCAAAAACTTACCAGAAGTGACCGTGTAAAAGGAAAGGTGATAGTTTGTTTGGACGTTTAGGATTATTTAATTAGGAATAAATCGAGAACAAAATGTTGGGAAATTAATCCCTGTGGATGTTGTAATTGTTGACATTATAAACTGAAGCATTCTGCCATTATAGTGCAATTCACATTTTAATAAGACTGCTGTGATTTTTATTTTATTAATGCCATATGACTATATACTTAAATATTCTGCCTGCTGTTAAACAAGTGTTGAAGTTAGAGATATCATTTTGTGAAACGAGGCATCAGCCCATACACATCAGTTGAACTCAGACACATTTTGTGCTGCTTTATACTGACCTCAATACTTTATTTGTTTTGAAATGTTTAATATGTAATTGATGCAGTCAGTCAAGCTAATGTAGCTAGCTAAAGGATTTATATTTGTGCATTACTGTCAACATGAGTGGCTCCTTCGCCTGCAGATTTGATATCCAGCCCTGCACCAGTGCTACCCATTTTAAGATGGCCTTAACTTTTTAGGTAAGTAAATCAATATCTTGGACCCTGAGAAGTGCTGGTTTATGCTAGTGCTCATGAGTGTTTTCTATTTCTTTAGTAAGAATCTCATGCTTGTATGCATATCTTTTTGACAGGTAGGTTCCTGCATATTACATTTCATTTATTCATTTGACAGGCGCTTTATCCAAAGCGACTTAGGCGAGTAGGAGAGCATATAACATTTTGTCAACGAAACTGCAGTTTTTATGTTTTCCTAGATGTCTTTATACTTTTCATTCGGCAAGACCCAGACCAGACAAATTCTTTGCATATATGACCTACTAAGTTAATATATGGTTTCTAGATATAATTTAAAAGCTTCCATGTTATTTGAACTCTATGAACAAAAGCATGTTTTGTCATTGGCAATTGATTATAAACATTCAATACTGATTAATATTTGCGTCTCTTAGGGCAGTGTTTCCCAACCCTGGTCCTCGGGGCACACCTTCCAGAATGTTTTAGTTCTCTCCCTATATGAAATGCCTGATTGACGAGTTTAATCATGTGTTTTATATAGGGAGATATCTAAAACAATCTGGAAGGTGTGCCCCGAGGACCAGGGAAACACTGTCTTAGAGTGAGATTCTATATCATACTGTTTTACCCAAGATCTGATTTTTTTGCAACATACCTCTTGCATAACATATTGAATGACTTCTGCGTGGTTACAGGTGATATGCGATGATGAGATAAAACAAGGGTCTCGTATAAAACGTTCATAGATTTCATGCTTTCAGTGTGCGCACAGTATTTTATGAATTCCTATACGTGCATAGAAAATTGCATTAGCAAATGTTGATATCCATTTTGTATGCAATGTTACATGTGAGACCCAAGAACCGCCTTCCTATAAAGGAAGCGTCAATATGGAAACTCGCACACTAAAAAAAACTGGGTTGTTTTCCACCTAGTATTAGAAAGTGCAGTAAAGAATGAACTTGTTCAAAACTTAGATCATGTCATAAATGAAACAAGTACAGGTAATGCTATTAATACTGCATTTAAACCTGGTATAAAAAACAAGGTATCACTCATAATTACTGATTTTATTTACATGTGTATATGGGGCAGCTTTTTCCAAAACTCTCCAATGCCCTTCGCCAGCGCACCCTCTGCCATGCTTCGGCACTCACACGGGGTAAAGCCTACCAGGGCTGTACCCTTGACGGACACACCATGGTGCCTAGCCAGCTCAGCCACTCGTGCTGTGATTAGCGAAGCTGGAGCATGGTATAAGTTTTGCCCTCTAATGGTGAAGCCCGGCCATGGCTCCCCTTCATAAGACAAAGACTGGGGTCCATTTTCAACGCTTTCCACGTTGCAAGCAATTTCCACAGCACCTTCATGTGGCAAGGCTATGACCTGCACTCCAGGGATACCATCAGGACTGGATTCACGGATTGCTGACGCCACAAACCGGCCCAAGGACAGATCCTGAGTATCTATGGTTACGTTGCAGTTCATTGTATAGGGGCTGGCACCAACACCTAAGGAAAAAACAATTGTTTGGTGAAGTTCCCCAAATTATAGAAATTCCTGTTTGTGATGCAGGTTACTATGAAACAAGAAGAAGAGCGCTGTATTATAGCTATTCATTGTATCTGTAATTTGTTGCTGCTGAAAAATATACCAGTTATGCCATATCTTCTGGCAGGCTGTGGACCTATATCTGGTTGTATGGTTGATATGTCCCCGGCCTTTTTGAACCAGCCAATCCCCTTCCTCCTTTGAGCCAGACTTCGATGCTGAGAATCTGCCCAGCCAAACAAAAAGGCACTGGAGCCTGGAACTCGCTCTGTCAGAGCCTTGGCTAATGCTAGACAATATAAAAACAACACTCCTTTAAGTTTAAAGTACACATAAATAAGCACTAAATCACAATGGTTTCCTCACAAAAAAAAGGTTTCAACCATAAATACTATTAGTACACTAGCATATGGCTGCCAAAATAACTTGCTTAGCATTATCTACACCATTGGCACTGTATTAGCATACGATAAGATCGTGACGGTTTCTATAGTTTTCACGCAGATTTGTCTTTAAACTACAATCCCTGCTGGACCACGTACCCTGGGCTTCTTGTCCACAGTCTTCCAGGCCTACCTCCTCCCCGAGCGGATAAAGAGGAACCAAATCCACAGCACCCATACATGGGTGGATGCCATCATGGGCATTCATGTCAATGATAGAACATGCATGTTGACAAGCTGACAATACAGCCTCTCCTGAAATTGACAACCACAATGACAATGATCTCCTTTGTACTGTTACTTACAATACACATGTTCCCAACAAAAGTATACAGTACAAATGACTGCAAAGCAAACAACTCACTTATTAGGTCAATGCTTGCAACAATAGTAATGACAGAGCGGTTGTAGTCGAAGTCATTGAAGATGTTCAGCACTGTGACGCCCTCACGTGCTCTTCCTTATGAGAGACACGTTACAAAAGAACCGTTATCTCACACCACAGTGTTGTGAAAGAGATCGCCTAAATCCCATGCAGGTAATCTGGATATTACCTTTATACAGTCATTTTGAAATAACTTAAAAGAATAAATAACTCGCCGTGTGCGTCAGTGATAGCTGATCTGGCCACTGTCTCCACCAGGTCTCGTCTCCGCGCCTCTGAGATGTTCAGGAGACACGCAACCAGCCGCCGACCAAGAGAGGAGCAGGACATTCCTCAAGAAGCAAGAGACAATTGAATGTATATGCACTCGCTCGCGTTTATTTAATTTATATTTAAACACATGCACTCGCGTTTAGACGTGCGAAAATGTTTGTTAAAGAGTAACCAACGTTGATAAACCATACTGATATGTTATGTTTAACAGTCCAAAGGTTATCTCACTCTTACAAGAATGAGACGTCATGATTAATGTAAAACAACTGTTCCAAAACTGACTGACGTAATACAATCACGCGCCACTAATAGATACTACTCGCTTCGTACTTTTTACGCAAAACGAAGTCGTCAAACTACAGCACACTTGCTCCCATATGTTGCCCCTTTAAGTTTAAACAACAGTTTTGCATGATTGAACACGAGACTGCCACTCTAATCACTATAGTATTCAGGTCCTGCAGTCAATCTAGATGTAATATGTATTAGCACTCGACCAGAGCCGCTGTTCACAAACAGGTCCGGGCTCCGCGCATGCGCAGCATACAGCTTCCTCTTCAAGTTTTGATGCTCCCGCTGAATGCCACTAGGCGGCGTTGATTAAACAGAAAAATATACACCGTACATGTTTTATTATCCTGTACATATGGATTGATATATGCCTGACGGGTTAAACGCCGAACGCAGATCGGATTATCCTTAACGCAGGATAATGGTTCAGGTCACGCGCAGTTGTTCTTTGGACAGGTTTTGCAACGATTTCGAGCTTCCCGCTGCAGGTATTGCAGTCGCCGCTTCATAATCCTTCTGCCTATGAGAAGCATCCGATCTGTTGTGGTTTGTTTGACGCTGGCCGCTTTAGCGAGGAAGATGAGTGCCGCGGCGGCGGGTCAGTGCGTGCCCGGGACATCATGCGCGCGTCCTGCTGCTGCGCCGGGGCTTCTCCGCCTGACTTCAGTCCCCGGTAACGATCAAAACCGCGTAAATGATGTTTTACTCCTAAGGCCCAACGCAGGAACACAGAGGCGATGCGACAACGAAAGCGAGAAGCTGCAGAATGGAAATACGCACGTTGTCTTCTTTCCTGGAGACATTCAGGTTGGTGCATTCCCGGAACCCTTCACGTTACTTAACGTTACCACTATGCATCATCGAAAGGCAGCCGAAACACATTATTATTAGGCTGCAATACTGTTAAAATATCCATCTGATGTGTAAGGGATTAACGTAGTTATTGGTGTTTTATGCCGTGGGGATTGTGCCACAGGCCTGTTGCGCGTTATAGGACCTTTGCTAAAACCTGCCTGTAAAATGCTTGTTGGATTATTCAAGGAATTTGATACAGATTACCTTCAATTCATAAAGTCCACCACATTATTTTACACTGTATAATTGCACAAGAGCTGTTTTTGTTCTGATTTTAGAAAACGTTCACACCTAGTGTGATACTCATAATATACATACGACTGTGTGAGTTAACAAATTTAGCACCCCTACTGTTACTGCCCTCAAATCGATTTAGATAGGTAGTATTTGTATATGCTGTTACTGCATACCGTCACTAAGTTACTTAATGTTTCTTTTTTTTCTGCGTTCCTTCCAAACTTTTAATGTTTTTTTTTTCACTCTTCTTACACCTCCTTTTCATTTTAATCTACTGCACAGAATTTTCAGCAGGAAATGGCTCTCCAGCCTGACGCTGCTCAATGGCAATCCTGGAGTCTCGAGCGAGTGGCCCTCATCCTGGGTCACCGTTTCCCTGGATGCCATATCTGGGTCATCCGTGCTTCCAGTATGTACCTCCACAAGTTCAGCAGTTATCAGAACTTTGTAGAGAGCAATTTATTTGGAGCACCAGAACACACTCCAGACTACGGAGCTATTCTTCACCTGAGAGCACTTCTGGGTCACAGCATGGAGCAAGCTGGACTCCCAAATCCTTTACCTCCTCTTAGTGGGACATCCACCCCTGCTCCCCTGCCTCCAGGTTTCACTCTGACCATAGTGGGTTTCAGTAAAGGATGTGTTGTTCTTAATCAAATAGTGTATGAACTGGCTGGAGCCCGAGCAGACCCTGAACTTAGGCTGTTTCTAAACAGTGTCTCCGATATGTACTGGCTGGACGGAGGGCATCCTGGTGGAAGTGAGACATGGGTTACTGATAGATGTGCTTTGGGTGAGCTGGCCTCTAGTGGGGTGGCTGTCCACGCCCATGTCACCCCTTATGAGGTTAGGGACCCAATGAGGGCCTGGGTTGGGCGTGAGCACCAACACTTCATAAAGACCCTGGAGGATCTGGGTGCCTGTATTAGCCAACAATTGCACTTTGAGGATGAGCCGGCATCCATTGAGAACCATTTCCGGGTTCTTCAGGAGTTTTAATTGTTCTCAGTCACAAGTCTTAACATGCAAAGTATTCACTGCAAAGCAGGCGGCTTTGTATTGCACAAATATAGATATATCAGTAAAGAGTTCAATTCCTTTTATTAAGATAAGATTAAAGCGGAATGACCAAACTTGTAAAAGGTTAACCTGCCTCACAAAAGCTTTGTTGTTTGACTGTTGCATCTAACTACATAGATAGCATCCGTGAATACTAGGATATTTGTTTAAAAAAAAATCAATTTGGAATGTTGACATGCTCAGTAAAGCTTTCTGAAGTATTTCCATTACCTCATCATATTAGAAGGGCTTTTTCCCAACTTTGAGTTTAGAAGAAAAGCAATTTCCAGAAACTGGTCATTTTTGTGATTTACTTAAAAATTGAATTTAAATATCATATTTTTATGTTTAATTTATGAGCATGCATTTTCAAGTATGCATCTCTAATTAATGTTCATAATTTTTTCTATGTTAAACACTTTCACTGTAAGGCATGTGGTCTTAGATCAACACTGTACTAACCTCATTTTTATCTTAGCCCTGTTTATCTTAGTCCTGATTTGTTTAATATTTGAGTTATCTTTTTTGTCTGTTTATCAGATGTTCTTCATCTGACTTGCATATAAATGATTTTTGGGGAAAATACTTAAAAATATTCACTAAATTAGTGGAATGTTCATGATTGCAGTAGTTTCAAGAATGATTCTGTGCTTGATAGTAGATGACTATTCTCTAGATGGCGCTCTTTATCTGAATTGTAATTAATCTACCGAACAAATGAATGTGGATTTTACGTTATGAACCGCATTGCTTCAATGCCATTCCATGAGTTTCATGCTGATGTAAATAAATACAAATGTTGGAACGTGAAATAGAGATATTATCCTAATTTGAATAATGCAATGTAACTGAACATGACATGAAAATATGTCATATAATGCAAGTGAGAACATTAAACTGTGGAAAGGGCATGAGGTACAACACAACCCTTTCGTGCATCAAGGTCACTTCAATGGACAGTGTCTCTTTAAACAAAATCACACTATCCACTCTAATAATCTCTTATGTAAAAATGTTCAAATCTTGTTTACATGCCCTAATAGCAATAAACACACACAAACCTGACAAGTTGTCATAAAATCAAAGGTTAATAATACTGCTTCTGTCATACACCAATATAAACGCAAATATGTAGAGAGAGATACTGAGAGAGTCAAACGTTCCACTTCAGAAGTATACAAATTTATTGAAGTCCTACAAAGCTAGTCAAAACTTTGTCATTTTCTAAACATTTTTAAATAATAAATCATAATGTGGTTGTTGAGGGATGGCATGTTTGATTTTGAATAGAAAAACAGGAAATGTCTGATCATTGTTATTTTTAAAATCAATACTGAAGATAGAACCTTTGCACATTCAGATATTATATTACAATTGTGTCAATCAAATTAATGATTTATGACAAATATATTACAAAATAGTTTAAAACAAATTCATCATTATACATATAATTTTCACATCCTGTCTAACACAAAAGAAAAATCATTTAAGGATTCATATCCCTTATGCATCCTCTTGCAGTAACAAAGTGTATGACAAGTACAGGACATAAGCATTCTACAAAAACTGCAGTGACTGCTTTGTCTTGCACTCCAGTCTGGCCTATTTTCCTTTCTTTTAAATTCCAGCTTCAAATACCTCATGTCCCTTAAACATTATTTAAAACAGTTTCTATGCAGGGACTAGATTCGAGATGACGGCAAACAGCGAGCACACGACCGTGACAAGAGCCTCTCGTCTTTGGAGACAATGGCCTTATTATGAGTGCAGGCTGGTGACATCTCTGGGAAACCGTAAAGCCCGGAGCACACAAACACAGATGAGCTCTTCACACCACTTTAAACAGACCAGTAAGCTGAAAAGCTCAAACTTTAAGACTGAATTCTGCAATACTAATATTTTCAGTTCTAACACTCACTCGGAAAACTATTCAATTATATTGCATGAATAAGTCGTCCCTTCTCAGAGTTTTTTGTTGCTATATTCTTCGGTTCATTCCTCTCCTGAAAACTCAATAATTCTGTACTCAAACAATTTTCTACACAAGCATTTCCTCAAAAAAACTTTACTACATTCATTTGCCTTCAATTCCATTCCGTTCCAGAATACATCTACAACACTTTCTTCATAACCAAATCTCATACCCTACATATCCAAACACCATAAAAATAACTTCAACAATTGAGAGTCATTTTTGAATCCCATTTTCCTTTCAAATTACCACACGTATATATCATTATTACCAAAAGCATAACTTAGAAAACAAAATATTAAAATCCACTTAGAAATTAAAAATATGAACTTAAATTATAAAGATTATTTTTATAAAAAAGTATTTTACGTATGTACTGTGCTCATGTGGCATGACATCAGGTGAGGGTGTACAGCTCGAGCATACAGAAAACTGTACGCAAAAGGCACACAAAGACACATTGTGCAGTTACAGCTAACCCTGAGAGTATGGTTCAGTATGAAAAAGTACTAAAACCTCCAAAGTTAATGGCATTAGCTTAACAGACCTGTAGAAAAGGTAACATGTGGAACCCTGAATTACCTCAGATTGGTGCATAGATCATTTAAACGATTTACGACAGGCTTTTTATTACAGCACTCCCAAAACATTTAGGCCTGCTGTGGAGAATGCTAGAATGTTGCTTAATACCAGCATTCCGTGCTGCTTGAACATGTTTATTAAGCAATATGTTGGCAGTAAAAAAATATTAAAACGCTTTTGTTTCATTTTAAAATCAATAGATACATTTAATTTACCAAATCGAATGCTGTTAAGAATGTTTCTCATACTTTAGTGACACAGACATAATAGGGGATTTAAATGCTTTCCTGCACTTCTTTAGTCATTCTCTAGAAGGAAGTACTGTGACCAACACAAACACATATTTGTGTAATCCAGGGTGTGTTGTGCATGTGTGTTGAGTCACATTTTATAAAGGTTTCTGATGTTTCAATACCACAAAAAGGAAAAGCATGTACAACAAAATACGCAAACAAAACATGTGTATACTATCTGTCTGTATCGAATTCCAGCCATTGTTGTTTTAGTAGCTGGCTATTTTTGCTTTAAGTGCAGTAATACAATTAGAGTCAACATTAATTTGGGCTAAAAGCCACAGCAAATGAAATCGATACTGAATGGCATTAAAATAAAAATATAAACATATAAAATCCAAATATAACAGGACAAGTAAATTAAATCTTTAGACAGGACGGCAAAATAGACATTTAGAAGCTCACTATTATAATATTAACATACAGTGTTACGCCAGATTTGGCCCCTTTTGTAGAAAGATCATCTTTGGTGTGAAAACAAAATTATTAGGACAGAAGCAATTTTTGCTGGTTTTGCACTGGAAAATACTCAGGCAATCAAAATAGACCAAAAATGAGAAATTGTGCTATTCAGAGCAAGCATAACTCCCTTTAGCATCAGCATAAGTGATCACCGTCCCCTGTGGCTAACATATCCTCTTCAAAACGGAACCTCTTGCTTCGTGGCGAGTCCAGAATGTTCTCTTTGTCCTCAGGGTCCTCAGGTGGCGCAGAGCATTTCCCACCGTAACTCCTTTCCCGGGGAGTGCGTGGTGTGACCGGGATCGGCTCGGACCCTGAATAATGGAGCCACAGCCAGGGATGGGTCATACAGTCAGCCGCACTAGGACGATCCCTAATAAAGAAGCAAAGAATTTATGCATCTGATCTACAGATCTAGGTTTGGGTTAGAGTACATTATTAAACACACATTCAGTTTTTTACTTTGGGACCACTATGCAAATGTTCATCGTACAGGGTTTGTACTCTGACACTTAGAACCAAACTTTTTTCTTCTTCACACATTTTCTGAATAGTCAGTTTTGGTCATTTGTACTGAGATTTGTTTTTCCATTGTGACTTCATGCACAAAACGAAATGAAAATGAGGCCACATGAACTTTATACTGTGATTATTTATGCAGGAAGGGAAGGAACAGAATATTCAGGAACTTTGAGCAATAAAAAAGTGATCATGACAACGTGAGGTTATTTTGTAAGCAATGTTTGTTATTTGAATGAGCAATTTACATGATCTAGAAGCAGAGAAGGGTTTCCAATTTTTATCATATGACTCAAAGCTCTTTGTACATTAAGCTCAGTGCCCAAGCCTCACTTCCTCTAGTTGCTCAAGGAGGACAAACTCACTCTGGTGATTTGACAAGAAGTTTCCGGATGAAGTCAACAGCCAGCTCAGACACTCTTGAGAAGGCTTCCTTGCTGTAGTCCACGTTCACCTGGGACACATTTAGGAAGGTCTCCTGTTTGTCCTCGCCAGCGAAGGGAGACTCGCCTGTTGCCAGCATGTACGCTATCACACCCACACTCCTAATGTCAACACATACGATTAAAGGCCTAGCCATTAGTTCAGCACACCAACGATACCAAAACATGCCATATCTGTTGTTAGCAATAACTGCAATTATGATTCTAACAGTCGATTCATTTCAAATCTTGATTTGGGTGGAGACGTGTGGTAAAAGCCAAAGTATGTGTTTTAACATGCCTCTGGACTCTGGTTAGGTACAGTTTGATGCTTTCAAAATTGTTTGTTGCTCCTTTACATAACAGTATGTAAGCTATAATATTCAATATTTTGTATTAAAACCTACCAAAGATCTGTTGCTGTGGTGATTGGTTCATAGTTTAGGATTTCAGGAGCTAAATACATAAAAAAAATCAAGTTTCATTATACATAAACTCCTCCTCTATGATTAAGCCATAACACAGGTATGAATCACTTGATAAAACTTACCTACATACTCAGGAGTGCCCAGAATCTCCCTGAGTTCTCCAGCTGAGCCCAACCTGCGAGACAGCCCAAAATCCACTATCTTTATTTCTCCAAGTGGGCTCAGACTGGTCAAAAGAATGTTTTGGGGCTGATAGAAATAGAGTAAATATATTGTTTTAATAAACACAAATAATAAGAAATAAAGATGAAGATTTGGGCATTGCAGAGCCACATCAGGCAGAGATTTAAAAAGAGTTAGCAAAAGAATGTGTTCAAGTCAATAAAAAGTGCATCTTACTTTCAAGTCTAAATGGACCACATTGCTCTGGTGAAGTAGATGAATTCCTTCTAGCATCTGTCTGATCAGACGAGTGATCTGACCCTCAGGCAGTAGCTCCTCTGCCATACAGTGGTCAAATATCTCACCACCCGCAGCACTAATACAGACGCAAACACTTATTCTTCGTATTCACTAACTGAACAGTGACATTCAGCTCATGTAACTAAACACAACACTCACTATTCCAGTAGAAGAACGAGGTCATGATCCGTCTCGTATACAGCGTGCAGGTTCACCACCCGAGGGTTGTTCTTTGCAGCCTCTAAAACAGCGATCTCGTGAATGACCTCCGCTCTGCAGTCACGACCCCGTCTCCGCTTCTTGATGAACTTTGCAGCAAAGACTTTCCCTGTGGACTTTTCCTCACACTTCCTCACCACTGCAAACTTCCCCCTGATGAAGACAAACCCAGAATCGATTAAACACATTATTATGAGTGTGATCGCATGGGACATTTTTAAGAATAAAAGTACCTAGCATTTACAACATATGTAGGTTTTGTGTTGAGTTGTCACAATGCAGAAGCATTCCGTCACACCTAGCAGTTCTCTTATTTGCGCAAATACTTATTAGCACAGATTGTGATTCAGATCCTTGACAATCCATTCGATGTTCTCAGTTTTTATTAGGTTAAAGGCCTTATGCATCTATAGAAGTATAGGAACACTTTAAGGGCTGACATACTTAATAAAGCAATAAACTTCATTATGATTGAGGTCTGAAAACAAAACTATTGTTTCATAAAAACTCATGTAATTTGTTGCGCCTGACTGTTTAACTGTGCATTTTTATTATAAACGAAGTGTTACACTACTGGTGCTGTTAAAGGTAGCTCAAACAACTGAACATAATCCCACACCAAGTGACGGTTCAGCAGATTGTATTATTTTGCAAAAACGTTCCATGCAGTTGCAGCCCTTGTTGCAGTTGCAGCAACAACGTTTTAGCCTTAATGTCAATTTAGGCTGAAAGTGAACCGTGAAATTATTTCCTGTTATTAAACATGCACATGCCTGTATGCAAATGATATTTAACACACCGGACGAGACAGAAAGCGGAAGAGACCAATGTCACTTCCCCTTTCTCAGTATTCACAGTACATGACACCTCGAACTGGCTCTGGTTCCCACATGGGTTTACTTCCTGCAAGCTCCAAAGCTGTAGAGCTTTAGTAATGACACACACACTCTTCCACTTATATTAGTCACGGTTCAGTAAGAAAGGCCACTCCAATTCTAAATAGCTATAAAACTCTGTATACCAGATACATGTTGGCTATAAAAGGATTCCTTCCATGCCAGATCATGAGATAGGCTTCTTATCATGATTCTGCAGAAAATATACACGTCAAAACGAAACAGTCACAAAACAACCTCAACCTCAGCGGGGCATATAAACACATACCAACATATTTAACATTTATATATAAATCTATAAGGATAAATCTGTCTTCACTGTAAACATATACACATTTGATTAATAGCATATTAAAATAAGGTAAATGGTACATTTGTCTTGTTTTCTTGAGTAAAGTGATATTGTTTTAAAGACACTTAGACACCGAAAACAAGGCAAGAATACCAATTTATTTCAATAGTTTGCATTAACTGAACATGCAGTGTTTTGCATCAGATTAAGTGATGACACACAATTTTGATGACCTTTGGAACAATATGACAGTTGTCATTTAGAGCGTCAATCATGAAGTTAAACATTCAAGAAGTGTTTAAGAGGTAGTTTTATTATGTCATCATTTCCTCCGCCTCATGTCATTCAAAACCTCTCATGTTGTTTAAAACCTGTATATGACTCTTCTAAAGAACACAAAAGAAAATATTTTGAAGAATGTTGGTCACCAAACAACATTGCACCCCATTAACTTCCACCGTATTGACACATTTCTTAAAATATCCTCTTTTATGTTCCACGGAAGAACAACATGAGAGTGAATACCATAAATTGTGATTTTTTTCTTTCATTTTGGTGGACTATCACTTGAAAGGTGTAGTGAAAAAATGAAATTTCTATCATAATTTACTCATCCTCTTAACATTTCAAACCCGTAAGACTTTCTTTCTTCTGCAAAACACAAAATAAGATATTTTGAAGAATGTTGTAAACTGGCCACGATTCACTTGCATTGGTTTTGTGTCCATACAATTGAAGTAAATGGGGCCCAGTGATGTTCTGTTACCAATTTTCTTCAAAATATTTTCTTTTGTGTTCTGCGGAAAATCATAAAGGTTTGAAATGACAGGAGGGCGAGAAAATGAATTTTCATTTTTGGGCGAACTATCACTTTAATCATTTATGGTTGAAAGTTGAAACTAAATGCAAATGCACAAAAACGTAATGTTTAGTAAAGTGACTGTTGCAAACCTGCCGAGTTCATTGCCCATGTCAAACACGCCATCCAGAGCATCAGTAAGGATCTGTGTGTGGATCTCTGAGAGCAGAGCACAGGATCCACTGCGACTGTCCAGTCTCCTCCGGGCCATCACCGCTCCACTTCAACCGGTAATGATGATCAACTCCACACCTCAGCCAGAGAGTATTCACAGTATCCTGCGAGTGTGCACTGAAGTATGCGGACTGCTTAATCACTTCACCAGCACACAGTTCATGTTCAGTCACCACCAAAACACTTACTGTAGCCCCCCTCAGTTGGTTAGAACACGGTTAAGTGCGAAACTATTTAAGAAATAGTGGATTAAGTTCGCTTTTAGTCAGTAAATGTTGACCGTAAATGCGGCCGCTTCATTTGAGTGAGTTGAGTTTAAACGCGACGACAAATGCTAAGAGTCTCCGGCTAATTTAGCCCAGATTAGCTCGCTTAGCCCTCGAAGATTCAGCTAAAACTCCCAGATTACACTCGGTCCTTTGTGTAGACACATGTACACGAAGATTCGTCTCATTTTCTTAAAAAAAACCCACACCGACTGGCAGACAGTACTTCCTTTCCACGCAGGACAAAACCACGACTTTAAAGTTCAGGATCTTCCTCTTCTTCTTCTCAGGGGAATAGCAGCTGTAGTCGAATTGACAAGTTATTTAAAATCAACTCATACAGACGCCAAACGAATTGTAAACACGTCCGTCTGGTTACGTCGTTTTTAGATGAATGGGTTGTTTTGACGAGGTTTTGGACTCTTGAGTTCTGCTCTTGTCCGCCGGGTCTTTACTTTCAAATTCTGCTCAGATGCCAGCACGAGCAGTTGCGCGTTACGTCACTGGCAGCGTCATCATAATCGGTATACCGTTGTCATCATGGTTATTGTATCCAACGATAATAATAGATAGATAGATAGATAGATAGATAGATAGATAGATAGATAGATAGATAGATAGATGGTCGGTTTACATTTTCTTCCTGGCAT
This sequence comes from Triplophysa siluroides, assembly GCA_006030095.1. Classification (NCBI taxonomy): domain Eukaryota; kingdom Metazoa; phylum Chordata; class Actinopteri; order Cypriniformes; family Nemacheilidae; genus Triplophysa; species Triplophysa siluroides. The sequence goes on from VCII01000724.1 coordinate 208,923, forward strand.
AGGCTACTAGTGAAGTACTGGACTTTGATCTCACAGGGTAAAGGAAATGCAAACTCAAGAAGTAATGTACAAAGATAAAAAGCAAACCATGACTCAAATAGGCTAATTCTTTTCAAATCTACCAATCCGTTCTCAGGAAACTATCTTAAAGGGAAAGTATCCAAAATTAAATAATTCCATCTTTACTCAGCCTTATGTCATTCCAAACATGTATGACTTTCTTCTGCAAAAGACATGTTGAAAAAGGTTAGTAACGTCTGTTACCAAAAATAACCGTGACCAGCATGCTACGTTGGTCCCCGTTGACTTCCATTGATGGACACAAAACCACTGAGACACTTATCAAAATATCTTCTTCTGTGTTCCACAGGATAAAGTCATTCACGCATTTTGAATGACAGGAGGGTGCACAAAGACAAAAGACGCCATTCAACACACCTTTGGTACATTCAGTGCAAAATATAATTTAAACACAGGACGAGACTGACATACATATATTACAGCTATATACAAATATGGATACATCATGGAAAACATGCAGGTTTACATTTTCACCAACTGTAGTCAAGTGATGGCTCTTTCTTCAGCATTTTACTCGATCAGTGACCATAGAGTTGAAACAACAGCACAGATGGATTTTGAAAAGCATGGAAGTGACATTTCTTTATTTTTGTCCCCCACCCCTGAATAACAGCAACTTCTCATGCAAATATAGCTAATCTGGATTCCTGTTGTTTTACTAATTCCAGCATGCAATATCAAGCTATGACACAACGCCATCTAAGGGCCAAACCAAGGTACTGCTTTTTTGACCCGGCATGCATTTTATCCAAAGATCAATTACATAGAGAAAGTAGCTGTTTTGAGACGAATCCAAATCCATGATCTGGGTTTTGCCAGAAGAGTTTTTGCGTGGTGCGAATGCGTGAGTTTGTGTATTGCTGGGTGTGTTTGTGGGGGCTTGACAGGTGGACCACATACAAGTAACAAAGAAGGAACGTGTATGTCTGTAAACCAGGTGTTCAACTTGTCACCCAAAACGTGAGGAACTTTTTTTTTAAAGTTAGGTTAATATAATATTAACCAAAGCTTCAATCTGTGATTCTTTAAATTAGCAATTCCTGAAGACATGCAGATGTCATGAAGAGCAATTTCTAAAACACTTCACACCACTTGTGCACAATGTCTCTCTGGCCTACACATGCTGAAACAGTTACGTAATCCATTGTTTTCCTTAGTTTCTCTTTCCTTAGCAGAAGAAACTCGAGCCAGCAGTGGTTTTAACTACTGCAGCCCTGGTTAAGGCTGTGGACTGCACACGTCATAACTTTAACTATACCCAGTTTAATGAATATAATTTCAAGGCCACTGTTTGTGTCTGTCACCACAAACATTTGTCTGTTATTAAAGCTTAGTCTTATTCTACCTTTCCTTATAAACATATATTTGCTGAACTTGCACACTGCACATGGTGATCAGTGTTTCTATACATTCATTGTTGTTTTAGGTAACATTTGTGAGTTGCATAAAAGAAGCAAATTGAGATGTGTGTGCTACAAAGTACTGTTTGTGTGTGTGTTTATGTTTGTATTCTGTTTAGTAGACAGACACCAAAAAGTTGTCCAACCAAAGTGAATTACAATACATTTACAGTCACTCTAGAGCTGGGGAAAATGCCTTGCTTAAATGGATAGTTCGCCTAAAATAAACAATTCTTTCATCATTTACTCAATGTCATGTCATTTCAAACCTGTATGACTTTCTTTCTTTTGCAGAATTTTGAAGAACGTTGGTAACCAAACATCACTGGCCTCCATAGATACCGTTGTATGGACGCTCAACCACTGAGTCATTCTCGAAAAATAGAATCATATACAGGTTTTCAAAGTCATGAGAGTGAATAAACAATGACAAAAAAAATTGTTTTGGGTGAAACATCCCTTTAAGGGCACATCGTTGATGTGTTGATCTGAATGTTGGTGGTCCTTGCCAGGATTTGAACCCAGGGCCTTTGGATTTGCAGCCCAGATCTTTATTCACTACGCTACCATTACAACATTTGGTGCAAAGATCACTGTAGGAGAGTGTGCATGCTTTTTGTACGTATTCATGTGTTTCATTCGCTTACAGTATGAACTTGAGTTGATGTGGTTTCAGAGCTGCAGCCAAGATCAATATAACAACCCAGAACCTAACCAATAGCCAAAGCCTAAATCAGACCTTTCGAAACCAAAACCCAAGTAGAAATAATTCCCAGCAGTCAAACCAGCAAAACGGAGGCACAGAAAGTCCTCCTTGACTATAAAACTGACCATGATAAAGAACTGCAGCAATAGCTATTATAGATGATTCCCTTAAAACCCTGGAGACATGAAACTGGCTAAGCTCGAGTGACTAGATTACTGTAATATAACATCTTTGGACTTTTAGGAAAGCGACTCTGTCTGTAACCATAGAAAAAAAGACCACAGAGTCCTACAACCCAAATGCAATGATTTTGACCAGATCTTAGACCATGTCTAACACTAAAACTAGATGATCAAGACTCCAGCTCTGATGTCTGTGACTGCAGGTTTTGCAAGTCTTTGTGAGGATTAGAATACAGTTATCACAGTTGGCATTCAGTACTAAGTTCAAACAGTATAAGGATCAGGAGTTGGCACTCTTCCAGTAAGTCATTTGATGGCATATATTCCAGATCTTTAGACATAATGATAATGGAAGTGTCTGGTGAGCGACGCCATAGTGAAACGTGAAGGATGATAGGCGAGGAGAGCTGGAGGAACAGGGCTGCAGGGTGAGCCAGGCTTCGGTGAACTGGAAAAATATAACAGAACTTTGGCTATGATGAGAGCTCACTCCAGACCAAAGGTACTGGTCTCCTCCACAGCTGTGAGCATCTTCTCATAAAGCATGGAGAAGGACGGGTAGGGAGGGAGATCCAGGCGGTTAAAGCAGGTGTGAGCCCTATACACACAAATATGTGCACAAATGTACATACATTTTCAGGACATAATAAAATAGCTTTATTTGATTTGAATTAGCTGGTATTGGATATTATATAAATGCCACAGAAAGACATTGCACACAAGAAAAGCTAATGTCAGAAATACCGTGGGAGGGAGGTGACCTTGCCCCATTTCTCCACACAGAATCGACGTGGGCCGTTACTGCCCCGCAGGGAGGCAAAGCCCTCATAGGGAATGCTGGATGTGCCCGTAACAAACTGGAGAAAAGCACAAGTTGACTCGGTTAATACCATTGAGCGTTGGAGGAGAATTTAGATTACAGTTTTATTGTTCATGTACTCTTTATGAGCTCGCAAAGCAAAGTTCACTGTCACAGTCATAGTGTTGTGGGTGGTTGTTGTCCTGAATTGCTGTTGTCTTTTAGCCCACGTTCACCCACACAGTTACATGCAAGCACCACTAAAATATTCAAAATATTTCATTTGTATTTCATGTATATAAACGGATATAAATGCATATTAAATCCGTTGTGTTTGTTGTGGGATCTGAGAGTACCTGAAGGAGCCGTAGTCTTTGTTCATTATTAAAACGCTCCACTGCAGCCCAAAACCATCGAATCACTATGTGGTTGTCATGGTAACCTTATGAGACACAGATAAAAAGTGATGTAGAAAGGGTCAAAAGGAATGATGATACCCTGTTGCAATTTATTTGCATTTCTTCTTTTAAATCGTTCTTCTTTTAAGCCCCAGGTGTAGTTTTACACACAGAGCCTTGCAAAGTATACTTCATTTGACTCATACATGTACACAGGCACTCGAAGGATGTGCATTGTGAAACATTGCAATACTTCTCCTGGCCTACAGGGGTCCGTAAGGAACAGTTAAGCAGAACTTATGGTTGACACCTTGTGGAAAAACGAATCACTGCAAAAAATGTATATGCATGTGTACACCAAAGTGCACATTACGCACGTAATATTCTGATGATGATTTTCCACCACGTGCAGCTTACGCATAAAAAGTGAAGCATACTTTGAGCTTTTTGTGAAATAAGACTTGAATCCGATCAAGTAAAAGTACCTCCTCTGTATTCCGTATTGTTTCTCCAGTCTGACAGGTCAATCTCTGCTGTTCCAGCAATAACCAGCTCCAGCTCTCGTGCGTCAAACACTGAGACGAGTCGGACGTCCACCACCTACACAATAATATGGGTTTTAGATCATCCAGAGATAAAAGAGTTATCAAATCATAGGTCCATTTGGCATCATACCTCGTAGAACCCTCGCACAAGACTCTCTGTCTGCTGGGCCACACCCCTCTCAATCCTCCACTTTACCATGCGTTCAATATACTCCTTTTTGTTCTTGTCTGACACAGGGATGCCAGACCCACCTGGCTTTAGTTCACGCTCTGTAATCTGACATAAGGAGAGACACAAACTTATTATGTAGAAATCTACGCTAAGGCATTAATGTAGATTTTCTGAAGAAAATGTTAAATATTCTGATGCTTTCACACACACATACAGTATAAGTGATTCAGACCTGTCCAAATACTTCCTCGTTGACTGTAAAGGTGAGGTCCAACATATCCTCAATGTCATTGTCCTTCATCCACTGCAGACTTTGGTGGAACTCCTCATCCAGAAACTCCAGGTCGCTGAGATCACATGGGCTGCAAAGAAGAGAAAATCATCGTGACTACTAAAATGATGAAGACACATTATATATAATTTCACACTACAATGTTTACTGGTTTCAGCACCTTGTAACATGGCAACATGTAAAAACGTGTCCCGCCTCTCTTGGGACTGTAGCCCATGAGAAACATTTGATAGCAATGACTTTAGACTAGTTCAGTCAAGAAACAGAAAGCTGATGTAAACATATAAGCCTCTGGAGGCATAAACTTAAATCATCTGAACATTCGGAATAAAGACTCACATGCGAAGAAGACCTTTGTAGAATGGCCGGGTGAAGAACGCATCCAACAGGTACTGATGAATTAAAGCAAGACCCAGAATGCGTCCACTGAACCGGAACCTAGGGAACACAAGATTGTAGTAAAAAAACCCCAGTACATTTAATTCACGAAATCATTTCAGCCGGTTTCTATTGGTTTCTTACCACTCATGATGGTTGTCTACAAAGGCTGACATGGGGCTGATCTGCACAGTGTAAGTGTCATTAGCCGAGTATTCAAACAGTCCATAGTATGGATTGAAAAGTTCACGAGAAACCAAGAAAAAGAACTCTCTGGATGGACCACTATAATCCAACCTGAAAACAATGAAATACATAAATGTGTAATGTATTGGCAATTGCAGATGCACACATATTACTCTGTACACCAAATGTCAACTGTTACTTGTGGTTGGTTACACAAAATGTAAAATGTCATTAAAATCACAGAACTAGAGGAAAATCATCATTTACATAGATAAAGAAGTTTTAAGATCGCTTACACACAAGGATGAAACGTGTTTACATCAAGCTTGAATAACTTGACAATTGAAAGCACTGTCACCATATTTCCTTTCAGGAGAAAATGAAGTATACCAACCCTTCTTCTCCAACAAAGCTGACATAAAGCTTGCTCCTCTGAAGGTCTTTGCGGGAATAGCACATGATCTGGTTGAAAGCATCTTCCAGCAGATGATCTCTTCTAATGATCAACCTGAACATTAAAGGAAAACCACATACTGTAGCTGAGAATCCTCATATAAATGTATCCCAATCTAAATGGTTACATACAGTACCTTATACATGTTTTTATTTTATTCGTCTTTGTTTGAAGCTACAAAACTGTACATATCTATGCCTTTATATACATAAAATTACAGGTTACTTTACATACAGTCATGTATGTGTAAAAATGTCAAGCAATGTAATAGTGATACTTTATGCAAAATCCAATCCAACAGCTCCACTCATAAATCATAAATCAAAAGTTTAAGCTTACAGATGTGAATTAATGTAAGGTAAGGAGGCAACATTTCATATTTTTTCAAAACAAAACTCACTTCACTTTTCCCGGCCCCTGCCCATAGCCCTTGGTCTCCAGTTTACGGTAAAAGTTTCTTAATTTGGCCTCAAAATCACGCTTGTAGGGTGCAGGGGCTCGAGCATTCGCTCTTGGAGTTCCTGCGTGCAAAAGGAGATGATATCACTAGTAAATGTACATTTACTGTATTTGCACTTACCAAATCTGTTCTAACACTCAGGTGCATAATATTCTTTTTAGAATTTTTTTTAAAACACATGCATGATCAAGTAAACACAGATTTGTCAACTTTCATTAGCCAATCAAAAAAGTCTTGTCATAGTGGACACCAGACAAAAAAGGAGAAAAGTAGGAATTATTCAGATGTCAGTCGGGGTCATATGACCTCTCACCAGGGGAGTTCTGTGGGGAGGCATGAGAGTAGCTGGAGAGCAGTAAGGCATTGGGTGGCACATACGACATCACTTCCTCTTCAAACAGGCTGCAAGGAGAGAGGGCTGTGTAACAGCTGTGTGTATTCTAACTTCAGTTACGTGTACAGAATAAGGTCAACCTAAAACACACATATACTGCTCAACTGCATCATTTTTGTTTGATTCCTGTCTAGGTGGGTTGTAAGGGTCTTACATCTCTTAAAGGGATAGTCTGCCTAAAAAGAAAAATTCTGTCTTCATTGACTCACCTTCGAGTTGTTCCAAACCTGTTTACATTTCTTTGTTTGGTTGAGAAAGATGCTTGGAACCAAACAGTTCTTGGAAACCACTGACTACTATGGTAAAAAAATTAAAACAAAAGAAGATATTTTGAAGAATGTCAGAAAGCAAACAGTTCTGGGGCACTTTTGACTATTGTCATTTTTCCTACTGTGGTAGTCAATGGGGTTCAAGAACTGTTTGGTTACATTTGTCCAAATATCGTTCTTTGTGGTCAACCAAACAAAGAAATGTATACAGGTTTGGAACAACTAGAGAGTGAGTAATTCATGACAGAACTTTCATTTTTGGGTGAATTATCCCTTTAATATATATTATGTTTAAAAAACAAAACATTTTGTGGGTTTATATTATTTTAGTCCTTTTTGGAGACATATTTTACTGTAGTTTACTGTATTTTTTATTTCTATTTTTTAAGTTTTTGTTAATGATAATAACTTACATACACACCCAATTATTGCATGCGTGACATCTCAGGCAAAGGGAAACTGGCTGGTACACAGTTAGCTATGATTAAACAGGATGCAAAAGCCACACACACACCAACCTGAGTAACATAACTAGGTCCGCATCGCTGGACAAGCGGGCCAACCCAGACGCTCCATCATTTCGAATGAGCTGAACCTTCTCTCTAAAAACAAACATATGTATGGAAACATCTAAATATTATACATGCAGAACAATATGTGGAAATAGTATTTTAGTTGTGCTTTGAATGGCAAACACTGCACATAGATTGATTAACTTGCATTATTAATATAAATACATAGTTTAGTTGTAGTATGAAAACATAAAAGTTGTCAGTAAAACACACCTGAGAGAGTGATTTCTGACAAGCTCTGGTTGTCTCTCTTGCAGAATCTCAAAAATGTTGGGTTGTCGTAGAAACGCAACAATCTTCTCATTATAGGCTATAAAAACACAGCATATTTTAATGTGGATACATCTGGTAACACGTCTGCATGTACATTTTGTGTAGTTTCGAGAGTACACACTCACCAACAGGGACCAGGTCTTGGTACTGACTGTTTCTGGATGACCGGACAGGTGGACTTGGGGAGCGTGAATCATCAGCTACCTGAAGCATCATAGGTTTATGAATGTTAGAGGACAACAGTTTAAAAACATAAACAGCATTATATATATATATATATACATTGATCTAATAGATCAGTCCTTACATCTCCTGCGCTGTGGCTGCGCTGGCGGGACAGGTGCTGTCTGTAAGCCAACAGGCCGCTGGACCGAGAGTTCTGTAAGGGCAGTCGTGGGTCAATAAACGTTGTGGCACGACAGTTGTGGTCCACGTAGAAAGGCTGGAGAACAAACATAAAGACAGGAACAATCTGAACTCAAGCATCTGTTCGTTGTCTCTTTCTTGTCGGAGACACTAATAAGGTGTTAAAGAGTACATAACATGAGATCATGACATTTCATTAAATGTGTAATGTTGGCGTGTTTGAAAGTAAGCAGTCTGCCAAGTTGTAAATCTGAAGGTGAATGAATAACAAAGTTAGTGACTCGGAAAAAAGGGAGTCGACTCTGAATCACGCAAACGAGTCGTCCCTAGTCCGATTCGCGAGCCGCCGCGGATGTACGTCACTACATAGAGTCCCCGCCTACATTTTGCTAGGACTGCCCGCGAAAACGTCACTCTTCTCCCTCAAACACTGTAGCTCGTGAGCCTCATTCGCGGTAGACCAATCACAGCAGACTAGACTAGCGGAAAGGAGGGGATTAGACAGATGAATTGCGGAACGAATCATATAAGAGTCAGTCAAGAAGTAAGGTAAGAATAACTGCCTATTATAATGAAAAAATTGTGTTTTTACACCTTTTATGTACATTAACTTGTTGTTGGACACTTAAAAATCTCTAGTTATATACTCTTTAAGAAGACGAAGACAAAGATCATGAAGATTAAGGGCCCGTTCACACTTGCATTAATGTACATAGTGACACGTTTTAACTATGACCATAGACTTACTGTTTTGTTATAGTCTCACACCCTGAGAATTGCATTTTTAGTATTCAACTTTTCAAGAAGCATAAACAGCTCCATGACAGAACAGGGGCACTGTTCCAGAGGGAGAAATACAAACATTCACACACATAAATACACACCTTGCCAGTGTGGTCATGTTTCATCTCCCAGGCCCGTGGCAGCTCCAGCTGCTTGTTGGAAAACAGATTGAGGAAGTTGACAAGGTCTCGGTTGTGCTGGTAACGCTCGAAGTGCTGCGCGTCCCGGCGAACTTTACTGATCATGTGCTTTAGACATGTGTTACTTGTGAACATACGATAGGCACTCTGTAGGGAAACAAAGTAATCAGAAGTTTTTATTTTTATGCATGTGGCAAACGCTTTTACTCAATGCAACTTGCAATGAACTTAAGCGATACATTTTCATCTATATGTGTCCCAATTTATCAAACACATTGCTTTACCAATTGAGCTATATAAAGTTTCTACATATTTACATTTAGTCATTTAGCAGATGCTTTTTATCCAAAGCGACTTACAGAGAGTTCAGGGAGTAATTTTCTACAAAGAATAAAATAAAAAAAGATATACTCCACATCTGTGCATTACTATTAGCCATGAAGTAGCCATAAAATAAATGAAATAATATTCAGTATCAGTTTGTGAAAGCACTAATATTTGTCTTGAGTGTGCTTTGGCTCACAGAATTCGAATGCAGAACAGAGAAAAAGTCAGAGCTGGAGAGGAATTTTGCACCGGGTGACTGAAGCAATAATGCCAGACGAGAACGTGAGCTGGCTTGACCTGTGATGCCGTCTCTCCGATATTCTACATGAGAAGACAGACACAACACACCGAAACAAACAAAACACTAAACAAACATGTGTCATAGATCCCTGGTGTAATCTAAACTAAAGTTGCCATTTTATGTTCGTCTTAGCATTGTTTTCATACACCTTCCCAAACACGATCATCTATAACTAAGTCAGCTTGGTTATCCTTAAGGGATGTGTCCATCGAGGCTTACGGCCTTTCAATTGTTTCCCATGCACAGCACCACCGTTCGGGGCAGAACGCTCAGCCTGCAGCGGGCGTTTTCAGATAAGCTCCTGCCGTTTCAGCCGCGTAAAAACGCCTCGGTGGACACAGCCCCTTAGTAAACCATCCAAGCTAGATCAAATATTTCCAAGAACAAATATTAACAGTAATATTTTCTGCTATTTAATTTAACTGAATCCAACAATTGGCTCATAAATGTCCATTTTGTAGCTCTCCATAGAATTTTGTAAGAAACATCTAAAACAAAGTTCATATTTAAATAAAAGATAAATGTGATCTCAGCTGAGTCTCTGGAGTTTTAAAAAGGCAATGTTTGTGCAATAAAACTTTCCTCTGAATTACCTGAGATGGAGTGGGGCAACATGTCTGTATCATCAGAAGGCGGTTCATCTGCTCTCTGCTCCTCAGTTCTTTCACTGGTCATTGTCCTACGAATGCTCTGATACCTGTCAGAAAGAGAAAATACAGCAAGAAGATACTGATAGATCGTAGGATCAGAATTTCTTAAAAGCAAACTGTTTGTGTGTGTATTTTCTAAAGATAATGAAATTCTGACTTGAGAGTACAGACATACATTTTGTCTTGTTTTTAATTTATTTTTTCCTTATCCTTATTCTTCATTATAATTAATAATAAAAATGTTTATAAGTTATAGATTACGTTCATTTCTATCTAGTTATTATATTCTATATTACTTTTCTTTATGCTATATACTACATTCTGTTGGATGCTGCATTTGTATTGTCTTCCCAAATAGATATGAATTTGGACTAATATCTATCAATATTAACGAGTCCTATTTTCTTTTTATCTTCTCAAAACTACACATTGAAATATTTGAGTAAAATATCTGAGCAAGAGTATTGATTATTGATTCTGATTGTGTGTTCTCTGAGTCAAAAGTATAATTTCCAGTTTAGTAATCTGAAAAAGTATTTGGGATGTCTTTGAACTCTGACCTGCGGTTGAGTTGTTCCATCTGCAGTATGGAGCTGGATCGAGTCAGACCTTGAGGAGCAGGTGGACCGGTGGGTCTCTGCCAGGTGGTGGTACGATTCACATGATCCACAAAGAAGATACGGCCATGACTGTCGATACGAGCCTCCCAGTCTGTGACAATAGGAGAGGGAAATGAGCATACACTAAAAAAAAGACTTTTAATTGTTGTTGTTTTACTTAATTAATAAAGTTTAATATAACACATTTGTATTGGTTTCTTGTGTAAAGAAATTTAAATATGTAATACTAACATAAATAGGCGACTTATTGACATAACATAATCTATTTGTGTTGGGACAACAATATGAATAATTTTCATTAAAGCGGCGCTGCAACGGTTCATAGTGTTCTCATGCTTAACATGGTCAACTTGTCAAAAAACGAGTTGGGCGTGGTATTTCTGTGCTCGAAACACTTCCCCAGCGATCGTACAGGTTTCGGAAAGTTTTTTCGAACATATAAAACTGTTTCGTAACAAGTTTTTCTTAGTCCCTTATTGGACAATTCTCCCGGAAAAGCACGCGGCCGCAAGGAGAGCAGGAGAAGGTGCATGCGCAGACGTCACTTTCACTTGTAAGCAGGAGAGAGAGAGAGCATACGTTTGCGAAGTTCGGGTGTTTGTTTGTTTGTTCACTACATTTGGGTGATGAATGTTATATAAAACGATGGATATAATGCCGGATTTGGAGATCGTTTGAAACTGATATATGGAGCCGTCCCAGCGCTAAAAGATGCCGGACATGAACTGTGTGAAACTGAAGTGTTTTGTGTTTTGCTGACAATGGGTGCGCAAGTGCTTTAGTTCAGCCTACCCCTCCCCCCGCACGCGCCGTATGTTTTCGGAAACAATCGTAAAGATGTGTCTATCTTTTATAAATGTGATCAAACTAAATACTCTTCAAAGATACGAAGTATGGAACACTATTCTACAGATACTCAAGATTAATATGAGATTGGCAGAAACCCTGTGTGTTAGGGCCGCTTTAACTTACTGAAACTATCAGAGTAATGAGTTCCCAGCATGCATTGCTTTAACGACTGGATTTAGATAGTAAATGTTAAAATGAAGTGTTATTTTAACTGTGTTTTTGTGCAGGATTAAAGACAGGGACACTTGTTAGTGTTTTTTGTTCTGTAATGTTGAAATTCAGAAGATTTTCTGTTGTCTGTGAGTTTTTGGGGTAACCATAGTGGTGGAAATTTTACCTAAATTGGGAACAAGCATATTTTTTCCATTTTGCATGTATGCAACTTTACTCAGTGAGTAAAAACTCTGCAAATGCTCATGCAGTAAACTCTCTGGTGTTCCCTGATAGCACCATACATTACACGTGGTGAAAAATAAAAAGTGACACATTGAAGAATTTCAAGTTGATTAGCTCAACACAAATGAATTACGTTCAGTTATAACAAACTCCCTTTTTGGTAAGTCGTGCCGCTCGGCGGCCATGTTTGCAACGCGCCTCCGGGAAGTTATTATGTATAATGCAACAAGAGTGAATGGGGAATACTGATATTTCTACAATAGCCGGCTAAAATCCCAATTATGATGAAATAAAAAATGACGTATCTGTACCAAAATGTTAGTTTCCTTTGATACATTTTTTTGCTTAAAAAACATTATTTTTCATGTTGCTTTAGATACTACGCATGCGCAAAGCTTTGCTAGGGTGGCCATATTAAGCGTTGCTTTCCTCCCCATTCATTTCAATGGCAGTGCTGCATCTTGTTAATATTAATATCTTTGGTTATAATTAAACAAATAAGTCGAATGAACGAAAGATTACTTGTTCGCACAATTCACCCAGTTTAAGTTCGGATAAATCAATTCAGTTGTGTTGAAATGGGTGTCATATTAAAATTAAGTTAATCCAACAACTTTTTTTGAGCGTTTGACACAATCATATAGGCAACCATGGAAGTAAGGTTTCAAAAAATTAACCTATTTCAATTTAACCATTAAAGGCAGCTATTCAACTAATAATGTTAAGTTAAATCATGTTGGCTTTTCAAGTCATTTGAATTTAAATGATAAAAATCAGTTTAATATAATTCAAGTGACTTGTGACTTGATTTAACTTAAAAATATAAGGCAGCTTTTAAAGTGTTCAAGCTGACATTTTTACATTGACACAAACAAAACAACACAAAAGCACATGCAGACGTACAGAAACACATACACACACTCACTGGGAGGTAGGGGTTCGTCCACACGCTGGTACCGGTGGATGTCTTGTCTCACAGATGGAAGAGATTGAACAAGCTGATCTCCATTTATCTGAGGGACACCTGCACAATAATTTAAACACCAACAGGATGCCAGTCTAACACGCATATATATATATATATATATATATATATATATATATAATATATAACACATTTTTACATTTATTGACAGCTGTGTTAGTTTATTGGTTATGTCATTTTTCAGCCTCTAGCGTCACTAAACTGACTGTTTTCTGAACTCTCCAACCATCTGTCATTGACTGGATAAACATATCTGCCATTGGTCCTGCCCCAAACACCATTGATTGAGTCAATGGTGCGTCCAACTAAAAGTTTTTTCTTTATGTAAAGAAAGTAAAGAAAATGGATCATTAGGCAAAGGCCAGACCAATCTACCTGATTCTGTCTCTGTAACGAAGGTCTCAGAATCCACAGATTCTCCATCCCCTGAGTGAATTAACTCCTCCTCCTCATCCTCCTGTGACACACCTGCTGTCGCCTCCAGGCTCCACCTCCTAGACATTGTGTCCTCAGTCACATCTTCACATTCTTCCTCCTCATTGACTGATAGTGGTGGTGGCACACCCCCATCTACCTCATTGGTTGGAGGAGTCTCCTCAACAGTCTCAGCGACCTCGTACGTTGTGGATGGGTCATCTGAAAGATCTTCTCCTCCAGGATCAATGGCTGCCTCTGTACCCTGTTCTGCCTCCTGCAATGTTCAAGATTGAAAAACAATCATAACAATAATAATGAATAATTACTATTATCATCTTTCCATACAGCTGTTTTTCAGCAACTGACCTGAGAAGCAGACGCTGGGACCGCGGAGCTGTCCGATGCCATTGAGGAGATATCGACTTCGGTTGCCAGCTCCTCACTGGGTGCCAGTCCCTCTTCCTCATCCTCCACCCCCGCTTCCTCCCCCTCATGCCTCTGCAGCAAGCTAGCGGTTTCCACCTCAGGTGCCACTGAACTTGGCATTACCTCCATCTCAGGACCCACCTCAGTTTCTACATTTTCAGACTCCACCCTAGTTTCTTGAGGTTCCTCTACAGTGCCTTCGGGGACAGGTTTTTTTATTTTCCCTGGTGGTTTTGAGAGGATGTGTTGAGTTTTTGAAACGCCATTAAATGTAACCTCCGTAGTTCCGGATCTCTCCTCATCTTCATCTGAATCAATGTGTAGCATTGCGCTAAGGCGTGTGTGTGTGGGGAAGCTGGAACGTAGTTTGGGGGAAGCTGCCCCGAAAGGTCTATCTCCTGGGCCTTTAGGGGCTTCAATAGCATCTAGCTGCTCGCTGAAAGAACCCTGAAGCAGGTCAGGAGAAGAAGGGCCATCATTGTCCAGAGTGGCACCGTAGATCTCTGTGTCTGGAGAGGGTAAGCTGCTCGCTTCACCATTTCTGTGAGAAGCGTGGGAGCCTGTTGGGGAAGGGAATGCCGACCGGATGGGGAGAGGATGGGGCAGGTCTTCATCATCTGAAGGGGTTCCAGGAGCTCCATTGAAGGCAGCTGCTCCAAGAATCGTCTCAGGGGAAACGTCTATGTGATGTGAAGTTGATTCAAGTCAATTTGTTTTTGTTATTGGAAACCACAATCAACTTTTAATATTAATAAAATGTCAATACAGCTGCAGACAAAAATAAGAGAGCAGCCCAGTTTAGCCTTTTTATCAGCATTTCTACATGCGAATTCTAACAAAAAAATACCTCAGGAATGGCATAGAGTCACCCAAAAGACTGAGAAAGATGCTAACTTAAAACACATTAAGCATGGATAACTATTAATATAAAAAATGTGTCATTTAGCAGATGCTTTTAATCAAAGCAACTCACAAAATGAGGAAGAATAGAAGCAATACTATTCCTACAATGCAAAATCTCTAAAGTGTACCATATATATAAAATGTTATTAAAAATTGTTAAAGCTCTGTAGGAGCTACTGGTTGTAGTAGTGTTTAGGTTTGTGTGTGTGAGGGAATGTCATCTCACCATCTTGGCCTATAGATGTTATATCCACTTTGAAGTGCATTTGGCCGCTCACATGATCAGTGGGCAACCGTCGACACAGAGAGAAGCTCAGTGATTGGTTCCTATGGTCATATAAACACAAGTATAATAATGCAAAGCTGTTCATGTGATCGTCATTAAAAACTATATATTTATTCTGACATTATGCTTATAGTAACATTTACTGTTCCATCTAAGAGAATAAAGAACAAAAGTTTGTTTTACAAATCAAACACTGATAATGTTTAAAGGGGGGGGGGCACAGTCACAGTGTTTCATGCATTCTGCCTTCTTTACAATGTTAAACCTGATGCAGGGCCTGTTCTAAACATTTTGAGGCCCTAGGCAAAATTTATTTTGGAGGCCCCTCACAGCATCCCCCATCCCCTCCACCTTTTAGATTAAATAAAGTATTTTTTACACTATAAAAAGTTATTAAGTTTTATAAGTTAAGTTAATGATATTATTAAAGTTTCAATTAGAAACTGTTTCAAAATAAAATGTAATGGCAGCCGGGATTTATTTTTTTAGTTTTGTAACAATGTTACAGTAACACAGCCATCACTTTTCTACTCTTTTGGATGAATTTACTCTATATTTAAAATGGGGAAAAAAGCACCATAAAAAAAAGACTTAAAATCAGTCAGCTGCGGGAAGGTTTTTATTCTCTTTATAGCCTAAATTCAGATACTGGACCCCGTGGGCTATAACTTTAGTTTTCGCTGCTTGTCTTGGCTGGTGGACAAGTCTATAGGGATACTGTAGGTGTGTTTCACTTCAAAAGAAAGAAAGAATGACAGACTATTTAGGTCAAAGTAGGGGTTGACAAAATCTTATTATCAGGTAGGTACAGTAGCATCTTAACAAAGAAACTGAATAATGTAGAAATAAAACCCTTCTTCACGGTATGTATTAAATAAATACAATGATTTAAAATAAAGAAACAAAGCTGATTTAGTCAGGAGCAGTTCATGATTTTAGATGAACATTAACAAAAAAACAGCAGCATGTTTGTATCTCCTCTTTGCCCCGCCTCTCTGAAACGCGCTGATTTTTTACAAAAGCTCATCGCTCTGAAAAGCGAGTTGCGCTATGATAGGCCAATTCACCAGTGCGTAGTGATTGGTCGAATACTGCAAACAAAAATACTGAAACAAGCTCGTATTACAGCAGGGAATGGTAACATGTCAGGGTTGCGGGGAGAAGAACCCAAACGCAGGCAGCAGCAGTTAATGGGTTAACAAAATACTTTATTTAGGGGAAAACAGGAACAAAAAAAGTAAACAAAAACCCACAATGGGGGAAAACAGGGTACGACAAAAATAATAATTCAAAACATAAGACTTCCCACGAGGGGGCAAAAACTAAACTAAACCAAAACAAACACAAGGGCATTAAATAGGGAGACAGACAAAGGATAATTAATGAGGACCAGGTGACAGAGATCAAACACTAAGGGAAAGCTAACGAGACGAAAAGGGCGGGAACACAGACGAGACACGAGAAAGCACATGGCAAGCCAATATATAAACAAAAGCCATGTCTTTCTCACACAAAACCTAAGGCTTTGCCATGACTCCGCTGCAAGACCAAGAATAAACATGACATGATAGCGGAATCATGACAGTAACATAAAAAAACCGCGAGCACTTTGAGCCTTCTTGATCAACCAGTGTTACGCCACGTCTCGTCACGACTCAACAAAGACAATAAACCCAAAATAAATACTAAATAAAAATACATTATAAACATGACATTTGTTGCCTCTAGTTGGAACATTATTACTGATTATTAGGACTTATGTTGTCTTATTTCACATTGCGCGCCTGTCTGCATTGCAGATCACAAACACACAACAAGCTCAACCCGCGTTAGTCCGTAGCAAAGTCTTTTACAATGAAAATATACTTACGGGCTGTGAATCTGAAGCGCCAGACTGTCACCGCAAAGTTTTAATGGTTGGAATGGCCCCACTTTTTAACCAAAGCTTTTGTGCATAGCCGGTCTTAATCTCTCTCCTACGTTCGTGAAGCAATCGTCGGTGAAATGCGCAGCACAAACTTGAACATTTGGATTGTACTTTTCTGGAACAGTGTTGTAAATAAAATGTAACCATTCGTTTTTAGTCGTCTCATCTTTTTGTTAGGGCAAACTTCTTTCTTTTCGCAACGAAATGCAGCGCAAGTATCCGCGCTGCATGGGTAACTTATAACACACCAAAGACACAGAAAAACACATAATCGCGCCATATGACACCTTAAAATATTTGCCGATAACGGATATGCCTATCGATATGCTGTAAGTATATAAGTCTATTTTGATGATAATGATAGAACAAAAGGTGTGTTTCTTTTAAAGGAACACTCCACTTTTTTGGAAACAGGATCATTCTCCAACTGCCCCAGAGTTAATAAATTGAGTTTTACCGTTTTAGAGCCTATTTAGCAGGGTCTCAGGGTCTGGCGATAGCACTTTTAGCATAGATCATTGAATCCCATCCATCATTGAACTTGACTCTTCTGTACTTACAGTATATCACGTGCTGAGACTGGAGGAAAATGAAAAGTTGCGATTTTCTTGGCCGATATGATTAGGAACTATACTCCCATTCCGGTGTGATAATCAAGGAAGTTTGCTGCCGTAACATGGCCGTAGCAGGAGCAGTGGTATCATGCAGCGCATGTGGAAATAGGCTTACATTCCATCATCATATCCAACGTCAACTTCCTTGATTATTACACCGGAATGGGAGTATAGTTCCTAATCATATCGGCCTAGAAAATCGCAACTTTTAATTTTCTGCCAGTCTTAGCACATGATATAAGTACAGAAGAGTCAGGTTTTAAATAGGGAAAATATCAAAACTCTTTGGTCATTTTTGAACGCGATGCTACTGGTCTAATCGGATTCAATGATCTATGCTAAGCTATGCTAGCTATGCTAGAACCCTGAGATCGGCTGAATAGACTCCAAAACGGTAAAACTCAACTTATTAACTCTGGGGGAGTAGGAGAATGAGCCTATTTCCAAAAAAAGTGGAGTGTTCCTCTAAGTTTTTTCTTTCATGGCATTTCCAAAACAGGCCACTAGGATGCTCCAAAACCACTTATTACCCAAAATTGTTAGTCTGTAATAAAAAAGCAATCGTTCATTTATTTAAGTGTCTTTTAATTATGTATGGTGGGCTCATTTATATACATCCCAGATAGCACAGGAGCATCTGTAAGATGTCTGTTAAAGATCTGGAGATCTGGAAAACATCTGCTGTGTAAAAACATCTGGTAAACATTTTCGAAAGAGCTGTTGTACACCCATTCCAATCATACACATCTTACTGATGTGTATACACATCTTATTCTCTTCTATAGAAACTAATAAAAACAATCCAAGGTTTTTATTTAGTACAATTGCTAAACTAACAAACAAACAGACTTCTCCTGACCTGGCTATTCCGCCACACCTTGGTAGCAATGAATTCATGACATTTTTTACAGAAAAAATCAAAAAATACGAGACGACGTAGTTAAAATCCAACCTCCAAGTGTGTCTGATGAATTAGTGCCAACCATCACCCAAAAAGAAAAGCTAGAGTGTTTTTCACCTATAAAACAGGAAGATTTAATTAAACTTATTGCAACATCCAAACCGACAACATGCTTATTAGATCCCATTCTAACTAAATTACTAAAAGAGTTACTACCTGTTGCAATTGAGCCCATTTATAACATTATCAACTCGTCAATTAATCTAGGCCATGTCCCAGGACCCTTTAAACTGGCTGTGATTAAGCCTCTTATCAAAAAAACAAACTTAGACCCCAGTGAACTTGGAAGCTATAGACCGATTTCAAATCTCCCGTACTTGTCTAAAATACTAGAAAAAGTAGTGTCCACTCAGTTGTGCTCTTTCCTACAAAATAATGACATGCACGAAAAATTTCAGTCTGGCTTTAGACCGCATCATAGCACCGAAACTGCGCTCGTTAAAATTACAAACGATCTACTTATGGCATCTGATAAAGGTAACATCTCACTCCTAGTCCTGCTTGACCTTAGTGCTGCGTTCGATACTGTAGACCATAAAATACTTTTAGATCGTTTACAAAATTATACCGGTATTCAGGGACAGGCACTAAAATGGTTCCGATCTTATTATGACAGATATCAATATGTCCATTTAAATGGGGAATCGTCTAATCTAACGCAAGTAAACTATGGATTACCTCAGGGATCGGTTTTAGGACCCTTGCTTTTCTCCATATACATGCTGCCCCTGGGCAACATTATTAGAAAACATGGAATTAGCTTCCACTGTTATGCAGATGATACTCAGCTATATATCTCTTCAAGACCAGATGATTCCTTCAAGCTATCCAAACTGGCAGAGTGCATCAAAGATATGAAACATTGGATGACTAGTAATTTCCTTCTTTTAAACTCTAACAAAACAGAAATATTACTTATAGCACCAAAGACTCTGTAGTGGAGTAGGCGGGGCGAGACCGTGGTTCGAGACCGGTGAGTAATTGTGAATAAGCGCCAGCTGTGCGCACACCGGGCTCGAATCACGTAGGAGATTGGGAGCATATAAAAGGAACGAGCGACCGGACCGTCGATGAGAGAGGACCGGGCCCGAACATGTTTGTATTTATATTTATGTTTGTGTTGCCGGCAGTCGTCCGTGAGGGGCTGCCGGCTGTTTATTTACTTTGTTATGATTTGATTAAATGTTTAAATGTTTGCCGGTTCCTGCCTCCTTCCTTCCTTTTAATGAACTTTGCTACAGACTCGTAAACAGAATATATCAGATTATAACCTGCAAATCGAAGGCTGCACTGTTACTCCGACAAATACAGTTAAAGACCTAGGCGTTATATTAGACAGCAACCTGTCATTTAAAAATCATATCTCAAATGTCACAAAAACAGCCTTCTTCCACCTTCGAAATGTTGCCAAATTACGAAATGTTTTATGTGTTGCTGACGCAGAAACTCTTATTCATGCATTTGTGACCTCAAGACTTGACTACTGTAATGCTCTTCTTAGTGGTTGTCCTGCATCTTCAATAAACAAACTACAGTTAGTCCAAAATGCAGCCGCCAGAGTCCTAACCAGGTCAAGAAAATACGATCATATTACCCCAATTTTATCATCTCTTCACTGGTTGCCCATTAGGTATCGTATTGATTTTAAAATTATTTTAATTGCTTATAAAGCCTTAAAGGGTTTAGCCCCTACTTACTTAACGGAGCTTCTATCACATTACAACCCATCACGCTCTCTAAGATCGCAAAACTCAGGACTTTTGATAACACCTAGAATAACTAAATCTACAAAAGGGGGTCGAGCTTTCTCATACGTAGCACCTAAACTCTGGAATAGCCTTCCCGATACTATTCGAGGGTCAGACACACTCTCCCAATTTAAATCTAGATTAAAGACACATCTTTTCACCCAAGCTTTCACTAATGCATAGTAAATGAACAGCAGCTACGCTAATTATTTTCTTTCTGCCTTCGCCTCGGGATGCCCATCTCGAGGTAGGGAAAGCTCTGCCAGGCCCAGATGGACATCATATGCCCATCCCGACTTAGAGACTACGCCAGCTGCGGACTGACTGACCATCCCAGCTCCATCTAAGGCAACTCCATTTCCACCCAAGAGAAAGGCGACCATCCCATCTAAGACCATTCTATCCCCAACCGAGAGCAAAGATGGAATACTTGTCACATAAATGCTAAACTACATCACATGTCAGCAGTTTGAAGTTATAGCTGAGTTCAGTGGCCCTGATTGGGGGTTGCTGGGCTGATGTTCGTAGGGGGGGGGGGGGGGGGGGTTGGTTGGTTGTGGTTGGGGGGATTCTATTTGTGGGGCTGTGTGGGTCTGGATGGTCTTGCTTTGTGGTCGATGTCAGACAGCAGAGGAATAATGTTCCAATATGCCATTACTATTTTCTCTGGTTGTTCCTCTGTTTTTCTGGTGTCGATCGCGGAGTGGGACCGGGCTGGACGTGCATGGTTTCGGCGAGTGGGATTGCCTGGGTCGCGGGCGGTGGGCTCTCCCCCCCTTCCTCGGGGATGTTGCTCGGTGACTTGGTCGGGGTCACTGAGAGCAGCTATGACACGTCAGCGGGGATCTGGCCCTCCCGGCTGAGCCTGGTTTCTCCCGAGGTTTTTTTCTCCATCAATCAATAAGGGAGTTTTGGTTCCTCGCCACAGCAGGGCAGTGTTGGCTTGCTCACCGGGAGACTGCATCTATTTATCTATTTATTAATTTATTAGATATTATCTATTAGAATGATCTTGCTTGTTCTATAAACACTATGCACTGTGCTGTGTTTTACCTCTGTGTTTTCTTATTTTGCTTCTGTAAAGCTGCTTTGGAACAATGCACATTGTGAAAAGCGCTATATAAATAAACTTGAATTGAATTGAATTACAGACATCTTCTAGAGGTCTATATGAAATCTGACAGCAGACGTCTCAGAGATGAAGGGCAGATGAGCAAACAGCATCTGCCTGATGTCTTGGAGATAAAAATGCAGACATCAAATAGATGTGCCAGTGTTGCCAGATTGGGCGGAGCTACTTTTGAACGGGTTAGACCAGAGAAAATTGCATTGGGTGGGTGGACAAAAAATGTATATGCTTCATAAACACAAATGCTCGCATTGCTCTGTTCTGCGAAGCGTGATCACGACTTCACGTAATACGTAATAACGTTGAAAAAGGACACGCTGGTATGTAGCGTCATTACTATGTATGATCTGATTTGCACTCCTCGCGCAAATAATTAACTGTTATATTATTTCTGCTAGAGCATATATTTTGTAAAACTGTGTTCGGATATCAATGCGAAACATTATGTGATGTTTATTACGGTCATTGAACAAAAATACTTTGTAAATTAAAAAGTTGAGATGCTCTTAATGGTAACACAAAATATCAAGACGGCTTAACCTAATACCCGGTGTGTTTTTAACACAACCCTGTGTTTATATGACAGTTCAGACGCAATAAGACACATAAATAACTTTAGTACTCCTGTGCTATGTGACACGTCTTTTTTTATCTGCAAATCATATCGGCGTCATTTTTCATATTGGGCCGATGCCGATATTTAATTTAGAAGCCAATATCTCTGTGCCGATAATATTGTGCATCCCAAGGCCATATGCAATACTACTCTTTAGGTACTCAAGATTAATATGAGATTGGCAGAAACTGCATGTGTTACATCCGCTTTAAATATTCCATAATGGGTCTTATTCACAAAACCCAAGTTCAACCAATTTCAAGGTTCATTTCATTAACCATGCAAATTGTGCTGATGTCTATCATAAAAAAATGAGTCTCACCCTGATGCGTGTCTCTCCAGCAGCATCTGTACCGGAATGTTCAGCTGACCCAGGAAGCGCTTAATAATTGGTCGACTTTTTGCAAACTTATCCTTGACCTCAATTACCAATACATCTGTCATGAGAGCCACAAAAGTATGTTTCTACAAGGAGACAGAGAGACAAAATGAGTCAGAGACGTGTGTTTACATCTGAAGATCAACATGTTGGTCTGAATTGTTTCTGTAGACTTACAGACTCGTTTGTGTATCAATATTTTCCTAGCTCAGTATGCTTGCATTTAATAGTTTATATTTAGTGCGTTTGTTTCACCTCTCCATGCCACAAGGGGTTAGTGGTGTTAGTTGTAATGCCGGATCGTCTCTCTTGGCCATGATGGGAAAAGGTCGGAAAGCAGCTTCTCTTGCCTGGATGAATGCTCATCTTCAGATAAGGGTCTGGGTTGAAAAACATTCCCTTCTTCAGCCCCACAGCTCGGATGTCTAACACAAACAATAGACATTTGATTCAAAATAAAAACTGCAAAAACAAATCAATATATGGTGCAGAATAATATCAGTGTCAGTTATTCTGATTAGAATTCATTGACAGCTACATTTTTGGCACTTTATGGTTAAACAAAAAAAAACTTTAAAAAACGATTATTTTACCTGATAGAGTAAAGCTGACCAGTTTTCGACTGTTGTCTGAGCTTTGTTGTCCTTCACCTTGACCATCAGCCTAAAAGATACATTGATATCAGTTGCTACATTACATACACAGAAAGAATTTCACTCTAATAGGAAAGAAGAAGTTCACTGAAAAAAACTTTAATTATTTACTCCACATGGCACTGCAAACGTGTATAATTTCTTTCTTTTGAAGATGTATGTACCTGTGCAACGGATTTTCTTTCTTTTAATTTAACCCTTTAAAAGTAATCTGTCACTTTTGCAGCTTGAGTTGTTACATACAGAAGAACATGGAATTTATTTATGTGATTAATTCGGAAATGCGTATGAGTAAACCCGACGCTGTCACTGAGTTTTTTGACCTGAAGGGAGGGGGTTCAAGCAAGACCAATCACAGCGCTTGCAGTCCGCGTTGCATTGACTACTGCGTCCCTGCGTAGGGTACGGCGTAGGTCCGACACAGAAGTAAAAACCCTTAAAGTGATAACAAGCATCTTTTTGACTTTAAATGAATGTCTCTAAAATTCTTTTAGTGGTAGGACAACTTTTAACTGGACGAATTTCACTGCCGTTGCTTCAGCCTCCTATCAGCTGAAATTGCACTTGTAACTTTGGTGTTCGGGCCGGTACAAGCCCCGCTATCCCCTGCTTTACGGCATACGTCACGTTTTACTCTTAGCCTTAGTTAGAAGTTAGCCAACAGCTAACAATAAAACGAAACGATCTAGTTCAACACAAGTCTCCAAACCATCACCATGGCAGAGCCAGCCAATAAAACAAAGAGATAAAGTGAGAGAGTGATCGGACACGGATCAATATCCGACGGACTCTCGGCGATGCGAGCTGCAAGAGGCAACGGGTTGCAAAACAGACGGAGTACCAACATTAGCCTTCCTGCTACTGGATTTGAAAGTCATATGTATTTTTTTTCTTACTGTCCAGTACTTTTGAGTTTATTAGTAATTTGGCTGTGCTCAGGTTGTTTATTGGCGCACTGACGTTACTGGTTCACAATTTATAACCGTAAGGCAGATTAGAGATAATGTAATGTTGCCGGGTCTCAATAGCTTACGTAGCATGATCGTGCCTCATCACGAATTTAGTGTTATGCTTGTTAATGATGACTACCAAACCACAAAAAATATTTAATGGTCAAAAGTTGCTGATTCATTAGTTCATGCACGTATACTAATGTTATCGGTATCTATAGTTACTGTGCTAGGCACTGTTCCCATTGCGAGTCTAAGTTAATGATTGCACCCATTACACAAAGCACAACGCCTGGTCGCGAGTGTGTTTCCGAAAATATAAATACAGAAAATGATTTGCGTTGGTTACTAAACACATTCACGTCCATGCGTTGTGTTTTGGGTGACTGCACATGTGTTATGTAGCTAACGTTTGCTGCTATGTAGCTAGCACGCTATGCGCTAACCGCTAACAACAAACTGCTACCTCAGAATCTAGTTTGAACTATTAGTATAGCCCAGTAGTATAACCCGCGGGAACCAAAAGAGTGCTTTAGTACATGCACAGTTTATGAAGTGACATGATGTAACAGCTGTTTCTGCCTAGTCAACAAATTCATGTGTATGCGCTGCCCACATGGAAGCTTATACAGCGGCAATATTTACGACATTTATAACAGACAAGTGCGCTTATCAACCATATGGGGGAACCATACACCAAAACGTCTCATTGTCGCTTTAACAGCCTGGACACAAATACAGAGACTCATCTGTCAAATGACATGATAAATGGCCTGCACTTACAGCAACTGAAAAATGTCAAACCCCCAACCACACAGATGTGAGGCTGTGGTCAAATAGGCATTTAGCATTTGACAACTTATGTACTGTGTAACCTTTAGCAATGACACCCTAGTGTTTTTAGTGTACAATACAGAATCACCTGCTAGGAACACACAATATTGTGTAATAGATGTGATCCTTCATTTATTACATTTGAATTACTATAAAACATTTTCTAAAGGTTATGCTCGGAGCAACTATTATACAATTTATCCTACTTTTGTGGTACTTTTGAGCACAGAGCATGCAAATGTTCTTTACATTGAAGTTTATATTTTCTATTAAATAAATGAAGTATTACTTTATTCAATGAAGTATAACTATTGTATCACTAAATAGAATTATTACTATTATTTCAATAACTATTACATAGTACCGAGTTCACAGCCGCAGGAAAAATTAAAAGACCATTTTCAGTTTTTCTGATATAACTATTTATAGTCATGTGTCTGGGTAAAATTATTATCCTGTAAACTACTAACAATAATTCTTCCAGTATTGTTTCTATTTGCATTTATTAACAGAAAATGATAACTGGTAAATCAGGTCAAAATAATAGAAAAGATGATCTATATTTTTTCAGACCTCAAGTACTGCAAAGAACACAAGTTCATATTCACTTTTAAGCAATACAACAGTAATATTTGTACATCTATTTAGAAAAAGATGAAAAATACTTTTTTATGTAATAACCTTGATTTTATCACAGTTTTCATGTGTCTTGTCATGCTGTCAGTCTTTCACATGGCTGTTGGATGACTTCATGTCACTCCTGAGGTTTGATTTTGTTGAAATTCAACAGACACTGGACTGGAAGGGCCACAATACATCTAGAAATGCTGATTTGAAATGAAAATTTGGAATGGTCTCATAATTGTTTTCCGTGGTTATACCGAGTATGCAGAAAGCAATATTCTAGTATACCAGACAAAACCATACAATAGTGTTATGTTACATGCCATGAAATATTATATTTTATTAGATCAGAACACAAATGAGAGAAAAATATATATTTTAACACTTACCAAAGCTCTGGGGTTCTTGACTGTGATACAGGGAGTTGTGGCTCTCAATGCACCACTCACACCATGGTAGTATTTGAAAGAGATTCTTGTCTCAGCTGAAACAAATAAACAGAAGAGTGCCATCATAACAACACGCATCACACATTAGCAGAGTCTGCGACAACAACACACACACATTTCATATTTCCAACACAAGCCAATTTTAACATGATCCATGTTTTAGGATAAATCTAGGTGTCAGAAACCCAAACCCACTTATTTATTGAATTACGTTTATAAGTTAAGGAGAGTTGAACACTGTGTAACTCACCTTCCAGAAAGTACGGCCCTGGCTCCAGTCTCCAGACGATCTGACCACACTGTGTACCGTTAACTCCACGGTTCTTGCAGTCCCACATGTTTGATGGACACGTTTCATCTGGAAAATAGGACAGTATTAAAATACAATCTAAAAATTGCTGGGTTCTTTTCAAGCCGCAGTTGGATCAAAAATAGACGAACCCTACCTTTGTGTATAAATTATTTGCCTATGCTGGGTTGTCTCGACCCAAAATGTTGGGTCAAATATTAACAATTTGTGGGTTAGTCTAACCAAACAGTTGGTTTTGTCCCTTTTTGACCTAACCACGGGTTGAAAATAAACCAGAATTTTTTCAGCTTGTGTTTTTAACAATATTGTTGATTGCTGACATGTTGCCAGCATGTTTCTTTTAAGGTGATGTATCTGTGGCATAAACCAATTGAGCGCACTAAAATGATGACAAATTTCACTAGCAATCTACAGTGGGTCTATAAATTACATTGCCCACCATTAGTCGACTACTAATAATAATCAGATGTGGGACACATAACATTGAAGCCATTACTGAATATCTGCTTAGTTGTTGAAATTTAGAGCTCTCTAGAGATAACATCCTTGTGCAGGTTCTGCTGGTTTTCAAGTCGATGGCCAGTGGCTTTGCGCCCAGATATATCGCTTTGCTCCGGGCTCATATTTTTACATGACAGTGAGGATTGTGATCCTAGTCTTTAAAGAAGGTAACTGAAGGGCATAGAAGCTTTAGACTTTTCAGGAAGAAACAAATGACTGACTTATTTCTGTCTCTGCACACTTAGCTGATATTAAACAATGTATTTCAACATCCCAAATGACACACGTTATCTTTAATGCTACCACTAACCTATATGGTACAGCCCAATCCAGTCTGTAGCATCCACCTCTTCCTTGATATCCCACGAGATGACCAAATTCTGTCCCCGGCCCATGGTGAATTCTAAAGTAGATGCTGTGAGTGAGGAACGCCCTTGAGAACTAACCAGGTCCGTATCACTGTTGGCTCTGAGGAGTCCCACTCCAGCCTGCTCGGCCCCACCACGCTCGGTTAAACTCCTTAGATTCTCAGGACTGAGTGTGTGGCGGACATTTGGGCTTCGTCTACGTGCTGCAGACTCCCGTGTGGCCAGGTGATCCCGCCCCTGAGGCGCCATTCCTGGCGCCTGGTTGGAGCGGGGCCTGGACGGGAGAACTGCGGTGGCAAGAGAGGGGCGAATGGTTGCAAAAGTATGGGATCACTGCTATGGACTGGACAGGTTTGGAGGGGATTATAAACCTGACCTTATCTACAATCTAAAGCTCACCAGAGAAACCAATGCAGGAGGAATCTTGGCTGATCTGACTGGACATATCTAAGGTGAAAGCCCAGATAGAAACTCTCCTGGCATTTGATAATGGCTATTGACCTTGACAATTTGAGAATAAGGTATTTAATGAAACTTTAATGAATTTAAAAGCTTAGTTATTTCCATCGATTGGTCAGTGGGTTTCGGTTAGCAAAGACAATCCTTACGTGGCTCCCAAGAGGATATTGTTAAAACGATTTGTCTATAAATACACTACAAAGAAGATGACTATAACTTTTAATATCCCAGCACTGGACGGAATAGAAGAGAGACAGAAAGACAGACAGAGAAAGACAGAAACAAACAAACAAAGAGAACGGTTAGTATTTTTGTTTGACTGCATGCATATCAAAAATCCTTAAATAAGCAACCCTCTACTGCCAACCCATTAATTTATAATTTAAAAATAATTCCTTACATTTACTTAGACTCAAAGCTCTTTATATAGTGTGGGTGGAACCGACCACCAGCAGTGTGAAACATCCATCTGGATAATGTGACAGCAGCCTCATTGCAAGAGAGTGATGGCAATCCAAATATTCGGGGGAATCGGGAGCCAATGGGCAACTCTGGCCAGAGATACTCCATCATCTTTTTCACAAAACACCCTGACATATGTAATGAATACCCAGATTCAGGCCATTTGATTTAAAGGTGCTGTAGAAAATGTATAAGAAACGCTGTTGATATTTGAAATTCTACAGAGCAAAGAGTCACGTTTCCCTAAAGAGATAAAACGTTTTTAGGAAACACGCTCTGTAGAGTAGTTTGTCCGTTTAGGGCTGATGTAGAAACAACATGGTGAATTCCATGCAAGGGGACCCGCAGTGTGTAAACTGTGTATAGATAGAAATAGCTCATCCTAAGGTAAAAAAAACATACCGCTTCATTATAAGGTCTTTATACACATCTGAAGACATAGTTATGTATATAATATTGCATTTCTGTCAATATCCCCCAAAACATTACACACAGCACCTTTAATCAACCTTTTCCAGCAAATACTTTCACCACACTGGGCATTAGGCAAGCACCCCCTGTTGGCCACACAATATCCGCCTCCAATCGAGGTACTGAGCAGGATCGCCTTCTTTAATAAACTAAACGAAGGCTGTCTCTAGAAATCATCTTTGTAATTATTTAATGTATTGAACATTAGGGTTCATAACTCTTTGTTATTAATTTTCTGTTTTGGTAAAAGATGATGTATTGTCACCGCCCCACAAACACGCAATCTCATGAACGCACAGCAGGTCTCCTTGTTTCAAAGGCACCTCAGGTAAACACAGACCTGTAAAGGGATGTAATTTCGTTACACTCAGCAGCATCTCGTGTTCTTCAACACGCTCAAGCCCTGGCAACCACCTTTATTCCATCTCACCTCTCTCAATATCTCAAAATCATTCACATGGATAACTGTAGATAAGCAAATACATCAAACCACAATCTAAATATTTGCTCAATTCTATACTGTTACATACGTTCAATATCAATAAGAATCAACATGAACGTTGTCCTGGTAGAAACTTTAATATTGTTTGTTTTAGTGCTGTTTGTACAAATCCCAGTGTGCAGCACTATACACAGATCCAAACTCCATGGCTTCATGTTTACTAAAATCAAATGTCATTTTGTAATATGTACAACATTATAAAATCATTATAAATTGAGAAATCTTGCACTACAGAATAAAAAGAATTGCAAGTCTGAAAAAATGCTTAAGCGAGCATGCATGTGTGCAATGGCAGAGGTGACGTCAGCAGAGAGAGATTTCTGCAGTGTTTGCAAGAGGACGACACCTGATCTTACAGTTCATTAAATAGTAAATGAGGTCTGTTCACCTGTGCATAAATGCTGTGTGTGTGCTTGCCAGTACAGGAACCCCTCTGTGCACCAGCCGGAGTTACTGCAGTGTTTGCTATTCGACAAAACGGGCACCTTGGGCAGCTGGCATAGAGGATGGCACAAAAGCTGACACACACATTCAGGAGGATACACACAAGCACGGGAGAAAATGTCTAACTACACACTACTGCCCGCATTGTGTCTTGCAACTTAGCAGCTTTTAAAAGGGTCAAGAAACCCTTGTCATCCAACCTTTGTGCCATATATGCTGCCTGTTTATAGAATATCATTTTTGCTTCTTTTTGGGTTATGGGCTGGTCATTACCCATAGGCTCATTTTTGCTTATCAACAGTGATTTATTCTACATTATAAGCCACACCAAAACAATACACACCCTTAAAAATGTGCTTCGCAATGCTTTAGACCAGTGGTTCTCAAATGGGGGTACGCGTACCCCAAGGGGTACTGCAGGGTACGTGAGAGAAACTGACATTCAGGATTAAATAATGAAAATCAATAAATTATGATAATAGTATTTTCATATGAAATTAGGACTACACAAAGATGCATAAAAATAAATTAATACTTTTAGATATAATAACTTTGAATCTCATTTCACTGAATTTTAAGGTAAAATGATGTTGTCTGGGTACTTGGGTTGAAAAAATCATAAAAAGGGGTACTTAAGCCAAAAAAGTTTGAAAACCACTGCCTTAGACTACTAGAGGATGGTTCCATAAATTATCTTTAACATCCAAAGAACCTTTCTGTTTCACAAACTGTTTCACATATTCTATAGACCATAAAAATGAATAAAGAAATTGTTCTTATTCTCTGAGTGAATGGTGCTTTAGGGAACCAAATATTGTTCCTTTGTAAAGAACCTTTTGTAGCACCATCATTTTTAAGTGTGGACTGTAAAATGATGCGATCAATAAGTCAACATACAGTACACTGTAAAACTAAATCCAGTAGTTTTCCCTTTTTTAAATTTGCAGCCCTTTTCTGTTATTTTTTAATCTGTAAAAAACATTATGTTTTGTTTATGTTTATACATAACCTTTAATCATCCAAAATAAAGAATTTTATAAGTTACAGGGATTCGTCACTATAGTCAAGGTTTAAAATAGAAGGTGGACATGACATGTATGTAGGCTACAGCGATTATGATCAAAAGATGAAGACAGCAATACTTAATGTGTTTAGTTTTTTAATTTTGCATCTGGCATGCAATGCATAAAGAAATGTAAATTCTAAAGATGATACTGGATTGGAAAGACACGAGGGTGGTGATAATCTTAACCTTTTTGTTACAACAGGCTGCAGACCATGATCATACAAAAAAAGCCAACTGATGCACCGGCAGTAATCATCATAAGACGATTCTAAATTAATAGCCTTTTTGTTCTTTGCACTCATATCAGTATAGTTATCAGTCAAGTGGTTATTGACAACAAACTCCTCCACTAAGAAAGCAAATGTGTTCCACACTACGATTACATGCAGCGCAAAGATCATGGGAACATACTGAATTCATATCGTGAATTAACAGTAAGAGGCTTTGGATAAAACGTCTGCCAAATGCGTAGCTGTTTTCTCCAAAGACCATTTCATAATTCGACCTCTCTATGCAGTCCATTATAAATTATGAATACGCGCAACGTTTTTATTACTCAGCAGATGTGTGTATTACGTCACAAAAGCTGGAGCTTTCCTCAATCTCCTTGCGATCCAGCATGTTTTTATCTGCGGGAGGTGAAACCCAGCGCGCACCCAACTTTCATTGAGCCGTGATATCTTTTCTCACGACTGCACCGCTGCATGACACGCACGCATGCAGCGCTATCGGGTAACGCAGGGAATTCCCTTCGTCATGTATTCACGCATCACGATCTGCACATCAGCATGCTGCATTCGCAAAACCTCAAGCGTTTATAAACCTCCACCAGCCCCCCGTAGAAAAGACATTTCTACATTAAAATGCGTCAGATGTAAATTAGACTAGACCATATGCTAGTGCATTAATGCACATCTGTGACATAAATGTGTTTTGTTAATGTTGGGATGCATAAAGCATGCATCACACACACACACACACTCACACAGCACATTGTGTAACAGTGCACCTTCTGCGCATCAAAACACCAAGCAAACCCGCGGAATCAAACGGCGAATGCGTGCCGTGGCGCGTAAATTAATGATATTTTATCAGTGTTTCCTCACTTTCGTCTTTCCTGGGAGGTGCCGATCCTTCATAGGGCCTTTTCGTCCACTGAAGCGAGATTTTTGTCGCCTATCCGAACCCGAAATCACGACCGAAGAATCGGTTGGATATTTCCTCACTGCACAGGTTGACAGATGAGCTGCAACATCCAGGAAAAGATCTGACAACTTGATCTGAACGACTGGTGTAATTATACCAGGCAACGACGTTTGGTTTCCCTGTGGACGTGAGCACCCGGTTCGGTCTGGTCCGGTCCCCCCTCTCTCTCTCTCTCTCTCTCTCTCTCTCTCTCTCTCTCTCCTCCCGCAGCGCACGCTGCTCCGCTCTTATCATATATACGCGCACTGCTGTTATAAGGCGCTCAGTGCGAGAGCTGGAGGCTGATGAGAGTGACGACGAACCGATGCTGATGGGGAACAGATCTGCCCTGCAGTCACGGGACCCTGCCAGAAATAATAGGTTAAAGCCAGGTTAAAAATGACAGTCTTTGGTACAATACATGTGTTATCAACGATTACATTTGTAGGGATTAATCCAGATCCAAAGATTTTAAATGATCTTAAAGATTGATTGTTTGTCGTTATATTATTTATTAACTTTACATTGTTTACATATGGGGACTGGGACTTGTCACGACTAGGCCGTTTCATCGGACGCGTGCGCGCCTGACCCCCAGTAAACGTCCCTACTCTTGTTCCTTCTGGGCTGAGATTTCTATTATTTTGTTTAGTTGCTTTAACAAATTGATAGAGATGACTGAATCAATGGTTTTTGTGTCAGAATTTTGATCATACGTTAATTTTACTTTGTCTTTTGGGAAAATTTCATATTCATAAAGCCAGAACAATGCATTGTAAACCCAATTACTTTGCCTTTTCTACCGATGTAAAATCCCTATGTGCTTCTTTTCAATACATGTCTAAACCTCTGAATGTTAAAGCTATGAAAACTTTTAAGATTCGTGGAAATATAATTTCAAAATGTTCACAATTATGTGCCCTCTCTTCTTTTCTTTTCTTTTTCTTTTCTTTGTATTGTTACATTGTCCCTTCAATTACGTTGTTAATATGTTTTTCCTCTGTTTATATTATTGCATAATGTTTATTGTTACTTGCAATAATTACAATAAAAAATAAATAAAAAAAGACCCCCAGAAACGTACGGTTTGTGTTTGGCTAGTGTCAAATAATATAACTATTTATATTTAATTTAATTTATGTTGATTTTATTTTTTATTGTTATTTTACTATAATAATTGTATTTTATACACGATTTGTTGAATTTTGTTGTATGTTCATTTGATTAAATAAACAATTTGTTGAATGGGTCTTGTAGTTAAACAAACTGTATTGTACATTGACATCTAGCGGTTGAGTTGGTATTGCAGTCTAAGTAAAAAATACTGGAGAGGCAAGTCTAGCCAAGTAACGGTTCTTTTCGGTTTCTTTTGATTGTTATCAAAAATAATCTACAGGCACTCTATTGTTTGCTCTAAATGTCACTTGTTTGTGAATGTGTGCCAGAAGTTCAGTTGGGGTCACAAAAATGCTATCTTTCTTAGAGGAAAAGTTAATAAACAAATAATTTCTTTCTCTTCTAGCTGTGGTTTTGTAGTTTTAAAATATAATATTTTTGTGATAGTTGCTGGGTAAACAAGTAAACACTATAAATCCACACTGGTATTATGCTGAGGAAACTATATACATATTTTGAACGTATACAAGGTTAAACCTTTTTCCATAAATGTCAGGAAAGTTTGTGTGTGATATATAGTAAATCACAGTTACTTATTGGTATTTACAATTTATGGTATATTTTGTTTTACGGTAATCAAACAGACAGTTCACCCACAACTGAAAAATTGGGTTACACTTTACTTTAAAATCCTATTCTCGCAAGACTTTTGCCTCAATAAACTCCTGAATTGGTGCTAACTAATAGTTAGTAGACTATAATAGTTGTTTGGTTTAGGCATTGTGTAGGATTGGGGATGTAGGAATCATGCAGAATATGTGTTTTATAAGTACTAATAAACAGCCAATATGCCACTTTTTTGTTGCATATTGGCATATTTACTTATCCTCATGTCGATTAAATCTGAATATGACTCTTTCTTTTGTGGAACACAAAGATATAAAAAAAGGCTATCGTTTATATTTAGTTTATATTCAGAGTTTACATTCACACATTTCAAATTCTGAAACCAACGATTTATAGACATAAAAACATACTTGACATATTAAGAAACGAGAAACTCCCAGTAAACAATTTATTGGGACAGCATAAGTGCACAAAAACTGCACATAGTTTTGAATAAAATCACATTAGTGTAAATGGTCATGTATATAAACACTGAAAGCCACTGATTTTACAACACTTTACAAACCTGAGTGTTCACTTTGTAATTTCACCATATACAAATAGGCAATTACATGTTATCCTGCACATTTTAATTACAAAACAATGCACAACACCTCTGACACTAATAATGACATTTGCTGCTTATTTCTGGAACATGAGCTGTCCTAAAAACCACATTAAGACAACGTTGATCACAACCAATCACAGAAGCACTTTGCCCGGTCACTTATGTTAATTTAGTCTGAATGCCAATCAAAGTACTAATATATTAGCATATGTGCTTTTAGACCGTGCTCAACACAAAATCAGTACAAAATGAGCTTATACAGTTTTGGTAGTTACTGTACACACAAGTAAAATATGATCATTATAAAAGCACCAAGCAAAACAGCACTGTGATCACACTTGTATCAATTACATCTCCAAGTAAACATCTGTAACCAAGAATAACATTACGACACTGCAAAAGAGTTTAATTAGGCCATTTACTACTGATAAAATCCATATTGCAATACAAATAACCCTTACTATAACCCTACTTCCATAAACATGTTACCACTTCACAATATACAGCCGTTGAAAAATTAAGAGATCATTTCAAAATTATTTACAGTTTTTCTGAATTCACTATTATAGTATAGTGTATTATAGTATAGTGTTAAGCTAAAATGACAATTTTTGTTTTATTTTGTGAAAATATTGTTTCTATTTGCATTTATTCACAAAAAAAACCTGAAAATTGGAGAAACAGGTCAAAATAACTTAAGAGATGTTATGTATTTTTCAGACCCTTAAAAGCTGCAAAGAAAACAAGTTCATATTCACTTTTAAGCAATACAACCGTAATATTTGCATTTAGGAAAAGTTTAAAAAAATGTGATCACCTCGATTTTCATCACAGTTTTCAAGTTATGTTGTTCATGAGGTTTGATTTTGTTGACATTCAAAAGACACTGGACTGGACTGGGCACAATACATCTAAAACTAAACAAAATCTAAACTGTAAAAATGTTTAACTTACTGTAGATTTACATTTATTTAATTTACTGACATTGATATAAATCTACAGTAAATTACCTGCAACTATAGCTAAACAGACAGCAAATTATTTTACAGTGTAAACTATTTTAAATGAAAATTTGGAATGGTCTCTTCATTTTTTCCGTGGCTGTAGATATTTATAATACATTGGTAACACTTTACAATAAGGTTGTATTTGTAAACAAATAAATGCATTAGCTAACATGAACTAATAAACACTACTTTCACATTATTTATTAACCTTAGTTCATGTTAATTTCATAATTTTAAGTCTGAAAACACTATATTGGTCGTGGTTAGTTCATGTTAGTTAATGCATTTACTAATATTAACAAATACAAAATTAATGAAAAGTTTATTCATTTGTTTTATACACTTCTATAGATTTGTCTTACAAAATATAACAGTGAACAGCGCTATTGTTTTGACTGAACAATCTTAAAACACGACAGCATTTAGGTTTATGAGGCAGTGAGATGCATTCTATAAAAAGTCACAGCTAAATTGAGGCCTGTCACAAGCTACACCCAGACACAAACAGAAATATTGTATTTGATTCCCAAATACACAATATGACTGTGGAATGCACAGGCTTTTGTTCCCCAAATTACATCATTTTGTTCCAGATGGCCGATTACAGCTGAATTGAGGTGTTTTGTTTTACATCTGCTTCCTTTCTAGTTAAATGAAACAAGCTATATATAACAGCATACATGTTGACAGTCTTCAAATCTATCACCTGTATAAAAAAACTGTATTTTTGTAATGTCACTGCAAGTGTCCAACTTCTATCAACAAATATCATCACACACTGTAGAGACGTCTCTATTCAAAAGATAAAAGTCATCAGTACAAACATTGCTGTCAATGGGAGGGATAAAGAGCTGCTGTTGAATCAGTTTCACTTCAGTTTGAAAGCAATCTCTACCAGGACTTGATCCTGGATCAGCCGACATAATCAGATCCCGGCCTCAAAATATTGTGGCACATCACAGTGAACACCAATGAAAACAATCATAATCATTACGAGAAGAAAAAAGCAGCACATTTCGCCACAAAATGCTCAAATTGAGAATGAGGCCAAGCAAGACCCCAGCACACACACAACACCTGACCTGTCATTTCTCATTCGCAAAAATCTTAAATACACACACTTAAGTACAGTCACAGTGCAGATGACAAGCCTGTGTTAAAAAGTGTGTTTTGGTGAAAAACAGCCTGTGAGAGAATGATATAGCCAAATGTAATATACATATTGGATTGCTAGGATGACAAGAAGCTTTTTGAAATGGTATCAGAGAAGCAGGGGCATATTACAAGAAAGGCACCATTCCTTCATTCGACTCACAATGACAAATTACATTGGATTAGCTCTAAGGTATTGAGCAGATCAGATGAGGAAGCAGGAATAGAGACAGCAAGAGGAGTTGTGGCTACTGAAATTGTGGCAGTGATTGTAATACCTCGCCTTATGTTGAGAGACAATGTGATGTTTTAACATCACTTATTGTCCACAATGATGCTGATATAAAATTATATTGCTTGTCAATCCACATACAAAACATATAACATCTCCAGACGGAATGTTATGTTGGCGGTTAGCTGTCATACATGGTTTTGGCTAAATGCAACAGGGGGTTAGTATAGGAACTGATCTGAGAGAGGTACATCTGCACTGAAAAATACAATAGAATTAAACATTAATAGTAAATAAAATAGTTTAAGGCAGAAATAACAGATTGAAAAAACAGGTAGAGAGATGTAGCCAGACTAATGCACAAACTAAGTGAACATTTAAAGCTGTTTTTATTACCTAAAAAGTAGGGCTGTCAAACGATTGATCGCATCCAGAATAAAAGATTGTGTTTATAATAAAATATGCCTGTTTTCTGTGCATATTAATTTAGCATTTATTAAAATATAAAAGTGAATAAACATTAAATTATTGGTAAATATAAATTAATACGTGTCAATATGTATGTGCATGGGTTTATAAATACAAAATGAATATGCACAGTACACAGACACATAATATGTAAGCACAAACTTTTATTCTGGTCCCTACTAAAAAGTCAACATGGAACAGAAATCATATCCCCTTCTACTTTTCCAATGTAACGTAATTTCTGAATATTCCTCAGAAACAACAATAATTACATTAAACATTAGAAATTGTTTGAATTGTGAACTTTCTGAATGCGAGTATACAGTCAATTGAGCAGGACAACTTCACTCCTTACACTTCAAAATAACAGACACTGTTGAAAGACGCACCAGGAATCTGTGCGAGGAAAGTAAACAGGGATTATTATAGTTTCATGTTGACTTCAGGCATTACAACTAAATCTGATGGATTTAGTTCAACCCCTCCCAACCCAATACACACATACACAGACGCTAATTTCCCATACACGTACTAAATCTAATCTTAGTCTAAAAACAGCTATCCCTGAACGCTGTTCTCACAGTTCAGGACTAGGTTTAACTTGTCTGGGAAATTAGCTTAATGAACAACATTGTTCATTAATACAAACATACCGGAATTAAAAAAGGAAATACCCTGTTCAGAAGCCACAAATGACAACACACAACAAATCACATGACTCCAGATGTGCTGGTCCAGTGATGTCACCCGTGTGATCCCACTGAATGCACGCAAGGTTCTAAGGCTGTCTGGAGTTTCACGAATCCTTGGTCTGGTTTTAATCTAAGGTTTGAGAGGAGGTCAAAAATAACAAGAAGAGACCAAAAGGGTCAGAGCTGCAGACAGGAAGTGAGTGACCCGGTAAATATGCAGGGGACAGAAAGCCAGCATGCCCACACACAGAGGCAACAGCAGACGTGTCGTCAGATTCAGCATCAACCTGCTGTGATAATAACAATACATGTAAATACACATGTTTAAAAGTTTACATGTTTTAAAATCTTAATTTGTTTCCTAAAACCTTTCTTATATCCGAACATGGAATTTAAGACTGTGTGTCAATAAATATTTGGGTACTTTATTCTGCACATTTTGCTGCTTTCCTTCTGAAAGCTTGTATTCGTGACTTTCATTTTTTGCCATAAATTACTATTTTCAGTCACCGTCTAAGTTTGTCACTGGTATTTAATCATTTAAAAATGTACAGTGCTTTTTCCATTTCCTGAAAAACATCAAACATGGACATCTGAAGTTTTGGAAGGACAGCACCGATTTCATTAAACTTTCATTGAAAGTAAAAAACCTCATACACTGTGTGCATCTGACATCATTCATCTTTAGTAAGACAAAAATGCACAAAACCTGTGGAGGAGTGCCTGTGTGTTAGAATTGATGAGCAGTACAGAGCTCAAGAGCAAGGGCAGCGTGTGAGGCCAGCAGGGGTCAGGATCCAGATGAACCCAATATCTGATGACACATATAGACATGACAAATAACAACACAACTCTAAATGTATTATAAAAATGCACAAGAGATTTCTGAGAAGCTAACATGCACCTCAAACAAAGCCTTAAAGACCATCTTATTACCTGAGATTGCGATTCCAGTGGATAAGGGAAGGGGCGCAGAGCATCATGGGAAGGGTAAGCAGTGTGGACAGGCTAAGGTGGAGTTGCAGATCATCTCTCACATCTTGCAGCAGTGATTCTGACAGCAGAGGTGTGCCGTTACATTCTTTGCCTTTACTGTGACAATCCTTGCCGTGAAACCCATTTTCAGAGTTTTGAGACACCTTCAGGGGGACCTGATTTAAGCGAAACAAAACACAAGACAGTACAGATTGTGAGCTACTGTAATAAGAAAGTCAATCAATTTGACACGTTTAAGTGAAACAGGAGCTATAAAGATTTTTTTACCAGATTCAATACATGACTTAGTGATCTCTCTGTCATCTGTAATCTAAGAACCTGCACAGAAAACCCAAGATTAAAACCATTTGTGTCTCATTATTTCTCTTTCTAACACAACTACTTATAGAGCAAGCATGAATAAAGATGATATGATCACTCACCCTGTAAAAGTGGAGGAGAGTGGAGACCATTAGAGCCAGAGCACCACATGTGACACCACCCAGCACACTCAAACACACCATCAGGAGAATCTGAGTTCGAAGACGAAAGGTGCCACAGTCTCGTGACACTAAAGGTCTGCCGTAGAACAGTAACGTGACAACATGAGTCACACAAAAACACACTTGCCATCCTCACTAGCCAAATTATATAATATATATTTTTTATAATATATAACAATCCTGCCCATTATAATATAAAGCTGTTATTTTTACCTGTGCATTGGAGCAAGCACAAAGGATAGAAAATGGACGAAAACTCTAAGGATTGTGCTGCCCCAGAATGCAATAGCTGCACCTAGCACACAGAGCAGTGGGGACACCAGCCGTGGCCATTCCTGTGCAGATGCTTTTACATCTTGAGATAAGTCCTCTGCAGGGTTTAACGGAAGACTATCCACCCCTGGGAGACCCAAAGAGAACCAGATATCCCGAAACCAGCTTTGCCTGTGTGAGAGAGGGACGGAATAAAAACAAGTACATATGAACATTGAACTACTATATATGGATTGAAAAACTAATTAAAATCATTTTGTATTGACAACATATTGCATGATCAGATGTGTGTTCTTGTGAGATCTGAGACAGTCCTTATGCAGCGATAGAGCATCAGCATTCACACAAAGTAGAGCGACACTGTAGAGAAACTTACCTGAGCGACAGCATCAGCAGCAGGACAGGCAGTTCCAGTGTGTGCAGCTGTAAGGATTTACTCATCGCCTCTTGCATTCCAACAGGACGTCCTGACTTTTTCACAGAGCTGAGTTGAGCCCTGATCATCAGAAGAAGCACTACGGCTGTATAGACAGGCAGCGTCGGGCCACAGAAACGCAGGATCTAATAAGCAACAACTCCTTTTAAATATTAGGAATGCTCACAGATTCAAAACATATGAGAAATTTAAGATAAATGTAATGTCACACAATACAAGTTCACCTGCCCAAGCACTTTGGGAATGGAAGTCCGAAAAGACACCTGCAGAGAAACAACTCAGCTTTAGTGATAAACTAGCTGATGACTAATGCTAATGTATGATATTCATGCACTTAGACTGTCTGAACCAGTGGTTCCTAACTTATGGCTTCTTTATTTAGTCTATATCATACACATTGATTTCCATTTATTGTTCACTCTATACAGTTTGTGATCATCTCAATTTTGTTAAGTTTGAAATTGTTTTTTAGCATGGCAAACAATTTTAGTATTGTGTTGGTTCACCATTAACTATCCAATGTAAAATCTGGGTCCTGAATCAAATCCATTTGAGAGCTGCTAGTCTAAACAAGGGACCTGTGTGAACTACCTTATACTGGCAGTTGGGGGCAGTGTGGAGCTGCAGAAGGGCACTGGAGGTGTTGTCTGGGCGGCTGGTGTGAAGCATGCCATATATCTCACTTACTGATGGAATACTTCAGTGCAGAAAATGAAAAACGACAAAAGCTCATTATAACTTGCAAGAAATGAGGAATAAACAAGTATATAAAGAATTTCTCTGTCTACCTCGCTGTGGTAAAGGAGTCTTCGCGATACCAAGGCACCATCAGTCTGTACACGCTGGGTAGTCTGTCTGTAAAACAAAATCATTTACAGACAGACTTTCATATGCTGAACTGAATCACGAAGCACTGTGCTGATACACTGGTTACCTTTAGTGGACTTGCATTGACTCACGACTGTGATTCTGAACGCCTGATAAACCTGCAGAAACAAAGTTAAGGTCATTCATTTATCCATCTGAGGTGTTGCAAATCTTAAATTCTAGACAAGAGTATGCTACAAAAGTTTACAGTGCAATGGTATAGGAACCATACAGACCCTGTAATGCGAATAAGAGGATTTGTTTTGTACCTTCCAATGAACTTGAAAAATAAATATTTTAAATATCAAATATATAAACAAAACAAAAGTTAATACAGACCAAAATGCCTGTTGTGAGTGTTTACCTGGTGAAAGTCTTGTAACTGCAGTGTATGGAGCAGCCCAGAGGAATTAATGCTAATGTCACTGACAGTCAAACCTGCAAACAGACAGATTTATCCTCAATCATTCACCTACAAAAGTTAATTCTGTAAATCGAACCCATGACCTCAATGTTGCTAGCATCATGCTCAAACAGAGTTTGAATTGCAAGGTTTGGTGGAGGCTGCGCTACTGAAGTGAGCACAATGAGAAAAAACGTTTGCTAAAATGTATTTTATAGGACTACACTGTAATCGCAGAAAATGGAACAATCACAAGAACCATGCATTTACAAGAACCATTTAGTTAGTGAAGAATCATTACTGACGTATTAATGAAAAATAGTTAAAGGGCTCACCAAAGGACAGGACATGAGGCATCTGCACTGAGACAGTAATGCTCTCCTCTCTCTGCAGCTCACACTCCACTATAAACTACAGGAAGAGAAGACAATAATAAAGCTGAAGAGCACTGACAAAGTCAGTTGATTATGATTATGAGATCAACAGTAATATTGATACAACATTAAAGGAGTAGTTCACCTTCAAAATGAGATCATTTTTTCACCCTCACACCTGTATGACTTTCTTTCCTCCACAGAACACAAAAGAAGATTTTTTTGAAGAATGTTGTTAACAGCCCCCTATTCACTTGCATTGGTTACAGTTGAAGTGAATGGGGGGGGCTGTGCTAATCTGTTACCAACATTTTTCGAAATATCTTCTTTTGTGTTCTGCACAAGAAAGTCATACAGGTTTGAATTGACAAGAAGGCATATAAATGATGACAGAATTTTCCTTTTGAAAGTGAACTACTCCTTTAATATTGATCATATTACATTAGCAGCATATGATAAAGTGTCTTACAACATAAATTCAAATGTTTAATATATTGTATGATAAAACCCTTTTTTAAGTTACTAACCTGTTCTCCACCAGGGTTAGATGCATCTATGATGAGATGAGAGACATGAGAGAGCTCACTGATCTTAGCTGTAACAGCCTAGAAAAAAACAACCAATAATATTTATATTATTTAACACTTATTACAATTAAACATTGTAGAATGGTAATATGTACAAGAAAAATCAATAAAAATATATAGTGGATGTTTGTGGATTGACCTTATAGGCTGGAAGAAGTTCTGTCCCAGATGACAGATCTACTGCCTGCACACTTTGAGGAGAGACAAAACAAATTCTTTTAAAAAATCTTTAAAATATTATGATCATTATTGCTATACATTCTTACAGATTTACATGTCATTACTTGTTTTTTTTATGACACTTGAACCAGCAACCATCCCTGCAACTCAAGTTCTCCTAATCATAAATGCTGACAGTCTCAAACACTCGAGATGGAATTGATTTTAAGTCAAAGACTCACCACACAGAACCACTGATCTGAGTGCAGCCATACAGCCAACTGGACATTTCCTATTGAAGACACAAACACAGACATCTGTGTAAAATGCTTAGACGTTTCACAATGAGCATAAATGATGAGGAAAGTAACATGTGTTCGCAATATGAAAAAAAAAGTAATGTTTAGCCCTCTAAAAACATGTGCATATGAATGCTTATATGAAATGACAGCCTAACTAACTCCTAGCCTATAGGAATGTGTAATCCAGTGCGTCTCCCTCACCATATTATTACTGCGGCAGTGGAAATGACTGTAGGCTTTTCTTCGACTGGAGAGAGCGAACAGGAAGTACTTGACTTCAGCTTCCTGTGGACAAGATTGAGAAAATGGGTGATTTACACCAGCATACACTGAATGTGATGCTGTCAGAATGAATTCACCCAGAACATATATTCACCTTGGGAGCACTATAAAACAGACGGAGCGTGTTGACCTCCTTCCATGCCTCAGGAGGAGCTATTTGGATGAAAAGAGACAGAATTATACTGTAGCAATGCAAGTGAGATGAACAACAACAAATTCATAAATAAGACCACAAACCCGAGAAAGTGACAGGGTCCTGTTGTCTTTCGCCAGGCTGCTGTACTGGATGCCTGAAGAAGTGATAGTTTAGCACGGACATTCGCTTCTCTGGATCATCTGTGAACTGATGAGCAACATCAGTCAGTAACAAACTCAAACAAATAGCTAAATACTATAAATGGTAGTAGGACAGAACTCACCTGGCCCGTTTCAGGTTCAATAAGGTCAAAAAATGACCTGACTGTGGCCAAAACCAGCTCCTTGCACCTTCAAAAACAAGATAAACGATACATTTAAAACTAAGATACTGTGTCACAAAAAATTAATAAATAAATCACAACCATGAAAAAGCACTACATTTTTGGCTATTACGACACCAAATAGTTTAAAAGATTACAAATTATTAACTGACTCTATACGTTTTAAGCATGGAGTAACAAAAAACTACCAAACAATGGAGAGATGATCTGTAGAAACCCAAGTCCTAGGAACTGCAGTAACCTACAACAAAATGCAAAAAAATTCTACTTATAAACCAAATCAGCTGAAATATATTAACCCTTG
Source organism: Triplophysa siluroides (assembly GCA_006030095.1). Taxonomy (NCBI): domain Eukaryota; kingdom Metazoa; phylum Chordata; class Actinopteri; order Cypriniformes; family Nemacheilidae; genus Triplophysa; species Triplophysa siluroides. Next base: position 252,430 of record VCII01000724.1, read on the forward strand.
AGGAGTTTTAATAAAGAAACAGATTTTAGATAGGGTTTGTAGACTTACCACTAGGGACATTTTATTGAGGTCATCAATGGGACAGGACAGCGCAGTCAAACCTGAGCGCACCTGATAGTCCCGATGACCTCCACCCACAGAGAGAACCGTTACATTCCGAAATTTTTCAGCATCTGTTGCCCAGCGCTTACTGACTGTAGTATAAAACTCTACCATAAACACACAAACAATTTGAATTCACTTAAACTTTTCGTTGGTTTAAAAAAAAAAAAATCTCACGCACGTTTATGTGAAGGTGTTAACACATTTGCTTACGGAGTATATAAGGGTCCAAAGACAGCACAGGTGCCTGGTGCGGCGAGGCCTGGGTGATAATGAGACTGACCAGATGTGGGTTGAAGCGTGGCAGGGTGAACAATGCTCTTGCCACCACTCCACCCATAGAGTGACCCACCAAAACCACACTTGTTGGGGGGTCAGGCTGGTCCTGCAATGAGACCAACAAGCGTAAAAAACATAACCACCAAAGACGGACTGTCGATACTCAAGAACTAAGAACGAAAGTGTGCACAACTGCAAAATGTGGCCTTGAGAAATTAAAGAAAGTAAGACTCCCATGACCTTTTCACCTCTGACCTTGTAAAGGCGCAAGACGGCTTTGATGCACTCGTGAAGAAAGTGAGTCTGCCTGTGCAAGCTGCCCCCGTACAGAGCCACTAGCTCCTCATTAAAATCAATGGTAAAGACGTTCATTTGGATCTGTCTGTCCAGGTCCTCAGCTTTCCTTAATGCCACTGAACCGAGAGAACGAGCTGCAATAGAGAGTATAACAACTTATGCCAAATACAACTTATTCTGTCTCCCTATTGGTTAGATTCGATAAAATCAGTGCATTAAAGGTCCAGTGTATGATATTCAGCGTCATCTAGTGATGAGGTTGCAAATTACAACCAATGGCTCACTCCACCCCCTCCCTTTTGAAGGACTATGGTGGCTGACACAGGACTAAGATCTAGTCATGTTTTCGCTTTTTTGCCAAAGGAGAAAGCGCATTTATGGATCGCGCTCTGTAGAGCAGTTTGTTCATTTAGGGCTACTGTAGAAACAACATGGTGCATTCCATGTAAGGGGACCCGTGGTGTGTACATAGAAATAGCTCATTCTAAGGTAATAAAAACAATACATTATGTATGGTCAATGTACACCTCTGAAGACAGAGTTATGTATATTATATTGCATTTCTGTCAATAGATTCTCCAAAAAAAACACACAATGGATCTTTAAAAAAGTTGGGAGATTGCAGAAACAAACTTGTGTAAAAAATGTGTGTGTCATTGTTGTCGGTTGTCTCGGTTACTAATTCGCTGAATATGAATACAAGAACACAGCACAACCTGTATAAATGTGAAATTACATTTGGCACCAACAACGTGCTTTGAGTGTGACTGCACATTACAGAAACCCTACATTTAAAGGAATAGTTCACACAAAAATGGAAATGCGGGCACCATTTTTGGGGAACTTTTCCTTTAAGTAAACTGTTTGGCCAAATGTGTCATGAATAATACACGGGTGTCAAATAATTCTGCGCAATATTCAGACTTGTGGATTACACAGAAGCCTGAGACAGACCATTGAGAAAACAGTCCCATCTCACCTTGCTTGTAGCTGCCTGCATTGCCGGGCAGAAAGAGCACAGGAGCGCCCGTGAGTTTGAGTCCTTTGGTCTCCTGTGCATATGCGCCCTCTCCATACAGATACAGCCCGTATGATGGATACTGGCGCGCGACCCTCCGCGGGAGCTGCACGCGCTGCGGACGAGAGCGCGCAGAAACAAACGCGAGTAGTCAGGCGCAAAACGCGTGGTTAGAAACTGAACAAATAAATACATCAATGTTTTATTTTAACAGACGATGCATGACCTAATGTGAAGAATCTTAGGTCTTACTGTGAGAGTTAACGTAATGTGTTTGGGACTCTAGGAGTCAAGATCTGCCACGCTCGCTATAATAAATAGTTTAGCCTGATGTGATATATTAAGATGAATGCTTTTTGGAAATATGGGGCAGACTTATTAAGCGTGTGTTTTTACATCAGTGATACCCAAAGACGTGTATACTAATATATTGACCGATGCTTAGAACCAGAAATGTTTGCTGTTGCCAAAACAACAGGTAGAATGATAGGCATGAGGAAATACTGCCTGTATGGCCTGCAGCTCAACTGTGAGCTTTTGCTATTATTCTGGTTACACAACATTATGTATTTTGCTAATGGAAAACATATAGAAAACAGCAGTAATTGTATAGACTATTTCGGTTGCGTTATACTCACTCGGTATTCTGGGTACTCGAACATGTATGTCATGCTACATCGGTTCTCCTCGAAACCGAACAACAGTTCCCGCAACCCCACGAGCAAAACCCCAAGAGCGAAGCCGAAAACCGCGTATACAGTATACCTCATGTCTGCACGAAATCGGCTTGACTTTATTTACACGTTCATTTTAATCGCGTCTCCTTTTTCCTCATTGTAACACACACTGCCTCTTCAACCTATAGGAAACCTCCTACGGATCTGTCACACGTCTCCTGGGGTGACGACAAGATACTGGCAGGAAATGTAGCAAATAGACAGTGAGCATAGGCTGCACGGTTAACCAATAAGAAATAGCTTGGGGGGGAGGTGGGTGGGATAATAAGGCTGTAGGGGAGTAGTAGGGTGGCGATGAGATATCAATGGAGCAACATCAACAAACAAAAGTTGTTTACAATGACACAATGGTGAAATGTGGCTTTAATCTTCATTTCAACTTTGGTGTACTTTTAAACACCTTAGGCACATTATTAACTAGATTTCATTTTATTGCCTTACTATTTATAATCCTTTGCTAGAACAATTTGTCTTTTGTACAGTATCTTAAATTATACCGATAAAATTGAAAAAAAAAACATACAGATACCGTTTTTGATGTATGATACAAACACGTTTTGTGGTCAAAATACAGTACTTATCCTTTACAGTTCCTTTGTTTTGTAAATAATTTCAGCCAAAGTGAACTAAAAGCTAAAAGAATGTTGTTAAATATGCAATGTTTAAAAATGTTTCCCTGGTCAAATTATGTGCAGTGTGGAGGCAACAACAATTTACAAACATAAAAATCTTACAATGAGAACCATGGGCAAAAAAGAAAAGACTATGTATAAATATATAGCTTTCCATTGTCAAGGGGAATATCTAGAGCTGCTACATTATTTTCTGATGTTGTCTCAGCAAAGCCGAGTAAATTATACCTACATTTAAGGGCATGTTAGGCAATAAAAATTACAAAAATCACACTCAGTCAAGAAGCTTAGAGTGCTCTATTCTTGTGATGATCCAATCAGGGGTCACACCTTGGGTAAACTCCCTTTGGAATCTGCCAGAGGAAATAAGAACAAATCAGACATAAATCAATGTTCGATTAGTGTTATTATATTCATAAAATATACTGACAGTTTTTCTAGGTATTTACTCTTGGTATAAAAACGGTTCTCCATTAATATTTACTGATCAAGTGAAATACAACAAAATAGCATTTTACAAGAACCTCACATTTCACTTATAGCAATCAAATATAATAAAATAAGAGGGTAATTTTGGCACTCACTCATAATTGGCTGTAAGAAGTCTTTTGGTCTCTGGTCGCTCTCCATCTCCTCCAATGGAAACCTGGAATACTCGCGCACCCTCCACAGTGTCATCAGGAAGGCTGGCACTTGTTAAGTACCAGAACCTCATCAAAATACTTACAAATTTCCTCCCTGATAGCAAGAAAAAAAACAAAAAGCAATTATTTTTAATGTGTATGGTTTGCTTGTTGACACTAAATTATACCTGACATTTATGTATAAGTTATTAATACACATTTGCTTGATTTAAATTCACTCAAGATTTAAGTAACACACTTGCAAACTGAAATTAAGAATAACACCTGACAAATGTTGCGTGGTATGGAGCTTAGAGGGTCTCACCATTATCATCATAATAAATGCTCACATCTCCTGTAGTTGTGTACATGATCTCATCAGACTCGGCCGACAGCGCCCTCTGGTGGCTCAGAGCCAAATGAGAGCATTTTTCCTGAAGTTTCCCTATTAACTAAGAGAATATTTCATTAATGAGGGCACCACACAACCTAAATCAAGAATACAACTGTGTGCTTGGTATCTCCGTATGCTTACATCTTTAGCGACTAATCCCTCAAGAGCCTCAAAGCGACACTGAGACAACAGCCTTGACACATGAGAGAAACCCTAAAAGAAAGAGATGTTTTAGTCTTAGTATCTGAATGATCATGCAAAATATAATATTGGTTCCTTTAGACAAAATTTTAAGTTGCATTATAGCTATCTTCTGTTTAGGCTCATTCGCGTAATTTACCTGCACAATGTATTTTGTTTACAAATAAAAAATCTGGTAAATATTGTCGACAATTTTACATAAACACAAAAAGAACTATCCCCTTCATATATGACATCAATTATTATACACACTATTGACTGTTTCGTTCATGTTGGCATACTTGTTTAGCTCCATCCGTGAAGTCCTCGATGTTAAACTCTTTGTCGAAATAAGTTCGGATCAAAAAGAAGTAGATGCGGGTCCGAACCCAAATGAAGGGGTTCGGGATACCAACAACCATCACCTTCTGATTCTTTTGTTTGCCCCTTTCAGAGCTGTACCGCCGCCGAACATCGCATACAACAGACGCTGCGGGAGTGAGCCGTCTGGACTGATTTATTAAAAGCGACTTTGATGTAAAGAACCGAACGAAAACCGTGAAAGGCCTGTTGCAATTGCAGCACCTCAGTAAGGGCAGCGCCATTTTTCTCCCATCATCCTAAGCGGTCCATCTGTTTGAACAATCCGACTGACAATTTAGCAACACATTACAGTTCCGTCTAGACCGAAAACCAGGCATTAGACAAACACCACACCCCAAACATAGCAGTTTAAACTATAATTATTTAAATTCGTAAATGCATGTTTATTGAAGTTATGAATTCAAACACGTTTTTATAAATACAGAGGAAACTTCAGACTGCTAGAAATGGACTGTCAAGAGAAGCAGGAGGTGCCCGTCTACACCGATGTGGACACAGACACTTTTGCGAGGGACATATATCCACTGGTAACGAGAGTTATACATTGAAATACGCAGTGTTGTGTTTTTTTATGGGCTGTTGAATCACATATGTCTCATATAGCGTAGACCCGCGGTTCTGAAGCGCGTGACCCTTGGACCCTGCGTGAACGCGTGGTCAGTGAGTTACCTCGCTCAGAAAGGGGGACACCGGGAGGTCAAAGTGCACGTGTCCCCTGAGTCTAGAATGGACTTTCTACATAAGAACTTTGTTTACAGGTGTGATATTAACACGCAGTTTTTAAACATAAACGAGCCCAATATCAAAATAAGCGTTTATAACTCTGTATTCCAGGACTCTGACTTTTGATAAGTTTGTTCAAAGGGCTGCAGAAGCAAAACACTCAGAGTTCTTCATTAGTGAGGTAAGTTTCTTGATCCAGAGAGCAAGGTTGGCCCCAAATCTTTGGGATATCTGGGCAGAATATGTAAAGGGTGAAAACCCCTGCTTAAAAAATAATTTTATGCAATTTTTTCCAAACAGGATGAAAGCTATTACTTACGTTCACTTGGAGAAGATGCACGGAAGGTACCGTGTTTTTCAACTGAATTTATTAACGAAATTAAGATCCCACATCTGTTGGGCTCTGGTTTTCATTTATAGGAGCAATGTGGATTTATTGCGGCACCTAGTGGTGAGCTTGCACATTGCAACCAACAGCTCACTCCACCTCCCTTCCCTTTCGAAGCTGACACAGGACGTGTGCTTCTTTGCTGAAGAAAAAACATTTACAGAACACACTCGATCTGTCGAACAGTTTGTCCGTTTAGGGCGTCCGTAGAAACATTGCGAATTCCATGTAAGGGGAGCAGTGGTGTATGCACATAGAAATAGCTCATTCTAAGGATAATAAAAACATAATGCTTCATTATGCAAGGTCTTTATACACCTCTGAAAATATAGTTATATTATATTGCAACGCTGTCAATAGATCCTCCAAAAAACGTTACACTGAACCTTTAAATACATGTGTACGAGGCATGAAATTGTGACTGAGTGATTAATATACATTCCCTCAGTAATGCATATTTACTGTAGGTTGATATTTCTTTCTTTCCTAGGAACCTGCAGATTTAAGGAAGCAGTTCCCTGAGCTGGCAGAAGACTTTCAGATCCCTCCGTTCTTTGAACCTGAACAGTTTTTCTCTAGCGTCTTTCGTATCAGTTCACCTGGTCTACAGCTGTGGACACATTATGATGTGAGTCCCTAGAGCTTGTCGGTGAATCTTGTTGATAGTTTTCACAATAAACTTGTGGTCTTATCAGTCACTTGAAAGAATCTGTAACCTCTTCTGGTTTCTTATGCAACAGGTAATGGACAACCTGCTTGCTCAGGTTACAGGACGAAAGCGTATTGTCCTCTTCAGCCCAAAAGATGCCCTTCATCTCTACCTCACAGGTAATTCCTCAGTATTTTACATAAATGTGTGTAGAATATAAAATATTTGTATTACATATGCACACATGAACATAAAAAGTGAAATCAATATTGAACCAGATTTAAATTGACTAAATATAGAGTTTTTGCTGAATATACAGAATGTGATTTATGTTGGTGTAGTGCTGAAATGCACCTGCATACAAATATGAATTTTGTTATTTTAGGGGATAAGTCTGAAGTTTTGGATATCGACACTCCTGATCTGCAGCGTTATCCTGAGTTTGTAAAAGCATGTCGTTTTGAATGTGTTCTAGAACCTGGAGACCTTCTATTCATTCCAGGTAAGCCTGTCCTGACCAATGAATTGAATACTTTGTGTTGTTTTTAGATTAATAACACCATATACATCTCTGTGTATAGGCATTATTGGTATTTATAGTAAAATGTGGTATGTAATGACAGTTTAATTACATTTCCTCAGCTCTTTGGTTTCATAATACCCTGGCTCTGGAGTTTGGTGTTGGTGTAAATGTGTTCTGGAAGCATCTGCCAACTGACAGTTATGATAAGAAAGATCCATATGGAAACAAAGACCCGGTAGCAGCTACACGAGCTCTGCAAGCACTTGAGCGGACTTTAGGCATCTTGGAAGAACTTCCGAGTGATTATCGTGATTTCTATGCTCGCCGCATGGTACTGCGGATTCAAAGCCGTGCTTACTGTATGCAGGGAACACAAGAAAATTTAAATACAACTTCTTTTACGCATCCTGACTAAAATAAAATAATAAAGAGAGAAAAGGCTTCCTTTTCCTTTAAATTTGGAGACAATGACTGGATGATGAATATTTCTTTGTCATGATTAAATTACAACTGATTTAGTGCTAAGACAGAAAACTGGTGCACTGGTGTACTATATGTAAGGGATAATGTAGAAGCAGCCGGTTGTTATTGCATAATAAACCCTCTTATTTAAATTATTGAGCTTCAAAACATTTTAAACATTTTATTTTCTTATTTGTAACAGATGCAGACCTTCCATGATGCCTTCCGTTTACTCTCTGTTTTAAGCCATGACAAAACGAGATGAAAGTGCACTTAGATTTTTTGTTTATTTAATCTCATGTTATTAACTAGGTATATTTATATTTAATTGATGTGTAATATTACACTGCATATGTCACACATACAGTGTAGATATATCAAAAAGACATTCAATTCTGAAGAATGTTGTTACCTGAAGACCTGTTGAACATGTTATGGGAGCATTTGAAGTTGTGAGTTTCTGTTCATTTTCATGTGTAAGGCAATTCCTCGATGGGTGGAGATTTTTTTTGAAAAACGAAACCTAACTAGTACGCTTAGAACATATGCTTTATAGAGATTAAACAACTAAATATTATTTTAATCAGGTTAAAAAGCTGCACTAGCCCTTAAAAACCGATGTACAGTGAACATCTGTACTGTACAAAATGTATATGCTTATTTGTCCACCTTCAGAAACTTGTAGATTTGAGGAAACAGTTCCCCCTTAAATTGAAAACCGAAACTTTGGTGAATATAAAACTCCCCACATCTGCACAGTATCGTTTATCTCAACAACAGTTTGGGGTATCTGCTGACAAGGTAATCGTAAATATATAAACCACATATACAATGTTTCATAGCAATATTTGATAACTATGAGGCAATGGTCAGAATATAATTTTATTCTAGTCTCAATTTTTTTATTTTAAATATTCATTTGATTGTTTACTGGGCCGCCTTCTAATATCATCAGAAATTTTGCGATTCCGCATCCAGTTCTGCCAAACGATTCCCGATTCCAGTTAAATAAACTAGTACATTTTAACTATTTTCTCTTCATTGAATGTGTTGTTGGTAGTTATGTTAAGTTATAGTCCAATAATATGTGCCCGTGGGTGCGCGTACGGCCATTAAAGCACAGAACTGCTTGTGATCTCGGCTGATCCAAAGATTCATCACTAGGGTTATTCCTACATTTTAATTATTTTGGCGGATGCAAAAATGGAAATTTGTACACTGCCAAATATCTATTTGACCATTGAATGTGTGTAATTTATGAGACGCAGTGGCGTAACTTTGTTTTGAAAAGTGGTGGGGACAACGACGACACAAACAATACTTTAATAAGTTGTTTCTGTAATATCGTTGGGAATATTCATGGGAGTCACAAGCGCGAAAAATGTAGGTGACTCCTCGAGGTAATTCGGCCGCTATGCATGTTTCTGAGTGCGTGGAAAGCCATTACGGGTATCTCTCTGTGGCTGATAAAACACGGGTATTCCCTTCAGTTCAGACGCAGGCCCCCTCGCTTCAGCGGCGTTGTCCCGTCACTCACATTGCCGTGCAATGCTCCGGTGCTGAGACAGGAGATTCACAACCTGCTCGGAAAAAGAGCGATAGAGAGAGTTCCTCCAGGCGAGGTAGAGTGCGGTTTCTACAGCCGGTATTTTGTGGTGCACAAGAGAGATGGCAGACTTCGTCCTATTATAGATTCGATCCGCTCCCGGCTGTGAGTCGCGAAGCTTTGCCACACAATTTTACACCTGAGCAGCAAAAAAAAAAACCGGGACCGGGTCCGTGTGTCTTCTGGTCATTTAATTTTTGTTTTAGAAAGGTAATTTAAAAAACAAAAAAAAGGACCCTTGTTTTTATTTTCTACTAATGATCCAGAACCAAGCGGTGGAAAAACGAGTACATTTTGCGGTTCTTCTGTCATTTACAGAAAAGAGAATCCATTGAAAACGAAAACAGAAAAAATGCCTCACTTTTCAATTTACTGAACGGCATAACTGGGAACGCCCACAAAAATGAACTGGGAACGCCCACAAAAATGTCACAGACTTGATTACGATTGATTTTTGCTTGGTGCAGTGTCGAAAAGTTGCTATGTGGTGTTCTAAATCTCTAATAAATTACTAAAAAAAACCCAGATCTGAAGTTTTATATACAGCGATAAAAAACAGACCGGTGTTGTGCTGTTCCCCACATAACATGAAAAACCCTTATTCATTCAGTCATTTGGTCAATTGTACCCTGAGTTTGGGATAGTTTGTGTGACTGATTATTATCTTACGCTCTTTCACAGGGGTAGTTTTGTAGTTTTTAATCATGAATCATAAGAAAGACGTAAATGGTTTAAGTGGCCAAGTAAAATATTATGCTTATGGCTCTTAATTGCAACACTGAAGTGTTATTTGATTAAAATTACCCTTATAAATACTTTTGTCATCTCCATAGACTAGTCTATTAAGGAAACACCTTTGTGGCTTTATGTACCTTAAGGAAACACCTTCGTGGCTTTATGTACCGAAACAACAACCATGTATAACCAAATTACTACACTGTTTTTTTACTACCGATCAGTCGTGATTTCTTTAAGACTGCAAGGGAAGCTCAGCTTCCCCTATAATTGTCAAAAAATGAATGGTCAAATATATGTACTATTATGTTAACATTTTATTGACTAAAAATGCGTTAAACACGTTCATCTCTAACGAAAACAATTTCGTTCAGAATCAGCTACTTAGGTCGGCTGACTCGATTTCCTTCTCATTCATTCCCGTAGCGTACAGTGCATTACTCTGTTGAAGCCCAGCGTCCATTGACTTCAATGGGGCTGCTTTAAACAGTTTTTTTCAGTGCTTAGAAAAACAAGACGGTCATTGGATAATGCTGCGATTATGTCCCGCCCACGGACGCTCAGCGTCTCTGGGATGAATGGAGGAGTGGGCTGGCCCGGACTCCGAGCGTCTGTGATGATTGGAGGGTCTGTCATCTCTTTTTAATCCACTTTTATGTCCTAAAACGCTCGTTTTTTGGGGTCGACAGCTTATAAAAACGTATTTCTTGTTTTTTTTTAGCTTGTTTGCTATACACATTGTCACATATCAGCTTTTAGACATTTTTTTTTTTTTTTTTTAAATCATAAATGACAAGGAGGCGGCAGCTTCTCGCAATGCAAAGAGACGGTTGGTGTGGGCGTGGTCTTCAGATTATGACGCGTATCACTCTGTGTCTCCATTTCCAACTCAGTCCCATCGCGGATTTTGCATGTGTAGTCGAAAGACAAACTGCTGCAACCTTCATCGTATATTTCACACAATTTCACACCACATTCATTGTTTCAGTTTAACATAATTCCCACAGTTGAGGTTTATATTATATATAAGTCTGACTAGCCAGCTAGCAAACTGCACACGATGGCAGACAGTGCTAATATTGTCGACCTGATTTTGGCAAAGCCATTAGAAAGTCTTCCTTACGAGGAGAAACTTAGAATTAAACAGCAGGGCAGATCAACACCTAAGATTGATTTAGTGCAAAAGATAGGGAAAAGTAACAGGTCTTTTCAGCTCTCCTGGTATGACAAAGTTAGCTGGCTGACAGGAAGTGCTGTGAAAAAGAAAATGTACTGCTGGCCATGTCTCTTGATGAAACCATCTCATGGATGTGTTGTTTGGTCAAAATTGGGGTTTGGAGATCTGTCAAACTTTGACAGGGCATATAAAAGGCATGAAAATAGCTGCTGGCCATTGAGAGGACACTGGTCAAGTCACTGGAAAAGACGCCTAGTTGGTACGACAGGGTTACAGAGCATTTTCTTGAAAAGGAACGTAGGGCAGAATTTACATATAAATAAATGGACAATTTTTATGATTTAGGCCGAAAATGAGCTTCCCCTCTTTAAAAGATCAGCAGCCGCCACTGCTACTGATACATACCACATCTGTCAGGACCCGAGACCCGACACACATCAACAAAGTAACAGAACATTTTGTGTTCGCAGCTTATCGCTGCCTTGAGCAACGTTATAAACTTTAACAAAGTTTATAAAGCTTCCTTTATAAAGTTTCCTTAAGTTATAACGGCAGTGAGCTTTTAAAAAGTTATTGCCTCAATCGTTCACATATTATATTGTATGCTGTATTTGTGTATGTATGAATTAACATTTCAATTGTGCATTTCAGATGGAGAAAATATACAAATTACTGGAGAAATTCAGATTGGAAGGATTCTACAAAAAATTCCTTGACTTTGGGATTAAAGAAGAACAGGATTTTAATGACAGTGTCAATGACAAGACCTTAAAAGACCTAGGTATGAGTTTTATAAAAGTGATGTTAGTGATGTATCGTCATAATTCATGTCAGTATACAAGATGGTGTGAACACCACTTGATTCATCAAGGTTAATAAAGCGCACTTCCCAAGGGTGTACCTCTCTCAGGTGCTTCCATGAAAACGAGCACCTGCTAATTTTGTTTTGTTGACTGTTTTCTTCAAAGGTTTATCACAGGCAGAGATGGCTCGGTATCAAAACATGATCGCTTACTTGCAGAGAATTGGCAGTACACATACTTCAGAGATGCAACAAATGCCTGTGATGAAATCGCTTGATGCATTTCATGTATTCTACCGATATCCAAAATGTGCTGAGAGGCAAGAGATCACAGGTAAAGCCTTATAAACCTCACACTTCACAAACAATACTGTAAAGTGAGGAACTGTAATTTTGTAAAGGCCAAGCTACTATATACTATCCTAGTAAGATATCATTTTCACTGGATTTGATCATTTTCCATTATTTGAATAATGCAAAAAAAGCTAAAAAAAAGAATACATTTGGCTAAATCATCTATCGTACTTTTAAATGTTGCAGAAAATAAAAATTCCATAAACTATACAATTAAAGAGCCAAATAATGTAGCCGGGAATAGATATATTGATGACAATACATAAGTATTTTTCTTAAAGTTATACCTACCTGCTTTGTTGCATTGAAAACCAAAAGAATGGGAATACCACCCCAGAGTTTATCAATGTATTTATTTTTTGTAATATATTATTATCATTTATTATTTGTTTTGGAGTGGTAAAAATTGTATTGGCTACGCAGCATGATATAATGGAAGGTCCTCACCCAAGCTTTAAACTATATCATTTTTTTTTTTTTTATATTTAAACTGCATGTACAGGTCTAGATCCCTCACAAAATACAGTTGACGACATGATGCTTCGAATTTGCCATGAAAATAATGTTGATAGGCACACGTCTGTATGTCTTTACACTGCTGATGGTATGGCCTTGACAGATGATCCCTTCTTCAACACATGTAAGTACTCTCTTTAAGTTTGTGAAGATCAAAACACCCTTATACAAATATCAGTGCCAGTCTATTCTGTTTTCCAGCCCCAAATGTCATTTTTTCACATTTTTATTTTACATCAGATGCATGTTTTGGGAGGCATCATAAGCATTATATAAATCATAAAATTATTGGATAAATATCCGGCTCCAGACTGCGAATAAAGCGGTCGCATATGCGACCTAAAATATTAATTTGCAGCAATATTTTTGCGGAGATCGCCACTGGGGACCATGCAAATTTACACGTTATTAACTGCGGCGCACCTTAATTAACCGTGGTGTAACGGAGGCCAGAGAGAGAGAGAGAGAGCTGTGCAGGTAGACCTCACTTTCCGACCTCAAGAGGTGGCCGACGCTAGAGTGCCTAGTCTCAGGGCATTGGCCAAAGAAAGCGGTGATTAGTTCCAGACCTTCAGTATGGCTACGAGAGACTATATTCCAGACCGACGCCGGTTTGAGGCCTGGTAGCAGTGGTGGTGCGAGTGACTGGTTACACCCGCAGCTGGCCTTTTTCTCGCACGCTCAGCGCCAGCGCTCTCCTTTTCCCCCCACACTCAGCTTACCAATGCTCGATGAAGCAGCAAGGAATAAGCGACCGCAGATCTCCGCAGAAAACTCCCTAGAATTCCACTTGTTATTGACAAGTATATACACACATAACGTGAGAGTTTTAATAGTATGAGCTGTTTGCTGAGATGGATTTTAGTGAGCCTGAGGAGTGAGACAGACAATGTGATATTTGAGACGTTTAAAACGAAGTTCAGGGAACGTATCTGTTAAAGGCCATATTTCCCTCGATTACATTTTTCAACCTTTAGTTAGTGTGTAATGTTGCTGTTAGAGCATAAACAATACCTGCAAAATTATAAAGCTCAAAGTTCAGTGGCAAGCGAGATATTGTCTTCAACAGAATTCGCTTCTCGAGGGAAAGAGAACGGCTGGAATTGGACTATAGCCCTCTAACTCCTGGGGACATGATGTCACTATTCCGAGTGCTTTTAATAACCTCCGCTCAAAGGAAAACGCAAAAAAAGGGGCGAGGTGTTCCTTAGAGAAGAGGAAAAGCTACTGGAGTAGTGTTTGGTTCTCAAAGATTGTAAACATTTGACTGAGCTATGCGCTAAACTACTTTCTCTTTCATCACAGTCCTACAGCTGGTAATAAGAATTTAGCTACAAACATTCAAAGTTAACCAACGGTCAAATAACAGCTTCCATGACTTCAACATCGGCTGTGAAAGCTGTTGTGTAATACACTGATAATTGTGTGTGTGTGTGTGTGTGTGTGTGTGTGCACTTACCTCTAAAACACTTCTATGAAACGTCCTTTGAAGTCCTGCTTGCAAATGTCTCCTAGCCAATCTGCTTGTTTTATTATGCAACTCGGGTCAAATATAAAAAGGCAAACCTTCTGTTATTAGTGTTAATTAATATAACCGGTCTGACGCAATTCAGTCCGGTGTCATTTCCCTCGCCATAGTAGGAAAAGATTCACAATATCTAACAAAGACTGACGTTTGCACATGCACTAGCAGACCTCCGTTACACTTCGATCGATCCGCATGTTTTTAACTGATAAAGTGAAGTTGCTGCAATAGTTACTGTTTATAGCTAAAAGCCAAAGCTTATGAATACACGTGCTCAAAGAAGGGGACCGACCAATCACAGCCTGAGAAGCGGGAGCTAGCTGATATGGTTTGGGTGGGACATCTTCACACACACGCTCTAAGTGAGGAACCAATCACGAAAGACCTGGTCAGCTTTACCAATCAGAGCGTTTCGGAAGGAGGGACTTTATATAGCCGGAAGAAATCCAGTCGTTTTGTGAGAAGAGAGACAGTGGTGAACAAAAGACTTGAAATATGTGAAATATAAAGCGTTTTTTGAAATTAGAAACTTGAACATCCATTGTTAAACACCCATAAAATATAACCAAAGCCTCAAAAACAGCAAAAGACTGGGTCCTTTAAGACACTGGGTCATTTCAGATCTGTTCACAGCAATAATGAACGAGAGGCAAATTCTCTTGTTAAGTTTTATTTGAAGTTATCTAAAGCGTTATAGTTTTAGGTTATAGTTTACCATAATAACTAAACAATAAAATGTAGGCTATACTTTTTCATACAGTATGCCTATATATAGGCCTAATAAAGGTCGACATGAACATTTTCTTTTAAATGTTCCCTCTTTTTAAATAAGCAGAAACTGCTGTCATCTGCATTTAAAGACATTTATATTCTATAATATTTGATTTATAAAAGATTGTTTTGTCCTCTTACACAAGCAGTTTCTGCCAATCTCATATTAATCTTGATTACCTAAAGAGCTTGCATACTTCGTATCTCCCAAGTTCGATCAAATTTATAAAAGACAGATACAGGTGTACGATTATTTCTGAAAAACGGATGACCTCCTGAACGCGTATGGGGTGCGGAACTAAAGCACGATCACACAATACATCATCGCATTATCCCTGCATAACTGTTGATTCACCAAGAGTTAGGCTGCATCTAAAATCGCATACATTACTGTGACAGTACGTACTGAATTTGAATAAGTACCTACCTATCGGCCGTTAAAAAGGACATTCTATATAGTATGAGTGGGAGTGGTATGAATATATTCTGGACATACTGCGCCCGCCATGTTTTATGGTCATGTGACCCGTATGCTCTTTGACCTATGACGTATTAACAACATCCAACAAGTGAGCGTTGATAAAAATATAGGTTCGGTCCCAAATGGCGCACTCCGGTCTTGTGGACGACGTCAGGAAGTGCAGACCTATAGGGCACTAGGCACGAGTCCACAAGGCTACATGGGAGTGCATTTTGGGACAGACTTGAGGTCATCACGCCAGAAAGAGCAAGCGGTGCTTTCTAATCACTCTCGTGGTACTTTGTTGTCATACGCTGATCAGTCTGCGCAGCGCCGCGTGAAGTAGAGCACACTTGTTGTCCCTATGTTGTTATTTGGGACAGGAGCTGGCGTTTTTTATAGTTCTGTATTTCATGTTGTTATGCCACCCGAGCATTATGCAATAGATACTTATGTTTGTAATTCATTCATTTGGCATGACATAAATGCAACTGCTCATGTATATTAATTTATTTGTACACACTATACTTAATGTGCATAATGTGTTCTTAAGATGCATATATGTTATTTAATATTTTTCTATAATACAGAAGATGTGTTGTTCAGCTTTACAGATCCCAGAGATGACTAGATATAAATCTACAACAAAACAATTGCTTATAACCTTAAGAAAATGCAGTGCATTTAAAGGCGCTCCAGGCAGACTTCTGAGAGCTAAAAAGACAAATGGGACACCTACGGACTTGTAGACGTGACGAGCACGCGCAATTTAAGTCCACGAGACCGCAAGTCCACATTAAGTGCGCAATTTGGGACGGCCATAATAGGCCTTTTCACACTTCCGGGTTTTTTACTTCCGCCTCGTTTGACACAGGGTAAACGATGCTCCGGTAGGTACGACACAGACTCAGAGTTGTAATACTTTTTATTTATATAGATAATATACCATATTAACAGCAACATATCAAATCGCGTTTAAAACAGTATACAAGCATGTTTAAAAACATTAAAATGAACAAGTGTTTGTTCAGATACTTGACTTCCAGATACTTTATTTAAAACAGAATACAGCATGATTCACGACAGATAAATAATTACAGAAGCAATAAATAACTAAAAACACCTCAAATTTACTTTATGTGATTGCTGTTTTTTTTTTAAACGGAGTTATCATTCTCTTCAGGCGCCGTGTAATGTCCCGTTGCCGTGGTTACTCTTAGCTGCCACCAGTGCTTTTGTACCTGAAAAATAATTAAACAATTAAATGAAACCTAAAGCAACGTTTTTCGTATAGGCCTACTCACATTTATTTCCGGAAAAGCCGTTTATTCATCGAGCAGTAATGAGTATTACCTGATAAAAGACATTTCCTGCCAGAGGAAGTTTGATTTCTGTCGAAAGCCCTTCAAAAAAGCGTTATTACTGCTGTCAGACAACTTTCTTTTAGAATAGAAGTAAAAAATCAGTTTAACTTCGTTTTCTACAAGTATTAAACGACAAATGAGATATTAAAACATGTCTCGGAGAAACTATCCGTACTCCTGTTGGACCGCGCTGTTCTGAATTTGACCGCGCAAGAGTCGCGCGCCTGTTATGAATTTGAGGGTGCAGGAGGCACTTTCTTATGCTCTTGGTGACACGTGGGCGTGCTCTTTCTCCCGCTGGATGACTCGTGAGAATTGACCTAGCGTTAAAGCCGGCCCCCCCTTAGTTACTGTTGCTAACTCGGACAAGCGACTGGAGAACCTTTTGTCTTTCAATGGCAGCTGTCAGTGTGAAAACCTTGTCGAAATTGTTTTTGGTACATTTTGGACAAACTCTGTCGTCGAGGAGAATTCAAGTAAGACTTAAATATGCCATGGAGGGATATATAAACGATTTAAAAATAAATATGGTTGATAACTAATTTAATTTGTCAACTAAGCAAGGGTTCACAGATCACAACGCAAGTGGGAGAAGCCTCATGTTACGGTCGTCACGGTTGCAGGTGACAACATATAGGACCAACTGTTCAGGGAAAGATTAAATTAATTTGCATTTAACTGAAATGTAGATGTACATCCAGTGAGAATGGTTAGCTATTTAGGTTTATACGTTAGCATGGACTCTCTAAGCTAACTAGTTTTAGACAGATACGATACTGAAGCACATGATGACATTAATGATCTGTAGATGTAAACTACAGTATAGCTTATTGAAAGTATGGCAGTCTTCACTGATTGGAGTTGAATCAGGTTACTGCACCCACATTCTGCTCCTTTTTGTGTGGGTTTAGGAAATTGAATAAAATAGATTCCATTCCTCATCCTCCCAGGAAGTACCCCAGGCACATCGCTTTATCATTTCTGTAGCATAAAACGCCATAAAACCGATGAGAGCTTCAGATCTTTACAATGATTCTCTATGGCGCTGAAACCTAAAGATGTAACGAAACGGAATTTCATGTTCGAAAATAAAATTCTAAGACAAGGCAAGACAGCAAACACAGGACAAAGAAACATGAGGACTCTTAAAGGGGTCAAAATCAACAGGGACAGGTGCAGGGTATGAACTAATTAACAATCAGTAACGAGACGAAAGGGCGGGAAACACAGACCAGACCCAGAGAGAGAGTATGGTAACCAACAAGGCCCAAAACCTCTCTATCTACAGGAAACAAGGCATCCCGTCCTGGTTCTGCCACGGGACCAAGAAATATATGACAAAATGAGGCAGAACCAGGACAATGTCAAGCATGAGAAGCCAGCAGGTTTAACATTGTAAAGAAGTCAGAATGCATGAAACACTGTGGCACCCCAACTTTAATAAAATAAAAGATGACAAAAGCACGCACATCAACCTCAAGAGATAGTCGGCACACCAAAGCTCCAAAAATATAAAACATGTATTAATTAAAAGACTTTAATTAATTTAACATGCCTGTGTGCTCTAAACATCAAGTGCCATGCGAAAGTCTTTTAATCAATACCTTTTTAAAACTTTTGGAGCTTTGGTGTGTCGACTTTATATATTTTTTTTTTTCCCCAACTTTAATTAAAAATAAGTTTTTCCTTGCAAATATTGTTGAATTAGCACCAGCTAATATTTAAAAAGTTTTGGAGTTTATTTTTGTTTTCCCTTTATTTAATTAAACTGCTCTTGTATAGCAGACCATTCCATGATCCATTCTGCCTGTTTTTGTTACTTTTGTTTCACTGCATGCTTTATATCTTTGTTATTGAAGGGTCTTTGAAAGACAGACATATTGAGAGTGGAAGTGAACTGTATGCCATATTTACACCAAAAAAAAACCTAATAGAGTTACCTAAGAGAGAAATGACCAACATCAAAAATGAAGGACCGGATGTCATCCGCTGTCACATAATGTTACAGGTACTGATGTATAAACAATTTTATCAGGTGGTGCTTATGTCTTTTTGTGTTTAGCTGTAAAGTGGAACGTTTTTTATTAAAGATCCTTTGTTTCATTAAAATAAATATATGATTATCTTTTTACATTTATAATTATAAATATTAAAGGAAAGTGTCTTGTCAATGTTTTTTCTTTCCCCTACACTTGTTAACAGGGAGACTTTGAAATCAAAGTTGACTTGGAACATGAAACTTTGAGAGAGTTGAAGTGGCGGCTTTCTCTGGAAAGTGGTATACCAGTGTCCGTTCTTCACTGCAGGTCACTGATGAATTTCATTTTTACCATTTATACAGTATGACTACTATAGAAATATAATGCTTTTATACTTTTTTAAACTTTTTTCTTTACACAGACATTTGCCAAATCTTTCCAAAAAACTGAGTACCTTTGAAAACACTGAAGATTTGGTTCTACAGTTCTCATTATCAACATTTGATAATGTAAAACCAGATTTAAATCTCCTCTTCCACAATGATGTCAAACCCTCCGTGATGCAAACACAGAAAGGCCTGAGCGTTTTTCTGTCAACGTTGTATGCCATTGTATGTTTAATCCACTGTCATATAAATTGTTTTCCTAATAGATAAATATATATTTGCATATTTATTTGCAGTTTGTTATGTTTTTTTTGTTTTCCTGGGTTTTAGAATAAGAATCACTGTGGAGTAAAATTTAAGAAAGTTATTGCATACATTCGCAAATTGAGTGGATGCAACGCTTTGGCTCAGAGTTTGTACCAATTGATTTGTTTGAATGCACGTATGACAAGAAACCAGAAGGTATTTAATATATAAAGTTTATAATTATTATTATTATTTCTGAATCACTAGTATATAAGCCAGTCATCGTGAATCTTAACTTGCTGTTTTCATTTCAGATTGCTGTTGTTGAGGGTCTGTACTTTCTCTTCAGAGAGTTGTTACCAGATCTAAATGATACATCGGGCCCAAAGACCATTGAGGATTCTGACGTTTTTGAATATGCAAACATCTGCTGGGCTTACTTGATCCATCAAGGACAGGTACATGTTTATTTTTGTGCACATATTTTTCTTGACACAACCTTTAAATTCAAAATTGATTTATTTTCACTTAAATTTACAAATAAGACCTGACAGGGCTTGTGCAATGATGCACAACGTAGCTCTTAAAATATATGATGGAACAACTCAGTTTTATTTATTTGCACAATAATGTGCAACATATTTTAATAAACTATCCTTTATTCAAAGATCGATTATGCAGTCATTATTAAAGGTTTTTATAATTTTCAAAAAATGTAGAAAGTCTAAATCTGGTCATGGCAACCTAATTTAATGCTATTATATTTTTTTAAACAGAACGAGAATGCTGATATGGAGAACTATGCTACAGTTTCTCTGAAGGCATATCCCACAGGCTTTCAAATGTCTGAGCCTGTGAGAATACCAGGGTTTTCTGAGGTTTTTGAGAGGTCATACGTACTGGAACAAATCAAAGGTAAGTTAGATGTTTGTTTATACCTTTGTTGAGACATCACTGCATCCGTAATGCTAAACAAAGTTTGTCTTTTGTAGAAGGGACGCGAATTGCAAACTGTAGCGAGAGCAACCTACAGTTGTCATCAATCCAAAAGCCACAGATATTGAAAAGATTTTGCTCAGTCAGCCAATGTCATTAGGGGAGTTCCATTTGTGGATCTGCTGTCACAGTGCTCCAGAAAGTTTCAAGTAGGCCAAATTTAATCACTTTGAAAACATTAATTTCACTTTTATGTATTTTCTAAAAAACAAACATTACTATAGCTTTAAGGTTGAACAAAAGAAAACCTTCATGGAAATGTATGAGGATGCCAAACAGTTTGACCATTTGATTGTGACCCCACCCCTGCAACTGCTTACAATGGGAAATATGGGACCCCGATTGGTGTTTCTCCGAGAGGGTACAGTAGAGTATTTAAAATGTTGAAAACCAAACTGTAACTGTTTGAAACCCTGAGTTTTTATTGATTGTACAGTGCAAGTTTGATGTACAGGTACTGGAATTATATTCTCATCCAATGTTATTTACATTTACAGATAACCTCGGTCTTTATTTTTGCAAAGAAAAGGGAGATCCACATAAGATTCAGGTTTACAACTGTCTGTCTGGAAAAATTGTAAATGAAAATGTGGAAGATCTGGCTCACATGTGAGTATATATAAAGAAAAACTTGTTTTCATTAAGCTATTCACTCAAAGTAACCTCCAATTCCTTTTGACTTGTTCAAATTGTTATCATTTGGAACAATTTTATAACTACCTACAGTATGTGATTTTCTTTACTTTTTTACTACAATTACAAATACTCTCTCACGTTCTTTGTCTTATTTATTCCATCCAGCCTTAATGATGTCAGAAGTGACAACACCTTCAGACTCACCAAAACCCCCAAAGAGGCAATTGTGGTAAGTTTTGTAAGAATTTGTATTTGTTGCTCTAATTTGTTCCTAGTTGTATGTTCTAGTGACTAAACTATCTAATATCAGATATAATGCCTAGCCTAGTTGCAGAAAATTTTGCTATTTTTATCGTAACTGTATACATACTATGTATTTTTTTCATTTGATTGGACAACATGATACTGTAAGTGTGTGAGTAATAGAAATTTACTCACACTTAAAATAATATATTTTTGACCGTCATTTATGAGTGGCCTATGTTTGGGACTGTCACAACTGCCTCGAGACTCAGGGGTTGCGAATCTAAATGCAGCTTTATTAGCAGGAAGAACAGGAATAAACAGACAATAAGTCCAGAGCAGGCTGCAAACAGTCATAATCCAAATGGTCAATAAGTTCAAAAGTTCAGCTATAATGCTCAGAAATGCAGCTGACACTAACAAAACTTTGCACTGACAGAGAGAATAAACCAGGCTTATATAGACAGAGGTTATTGCAAACAGGTGAGAATGATCAGTGTTCAATGAGTCCGGGCAATGGGTTATGGGAAATGTAGTGTGCAATGACAGTTCGTGTGATGAGGGGAGTGCCCTCTAGTGGATTTGAGAGGGCACTCCACCTGGTGACTGTGACATCCACTTAAACAATTTCCAATGATTAATCTTAAAATGTTTAACAATTCCATTTAAATATACATTTTATATTAATATGCAGCACATCCAAGTCACTCATTAACAGTTTTGGATTCTGGAATATTTGAGTTATTTATTCTGTACCACTAATAATGCTAATTAATAATAATGCTTTATTATTTGTCCAGATGAAAGTACACTCAAAAGTTTGATCAAGATTTCTGACAAATGTATGGTTTTATTTTTGTCAATGAACATTTCTTACAGGTCCTCTTTGATTCAAGTTCTTCAATGACAGAAGAATGTTACGACACTGCCAGTGAGATAAAGCGCATTGAAGCTGTCAAGCAAATCTTTGACAGTTTTTCTAACAGAAGCATGGCATATGATTTACCACATGTCATATGTCTTGTGAAATTTAACACGGATGTGAAAACTATCCTTGATTTCACAGAAAATCTGGAAACCTTCAAGGTTTTTTCACTATTACAATACAAATCATTGCACTTAAAGCAAAAATGGTATTTAAAGAAATTACTAAATACTTATTGCATATTTCATTTATTTTATGTGTAGGAGCAAGTGCATGGTATTGAAGCATCAGGGTGCACAAGGTTGTATGATGGCATCTCAGAACTTGAAAAAGTCAAGCAGAGGTTTCCAGCTTGCAGATGTCGCATCTTGTGTTTGACAGATGGCAATGATTACAGGTATGTACAGTAGGTGTGCTTTATTTGTATTTATTGTATACCTAAACCGGTCTCATTTCAAGTGGTACAATTATTACTATAAGTGTTATTGTCTTATCCACAGATCTCACAATAACCCAATTTCTGTTACCAATCAATTGATGGACAAGAAGATCGTGGTTGATGCAATAGATAACACTGTTTTGCATGGAATCAGTAACAGGTAATGGGGTAACATCCTCACGAATGATGTTGACACTTACTGTGCAGATCTGAGTTGATATTTCTCCTGTGATTTTTAATAATAGGAGCATTGTTCATTTAGACTGCCCTACACACAACCTTAACTGTTTGGGCCTGACCTGGTCCAAAGAGTTTTCCCACCCTTTTAATTATGCTACATTACCACTCCATTCGTAATGCTTTTCATGTTTTTGTTCATACACAGTACCATATCCATAATTCCACAGATTCGGCTTTTAAGCTCCTGGAACTACAGTCATCAGCTTAAACAAGGGTGATTAGTTCTCACACTGTTTGTACATGCAGGTCTGAACTGAATGTCCTGCTTCTCCCTGCTGCTTACTGAACAGAGTAGACACAGAGAGAGGGGATGCTTCGCTGGGAATGTAAAACTTGCTCTTGCAGGACAGTATAAGTAAAGCAGAATGTTGCCAAGGCTTATTCAGAAAGTTGCTAGATTTGTCGCCAGTCGCTAAAGGGGTCTGAAGAGTCGCTTAATCTAGCGACAAACTCACCAAGTTGGCAACACTGCCTGTGGTTTGCTGAGGAACACACACACAAGTTTTGTTATGTGGCATTCTTTCTGTTGGCTTAGAAGCATTTGTTAATGATCTTTATAAAACGGTCAGTTCTGGTCCTTGATTCTGTTTGGTTGAGCCGAGTTCTAAGCGGTTATAAAATACCCCGATTTATAACGGCTGGCCACATTACATAGCCTTAATATCACTTTATTTACTTTATGAAACCTTGCTACGCATATATAATGGAATAACCGTTTTATAAAGCAGTTTTACTCCGCTTCGCGCCACAAACGCCCAAAGCTGTCACGAATTACTAGAGTCAAATGCAGGGTTCAGACAATATTTATTATCGGTTCACAAACAGCCAAAAGGACCAGAGATTCATAAATGTAGATCCACCGTAGCAGAAACAGAGCAAAGTTCAAGAGATGGCAATGTAAATGGCTCGAGCGCTCGGCCGGGGAAGTATAGACTCAAGGGGGAAACGGCTGTGGGCTTCGTTGGTCCTTGAGGGACAAAAAAAATGCGACAAGCAGGGAGATAATCCACAGTTCTCAGTGTTCCTGGCCAGTCAGAATGAGCGCCATCAATTTCCACTGCAGACCAGTGTACGATAAGGACAGTCTGTGGCGTGGGTAGATGGCAAATCCCCACCGAGGGGAAAGTCCCGAACTCAATGTCCACTCAAGGTAAGAATCCAAAAGACAGGGCACCCTTGAAAAAGGTATATTCCACAATGTTGAAACACTCGTTACACGGTAAGAAACCCACAGGGCAGATAAATACTCCCACAACAGGAATACTTCCACTTGGCCAATGACGCACAAGAACCTGGAACTAATCCACTTGGTAAGGCACACACTTGAAACTGGAAACTAGATCACTTTACAGAATACTTCCACAACACAAATACTTCCACTTGGCAGGATAGATGCTTGAAAACTGGAACCAGACCACAAGGCAGATTCCTCTCTAGGACTGGGATAGTGATCGCTGGGTAGACATCATAGCCGCGGGTAGTGGGGGTGATGCCCCTGGCGTCGAGCGAAAGAAAAACTGAAACAGTGTGAAAGATAAATTAATAAATGCAGAGACTTTTTGCACCAGGTCCGCCCACCAATATGTGGCCGGGGTTCTAACTCTCGCGTTTGTATTCAATAAAATAGATTTAAGACTTAAAATGTTTTTTTATTCATAAATTTAGGGTAAGGTTAGGGGTGTAGGGCTTTAATATTTCTTATATCTTTATATACTTTGTGATTATTTGTGATAATGATTTACACACTGTTATAATGGCATAATGTTTAATGCACAACAATACCGAGGAATATCTGCCACTTTTTATAAGAATCAATAGCATCTAACTACTATTTCTACTAAATCTTTATTTGAGATTGTGGCTAGGTCTACAGGTAGAATGTGTAATGTTACGGGTTGATTTCTGTGCTGCCGCCGTGCAGCATTCAGTTGTGTTCAATCGCGTGACTGGTTTGCTCATGGCAAACTGCGTTTATGTGTTTGTTTATATGCAGTATCCTATAACACTGGGATCTTCTTTATTCTCGGCAGCAACTCATGTTTGCCTCCGTTATTTATTAACATTAGACTAAAGCGGCTCGCCCATGGTACCAGTCATAACTTCTGCCCTTGCAAAAAATAAAAATCACAGCACCCCCTGCTCAAAACACGTTCCCGTACTATGCATCAGCACAAAGCAGAGACCCGGCAGTGCACCAATAACTCTGGAGCCAGACAAGACAAGGTGAAGAACTACAAGACTGAATATAACAAGTCAAGGCTAGGTTTTGCAAGGTTTATCAAGAGATCATTCCAAAGGGGTATTAACTCTGAAGGTCTGACACGGGACAAGTGAAAACACGGGATATGAAGGGAAAGAACCAGAGAATGAAATGAGTAACCGGCTGTGGCAAGAGGAATCAAGAGGCGATCCAGGTGAAAGCGGGGAAACATAATGAGGAGCTTAACAGGGTAACAAGAGGGATGGGGTGAAACACACGGACTCGAACACGTGGCGAGCTGTCAAAACAGAGTCACATGTCCGACATAACAAAGACAGAGGACAATAAGGAAAAGAATAAGGAGTGCTAGAGCCGAGACCTGACACTTAGCTGTTATAAAATGCACTGTAACCCACTGCTTCTTGGGGGTATTGCTTTATTATATGATATATTTTATGGGGCATAAAAGAAACATATAATATCATTTTGACCCATATAACATATTGTTCGCTATTGCTACAAATATACCCATTTGACTTATGATTGGTTTTGTGGTCCAGGGTCACATTTTATGTTTAAAAAAATATAAAGTACTATGATACTATAATTATGAAAATGAAAACGTATAAAATGTTATTTCACACACAGAAATTATTCGAAATTAGTCTCAGTTTGATTGGCTCTGTGTTTATTTTCAACAGAAAGACTTGACAGGAATTTTTGTCACACATGGCTATGATGTAGAACCGAAGAAGAAGCTTCCTCCACAAATCACCCATAAAGTGAACAGGACAGAGAGGTACAGTATGATTATATTTAACATGAGAAAAAAGTCACACACAGTAAAGATGTGTTTATAGACAAACAGGATGTTTCTATTGAAGAGAAGAAATATAACTGATAAAAAAGATCCCTCATATCAACTGTAAACTTGTAATACAAATAAATGTTTTCTTTCTAAAACAAAATTGTATAATGTAAGCCCCATTTTGGACCCATCAATTAAAAATATTAGTTTATTTAACTTGCTAGCATACAAAATCCATTCACTTAAAAATGTTAATAGAATTAACTTCAAATTATCAGTTCGATAGGCAACAAGAAAAACCCATAAGTGTCTGAATATTTAGATTTTTTATTATTTACATTGGGTCAATGTATTTTTTTTTGAATAGACATCAATTTTAACTCTGTTAGTAATAATGATGTTTTTTTACAGTAAACATTTTTTTCTGTGAAGTCATCTTTTCGTTCAATTATGTGTGCTTTGGTAAACATAGACCCTGTTCAACACACATTTCCTTTTACACAATAATAAATATACATGTAATATACATTTCTGTTGCAAATCAAGTGACTGACATAGAGCTTGTCATGAATTCCTTCAGTCCTTCCTTCTTTGTGTTATAACATCATTAAGTGTCTACATTGTGAACTGTATTTTATAGGCCAGTGTAGACTTATTTTTAATAATATATTTATATTGTAGTGTACTTAAAAAAGAAGATAAAGGAAAGCAGAAGAGGACACTTCATGGAGAAACACAGACGGATTTTAGAAGAACTGAAGAGTCTTCATTGTGATCCCCATCCGTACTGTACCGTGTATCCCTCTGAATCAGACTTCAGTAAGTGTCAATAATGCAGACTGATGTTCATGCCGTTTCTACATCAATTGCATGATTCGAGAGCGGATTTTTATGCATTATTCTACTATTACTTCCGTTTGGGACTTTTACCATTGCGCTGTCAGACATCCACACATAAAAAACTAAGAGAAAACCGGTAAAGCCGTTTACATGCAGCGTGAAATCGGAGTAATGGGCAAAAAATGTCTCGGGTTACGTCTGTAACCCTTGTTCCCTGAGAAGGGAACGAGACACTGCGTCGCCAAGGCAACGCTTTGGGGAACGCCTCAGCGTGACCAGCTCTGAGCACGTGTGTCATCATCATCCAGTAGTGAAACGATACGTCATAGATGACGTATGGACCAGGAGGTATAAAACAACATCCGAAACAGTCAACTTCAGCTCGAAAAAACTTCGAAGCAAGAGGCTAACAGGGATGTAGGGAGAATGGCAAGGTGACGCAATGTCTCGTTCCCTTCTCAGGGAACAAGGGTTACAGACGTAACCCGAGACGTTCCCTTTCGAGGGAACTCGCACTGCGTCGCCAAGGCAACGCTTTGGGGAACAAAATACCCAAACCGCCAAACACCCAAATGCCTGTCTGTGTGTACAAAAAGTCACGTAGAAGAGCACCTGGGCTCCCGGGGTGAGATTCGTGTCCAAGCTATAGAATCTCACGAATGTGAGTGGAGAGGACCAGCCTGCCGCATCACACACGTCCCGCATAGATGCCCCCGACCTTAAGGCTACGGAGGCCGCCATACCCCTAGTAGAATGGGCTCTGACGTCCAAGGGCGATGGTCTGCCAGAGGCCTCATAAGCCAGAGAGATAGTCTCAACTATCCATCTGCTAATGGAGTGCTTGGTTGCCGAAAGACCTTTCTTCGGTGAACCAAAACATACAAAGAGCTGCTGCGCTTTCCTCCAAGCTACAGTTCTGTGTACATACGAGTCCAGTGCTCGCACTAGACACGACAAATTTAACCATTCCTGGTCCTGGCTCCTGAAAGGTGTAGGACAGAATGCTTGCAGGGTAATGGGTCTCGGTACATTATCCATAACCTTAGGCACGTATCCCGCCCGGGGGAAAAGGAACGCCTTAACCAAACCAGGAGCAAATTCAAGGCACGTAGGGGAAACCGACAAGGCCTGAAGATCTCCCACTCTCTTGAGAGAAGTAATGGCCATCAGGAAGACTGTCTTAAGAGTGAGAAACTTAAGAGTGACTGAATCAATCGGTTCAAAGGGAGGAGCCGACAGCCCCTCAAGAACTGTAGCCAAATCCCAGGTAGGTACCCTAGTGTGGCTCACAGGCCTCAATCTGCGAGCACCACGAAGAAACTGTAGGACTAAGGGGTCTCTACCAACAGGTATGCCCCCTAGCAGAATGTGAAAGGCAGAAATGGCTGCCATATACACCTTTAAAGTGGATGGGGATAAGTTCGCAGCAAAGCTATCTTGTAGGAACTCGAGCACTGTTGAAACTGGGCAGTTGACAGGGTCCCTGCGGTGAGCTGAACACCAAGTAGTGAAGACTCCCCACTTCAAGGCATAAAGCTTTCTTGTAGAAGGAGCTCTGGAATTACAGTTGTGTTCAAAATTATTCAACCCCCAATGCTGTAAATGGTTTTAGGGAATTTAGTGTACATTTGTAATTGTATTCAGAATGAAATCCTACAAGGACTTCTTAAAGAACCATATGCAACTAAAATGACATCAATTAGTTTTGTAATACAGTAGTAAATGTTTCTTTTGTGAATTCTTCATTGACATAATTATTCAACCCCTTAAAGACTACCACTCTGAAGAACAGAGGTTCAATGAAGTGTTTTCAATCAGGTATTGAAAACACCTGTGGATATCAGGGAGCAGCAATAAAGCCTAATAAGCACCAATTAGGCAGCTTTAAAATGACTGTGATACTCAGCTCCTTCTAGACATTTACTGGTGTGGTTACAAACATGGTGAGGTCAAGAGAATGGTCCAGGAAGACAAGAGAACAGGTGATTACTCTTCACAGGAAGGGCAATGGCTATAAGAAGATTGCAAAGATGTTAAACATACCAAGAGACACCATAGGAAGCATCATTCGCAAATTCAAGGCAAAGGGCACTGTTGAAACGCTACCTGGTCGTGGCAGAAAGAAGATGCTGACTTCGACTGCTGTGCGCTACCTGAAGCGTAGAGTGGAGAAAAGTCCCCGTGTGACTGCTGAGGAACTGAGAAAAGATTTGTCAGATGTGGGTACTGAAGTTTCTGCTCAGACAATACGGCGCACCCTGCGTAATGAAGGCCTCCATGCCAGAACTCCCAGGCGCACCCCCTTGCTGTCCCCAAACAATAAGAAGAGTCGACTGCAGTATGCCAAAAGTCATGTGGACAAACCACAGAAGTTTTGGGATAGTGTTCTGTGGACTGATGAAACAAAATTAGAACTGTTTGGGCCCATGGATCAACGCTATGTTTGGAGGAGGAAGAACAAGGCCTATGAAGAAAAGAACACCTTGCCTACTGTGAAGCATGGCGGGGGTCAATCATGCTTTGGGGCTGTTTTGCTTCTGCAGGTACTGGGAAGCTTCAGCGTGTGCAAGGTACCATGAATTCTCTTCAGTACCAGGAGATATTGGATGACAATGTGATGCAGTCCGTCACAAACCTGAGGCTTGGAAGACGTTGGACCTTTCAACAGGACAATGATCCCAAGCATACCTCCAAGTCCACTAGAGCATGGTTGCAGATTAAAGGCTGGAACATTTTGAAGTGGCCATCGCAGTCACCAGACTTAAATCCGATTGAGAACCTCTGGTGGGACTTAAAGAAAGCAGTTGCAGTGCGCAAGCCTAAGAATGTGACTGAACTGGAGGCTTTTGCCCATGATGAATGGGCGAAGATACCCGTAGATCGCTGCAAGACACTTGTGTCAAGCTATGCTTCACGTTTAAAAGCTGTTATAACTGTAAAAGGATGTTGTACTAAGTACTAAGATTGAATGTCACTTGGGGGTTGAATAAAACTGATAATGATGTGAGCTCAGAAAAGACATTTGTGGTTATTTCATTATAAATGTTATGTTATATTTGTCTGACCTACACGTGCCTCTTTGATTTAATTGTAAGCAGGATGACTGAATGATCATAATCAATGTCAAACCGACCAAAACAATCAATTTCAGTGGGGGTTGAATAATTTTGAACACAACTGTAAGTATGGTCTCCACAGCCTCAGCTGAGAGACCAGTGTTTAAAAGGCTAGCCCTCTCAGAGGCCAAACCCATAGTTTCCATAACTCCGGGCGTGGGTGATGTATCTGACCTTCCGCTTGAGAAAGGAGGTCCCTCCACAAAGGAATCTCCCATGGAGGGTTCTCCAACAGGTTTATATTGTCCGAGAACCACACTCGGGCTGGCCAGAACGGGGTAACCAACAGTAGGCGAACTCCGTCCCTGCGCACCCTTTCCAGAACTCCCGGGAGTAGAGCGATCGGGCGAAAAACGTACAGGTGAAGCCTCGGCCACACCTGTGCCATGGCATCCAGCCCAAGAGGGGCCAATGCCGCTCAATGCGTGTTTTCCTGAGTTGCAAAGAGGTCTAACTCTGCCTGGCCGAACCTCATCCAGATCTGCTCCACCACCTCTGGGTGGAGTCTCCATTCCCCGGGCCTCAGCCCCTGTCTCGACAGGATGTCTGCTCCTCGGTTCAGGTGACCGGGGATATAGACTGCCCTCAGGGAGAGCAGCTTCCCCTGAGACCAGGATCTGACGTGCCAACTTGTATAGTTGCCGTGACAGTAGACCCCCCTGGTGATTTATATACGAGACCACAGCTGTGTTGTCTGTCCTGACAAGCACATGAGCTGTGGGAGAAAGTGTGCCAACGACAGGAACACTGCCATCATTTCTAGGCAATTTATGTGCCAAGATCGAAAATGGCTCCCCCAATCGGTTTTGGCCACATTGGCCTTCCATAACAGCTCCCCAACCTGTGAGTGAAGTGTTCCACATTCTCAGTGTGTGCAGGCATCTGCGTTTCACCTTGATAATGCGCAACGGGTTGCCCCTCGGGGAAAACCCTTTGGTTTTGAGCCACCACTGTAAAGGTCTCATATACATCAGGCCGAAAGGAATAATGTTGGACGCAGCTGCCATGAGTCCCAACAACCTCTGAAAAAGTTTTACAGTCAGTGACTGGCCTAGCTTTATTCTGCTAACGGCTGACAGGATTGCAAAAATACGAGCAGGCGCGAGTCCCATATTACTCCTAAAAAAGTGGTTCTCTGTACTGGAGAAAGCACACTTTTCTTGGTATTCAGCCTCAGCCCTAGTTCCTCCATATGTGCGAGAACAACATCTCGATGTTGAACCGCCAGATGTTCCGACTTTGCTAGAATGAGCCAATCGTTTATGTAATTTAACACGCGAATGCCCTTCATGCGCAACGGAGCTAGGGGTGCATCCACGCACTTCATGAACGTGCGTAGAGACAGAGCCAGGCCGAACCCGATATTGAGTGACCGCTAGGGCTCAGCAAGCCTCGATTGGCCGAGCCGGCTGAACCCTTCGGAGGCACTGAGAAGGAACGGGCACCGTATAATGAGGTGCCATCGCACACTCCCCAGGGGGAAATGCTGACCTGCTGTCAGGGCTTTCTTGTTTTCCCCTTTCCTCGCCTGAATGACTGCCCTCAGGTCAGTCCCAGGTTTGTAAGGCTGCGGATGATAATGCCTTCCTGAACCCCCATCCTTCTGGGGTGGGGCTCGAGAAGCAACACTCTGACGCTCACGATAGCTAGTCGACGCCTGTGGCTGTTCCCGCCCAGCCGCCCCGGGAGTTTGTCCGCGGCTGGGGAGATAAAGTTTAAATGCCGCAGCCTGTTTCTTAGTCTCCTCGAACCTCTCAACAACGGTGTCTACAGCGTTGCCAAAAAGGCCCGTAGGGGACAATGGGGCGTCCAGAGGAAATGACTTGTCAGATGGTTTCATGTCTGACAGGTTCAACCATAAATGCCTCTCAGTGGCTAACATAGCGCCCATTGAGCGGCCCAAAGAACGGGCCGCCTCACGAGTAGCACGGAGAGAAACATCTATAGCATGACGGACGGGTTGTAAAACATCCGCCGCCACCAGCCCCGTGTCGACCAATTCACGTAGCTCATCAGCCTGATACACCTGAAGTAGTGCCACAGAGTGTTAACATGCCCCAGACTGCCCCGCTGCCGCATATGCCTTGCCGACCAAAGTCAATGTCACCCTGCATGGCTTTGATGGCAAGGTAGGGGCTTTTAGGGACGAAGCTGCGGATGGAGACAGATAGCTCGCAAGCGTCTGTTCTATCCTCGGCATCGCCCCGTAACCCTGTTCTTTATTGCCCTGAACATTAGAGTAAATGCAGGTCTGTGGCGTGAAAACTCGCGTTGTATAAGGGCGCTGCCACGACCTACACACCTCTTGATGTAGGTCAGTAAAGAAGGGGAGTTTGCGTCGTGAGGGTTGTGTGCTATGCTTAAGACATCGCTCGTCCATCTTACTCTCAGGACGAGCGTTTGGTTTATCTTGCGACCAGTCTATTGTCAGTTGGGCTACCGCAGCTGTCATGACTTCCACCAGATCGGCGTGTACCGATGCAGCAAGAGGGGGGACATAATCTAACTCTCCTGCTTCGATACTAGTTATATCTACATCCTCAGATGCAGAACATAGCCGAACCGGACTCCCTCTCTGAGCGGGAGAAATCGCAGTGCGTGCTCCCGACTCAGCAGAGAGAGAGGTGGAAGCCACGGAGGGCAGAGAGAAGCCGGAGCATGTCTCTTCAGCCTCCATGACGTCCATCTGCGAGCCCCACGAGCGAAGCACCTGGGCGTGCTTACAAAATAGTGCCATGCGGGAACGGAGCGTATGCTGTGGTAAAAGACAACAGGGCACACAGTCAGCTCCCTCGAGCGCTGACTGTGCATGCTCCGCTCCCAGACAGACAACGCAGAGATCATGCGTATCCTTGTTCGGGATAAAACGCGAACAAGGAGGAGCACAAGGTCTGAAATTTTTCTCTGACATGTTAGCAAACTGGCTAACCAAACACGCTTCTTTTACAAAACACACTCACGCTTCTTTTAACTACACACACACACACAGAGCCACTTGCTGAGAAGAAAAGAGCTAAAGTTGACTGTTTCGGATGTTGTTTTATACCTCCTGGTCCTGGTCAGAGCTGGTCACGCTGAGGCGTTCCCCAAAGCGTTGCCTTGGTGACGCAGTGCGAGTTCCCTCGAAAGGGAACTACCTCTGCTGGGTTTTGCTTACGCCGTTTATGAGCTTCCCCGATAAATGGAAACCGTTTAATGCATTTACATGACATTCACGTTATCAGCTTATTAAGCATAATCGGAGTAAGACTGTGCATGTACAGTAAACGCACTCAATGATGAAATTTGTTGTCTTCAAGTATCTAACATTTGTTTCAGCATTCTGGAGGATTATCATGAAAGGACCTCCAGAAACCCCCTATGAGAAAGGAGTTTTTGAGCTGTACTGTGAGTTTGGTTCTGATTATCCAGTGAAAGCACCTCTTGTGCGATTCTTCACTCCCGTATCCTTAACACTTGGAACCACTGTAGTTTTTATAAACAAATTCCTGTTTTTGTATTAATTATCCAATTGCATGAATTACACAGATATTTATAAATATTTAATTGAACATTCCAAAGTAAATTAAGTATTGGATTTCAAAATTCACTTCTGTTTAGTATGAAGATGCATGTAAAATGAAATGTTTGAAATAAGCGAAATTACTTACTAATTTAGCTTAAATACTATGTTTTTACCACATGGTTACACTCACAAAGTCTGTAGATGTGAATTCATTCGGCTATCAAAACACTCGATTCTGATTTATACAATACAATACCTTTATTTATATAGCACGATTTAAAACAACCAAGGTTGACCAAAGTGATTTTCAACATGCTAAAAAACAATAAAAAAGGCAGATAATAAGTAGGCACACTAAAACTTAAAATAGTATAGAATGTACACAGGCTGTAAAATGTGTGGCGCTCCTAGAGATCACACTAAAAGACTGGTTTTCAAAGGACATAGAAGGCCAAAGAGAAAAGGTGGGTCTTTTAGGTAGATTTAAAGACAGACAGGGTTGGGGCAGTTCTAATATGGGGGGGTAGGTTGTTCCATAGTCTCGGGCGGGCAACTGAAAAAGTGTGGTCGCCTCGTGTTTGTAGCCTAGTCTTAGGGACACGCAACAGGTGGGAGTTTGTGGATCTAACCGGTTTTTAGAGTTTATGAGGCAGCAGAACTTCAGCCAAGTAAACTGCAGGTGGCAAGTTGTGAAGTGACTTAAAAACAAAGAAGAGTATTTTAAAATCAATTCTATGCTTTACGCGTAGCCAGTGAAATGAAATTAAAACCGGTGTAATGGACTATATTTGCACTTTCCGGCGAGAACCCGAGGTGCTGCATTCTGGACTAATTGTAGACGAGAGAGACAAGACAACGGAGCACCAACATAAAGAGAATTTCAATAGTCAAGCCTCGTAATAACAAATGCATGTATTGCTACTTCAAGCTTCTTTAAAGACAGGAATGGCTTTACTTGGGAGAGAAGCCTGATATTGTAAAAACAAGACTTGACGACAGAATTTATCTGCTTATTAAAATTAAGATTATTGTCAAGCCAGACACCCAAGTTTCTAACACAGGTGGTAATGTATGGTGACAGAGATGAAGTATCAAAGTCATAGATGCTTCGCTCATTGGGTCCAAACTAGATGAATTCCGTTTTGCTCTCCTTAAAGCATAATAAATGAGTTGCTAGCCAAAGTTTTAGTTCATCCAAGCAATCCAAAATGTGCTTAATGGCGTTTCTATTTCCATTTCTGTTAACATTTGGTTTTATATTTTACAAATACTAATATTCTGGTAAATTGATCATAGATTGCTTAGCCTGCAGTCTCTCAAAGGGCAGCCTTACTTCAAACAGTTAAAGGACTGTTATATTGAGTTAAAGTTACTGTTAAAAATGAATGCTAAATAAGTATGTATAAAATATGTTAATCAATAAAAATATGAATTGATTGGACTATTGATTACAGTAGCTAATTGTGCAGCATATAAATCCTTAACTGAAATGTAGATTTACCACTGCAACATCAACAATGTGGGAAGGATTTGCCACCACATATTTGATCGAAACTACTCCTCTGATGTTACTATGAGAGAGATCCTGGATGCTGTGTATGGACTTCTGATACTCCCAGAGGCTGCAGATCCACTGGACAGGTATCCTCTTATTATTCAAGCTTGTTTAAAACATTTATTAACAACAAGTTTTTTTGGTGTGGAGATAATGTGGGTTTATATATTTGTTTACTATTTACTGTAGCTTTAACGGCACACCTTTACCATAGTGCAGAATCATAAAATATTGTGTAAAATGGAAATTAACTGTAGTAACTTAAATAGTAGATTTTTTTGTTTACTGTCTATATTTTATCTAGTGTTTTGGCAGAAGAATTCCAGACAAACAAACAAGGCTTTGAACAAGCAGCCAAAGCTGAGACAGCGAAAAGCGCTGGTCAGTCTGTTGAATCCATTGACATGGTAATATTTTCATTTTCAAAATCAATGTTTTGAAATCAGACACTATGTAAACAATTAATAAAATATACCAAAAAGTGAATTTGGTAATAAAATGTAATACAAATACGTTTATATAATAGTGAATACATATACCTTACAGTACAACCTTTGAATTGGAATTTCACATGAGAAGTCACATCATTAGATTCATCTACTTTGTGTGTGTTTGTGTGTCTGTGTCTGTTTCAGAAATATGTAGGAGAGAGCAGTGCGGCGGTACCTCCTCATCTGTTATGTCCATTGTCAAAACAGATGTTTGTTGATCCAGTGAAAAGCAAATATGGGATTGTGTACGAGCGTAAAGACATTGAGGAATGGCTAAAGACGTAAGTATTTATGTACACTACATTTACATGTAAGAGAGATGGCTGCTATGGGGAAAAGGCTGTTTTAAGCAGCTTGTCTTGTCCATTTTTATTAACACATTTATGTATAGTGTTTATATTATTCTGTGCATCTTGAGGTGTATATAGCAGAAAGATAATAACAGAAAACCCTGTCGTTGCAGGAAAAAGGTCGATCCAGTCATGAGGAAGCCGCTTAGTTCCAGTGAGCTAAAGCAAGATACAAACATAAAGAGGGCTGTTCAGCAGTTTCGTAGAGCCCAGGTAGAGGAAACTGAATAAGAAATGTAAAGATGCCACATTTACATGTAGATTATTGTAGATTTACAGTGAACAGAGATAAACATGTTTAGTTTTTTGCGGCTCTGAAAGTTTTGAGATGAATTTTGAAAGTTTGAGATTAAAGAAATAATCAGTTAAAATAAAACAACGTTATACGTAAGATTACAAATGATTTATTTTTTGATCTGGTAACTATTACAAAATAATGTGCAGTTTTGTTATCTGAAAGTAGCTACTGTAACAGCTCCTATTGATGATGTGATGTTCTTAAAACTTACATTGTGCAAAAGAATTGCTTTTTAAATTGTTAGATTTCTGTAATGTCTGGCTACTAGTTTCTTGTTTCCTGCGTCTTTATTCTTTATTCTAGTGTATCTTGTCTAAAAAGAGTATTTACTTGCATCCATTGTGTATCTTTAACTTTTACAAGTTCCGGTAAACAAAACTGCAGAGAAATGTGTAATAGTGATGCGCAGATGGCGGTTACAAAATTATGTGGGTGGATAATCTATTTGAAGCAACGGATGCGGGTGACATTTTAGCTCATCCGCGCATCTCTAATGTGTAAGGTCAATATAAACAGACACAACGTACAATAGTTTAAATTAAAATGAGCATTTTATTGCACAGTTAACAGTCATGGTTTAAAGCATTGTAAACCAGGTGAAGCAGCCTGTGACCGGATACTAAATGTTGCTTGTGTTCATAAGTCTTCAACAATATTTGCCTTGATCACAAAATACGGCATATTTGGGTTACCCATATTTAGTCTGAACACAACAGGCGTTTCAAGAAATAGAATAGGATTCATCACTTGGAGGTTTTTATATTTAACACCATCAAAAGTTTCTGCTTTGCTGAAAAACTTCTATCTGCATCTTCATAAAGCTGTCATGACATTTAGGAAATGTTAAAGAACATTCAGTAGACAGATCTAAGCACAGACAGCGGAAGTTAGCTGTTGGACATTAGTTTCATTCCAAGATGAAAGTTTACTTCACAGTACTGTGAGATTACAAATGCAAACATAGATTTCATACTTTAAACAATTGCTGTTTAGGGTCTTAAAGGGTCAGGTACATAAACATATACAACCAATCATCGTTTTCTTGCCTTCATGTTATTTGCTCTGTCTATGTGTAGTTTATAGACAAAATGTGATTTTAACAAGTGTGCTTATCTGTCCCTGTAACAGTCAAACAAGATTCAAGTTACCTCTGTGATTTGTGCTCAAGACTGCATTTAAATGTGGAGGTAGCTGTGTTAACTCGCTGTTTATCCAACTCATATTTTCCTCTATTCATCAACAGTACTAATAGACAAATAAAATATATACATTATATTTAGTTACTTAAGTAAATATGTTTATTTACATTACTTATATGTATCAATGCAAGCAGTGAACAATGCTTTGGAACACATATTAACAGACGTAAGCTACATTTACTGTGATGACTATTTCATGATGTGATGTGCTCATTTGCAATACTTACCGAGAAAATGACAGGTCACATGTTACACAGACATTAAAAAGCGTCTTTAACATGCATTTGGTTTTAATATATGTTACGTTACGTCTACTTCGAAGATGCGTGTGTGCGTGGAGCTTCCTTTTAAGCTATACATATTAAAACACTGCATTTTCACAGCAAAATGGCAAATGTAGTTGTAGCGAGGAAGGCGGGGCGAGAGCCGTCAGACAAAAGGGGCGGGGCCGGTGGCGTGAGTGATAATGGCTATCAGCTGTGCGCACACCGGCTCCGCATTTCTGACGGTGGAGATCGGAAGCATAAAAGAACGAGCTGGCAGAAAGTACGACGAGGGAGGACCGTGCCCGGACTAGTGTTACATTTATGTTTATGTTTGTGTGGCCGGCAGTCGACCGTGAGGTGGCTGCCGGCATTTTACTTCCGTGTTATTGTTTGTTTATTTTATTAAAACTTTGTTTAAATGTTCGCCGGTTCCCGTCTCCTTCCTTCCCTACATTGAACTGTATTACAGTAGTTTACTATCTAGCATCTTACAGGTTGACTTTACGCTACAGCACTTTAACAAATGCAACTGCAACGCAAAGAAAAAACAAAATGGAAAGTAGACAAAGCCATTTGGATTATTTTTTCAGTTATTTGGTAAAAGCTTGTCCTATATAGTGTGAGGAAGGAAATTTAAATTTAATAAGCTATGATGTGCTAAACTGATTAAAATGACAGCAAAATGTAATAAATTATGTATAGTAATTCATAGCATCTGCATACACAACTAATGAGAAACAAATTAAAATAGTTTTAGTCTATTTAGCAAATTTTTTAAAAGTGGGTTTTGTGAAAACAGGGAAGCAGTGAAGTGTTTGAGAAGTTGATATGACAGTGCATTTAAAGCAGGCTAATAGAAGCAGTTTGGTTAGACTTCAGTTTGTCATGATAAGAATGCAGGCAGCAATGTGAAAGAAATCTTAGCATGCAATGACAGCCTGTCAATAAATCAGCTTACCTAGCACACTGCTCCCCTCTCGGATCTCAACAGATGAACTCTGTTCAGTCTCTCCCACTTCTTCACCTGTTTCTCCATTGGTAACTAGATCCTGTCCAAGGACAATACCATGTTTCTGGACAGAGTTAAATAATGCAAGTACACTTAATTTAGAAACAGGTCAGTCTATATTTAGACACACAGAGAATGGAGCATATGTTGCCTGTATTGATTTGTGGATACACTGATAGTCTGTTTATATAACTTTATTTAATCAAGGTGCTAATGATTTATATTTTGGAAATTAATTTTATAAAGCTAAACAGATATTCTGTACTGAAAAGAACATCACACTACGTGTTTAATTACATTCTCTGTTCTGTTAGAAAATGTTTATGAAAATTTAAATAAAACTCTACTATTAGCCTTTTTTGCCCATTTTTACCACACACAGATGAATACCTTCAAAATATCTTTGAGCTGAATGACCTCATCTCTGAGATCGCCGTCTCTCTCATTCGGAATGGCATTGGAAGACTCCTTCTGCCTCTCTAATGCCTGAACAGCATCAGAGGGGATTTGGCAAAGATGAGGCGAAGACAGAAAGATGATAAATGAAAGTGATGAAGACATCAAGATAAGACTAAAGTAAAGCACAGAGTGTAGCTGAATGATCAGAATGAAGGACAGAGGTTAAAGGCAGATGTTCAGAAAAGCAAAGCATTTAAAAAGACAAAAGCTTCAAGAAAGAGACATTTAAACGGCAATTACAACAATACTCACAGTTAGCAGTTCTTCACTTTGTTTTAACGTCTCCTTTAATTCATTGTACTGAAACTGCAGTATACTATGTGCATGCTTCTCTCTTTCAAAGTCCTAAAAAACAAAGAATAACTTAATCGTTTCATTATGTTTTATTGCTAAGTTTTCAAGCCACGTCATCACTGAAGTTAAAACATGAAAAAAATACAAAGTATGGTTTATTGTCATTGTGTGGTGCGTTGTAATAAACTGTTGACTACAAATATGTACAGACCTTACTCACGTCGTGTTTCAGAGAGCATTTCCTCCAGTTCTATTCAAGAGTCTTTTAAAGTGTCTACTTCATATATCAGATTGGTCTTCTCGTTGTCCATCAGTACATTGGACGCCATGGCCTTCTGATACTTTCCCTCCACTTCCATTAGTGACTCCTTTAAAAGGACAGACAGCACAGTAAAATAAGCATATATTAGTAAACACACATGCATATAAGAACACTGAAGCACTTTAAACACACTTATTAACTTTCAAAACGTCATAACCAATGGACAGAAAAGTGTAACAGAATGTTGTTAAGAATAAAATGTAGTCAAAGATAAAGCAGGCCATCATTTTTTTATTATGTGGTGCAAATGGGCTCCCATAGAAAACTTCTTTGGAAAAAAATATTAGAAGTGTAATGGGATTTTATGGTTTGGCTCCTGTCCATTTGTTTACATGGTGAGGGTGGGGTCTATCACCTGTACTGCAGCCAGCCACCAGGGGACGATCATATTTATTACTGGTAGGACAATTTGTTAGGGTATGTTGCACTGTAAACGTATCCTACCTGTTTGTTTTGTCGATGTGCTTTAGATTATATTAAGCACATTTTTGCCATGCGGTAGGAAAATCTGTTTTTAATTAAAGATTATGACTGCGCAAAATATAGAAAAAATAAAGTGCACAGATAAGTCACTTATAAAAACAAACATAATCACAGTATTACATAAAAAATATTTTTCCAATTAGATTTCATGCCGTCTTTGATAACTCTAAGATACGTCATAATTACCTATCATTAGGCTTAACCGACTTCACGCTGCGCCGCAAGAACCGACAAGAGGATGACATCACACTACCGCGAGAGCTATTCAGAGGCGTATGTAGCAGTCGGCTCTCGACTCTCTCTCGCGGTAATGTGATGTCATCCGCTGGTCGGTTCTTGCAGCGCTGCATAAAGTCGAACACACCTTTTGATTCAAGCATCAGTTTCAAATGTTGTCTCAGCTCAGCTGTTCAGCATATCCTATACCACCATCAACCCCTACAGAAATACTAAAACTCCTAAACCAAATACAGTATTTTTTAAACTTTGGAAGTATTTGCAAGCGAGCAATTGTACACTTTGGAAGCATTGCAATCGAACACGTGTTTTTCTCACTTAATTCATAGCTCCTCCCCTTGCTAGAAACCGATACTTGCATGAAGAGTGGGTATAACTGCTCACTCCTGCGATTTCAGTTTTTATGCGGGATATCTGCTGACAAGGTAAATAATTACGTTTTAAATCACTTTATATAAAAATAAAAATATGTTATGTTTAGCCTATCGATGTCCTATACCAAATGCTATCATTAGATTAATAAAAGCTGAACAACTTTATTGCTAATTGTTGGTGCATGCTAATTAACCCAGTTACCAATGTTACAAAGCTACAACATTATATTAAAGTGTGAAAATTGAGAAATAATATATTTCTGCTTATGCTTTATTTTCTGATTCCTATTTCAAAGTTTAGCTCGCTCGTTAGCACACGCAACACACACAACGTTAGCTTTTTTCTGTGGTTTACGTTAATTGTTTGCTTCCTTCGTCTCATTATTATCATCATATGCAGCAAGAGAGCCACGTAAGCAATCATATTTAAGTTTAAACAGTATTATACGTTTTGGACGACAAAATCGAGCATGAAAATGTTCTAGCAGTAGTGTAAAGTAAAGTTGGCCTAAGGTTTGCAAAATAAAAACAAGCATTGGATTATTTATTCACCAAGTCAGTGAGTAAAGTATCCCGAAAACGACTTTATTTGTGATATTTAAGTTTATTTTTTCACAGTTAACGTTACTGTCTGGCATGCTTTATTTCTACGGTGCCTTATTACATTTCGTCTCCGAAAACAACAAGATCTTTTTGTGCATCAAGCTACCCAAATATAATGTTTATCAGGATCACGTCGAAGTTTCTAAAAGCAGTGACAAATGCACAACAGTTTTAGCATAATTTAAGGAAAAGGAGCGTTATATAAAGAGTGTTTTATGTGTATAACGTTACATCTGCCTTGGAACGTAAACAGTTTAGAAACCTTTCAGGACAGTGAGCTTTTAAAAAGCAATTGCCTCAATAGTGAGCATATTATATTGCAGTCATCCTCAATTGGCGCGCTCTCAGGAACATTTATGTAATTGATTTATTTTGCCGCTATATCCTCTAATATCGTTATTTAGTGCCAAAAGCTCTTTGTTTTAACCCTTTCCGCTTCGCGGGCGCTGCTTCTCTCCCGCCAAAGACTTAATAGCAGCAGCCACGTGCTTATAAACAACAGTAGTGCAGACACGCAGAGCATGTAAATGGACACACAACAGTAAACAAAATGCAGCAATATTAAGGCCTTTGTATCGGTCAGTCAGTTTACTGTTTAATGTCTCCACCCTTTCAACCAGATTTGTGATATTTTATGAACCATAACGTTTTTATCTACTTTTAGCATTAGCATAATTGATCAGCATGTAAACATTTGTGACCCTGTGAACACCCAGGCTAATGTCTCATAATCTAATTAATTATTAGATAATCAAATATTAATTTCAAACATGAATTTCACTAAGATTTCGATCTTTAAAATGGCATTTTTCAGTTAATATTAAAGATATTGTTGTTATAGTTCCGGAAAAAAATCATAAATTAACAGCTCAAAATGCTTCAATTTTTATGTAAAAAAATAGCATTAACATTAATATCAATTAAAAAACTGTTTGATTTATCATGAAAAAGTTTTCCAGTCTGGCAGTGATCGTTTTTCTAGACGGAACATTATCTTGGACTGTACAAAACTTAAAACTTTATTCTCTTTAGTTTTATTAAAGGACCCCCACACAGAACTCATTTTTGACACGGTCTCAATTTACCGTATCCGTTATGCCACACGGGTCTACAAAATGACCTCGTAATATACGTAATATACCCAACTGAGCTAAATTTATTAAATATTTATTTATTTTCAAAAAACATATTGTCCGGACCTCCATTTGGAAGAAAGTATAGAGACCAAACCTCTTGGAACTTTAATTGAAACCCCTGTTATATTGTATGCTGTATTTATGTATGTATGAATTACCATTTCAATTGTGCATTTCAGATGGAGAAAATATTCAAATTACTGGAGAAATTCAGATTGGAAGGATTCTACAAAAGATTCCTTGACTTTGGGATTAAAGAAGAACAGGATTTTAATGACAGTGTCAATGACAAGACCTTAAAAGACCTAGGTATGAGTTTTATAAAAGTGATGTTAG
Source organism: Triplophysa siluroides (assembly GCA_006030095.1). Lineage (NCBI taxonomy): Eukaryota > Metazoa > Chordata > Actinopteri > Cypriniformes > Nemacheilidae > Triplophysa > Triplophysa siluroides. The sequence goes on from VCII01000724.1 coordinate 295,102, forward strand.
TGATGCATTATAATTCATGTCAGTATACAAGATGTGGTGAACACCACTTGATTCCTTAAGGTTAACCATCAACTGCAGTTCCCAAGGGTGTAGCCTACCTCTCTCACGTGCTTCCATGAAAACGAGCACCTGCTAATTTCGTTTTGTTGACTGTTTCTTTCTTCAAAGGTTTATCACAGGCAGAGATGGCTCGGTATCAAAACATGATCGCTTACCTGCAGAGAATTGGCAGTACACATACTCCAGAGATGCAACAAATGCCTGTGATAAAATCGCTTGATGCATTTCATGTATTCTACCGATATCCAAAATGTGCTGAGAGGCAAGAGATCACAGGTAAAGCCTTATAAACCTCACACTTCACAAACAATACAAAATTACAGTTCCTCACTTTAAAGGGCAATCTGTCTATATACTATCCTAGTAAGATATAAATTCACTGGATTTGATCATTTCCATTATTTGAATACACCTACCTGCTTTGTTGCATTGAAAACTGACCAAATGAATGGGAATACCACCCCAGATCTTATCATTGTAATTATTTATTATTATTCTATATTTATAATATATGATTATCATTTATTATATGTTTAGAGTGGTAAGAATTAAATTGGCTACGCAGCATGATATAATGGAAGGTCCTTCCCCAAGCTTTAAACTATTTCATAAATGATTTTTAACTGCATGAACAGGTCTAGATCCCTCACAGAACACAGTGGACGATGTGATGCTTCGAATTTGCCACGAAAATAATGTTGATAGGCACACGTCTGTATGTCTTTACACTGCTGATGGTATGGCCTTGACAGATGATCCCTTTTTCAACACATGTAAGTACACTCAAGTTTGATAAGATCAAACACCCATAAACAAATATCACTGACAGTCTGTTCTGTTTTCCAGCCCCAAATGTCATTTTTTTCACATAGATATTGTACTTCAGATGCATTTTGGGGAGGCATCATAAGCAGGTTATCAATTATAAAATGATTGGATAAATATCTGGTCTTTTGCGCACGCAGTTTCTGCAAATCTCATACTAATCTTGATAACCTATTGAGTAGTATTGCGTAATAGTTTGCGTATCTTTGAAGAGTCATTTTGATCACATTACGAAAAGACAGATACAGCTGTACGATTATTTCCAGAAAACAGACGAATGCGTAGGGGGGAGGAACTTAAGCAGGAGCACACAATACATCATCGCATTATCCCTGCATAACTTGATTCACAATAAGTTCATGTGGTGTGTAACTTATGCACATTGCCAACAAAACACAGACATATGACCGGCATCTTTTAGCGCTAGGACCTCTCCATCTATGTTTCAAACGATCTGCAAATCCATTTTTATAACCACCGTTTATATAACATTCCTCACCGAAATGCAGTGAACAAACAAACACAGCTGAACACCGTGAATGGAGCAGCACATTGATGGGCGTGCTCTTTGTCCCACTCTCGGTGATGCGTGGACGTGCTCTTTCTGACATGTGAGCATTGACCTATCTGTAAACTCGCCCCCCTTAGTTACTAACTCAGACAAGCGAACGGAGTTCCTAATGTCTTTCAATGGCAGCTGAAAGTGTGAAACCTTGTCCGAAGTTGCTTTTGGTACATTTTGGACAAACTCTGTCGTCGCGGAGAATTCAAGTGGGACTTAAATATGCCATGGAGGGATATATAAACGATTTAAAAATAAATATGTTCATAACAAATTTTATTTGTAAGCAAGGGTTACAGATCACAATGCAAGCGGGAGAAGCCTCATGTTACGGTCGTCACGATCGCAGATGACAACATATAGCTTAGGGTCTTCAACTCAAAATTTTTTGAGGTCCAGTTAATGAACCCAACTTACCAGCCGAGGTCCGGACAATTAAATACCTAAAAACATGAATTGATGGTTTTGGGCAGACCAAAGAAATGAGCATAGAAAACATTTTTTAAACATTTTTACATTTAAAATATATTATGTTCTCATATGGGTAAACATGTCTTTTCAAATCTAGAAGACGACACAAGTAATCCTTAACAAAATATATATTTTAATGCTGTTATGTAATGTTCTTTAAGTTGCTTTATGAAATATTTAAGATCAACCAGTAACAATGTCCGACAACAATGTAATGAAGGAAACTAATGCCTTGTGCAAAATGCCTTAATCTCTAAACCTGCACCGAACATGCATTAATCCAAAATAACAACTTTAAATGAAAACTAAAGTGTTATTTTCCTCTGAACTGAGATCAACAAATAGCAGCATCAAGTTGTGACTGGACATCCTCTATAGGGGTGGTAAAATAAAGTAGCCTAATACAATTCCTTTTAAAAATAATTATTGTGACTCAGCAGCACCAATAGCACCTGTGCCTTTAACGCTGCACAACTCAAACCGCGCCAAACATGGCAGATAGCAGTCTACCGGACAACCACAACGTCAAATTTCATCCGAGATTTCAAGAACCACAAGGAAAGGTAAGAAAGTAATTTCTTTATAGTCAATGTAATAAAACGATTACTAACGTAATTAATTAATCGTTTCTGTTTGTCATAATTTGGCCTTGGTTGTTTTTTTATTAGTATTAGAAATGTGATCATCGATCGTCACTGATAGGCCTTCGTCTCATCTCATAGATGTATTGGGAAATTTGGCTATAACAGTGGCGTAGCCCGAATTTTAATGTTGAGGGGCATTTTAAAATGAAGTGGCTTCTCTATATTACTTGTAGGCTATATTAAATATGCGCATTTTCAAGTATTTGTGTGGACTGCGTGTGGAAGCAGAATAGCAGCTCGCTTGTACTGCATGACAGGCTGATGGACGCACCGGTGCGATCACTTGTACTTAAAAAACTCTTTAAAACCTATTTGGTCATACCGACAAGTAAAATTTCATCAATCTTATAAGTGTCTACATTTTCTTTCAAACATGAAAAATCATTACACCACATCTTTTCTTAGTCCCTTATTTGATAATTCTCCCGGCAAAGGAACGGCTACGTGTAACCCAGGAAGACAAATAGCGCGACCATATGTCATTACGCAGCGAAAGCGAGGAGAACGCCCACGCGCGAACCATAACCGTTTTTCACTCGTGTAGGAGTTGTGGCAAGGGCTGCTGTGAAGGATTTTTCAATTTGTATTATACCAAGAATCTGCAATGGCACAAAGGAAGTGTGTTTTTGACTGAGGGAAAGAAATCGTTGTTTAGCTTTCCTAAGAACCCGGAGGTAAGACAACAGTGGATGCAGTTAGATTTTCCCGGACAGCAACGTAGAAAATATTTTTGTTTGTGAACGTCATTTCGAAGACGATTGTGTCTCAAACAAGTCCCAGTTTTACTCTGAATTTAAAATCGTTTGCAACTGAATGTTGGAGTGGTGCCAATGAAAAAAGTTCCAGTTCTGGAGTCTGAAACACAGCCGAAATCGGTGCGTAAGTGCATTTAATGTTAACAGCACGAACGTTTGGTTTATCCCCAGTTTGCCATTTCAGTGTTTTAACAGAGAAAATAAAAAAGCGTTACCTTCTATGATATTTAAATTTATTTGAAATGATGGCTTTTTTAAATGTTAGAAATGTATACTGGTATGACACGGAATTTCATAGTGTTGTAAAATTTTAGCTTTCACAAGCGATACATGACAAATGTCAACTATACAGTAAATTCTCTTAATGTTTTAAGGTATAAATAATACATATTGCGAATGTAAAATGGCAAAGCTAACGAGTAATAACGATAGGTACCATATAGAGTAGTGATCGACCGATATTGTTTTTTCTAAAACCGATAAAGATACCGATTATTTGCATGTTTATGTGCCCGATACCCAATATGCAGAACAGATATTTATTTAGTTATAAATCTGTTTTTGACGCACTGATTACAACAAAACTGAACATTGCTATTTTAGCATTGTTTAATACTCCCAGTTGAACAGAACTAGGTTGTAGTGTAGAAAACAAAGTCTTTCAGCATTCAGGCCTGTAAGCCTCTTTCATTTTTTTTCATAAATGGCTCCAACTTCACTGAAGACTCGTTCACTGGGGACCGAAGAAGGAGGAGGACAAAGGAACTTTCTTGACCAAGGAGCTAGAATAGGGAACCTTTTCTCATTTTCCTTCCACCATTCAAGTGGCTTCCCCATCCTTCTGTCAATCACTGGTTCCATCAGGTACTGCTGAAGCTCTCCTTTAAGGCTAAATTCTGCAACCTCAGAACTGACACCAAGCAGAGTATCATACATCTCATCAATCAGTTTCTGCTGGGATTCGTCTGCCCGGGGCCTTTTTGAAAGGGTGCTACTGCTGCAATCACTGACAGTGTTTCTTCACCTTGTGTGGTTTGTGTGTTGTCCTGCTCTAGGCTCTCTGTTTCCTCCTTAAGCCAATCTTTTGCCTTTGTCAGCGTGGTGTCAGATGAAAAAGCATGTGCCTTGTATCTTTGATCCAGAAGGCAGGCAAGGACTGCACTTTTCACCTCCTCCACTTTTGCAAACCGTCGGGTAAGACTCTCCAGCATCTCCTGTCTCATTGTTTTAATCCCATGAGAGGAGGGACCTTGGCTGCCAAGCAACATCTTCAGAACTTTGACAATTGGGATGATGCACGACACTGAACTTTCGTAGTGGCTCATCTCAACAGTGACCTCCTCTACTGGAGAGAGGGTGTCAATAAGATTGCTGACAATATTCCACTGCTCAGCACTCAGGCTAGTGAACCCACCATGCTCACTGGCATATACTTTCAAAGCTCTTTTTTGCTCTTGCATCCTCACCAGCATGTGTAAGGTTGAATTCCATCGGGTTGGCACAGCCTGAATAATGGAATGTGCAGGTAGCCCAAGATCCTGCTGGATCACTGCTAAACGCTGTTTGGCTATTATTGAATGATTAAAGTGGGTTGCACAGCTTTTTAGCACTGACGGAATATTTTGGACCGCTCTTTGTGAGTTGAGGCCATCATTGACAACAAGTTGTAATATGTGGGCACTGCAGCTCATGTCAGGCACTTCAGAAATTCTCATGCCTTTAACGATGTTTGCACCACTGTCCCTAAGAACAAGAACCACTCTTTCCTTGTCAATTTCCCATTTCTCCAGCATGCCTAAGAACACCTCACTAATGTACTGGCCAGTGTGCGAATCCACTGATCATCAATGAAATGGCACGTGAGATTCAGTTGTCCCGGACCAGCAGTCTGTGGTAAAAGCCAAGCTATAACCTGCTTTATCAGGCTTTAGGAGTGCTTTAACCTTCTCAATGATACTGTAATGTATACTGGTGAACACCTCTGTACGGTAGTACGAACTTCTCACTCTTTAGTGAGTATCTTGGTTCTGCAGTTGCCATGAGTCTCTGGAAGCCTTTATTTTCAACCATGGCAAAAGGCTGATTATTGGTAGCAATCATTTCTGTAATAATCCTATCCATTGTTTTTAAGCGGACATCAGATGTCTTCCACTTTGTCTGCTTTTAAAACATCATAGGAAGAGAAACTTGAATGTGGCTCGATGTCTTTTCCTCTTCTGCATCTCTTTTTTTCTTTGCTTCTTCAAAGATAGTTGAGTGGTGTACCTTTAGGTGGGTCCACATGTTGGAGGTATTTTTTTTTGTTTTAGATGCTTACCCCATGCTGACATTCATTTGCCATTCTTTGCAAACTGACACTCCTGACAATGGCTGAGTGAAGTAAGCCCATACTGCACTTTGGTTTTTCCTCTTTTCAGTCATCTTTAAAACAAGAAATGTTGAAAGTTTTCGTTTTCAAATTAAAACAATTTGTATTATTTAAAAATGTTCAGAAGCAACAACCCTAATAGTAACAATAGGCAAAATAAATGTAGAAGGTCTAATATTTTCAAAGGAAGATCATAAATGGGTTGGAGTTCATTTTGCAGTAATACAATTTAAAATTATAACTTTTAAATTAATTTCAAATCTCATTAAAAGGTGAAGAATAATTTGCTGGATAACATTAATTTACTGGATAGTAGCTGCATGGAATAATACATTGTGAATAAATGAATGAAGCATTTATATAGCGCTTTATTGTGTATAGCTGTACACCCAAAGCGCTTTACAATCATATGAGGGGGTCTCTCCTCACCCACTACCAGTTGTCATGAAAAGTAACAAAAAAACGACATATAAACCATTGCATATCTCAACTGGTATGTTACGTTAATAATATATTTTTTAGTCTTATTAAATACCTGCTGTAGTGAGGAAGAGGCCGTATCACGGAGGAGATCGGGAGCATAAGAGTACGAGCGACCGGACCGCCAATGAGAGAGGATAAGGCCTGGGTTTTGAGGGGCTGCCGGCTGTTTATTTACATTTTGATCATTTTAATAAACGTTTAAATGTTTGCCGGTTCCCGTCTCCTTCCTTCCTCATTATATCACAACTGCGGACAAAGCACTGTTTATATATACTAACATTACATTCAAACTACGATCGATCGCTTGTGAAGATGATAAATAATACATTTCGCATTGCTGTATTTATTTAAATGTTTACTAGTGAAATAATGGTATATAGTCGATGAAAGTATGACTTGGGATGTTTTAAACAAGTTAATCTTGTCAAAAAGTTAGCTACATGCGGAGGCTAAGATAAAACGTATCAGCCCGGTGAGTGAACGGCAATATGAATGATGAGCATAGAGAACAAATGTAAATAAATTCAGCTCTTTTATTCCCAGCATGAATTAGTTCATAGCTGTTTCATTTAATTAATGTAAAGTTACGTCTTTATTGGGGGAGGAATTGGGTAGCTTCGGCATGGGTAAGTTTGTCTCTATTAGCGAAGCTGCATAAACTACATATCAGGCATTAAATGTAACATCTCATTTGTGCATTAATTGCTCTCATGTTAAATATAAGTGTATTTATAAAGTGAGTATACGTTGCCTGTGCACGCTGTCATTTCTCTCGTGTCTCCCCTCAGAGGCGCTGCTGCAGTGACGGTCCCGCACGCAATTCTCTAAACGGCCACAAGATGGCGGAGCTTATTGGTGAATCCGATATCTGAAAACAGATACCCGATGATGGGAAATGGATTCAATATTGGGAAAATTATCGGGTAACCGATGTATCGGTCGATCTCTAATATAGAGACAGCCATCTGTAGTCTTTGTTGCTGTGGTTCTTGTTCTACTACAGACTCGGGGTCCGATTCAGGATCATATATGTATGGCTCGATCACACTGTAAGCCATAGTTAACTGTATAACAACAACAAAACTTCTTTGTGCAGTATTTACATCCATGCAACAGCTGGCGGACTGTTACGCAAAGGCTGTGCGTAATCGTCTTTAGCTCCGCCTGAGACACGCCCATGGGAGCTCTGCTTTTTTCGGAAACAATCGTAAAGCTGTATCTGTCTTCTGTAAATGTGAGAAAACTAAAGACTTTTCGGAGATATCAAGAATGCAGTACTACTCTACAGGTACTCAAGATTAACATAAGATTGGCAGGAACTGCCAACTGTAAGTGCCAATACAAAGTTACTGGTTTCAACAAAAGCTAGACCACTACCTGTTGAGAAAACCTTTTTTTTTTCATTTGTCTGTCAAGTATTCACAGAAGAGATGGGTTTTAAGTAGTTTTTTGAATGTTGTGAGAGATGTGGTTGACCGGACAGAGTTAGGAAGAATGTTCCACCAGTAAAGAAGATGTGAATGAGATTGAGTGGGAGAGCGATTTACTGCCCTTATGGGAAGGCAATACAAGACGCCCGCTGGTTTGCTGAACGCAGGGATCTTGATGGGGTGTAGGAGTGCAGGAGGGTGTGAAAGTAAGCCGGTGTAGATCCAGTTATAGTCCTGTAGGCAAGCATTAGTGACTTGAATCTGATAGCTTCAACCGGTAGCCAGTGGAGAGAGATGAAAAGGGGTGTCACATGAGCCCTTTTAGGCGTGCTGCTGTGTTCTGAACAAGCGGTTTGATAGCCTTTGCAGGAAGACCAGCAAGGAGAGCATTGCAGTAGTCCAACCTTGAGATTACCAGGGCCTGGACAAGGAGTTGTGCCGAATGATCAGTGAGATAGGGTCTGACGTTTCTAATGTTGAATAAGGCGTATCGGCAGGACCGCGTTGTCTTTGCACTGTGATCATTGAAGGACATCTGTTCATCAAATATGACCCGAGGTTCCTGGCTGTTTTTGAAGGAGTGATTGGGGTATTGCCAAGATGGATGTTGAGATCGTGTTGCACCGTAGGGTGTGCCGGAAAACACGAGTAGTTCTCTGTCTTGGCAGTGTTCAGATGGAGGTGATGCCCTTTCATCCAAGCTGAGATGTCCTCGAGGCAGGCTGTAATGCGAGCTGCAACAGTGGTATCGTCGGGGTGAAACGAGATGTAGATCTGGGTGTCGTCAGCATAACAGTGATATGAGAAGCCAAGGATGTCGTGTAGATGGAAAAAAGTAGCGGTCCAAGCATTAATTTACATTCAACCAGTGTAATGGAGAGACACAGAAATGTAGACCTTTGTTTATGACCTACAATGTACATGCTGTGAGAACAGTTAGCTATTTAGGTTTATACGTTAGCATGGACTCACTAACTTAACTAGTTTTAGCCAGATATGATACTGAAGCACAAGATGACATTAATGATCTGTAGATGGAAACTATCTTTTACGGAATCCCATCTTTTACGTGGGAAGTGGCGTACGCATCTTTCAGGGCATGTTTTGTGCGTACGCAATGGTTATAAATGAGGCCCCTGGAATTAGTGTAACAAGTACCCCAGGCACATTATTTTATAATTTTTGGAGCATAAAACCGATGAGAGCTTCAGATCTTACAGATGATTCTCTATGACGCTGAAACCTAAAGTTGTCAGAGTTCCGGTCCATGTGCAACTCGTATTCAACTGCCATTGGCTCATCTGCGTTCGAGGGGAGGGGCCTACCGATAGTTCAATTGTCCAAAAAGGACTAAGTTTTTCAGAGAATTTCATGTTCCAAAAAAACTTTCCGAAACCTATACTAATGCTGGGGGAATGAATCGAGCACAGAAATAATATGTCATACGCCCAACTTGTTTTTTGACAAGTTGACCATGTCAAGCATAAGAAGCCAGGAGGTTTAACATTTCAAAGAAGTCAGAATGCATGAAACATTGTGTCAGCCCCCCTTTAATTAAAAAAAAGATGACCAAAGCACACACATCAACCTCAGGTGGGTGCTCCACCAAAAAACGAATCAAGAATTGTACTGTATAAGAAGTCGGCATACCAAAGCTCCAAAAATATAAAGAATGTGTTAATTAAAAGACTTTAATTTAACATGCCTGTGTGCTTTAAACGTCACGTGCCATGCAAAAGTCTTTTAAATAAAACATTTTTGAGTGCGGACTTTATATGCATTATTTACCCCACCTTTAATTAGAATTAAGTTTTAACTTGCACACATTCAAATTATCACCAGCTAATACTGAAAGAGTCTTTAACTTTATTTTAGTTTTCCCTTTATTTAACTAAACTGCTGTTGTATAGCAAACCATTCCATGATCCATTCTGCCTGTTTTTGTTACTTTTGTTTCACTGCATGCTTTATATCTTTGTTATTGAAGGGTCTTTGAAAGACAGACATATTGAGAGTGGAAGTGAACTGTATGCCATATTTACACCAAAAAAAAACCTAATAGAGTTACCTAAGAGAGAAATGACCAACATCAAAAATGAAGGACCGGATGTCATCCGCTGTCACATAATGTTACAGGTACTGATTATAATAAATTTTATCAGGTGGTGCTTATGTCTTTTTATGTATATGCTGTAAAGTGGAACGTTTTTTATTAAAGATCCTTTGTTTCAGTTCATTAAAATAAATATATGATTTATCTTTTTACATTTAGAAGTATAAATATTAAAGGAAAGTGTCTTGTCAATGTTTTTTCTTTCCCCTACACTTGTTAAACAGGGAGACTTTGAAATCAAAGTTGACTTGGAACATGAAACTTTGAGAGAGTTGAAGTGGCGGCTTTCTCTGGAAAGTGGTATACCAGTGTCCGTTCTTCACTGCAGGTCACTGATGAATTTCATTTTTACCATTTATACAGTATGACTACTATAGAAATATAATGCTTTTATACTTTTTTTTTCTTTACACAGAAATTCGTCAAATCTTTCCAAAAAACTGAGTACCTTTGAAAACACTGAAGATTTGGTTCTACAGTTCTCATTATCAACATTTGATAATGTAAAACCAGATTTAACTCTCCTCTTCCACAATGATGTCAAACCCTCAGTGATGCAAACACAGAAAGGCCTGAGCGTTTTTCTGTCAACGTTGTATGCCATTGTATGTTTAATCCACTGTCATATAATTTTTTTTCCTAATAGATAAATGTATATTGGCATATTTATTTGCAGTTTGTTATGTAATTATTGTTTTTCCGGGTTTTAGAAAGAGAAACACTATGGAGGAAAGTTTAAGAAAGTTATTGCATACATTCGCAAATTGAGTGGATGCAACGCTTTGGCTCAGAGTTTGTACCAATTGATTTGTTTGAATGCACGTATGACAAGAAACCAGAAGGTATTTGAGATATAAAATTAAAAATTACGATTATTATTTCTGAATCACTAGTATATAAGCCAGTCATCGTGAATCTTAACTTGCTGTTTTCATTTCAGATTGCTGTTGTTGAGGGTCTGTACCTTCTCTTCAGAGAGTTGTTACCAGATCTAAATGATACATCGGGCCCAAAGACCATTGAGGATTCTGACGTTTTTGAATATGCAAACATCTGCTGGGCTTACTTGATCCAACTAGGACAGGTACATGTTTATTTTTTGTACACATATTTTTCTTGACACAACCTTTAAATTCAAAATTAACTTATTTTCACTTAAATTTACAAATAAGACCTGACAGGGCTTGTGCAATGATGCACAACGTAACTCTTAAAATATATGATGGAACAACTCATTTTTATTTATTTGCACAATAATGTGCAACATATTTTAATAAACTATCCTTTATTCATAGATCAATTTTGCAGTGAATAGGTTTTTATAATTTTCACAAAATGTAGAAAGTCTAAATCTGGTCATGGCAAACTAATTTAATGCTATTATATTTTTTTAAACAGAACGAGAATGCTGATATGGAGAACTATGCTACAGTTTCTCTGAGGGCATATCCCACAGGCAGTCAAATGTCTGAGCCTGTGAGAATACCAGGGTTTTCTGAGGTTTTTTGAGAGGTCATACGTACTGGAACAAATTAAAGGTAAGTTAGATGTTTGTTTATACCTTTGTTGAGACATCACTGCATCCGTCATGCTAAACAAAGTTTGTCTTTTGTAGAGGAGACGCGAATTCCAAACTGTAGCGAGAGCAACCTACAGTTGTCATCAATCCAAAGAGCCACAGATATTGAAAAGATTTTGCTCAGTCAGCCAATGTCATTCAGAAAGTTCCCATTGTGGATCTGCTGTCACAGTGCTCCAGAAAGTTTCAAGTAGGCCAAATTTAATCACTTTGAAAAATATTCAATTATTTTTTGTATATTTTCTAAAAACAAACATTGTTATTATTATAGCTTTAAGGTTGAACAAAAGAAAACCTTCATGGAAATGTATGAGGATGCCAAACAGTTTGACCATTTGATTGTGACCCCACCCCTGCAACTGCTTACAATGGGAAATATGGGACCCCGATTGGTGTTTCTCCGAGAGGGTACAGTAGAGTATTTAAAATGTTGAAAACCAAACTGTAACTGTTTGAAACTAGGGATGCACTGAATCGAACATTCTTGGCCGAAGCCGAACATGATGTGAAACACTTGGCCGAATAATACCGAACTCCGAACATGTTTTTTTGCATTTCTTCTATTTATTAAGCCATTTTTTCGCACAAACTGAATAGTCTAAATTAGCTTTTTAAAATGTGTCTTGCTTTTCAATAAAATACAATACAACTTAATATAAAATTTAGCAAAACAAAGTACATTAGAACAAAAATGTTGCCCTCTCCCTTCATGAATAGCCTATATAAATTAGGCCTATAACTGACTGCTAAAAGAATGTAATGTAAGTTACTCTGTACCCCTACAACAAAACAGTTCATTCCACATTAGGCCTGTAAGCTAAAAATACGAATAAACGAAAACTGTTGGATTATTATAGGCTACATTGCAAAATGATTTTTAGAAAAACAACATCCAACGCAAGCAATTCTGACTGATGCTGACTGACAACCACATCAGTTCACGTCTCTCCTCCAAACTCCGCCCTCAAAAGCTGACGGTTCTCTCAGAAGGTGAACTCGTGGCCGGGATACACAGAACATACTTTGACAAGTTGTTTAGTTCAAGGAACTGTGTGCGCGCGACCACTGTATGATGTCAAAGGATGTCGCGAGCGGCGGGACTGCTGTCAGACAGCCCGCTTCCGTCTGAAGTAAAGTTACCGACCGGTAAAGACGCTTTCATTCGGAAATTTACTTCCGTGCTGCAAGTCCCGGGCTGTGTCTTTCTCTGACACTTTAAAATGCTCCACGCACACTGCCAAAATGTTTGCGGCATTAATAAAGCACAGGCGTCTCTCTCTCTCACTCTCTCTCTATGCGCTGGCTGCTAGTTGATCGTTTATCGAGTCATGTTCTGTAAAATTTTACAGAATATATTTGGTGGCCGAACATTCGGTACATCCCTACTTGAAACCCTGCGTTTTTATTGATTGTACAGTGCAAATTTGATGTACAGGTACTGGAATTATACTCATCCAATGTTATTTACATTTACAGATAATCTCGGTCTTTATTTTAGCAAAGAAAAGGGAAATCCACGTAAGATTGAGGTTTACGACAGTCTGTCTGGAAAAATGGTAACTGAAAATGTGGAAGATCTGGCTCAAATGTGAGTATATATTTATATGAAAGAAAGATTTGTTTTCATTTAAAAAGAAGCTATTTACTCAAAGTAACCTCCGATTCCTTTTGATTTACTCAAATTGTTATCATTTGGAACGTTTTTACAACTACCTACAGTATGTCATTTTTTTTCTTGACTTTATTTACTATTTACTTTGTCACTATGATTACAAATACTCTCTCACGTTCTTTGTCTTATTTATTCCATCCAGCCTCAATGATGTCAGAAGTGACAAGACCTTCAGACTCACTAAAACCCCCAAAGAGGCAATTGTGGTAAGTTTTGTAAGAATTTGTATTTGTTGTTCTAATTTGTTCTTAGTTATATGTTCTAGTGACTAAACTATCTAATATCAGATATAATGTCTAGCTGCAGCAAATGTTGCTATTCTTATTTAAACTGTATTTCAATAATACTTCAATTTTTTTCATTTGATAAGACAGCTTGAAAAGTCTGTGAGATAAAGGCATTTACTCACACTTTACATACTCTATTTTTGACTGTCATTTATGAGTGGCCTAAGTTTGGGACATCCACTTAAACAATTTCCATTGTTTAAGCTTAAAATGTTTAGCATTTCCATTTTTAAAAGATTTTATTTATATTAATATGCAGCCCATGCAAGTCACTCCTTAACAGTTTTGGATTCTGGAATATTTGAGTTATTTATTCTGTACCACTAATAATACTAATTAATAATAATGCTATATTATTTGTCCAGATGAAAGTACACTCAAAAGTTGATCAAGATTTCTGACAAATGTATGGTTTTAATTTTGTTAATGAACATTTCTTACAGGTCCTCTTTGATTCAAGTTCTTCAATGACAGAAGAATGTTACGACACTGCCAGTGAGATGAAGCGCATTGAAGCTGTCAAGCAAATCTTTGACAGTTTTTCTAACAGAAGCATGGCATATGATTTACCACATGTCATATGTCTTGTGAAATTTAACACGGATGTGGAAACTATCCTTGATTTCACAGAAAATCTGGAAACCTTCAAGGTTTTTACTAATCCTAACTATCACAATACAAAGTATTACATTTAAAGAAATAATAGTATTTAAATAACATATTAAATTACTAAATACTTATTGCATATTTCATTTATTTTATGTGTAGGAGCAAGTGCATGGTATTGAAGCATCAGGGTGCACAAGGTTGTATGATGCATTACTCCATGGCATCTCAGAACTTGAAAAAGTCAAGCAGAGGTTTCCAGCTTGCAGATGTCGCATCTTGTGTTTGACAGATGGCAATGATTACAGGTATGTACAGTAGGTGTGCTTTATTTGTATTTATTGTATACCTAAACCGGTCTCATTTCAAGTGGTACAATTATTACTATAAGCGTTATTGTCTTATCCACAGATCTCACAATAACCCAATTTCTGTTACCAATCAATTGATGGACAAGAAGATCGTGGTTGATGCTGTTCTTCTTGGCAAGGCAGATAACACTGTTTTGCATGGAATCAGCTATGTAACAGGTAATGTGGTAATTCTTTATCCTCACGAATGATGTTGACACTTACTGTGCAGATCTGAGTTGATATTTCTCCCTGTGATTAAATTAAAGTAATAATAGGAGCATTGTCTCCTGCCTTGACTTTAGGTGGTTACTGTTTTAAGCCCGAGACAGCAAAAGCTGCACTTAAGCTTTTGGAGATGGAAACAGTTTTGTCCATGGAGATGAGGGCAGAGAGAACAGATGTACCAGTATCTTCCATAAAAACCATGGTATGAATGAATACATGTTACTCAACTTAACAGATGTTGATGTATTTTCCAAGAAAGTCTGTAATTTTAGACAATCACTGGTAGGAATGGGTACAGAGAACCGGTACTTTTATGGGCCAGTACATAATTGGGTCGATACCAGAGTATCGATTTGCTTCAGGACAAACGATACTGTTATTTATACTTCGTTGATTTACAAAACACCCCCTCTACTTGTGCTGTCTCATGGCTCCAGCTCCAACAGCAGCTCCCCTGCCTCAGACTCAAGCGAAGGTAACATTCATTATGAAATAGGTGTTTAGTACTTGCAGTCTATGTGGACATCGGGTTTAACTCTAAATTTAAATATTTTGGTCAAATGAACGGAATAAGACACAATTGACATATGAACGCGACCGGAGATGACAGAAAAACATACAGAGAGCAGCTGAATTAACATTTACAGCCGTGTGACAGCGCTGAACACTGCGAGTGTGTGTTAGTCAGTAATGATGAGAATACACTGTGTGTTTTTCGTCTTTAAACCAAATGTTTAGGTAACAGCCTGTAAATTTTAAATCCTGTCTAGTTAGCGCACTTGTTGTTTCCCCATGTTTACACATTGTTTGTAGGCGATCTTTAGTGGCTGTTCGAACACATTCGACCACATGAGAGCGTCTACTTCATTCAATCAATCTTGAGATCCGATCTATCAAAACTCCTATTAATACCAGATTTAAACAGACTCCGAGACACAGTCTACCAGCCAAATCACCATATTGATGGAAAGTAAACATGTTGAATTACATTATGATGTGCTGCTACGCACATGCTAAGTACCTGTGGTATGCTGAGGAACACACACACACACACACACGTTTTGTTATGTGGCATTTTCTGTTGGCTTAGAAGCATTTGTAAACTGCATTTTTAAAGTTCAGCTGTAATAAAGTAACTTAAAATGTTTAACGTCTTTTCACATCATGTCTTTTTGCATCATGTTTTTTTGCATCAAATTAGAGAGCGTAGTATAGATAACAGTATCAATACCGATAAAATCTTAACAATACCCAATCCCTAAGCACTGGGCACTGTATTGGGTTCTAGTACCGTGTTGGACCCCTGTTTGCCTTCAGAACTGCTTTAATTCATTGTGGCATGTGTTCAGTATTGCGCTGGAATCATTACCTGGAGATTTTGGTACATAATGACTAGGGCAACAGCTATCGATTATTTAGTAATCGAGGATTCTACAGATTTTTCCATCGATTAATCGGGTATTCGGATAAGTATTTTTTCTTTATTAAAGAGCAATACTAAATATTCAAGAGAAAATAAGACAGGTCTCTTAAAATGAACAACTAATTTGTTTCCAATTTAGATAAATTAGCATATTTATTGCTTAAATTGGATACATTAATATCTATGAAAACTAAACCCATTTAGTACATTCCATTGGCTCTTTACATTCAAAATGCAACATAATACAAATGTATAAATAAGATGAAAGATGAATAAAAATAGAAATAATAATTTCAATGGTAAACAAGTAACTTCTGCTTATGCTTGATGCATTTCGTTTATCTAAATTAGTTTTAGTTTCTTTTTTTATATTAATTAGTTATATATTTATCCACATAAAAATACTGAGTTAACCGGACATTTATTTTGGCAGGTTGTCGGAAGTCTGTTTCTGTCGTTTCTGTCTGTTTCTTCACTCAAACAAGAAAATGTTTGTGAAATAAACTCTGAGCATGTCTGGAGATGAACTTCTTGCACAGACGCAGACAAGTTCATGAGCACGTTAATTTGTGCAGTTCATTTACTAGGACACGCAGAACAGACAGATGGCATGTGTAAATAACACGATTCGGCATCCACTAGTCCGCATCTAGTTTTATGGACTCTACGCAGCAAACAAGTTTCACTCGCAAAATAGATTAAGTAAAATAGCAGTTCACTTTTTTAATAAGCTATCACTTATTTATCAGCATGAGACATACGTGTGAGCATGTGAACAGACTAAAGTGCGTGTGTGTCACGGTAAATGCGTGAGACTTGAGAGCCCTGTAACATGAATAGAGTTAAGCGGGCTGTGCGTTAGTGACAACGCAGTGCTCCGTGTGTACTGTAGTTAAAGGGCCGCAATCCCAGGTGTTTTCTGCAATGTAAAAATAGTCAGTGGTATCCCCAGAATGTGTCTTTCAAGTTTCAGCTCAAAATACACCACATATCTTTCATTACAAGATGTTGAACATGACCATCTGTGGCTGCAATGGAAAATGCGCCGTTTTTGTGTGTGTCTCTTTAAATGCAAATGAGCTTCTGCTCCCCTCCCCGTATGCAAAATAGGAGATAGAGCGCTTACACATGTGCTTTGGATGACGTCAAGACAAGCAATTACGTCTGTAATGCCCTTTCCTAGCAAAACAATACACTAACTGCAATAAAAATCACCTTAATGCCTTGTTCATAAATACGAATGAAATGGAAAAGACAAAAACATATATAGAACAACATATGCTGACCATTTGCTTTATGAAATGTTGGCTATTGATGATTAATTATGTGCATGCATATTACTAACAGACATAAACACAGATATAGGCACAAACATGCATTCAGAGTACTTGTATATGACAGACAGGTATGTAAAGATCAGCAACCAGGTGTTATTACGTTGTGAGTAGCAATTTCTGCGTAACCTCATTGTCTTACAAATGCGCACTCTGTTTCTATCCGCTCTAAGTATTGTCGCATTTAGGACATACGAGAAAACACTGAACTCACCGAGAAAGACACTGCTATAACTTTCTTTCGTTGTAATGAATAAGCTTTACAGAAATGATGTCGGTAACAAGTCTGCTGAACCAATTGGCGCGATGCGTTTTACCACTAACGTTACGACACAACAGCTGTCTTTGGACCCAATGTAAAGTCTCAGGATTAGCCGCGAACATGTAAACAACGGGACCGGAGATACAGATCGGTGAATGTTGGTGTGTCGATCCGGAAAAAAATATTTTTCCCTGGACGCAGAGTTCTCGCCATCCCGCCCGGGACTTTCGATTGTGAATAACTCTGGCCGCCAAGGTCGCAGCGGGACGAACCCGGGCTGGTCGGAAAGGTCATCTTCCCTGCTTCCTTTTATGTTCCATTTTACATCCAACAACAGCACACATTTGTTGTTTCTTAGACATTTTTGTCGCTGGCTAGTGGCTACATCTGCTCTTGCCTGAAAATGGCTGACAGCGTGTCTCTGACAATGTGGGAACTACGTGCTCATTAGGCGGAGT
The DNA here is from genome assembly GCA_006030095.1 of Triplophysa siluroides. NCBI lineage: Eukaryota > Metazoa > Chordata > Actinopteri > Cypriniformes > Nemacheilidae > Triplophysa > Triplophysa siluroides. Next base: position 313,012 of record VCII01000724.1, read on the forward strand.
CTGTGAGCGGTCATGGGCAGACGTAAACAATGTGACATCAGATTGTTAGGGGATCCCCAACAGCCTGTTTTGTGTCACTGTTGTGGCTTAAAGGAGATTACAAAAAGAAGAATAGATGGGTTTGTATAATTACAGGGTGTTTCTGCACACACGCTGGCTATTCAATTTCTGGTAGATAAACATTTAAAAGTGCATTTTCTGGGATAGCAGCCCTTTAAATGGATTAAACAAAGATTGCCTCAATGATTTTTTGTATTCAAATTACTCAAGTTACTCAAGGCATTGTTTAAGCCCTAATATTGACATGAAAGCATCACACAGTTGCTGCAGATTTGTTGGTGCTCCGATCAGGATTTTTGGGGCAGATCAGCGATCCTCGATCACTGAAAGCTATATCGGCCGAGATCGATCACCGGTTACAGGAGCTATTTGAAGCTTTCTCAGTAGCATTATTTATTCAACTATATTTAACAACAATTTATATCAAGTATTCAAATTAAGAGAAAGAAAGCCTCATGAATTGACAATTGAATATTGGCAAGTATCATATTTACATAAAACATAGCAGCCTGTGACATGAGTCCCAGAAACCTTTGTCTTCCACAATATATAGTGTCTGTGATCAAAGCAAATTTATTACATTATTTTATCTGATATTTCTTTGATTCTTATTGTCCTTGCAGTAGGGTTGATGCTTTTGAAACGGCTCTGTTACAAACAGCTGAGCAGAGGTTGCGCTAGACTTTCATTTTAGACTTTTCTTTTATATATTCAATGTTTCTGTTGTCGGACATAAAATAATAATCTAATTATAAGCAAATGTTTATTTTCATATGTCCAATCAGTAACAATGACAGGTGTCTGTAAAAGGTGTTTTGAACTCACAAGTAAGCTGTGGTTTGGTCATATATTTGCTGCTTCTGCTGATCACTGAACAGAGAAAACGCAGAGAGAGACATTTTTCCACTCACTGAAAGATATTATTTATCCAAAAAGACGCTATTTTATGAGGTAAAAACTCTGTAAAGATGGCACCACTGTGTGTATGCGTGCACTGGACGCGGGCCTCGAGTCTCTGCTGACCACATGCGTGTTTTGCTGAACGGACCACGCATTTGAGTGTAAGCTAATGAATAGGAAACACATGTCCCTTCGCTATAGCCTAACGTACCTCCTGCCGCTCACAATCACGTTCAGCCCATTCACGATCACGTTCTGATGACACGAAATGACAAAACGGGCAATTACAAATCGCCTTTACTGTAGTCCGTCAAAATGACGGATGACCTTCAAGATTTTCCATCACTGATAAAAAAATCTCAGATACTTTTCAGTTAACGCTACCCAGCTCGAGTGTCGCTCGAGCTGCTAAACTATCACGCTATCTCTTAGTGCTAGCTAACTTTGAAAACTACTTGCACTCCTTTATGTGACTAACCTTCAAATCAAGTCTGACGAGGCTCATTGTGTTAGAATGTTTTGGGTGCTTCCCGCCTCCTGGAATTCGATTAGTACACACGTTTCAGATTGCTGATGCATTGTCTTTTTCACACACCTTGTAGAATTGCCAGACCGGTGAAGCCATTTTCATCGCGCCTAAAAAAAAATGTCTCGCCACTTTTGCGTCATCTGATCGGCTTTTCTGGATCGGCTTTTATAGAGACCGCTGATCATACTTCTCAAAGTGATTATCGGCCGATTATGATCGGCGACCGATCAATCAGAGCACCTCTACTTTGCATTCTCGATGCACATAAAATCATACTAATTACAATCAATTTATAAATAGTAGAAAATATAAAAAAATATATTATATATTATTGGGCATAAAATAAAAAGTGATAGTTTTGACCCATATATTCCTACAAATATACCCGTTCGACTTATGACTGGTGTTGTCGTCCAGGCTCACATTCTATGTTTTCAAAAATATAAGGTACTATGATACTAAATGAAAATTAAAACGTATAAAATGTTAAAATTTGTCTCTGTTTGGCTTTGTGTTTATTTTCAACAGAAAGACATGACAGGAATTTTTGTCACACATGGCTATGATGTAGAACCGAAGAAGAAGCTTCCTCCACAAATCACCCATAAAGTGAACAGGACAGAGAGGTACAGTTTCTTCTGATGAGAAGAAATATAACTGCTAAAAAAGATCCCTCATATCATCTGTCAACTGTTTTCTTTCTTAAACAAAATTGTATAATGTAAGCCCCATTTTGGACCCATCCATTAAAAATATTAGTTTATTTAACTTGCTAGCATACAAAATCCATTCACTTAAAAATGAAAATGCAATATACTTAGAATTATCAGTGTGATAGGCAACAAGGAAACCCCATAAGCCCTTGCCTTCTGAATATTTAGAATTTTTGAAATTTTGGATTATTTACATTGGTTCAATGAAAAAATAATTGAATGGACATCAGTTTTAACTCTGTTAGTATTAATGTTGTTGTTTTACAGTAAAAGCCTTTGACTGTGAAGTCATTTTTTAGGTCATTCATCATTAGGTCAAATTTCCTTTTACACAATAACAAATATACATGTTAAAATCTTTATGTATATTTCTGTTGCAAATCAAGTGACTGACATAGAGCTTGTCATGAATTCCTTCAGTCCTTCCTTCTTTGTGTTATAACATCATTAAGTGTTTGTTTACTGTAATGTAGGGTTGTTCCGATTGACGATACTATCGTATATCGACGATCCTCAGACCTATCGGCGATAGCTGATTCCCTAAACGATAGTTGGCTGTTTGCCAATATATGTTGCAAATCAATATTACAAATGCGCATTGTGCATTTTTCATGCAAGAGAGCTTGCAATACACGCGGCTTAAGCTTGACCTCGCACCAGAGACAGTTTATAATGTGCGGCTTTGAGTTTTCAGCACACGAGAGAGCTTGTGATGCGCGTGGCTCGGGCTGTTCCTCGCAGGAAGTGCTATGCGCGTGAGGGTTTAAAACCAGCGCATGAGTTGTTCCCGTTTGGCAATCAAGTAATAACAGCGCATGCGGGCATCAATGACGCATTTGGATGAATGATATTGACTTATAGCAATAGTTTAATTTCTCTGGTTTAAAAAGTTGCGGTGGTAAGTAACCATGTTGCCAACTGCACTGAACTTAAACTCCGATAGAATGCTAATTTCAGTCACACATGAGCATTTTCTAGACACTTAAGCTTCTGTTTTTGTCCACAAATCCAGCTTGTCATATATAAATGCGTAATTGCCCCGCCCCTCGATACTATCATGTATCGGTGATCCACAGGCTGGCGATAGAACGATCTGACTATAGAGAATATCGCCCAACACTACTGTAATGTACAGGCCAGTGTAGACTTATTTTTACAAATTTATTTCTATTTTAGTGTACTTAAAAAGAAGATAAAGGAAAGCAGAAGAGGACACTTCATGGAGAAACACCGACGGATTTTAGAAGAACTGAAGAGTCTTCATTGTGATCCCCATCCGTACTGTACCGTGTTTCCCTCTGAAACAGACTTCAGTAAGTGTCAATAATGCAGACTGATGTTCATGCATAAATAATATTCACTTCCATACAATCTAAAATGTACATTTGATATTTTCTGTCTTTGCTTATGGGGGTTGATGGATGCTTGTTTCAAATGATCTTTACAATCCCGGCAACCAGCCAGTTTGCAGATCAGCCTTTCACTGAGTCGATCTCATGAAATTTCAGCTGTCGAATACAAAGTGCAATACAAATTTGTTGTCTTCAAGTATCTAACATTTGTTTCAGCATTCTGGAGGATTATCATGAAAGGACCTCCAGAAACCCCCTATGAGAAAGGAGTTTTGAGCTGTACTGTGAGTTTGGTTCTGATTATCCAGTGAAAGCACCTCTTGTGCGATTCTTCACTCCCGTATCCTTAACACTTGGAACCACTGTAGTTTTTATAAACAAATTCCTGGTTTTGCATGAATTATCCAATCGCATGAATTACACAAATATTTATAAATATTTAATCAAACATTCTAGAGTTAATGAAGTATTGGATTTTAAAATTCACTTGCGTTTAGTATGATGATGCATGTAAAATGAAATGAAATTACTTACTAAACTAATATTCTTGTAAGATGACAGTTGATCTTAGATTGCTTTGCCAGCAGTCTCTCAAAGGGTGGCCTTAGGCTGGCTTCACACATCATACGTCAGCAGTGCGGAAGCAGCTAGTATTTTTTTCGGTGCACATATCAGATAAGAGCATTCAGATCACACGCGTAAGCAGCGTGTGCTCGCAGATCAGAAGCAGCGCATAAGCAGCAAAGTCTATTTTTGCTGCGCTGTTCGCGCTTCCATTAAAGCAACAGTGCATTCTTTATGGACAAAATCCACATGGATTGACAGGAAAAAGTAACACTTTTACCTTTAAAGCATATAAGTGGTGTCTATTGTGTTTTTAACAGTCTCCATGACTTTCAGCACATTTAAAGGATTTATAATGCAAGTATATTTGAAATGTTAAGCTTAGATTGGTTTAACAGGACTAGGTGTTATAATCCCACTGTTTAAGCACAGTTGAATTGCCCAGTAGGACATTTCCCACGATTTATGCATGACAGAGGGATTGGTCAAGAATATGAATAGAGGAAAGGAGGTCTGCTGTTTCACTGGGTTCGTCGGGATCCTCTCTGTTTGGGGGATAAATGATTATAGAAAATACATACCTACCTTGCCTTGCTCTTATCAGAGAGACATCTCATGAGTTGTGTGTCGGATCTCACTTTCATCACATCCATTATCCTGGGTGAAAGATGCCTTTTGGTGAGGTGCTGCTGATAATGCCCTTTGTATGATTCCCATCAATGCGACACATCGTCAGTTGTGCACCTCAGCTTCATTGGGTCTTTCGGCCCTTTATCACAAGACACCCTCAGCCAAGGAGGCCCACCGCAGGTTGATTTGACCGGGGTGTGTTGCATTGTTACAAAGGCCATCTTGCAACCCATGCTGTGTCCATCCACCTCAACCACAGCCATTGGCTTCATTTTTCCGCCCTACTGGCCAGTTCTTGAATATCCTCTGCACCACTGCATTTAGCCTGTCCAGTGAGTATTGAACTCACGCACTGCAAGTCACCCGGAGCAGTGGGCAGCAGCTCAAAGGCACCTCAGGCGCATAAACATCATGTTATATGCTTGTAATGCGATTGCCTTATATTGCGTATGTGTGAGAGAAAAGCAGTCACTCTCTCCTATGGTGAGTTAACCCTTTAGTGACTTTGTATCCTTAAAAGCATGATGTCCTTTTATTTATAACGTGTACTAGGTATATCTAAAAGAGCATGAAACAGGCGGATATAACAAAGCATATTTATGCAATCTACTTAAAAAGCGCTTTGATGAAGTTCTGGAAGATATTTTGCTCATTGATGTATTTAAATAGCGTAATGCGAAATTGCATTGTTGTACTGTGGTACCCAGGCGTTTCCGGTGTGAAAGGAAAATGCCTACGTACTGCTCACGTGCTGCTTACGCACTGCTGACACGCGCTGTGTGAAGCTGATGTTACTTTAAACAGTTAAAGGACTGTATAGAAACAAATTAAGTAAATGTTAACTTTTTCAGGGAAAAAATGAATGCTAAATAAGTGTGTACAAAATGGTAATCAATAAAAATATGAATTAATTGGACTATTGATTACAGTAGCTAATTGTGCAGCATATAAATCCTTAACTGCAGCATAGATTTACCACTGCAACATCAACAATGTGGGAAGGATTTGCCACCACATATTTGATCGAAACTACTCCTCTGATGTTACTATGAGAGAGATCCTGGATGCTGTGTATGGACTTCTGATACTCCCAGAGGCTGCAGATCCACTGGACAGGTATCCTCTTATTATTCAAGCTTGTTTAAAACATTTATTAACAAGTTTTTTTGGTGTGGAGATAATTTGTGTTTATCTATTTGTTTACTATTTACTGTAGCTTCAACCGCACTCTTTTACCATAGTGCAGAATCATAAAATATTGTGTAAAATGGAAATGAACTGTAGTACCTTAAAATAGTAGATTGTTTTGTTTACTGTTTATATTTTATCTAGTGTTTTGGCAGAAGAATTCCAGACAAACAAACAAGGCTTTGAACAAGCAGCCAAAGCTGAGACAGCAAAAAGCGCTGGTCAGTCTGTTGAATCCATTGAAATGGTAATTTTTTCATTTTCAAAATCAATGTTTTGAAATCATGTGAGCAATAAAATATTACAAAAAGTGAATTTGGTAATAAAATGTAATACAAAAATATGTTTATATATGAGTCCTAACAGTGAATAAATATACAGTAACTTGCAGTACAACTTTTGAATTGGAAAGTATTTTAAGAAGTCACATCATTAGATTAATCTACTTTGTGTCTGTTTCAGAAATATGTAGGAGAGAGCAGTGCGGCGGTACCTCCTCATCTGTTATGTCCATTGTCAAATCAGATGTTTGTTGATCCAGTGAAAAGCAAATATGGGATTGTGTACGAGCGAAAAGGCATTGAGGAATGGCTAAAGACGTAAGTATTTATGTACACTACATTTACATGTAAGAGAGATGGCTGCTATGGGGAAAAGGCTGTTTTAAGCAGCTTGTCTTGTCCATTTTTATTAACACATTAGCTTTTTATATTATTATGTGTATCTTGAGGTGTATATAGCAGAAAGATAATAACAGAAAACCCTGTCGTTGCAGGAAAAAGGTCGATCCAGTCATGAGGAAGCCGCTTAGTTCCAGTGAGCTAAAGCAAGATACAAACATAAAGAGGGCTGTTCAGCAGTTTCGTAGAGCCCAGGTAGAGGAAACTGAATAAGAAATGTAAAGATGCCACATTTACATGAAGATTATTGTAGATTTAAAAAGAGATAAACACGTTTTGTTTTTGCGATTCTGAAAGTTTTGAGATGAATCTGAAAGTTTGAGATTAAAGAAATAATCAGTTAAAATAAATCGGTGTCATACGTTAGATTACAAATAATTATTTTTCTTATCCGTTTTTTTTTTTGATATTACAAAATTTCTTAATCTGAAAGAACTGTAACGGCTTCTATGGATGATCTTGTGTTCTTAAACCTTACATTGTGAATAAAGTCTACGTTTTAGTTTGTTCGATTTCAAGGATGCTGTTGGTTTAAAATGTAATAAAACTGTTAATGTTGGCTACTAGTTCTTGCTTCCTGCGTCTTTATTCTAGTGTCTTGTCTAAAAAGAGTATTTACTTGCATCCATTGTGTATCTTTAACTTTTACAAGTTCTTGTATTAAATCTGCAGAGAAATGTGTAAGATCAATGTAAACGGAGACAACGAACAAGAGTTTAAATTAAAATGAGCATTTTATTGCACAGTTAACAGGTTTAAAGCATTGTAAACAAGGTGAAGCAGCCTGTGACCGGATACTAAATGTTGCTTGTGTTCATAAGTCTTCAACAATATTTGCCTTGATCACAAAATCGGCATATTTGGGTTTCCCATATTTAGTCTGAACACAACGGGTGTTTCAAGAAATAGAATAGGATTCATCACTTGGAGGTTTTTATATTTAACACCAAGTTTCTGCTTTGCTGAAAAACTTCATCTGCATAAAGCTGTCATGACGTTTAGGAAATGTTAAAGAACATTCAGTAGACAGATCTAAGCACAGACAGCGGAAGTTAGCTGTTGGACATTAGTTTCATTCCAAGAACTTTGGCTTCATTACAGAGATCTAGTAATCTAGTGTTATTCATACATTAATATATCATTCAAATGTTTTCAAAGTGAGTATTTCAGACACACGCACACACATACTCCTCTGCTTGTATTAGCAAAGCAACAATGCTCTATTCCTTAATTTCCTTTGGAAATCATCATAGTGCTGGACAACATTTTGTGATCTTGAGGGCTTAACAAGAAACCTCTAAGATTCTTCTTAAAACATTTTTTGTCAGACTTGCACATTAAGCTTACATAAATTCAGTCATATCAAAGCAACATTACAAGACAATTACTATTCTATAATGATTTTTTAGAACTACAGTCTGTGCTTTTTAATGAGGCACGTTCAGAATTCCTCTGTAACATTCAGAAAGTCTTGCCTGGGTTCGCAACCTTTACACTTGGAAGATTGGCACAGTTGTGGGATATATCGGGATTCTCACCGATTTTTTTATAGTCTTAACTTTGTGAAATGCAAGATGATGAGTGAGGTTAAACAGTGAGCTCTTTTTGAGGCTGTCAGCTGAGAAACAGACAGGCAGTGAAGGTGAACAGATCATGGAGCAGATCTCTGTACAGCAGGGTGTTGTGTTTTCAGAACAGGATCTTCTCCAAAGGGAAAGGGGCTCTGGCTCTGGCCTCCAACTCTTCAATCTTGTCGAGTGCAGACCGTAGCTGTGAAATATGTTCAGCAAGCAATTAAAACATCATATGCAAACACTTGTCATTCAGAGTAAATTATTCCTCATGTAGTTCTTTTGTACCTCTCGCTGGAGTTTGCGTTTCTCAGCTTTGAGTTCATCTTCCACCTTTTCTGCATTTTCACATCCAGATTTGTACCGGGAGACCTGACCCTCAAGTCTTGTGACCTACAACATGAATTGGAATTGCTGGTATAGTTGAAATAACTATTTGAAAATTAAAAAGTAAATACAAAAAAAAATGTAAGATATAAGAGAACTTGCATTTTGTTCCAGAGCCGAGATTTCTTGCTCTGATTTAACAAGCTTAAACCTGAGGTCATTGATTTGCCTGCCAGCATCTCCTGAAAAAAGCAAAAATATCCATTTTTAAACATTGAGGCAGAGTTTATTTGTTTAGAACAAATAAAAACAAACCTATGTCTGTACATTTCCAAACACTAGAAGTGATTTTAGCTGACCCTGACTGAGCAGTGTTCTTACTCTGTATATCCATGTTGGAGTCGGCACCATTTTCCTGCACATCTCCATCTGGACTGGACAAGTCTTCACCATTCTGTGGTTTCTTCTTCTCGAGTTGATCTTTCAATCGCTTAACCTGAAAGAAAGACGTGATATATTTCATGATGGCACAAACTAAGGCCAAAGGATTAGGATGTGTAAATCAAGTACCTGTCAAAAACACACCTGCTCTATCAAGTTCTCCCTCTCATCAACCAGTTTTCGTAATCGAATTTCTGAAATGCAGTTCCAGATGTCAATTGGTTAATCATCAATATCGCACAAATTTGACAGTACATGCACAATGGCTCAATTTTCTAACATAATATTTAAACAGATAAAATCGAATCTGCAATAGAAATTCAAATTTTTATGCTGGTTAATTAAAATGTTTCAACGTTAGACAGTAAAGGATTTTCACATACCGGGATGGGAGGGGCCAGAGGCATGGAGGGGAGGAGTCAAGGCATGCAAATGTGAGGCTATTCTATGCTGGGATGTGAAGGATGAGGGTGGATATACATGCAGAAACTTGATGTGGTCAGTTTGGCCTTTACCTCACGCGGGTCTGTAACTTGGTGTTCAGTTCGAAGAACCAATAAATGTGTATTTCTACATGCAGTTTGCATTTGCTATGTATTTCAAAAAGAAAAAAAATACGTTGTATTCTTAAAAAAAAACTTTTCTGGTAAAAACTACTGTCCTAATCTACAAAATTTTAAGTAATTGAAATAAATGTTTACATTGCAAAGGACCACCATAACCATTTAATAAAACGTATTCAGACAGCTGGTATGACTAGGTATTCAAATATTTGTCAATACAAATAGTAAAAATAAAAAAAAATATTTGATGAGATATATTAAAACATTAGACATTCAATATAACATATTATTTTATATGTAGCTGGTTTCATTAACATTTAACAGGCCTCATAATAAAATAAACATTCCTATTCGCTTTGAACATAGTAGTAAACATCTCCGACAAGTCAAAAGAAAATCTAAATATGACCATAAACCTCCAGTCAAAATCTTACAAAACAAACCTGTTTTAAAGGAATAGTTCACCCAAAAATGAAAGTTCTGTCTTCATTTACTCACCCTCAAGTGATTCCAAATCTGTGTAAATTTATTCGGATTAACACAGAGAAATATATTTGGAAAAATGCTTGCAACCAAACAGGGGCCACCATTGACTACCATAGTAGGACAAAATACTTTATTAATTACTTTTTCTGTTGAATACAAAAGAAGATCATTGAAGAATGTACGTAAGCAAGCAGTTCTTGGGCACTTTTGACTACCATTGTAATTTTTCCTACTATGGGAGTCAATGGTGACCAAGAACTGTTTGGTTACAAGCATTCTTTCAAATATCTTTGTGTTCAACAAAGCATACCAATACATTAATACAGATCTGAAATGATGACAGCATTTTTATTTTTGGGTCTTTCCATTGAGGCTTTTAAAGATACATACAATGCAAAACGCCTTGATCAGAAAGCTGACGGGTCTCACTGCTAGTCATAACTCAAACAGACAACAGGCCGGTAAATTCCAAGACAGGTAACAAAACTTTTATTAATTTATATTTATGAAACATTGTATTACATGCTTTTGTTTAATTTTCTAATAAATATGGAATTTTACACCCATTAGTTGCAGCATTTAATGTGTGAATGACTTTTAAACTTCAACTTTTGTTTGACCTACTGTAAGTGAATTCAGCATTTTGATCTGCTGTAAAATATTCCTGTATAAAATATGTTTCCTTAAACAGTTGTGATGAAAATGACATGAGTGATAAGACATTACTAAGACAACACTGATATCATGAGATTCTCAGAAGTCTTTAAAGTAACAGTTCCACAATACTATCATTGGGACCTATATAAGTGCACTTTAGATGCTGAGCGAATCAAGTCTGCATTTTCATGGCATATTAAGACATTTTACATTCCTCTTTCCCCTTGCCTTTTCCTTTCTTGCTACTCCTTTTAGTTTCCTTCCTATCATCTTCTTTGTTGGTCCTTGTTGTTTCTCTCTCAGCTTCCTGCTCTTGTGAAGTCTTAGTTCCCTGGTTTTCATGGATAATGGAACTATTCAGCTCTTGACCTACATCTTTTGTCTCCATCTCTGAGATCGGATCCCTTTGCCTCAGTTCTTCTGACGTTTGCTGATGCTTCTCAAGTGTACATTCTTGTTGTTGATGATCAGGTTTAATGTCTTTCTTGTTGACTTGGCTGTCCTCTGTCAAACATGTTTCTACCTCTGTTGATGTTTGTGGGTTTTCAATAGTATTTTCATCATCCATCTGCTTCTTTTGCTCAGAATCCTGATCTGGACGTTCCAGAGGTTCATCATCATCTTGAGTATGGTCTTCATTGATGGGATCGCTTTGGCATTCTTTGTTTGCTTCATGCACACTTTCTTTTAACAGAGTAACATCATCACTTGCCTGATCTATACAGAGCTTTGGAGGATCATCTGATGATGCTTCAAGATCCATGTCATCAAAATCAAATGTTTCTCCTTCATCTTCCTCCTCAGCATCTTCTCTGAGTATTGGGGAACCTGTAACCGACTCCACCAAAACGTCTTCATCCTCTCCAGACAGTTGTGTATCAAGCATAACCTGATCTTGGACTGAGTCCTCCTTCTCATGCTCCTCACCTTTTTCCATCAGATTATCGTCATTATTTCCAGGCAGTTGAGTATTAAGCATTACCTGATCTTGAACTGATCCTTCATTCGCATGATCCTCACCCTTTTCAACAAGAATACATTTATCATATCCAGGAATCTGCACATCAAGCATAACCTGGATTGATTCTTCCTTCTCAACCTTCTCACTTTGGCCTGCCAGAATATCCTCCGCCTCTCCAGGCAGTTGCATATCACTTGTAATCTGTCCCTGAAATGATCCTTCCTTCTTATGATCACCCTTTTCAAGCTTTGATTCTTGGTCCGAAGCTCCCAGTGATTCCTGATCAGGTAGAAGTTGATCATGCAGTGATCTTTCCTCTTCTTCACCTTCTAAAACAAGTTGGGATTCAGATAAAGCCGTGTCTATATTACTGTCTTCATTAAAAGCTTCTGCCCTATGCACAGCTTCCTCAACTAATTCATCTTGCTGTGTTTTTACCTCTTTCTGGTCCACCTCAATACTATTGTGAGATGTTGATTGTTCCTGAATTAGATTTTCACCTTCATTTTCTACCTTCTCTGTGACGGAGGAAGCTAAAGGACATTTTGGAACCGACTCATCATGATCTCCAGAGAAAGCGGTCTCTTCTGGATCAATACTTTGAAGCTTTTCCTCCTCTACTAATGCATCACTGTCCGCATGACTCTTCACTTCTGTGTCATCTACCATCAAATACTTCTCAATGTTGTCAGACCTGCTGACAGAGTCAAGGGTTTCCACACACCTGTCAGCAGTATCCACAAGCTCATCAGATACTTCATGAGACAGTAAAGCATCTTTTTCTGAAGAAACCTCTTGGGGTGGATTTGCTGAAACTTCCGTTTGGTCGGTGAGGTTAGAGATACTGTCTGTTGAAGGAACACTCTTACCAGTTTTATCACCGTGAGAATCATCAGCTGGGATTTCTGTATGCATTGGTGTAGATACGTCATTCCTCAAGTGCTCCTCATGGTTTCCCTCTTGATCACTTTTTAGATTTTGGTCTGGATTATCCTCATTTAAGACCTTTTCACTCTTGCTGTCTATCTTTGCTTCGCTCTCCAGCTTCTCACTTGGTTTCTGTTTCTGTTTGCTTTTCTTCTTCTTTTTCTTCTTTTTATTTGAAACACTGGCACCTTGGGTTTGTGGAATCTTCTCTGTGTGTAAAGATTCAACAGGTTTCTCTACAGGCTTTCTTTTACTATCAAGCACATCCTCACCAGGTTGTTCTTCTTCAAGTATTGGATCAGATACGGACTCTACAGAAGTTTCTTTTTTGATTATCTGTTTGGCACATATGCTTTCTTGTTGATCTATTTCCATAGGTCCATGTGTGTGAACATCAAACTCCACATTATTACCGCCTGAATCTTCCAATACAAGCCGCTCTGCTTTGATCTCATCCGTGGGTTTTGTTACAACGATCTCATGATCACCAACAGAACTTGGAGGTTTGGTTTCAAGTCTGTTATCAGACTGTTGGTCTTCATCCCTTAAGTCTCCATTCTCATTTGTATCTAAAGATTTATCTGTAGAGCTCAGTGGGACATTTGAAGACACTTGATTCTCTTTCACATCCTTATCCAAATTTTTTCGGTCCAAGTCTTTGAACATCTTCAACTGATGAGTGCCTGGGAGACGATTGAGGCATTGTTAAGGCCAAAATAAATGTGTTTCTAATTGCCAAGATATTTAGCGAAAGGTAGAGAAGAGGGAAGGAAAAGGAATAACAAAGACCCCAAGCCAAAGCTCTGAAACCTACAAATCACATGTGTGAAGGATGTCCCGAAGAAAACCCCAGAGTTTGCCCAAGTCAAGCACCCAGCACACCTTTCCTAACACCCTTTCTGGGTTTGATTGAAGAATATTGTCACTCTAACCAAAATGGAAAGTAGACAAAGCCATTTGGATGATTTTTGCAGTAATTTGGTAAAAGCTTGTCCTATATAGTGTGAGGATAGAAACTAAAGACATAACCCTATAATGGCATGATGTGCTTAACTGATTAAAATGACAGCAAAATGTAATAAAAAATATATGATGTATAGTAATTCATAGCGTCTGCATACACACCTAATGAGAAACATGTTAAAATAGTCTATTTAGCATATCTTTTTAAAAGTGGGTTTTGTGAAAACAGGGAAGCAGTGAAGTGTGTGAGAAGTTGATATGACAGTGCATTTAAAGCAGGCTAATAGAAGCAGTTTGGTTAGACTTTAGTTTGTCATGATAAGAATACAGGCAGCAATGTTAAAGAAATCTTAGCATGCAATGACAGAGTGTCAATAAATCAGCTTACCTAGCACACTGCTCCCCTCTCGGATCTCAACAGATGAACTCTGTTCAGTCTCTCCCACTTCTTCACCTGTTTCTCCATTGGTGACTAGATCCTGTCCAAGGACAATACCATGTTTCTGGACAGAGTTAAATATTGCAAGTACACTTAATTTAGAAACAGGTCAGTCTATATTTAGACACACAGAGAATGGAGCATATGTTGCCTGTATTGATTTGTGGATACACTGATATTCTGTTTATATAACTTTATTTCATCAAGGTGCTAATTATTTATATTTTGGACATTCATTTCATAAAGCTAAACAGATATTCTGTACTGAAAAGAACATCACACTACGTGTTTAATTACATTCTCTGTTCTGTTAGAAAATGTTTATGAATTTTTTTTTCCAATTAGCCATTTTTACCACACACAGATGAATACCTTCAAAATATCTTTGAGCTGAACGACCTCATCTCTGAGCTCGTCTCTCTCATTCCGAATGGCATCGGAAAACTCCTTCTGCCTCTCTAATGCCTGAACAGCATCAGAGGGGATTTGGCAAAGATGAGGCGAAGAAGACGGAAAGATGATGAATGAAAGTGATGAAGACATCAAGATAAGAATTAAGTAAAGAACAGAGTGTAGCTGAAAGTAGAATTAGGCTAATAATGCTATACTATAATACAAATTAAAAAGTAAAAATAGAAGGCATGACAAAAAAATTCTTAAGCACTGTTACAAAACATTCAGGGATCATACCCCAATTTTTTTATTCTTCCATTCAATAGTTTCCTGAAGGTCAGAAACCTCTCTGACAAAGCCGTCCTGTTTGAGTCGTAACTGACGGATCTCCTATAGAAAGGATTGTGCGTGAAGGAGAGCAAAGATCCGAATGAAGGACAGAGGTTAAAGGCAGATGTTAGGAAAAGCAAAGCATTTAAAAAGACAAAAAGCATCAAGAAAGAGACATTTAAACGGCAATGACAACAATACTCACAGTTAGCAGTTCTTCACTTTGTTTTAACGTCTCCTTTAATTCATTGTACTGAAACTGCAGTATACTATGTGCATGCTTCTCTCTTTCAAAGTCCTAAAAAACAAAGAATAACTTAATCGTTTCATTAGGAATTATTGCTAAGTTTTCAAGCCACGTCATCACTGAAGTTAAAACATGAAAAAAAGTATGGTTTATTGTCATTGTGTGGTGCGTTGTAATAAACTGTCTACAAATATGTACAGACCTTACTCTTCTCCTCAAGCTCACGTCGTGTTTCAGAGAGCATTTCCTCCAGTTCCATTAAAGAGTCTTTTAAAGTGTCCACTTCATATATCAGATTGGTCTTCTCGTTGTCCATCTGTGCATTGGACACCATGGCCTTCCGGTACTTTCCCTCCACTTCCATTAGTGACTCCTTTAAAAGGACAGACAGCACAGTAAAATAAGCATATATTAGTAAACACGCATGCATATAAAACACTTTAAACACACCTTTTAACTTCCAAAACTTCATAACAGTGTAATGGACAAAAAAGTGTAACAGTATGTTGTTAAGAATAAAACAAGTCAAAGATAAAGCAGGCGATAGACGTTTGCAGCACAGACGCATGTACATTCAAGATAAGAGCCTAATAAAAAAACAAAGAAAGACTAAAAAAAATATTCCTTCTTATTACCTGATGTTAGGTAAACTACCCACTTGCTGGTTATCAGGAAATTAAACAGCACAAATTAGAAACGGCTGTTTCTCTGACAGCCCAATAAAAGATCAATATAATTCTTGCTGGGCTGGCACTGATACTGTGCTTCAAACAGACGTATACCTTGAGCTCTTTGAGGTTCTGCATGTGCTTCGCCTCCACGTCTTGAATCTGATCCTTAAGCTCATGGATCTCCTGAATGAAAGGCATGAAGAATGAAGACGAGGAGAAAGGATGAAAGACACAGTGGTGGAAGAGCAATGCAAAGGGTCGAGAAAGTGAGACAAACTTTAAGTGATGTGAATTACAGTAGAAAGCTTAAGAAACAGCGAGAAGTCAGAACGAGCGCTTAGGAAAGAGCTGCTCAGTTCCTGAAGATTTTTCTTTCAGCTGTGTTTAGTTACACCCTCTTTAACACACAAACACTATCTAGTATCAGGTGTGTTTGATTAAATTCTGCTGAAGGCATCTCCAGGAACACAACTGAGCACCACAGGAATGACATGTTAAATCACAGTGCGTTGACCTGCTTTGAATGCTGTGAAGCTGAGTGATGTAAATGAGCAATATTCCAAGTATATTGTACATCAAGTATATTCATTATAATATTTGAAGTCAACACAAAAGACACAAATGATATAGATTATGTGTTTTGTCCAATGTCCACAGCAAAGGTGTATAATAGGATTATATCATGGGGGTTTTGTAGAAGAAAAACACTCTACATAAATAAACTGGTTAAACTTGGGAGGAAAACAAGACAAAAATACAAACAATAACCTTGATTTCCCGTATGGAAACTTCTGTGTCTGCAGTGAAAGATGTATCTCCGCTTCCTCTCCGTGAAGACGTCCCGCCCAGAGAGGTGAGAGTAGCGCCAGATATCGTTGATGCTCGTGAAGAGCCCTAAAATAATAATATTATATAATAATAGAATAATAAAAGATCATAGTTCATTGTACAAACACTATTGAGAATAATCTTAAAAATATATATCTACAAACCTTTTCCAAGTAGTCACGCTCTAACCTGTCATCAGCCTGTAAATAAAGATAATACAAAATAAACAGATTTTCCTTACATGTTCCCTGAATATAAAACACCATAATGTGACAAAAAATGTTACGCTATTTAGTGATTCATGTCATCCACTAAAAACAAGCATAACAATATTAGAAAGATATATCGGTTATGGGTAGAAAACCAGGTCAAGTTAGTCATTTTTAAAACCTAAATGGTTTGATCTTGTTTTTGAAGTTAAATACAAATTAAAGGTGCAATGTGGAGATTTCAGCGGCATCGAATTGCAACCAACAGCTCAGTCCACCACTCAACCCTCCCTTATGAAGCACTTCGGTGCCTGACAGGACAACAATGTCGTCACGTTTGAAATGTCGACCAGCTGTGTATGTAGGTAGAAATAGCTCATTCTAAGGTAATAAAAACATAATGCTTCATTATGTAAGTCAAAAGTCAATTTATAAAGCACACCACGTTATGTTTAACAAAGTGCTGTACATGCATAAGAGAAGATATGATAAAACCAGTCAATAGAAAGAAACAATAAATCAATACATGGAAGCAGCTCTCACATCGTGTCAAATGCCAAACTGTAAAAATAAGTTTTAAGACTAGATTTAAGAAGTAAGGTCTTTATACACCTCCGAAGACATAGTTAGGTATATTATATTTTATTTCTGTCAATAGATCCCCCCTTCATCCTACACATTGCACCTTAAATCATTTCAAATAAATGTTAATCTGCAAATAACTCTGGTTAAGATGAAAAGAAAGTGCATCATCACACCGTGAACAGCTGAAAACACAAATATCCAACAAAATTCATGGATGTCAGAGGTTTTCAGTCCATACAATGTAAAATTGTCCATTGACAATTTGTCAAATCCATCGACCAAATAGATTTCTGTAACATCTCCAGGATTTAAGACAATCACACTGAAAAGACATTCAAATGCAAGATGCATGAAAAAAATCAAAGCAGACCGTACTACAACTTCACAACTCAAGGCCTGAACAGTGCATCAGACATCACAGGATCCCCAGTATGAATCTCGTACCATAGACGGTCTTCCATTAACATCCGGCAGGTCGGGGATAATGACATGGTCAAGATCTCTAGAAAGACCAGTAATACTAGCTGTGCTGGTGCGCATATAACTAGCCACTGAGCTGCAGCAATCCTCCTGGAAACCACCAGAGGGCGCCATTAATACAATTCAAAGGAAACATAAGAGGTATTTCAGCTATTTATGAAGTCTCAACAATCCAAGTTTAACAGTTGACTTTCCACATGCACCCTGAGGAGGAATGCAGACAAACACACGTAACCTCTCAGTTGACACTTTCAATATAATTCTGTTATAAGATAAACACATTTCAATTTTACCCAGGCTTGTTGCAAATACATTTTGCAGAAACTTCATAAATCCATTATACAAGGCCCGAGCACCACCTTTAAGGGTTTAATCTGGGAAACCCATGATAATAAACAACATGCCTCTAGTTGAAAATTAATCCGTCTCTGTGAGCAAACAACTCATAAAATAGAACGATACTGAATGACCAATTGAATTTGTCATTGAAGGTGCTCACCACAGGGCTGCTGCACGCAGAATTTGCCCTGGATGAAGTCCTAGAGCTTGACCCCTTAAAACCACTGTATTCAGACGACTGGAGGATGACACAGACACACAATGAGAAAGAGAAGAAGGCAGAGAGAAATACAAGGGTGTAAATATGTAAGCAGCAACTGAAAGTAAAATCGAACACAGAAGGGAATGCAGATCTGCTCCATGCTATCATTGTTCATCTACAAGCTTTTAAAAAAAAAGTACTCATAAGACCACACATTTACGTCACACACACAATGGCCCTGTTTCACAGACACAGCTTAGTTTAAACCAGGACTATGCCTTAGTTGAATTAACTTATTTATGTCGCTTTTATGAAAATGCCTTAGAAGAATACATGACTGGTGAGCATCTTGAGACAAAACAATGGCACTAATATATTTTAAGATATTTCTGGGCAAGTTATATTCAGTTAAGACAGGTCACACATTCCTTTAGTCTGAGACTAGCCTAAAACCGGGCCAATATGAGATAACGTGCAGAGCATCACAAAAACATACAAAGAGCTTCTAACCACCGCTCTGAGGTCCACAAATTAGCATCCAGTTTTAGGCCCTATTTCACACACGCAAACACGACCCCACTGCTTGTTAAAATACACGAAAGGTTTAGAAAACATACGTATTTTCATGTATTAGTTTCAAACACAGCAAACTACTGTTACTATATATGCAGGCACGACAACTACATTCTTCCTGCTGTTCCTGTAGCGCAACTGTTAGATCATGACACTACAAACACCAAAGTCAAGGGTTTGTTTTTGATATATGAACACCTTGAATGCAAAAATGGCAATGCACTTTGATAAAACTTTCTGTCAAATTCATAAAATGCAACCGATTTTACACTTGGGGAGTACTATAGAAATGAAAAGGAGCTCAAAATGGTTAGTAGTAGTTAGGGATCTTAAGACACACGCAAACATGGTATGCGTTCTCTAAATTTCATGCACATTTAGAGTTTTGCTCTATCTTTGTGTAGTTTCTTACAGCGCGAACACTGGAGCGTCGAGAGCCGCCGTAGAGACTGTCCTCGTAAACAGGGCCCTGATAGTCAAAAGAAAAAACACAAGCACTCAGAGCTGACCCATGACCGCTGTATGAGTGAGCATGCACGCTCTCTCTGAAGTCTCACTTCTCCATTTTGAGTGCACACAGCATCAGTCTACAGCTGCCTTTCATCACCCAGGACGACTGGCGAGAAAAGAGCTAAAGCTAGGTCAAGTGTGTCATTTTTACGATAAAATTCTCCACGGTTACATTTTTAAAACATAAGATGTCTGTCCGTGGCACTATCCAAACATTGCCCATTTGTTTGAGCAGTTACATTGTGTCACAACCTGGCCTGCAGGAGGCAATACGTTGCAAAACCTGCTTAAAGAAATGACACACTTCCCTTTTAGAGATAACAGT
This sequence comes from Triplophysa siluroides, assembly GCA_006030095.1. Taxonomy (NCBI): domain Eukaryota; kingdom Metazoa; phylum Chordata; class Actinopteri; order Cypriniformes; family Nemacheilidae; genus Triplophysa; species Triplophysa siluroides. Next base: position 332,655 of record VCII01000724.1, read on the forward strand.
TAAAGCCAAACACAAGCAGTTAGCTTAGTGTTCAGGGGTTTGTGGTCTGTGTGGGTTTAAGCTCTTATAACCCTAAATGACCTGCTGTGGGTGAGAGAGAAGGACGGGTGAGGTATTAAGAATGAAAGTATCCGTGTATGCAGGAGGACATATTATACAGGAAGTGTTGAGTAGCAGAGGGTAATGTGGGGAGCAGCACAAAACCTGTGCTTCCTGCTGTGCAGAAGAGAGAGCTAAACAACTTAAACATAAGAATAAACTTAAGACTCCTAATCAAATAAAGAAATGGTGTCAAGAATGACATCAGGAACAAATTCTGTTAAAATGATGAAACATTTTAAGAAGGAAAATCAAGGCAATGAAATGGGATACAGAGGTCAGAGAGATGGATTGAGACGACAGACCTTGTAGCCATTGTAGGAGAGGCCTTGATGTTTAGAAGAATAACTACTGCTGCTGTACTGTTCAGGAGAACAGTAGGTACTCTAAAACCATGGGAAAGAATGAGGAAGTGAGTGGTTAACTTATGAAGAGAAGTGGTGTGAGAGATAAATGTTGAGAAGTTGGAGATGACGACCTGTTTTGCAAAAGCCGAAATGCAAAAAAAAACAAGTCAGACAGACATTAACTTTTTGGTACGGTAAAGGGCTTTTCACAATTTATTTTAAACCCCAGGTTCAACACATTCCTGGGTTCATGCGTCATACGGTTTATCAGTTTTCTTGGTTAGTAATTCACACTGTGCTGTATACAACAAACATTCGGGGTTAAGCCTTAAAAGCCATTCATTTAGCTTCAATCAGCTAGCAGCACAGATCCCATTAAAGTGATACTTCACCCGAAAATTGAAAATTCATCTACTCACCTTTGAGTCATTCCAAATGTGTAAAAATGTATTTTTTTGATGAACACAGAGAAATATATTTGGAATAATGCTTATAACCAAACAGATCTCAACCCATTGACTCCCATAGTAGGAAAAATTACTTTATAATTTGTTTTGTTCTGTTGAACACATAAGACAACATTTTGAAGAATGTAGGACAGCAAACAGTTCTGGGGCACTTTTGACACCATTGTTTTTTTCCTACTATGGTAGTCAATGGGTGTTGATGTTTGGTTATAAGCATTATTCCAAATATCTTTCTCTGTGTTCATCAGAACTAAGAAATGTATACACATTTGGAACAACTCGAAGGAGAGTAAATGATGAAAGAATTTTTTTTTTGGGAGAACTATCCCTTTTAGACCAGTAATGTCCTTTCATCAAGCAAATCACAAAATCCACCATGCTTTCTCAAAGACTGTGGCAACCTTCCACATGTTATCTGTATTTTAATGTTAATCACGGACGAGGAAGGAGACCCACCGACTGCAGATCAGCCCTAGAGGAACGAGACCTTTTGGTCTCATCACTGAGTCTGGAGCTCTGTGCACAAATACAAAGTAGAGTTCCATAACATTGATCTGAACCCCAGGTAGTCAAACATACTGTTTAACAGTCAAAATGACAAAGTAGTTAATGCTCAAACCCTGACATCACACACGCACTAGTCACTAACCCGACTAGATAATGTGCTGAGATCATCATCGTAGCCATTGCTCTGTGGAAAACACAACAAACGATTTATATTGCATCTCCTCCTTATAACCAGACCGATATGACAGGCATATAGTATCTCGTCATAAACATACAGTCTTGGAAGAATGATTCTTCTTTTTCTTGGACTTCTTATTTGAATGAGAGGATGGGATCTGTGGAAGCTGGACAGGATGGTGGGAAAGGGAAATCCGATTAAAACCACATGATTTAATGCACAGTACTTACGGTTGAACACTGTGACATGATCAAGCATTAGACACTTCAGCAGTACAACAGGTGTTTTCATCATATTTGTTTAGAAATTCAGAGGAAAAACACACCACCTCATTTGTATTGTTACATTAATGCTGCTTTAAAATGTTTGAAATGTTTTAGATCATACACTTAGCTGCAACACAACACAATGAAAAAATAAAAAGAAGAAGTGTTGTAAACTCAGTTAGTTACTTTAACAGGAACCTGAAAGTATTAACACAACATTCTTTTGTGGCTGAAGCAACCCTGAGAATTTCCCACCCTGAGAATCTTACCCCGCCGTAAGCACCTGACGCATCCAAGTCCGACTGCACAAACAAAACCATGTCAGCTTCATCAGATCATTGCGGACCATTTTATGACCAGACAACATGGCGAGAATACACATACACCAGATATCTGAGCCACACTGACTTGCTCCATTACTAAACTGCTACATTATACAAACAAACTCTTAATGGATTCTAGAGGCAATGCTGATACTGACCCGCATGTTGCTCCTGCTCCCCACTGACATCCGTTCTTCATCGTCTGACACCTTGATGGATGGAAAAAGGGGTAAAATTAGAAGGAGCACACATTTAGCTTGAGTTTGAGACGTGAAACACCCCGCTGTGTATATGTAGTGATGTATATGGTGTATTGATAACGGTGGCAATATTGTTGGGCACCCACAACCGACATTATGGTCACGTTCATTAGGCTTTCTTATTGTCATCAGCGCAGGGTAAACGCAGAGAAAAGCATCTATTAAGCAGCTAATAAGGATTGAGAAGGACAGATAGTGAGATACAAACCGAAGCATGTCTCCGTGACAGGTGTGTATACCGTTCACTGTCCTCCTATAGCAGAGGGAGAGAAAAAGAAAAGAGGAGAAAAGAAGGAAAAGGTCCAGTATTGAATGCGAAGCAGCATGCAAATCATAACAGTTTCAAAAAACAGCATTATCTATAGACAGGCCAAAATCTCTGACTTTTTATATATATACAAATAATATACACATTATTATCCATGCTTAATATTTTTGTAAGTTAAGCAATACAAAGATATCTACAATGCAAGTAAACTTACATTAACTCAACAGATTATTCCATTGACTCTGCAACTTATGTTTGTCAAAAACTGATGTATTGTATACTGGGGTGCAATACTGACATTGTTTTGTTTCAAAACATGCATCCCTCTGCTCATATCAAACATTGGATTTGATACGAGTAACTAATGGATAAAAGCATTCTGCACTCCAATGCACTGTATCCCTATCATGCAAATTCTCAACTGAATCCAATGTACCATCCACTGCTCAATGTCCCCCCATTTGTTGTCCAGGTTATCCAGTCCATAATATTTCTGAAAAGCAGCAGAAACCAGCCGAGAAACCAGCCGAGAAGAAAGGTTCAGGAATCAAGAATGTGAGGTTATAGTAGAACAGAATATAATGGGAAGTATATGGCTCAATGATGTAATGCTATTTTTTTTGCAAATCATCCTATTAAAGAGAACATAATAAAACGCAAAATATGCAATAGTAGAGAAAAATAAAATAATCAAAAGATGCAGGGTAGTTTACTAGCAGCAGAAAACACAGAGGAAAGGTGTCCTACCTTCTGCACCTGATAAATCTACATCACAGGAAGCCAGCAAGAGAGGATCAGACAGACATATAGACCACCAAACATACAGACAAGAAAGAAAGAGAGAGAGGGTATGGATTATTTCCATAGCAGAGCACAAACCAAGTGGAGGATTTTGGAGATATAAAGGCAGTAGGAAAGGACAGGGAAAGTTTAAGCAATCCAGCTGTGCCAGCATCACGTTACCTTTCCTTAGAAGTAGACAAGGCTTAAATATGTTGCAAACATCTTTGTAGCTCCCATAAGGACTACTATAATCTGAATTATGTCATGCAGTTGCACGTGTTCAGATATCTACAGGCGCATGGAAATATGTAGAGTGGTCATGTGGCCGGGTCTATGGTAACAGGATTCTTTCCATTGATGTTTGAGGTTTCATTCACTCACACCATCTGCAAGTACTAATACAGTAGTAGTGCACTTGCAGTAGTTGGCATATGACCATACAACATACAACATTTTGCCCTGCTATTGCCAAAACTAAAGTTTTAAAATGTCTAAAGTGTTTCTTATGCAGTTATTAGGGAATATCTGAGATGCAAAACATTTTTATAATGTAGCACAGAGTACATTAGCATTTTTGCACAGTTCCTACAAGGTCTTTAAGGGGTCATATGGCGCGAATACGTGTTTTTCTGTGTCTTTGGTGTGTTATAAATTGCCAAGGCATGTATTAGACACGTAAAATTGCACAAATTAAAGTGTCGGAACAAAAGATGCCTTCTATCTTAAAGCGCATGCGAACCCAGACCTGCCTGAAACGCCTCGTGTAACCACACCCCGGCGAATGTACGTCACTTTTGATTTGACTAAGACCGCCCAAATCTAAACGCAAGTAAGGTGGGCTTACTTGTAAATCTCATTGTATCGTTACCGCTGCAGCCATGACGCTGAGACACCGTGTGTTTCCTTGCGAAAAGAAAGCCTCTTTGTTTTCCCTGCCATAAGATGAGACAAATTAAAACGAATGGTTACATTTTACAACACTGTTCCAGAAAAGTACAATCCGATTGTTCAAGTTTGTGCAGCGCATTTTACCGACGATTGCTTCACGAACCTCGGAGAGATTAAGACCAGCTATGCACGAAAGCTTTGGTTTCAAAAGTGGGGCCATTCCAACCATTAAAACTTCGCTGGCGCTTCAGATTCACGTATATATTCATTGTAAAAGACTTTTCTACTGACTAACGCGAGTTGAGTTTGTCGTGTGTTAGACACCCGCGCAACGTGAAATAAGACAACATAAGTCCTTATAATCAGTAAAAATGTTCCAACTAAAGGCTTTTTATTTAGTATTTATTTTGGGTTTATTGTCTTTGTTGAGTCGCGACGAGACGTGGCGTAACACTGGTTGATCAAGAAGGCTCAAAGCACTCACGTTATTTATTGTGTTACCATTCCCTGCTGTAATACGAGCTTGTTTCTATCTCACACAAACTCTGTATGATGTATATGGTTGTTTGTTTATAGTCTTTATAACGTCGTATATAAAAGGTAAACATTAGCTATAGTTTTTAACTATTTATTTAACATCATATTTTTTTAATAAAATCTTACCAATCCTTTACATCCTGCTCGAGTCGCGCTGCCAAAGTTTATGTAGTGGCTGGATCATCTTCTTTTTCAGTATCAGATTCGGGCTCGAAATTATATAAGGAAGTACCGATGACATTTTATCACCTGTCAGTACAATTGCTTTGGAACCTGATGTTCCGAATATGTTAAGGGCCGTTACATTTCCCTCACACGCTTGCAGTATTCGGCCAATCACTACGCACTGGTTAACTGGCCAATCATAGCACACCTCGCTTTTCAGAGCGATGAGCTTTGTCAAAAATCATCGCGTTTCAGAGAGGCGGGGCAAAGAGGAGATACAAACATGCAGGTTATTTGGAAAATACAGCATTTTTGAACCTTAAATCGTGTATACACATTACATTACATCTAAAACAAACGGTAATATTAGTTTGAGCCCTGTCATTTGACCCCTTTAAAATCTCACCTAACTGGTTTTCCCATGTGCGTTTGTTGTAAATTTCCTGTAATAATTCATGAAACTAAATCTCTTTCTGCAAGCACTCTTTTAAAGGTCTCTCACTGTACAGCCCTTTTGCTCCGTCCTCTCCACCTTCCCATACCTCTCAAATGTTTACACATGATGCCCATCCACAACTGATTCAAGCTGTCTCAAGATGCCAATGACGAATAACCGACACTGTACTACACAATTCTAAATATAAACTTTTTGTGGGCCTCCAGCATATTGATATGTTTCAAATCACATTCACAATCTTACACAGATTATGCTTGATAACCTAATAATGTTTAGCGTAAAGGAAATGATAATGTTTCATCAAGGGAAATGTCACACAGATCAATACCTGTTTTTAGTTTGGTTGTAAACACATAATCAATCCGTGCACACCTCTGTTTGTTTTGACACAAAAATAGAGGAAATAAAACGTTCAAATCATATGTAAACGAGGTTTGCGTGCTTGTCACTAAAATGACCTATTTTGATGGTTGTTTGATAAGATTGTAATGCATGCAAGCTCACTCATTTTCCTTTAGTTTCTGCAACCTCCCAGAACTAGTCTAAGAAAGCAGAGGTGGAAAGTACTTTTACGCAAGTACATTTTCAAGTATTCGTACTATATCAGGGTGTTATTACTTTGGAAAACTGTCACTACTACATTTTAAAGCATATTTCATACTTTTATTACTTTCATAAAAAATGTATGTGCTTTTACTTAACGTGTAATACTTAACAAAACCATCTTAATAATCATCAATGATCTTTGAAGATGAGATAATGTTCAATAAAGTCAGCCAACCGATAAAACCATATTCAGATCATCTCATGCTGGTTCAACTAGTATCACAGGCTAATTATTTACACACAAAGCATGTATTGTAAATTTCTCAATACGCATCCAGTAAATTTATGCTCACCTTCCTAAGCAGAGGGGTTCGGGGACGCCCACCGAGCGCCTCCCTTGCCCCTCTACTCGAAAGTCGTCTAAAAGCCATCTTGACAGTCTCACTGCATATCCATCTACCTCAGGTCTGAGGAGTACAGACGCTTTTGAAATCCAAACCAGGTAGCCAGCGTGTGATTCATCTTCATGAAGTCAAGCTTAGGTGAGATTCAAACCAATTCCACAAGTGACTGGAAGCTACACTTAAACCATTCATAAAACATGTGAAATATCCATATCAAAACCCAAAGTCTATATTACATCATGACAGGGTCACGCCTGACTCCGCATCCAGTTAGTGAATGGGAACTAGCTGTGGGTTGGAAAGAAATGGAGTAATCCTCTTTGAGACTTGGCTGGAATTTTAAAGCCACAAAACGCACACACACACCCTCAACATTCCCCCACACCACCTGATCAGACTGGATTTAACTCTGAATGTTAGTTAATCCCTCAAGTGTGACCCGGGCATATGTGAAGGCTCAGTGTTTATCTTCATTATGTAAGCTTTGTTGCGTCTGTCTCAGTTATCGAGATGGGGCTTTCTAGATTTCCACCTCTGAACAATCCAAGTAAATGAAGATAACAATACTTAAATCTCTTAATTTCCACAACCAAGACCTTACTTGAAACCCAGCTCTTATATAAATTCGCCGTCACGTGCGGTTCTGGACAAAATGTAAAATTATAATGGGTTCTAAAGCGTTCTATTGTCTCGTCGCGTCGCGCCACGCCGCATCCGGTGTAGACACAGTGTTAAATTGCATTCAACACAGATTAAAGTGATAGTTCACCCAAAAATGAAAATTCTGTCATCATTTACCCACCCTTTATCATTTCAAACCTGCATGACTTTTCTTCTGCAGAACACAAAATAAGATATTTTGAAGAATAATGTCAACTGGCCAACATTCACTTGCATTGGTTTTGTGTCCATACAATAGAAATGAATTGAGGCCAGGACTGTTTGGATACCAACTTCAAATGTTCTTTTTTTGTGTTCTGCAGAAGAATGAAAGTCATAAACATTTGAAATGACAAGAGGATGATTAAATGATGACAGACATTTTTTTTTATCACTTTCAATACAAAAAATAAAACAGACATATTTCAGAGTGCAGGTTTCAACATTTCATGGTCTTTCTGACCATTGGTATGAGGCTACTTTTCTGATCCAATGTGGAAATTCAAACACACTCTTGGAAGTCTTGACCTGGGCTTTTATTAACTGACCCTGATCCCTATTACCAAGCCAAAACATGTCCTTCAGACCCCAGTGCCCACAGATGCTGAATAAACAAATTGAACACAATGGGCTGGCAGTGTTATACAGAAGTCAACAAGGGTTCTAGAAATATTATAAAGAATGCATTTAACTTTGGTAGTTGAACACAAAAGACAAAGCAGCTTAACATGTTGAGTCTTTAATCTGACGGAGGATAAATATTTCCTCCCCAAAAAAAGAAAAAAAATGAACAGCAACCAGTTCTGCACGCTTTCATTTCTCCAGTGTTCCAGCAAAACAGGTTGTTTAATTCTGGACGCATCACTGCTTAACCTTTGACTCTTGAGAGTTAGTGTGGTGATTATCACACCAGTAAAAAGCTAAAAAACATGCTGGGCTTAAGCAGGTAAAAGCTGGGGAAGGGCTTTTTTCCATGAGCTAAAGCTCTTCAGACCTTAGACTTATAGGATAAGTCATGTCTGACACCTCAGCACAAAACAATATCCAAGCACAATACTTGAATTAGAGCAGCAAATATTTTCTTAAGCGGTTTTAAGTCTCTCTGTGAGATTTTCTTATTTTGTGTTGTTCGTTTTAAACGCATTTAGACTACTTGCACAACAGTTAGGTCTGGTCTTTGAATTCGATTGGACAGAAGATGCTCCAGGAACAATGAAGGACCAGAATCTCTTCACATCAGAAACCAATGAAATAATACAATGACAAATTTATCAGTACAGGTGTAGGTAATAAACCAGGGTATTTACAGGATTCATAGAGCTAAATTAAATTCTTTTAAAGACCTTTTTTAAGACTCTTTTCATACATTTGAAGTCCTCTTCACCACTTCAAGTTTTAACCTGTTACATTGGCGATACTTTAACTTACATTTATATACTGATTGTAAGCACAACTAAACAGCCTTAGTTTGTGATGACTCATTATTAATGCAACATAATTCAGAAGGGTGGGAACGAAGCACAAGTGAATTAATTGAATGACTAACCCGATGCAAGGTTTTTTAGAGAGAGAAACCAGCTTTGTGACTAGCACTTAGCATGTGGGACCGGACAGTGTTGATCCCCAATCGAGGCTACGCTAATCGCCTTCCGACACACAGAGCGGTACGCCTCACAGTTATTCCCAGAGACGGCCCTCAGCCATGCTTCCAACTCCTTATCCTTCAACCATTTGCATGGAAACTTGCATTTCCTCATAAGTCAATGATTTTGTTTAACAACCAGGTATAAATGGACCTTCCACTATTCGCCTACGCAGAGGTTTAATGTCTCTTTGGACAAATATGAAAAGATGACGCATCTTCTGTCTTTCATTAACTCATCTACTGCACTGTAACTTTAATAGCTAATCTCTGTAACTAATGCACACTCAAGTCACTTGCACTATTGTATAGTCTATATTGTTATCTGTTCATAACCACCTGTACATTAATGTTCACAGTATATAGCCTTCTGTTTATATTGTTCTAGTACATACCGACTGTCATATTTTCATAGTACATGCCCATTGTAAAGTATTTTCCTAATATTGTATTCTGTATTTATTAACACTGTATATCCTGCACTTGCTAATTGCACTTCTGGTTAGACCTAAACTACATTTCGTTACACTGTACTTGTATATGTGTAATGACAATAAAGTTGAATCTAAATCTAAATCTAAAATTATTTATCACCTTGGAAAATGGCATTTAAGACTTTTTAATACTTTTTAAGGGCCTTAATTGTCTCTAAATTGATTTATCACCTTTCAATACTTCTAAAGACCAAGCGGAGACCCTGTTGACACACACATACACACACATTTAAAACCACTTTATCACATAAATATATTACACAAGACCAATCGTTGTTTTGTAGTGAAAACATTTATCAACAGCTCAAATTTCAACTGTAGTCTTAGGACTTTAGGACAAATGTTGTGTTTCTTCACCTCTTTCTGTTGTCTCTCTAGTTCTTTCATTCTGATCTCACGAGCTTCTGCACGGGCCGCCCTCTTAGCTGCCAAACGGGCTTCAGCCTGCAGGGGGAGGTAAAGAGAAACAAAGACATTAAATTATAGCACAGAGACCATGAGCAATTTTCTAAGAGCAAAAGTACTAATAGATAATTTATCAAATAAATAAATAAAAAAGTATAACTGAGACCATTTTGGAACTTGGATTTTTGTTTTTTTAATTTGGCAGCAAAATCTTTCTAGAAAAAAGAATTTTACAAAATTTGGATAGAATAATCATATTTTCTAGAATGTAAATTCAATAATGAATGAACACAGGAAAATTTCATTAAAATGCATGTGTACACCCGTCATAACATTGATGTTTTGTAACGGTACATTCCTATGCCTGCACATGCTACAAGTTTGTTTGCGTTTACATGAGTGTGTATTTGTGTGTGTACTGTATATGTCACTTCAGTCCATCACATTACAAAAGTCCTTTTAAGGAAAAGAGTCCCTCTAAGGCATGAGGAGAAAGAGAGCGTGGGGGAGCAAGCACACTTCCTTCCTGTATATGACGGCAACAAAATGTGGTGACAACCCGAAAAAAACTCAACCCCAGTATTTCCTCAAAGAGACCCTCCCAAAGTGACGACAGTACACTAACTCCACCCATCTCTCTTACTCCTAAGAATACAGCCATGAATTCAGAGGAATTTGATCCTAAACAGCCTAACGGGAATTCATAAATATTTTACGAGGTGGCTAATTCGTGTGAAATGTACGATCTGAATCGCATGATTTAATAATGTTACTTTTATGCTAGTACACTTATTTTAAAGCTAACCATTTCAGTGCAGTTTTGCATTGTTAATTACAATAGAGTAATAAATTACAATACTCAGTTAAAATACAGAATAAAAGCCTTTAATCCTAATGAAACAGAAACAAAAAAAAAATGTATTAAAATGAAGCCATTCAGCGTTTATCCCTCAGCTAATAAAAGGGGGCCTATTCATACAAACCCACATATGCATTCCTGTGTTTGTTGGCTAATGGAGAAGTCTATAATAACTTGTTCCTGAGTAAATGTTAAATCATAATCTTAAATTGGCTTTCTGTCCTGGCTGCAGTCGCGCCTCTTTCCGAGGAAGCAGCTGCTGCACTGCCCAGTGATCTTGAGAATTGAAAGCCTTTCTGAAACAACTATGTCGCCAAAGTAATTATTTCTACAGTTTAAGCTACTAGTAACAGTGTCACAGAAAATCATGGCCTATTTTTTCTTGGACTCATTTTTAAAAAAGAAACTGACCAGATTTAATACATTCTTTACTAATTATTTTCAAGAAGTAAAACGCCATAGATGTGATGCCCATAAAGAGAGGCAATGAGGAACAATTAAGAAGAAACTGGGAAAATGCATTCATACGGTCATCACTGAGATTTACAAAAACCTTTCAACATCATTAAATATGAGAATGAAAGCACCTCTGAAAATTTTAATTAAATGTCCAAATGTAATAAATATTTACAGTACATTATATATCACTACTGTTTGTAAACATCAACACGTATGGCCGATATGTTAGTCAGTACTGTTGTAATGAAGGCAGATAATTCTTTATGTGAACTGCCAAGGAGACCCAGATACCAAAACAGCTCCCAGCAATTAAACAGCTGTCTAAACAAGTTTATAACAGGTTCTTACTAAGGTAAACACACATTATGTGTGCCAAGTAAGGTACCTGTGCATTCATGCACTAAAATAATAATACAACTGGGTGAATGACTGGGTAACCAGAACTATGCCTTTTTTGACCATAGCCAGAAGTCAGAGAGCTGAATCACTCACAACCAACCCTGGATCACACCCTTCCTGCACTATTCACAGCATTCGAAATGCTGATGATATTAAGTCGCGGCCATAGCTGTTTCTGAGCTAATGTGCAAGGCTTGCTATTAACAAAACAGAAAATAAGCATCCATATCACTGCATTAAGTATAGTAGTTGTGAAACAACTTTTCGAATACTACGTAAAAATACGAAAGATTAAAGTACATGTTCACACGCATATGCAAGAACGAGGTTAATATACTTTTAAAAAACGGCTCACACTCGTTTTTCATAACTCGCATTTATATTAAGTCATAGTACCTTTTTGCAGTTATCAAAGTAGACCATGATATCAGTCACGGTGAGCATTTGGAAGCCAGGGTCATCTGCATCTTCCCCCATCATGAGCTCCCACACACTTTCTTATCACAGAAAATATACAACTGGCCTATTTCACACACCTCTCTCTTCTCACACCCTCCTCAACAGCTATTTTTAATGACCCAAATGGAGCGACCTCTATCGAAATACCCCAAATGCTCTAATTTAATGAAAGTTCTGAATGGAACAGTTCTCAACGGAATGGAGAGCTAGTTCCATCATGTTACAGCCGGACACAGACACAGTCTTATGCTGTCTGATAAACCACTCCTTTGAATATAAACTTGTATTAATGGCTCTAAAGCAGGGGTCTCAAACTCAATTTACCTAGGGGCCGCTGGAGGTAGAGTCTGGGTCATGCTGGGCCGCATTAAGTATTCCACAAAAAAAGGGTTTCAATTATTCCAAAAAAGAGGAGCACAACTTATCCAGTTTTCTCAATCTTTACAGTTTTCTCAATCTTTATTATTAACAGTTCCTCAACATGAATGTTTCTACTCATGACATATTGAGAAATCAAGAGAGAATAAGAGTAAATAAATAAACAGCGTATGTTGTAAAATCAAATGTGTGTATGGTTAGCCGTTCTCATGATCTGTTAAAGTAACATGTTACCAGATCTTCATAGATAAAAACAAACAACAAAGACTAACGAAAATAAACCAAAAAATCCAAATAGGTTATTTTCTAAGATCACAAAAACTCAAATATCCGTAACTGAGCCATTTTTATACAAATAAAGTGCTGACATTTATGAGCTAAAGAACAAATATCACGCATAAAAAGCACTTAAAAATAAATGAACATGGCAACATTTCAAAGGACGCTCCGTGATACAGCCTTCCGAGCATAAACAAAACAAACCACGCCTGTCAGCGGTAATTTACTTTAAATTAAAGTCTTTAGCCGAAAAATAGCAGGCTTATATTCTTATTTACAGCTGCAAAGCGCTAGAACAGCGTTACCGTGTGTCAATCATCACTTAATGCAGGAGAGACTATACCTGTTCCGGACACACATGGAACGATAATTTATCACCCGTATTTAAAGTAAATGCGATTGTCACTTCCGAAACTGCAGTGTGTACATGGCGCAACACGATGAAAGACACCAGGCTTACTGGACTTTCACTAAGGAACATTCAACCTGAGATTAAAATGAACTGCGAGGAGGTGCTTAAACAGTTGTGGCATTTCTTGAGTATTTGGTTTTTGCATGTGTGAGAGCTTTATATTGGGTGGGGATTCTGTGCTTATACCTGAGATAAAATCCCCCTGACTTCAGTCATATAGAAAGTGAAAGTAAAAAACAAAATTGACGGAGTTTTCTAACACTGCATTAACAGCGCATATGCTAAGCGTGGCAAGATAAAGGTGCATTTGAGAACAACGTGCGGGCCGCACTAACACTAAACATAGATGTCAAGTAGGGGACCACAAAATATCATCCCGCAGGCCTCAATTGGCCCCCGGGCCGCGAGTTTGAGACCCCTGCTCTAAAGAGTAAATTAAGTTTATAGGAAAATGTGGGCATTTGATCACACATTTCTATATTCCCCAAATGTAAAAACAAGTGAAATCTGGTGTAATTTAACAAATTATGATTGAATATTCAACCAAAGAAATTAAAAAAATTATGCACTATATGACAGATAAATGATGCCATGTACAGTCAAATCTCTTTGGGGCCTTTTAAGGTACAGGCCAAGCTTAACATTCAGAAGTCCCTGAGAGTTTCTGATGAATGCCAGGACAAATCCAGAGTTCTTATCTGTTGACATAAATGCCACAGAATAAGATCTCCCACGGCCCCTGGTACAACCCTGCCAAGCTGAGTGGGTACAGTACATTCTAATCAGCTGGTCCCCTGTTTGTAGGAAAATATGAAGGGCTGCCATGTTAACACAAACACAGGAAAGGCAAAACAAAGACAAGTTACATGACGACCATTAAGAAAACTGATGTAGTTCAATGATTACGTGTGCTTTTGCAAGAGGTTGTAAGAAAACCATAAAATGGAGTAAAAAATGTATGCATTGACTACAAAATGTACGTAAACTAATCACGTAAATTGAATGTATCGAATGTTCAAACAAATAACATTTGAACACTACACAGACATATTATGTAAACACAAACATTTATTCTCGATGAGATTAATCGCTTTACAGCCCTATTTAAAATGTTCAACATCCTACTGATAATCATTTCAAAATCATTATTGAGAATCATTTTGCCAGCTTTTTAAAATGAATTCATTGGATCTTCTGTGTGAGACATACACACTGTTTCTCTGTTAAGTGTTAACGTAAGAGCCAGACAGAGCGGAACATATGAGATCACTAAAGGTGTCTTACTCTCAGCCTCTGCTCTGCCCATAACACCTACATAAACTGTGCCAGTCTGCCATGTCAAACAAAATCCAAACACTGTCTGATCTGTATGTAGTCGATTTATATTTGAACAGGTCCCTGAGTTCTGTGGATAAGTTAAATATCCAAAGGGGGGGGTTAAAAAAACCTAAGAAATGCAAAACAGTTATTTTTGCCATGTTAAGGCCCGTTCAGAATATTCGGTGCGAATGTTCGTCGTGATAACGTTCTAGAACAAAAACAATAGATTCTTATGAAGCCTTTCATATAGACCGCGGATATCCGTGCGGCGCAAATGTTTTCGTCTAGTGCGACATATCTTTCCCCATTCGCAAAGCGAAGAAACGGACCGTCCAATAAGAATCGAGCATTTAACGTCACGCGCCTAGAGCCACTGAGGGCACGCAGAAAGCTGTTGTGAGAGAATGGATGTCGAGTTGTTACTGTCGTTGGTGTTAGAACAGACAGAACTTTTTGAAAAAAGTCACAGCGAGTACAAAAACCAGGACAAAAAAGAAGTTTTGTGGCATAATTTGAGGTTGCATTCAGATATAAAAGCATAAACAGTATATATAAACTAATATATATATCTAATCTTTCATATGAATACAATTCTCATGTTATGTTGTAGTATGGGATATTACAAATATATTGGCGGTAGCAGTAAAAGTCATCAAATACAATAAGTTTCTTGAAATTTCTTTATTTTTATTTATATGCAATAACTAAGCAGTTTTGCTTGTAGGTAGAAAGCACAGGCACATGTAAACAACATCAAGTCAAGTATACGCATATTTTACAACTGTTTAAATAGTACAGCTGCAGTGCAAATGTCATTTGGTAACTAATGAACCCCCAGACCATCGTCCTGAAGGAACGATTAAAACGGTCGTGGTACAGCTTCAACTCCTGGATCAATCTATTGAACACCCCGTGCTCTTCTCAAGAATAGGGTGAACCCAATATTGTCTTTTTCTCTTCCTTTGCTCATTCAGGCAAAAACTATTAAAACTCATCTTCGCTGCTGCTGGAGAAATCCATTTCTTGTTCTACTGATGTAAGTACATAAAGCAAACAGTACTAGTAGCCTGTATTGCTATGCGCTAAGCTTTAAGCTTTTCTTCAGCTCAGCAGCCGAAGCCTGAATAGCGGTTGAGCGCCACCTAATGTTTAAGCGTGAAATGTATTCTCCATCAGCACCATCTACCGCGTGGGTCACAAATAGAAGAAAGCGAACATTCGTTTGTGTCGTTGATATGAAAACTTGGTTCGTCGGGTATTCGTTTCGCTTTTTCGCATCTCCCGCAATCTGAACGGGCCTTTAGGCTAAAAGAATATGGTATTTTGGGGAATTTAGTCCTACTGGGAGCAGAGACAGATGACAAAAAAAGGGTGACAAAAGGAAATGAGCCGTTTAAACCAGGGGTCTTCAACGTTTTTCGGGGCAAGGACCCCTTAGATGAGAGATGCATGGAGCCGGGACCCCCTTATACTAAATGTGCTATTATATAGCTATTTAAATAGAAACAACCCTTATTATCACAGCAATATTATGTTAAGACCTTACATTAGCACTATTATGCATGTTATTGTTGCACCTACATACTTTTCTGTGTATAATTTTTATTATAAATATAGTTTGTTTGATTATTTTAAGGGATTTGAAGCATCATACATTTTCATTTTACTGTGAGATGGACAATTTATTTGTTTTTTATTAAGGCTTCAATGAGATGACTGATCCTGGTTAATGGCACAAAGACTATTTTAGTGGAGGTAGAGGTCGTCTCTGGATGCAAAGAAGTCAGTGCAGATGTTGTGCATTCTGTTGTAAAAGCAGGCCATTTTATTTTAGTGTAATTCTTTTTTTTCTCTTCCGCTTCTCTGTTTGTTGCAGAACACAACACTATTTTATCATTCTGAGCTCCGTTGTCTTTTTCGTGGATCAGCATTGTCGCGGCTGTTACACGAAAATTCACTGGGGTTTATTCTGCAGAGCATCATATCAGACAAAGGAGAGCAACATACAACATGAGACCGCGTTATTTTTGGGCAACTTGTTTGACTTGATTGATTTTAAACACGTAAGATAGTTTTGTCTGAGTTTACAATGCAGAATCGGTGTGGTGTCATTTGCCTGTCAAATTAGCGCTTTACAGCTTTAAAAATTTGAACAGAACTTCAGAAATATATGAGAATGCACTGTATAATGCACTTCTTTCATGCGTACTCTGAACTTATCGGAAGGGATACGCTGAAGCAGATGTAACATTAACTTTCTTCAATTGCTTCTGCTGCCTGAATGGATGTTTTTGTCCGCACGCAGGTTAAAATTGCAATAAGCGGGAGCTTCAATGAGTCCGCGCGGCTTAACGAGAACATTGGTTGTAATATTTCTGTACCCATGCTTTACAATTTTTACAAAAGTTTCCTGGGAGTTCCAAGTAATTAGCGGACCCCTTGCAATTCCACCGAGGACACTCGGGTGAAGACCCATGGTTTAAATAACTATTATCTTGTGATATATCAGTTATGAACCTCGGATGTCTGTAGAGGACCTTCAATTACACACTCCACCCATATCATTCCCACCCAAATTTTGCAATAGTCACTTAATATGGGCGCGTAATCCATGTTATTGATAAATTTGCAGTCCTTGGACCTCATTTATCAATCTAATATAAAAACGAGTGCAGATCCGTGCGCAGAAATGCACAGAAATGTGATTCATCAAACATTCGTATGCCGGCAATCTCATCGTACGAATGACAGTACCTTGATAAATGCGGCGGCTGAAATCGATCGTAATTGACCTTTACATTCACGCCCCTATAAATTCAGGGTGTAAACGCCTCGCCCCTAGATTTTACGACATGGAGAAACATAATCCGGCCTAAAAGAGGAACTGTTACGATTTAGATATGTAAACTTTAACCTTGAAATCAGAAGAAGTGAAAAACAGTTTATAAAGAGATCACTGCTGCGGGCAACACCTAACCGCACTCCAGCTGAGGTTTGTATTTTTTATTGGATATTTACGTTTTGTAAAAATGACAGCAAATAATGTATTATTATTGTTTCACTATTATTTTTACACTGAAAGTATTGTTGTTGCTTTAAATAACGTTCATTGTAAAATGCAATTAAATTTAAACTAAATTAATCTGATCGCAGTCTTAAAGAACTGTGTTTGAGTTACATTAACGTGTTAATGTAAAAACTAATGGTGGTGTAAATTAGTCCCTATTGATCATTTTTGCGGTGCATTAAATGTGCATGTGTTTTTTATTAAAAAAAAAGATTTAGGTGAATAGAAAATGGTCTGGGGCTGAGGGGACGGAGGCATGTTTCTAAACGGGATCTAATGCTGCAAATCTTGCATTTCAGGCTGCTTAAATGAAGCAAACGCTGTATTATGTTTACTTATTTTTTTTCTCTTTCAGATCCCAACAGTGGTCTTCTGCCTCCACAAACCGGCCTGGAGTCTGCCAAACAAAGCCAGGCAATCCATGCTTTGACCCAGTGCGCGTCTTCCACCCCCAAGCGAACATTGCACAAATAAAAAATATATATATATATTGATTAGGCCTATTGTAGTTTTTTAAATGTTTTACTTTTAACTGCATTTTAATCGTCGTAAATTGTTTAAGAGGCAGCCTGTATTTCATTATAGTTTTGTACACAAAAGCATCCGTTAACCTTGTAATTTCAAGCATTTAAATAATCCTATAACTAGGCTAGAACATAAAATACTTTATTAATGTAATGAAAATAAGAAATCGCATTGGAATCTATTTTTACATTGTCATACTAGACAAAAAAACGTAATCCATCTTTCTATTTGTCATTATTCCTTATTGGTTATCAAAAGGGTTCTTAAAACTTGCGTACACGAGCTGACTTGTCGTGAGATTTGATCGTAGCAACCGCTCACGTCCATTTTGATAAATGCCAAGTTTTGCATGGAAACAACCGTACGCCCAGTTTTTGGTCGTACGCTCGTTTCCTAAATGAGGCCCATAGTGTGTTTGGCTGGCAAAAAAACACTTGCTTCACCAACCACAGAAGTTACTCAAGACACACCATGAGCCTGTTGAAAACTGAAGCCTGTTGAAATGTGAGAAAAGAGCATGATGAGAGAGACATCAGCTCTCTTCCGCTCATCTACTGATCCCTACATGTTCAAAGACATTCAATGTACTCTCTTGTTGAAAAGGCCTAAAATTGTCTGGCCTCGAATAATCTGGGTTTATGCTGCAAAATAACTAAAACCGCTGTTATTTTGATGGAATCTTCCAATTCATCAACTAGATATTTGCACATTAAACTGTTTCACACCAATGTATACTTGTCGAACAGGCAACAACGCAAGCAACTAGTCAGAAAGAGTCTAGAACAAGCATTCCCTTTGTCTTTGGCAAACAGTCTTATCAGAGCAAAATCCACATGGTGACCTTTGCATCAAGTTAATAAATCACAAAACATCAACCCTTTTCCTTCTCTGCATTTGCTTTGATTATTTGTAATCATTTTGTTAAGCTAAATTAAAAAAACAACAACTATAAAATATGTCAAAGACACTGCAGAATGGTAACAGTAGCATGAACCCAGAATGAACCAAAAACATGAAGATGAGGATACTATCAGGGGTTAAATTGGACCAGGGTCGCCGGGGAGGTGTTATGGAGTGGCACTCTGTCTTGCCACAGTATAAATCTCAAGCTTAAGTAGCAATTTACTTTTTTTTGTCAGTGTGTAGATTTGCATTGATAATCGCGGAAAAACAGATCTATATGCAACCATTGCATATACAGTATCCCACAGAAGTGAGTACACCCCTTTCATTAACCACATGCGTGCAGAAATCATTCCCTGCCTTCCATTCCTAAGTGATCATCCCTATCCACTACTCTTTTCGAAGAGTAAAGCTCTGGATGTGTAAACTCTGAAGGGAAAAACGCAATTGGCGGTTTAAAATTCACTTGGAAAAAAGAGCAATAAAAACAACATAATTTTCTCTTTATTCTATATTCTGTTTGGAACGCATCGCATGTTTGCTCGTAGGGATGCACCGAAACGAAAATTCTTGGCTGGAGCCGAACATGATGTAAAACACTTGGCCGAAGGCCGAATAATACCGAACATGTTTTTTTACATTTCTTCTATTTATTAAGCCATTTTTTCACTATTGCACAAACTGAATAGTCAAAAAGTGCTTTTTATAATTTTCTTGCTTTTCAATAAAATACAATACAACTTAATATAAAATTGAGAAAAACAAAGTAAAAATGTTGCCCTCTCCCTTCACGAATAGCCTATATAAATTAGGCCTATAACTGACTGCCAAAAGAATGTAATGTAAGTTACTATGTACCCCTACAACAAAACAGTTCATTAAAAAGCGTCATTCCACATTGGGCCTATAAACTGAAAATACGAATAAACGAAAACTGTTAGATTATTATAGGCTACATTGCAAAATGATTTTAAGAAAAAAAAACATTCAATGCAAGCAATTCTGACTGATGCTGACTGACAACCATATCATCCTCCAAACTCCCCCCACAAAAGCTGACTGTTCTCTCGGAAGGTGTCATGCAAACTCAGGTGTGCACCAGGGTACCGAACCCTGCGCATGCACTTTAGCCGATTAAAATGTATTTACTTCATTAAAACACGTATAAGAAATGATAGCGTTGGTAATTTACCTTGGATCTGAGCAAGAGTGAGCCTGCATTGTTTCGCGCGTTGCGTGGAATCAGAGCAGCAAATGAATGGTAATACGATGTTTCCAGATTTTTCCAGATAGTCCTGATAAATAGTCTGTTTGCAAGCAGCAGAAAGCCAAGATCAAGTCATTAAAAACACAATAAATTGACCCGTGTTCCGTTTACTTTCATGTGTCATGCACGTTCATGATGATGTAAGATGAATGCAAACGCACCAAGGTTCGATAGAATCAAGCTGAGACACAAACCAACGCTGCGAGGGGCGTCAGAACAGTCGCACTAGGATACACAACAAATACTACAATGTTTCCTCTACATTCCGGGCTTACTTTGCAACGACAAACACCAAGAGAGAGCAAGCTCCAGTTTTATACAATATACGCAAAATAAAAACGGCCCCTAAAAACACCTCGGTGGATCTTGACTGAGATCAAACCATTGTGCATTACATAAACGGTGTATAAAACAAAGCCATAAATAAAAACCAACCTGTAGAATATGCATGTCATTGTGGAATAACTCCCTGAAATATTCCCGACGACATGATGAGCTAACTGCTGCAACAGCTAAGGATCCCACTGCAATCTTAGTCACATTGTTCTTTTAACCATTGTATTTTCCATTTTTGTGCTCGACTGTACTTTCTTTCAGACATTTTGCCGCTATGCTGTCTAGCAATAGCATTGACGTAAATTAAAATGATTGACATGATTTCACCAGCATCTATCCAATCACCGGCTTATTTTTTTGTTATATTTCTTATGGGCCAATGAGGGTCTATTTTTTATTCGAAGTAAATTCAAAATAAAGAATCTAATCAGAGGCCCCTAAACAGATAGGGGCCCTAGGCTGCAGCCTAGGCAAGCCTGTGCGTTAATCCGCAATTGCGTGTCTCTCTCTCTCTCTCTCTCTCTGTGCGCTGGTTGCTGCTTGATCGTTTCTCGAGTCATGTTCGGTAAAATGTATTCGGCCATTTCACATATTCACATTTTCGGTGACCGAACATTTGTGTTTCCTTTCTGCAGTGCCCAGCCGGTGCTGCTTCTGATCCGGTGCGGTGCTCACTGTTGTATAAACGTTTCAAGACACAATGAGCTGCTCGACTTCAAGATCATGTAATGTTAACTAAAAAAAGTTAATGGTTCATCTCAATCATTGTGGAAGTTGTATGAAGTGAAAAGTACTGGAAATACACAGGTCATATATACAATTCTGTGGACATTAATAAATGAAGATATTTGATATCGACACAAGGAAAGGGCACAGGCCAACAGAAAGATGTTATTCTTATATCACATGTAGCTTTGTAAACTGCTGGCATCTAGAATGAGTTTAATCAGCATTTTATTGTTTATAGCATAGGGCTCTCTCAATTTATATTCTACAGTTTGTCAATTATTAAGATTATAAGCTTCGTATACGCACCCCTTAAAATCTCCCACAGAGCCCCGGCACATAACAAATCTCAATTTAACCCCTGGATACTATGATGTTTATTATACAGAGCATTATTATAGTAATAATCCGTTTTGTTCTAGGCCTAGAAGAACTGTACAATCTAACATACACTACAAACACCATTTTGCCGTGTCATATCACATGCAACTTTGTTTATTTAATTTTAAAGGCAAAGTAACAGATGGTCAGATTAAGAACTACAGTCGTGGCCAAAAGTTTTGAGAATTACATAAATATTCGTTTTCAAAAAGTTTGCTGCTAAACTGCTTTTAGATCTTTGTTTCAGTTGTTTCTGTGATGTACTGAAATATAATTACAAGCACTTCATACGTTTCAAAGGCTTTTATCAACAATTACATGACATTTATGCAAAGAGTCAGTATTTGCAGTGTTGGCCCTTCTTTTTCAGGACCTCTGCAATTCGACTGGGCATGCTCTCAATCAACTTCTGGGCCAAATCCTGACTGATAGCAACCCATTCTTTCATAATAACTTCTTGGAGTTTGTCAGAATTAGTGGGTTTTTGTTTGTCCACCCGCCTCTTGAGGATTGACCACAAGTTCTCAATGGGATTAAGATCTGGGGAGTTTTCAGGCCATGGACCCAAAATTTCAACATTCTGGTCCCCGAGCCACTTAGTTATCACTTTTGCCTTATGGCACGGTGCTCCATCGTGCTGGAAAATGCATTGTTCTTCACCAAACTGTTGTTGGATTGTTGGAAGAAGTTGCTGTTGGAGGGTGTTTTGGTACCATTCTTTATTCATGGCTGTGTTTTTGGGCAGAATTGTGAGTGAGCCCACTCCCTTGGATGAGAAGCAACCCCACACATGAATGGTGTTAGGATGCTTTACTGTTGGCATGACACAGGACTGATGGTAGCGCTCACCTTTTCTTCTCCGGACAAGCCTTTTTCCAGATGCCCCAAACAATTGGAAAGGGGCTTCATCGGAGAATATGACTTTGCCCCAGTCCTCAGCAGTCCATTCACTATACTTTCTGCAGAAGATCAATCTGTCCCTGATGTTTTTTTTGGAGAGAAGTGGCTTCTTTTCTGCCCTTCTTGACACCAGGCCATCTTCCAAAAGTCTTCGCCTCACTGTGCGTGCAGATGCACTCACACCTGCCTGCTGCCATTCCTGAGCAAGCTCTGCACTGGTGGCACTCCGATCCCGCAGCTGAATCCTCTTTAGGAGACGATCTTGGCGCTTGCTGGACTTTCTTGGACGCCCTGAAGCCTTCTTTACAAGAATTGAACCTCTTTCCTTGAAGTTCTTGATGAACCTATAAATTGTTGATTTAGGTGCAATCTTAGTAGCCACAATATCCTTGCAACGCAAGGATGGCTGCACGCGTTTCTTTGCAGGTCACCATGGTTAACAATGGAAAAACAATGATTTCAAGCATCACCCTCCTTTTAACATGTCAAGTCTGCCATTCTAACCCAGTCAGCCTGACACAATGATCTCCAGCCTTGTGCTTGTCAACATTCTCACCTGAGTTAACAAGATGATTACTGAAATGATCTCAGCAGGTCCTTTAATGACAGCAATGAAATGCAGTGGAAAGGTTTTTTTGGGATTAAGTTAATTTTCATGGCAAAGAAGGACTATGCAATTCATCTGATCACTCTTCATAACATTCTGGAGTATATGCAAATTGCTATTATAAAAACTTAAGCAGCAACTTTTCCAATTTCCAATATTTATGTAATTCTCAAAACTTTTGGCCACGACTGTATTTCACAACAAATGACTATATAATATTTTACCAATGGATCACAGTGTGTTCCATGGGGCAATCATTGGTCTTTAATTGTTGATGAATAACGAAGAATCAGCATCAAAAGAAATACAGATAACTCGGCATTACTCCACACGGGATGCCTCCCAACGGCAGAGTAAACAGGAAAGCAATTGTGATAACAATCTTCAGGGGCCGTCAGTGATGTAAGAAAGAGGAAGAAAACCCTTTCTAAATTCTCGTCCTTATATGGAGAGGTTCCATTCACTGAAAAATGTCAGTATGCAAAAAGCTCTGACTTAAGTGGACGGACATCGTTTTACAGTGTTCTATGCAGTTTTTGCAGTCTTGCTTAAACCTGCGCTTACAGTTATGCAAAAAAGCCCCTAAATAACATTTAAAGAAAACCATATTCTTGAACACAATCTAATCTATTAAAATTATGAAGCAGCACCTTATAGTTATCGTTTATTGGTTATATTATTATGGTTATTATTAAGTCATTCTTTTTTCTTACCTCACCCCACGACTCTGGTGCTACCTAAATAACTTTGTAGCACCAGGGCCACCTCTCTTAAATGTTAGTCTAGAGCCCTGTGCAGAAATGAGGTACTGATGAGCAGACAGTCAAATCTCCAGAGGGCATCTGGAGCTGCCCTGCGCTTAACAAACTTTGAAGAATGTGGTCATTATCCAAACACAAACAGATGGAAACACTCTGTTAATGTCATAAGTTTGTCCCACCAGATTCCACAACTTGCATGCATGTAACTAGAAAGAGAAGCAAAGCACTGAATCAAAGGTTGGACTAGCTACTGTTTTGTTGGGAGTTGTTTTTACAGGAAATGCCTCATTCGTGTTCTACCGAGGCTCTTGCCTCACACAGTTCACATGGACACACTTTAAGTCAAGTTAAATTAGACGCTACCAGAAGAGCACAGCTTGTAAACCAGGCCACCGAGGACTATTGATGGAGATATAATCGGTGTGTGACTCCACTGCATCCATTACCAGATGCTGTACTCCTGCTCAAAACAATCGGCACAGCCACACACTTCATGTCTGGTCTTGAACAGCTGGCCTTTGAGGGCTTTCTATTTTTAAAGCTCTTGTTACAGAATCAACAAGCACATACGGGCCACCATACCTACATGTCAGAGGCCAACAAAATGAGGCCATAGCATATCAGCACTAGCTGCAGGTACCAGGTGAGTGAAGATAACTTGAGAAGCACAGACATTGGTGTTCATGGCTTAAATGATTTTGAAAGGCATTTGAAATTCAGATAAAGCAGCCTTGAAAAAAAGTGGTAAAAACTATCATCTATCTGACGCTAAACCTGCTCTTACAAGGCCTTAACACTTACAAATATTGACATCTGACCTACAGTAGCAGTATAGTGAAAAACTTCATCTTAAGGTTGACCTTTGCATGGAATGACCATTTCATTTACAAGACAAACAGGTGCTGTTGGCATCATAAAACAAATCTTTAGTATTCATACTGAAATTATGCGAATTTGTAACAGCATCCTGATGTCCTAGATGTCCGACAACACACTAGTACTGATTCACCAGAATCTCCCACATTTATACCCTAACAAAACTCAAATGACTGCTAAACAAAACAAACATAACTAAATGCAACTGAGAAATCTACACTGCAATATATCGAGTCGTTGAAAATGAATAGCTCATGACCACACATTCATGAGCAGTGCAACTCATAAAACGGTTCAGATTTCTAAAAACACGCTGCAGGATTATGCAACACTGTGCAGATGTAGTTTCTATGTTTGTCAGCAGTCAAACAAAGTATCAGTTGAAACGAATCATGGCTACACATTCACACACGGCGTATGCATCACTGACTGTATTTCACACTATAAAATGAGAGGGCAGTTATTGCTGACTAGTGTGAGAAGAACTCTCTTCTGTCAACCACTGGGTGGATGTGTCAAGCAGAGACACTATTAATAGAACTAAACATTTGCTTTGAAAACACATGCTTTTAACACAAGAGTTAATTATTCACGTCGGGGGTCTAAAGACGGGTATTTTAAACATCTTTTTGCGGCTTATCGGTGACAACTTTGACTTGGCCAAAATAATATCAAAAATATTTTCAAAATGAGGGTTTCCTCGACCACCATGAACTCAGCACCTGTTCCAGTACATCAAACCAGCTCATGTTGCTCACTGGCAGCACGTTGTACATTTTGAACAACACAAAACAAATTGAAAACAGAACACAGATGCAGGAAACAAAACTTTGGACAGAAAAACAGCTCTGGTATCAGAAATGTTGGCAATTTGCTGGACAACTAAAACTCACAGGAAGAAGACATGAGAGGAAATGATCTACATCTTGTGAAACAGGGTTAATATTTTACGTTCAGGGCTAGATAACGTATTTTCTCTTTCAATTCAGTTCTGAATAAAACCGTCTCCCTAATATTTAAAATATTTGGTTTAATAAATCAATAATTTCATTTACTGTATGAGTTTGAGCCATGTGGCTTTCATCTTTTTCATTGGAGTGCCTGTCAATTTGAGACCAATACATTGTTTTAAATGACTCTTAAGAGATGACTTTACCTCTCTTGCAATAACGTTGAGGGTATCTTCCTCAGCCGTCAAGCCATTTTTGCTGGTGGTTCGTTTACGTCCTGGCCCGTGTGATCCCATTAGTACAACCTTTAGTAAATCCTTCTAGGCTATGAGAAACACGCGTTTGCGCTGTATACTTAGGACCCTGATCAATGAATACGAATCCTTCGAAGTACAAAACAAGAATATGTATATCCAATTCAAAGCGTTAAACAGCAAGGCTACGCTGTGTGGTTGCCGACGAAGTTCATTGCGTTACATCCGTCTTCTGCTTTCTTCCTATTGCTGTACTTTCAAAGAGCGAAGAGAGTCACCGGTGCGGAGTGCGCAAAGACGTATTCGTGACACACGTGTTGCCCCCGAGGAGCTGCCAGAATGGCTGTAAACGAGCTGAAGTCAGTTATGGAATCGGACTGTTTTCAGTGTGGCTGCCGGCAGTATTAAAGCTGGCTAAAACTTTCCCCTGTTGTTTAATTCACCCTCGGTGTGCGCAGATCGACTCGAGCGCCTGTTCTGAGCGAGTTGGGGGAGTGACAGGCTCCCACCCTCCTCGCTATTTTTAAATCATTGCAGCAGTCTGGTGCTAAAAACAGAAACCTTATCGTGCACTTTTAGAAGTCATACAATCAGTATTTTCACACCGTTCTCTATGACAAACAAAATATTTTGTTTATTCTTAAAGTTAGGGTTAGTTTTGTAGTAGGCTAACAACATTTTAGCACGAAATCAAAAATGTTTATGTCTAAATCAGTTTGTAAATGAAATTTAATTAGCAAACATCTTTTTTGTTATTTATTTAATGATAATTATTCATATGGCTATGTATAGCCTAAATCTCCCGTAGGCCATGAAAAAGGCATCCTGTCGGTTTTAGTTGGTGTATTTTGACATCTAGTGGTAACGAAGGAGAACTTACCAGTCATATGGCGACTCTACGGTGCTTCGACGAAAGTAGAAACATAAATAAAATACTGCGCTTAAAATATTCTGTTTAAAATACTATATTATAGCTCAATGTTATCTTCTTTGACGAAAATTCTTGGTCTTGGATGTGCTCGTTCTATAACTGATTAGAGTAATGATTCAGGTGTGCACAGGTGAATGTGATTTAAAGGAAGATTTAAGGTGTGCTGTTGGTAGCTCATTTCAGACCCGTGAAGGTGATTTTTCTGCTTTTGAAATACTGTATATTTCATAAAAATGTATTTTTGCTAGTGATGGGAGAAACGAAGCTTTGAATAAATTGAACCAAAAGCTTCGCAAAACGATTCAGGTTTACGAAGCGTTCGAAACACCACATGCTGGCGCCACCTACTGGTGAAAATGTTGTAAAAGCATCGAGATCTCAGGCCAAACTCAATGACAGATTATACATTTACATTTAGACATTTAGCAGACGCTTTTATCCAAAGCGACTTACAAAGAGTTTAGGAGCAATAAGCGATATGCAAAACAATTGCTTACGTTTTCTTAAATTTGTAAGGTTTTAAAATAAATTAGAAATCCACACGTTTCATTAAATTGTAGGGCAAAATTTGTGTTTGAGTTGTATTTAATTATAATTATCAGAGCATTAACACAGTTAACCATCACTTATTATTGAGAAGTAAGATTGGATATGTTGGGAGTGCATTTGTTTCAACATTGATGAAATGGTTTTAAGATAAGTGGGTTGCAGATCACAAATTATACAGCTCAAAACATGTCCACTTATCTAAGATATTATGTATTTAAAAGCCAAATTATAATTTTTGCGTACTCAATTGTTTATGTTTATAGTGAAATTTCTCTAGATTTCATGTTAGGTAATATTTGGACATCTTAAGATGATAACCGACCATAGATTTCTACAAACATAATTGATGTATCTCTGTTTTATAAATCTACATAGTAAAAATTGACCACCTACTATTACTAAAAACCATGGTAGACCCTGGTTCATGAGTTCAATTTCAAATCAACACCCCCTAGTGGTGAAACATGGGAGTTTTGATAGATTTCGAAGCCTCGTTTGCGAAAGTCACGTGCACTGATTCGAAACAAAAGATTCATAAAGGTTTGGAAGCTTCGTGGCCATCACTACTTTTTACTTCTTTCTCTTAGCTTAACAGTGTTTAATGTGTATGCGCCAGTGCAAAGTCTTTAAATGCAGCTGCAAAAGATGCTGTGGAGCTGAAGAAACGGCTACAAATGTGTTGGTGGTGTCAGAGCTGTATGATAACTTAAAGTCCACAGTTACCTAGAAAGGTATTATTTTGCACAATGTGGCCCTGTAGGAAAGGTATCTTGTCTCCAAAGTCTCCTCAGTGAAACTCCTCATCTTTCCTCCTGTGGACAGTTTCAGCAAGGGAAAAGTCTTTAAGCTGAAGCCACCCTTTTGGGGTCCTTGTGGTGTCACTGTCTGGGGAAGCATCTGCTACCCTGTGTGTTAGTGCCCCATTGGGGCAGCACTGCACCTTAATTTTGTTAACTGAGTGTCCAGGTTAAATCTTACATTAAACATGAATACATTTTGTTGTTTGTGTGTGTATGTGTGGGTCTAGAGCTTTTATTAAATGAAAGCTTTATTTCTAGTTTCGCGTTTGCATACTTATGTATCATTTAAAGAGACTTAGAATCCACCCACAGTGCTTTTCTGAGGAGTCACTTCAGTATCAAATTTGGGAGGGTGGTTATTTCGATACTGGCTACCTAATGCAGATAAGAATGTTTTTGTCACGGTGCAAAACAGGATGTTAAATGACAGAGGCACATTTAAGCAGGTATCAGGCCAAAACTTTGAGAACAATCTTGTGTTGAAAGTCACCAGGGTACATCAGGCTGTCACCAGAGATATCAGCCTGCCACTATGAGAACCTCCTGCTTGTGGTGTACAACATCAGCTGTGTAAATGTGAGAGACACACACAACGTTTCTGTCTTATGGAACACAGGGGGAATGGACAGTAAGACTTTCACTAAATTATCATTCCATTTGTGTACGGAACAGGTATAGTCACTCCCGCATTAAGTGATGATTGACACACTGGTAACGCTGTTCTAGCGTTTTGCAGCTGTAAATAAGAAAATAAGCCTTCTATTTTTCGGCTAAAGACTTTACTTTAATTTAAAGTAAACCGCTGACAGGCGTGGTTTGTTCTGCATGCACGGAAGGCTGTATATCACGGAGCACTCATCTGCAGTGTTGGCATGTTCATTTACTTTTAAGTGCTTTTTATGCTTGATATTTGGTCTTTAGCTCATAAAGCTTGGCACTTTATTAGAAAAAAAATGCTCAGTTACGGATATTTGACGTATGGATATTTTTTGAGGTCTTATAAAAATGTAACCTATTTTGATTTTTTAGGTTTATTTTCGGTTAGTCTTTGTTGGTTGTTTTTACCTATGAAGATTTGGCAACATGTTACTTTAACAGATCCTGAGAACTGCTAACCATACACATACATCTGATTTTACAACATACACACTATTTATTTTATTTATTTACTCTCATTCTCTATTGCTTTATCAATATGTCATTAGTGTACACAGATTAATAATCAATATTTAAACATGTAAATAAATTTTATTACTAGCGCCCTCTTGTGGTACGAACAGTGCGTACAGCCGCCCTTGATTGAACACAGGGTGACCTTGTCTGACAGCAATACTCTTAGTTGTCAGAATACATTATTTTGCTTTCTTGAAAAGATCTGTAGATATCGAAAACAGATGAGACACAAAGGAGTTTTCTATCTTATGGTCGTGACGGTTGGATTCTCAGGGCCGGCTGGTAACGACTGAGGTGCCCTTGAGCAAGGCACCTTACCCCTACTTGCTCCCCAGGCGCTGCAGTCATAGCTGCCCACTGCTCCGGGTGTGTGTGTGTGTGTGTGTTCACGACTTGCTGTGCGTGTGTTCACTACTCTCTGGATGGGTTCAAAGCAGAGGTCACATTTCGTGTATGGGTCACCATATCTGACTAATAGGTCACTTTCACTTTCATCTATTTGAGATAATGCAGGGTCACTGTAATCTGACCCTTTCTGCTCAATTAATTAAGTCAAAAGTGCAGTCTGCTGATCTAACATTTATCCACCTCTGATAAATTAAATGATCAATGTTGCACTTGACCTGCAAAATGCTGTAAATTGTTCATAAATCATGTAGAAGCCTTTTTGGCAAATATATCAGTTTTTCTCATAATCATGCTATCCTCTATTTCTCCAGATGAAGAAGATGCTGTGATCCCTCAAGCCATCTACAGTAAATTCGAAGTCCAGCTTCTGACAGAGTTGAACAACTTACATAAAATTCAACACACTCAAAGCGGAGAATGATCAGCTGAAGAAGTCAATCAGAAATAATGTGTAACGGAGGCCAGCTAGTAAAGTGCTGTGCAGTGTGTAAACCTCACTCCCCGACCTCAAGCAACGCTCTAGCAACAGACGCTGGAGACAGCGGTCTTTAGCCTCCTCTTTAGAGCGCCCGCCTCCCATGCCAGAACTGCACCCGCTGAGAGCGGTGCAGGTAGATCCGGTTAAATTGGTGACGTGACCTGGATGGGAGGCCAGCTAGTGAAGAGCTGTGCTTTCTTTTACTGGTTTTATCATGTGTTTTGATTTACTGTGAATGTTGAAATGCAAGACTGTGTTGACATTTTTTTGAGGATTTTCAGTTCTAACATTTACTATTTCATGTTTTATGAATATATAATAAAAGTATTTTGTAAGGCTGTATTTGGAGTTTTTTTTGTTTTTTTTAACAGTGAATTTAATGACTTCATGTAGACAAATTTAAAATAAACACAAATCAATTTTCAGTTTCTACTATCTATTTTATTAAACAAGCACAACATTTAGGCTGGAACTGTAATAAATTGATATAAAGTATACTGGACATTCTCTACTATTAGTTTTGTTTTTAAATTGGAGTATATTGAGCATAATCTATAGATATTAGAAACAACATTGACCGTTGTTAAAACCACAAACTGTGGAGAAAACATGCACAGATAAGATGATCACTAATATAAACGAACAACGTACATGAACTTCAACCATTGATCTGGGAGTAAGTACGGGTCTGGAAACCTCACCTTGTTGCTTAGAGTTAGAACTGATTTATGAAGCTAAGGGTTAACTTAAGCCTATTATTGTAAGACAATCAGTTTTCTGCCTGTAAACTATAAACAAATATTTGAGAAGGTATTAGACATTCAATAATCCTATGTTGTAAGGTTGATTTTAGTGCTGATCCTTGACGCTTTCTGACACTAGTTTCGCCCACAGAATCGCATCACACTATGGGCAAACAAAAAATGGGTCTTTAGAATTTCTTCATATTTCCATAGACGTGCTGTAATTTCTAGGCCACACAAACTGCGTGTAACACATGACAGGATAATGTTTGGCGGGATGGGTAAAATTGGGGCATGATCTTTTTGCCCAACTGCCAGGATTCTACCCCATTTAAACTTATGAATGGATGCACATATAATCAAAAACCATGAGTGCACACAGGCAACACTGTACATGTAGAATTCATTTGAGTCCTGCCTGCCTTTCCTTTCTATCTCCTTGAACACAGGGGAACCTCATCTGAGAGCAACATTCCTAGTTGTCTGGATACGTTCTCCTGCTTTATTTGAACATTTGAGAGAAATCTGCCTTAAACTATGAGAAACTACTTCTAGTGATGTACAAAGTCTGCCGTTTAAATGTGAGAAACAAATGACTTTTTCTATTTTATGGCACACAGGGAGAAAAGTATAGGGCATTAAGATTCTCGGCTGTCAGATACATTCTCCTGCTTTCTTGAAGAATTTTATAGATATCACCCTGAAACTCTGATAACCTACTTCTTGTGGGTGTTCAAGGTCAGCAGTGTTAATGTGAGACATATATGACTTTTCTATCTTATGTAAGACTTGCAAAAATTTTCCACGAAGGGCTTCACATTTTATTTGGTCCCATCCAGTGGTTAATGTATTGGGATAATGATGATCAGGTCATTGGTTTGATTCCTGCCTGCCTTTCTTCTTTTTTATCTGATTGCAAAATTCTGAGTTTTCAGGATATGTTCTCCTGTCCGAGAATTGTCAGCTGTCAGATCATGTACACTCTGCTATAAATTGCAATAAAAATAAAGGAAGTTAAAGAGACTGTAATGGGTGAATACATTTTTTAAGTTGCATCAAATGCTATACTGTAAGTGAGAGTTCACCTAAAAATTAAACGGAAAATGATGTCATCATTTACACCCTCAGGCTGTTCCAAACCTGTATAATGTCTTTTGTTCTGCTGAACACAGATGAGATCTGTTTGGTTACTGACATTCTTCCAAATATCTTCCTTTGTTTTTAGCAGAAGAAAAAAGTATACAGGTTTGGAACAACCTGGAGTAAATGATGACAGAATTTTCATTTTTGAGTGAAATGTAAGTAAAAGTACAAGTATGATACCACCAACTGTATGGCAGAAAGGATCAAAATAGCAAGCAGCATCTAAGTTTTTTTTGGAGGGCTGTTTATTTGGTTGGTTTTGTTTCTGAAGGGCATTTTTCTCAGCTGTGCAAAACATTTCCATTTTCTTAGAAAGTCTTTTAAGGGATATGTAGATGTAGTGGATTCATGTCCGGAGGCATCATTTTACACTCTTTTTGACGTATTCTCTGTATTCTGTGATTTTATATGTAGTAGAATATCCAGTATTCACATCTTTGTTGTCACAAACAGAATTGCAAAATCAATAGCAACATGATTCAATGTTTCGCGCTACCCTTTAAAATGTTCATTATTATTAATGAGTACTGTTTTATGTACTGTATGATGATATGATAAAGTCTACTCAGTGAGGAGTATGCTAGAACCCCATTAAAAATGTAGGCAATGAAACCCCTTAGACCAATAGGGACCTCTTGTGGTGTAATTGAGAATGTGTGAATGCGTGTATCAGGGTTTAAACAGCACTTGCCATTTTACATGAAACCTTTTTCTCTGACAGGATTAATAGTTCTAAATAAAGTCAGTTTTGATTAATATGAACCCAGAATACACAGACCTACATAGAAACCAATTTCAAGTACTCTGTTGTGAATTAGTGTCCGTCTGACACGCATATTGGAATGCATATCTAAACGCTGATGGCTCTGTTGGCATATGGATGAAATAAATCATCTTCTGACCCTGTTCACAAGATGGTTTGTTTTAACCATATGTCCAATTACAGTTCTGTCTGTAATTACCTGTTCTTTGAAAATATTTACTGATAAACAAGGCAAATAAAGGCTTTATGTGGAAAAGATGTACCTAGCAAAGGACATGCACTTAAACAAACAGATACAAATCATGTTAAGTTTCCATTTTAATTTGTATTGTTTTTTGCAGGACAAAAATTGCAAAAAAAGCAAAAAGCATTTAGCATCAACTGAAAACCGTTCGCATTCAAGGCCGATCTGTGTGGGCTCTGCAAGGGAAGGATCTGTGGTTTTAGGTGACAGTCTTTACAAGCAGTCTTCTGGGCGTAGATCAGTTTTGCATGCAACACACCTTTCCTGACACGGCTAGACACCCTAAGCATGCTAACCACAATTCGAGCAGTTCAATGTAAAGGACAAACTGTTCAAGGCAGAGAACTGTGTAATAATACTCATGATACTTGTTTAATTTGATTTTAATGGTTGAAAATATATCAGAAAATATTTGGAGACTTCAGCAATGAGTAATCTATATTTCAATGGACATTTCTGAGTTAAGCAAATGTAACCACTAATAGAAATACAGTGACTGTCAAAATTGTAAATTGTTTGTTTTCAACAATAGGCTACTTTTATTCAAAAGCAAAGCACACTGTTGGATTGCTCTGTTTTGTTTTTTGATGTGCACCACATAAGGAATCACTTATTTCATGTTTTCATTATCCAAAACAAGGAGCCAATTAGAAACTTCAAAATGGTAGACAGTATTCCACCATGTGCTTGTGGCATATCAAAGGAGCTTCCTCAGTTAAAGACTGTCCTTCTGGGAAAAGCTCACAGGCTTGACATGATTTTGAGATCTGTCCTGAAGGTTTTTTTGATTAGGTAATTTAAACCCACATGCCTTTCATTAAATGGACCCCGATGGGTGGTCAAAAATTGACCACAGATAATACCAAATTGTCATTTCAGATGTTCCGAAAAAATTAAGTGAACATTTTTGACAAATAACAATATCCTTTTTTTTTAAACAAAGTAGCAGTTATTCTGTTAAGCTCTGAACAGTCTTCAAAGGTTTCACCTTTAGCGAACACAACAGGGGGTAGCTTTCATCTCCAACGTCCAGACTATACAACAATATTTAATTACAGTGAAAGACTCTGAGTCAAACACAGACTTAAGAATCAGTTCCTATGCTATTACTGGTTATTCGTTTTTCCAACAATGGCACAGGCTGGAAGTCATAGATTCACATCCCCAATAAACTATATCATCCAGTTACCAAAACCAACACATGAACCCCCAATGTCAGATGGAATGACTGGGTCCATCCCCCACACTGATTTCAGCATTGCATGGCAGTGAGAATTTACACGAGGGAGTCTTAAAACGGGAACCACATGGAACACTATGGCGGGGCATAAAGTCTGTTTTCTTGCATGATGGCACTCACCACATGTGCGTATTTCACAGCCGTGCTGATTCTTGACGCGAGATGTTTTTTGATGTACGGTTTTATTTAGTTCATAGAACAGCGACTCAGCAGCTGTGGAGGATATTGGTCATATACTTCAAGAAGGGATTAAGTTAATCACCTCCATTTGTGCACATCTAAAATTTTAACTAAAAAAAACAAACAAGCAAACGTGCGGTTGTGCTGAATATTGGTATTGTTGTAATTTGGATTTGGAATAATATGTTCTTTATTTATTAATGATATATAACATTGTAAAGTGCAGTAAGTTTTTACTAATTCTCAATATTAGCACATGTAAACACAACTGCTTTTTCCATTGTATAATTTGTATTTACTTCATCACTTGATCACTAATGAAACAGTGCTAGGAAGTGTTGGTCTGTACAAGATACCAAGACATTGTTGAGCAAATGGCAGCAATGGGAGCTGTGGTTGGACCCAAAGCTTTCACAATAAGGCTGTCCAATGCACCAGCTGAGCTGTTTTTATTAGTGAGAGTGAACCATCAAGGTCCAGGAAACATCCTGAGAGAAACAATTGAAATGAATCTCCTTAGCTAGAAACTGATCAATACGACAACTGAACATTTCCTCTTCATTCCTAGAATTTCTAATTAAGGAATTAAAAGTAATAATGACAGTAATGTAATGAGAAAACTCATGATCTACTGCAAAACCAAGACGAATGTGTGAAAGCTTGAGGTATCAGTTTAACAGTGTGCAAAAATAAATGCCAATGAGGACTTGACTAGACTAGACTAGACTAGACTAGAATAGAATAGAATAGAATAGAATAGAATAGAATAGAATAGAATAGAATAGAATAGAATAGAATAGAATAGAATAGAATAGAATAGAATAGAATAGAATCATTTGAAGAGTTCCAGACAAACGCAAGGTTGTGGGTTCGATCCCAGGTATTGCATGCATAGGATATAAATGTATAGGATAATGCAATGTAAGTCGCTTTGGATAAAAGCGTATGCCAAATGCATAAATGTAAATGTAAATATTAAATGACACCAAGCTCACGCCTGAACTAGAAAAAAAGATTTCACCTAATACAAGCATAATCCTCTTTACTACATTCCCTGCCAGCTCACAAGACCAATAATGTACTTAGGAAGAATATATGAACTGTATTCGAGGACATATAAACTTCAGTCTTGAAAGTATATGGCCTTAAGCTGCCTCTAATCTTTGGGGCTCAGAAATTAAAATACAATGAGATGAAAAGAGCAGGGAGTTTCTCTTGCATTGTCAATGTTTAAACAGATTTTCCTAGGTCAACAGTTTCACACACACTCAAATTTCACACATAGAAGTCGTTGAATTTTATGTCCTGTTAATCCCAGAATTTGCTTCTAAACTCTGCATGTAAAAGAAAATGCCCATGTTTTAAACAAAAAATACTTCTATACACACTTTCCAAGAAGAGCTGCATAATTTTTAAGAAGAAATGTGTCACCCTATCAGTTATCTACTGGTTTAGGGCTTTAAGGAAAGAGCTGGTTAGAGAGACATATGTGATCTCCAGTTCCTGGCCTTGACCTGGACGAGGGAAGAGGACATGACCCAGGTGACACATTTTGGACAAGTTTATCCAGTAGCTTCTCAGCTGTCACCACAAGTCTTCCATGCTTATTGAGACATCTGTAAATTCCAGATTGGAACTACAACCGCATTTTACGATGTTGTGTCTTTGACAAAATTATGTAGTGTTCAACAAAATGAATCATCAACTCCAGGAAGTCTGTTTCTGTTCTAGTTTTCTATTCAGTGCTTCTATTCCACTCACTCATAAAACTGCATTACAACAGCTGTTGCTTAGCAGTAGAGAATAAGTGTTTCAGGAGCTTGGACCCCTGCTCTTTTCCAATTCCCTCCCTTCACTTCATTAAATCTCTGTTTCAAAGCCTTCCCCAAGAAGAGACGAAAGGTCTCTCCCCTCCTGCGTATGTGGAAAAAAGACTGAGATGAAGAAGCTGGCACAAGGTTCAGGGGAACCAGGATGTTTATCAGTGACTGTTTGAAATCTGTTCTTATGCTTTTGATAAAGGGGGACGATATGCTTAGACTGTTCTTTCACGCAGGTTATTGTGATGGAAACAAGCACTCTATCATTCCCTTATGAGGTCAGACCTTTTATTAAAACTATGGCATATCACATAAAGGCAGGGTTTAATCATGAATGATTCTTAAATATAAGTATAGGCTATATAATAATGTCAATTGTCAAATTAAAGATATTTTCTGCGAATGATCTTTAAAGATATAATCTGAGACTTAAAAAAAAATGATATTCGCCCAGTATATGTTATAGATTTACTTATAATAATTGACAAAACAGGTTAATTAAGATCTACCACGTTTAAGTTTACCAACAAAACTATAGCCTATCAAATTAAAAGAAAACACAGAAGTTTGGTCAATTGAAGAACACTCATGAGTGAAAATTCGTTTTTAAAATTTCAGTTTGTCGTTTTGGGCGATTATGTTTCATAATGTGTAATCAGGCAGACAGACTTGACTGTTTTGATGTGTTGGGGAGGATCCGTGCTGATCATATAGTTTCATCATGAATCATCGAGTAAAATGACAACATTAACGAAGGGTTACTAAAGGCCGAACTAAGAGTTACCAGTGTCAGATTGTAAGAATGCGTATCGCCAGTAACTGTACATGTGCGCAACTCTCGTCTCATTGACGCTTTTCACAGACGCTTATGGGCGTCACCGCTTTCAGACTCTCTATTTAAACAACCTGCAGCGGACGCGTGCTGGCGGGAGCGCTTCTTGTCTTTCTGTACTACAACAAAAACGAGGATTAACTCAACTGCGTACATTAAAAGGACAAAATGACGGAGGTAAGTAATAAAATTTAGTTTTAAAGAACTATGTGGAAGACTAAACAAACGTGGAAGTTTTTTTAGTTACACCGTTGTCTGCTTTAAACACCTGCACAGATTTGTTACTAGTTTTCATTTCAATACAGATAGGTTTGAATGTAAACGAACGAAAACTAACAGATGTATTAATGTACAACTGTTAGGCAAACATGACTGTCAGTTGCTGAATCCTCGACAGCCGCATCAGCCTATGACGTTAAAGATGTATTAACTTGTCATGGATGGTCATGCAGGACCCTTTTCCCACTTCAATTTAAAAACACAAGTCGTTTTGCTGCCCTATAAATGTTTTAAGTTGAATCATTATGCTGTTGGCTACGAGTCATTTCAGCTTAGTATTTTGGTGCTAAATTGCTTATAACTTATAACGTAAAAAAAAATACGTTTCTGTATTGTAATATGTCGCTTGATCACTTATTGATCACGTCATTTTTATAGTTTCCTCATTTATTTTAACCTAAAATCCTCTTATTTTTTACTGCCTTAATAATGTAATAGAACGTTACCAAAGACTACAGTCGAGAGATTTGTTTTGAATTATAAGTTCCCATATGTTACACATTTTCATCGAAGTTCATTACGTCCATGACTCTGCATACATTGCTCTGCAGTTCTTTGCTGGAAATGATCTCCTTCTGTCACATTTGTTCATCCTTTAACTCCATGTATAATTCTATTTCATTTTTTATATCTGTCAAAATCCATACACTCACAAAAAAATTATAATAATTTGAAACAGAGAGTTAACTGGCAAAAACATGGAATATATTTTATTAGAAGATAATTAAATTCTGAATTTAGGGCTGTAGAGAACTTTCAAAGCACCAGATTGAGAATAGAGGTATCCAGTGAGGGTCCAGGCAAAACTGTGAATGAACCATGACTTAAGCATCCTGTCAGCAAGACCAGTGTCACAGGTTCAAGGCCCTCAAGGTGTCTGTTGTCATAAAGCATTTGACTTTTGACCTTACGATGTCCTTGCTTTAACCACTTTGTACCATGTGCTGGGAGACAGGGAAGTATTAGTGTTCACAGATTTAACTGCTTTGACCAAGGAGTCGAGGACCATCAGAGATAGTTAACCCAAAAAGTCATCGCCTATGACTTTCTTCTTTGGGTCACAAAGTAAGAGAGATAAAAAACTCAGAAAAAGTAGGTTTGTGTCAGTACAGTTGAAGTCAATGGGAAATAATTTGTTTGATTACCATCATTCTCCAAAATTTTTTTTTTTTTGTTCTGCAGAAGACAACACACATAATGGCAGAAATACAAGAAAGGACACGTGCTTGTTTGTGTATCATGTTTTTGTTGCTTAAATGATATTCATCTGTTACATTTTGTGCTATGAACTTCCCAAAATGTTTCCTTTTAGGGCTAAAGCACATAAACCATTTTAAACAAACATGAGATTAAAAGCTTTTATCACACAGCCCTATTGTTTACTTATTAAATGAAAGACAATTAGATTTACTTTGTAATGAACTTCAAAAGGAAAACAGGTGGAGTAACAGGAAATTTCCTTTTGGTGGGGAAATAGTGTGTAATTCAGACTTTGGGTATATCAGTGCAGAAAAACAGTCACACACTGTTTATGGAATGATAAGGCTCGCAACACAAAATAAGGCAGAGATGTATCGATTGATACAGAAAGCAGCATACTGACCTCCACATCCACAGTTTCAGCTCTGCTTGAGTCTGAAGGGTTCCACTAAAAAGGATTTAAAGACCAGAAAAAAAATGAAGGTCAAAGGTCTGCGACCTCGGCACCCACATAGCAACAGTCTTTTAGAAAGGACCACTTAGATGTTTAAGATGGCGTAACAGAATCCCTAAACTGAAATTACTTTGCTCACAGAATTTGCTGTGAAGTCATAGAACCAAATCGCTTTGATTTTTGGAGAGCAGAACCAGCTTATAGGGAGCTTGAGCACGACTGGCTTAAATCCAAACAGCTTTGTGCTTTTGAAGTAGTGTCAACTTTCTAACGGAGCTGAACCGTGAAATCATAATAGGATGTTGTGATGATTTCACAGATATGCCATTCTAGTGCCATGGCTTGCGTGATTGAAAAGGTAAATGTCAAATAAATAATCAAAACACTGACTCCTAAATGCTTTTTTGCACATATGAGCCTGGCCCATATAGCCTGCATCTGTTAGTTCTTACTGTACTATTAAGCAATACGTGAGATAGTTGGTTGCTGTTTTTGTATCTGACAGATGGTTCTGGAGAATTCCTTATAGTGGGTTGGGTAAATTTAACAAAACTTATAATCAAAATGAATGAAAAAGAAATAAATAAACAAAAAGTGAAAGGTCAGATTTCCTCGCATAATAACAATGAATGCAAAAAACAAAATAATAAGGTAACCTGTAAAGGAAGTAATATTTCGTCTCATATTCACAGAACTTTTGAAATACATTTTTCTGAAATAAATTAAGGCAATCTTGTGAGATCACCCATCAGAGAATGTGGAAGGTATTTTATGGCAATCAAAACAAAGAAAGCTGGACTTTTGTGTTAAATTATCCTGTTTCCTTCCCTTTCCACAGTTGCTGTCTTCATCTCCAAATGAGAAGATGGGTCTAAGTGCCAGCGAACTGTCTGAATTCTTTGCCATGTGGGAGGAATTTAACTTCACAGATGCCAATGAAAACATATCACAAGTGGAAACACATATGTGCCCAACTACATTTAACCGTTCTGCTCTTCTTCATGCAATGTGCACCCTTTACGCCTTCATTTTCATCGTCGGCCTTGCCGCCAATGCACTAGTGGTGTGGGTCAACTTACGCTCCGAGCGCCATTATCATGAAACACACTTGTACATCTTAAACCTTGCAGTGGCTGACCTGTGTGTGGTAGCTACTCTCCCCGTGTGGGTAAGCTCGCTGGCACAGGGTGGCCATTGGCCGTTTGGCCAGGTAGCTTGCAAGCTGACACATCTTCTGTTTAGCGTCAACCTTTTTGCGAGCATATTTTTCTTGGCATGCATGAGTGTGGACCGGTATGTTTCGGTGGTACGCTCAGGGGAGATATCTCACAGACGGGGAAGGCAAATACGCCGTTTAGTGTGTGCTGCCACATGGCTCCTTGCTCTGTTCGCCTCGGTGCCCGACACACACTTCCTGCAGTCGGTGAAGTCGCTACACGGTCATACGATCTTATGCCGTCCCGTGTATCCCGAGGACAACCCTCTGCAGTGGATGGTGGGCGTTCAGCTGAGTTTTGTGGTTCTAGGTTTTGCCATCCCCTTCCCCATAATAGCAGTGTCTTATGCCCTTCTGGCAAACACTCTGGGTTCCCCTAATTCCCCTTTAGGTGGAGATCAGGATCGCAGCGTGAGCAGGAAGGTCATCCTCACGTACATAGTGGTCTTTATTGCCTGCTGGGCACCATATCATGCCGTGCTCCTAGCCGACGCTCTAGCCATGCTCGGGGTGCTTCCACTGGGCTGTAGTGCGGAGAACTCTCTCTTTGTGGCGCTGCACCTCACGCAGTGCCTGTCGTTGCTTCACTGCTGCGTGAATCCTGTGGTCTACAGCTTCGCTCATCGTCATTACCGATATGACCTCATGAAGGCCTTCATCTTCAGGTACTCCACCCGTACAGGGCTGACACGTCTTATGGAGGGCTCTCAAGGCACCGAGACAGAGTACGCAATGGTGGAGAACTCCCCTACAGCGGTGAGCTAGGGGACCTTGGGAACCTTCACCCTCCACCACCAAAGTTCTGCACTGCTTCAAACATGACCTCACCTGACATGTTTCAGATTTGGATTTCCAGATAAACAAAACTGAATTAGAACTGAATGTTTTTCATCAAAGGTATAAATGCTTAACGTTGGCCTCAGAGACATTGATAGCTTTTAAACTTTTGGAATGAGGCAGTTTTGCCGAAATGTACCATAGACAGATGGGATTTTAACTCTGTAATGTTTTTAAACAGGTTAGAGAAAACTTGGTATTAAGTTATAGTGTGTTACAAGAATGGCTGGCACATCTCACAAACAGTAATTGGGTCAATAATAATCTCCGAAATGTGAGAGAACTTTGAAGCAATTTATGATACAGTATGCAAAAAGTCACATCATTCTAAAACTTCTTCAAAGTCTTGCTTCTAGAAATATCAAAGGTAAAAAAGGACATAAAAACTTTCAGAAATGTTTATTTGTGTTATTTGTAACGTTTATAGTGGTCAAGTTCTCTTTCTAATGTGGCACACTTGCTAATGGTTTAATTGCTCAAAGCACTTTGAGGAGGAGCAGAAGCTATTATCTCTGGGGAAAGAATTTTAGTATTGCTTTTGTATTTTGAACTGTTACATTTTTGAAGGATTGAACGATCTAGATATTTGCGAGGAGCACAGTTTGAACTGGATTAGAAGGATAGAGTCTTTACATGCAACTGCATGTGTTTGTGTTTATATGTTATTGTATTTTTTGTTCTTGTGTATATGATGCTATTTGACAGCTTCTATTTTGTAACAGAGCCTCCTGTTTTACTTAGAAGAACATAGTGTTAATATTAGATGTGTATATTTAGATTTTCTGTAAGGTATATATACATTGCTGTATTTAATTCTATCATTTATTTTTGTTATAGAGTTCTGATGGAACATTAAAAAAAGTAATTGTTCTGGAAATAAATACAAATTTTATTCATAATGCTGCTTATTTACCCATTTTTTACAACTGCTTTGTACATAAAGCTACTGTGTGGTATATGAAAACTGCACAGATATGGATTAATTCATGCATGAGCTGAAGTCAATATGGATTTAATAAAAACTTGCCTTTTAATGTTTTATAAATGTAAAATACTCTGTAGTATTACTGGTTCACCATCTGTTCAGCATTGGTGGCCCACTTTCATTTACACCCTAAGGGCTTCATAAAAACTTAAAGGCAATGACTACATTCTTTTTTAGTGCAACAACAAACATCTTTGAACAACTTTTGTCTTAATTGAAAATCCTCAACATATCACCACAAAATGTTTCAAGATTATCACTGCAAACGTATACTAACATTTACTGATTGCAATGGTCAAGCATGTTTACACATCTGTACACTCATTGGAGCTGAAAAATACGTTTAAGATTTGGAAATGTGAAGGGATGTTTAGATTTTCATGCAATGAAAATGTAATTAGCTGCTTTTTTTAATTGAAAAGGCATGAATGACTGTGGGAATACACTTCCCATTTCAAGCAGATACACTTTGAGCAATTTATTGGAACGGAATGTTAACAATCAAAACAAAACATTTTTCCAACATAAACATTTCAATGATAAAATAACTTTTAAG
Organism: Triplophysa siluroides; assembly: GCA_006030095.1. Lineage (NCBI taxonomy): Eukaryota > Metazoa > Chordata > Actinopteri > Cypriniformes > Nemacheilidae > Triplophysa > Triplophysa siluroides. Next base: position 375,300 of record VCII01000724.1, read on the forward strand.
TTTTAAATGCATCAAAGAACATTTAAATGTATTTATTCAATGTGACAATTTGAAGATTCAACTCCACAAAAAAATTGTCTAAGAAAATAAAAAGGACTCCAATCAGATAACAGTCTTATTTGATACTTATATTAATTAGATCTTAACATAAAATGTGGTCATAAAAATGTGGTCATGTTTATTGAGTCATATTAAAAATATTTTTTGACTTCAATACATAATATAATACATTCAATACAGAATCCTTCCAGGAAGAATCAAAGAGAAGACGTTCTTGACTAATACAAATGTTTCACATTAAAAGAAATCAGGAAAGAAAGCAGGTCTACTTCAATTGAAATATCTATGTCGATAGCCCTCTACAGTGCATGCCGTGCACATGTGGGACACATGTTGAGGTGTAATTTAGCACACCCACTGACAAAATCCCATCTGTGGTCTGCATTGCAGCTTTAAAACATGGGTACTTTGCAAGCTACGGTTATCTAAACTGATTTAATGGATTGTATTCGTTCAAAAGGAGCCAAAATCAAACTTTGGTGGTACAACATATTCGTTTCTCAGTTCTACCTTGCACTTTATATTAAGGTACACAAATGTATCATTAACTATTTGCTTATTAACATGCATATTGGTTTTACAACATACTAGTATGTATAAAACACATAGCAATCCCTCATTCTGCATTACCTTATTCTACAACCCTTAATCCTTCCCATTACCTAAACCTAAAAACTACCTTATAAGCAGTTGGCCTAATAAGGAGTTTATTGAAACAAAAGTCGTAGTTAATAGTTTATAGTGAGGTCCCTATTCTAAAGTTTGACCCTATAGTCAGGAAGTGTTGAGCTGCATTTCCACACCTACCAGTAGCCGAACAAGGACAGAACACATTAGAGCTTGATTTATGTTGATTTGAACTCAGTGTGCAGTCCCTGTCTGCTCTCTAATGCTTTCAACACTTTTTTGTATTTTGGCACCTGCAAGGTCTAAGCAAAACCACTTAAGGTCATGTAAGTTGCCGGCTACAAAGGACACGGTCTTCTTCGGCATAATCCATGGATGTCCAAACGGTTGCCTTGTTGTTTTACATCCTCTGATGGCTCCTTTGCGGCCGGAGATGGTCTGGGATAGGCTTCAGCACTCCTCATGGCCCTATATAGGATAAGATGGATAGAGTATGGAACATAGATAGATTATGTTTTAATCTTATACCATCATAATGTTGTATCTGAAACTTTGTACTGTCGAAAAGCATAAAAAAAGCATTCTGCATGATGAAAAAAAATTAAGCGAAATAATTAGCCCAAAGCTTATAATCATTTTCAGTATCTTACCCCCTAATCAAGTTTGCATGATATACCGTGTAAATTCAGTTTATTAAAACTAATAAATTCTGTAATTCTTACACCCGAACCAAAATGATTTTAGCCTCTTTAAACTTATTTGCTTTTATAAATGGTCTATTGTGTTTCTCTCTCTCTTTTTTGGCAACTGTTAATTGCTGCTGTCATGCAAAGTGTTCAGGTCTGAAAAACAACACCACCTTAAAAAAACTGCCGCACATATGGATAACACAGTAAAACACTGTTAAAACTCAAAAGACATTAAACAGCTTCATAAAAATGTGTTCTTTCAAACACACCATTGTCCCGAATGTAGGCTGTGATTGTGTTAAACCCACAGAGGCAAAGAAAGAGAGCATCAGTTTGAAACAGGCCGTGACAACTCACACAAGTTCTGTTTCTGCTATAGAGTGGCCTCAGTTTACAGGCTACCCAGCAGCAAAGACTGTGAACATTGGAATTTTAACAATGTGGATAGAGAGACTGAAATTGTTTTCAATGTTTTCCAGCACAAAATCATATTTAGAATAAACATTTAGAGTAAACGTATTGGAAGAACTACAAAAATGATACATTTATATAATTAAAAGGACTTGCTGAAATCAGGGAGATGTAGACTGCATCTATTTATCTGATATTATCCTTATAAACACTATGCAACCTCTGTCTTTTTGCTTCTGTAAAGCTGCTTTGGATTGTGATATAAATAAACTGAACTTGATCATTTGTCATGTGTGCACTGAAGGTAATATTGAACCTCGGGTCTGCAGGATATAAATATTGGTCTGGCATTTCAGTTGCCTCCTGTGGTTTGGCTGGTGTTCCAAATGGATTTAAAAAAAGGCAGGGAAACACTGGTCCATGCAGACTGAATGAACAGCTCAGACTGCCATGTAATATGAACAGCCGGTATTTCTGTGTTGGTTTTACAACAAAGCTAGAGGATTTGTTTCTGATTCGGTTGATATAGTGTTTGTGGGTTTGCATCTAAACATACTGTACTGCAGTTGCTACGGGTCTACAAAGATTCTGTGAAACATGAAAATGCCTGAAGATTATTGTTTATATCCACCAACAATGTTATGCATATTTCTCTTTCTTTGATAAAAAGGTATACTTTGCTTCATCTGTCATTACCTCTTATGACTTTCCTTCTTCCACAAAACACAAAGAAGATATTAAGAAAAAACTGGCCTGAACCTGAACTTGAAAAGTTTTGTCTTCATTTATTAATTTAAAGAGAAACACAACAGAAATACATTCATTATTACCCCTACAGGGCTGACAGCAGACTGTAAATATGAGCAGCATGTCATTTTTATATGAATAGTGTATTTTGCCTTTTCTTTCCACAGTATGATACTCTAAATGGCTGGTGGGGTTATCATCCGGGTTGGCAACACAGGCTAGTCCTAAATTTAAACCGGATGGAGTGATATATGAACAATCAGCATTATGACCTTGAGACAGACACTTTCTGATGAAAAGCATTCGTTAAGTAATGAATAACCAAACCGACAGTCATGGAGAAGTCAATGAGAATCAAGTTTCTCTCTAGGGTTAGATGAGTGTATGCGTTGAGTCTTATTTTTCGTCCCTGAAATGTCTGTCTCTCCTATACACTCCAGAGCATAAATTCCCACGGGAATCACTGGACTGTGAGGCTAAAGGAAGCAAAAACCCTCTCAGCCCCTTTTCACTTTTACCACAATATTAGCTCATACAATATGCTGAAAGGGTTGAATTTCAAATGGAAATTGTAGCTTGATTAGTAAACCAGCAGAGCAGGTTTATCCCACCCACTATTCTTTCTATTCATCCGCATGTCCATGTGTCCTAAATTGGAGTCCCGGGGATGCGGAAAACAAATACATAAAGTCTCTGTGACTCAGCAAAGTGAATAAAAGATCAGAAAGGGTTTTGCAATGTTCATTGAAATCCTTATGTGCTACTTTTAATTACCTCAAACAAACACTGTATACTGGAATATTTCTTTAGAAATAGGATATGAATGGTCATATTAATATGTTAAATTAAATTTAGTTATGGATACACAAGTTTTTCTGGTCATATTTATTTAAAAAGACTACAATGATAAACTTACGGTATGTTTCTTGTGCATTGCGGGAGTCAGTATCACATGTCCAATATCAACAACAATGTTACGGTGTGGTTCATGAGCGCTCATAAAGAGTTACAGCTCAAAAACAATTGTCACATGTGAAACTTGTTTTCACAGTAGCTCTGAATTTCAGTATACTCTGATCAAATTCCTCAATCATATCCAGATGGTTTATTTTAAGTAAAATGATCTCATACCACAATCACTGTCATTTCTGGCTCACCTCTCTCCCCTTTTTCCAAAAGCTTCTGTGTTAGTTGGAGCTTTGCATGACCTACATGCCCAGGTCTAGACCATATCTTATGCTTGTGTAAACAGATGCATTATGATGATAACCCAGAACATTTTCAGGCTAACACAAACCAGGCTCTGGATAAAATAAAATCCAAAAATGTTAGTGAAATCCAACTAAAGTCCATCAGATAAGCTTGTGGTAAAATATCGAATCACCTGTTTATTTTCTTGTGTACTTTGGCTGTTTGTGATCCATGAACAAGACAATCATGATGTTTTTTCTAGTGAAGGTCTCTAGATTTAAACTAACAACATCAAATTTACCTGTCTTTACCCACAAGGTTACACAATCCTCCACGTACTGATAAAACATATAAATTCTATACCCTGTAAGTCACTTAGGATAAAAGCATCTGGCAAATGCATAAAATATAATGTCTAAGAATTTTGTAATATACTTAAACAAATCTAAACCTACGGTTTCATCGGACGCATGCGCCTTGCCGCAAATTTAAAGTGACATTTTTTCACCCAAAAATGAAAAGATTTGTCACTATTTCCTCACCCTCTTGTCATTTCAAACCTTTATGACTTTCTTTTTTCTGCAAAACACAAAAGATGATATTTTGAAGAAAGTTGGTACCCGAACAGCACTGGACCCCATTCACTTCTATTTTATTGTAAGTGAATGGGGTCCAGTTACCAACATTTTTCAAAATATCTTATTTTGTGTTCTGCTGAAGAAAGAAAGTGTGAGTAAATGATGACAGAATTTTTATTTTTGGGTCACTTTAACTTTCTGTCTGTGTTTGTTGATCAGTCTGGCTAGTGGCTAATAATATAACTATGTAGGCTATATTTAATTTATTTAAATTAATGTTCATTTATATGAATATTTTCTTGTATAGTTAATAGTTATATTTAATAAACAATCTGTTTAATTTTTTTGTATACATCTTTTAAAATAAACATTAAGTTGAATGTGTTGTGTAACTTTGTCGCATTTAAGTTTAGCTAAGTAACGGTTCTTCTACTGGTAAACCAATATAATACTGGCTATAGACATACTTTTTAACTTGATCAGTTGCTAGCAAATGTGATTTACTGTTATGTCTTTTGCTTGTTTACAGAAATAATCCACAGGGACTCTATTCCTTGCGGATGTCAAGTTTGGGCCACAAAAGTGTGCCCATGTAACGTTTGTTTATGTTGTTGCTCTGATACTGTCTATGGAGTGAAAACATACTGTGTATATTGTATATAAGATAGCATATTATCTTTTCATCTGTACTTAGTTATGTTTCTTGTTTTCTAGCACAGTACATGTTATTTGTCACTGTCCTTTTTAAAAAATGGCCTTTTCACACTGGTCAGTCATTTCCTAATTAAACAGACGCTGTTTTAAGTAGCCTGTTCTGTACACCCAGCTCAGTTTACACCAGTAAACAAACAGGTGACTCCAGACACCCTGGAGGCATCATTCATCACTGGAGCACAGCATGACAGGTAAACTCACATGAAGAACATGATCCAAACCCACAGCAGCGAACAAACACTCCTAAACAGAAAGTATACAGAGACTATCTGAACATTTTCATAATGAGAAAATATCTCTTGAAGTTGCGTGCTATTTACAGTAGTTACATATATTGTATTACATGTATTTACTTTTATTTTTTGATCGGGTGACCAACACCATACGTCCTGGCCAGGATTTTGGGTGCGTCCCCTGGAGGTCACGTTTGTCCACCACACGTCATCAAGGTTTATTATTTTAGGTTTTATTTCAGAAAAGCAACCGTAATGACACTACAATGAATATACATCTTGAGAGAAATAAATGATCATATTATACATTTTTTTAACTGAAATTTGAGAACCTCGATGAAGCATGCGGTGGACAAACGTGACCTCCGGAGGACACACCCGAAATCTAGCCAGGACATTGCATGGGAAAAATGGCACGTATGGTCACACTATTGTATGGAAAAGGATTAAATAAGTAAATGATGACTGAAGGTATAGTGCCTAACATTCAGTTTTGTATTTCATATTTGTCATGGTTTGGAACAACATGAAGGTACATGATGACATTATTTTCATTTTTGGCGGAACTATTCCTTTTAGCATATGATAAATATTAGTATTCGTACTTTATAAATGTGGACAGATTGTAAAAACACAGAAGCGTCAGAAACATGGAGTCAATGTTTTGTTGTGAGGCCAGGAATTTATAGCATAAGCCAAGTTTGTTACATATTTAGGGTTGGAGCACACACATAAAAAAAAAAACATCCACATACACAATTTGCTTATATTTTGCTATGAATACTCAAAAGGATTCTATCTGCCAAAGAGCAGAAATCTATTATATTGCACATGCTGTGTGCTTGACTCCTGTCCCATTTTATAACATTTTGAGTTGTACTAATATCACAGGAATGTGAATCTCTCTACAGAGACCAAGCAAACTGGATCCCTGTAGACAGAGCTTAAGGGAGCAAAAATGTGTGACCAAGATTTCTGGTATTTTAGAAAAAGTGGTATTTTATTGGGACATTTGTAACAAAAACTGGAAATAACAAAAATACTTAATGGTAGTTCATCATGGAAAAGGCAAAATGTTGTTATATTATGCAAACTCTTGATAATAATCTCTTCCATTTTCATGTTAACCATATGTTTGCTTTTGGCTAAAGATCATACCCCCTGCAGAACAAGTGCAGTTCTTTAATATCAGAAACAGAGGCACACAGCCAAGACAGCTTCTCGCGTCACAGCCGTAAGGAATGTATGTCAATAAGTCAATATGTTGTTGCAGAGGTCCATAAAAATATGCTGATGCATTAAATTCCTTTGTCCATCATGGAAGCAAAATGGACAATTTCTTCAAAACAAGGATTTTTGAGAACATTGTGGTTTTGGGTGTCACAGAATAGAAGAATCAGATATCATTTGTATGTTTGCTTGTGCATCTATAGGGCCTGTTTAGCTTATAAATGTGAAAAATATGCGGATGGCTCACGAGTGTCGTTGGCTTTACATTACATTTACATTTATGCATTTGGCAGACGCTTTTATCCAAAGCGTTTTACATTTAAACTATTAATTTGCTTTCTGAGTTTGTGCAATCCCTGGGATCGAACCCATGATCTTGGCGTTGCTAGCGCCATGCTCTAATCACTGAGCCACAGGAAAGCTTTAATCATCAAGCATCTTTTAAACAGCTTCCTGACCCAAGGACAAAACACGGTTCAGGAAGACAAATAACCCTGAGGACAATTGCAACTGTTTACTCCTGCAGATGGAAGGACTAAAGAGCAGGGGATGGGAAACAAACACATCCGCCACAGGCCAGTTCATCAGCCAGACTCAAAGGATGGGATGGGAGAGGTTTTGAGGACACACTTTTGTAAACAGTCAAGCTCATCAGACCAAGCACATAAAGAGAAAAGTAACTGATATTCAATGCAAGTTCACCTGCTTGACTCCAAGTACAACTTGACAATATCTATCTGTGAGTGACCAAATCTACATAAACGTTTTCTAACGTTTTCATACATGATTTTTAACAAGTTAATAAATAAACAAACAAACAAACAACATGGTTAAACTTTCTTGTGTTTTTAAACCCTGCCACCTGTTGGCAATAAAAAAAATTGTTTCAGAGAATGTTTTCATAGGTTTATAGAATATTTGTTCATTTATTTTTAAGCAACATATTCAAGTAAACATGTCTGCCAGTATGCATACAACACAAAATAAGGAAATATAAGAGTGTCAGGGGAGACAATAACCTAAAAATAAGAACAAATACTTTAAAATAAATGTTTTTTATATTCAGATATAAAAATATAAAATACATATAGTACTTTGTAAAATTCACAAATATTTACGGTCTTGACAGCCTTATTCATATTATATCCAATATTATTTATGCAACCTTACACACTTAGAGTGTCTTAATAAACTTGCATTTATAAATGTGAAATTTCGTGAAACGTGTAAATAAATGGATTAGATAAAAGCCCTTTTATCTTCTATCGGATAATCGGTGAATCCAAAGAGCAGAGTTCAGAGATTACAGCAGCCAAATTGTTCGGGAGGCGTCACCTAAACAGTTCGTGTACTGTACAGTAGGTGGTGGTAATAAGCCCACTCACGTGGAATGAATGACTGTTTTACGTGAAGAAGAAGAAGTGGAAGCAGAAGACAGGCATGGCGTACACGGCGAAAATTGGTCCTTCGATATTGAGCAGCGATTTGTCGCAGCTCGGACGGGAATGTGAGCGGATGATGGAGTGCGGTGCGGATTATCTGCACCTTGACGTTATGGATGGGTGAGGAATAAAGTTTCTACTTCCGCATGTAACTTTCTCTCCTTCATGACCTGGAGCAAATGTCTTAGGTTTCAGAGTCATTCATTGACAGAAAACTATTTCAAGAGAAAACTAAGTTTCTCTTTCTGATCATTTTTTTGCTATGCGATTTTTTTTGCTATGCGATAATTCTTGTAAATATTTACCTTGCAAAGCAATATGCAGGCATTTTATAAGTATTGCTATCATAATTACGTGTGATATTGGTATATTACATTCACTTTCCTACTTTATGCAGTTATATTAAACGGATAACTCACCCCAAAATTGTAATTCTGTCATCATTTACTCACCCTTGGGTTTCTCTTTTCTGCTGAACACAGACAAAGATATTTGGAAGAATGTCAGTAACCAAACCGATCTCATTCCCCATTTACTGCCATAGTAGGGAAAATATATACTATGGGAGTCAATGGGGGCTGAGATCTTAATGGTTACTAACAATCTTCCTAGTATCTTCCTTTGTGTTTAGCAGAACAAACATTTCTACAGATTTGGAACAATTTAAATTGTTAAATGAGTAAATGATGACAGAATATTCATTTTTGGGTGAACTATCCCTTTAATTGAGTCACTTATTGGTCCACTTCTTACTCTATTCTATACATGTTTGCATCTTTAGGCATTTTGTTCCTAACATAACATTTGGCCATCCGATGGTGGAGTGTTTAAGGCACTGTATTGGCCCCGATCCATTTTTTGGTAAGTTACATGTTTTGCAAAATATAGTTTTTTTTTTTATTTGATGTGGGTTGCCGTTGCACAGTCTGCCCCTCCTCTATGGGACAGTTTGTCTTCAGTTATCTAATCTTAAATCTCACATGATAGACCCGATTGAGCTTTTTAAACACTGTTTGTTAAGGTTGAATTAAAATAGCTGTCAGTTAAATTTTTTTAAATTCTTTAAAAATGTGAGTAGGCCTACCTTCCATGGCTTCAGTCATGTTTTCATCCTCTGCCTGAATTTGGTCAACTTAATTTACCCGTGGGACAGCCCTTGTAAAGTTGCAGTGTTTTTTCGTATATGTTTATAGTTATTTGCTTACCCTTTGCCTTAATACAGACATGCACATGATGGTGTCCAGGCCAGAGCAGTGGGTGAAGCCCATGGCGGCAGCGGGAGCAAATCAATACACTTTTCACTTAGAAGCTACAACCAACCCTGGCAACCTTATCAAGGAAATCAGAGAGAGTGGTATGAAGGTATGTGAAGAAGAGATAAACAGCATTTTGTTTTGAAAGGAAAAAGTTATGGTTTGTGTGGACATTTGTATTCCCCGGCCTCTGTTAATTGCTACTACACTGAGTATCTGGCGCCCTCTACTGATAAAAGAAGGAAGTTAGTAACATGGCCAATTCTTTAAAAATTGATGCAATTAATTTCCTTATCCCAAGTTTATTTGGATAATAACTCAGTAAGCCATTTATATCAGTTTTCCGCCAAAGGTTGTTTCACTATCATCATTCCAGAGGATTTTTTTTAATGACATTGTTAGAAACAATGAATTATAGGGGAGTGTATAAAGCAAGTTAAACACCTTTTTTGTTAATATTATTATCAGTGCATGTGTTTTTGGTGCAGTTGGTGGCTCAAAAATTACACACTTTACCTTTGAGTGAAGTGCATGTAAAGGACATTTATTTGGTTACCAAGATTTGCCGACTTCATAATCCAGAATAGTTTTTATTATTATGTTCGAATCATTTTTTTGTTTGTTCTGATGCAGGTTGGTCTGGCCATCAAACCTGGAACGACAGTTGAGGAATTAGGACCGTGGGCCAGACAGATCGATATGGCTCTTGTCATGACAGTAGAGCCTGGTTTTGGGGGTCAGAAGTTTATGGATGATATGATGCCAAAGGTGTGTGAGTCTTTGTATGCCTCTGTTACTCTCTGTAGAAAACGTCAGACGGGGACACTAAAGATGCCTGTGTGTCTCTACAGGTGAGCTGGTTAAGAAGTCAGTTCCCCTCTTTGGACATCGAGGTAGATGGAGGAGTTGGTCCAGATAGCATCCATAGATGTGCTGAGGTACATTCATCATTTCTCTATAATTACCTTACACCTTAACATCTGATTTTCAGATTTGTATCACATAAAGACAGCTGATATCTTTGCTATATTTGCCTACGTGTGTTAATTTAAGCTCTGAATTATTCTCTTTAGGCTGGAGCTAACATGATCGTGTCAGGCAGTGCTGTGGTGAGCAGCGACGACCCCCGCTCTGTAATCGCCCTTCTCAAAAATGTTGTTAGTGAGGCCATCCAGAAGCGCTCTTTGGACCGCTGACCATCTACACTTTTAACCTCGATCTGTTTTTAATCACCACTGATAGTCATTATCTTTGTTAAAGTTCCAATTTAAATACAAATATGTTGTTGATCACTCAGTGGTGCTTGTGAATGGAAGGGAAACAAAACATGATGTGCCAAGGCCGCGTTTGCACATCTGGACACTCTGCCAAGAGTTTTGTTTGGATTCAACAGGAGCCTTCAGATGTTTTCTTAAAGGAACTGCTTCTCTTCCCAGCAATTTGACCATTCATCTCTTTAGGTTTGATCTGTCAGATCAAATCAGATTATGACCTCATAGTAGCAGTTGTGCGGCACAAGGTTACACCGCTGATGGTATAGCTGCTTATGCTCAGTTTTATTTAAACAGTTATGCATTTAGTATCATGAACGGGTTTGTTGATATTAAGCTGACAAGGACATGGGAACCGATTCTATGAAACTCATACTGTAATCATTTACTGCAGGTCATAACGGTTTCTATAAATTTTGACTGTCTATTGAACATTCCAAAAGACTCTTATTTTAAAGGACTTAGTATGTCTTTAAGTCTCTGTTCTGATTATAATAAAATGACCAAAACATTTGACCAATACTGAACATGGTGTAATACAGCAAACAGTTTCAGACATTAACATGATCGTGTTGGACTTCATCTATTGGCACAAAGTACAATTTTTAACACATACATTAATATTTGTAATGTTTGTATACTTTGTCAGCCCATAGCCATGACCTCAGGATAGCAGGACCTGTGTTTTCCCAAATATGATCTTTCACCTCTTTGTGACATTCTTCGCCCGAATCTCCCAACTGGTCGTATTCCTCTACCTTTATACCACAGGGCATCAATGTTTGGATCTGATGGCAAAAAAAAATATGTAAGCTATAAATTGACAAATTCAGTGACTAGTAAGTGACTGTTAAATGATGTAGAAAGAAAATCAAACTTCTACATTTACAGGGATGGGTAAGGGAAGCTTTTATTTTAATATTTTTATTACAGATTTAGGTTTCATTTTAATATAAATCTGTAAAAGTGCACCTCTTATCTCAGTTGAGCGTAATGGCAGATCATCAGGTTTTGGCTGTGTAAGACAAACTAGCAGCATAAGGATACAGAGCAATGCAAATGGTTTTACAGCCATGGCAGGTGTCTCCTATAAGAATAAGAAAGTCAATTATAATCTCTTTCTCCATGTCCGAAGTCAGAACCATAAAACAATTGACATTACAGAAATGTTTGTGTCGTAATTTTTCCCCCAGGTTTTTGTGTATTGCGCACAAGTATGATCACGGACATATACATATGGTTATACCACTGAATAATTATCATTTTGAAAAACATTACATTTTCACTCTGAAGCTACAATGTTCAATGACAATTTCTCTGAGTTCTCAATTTATAATGATTTAAAAAAAAAGTATTACTATGTATTGACATCTAGACTTACCTCTTCTTGTCTAACCTCCTGCTATGTGGTCTCCGGCTGTCAGATAAAAATCCTTAAGTGCAGAATAAGCCTCAATGTGTCTTCAATGTAGTAGATGATATTTTGTTATCTTGAGTAAAGGAAAGAAATAGTCTAAGCAGCTTTCTTTAGTTTTTCTCAGAGGTTGGGGATGTTCCATCAATATATATATCCCCTGGGGGAGGGTGAATGATACACCACTTAATATGGAAATGTAGTATAATAGCATGACGGGGTAGCTATGGATATTAAGAGGCTGTAACAGTTAAAATTTGCATTAGTGCTGATAAAGAGTTGTTGATTTGTTAATTGTTGATACAGAGGACAATAAGATCAAATATGTGTTGTGTAATATTTAATTAGTGGAATACATAAACATTTATATAAAATAATCATACAGTATCAAATTTGTTTTATACAGTGTGTATTAATGGAAACACAGTTCATTAGAAATCATTCGGTAAGTTAAAGGGAAAATGATTTCAGATATTAAATAATATATACGATATGCAGGATAGAAAAATAATAATCATATTAATTTCAGATATTCAAAATCTGAATAACACTGAACAACAGTAATAAGTATGCATATAAAGAAAAACATTTTGTATTCTCAGAAAATAAACGGCACATGTGAGGTGAGTTCCTTTATCTAAATAATTTATCTACTAAAAAATAAAAAAGTTCTAAATAAGTCTAGATCTTAAGAAAGGAGTCCAGTCCACTTTTTTACCTATAATAAGATAAGTTTTGTTGTATTTTTGTGTTCACATATTGTGTGCATAAGTTATATGAAATAATGCTTGCATTGTGTAAATGTATAAATGTTCCGTGGGTCTGTGTTCTGATATGGTGTACTAAATATATATGAAAAAGCATAAGCTTGCTTCACATGATGTTCAGCTACCGGAGGGATCTTGTTTCATTGCTGGCTCCTTCAAGGAAAGCAAAAAGAACCTATTAGCGAATGAGACATGTCTTCTTATTTGAATCTTTACAGTACCCTGTCTGCCAACTGATGGAAATGATTAAAACTGACTGATGGTAAAATGTTTTTGGTGGCCTTCTGAAAAGACAACCTGATACGCATTTCAATTTCCATTAAATCTCACATCATAACCAAACAAAACATTTTCTACAGTCCTTTTTATGACAGCAGGAGGTGAGCGGGGGACCTGATCCATATCAGCGTCATGCACTGGAAATCACAATGGATCTTTCAGGAATTATAAGGAAGACTTTAAGTAACACTTGACAGGCTAAAATGTCAAATAGGGATTTACACATACTTGATGGTTGCATTTGGAAATGATCAGCCCTGAATAGAAAACATCTTGTACATTTTTTTGTGTACAGAAATAACTTGATAACTGATCAAAGATGTTCAATAGAGAACAACAGGCCCAAATATCCTGTAGAGTTTTATTGTTATTTGATTTAACATTACATAATGTTAAATGATGTAAAAAAAGCTGATGAGATGGAAAAGAAGTTAAACATTGAAGGGATTCTGTCATCATTTACTAAGCCTCTTGTCATTTCCAACCTGTATGACTTTCTTCCGCAGAACACAATAGAAGATATTTTAAAGAAAGTTTGTAACTGAAAAGCAGCGACACACATTCACTTATTTTGCATGGACACAAAACCAATGCAAGTGAATGGGTGCTGCTTGACAATATTTTTCAAATATCTTGTAATAAAGAACATTTTTCAAATAAGTTTCAAAACACTTATATTTATTTTATGAAATACTATTATGTCCAATTGTATACTTACTTCTTGGAAATTCATGCAATACCTTTGATGGCTGAAGACTTGACTGCATAAAAAAGAAAAGAGAACAATATGTTTGCTCCGTTTGCAGCAGAAGGGAATTTTTTTATACAATACAATTTTTAATTCGATCAAAATATGTCAAGCGGAGGGTCTTGTATCACACTTAAGGGGATTATTTCGCGATAACAGCCGGGATGTTTGTACATTATCTCGCTTATTACAAGGCTACTTGCCACATGAGAAAAAACTGGACATGAAATGTAAATTTGAAATATTTTATTGGCTCATTTTTACCGAATGCAAATCTTCCGCGAGGAAAGGCCATTCAGTTTTAAGGTAAGAAACGACGTTCATTTGTCATGACTGGGCAATTTGGTTGAATCATTTGTAAATACAATGTCATATACGTATATTATTAAAACATATTTATATTTAAATTGTCCAAACTGTCAAATTGATTTGCTGCATCCGGGTTACCGTGTGTTAATAGTTTTGAGAGGTTGTTATCTGGGAATAACGAACCTGCAAATGTCACAACTGGCCAATCAGAATCAAACATTCCAACGAACCGTGTAATAATATGTAATATATAATAGTACTACGTACTCGTCTGCGAGAGGCCTCCACTGTCATTCCTGCGATTCTTTTCTGAATGTCCGTAACCTTCAAATAAAGCAACCAGATATTATGACAGCTACAGCATATGGGAAGTGTTAGATATTTAAACTAAAAAAAAATGTTGAAAAAGAAATATGGAGTGAATTTTAATGTACCCCACTTTGTGTGCTCTGGACACTGGCCGCTGCCATTGCTACTTTACCCTCCAGCTGTGACAGCTCACAGCTGGTTGTGTTACCGAGATCAAAGGGACTCGGCCTCCTCTGCTTTTTAAAAGATTTATGTACATCCGGCTTTACTTTCTGTAGGTTACACAATGAGAAACGTATGAGACATATTAAAACATTAAGCTTCACATTTACATGTTTTCATTTGGCAGACGCTTTTATCCAAAGCGACTTAGAAGTAGGAGAGCATATAAACATTTTGTCAACACGCTAAACAGTACTTTAAGCAAATGTATATAAAATTTAGTGAAGTAATTATCATTATACTATGATATATATGACCATTACATTACATTATATTTAATTATATTACAAAATAATATATAAAATGAATAATGTGCATGTAAATTAGTGCTGAATGGTGATAATTAAATAAAGTTATACAGAATAATCTTACAAATTCTTCTATTTCAAGGGACCACTCGTGTCTAGCATGTCCAAATCCATCTGAAGATGCACCAGTGACTGCTGAAGAGTTCTTTAAAGAATCCTCTGACTTTAGAGCATCATCCTCATCTGAGGACAGGTCTTTGTCACTTATTTTGTCAGTTAGTTCATCAAGTTTTTTTCTTAGCTCAAGCTCCTCTAAGTCAACTAGATCCTCTTCCTTTGGTTCAGTCTGCAAGAAGAGCAGAAGAACTACATGTCTCTCCCTTTTAGGCCCAAAACCATATAGGATGGTAATAAAAAGCTTTTCAGAGCAATAACATACAAACTTTTACAACACAATAAAATGCATATTCAAATATCTATAATAAATGATAAACACTGATGCTTTTTGATTTACAGTTATAATTCATTCTTACCTGTTCCTTTGTTCCCTCAGTCACAGATAACAACATTTTCTGTTCCAAACGGATGAGAAGAGTCTCAACTGCCGACATGCGCTTTTTCAGCTCAACAATCTAGTGTCAGAGAGATAAAACATGGGCCAAAAAACAGGTATGAGAGAACTATGATGTTATGTGTCATGAAAGAATTTAACATCAGTTGACAAGATGAGACCATCAGTTCTTTTATATCATGACTGTTATAATTTCACCTGTGGAGGAACATCATGTGGTGAAGGCTCCCTCTGTAAGACAGGACTGTATGTGACATGCATCTGTGAGTCCTCCTCATCATCTGAAGAACCTAAAGAAAGCTCACGGTGAAGGTGATAGCTAGCGCTGCTCGCTGAGGAGAAGCTCATCTTTGAGAGGGAACGAGGTTGTGACATCGTCTGCTCTATGTGTGTGTAGTCATCTGCAGACAGCAAACTAAAACATTTGGTCTCTGTATAGTATAGCGGACCAACAAGGATCAACAAACTTTAGCAGAAACAAAACAAGCTGTTTGAATAGTTTTAAATAGTGTTCTAGATCTCCCACAAAAAAGTACTATTTTCTGATGGCTTAAAATGAATTATTTGAAGAAGCAACCCCTACACTTTTTGAGATTCTTGGAAAAAACATCAAATCAGTAAAGGGAATTTGAAGCAGATATAATATCTTACCAAAATGAAAAGGTCTGTCAAGACTTGTCTGTCTGATATGATACATGTCATCACCTCTGCCATGCGTTCCATTCTCCAGGATCTGCTTAAATGTTGTGAAGCAGTTCTCGTCAGCAACTGAACCACTATTCTGGAGGATTTTCTCCTGGGTACCTGCATACTGTTAGTATCACAAAGTATATTTTACTGACCTGCTACCAGAAATCAAAGCCATGATTTCTTGAAATTCATAGCAAAACATTCGAGGGGTTAAAAAGTTGCAGATTTCAAAGATTTTTGGAACTATTTATTTAATCATTTTAGTATGTACTAGAATTAAAAGCATTTAAGATTAGACAGGAAACAAACCCTGTCACACAAAACATGGTATGGCTAATTTTTTAATGGTGTGCCTCAATGAAAACACAAGGTACACATAACACAAGGTCTTATCAGAGTTAACAGTCACAATGTTAATAGTCATAGTCACGCACCACGCACAGTTGGATTGCTTTACAGATTTTGATCAGCTCACTGGTTGAAAAAACTGAGATCATGAAAGCTCTGTCTTTTTATTTTGTAATCTAATGCATTTTCCATGCCATAGATCACAAAATGTAAAAATCAAAGGTGCTTCCATGTGGCGAAAGCGCAATTACTAGTCTGTACAAGCTTCAGTCTATTAGTGTTTGCCGGATGATGGATCGAGCCACAGCTAAACATCTTCTTATTTGTGACATCAGAATATCAGATGCGTAGGAACAAAAAATACAAACCATGAAGTCAGGCCGAGAATACTCAGACTTTCCAAAGCCAAGATTAAAATCAAGAGGATCAACTGGGAGCAGCCGTCTGGCTTTTCTAGTCTTAAGGAAGAGAGGACGAAATGTTAAATGTTTAATTTATACTGTATCACAAGGATCAAACAGAAACAACTACTTAAAGGGATATTTCAGAGGCAAAACTAAATTTCCCCATGCACGTTTTACTCACCGTCAAGGCATCCTGACTGAATATGACTTTCTTCTTGAAGAATAATGCAGTCAGAGTTATAATATAATTTTTCTTCCAAGCGGTAGAATGGGGGGGATTTTTTGAATCCCCAAAAAGTGCATCCATCGATCAAAGAACTGCTCGTTAAAGAGATAGTTCACACAAAAATGAATATTCTGTCATCATTTATACCCGATTCACATTTCACATTTTACCCTCATGTTATTTCATACCTGTATTAATTACTTTGTTCTTATGAACACAGAGAAAGATATTTGGAAGAATGTTAGCAATTTTCAGTTCTGGAACATCATTGACTACAAAAAAATTAAAGGAGCCACATAACTGTTTGTTTTCCTAAATTCTTCATAATATCTCATTTAGGTGTTTAACAGAACAAAAAATATACAAATTTTTTTTCTACTATGGTAGTGGATGATGTCACAGAACTGAAAATTGCTAACATTCTTCCAAAGATATTTCTTTGTGTTCAACAGAGCAAATCAATTTTTACAGATTTGAAACAACCTGAGGGAGAGTCAAAAAGGACAGAATTTTCATTTTTGGGTGAACTGTCCCTTTAAGACCACGGAGCCGTGTTGAGCAGTTCTTTGATGGATTTTGTTTTGCCTCTGAAATATCCCTTTAAACAATGCACATATAGGCCTAGTAATGGTAGGATAAATTTAACAGACTATTCCTACATCTAACAAGTTACATTATTCACTAAAAACATTTAGACATTATTTCGTTACTGAGTTCTAAATCCTTGTATCTCCATATTACGAGATTTTTGTTTTATTTGCCATAAATCATTATTATTAGTCACCCTTTATATTTGTCACTGGGTATTAAAGTATTAAAAAGTGCTTGTCAACTTTGACAACATGGTATTTAATCATGTAGGCTAGTACAGTGCTTTTTTTGTTGAAAAACAGCGAATTGGGACATCCAAGGTTTCAGAAGGACAGCGACGATTTACAATTATCAGATGGGGTTCTGACTTTAAAATGACAAAGATTACAAAATAAATTATACAAAAAAATGTAACCCTTTTTGCATGACACAGTCTTTAAAATTTATATTTGGTAAAAGTCGTGTTCTGGCTGGAATACACTACAAGACTTTTAAAATCTGAACAGTTTTTTTAATCTAGACATCATACACTTCCAGACTTTTTAAAACTTTCAGATAGAAACACAATAACTGATAAAATCTGCATACTGCCACAGACTTTCTGCAACAAGTCCAGACTGAAAATCAGTGCAAAATCTGATCAAAAGTCTTGTAGTGTATTCTGGCCTAGTTACTAAACTAATGTTTGTAATTGTTAAGCTGCCTGAAGCAACGATCTGAAAGTTTAAATGTAAAAACATGTTCTGAGCTCTAAATTAAGCAAAAAAGAATCCAAGACAACTGAACAAAATTCCTCCGGTCTAGTTGTAATACAATTAGACCACCAGAGGGCGATCTCTCACTATGCAGGACCTGCCTCTGATTTTCCCTTTCCTCTAATTTCCTCTCATTATCTGTACAGTACCAGGCTGTGGTGTTGTCCATCTCCACATTCAGACTCTTCATCCTCCTGGCTATAAAGAGAAGCAGCTGTGAGCAAAACAAGAATTACTCACATGAGTATTTTAGTAATGACCAAATTTGCTTTTTAGATCATCAAAATAACTTTTCTCACAGCTCCAAAAGAATGCAAATACACGTGTGTTCTTTATTGTGCTTCTAAATGTACTTTCTCCCACAGGCATTTTTATTCCCCGCTTTATTCTACAGAGAAATGTGAGAGCAGATGCTGCCGTATTGTTCAGGCAGATGAAAGATGTTTAAAATCTTGCATGACATCAGCATTTATATATCACAGAGGAGCAGGGTTTGTTTTAACTCACTGTGAACTTCAGGCATGCTGTGCGTTTCATCGTCTCGGGCCTCTTGGGAATGGGCAGCAAGGGGGGGAGGGCAGCAAGAGATAAAAAGTTAAAAGACAGAAATTAAAAGTGATTTGTTACATAGGTTGGAAGAAGAAAATTCTCAAACAGAGACTCAAATACCTGGGGATTAAACAATGACTTGAACTAACAGGTTTATATTTAAAAAAATGTCAAGGATTTTATTTGTTCTCAAAATGATATCTGATTTATCTAATTTTGAATTCTTTCTTTAAACGTTTCTGTGTTTGAATCATCCATCTCAATTCACCAAACAGCAGTGTTCTCCTGCTGACCTCGATATTCGGGACAGAGAGAGATTGAAAATTGGATAAAAGAGATCAACTTCTGTCCAGGAGCAGACAGAAAAAAAGACATGTGACTCTTTAAAGGAGTAAATCACATGGATGACTCAGCCCAGCCAATTTACTCCTTCCCTCTGGATCCCTCACTAAATCCTTCACTTGTCTCCTTTCAGCTCTACCTTAAGATTGCTTGCAGTAGGTCTTCTGACATTTTTCAGCTCTTTTCACACCTCATGACAGTTCTAGATTGCGTTGACTTTGAATCAGTAGGCTGTTGGAGTAAACATGTTTTCATGTCGTTACCTCTAAGGTCAGTTTGTGAGCAGGCGCGATCACTGTTCAGATGCTTGATAAGCAAATTCATAACCTTTGCGCTGCCGAAACGTTTGAAGCGAGAGCGCACATTCTCATGGAACCATTCCAGTGTGCCAATCTTAAGGATTCTGTGTAGGAAGAAAGGAAATAGTCAATTTTCCTGTTTGTTGTTTCTGTGGCGTGTGATCTAATTTGATCAAACATGTCTGTGTCAGGTATGGGCTCACCTGGCCATGTGGCATAGATCACAGACCCAAGCATGTTCCTTCTTGTTAAATCGGCTGCAGGACTTGCATACAAAGAGCTTGCAGTCCAGACATTGGCGCTTGCTGTTGACAAGGAATTTGAAGGGTTGCAGACAGCGGATGCAGAGAGAATCGCTAAGTTTGTGCTGATATTCCAACAGTTCTCTCTTTGTATCCTCTTTCATTATTTTGGTCTTCAGTTCCCTAGATGCAAAAGAAAAAAACACATTCACAGTCTCAGATGTGCTGATTCTTTTCATTTGTATTACTTTATTGGGACTTTTTTTACACCTAGAGCATAAACATAAACATTATTTTCTCTCTAAATAAAGTTGTTTTTTTGAAGGGGGACCGAAAATGGTTCTTCTATCCGTCATAGTTGTGATGAACATTATGTATCATCATTACAAAACTGTATAGTTAATAACATTTAAAAAGTTTTTGTTAAGAGGAATATTGTAACCACCTTTTGATCTTGCTTTTAAAAGTTGTGTTTCTGTATATATCACACTGTAGTTCTACATTCTATGAACTCAAGGCACATGGTCTTTATTCTGTTAATAGCGAACTGGGGTTTCAGCACAGGTTTCCAGAGGAAAAATGGGAAATAACTCCATGAGTAATAACTTGCCCCAGGGTCTTCCTCTCTAGCGTTCTCTCAAAAACCTCATTTTTAATGTGCCAACTTTTTAAGCTTCATGACCAAAGGGATGGCCGTCAAACACAATGACCTCTCTGTATCACAGCTGTGAAGCATTATAAATGGGATATATAAGCAATTTCAGCTAAATCTGCTGCTTTTAGAAAGCAACCAGCGAAGAGCTTTCCTCCACATGTTGAAAAGTTGTGTGCTGTTTGGCAAAGGTTGAAAGCAAATCAGCATAGTGATGTAAATTTGGTTGTACTGTATAATATTACAGCATACTGTAATAATCAATTTCCTAACCTACACATGAAAAAGAAAGAAGATTGGTAGCTGATTTTGTGAAGTCAGTAAGCAATTTTTCAAAGCCTATAATTTATCTTATCGTTTTCTTGCTAAAACAACACCGAAGAAAGAGCAATAAATAAGCTGACTTCTCTATTTAAAAAAATTAATACGCATTTGAGTTATTGAACATCACCGCTAAATGTTGAACAAACACTTAATTATAAAAATATATATATTTTTAGCTAATTTAACATTTAGCGTGGGACGGAAATGTAATGCCTCTTAACATCTTTTAACATCAGGTTCCAAAGCAATTGTACTGACAGGTACGATCACCTTACTTGCGTATACATTTGGGCGGTCTAAGTCAAATCATACCACGAACTGATGTAGATTTGTGGGGGTGTGGTTACACGAGGCGTTTCTGGCAGGTCTGGGTGAGCATTCGCTTTTAGATAGAATGCATCTTTTGTTCTGACACCTTTAATTTTTGCAATTTTACGTGTCTAATGCATTGGCAACTTATAACACACCAAAGACACAGAAAAACACGTATTCGTGCCATATGACCCCTTTAAATCTTTAAAAGTTTCTTTGAAAATCCATGAGCTGTGGATAAACGAATGTAACTTCACATTACTAATCGTGTTTCCATGGAAAGAACTTCTTTGTATTTATCACCATCACGCTAGTTTCCATGGGACCATTTTGAGCTAGTCTTTGCCTCCCAACTGTGAGAGAATTGAAGCAAAAATGCCATGTGATGTTATTCAATATGCTGAGACAAATCCTATTACCTCCTATAAAATGACTGGAATTTAGACTTCCACGAGCATATTTGGCTTGTAATGGTGTCTAAGGCATCGACATCTCTATTTTTTATAAACAACTAGATAAGGTGCACATGAAAAGCATTAGGAATGAACATATCAGGCATGTCAATGAAAGGTTGAAATGGGATGCCTTAAGTCCTCTTTAGAAATGACTTGAAAATCAGCTCTGTAGGACAGAACATGGCAAGAACAGAACGGGGGATCTTATGACATATTTTTCAGTTACAGTTCTAGCAAATTATTGAGCTCAATTATCAACAGCTTCACATACGTGTGTCTGTAAGCGTGACTGGACCACATTTGTGTCTCTGTTATTAATAGATTAAAATAAATGGTTACAGATCCAGAGAGTATAGTTACAGATTTCATGTACATTATATAATCATATCATGTACATTCACCAGACTGTTTCTTGGATTACCAAGTTATTAGTTACTGCTTTAATTTAAGAAAAAACTGCCAATTTGTTAAAATAAAGACTAGCAGATAGCAGATATGAGAATGAGACAATCAGAATACACTGTTTCCCCACTGTCAGAATACCTGATGTCAGATACAGTACATATTTTTGTTTGTGGTATTGAAGTTCCAGTGTGTCATTTGCAATATAATATTCATAACTATGTCTTTAGAGGTGTATAAAGACCTTACATAATGAAGCGTTATGTTTTTTATTACCTTATGAGCTATTTCTATCTACATACACCGGGGGTCCCCTTACAAGAGACTCATATTGTTTCTAGTAGCCCTTAACTGCTCTACAGAGCGCGTTTCATAAATACATTATCTCATTCGGCAAAGAAGCGAAAATGTGACGATATCTTAGTGCTGTGTCAGCCACCGTAGTGCTTCGAAGAAGAGGGGGGAGAGGTTACAACTCTCAACCTCACCACTAGATGCAGCTCACTAGATGCCACTAAATTACACTGTACCTTTAAGATTCTTTCAAAAACGTCTTACAAAAAGAAATTCTCTCCAATAAAAGATTTCAGCTGAGTTGACATGCCATGGAACTCTTCCTAAGATCCATATTTCACATATAATTAAAGACATCTCATCTCACAGATTCCAGTTGATAAATCCCAGGCGACCAAACTATAAAAGCTAACCAAAATGTCAGAAGTGATCCACAAGCACTTCTTTAAACATTGATGGCCAGACATGACCATCTTGGTCTTGTTTAATACAATATATGTAAGGTTGGAAAAATAATTCTCATTTATATAATTTAGGGAGAAGAAACAGGCTCTGGATTCTCTAGAATAAATCGTCTGGTAAACAAAACAAATTTGGAATTCATGAGACTATATTGAGTAAGTCTTTGATGTTCCATCCAACAGACACATGCTAAATTATCCAAAGATTGAATTACTTTTCCAACATATTTGGTTTGGAGTCATGAAATAAAACTGTGATTGACGTGTGTCATCAAAAAGTAAAAATATCTAAAGGTCTCTCACCCGAGTCTGTTCTCTTCTTTCTTTCGCAGGCTGAAGTCTCTCTGGATCACCTGCCACACATGCTTGGCTTCATCATCGGTCAGCCTTGACAGATCCAAACTCTTCACATCTCCACTGCTGGGCACCATCTCGATTCTCATCTAAAAATGCCTGCTAACTGAAATCATGGATAATGTTTAGCCTTATTTATGTGTGCTACCACCCATCTAGTCTAATCCATCTAGTTTTGTTTCAGCACATTTCCTTGGAAATTTAATATCAAACATTGTTAAAAAGATCTCTTATATACAGTAGTTGAACTACAGGGCAGAATTATGAAATGCTTTAGTTACCAATCTGAGTATGTTATTTTTAAGTGATTTTGAGCACAAAATAAAGGAATGATTTTTTACAGTTCTCATAACAGGAAACACCACCTATTTGTTCAATTACATAAACAGTTTACTGAATCAGTAATTTAATTTATTCTTAGGACATTTGACCAGCCATGCCAAGAGCATGTGCTTCACTGTGGGTCAGTTGAGTGCTAAAGGGATTATTGAGCTCAAGCTGAACTTTCTTTAGTCAAATACCATGACATCATTATCTGAAGGATGTTTCAATCTTTCCTACTGACAAACTACAAAGACTGAACAATGTTTATTCAAGGGTTCCTTCTCGTGCTATTTCATCTGTGAAACATCTTTTAATTTATGATTGAAAAGTAACAAGATGTCTTCAACAAAACAATTCAGCAATATATAAAAAGGTTAATTCTGATATGAAAACAGTTTATTGCCATTTTGTGTTCGTTTAAACACACAAATTGTGGAGTGACACAAAGCTTTTTCATGTCCTTGTCAGGTCTTTATGAAAAGAAAACATTGATAATTCAAGTCTAATGAATAAATCCAGCTCTCTTTAACCATTTCCAAACTCACATTTTGAGCTTCTATAACACTTTGAGTGTTACAGTTTATACCATAGGAATTTATACATTTATTGGACTTGGTTCAACAAAGATGCTTGATATTCTTCACTGTTGACTGTTATTACAACACTGTCTGCAACTCTCTAGACATGTCATTCCATTACACACCATGCACAACTCCCAATGTGACCAGCTACTGTTGTTTTGCCTACAAATTATTGTTTTATTTAAAAATCATAAATGTTATTTCTATACAAATTACACAGTGTAAAACAGTTGTACACACAGGGCCTGTCCTTCACTTTTGTATATCCTAATAAAAAGAACAATATAAAATATGAATTCAAATATAAGTATTAAAAATGTTTTACCTGAATTTTGATTTAGCAGCCTGTGGTTATCAAGTGGGATTTCATCTGAACAATTTCAGCCAGAAAATCAAACTGCTGTGTTTGTCACATGCCCAATTAAATGTGAGACTGGGAAGGGCCAGGGAAATAGTTCAACCCCACCTCACAGTTCTCTTTGAAGTATTAATCCCTACAGAGTCTCCAGCAATACTACACTACAATACATTGTAAACATAGTCTTTCCATATGCTGTATGAACATTGCAAATGACTTTAGCTGTTTATTTCTGTGGTGGTATGCTGGAAAATTTAACCATTGTAAAAGTATGAAAGTTCAGTCATTCTTGGTAGCATTTCAGTTTAATGTTAGCTCTAAGTAGAGTTATTATTAAAATGATTGGGAGTAATTATTTATTATTTAGCCGGGTGTCATTTCAAAACATTACCATGAGGGCCGTGCACAGAACTTTTGGGGGGCATGTGCTGAAACTGAACCCCCCCTTATTGGTCACGTCTTTGTAGAAACTTTGGCATAAAGCAAATGGTCGGAATCATTAAAAGAGCCATAAACCCCCTCCACTCTCTTTTGTCCTGGTTTTTAGATATCAACATCAAAAGACCTGACTCCAAAGGAGGCCTAGACATAGGTTGGTGCTCTCACTGAAAGTGTTGATAACCCTTTTGTTGGGGGGGAAGTAGGAACAATGGACTTCTGCTGCCTCGCACACCTTGATGAACCACGCGGCTGGTCACGAGGCCCGGAATTTTTCAGCAGAACCGCATTCTGAAATCATTTGAACATTTCCATCTCTCCAAGCGCATACGGATACATCCAGCACAGAGCTCGCAAGTATCCGTTTCTTTTTTTAGAATAGCTGCGTTAAGTTTGTGCCTCTTTGTTAAAGGCTTTGTTTTGAGCTTTGATTATGTTTTTTGGGTGTTTAACAATGGATGTTCATGTTTCTAATAAAAAAAAAAAACGCTTTATATTTCACATATTTCAAGTCTATTGTTCATCGCTGTCCCTCTTCTCACAAAACGACTGGATTTTTTCCGGTCAATTTAAAGTCCCTCCTTCCGAAACGTTCTGATTGGTAAAAAAAGCTGAGTCTTTCGTGATTGGCTTCCGCTTCTCAGGCTGTTCTGATTGGTCGGTGCCCCTCTCACGTGTATTCTTAAACTGTGGCTTTTAGCAATAAACAATGGCGTCAAGTTCACTTTATCAGTTAAAAACATGCGGATCGATCGAAGTGTAACAGAGGTCTATTAGTGCATGAGCAAACGTCAATCTTTGTTAGAGATCGCAAATTATTTTCCTACTATGGCGAGGGGAATGACACTAGACCAGACCGAATGGCGTCAGACCGGTTATATTAATTAACACTAATAACAGAAGGGTTAGTTTTGCTTGTTTACCCGAGTTGCTTGTTTAAACAAGCAGATTGACCAGGAGACATTGGCAAGCAGGACTTCAACGGACGTTTCATAGAAGTGTTTAAGAGGTATGCGCACACATTTGTATTACACAGAAGAGCTTTCACAGCCGATGTTGGAAGTCATGGAAGCTGTTATTTGTTACTATCTTAGAATGTGTGTAGCTGAATTCTTATTACCAGCTGTAGGACTGTGTTTAAATTGAAAGTAGTTTAGCGTGTAGCTCAGTCAAATGTTTACGATCTCTAATAACCAAACACTACTGCAGCGGCACTGGAGTTGGAAGGCTCTCCCCTTTTTTGGCGTATTCCTGTGGGCGGAGGTTATTAAAAACACTCGGAATACTGACATCATGTACCTGGGAAGTAGAGGGCTGTAGTCCTATTTCAGCCGTTCTCTGTAGTCCTTGAAAAGCGATATCTCGCTTGGCAATGAACTGTGAGCTTTATCATTTTGCAGGTATTATTTATGCTCTAACAGCAACATTACACACTAACTAAAGGTTGAAAAATGGGGTCGCGGGGAACATGGCCTTTAAAGATGATTTTTATTGGTGTTCAGAAAGCGCTGCTCTCTCTCTCTTTCGCTCTCCGCGCTCCCTAGCGCATTTGTGTTTGTGTCATGTATTTGTTTGTTTATGCGATCGTCATTATGTTTACCATGTAGAGTAGTGTTTAATAACAACCATATATTCATTTGTGATGGGTTTTCTGTGCTCATGCTCGCATACTTGGTCCTTTTAACTGTGTTTGATTTACGCTACCTTTGCTCTAAATCCTGTTTGGTAAAGTCACGTTACTAATGGTCATAAGATAATTTAAAGTGTATAATATAATTGATGCATTCGCTGGACGAATGCATGCAAATATTGTTATACTTTATATTACTAATCAGAGACTGTAAAATATGTATATTTAATAATTATTATAAATAATATAAATTTTTTTTTATAAACAATTATTCCCTGATAGCACACATACATCTGGCTTACGTCTATTTGACGTCTGCATTTACATCTGCAAGACATCTACAATACATTGTTTGCTCATCTGCAATACGTCTGGGAGATGTCTGCTGTCAGGCGTCATATAGACCTCTAGAAGATAACTGTAAGATGTTTATGATTGAGAATGGATGTAAAGCTGCTCTTTCTAAGATGTTTAGGAGATGTTTTTACGCAGCAGGTCTCCAGATCTTTAGCAGACGTATTACAGACGTTCAGACGTCTCCGAGACGTATTTGCAGATGAGCAAACTACGTATTGCAGATGTAAATGTAGATGTCAAATAGACGTAATCCAGATGGATTGTGCTATCTGGGTTATATGTATTTTCCTTTGAGCTAAACTAATTCCTTTACTGAAATTGATCTTTTAAATAACTCATGTCATGGATGTGATCTTGATAGATCTGGTGGAGAACCATATTTGGTGAGCTTAGCTCATCATTATTTTAACATGCAGCTAAAACCGCTACATCCCCCATGGTCCTCGTTAAGAAGAAGGATGGTAGTCTTTGCATGTGCGTAGACTATCGTCAACTGAATGCGAAGACTAGGAGGGATGCATTTCATCTCCCTCGTATAGAGGAGTCCTTGGATTCACTGACAGGGGCCTGCTGGTTTTCCACTTTGGATTTAGCTAGCGGGTACAATCAGGTCCATGTCAGTGAACAATATCGATCAAAAACTGCTTTTTGTACGCCATTTGGTTTGTTCGAGTGGAACCGTATGCTGTTTGGTCTTTGTAATGCGCCTAGCAGGGCCAGTCATTATTGTTGTACCTGGATGATATAGTTATCTTTTCATCTTCGTTTGCACAGCATTTGCCATGTCTGGAACTTGTTTTAAGTAGGTTACAATGCAAAGGACTTAAGGCCAAGTTGGGAAAGTGCGACTTCTTTCGGTCCAAAGTGTCATAATTGGGACATGTGATTTCAGCTGAGGGGGTTTCCACTGACCAAGGAAAGATAGAGGCAGTTGCCCAATGGCCTCAGCCCACCACTGTATCCACTGTTTCTTGGCTTCGCAAGCTATAACCGCCAGTTTGTAGAGGGGTTTGGCAAGTTTGCAACAAGTTTGGTGGCACAACTTGGAGGTATAAAGGTGAGGCAGCGAGCAGAGCTAAGTTTTTTGAGTTGTTGGACTGCAGAATGTCAGGAGGCTCTGGAGGGTAAGTTCACTACTGCCCCGGTGGTTGCGTATACGGACTTTAGCCTCCCTTTATTCTGGAGGTGGATGCTAGTTTGACTGTACTAGGAGCAGTGCTCTCCCTAAGGCCCACAGAACGCAATATGACGAACTCTAGTTCCATGAAATTAGATTTTTTTGCGTTGAAATGGGCAATGGCCGAGAAATTCAGAGAATATCTGCTAGGCCAAAAATGTTTGTTGTACACTGACAACAATCCCCTCAGTCATTTGACCTCAGCTAAACTGGGGGCTACAGAACAACTTTGGGCAGCGCAGTTGGCTTGCTTTGATTTTGAAATGAAGTATCTGCCGGTGAGGTGTAATAAAAATGCAGATTCGTTATCTCGGCAAGGTACATTTAGGCCAGGGGAAGAGAATGGTCTGTTTCCAGGCACGGTAGTGCCTGTGGCAGTACAGCAGGCTGTGGCCATTCAGGCATTGACTACTGTTTTGCATGGCCACTCTGTTGGGGATCTGGGACATTTACAGGAAGCTGACCCAGTCATTAGTGATATCTTGGGGTTCTGGAGGAAGCGAGAGTTTCCTGACCCTCAAATGCGGCGGCAATTCTCTAAAGCAGCGATCATTCTTCTAAGACAGTGGGATTGTTTAGTGGAACGGCAAGGCGTGATGTATCGGCGCATCCAGCACCCAAATCTGGGTGGTTCAGTATATTCTATTGCACCAGTAGATGAGGTGACTAAAGTTAAGCGGGTCCATTGCTCTCTCTTAAAACCACAAATTCTGGGCAATCAGGCCCTTGGCCCTTGTAGAGGACCATTAGCGAGTGCAGAGTTTGTACTGGGAAGTGACGAAAACTGTCCTGCAGGAGACTCGGCTGTAGAGGATAGTCTGGATGTGGTAGATTTGTGGGCTGTTTTGCCAGAGCACATAAAAGGGGAAGGTATTTCTGCCCCCACAGTAAGGTCAGCTTCACGTACAGTGGAGGGGGTTAGCCATTCTCCTAATCTGAAGGTAAATTTAGGGCAACCCCCAGATTTATCGGTTAGTTTGCCTCAGGAAAACGGGGCTTTGCCTCGGCGGCCTACTTCTGGCCAACATTCAAATGTGCACCGGTTGCCCAGACCAGTTAGAGAGGCTGTAGGGGGAGTTCTGCCAGTCCCCGAGGTGATGTCCAATGCGGTGATGGCTTTCTATAGGACGTGGGATTGACGGTTGAGGTGTGAGGACTTATTGTCGGGGCGACGATTCACGAGG
Organism: Triplophysa siluroides; assembly: GCA_006030095.1. Lineage (NCBI taxonomy): Eukaryota > Metazoa > Chordata > Actinopteri > Cypriniformes > Nemacheilidae > Triplophysa > Triplophysa siluroides. The sequence continues at coordinate 404,362 of VCII01000724.1, forward strand.
TGTGGTGGAATGTAGTAGGGTGACGTATGGCCCTGGTTGCTCATTGGCTAGTGTCATGTAGACCTGTGGACCAATCAGGGTGTCTCTCACATTCTATAAAAGCTCTCGTGGTGTAGTGCCTGGGAAGCATCATTTCATTGGTACCGTTCTCCTTCGAGGAAGCGCTTTTCTGGCTGAGCGGTAGGTGTTCGGCTGCACGTTTACATTAACAATTGAGATTTACAGTATATTATTGATATTATAATCGTTGATGCAGGTTAAGTTGTCCGCTGAATTTCTGACTGCTTTGTGGTGCTGCACAACAGCTACAGGTGGGTTTTCTGTGATACCGGAAATCTTTGCTAGCTATGGAGAGCGAGAGACTGATTGTTTGCCTATGCTCAGTTTGTTGTGTAGGCAAGCTGTACCCTCCCAGGACGATTAATACTAGATGAGATAATTTCGCGAATCTCCCTTGGTATCTATTGTTATTTTTGTCGTATTTGATATGTTTTCTTGTACTTGATTGTGCATTTCATGTCCGGCAGGTGGCTGCATGTCCAAGGGTTCGGTAATTCCAAGTTACGAGGCGTGGAATGTAAAACCTCTTTAATGTGGCTGCACTGCTGCTTTGCCCGGGGCTTTATTGTGGCTGTGCCCAGGGCTTCATCGAATTAGCGACCCCTGCTAGCGATCTCTCTCTTTACTAATATGATGGTTGAGTTGTTTTCTTTTGGTTGTTGAAGTTACTTGATGAGGCCTTATGCAAAATTGTCCTCCCTTTAGATTGTGTGATTTGTAATAAAGCTTTTATATTTTTCCAGGACTCTCAAGTTTTGAACTGAGTTCAGAGTGAGATTTTGGCGGTGGCGGCTGGGGTCTGATCTGAAAAATGTGACGCATAAATTTGTACAAATAAAAATATATTTATTTAATTCATCATTTCTTAGTGCAGGTTTGTGTGTGAGTGTGAGAGAGAGAGAGACACAATGGTTGGTGTTGTTTAATGTAGGTGTTGGTAACAGGTTTTGAGGCCTTCAGCACAGCTCCCATTTGAAACACATTGGTTCCAGGCCAGCCATTTTCACCGTCATAATGGATGACAGAGTTCCATCTAGTGCCAAGCTGTTTCTTGTTTTTATTTAGGTGTTTAGTAGTTCTCTTGTCTGCAGACTGAGCACCAGTAGAAGGAGCTGGTGGTTTCCATTGTGATGAATGGCCATCAGGTTGACCACTCCTTCTTAAAGAAAACCCTATAGGTGGCTGCTCTACTTAATCCTCTCTTTTTCCATGTTTCCAGTAGGTTCTCCACTGTCTCCTCTATGGTGTCCTCCACAGTCTCTTCCACGGACCCATCCTCTACTGACACCCTAGCTGTCTTCTCCACAGTGTCCTCCACTGCCTCATCTACTGCCTCCACTACTGTCTTCTCCACAGTCTCCTTCTCTGATCTGACCACCTTTTTAGGGAGCTGATCCTTCAGAGAGAAACATGAAAGAATGCTCATTTGCCTCTTCCCCGACATCTTTGAAATAGACAAATGAAATAATTAATGCATAGTATTAATTATTGCAGTTGTCTTTTTCAAAGATGTCAGGGAAGAGGCAAATGGCAAATTAATATTCCATAATAATTTGATTTTCTGATTTCCTTTTTCTTTACTTCTGAATAAGAACTAATACTAAACAAGTGTCAGAATAGCTGTTGAAATTAACAGGAATTAAACCGGCCAGCTAGGCTAGTTCACATACTCTGGTCAAACTGTTAGCTAACCTACCAGCTGCTTGGACACATACATTCCCTGTAGCCACTTCGGCGAGATGTGAATCAATGTGACAGCTGTCCTCTTCTGTAGCTACTTCAGCGAGCATCTGAATCAATGTCGTGTCGAGCGAGCACGTGAATCACAGAATGTGTCCTTGGAATCAGAATGTAAATGTTGTTGCGGGAATATCTAAATCTTACCCAGATACAGCAATGCTATTTTCTGATTAGCTGTTCGGTAGCTATATATTGTTTTGATTAGCTGGTGTGTGGCAGGGCCTTCTGAACTCTATGGGGAACTCACTTGATTCCTCTAATAGCGGTGCAACTAGGTGGGCGTTATCCTGGAAATTTCTCTGCGTGAGAAATACAAGGTGGCGTGTGAACGGGTTGAAGGGCGTGTGAGAGCCCTGTTTTTCTATTTAGTTTTGGATTCATTTATGCCTCACTCCACTTCTGACTATAAACCTGTGTGCCTAAACTGTGAGATCCCAAGGGTTTTTCAGGCGTGCCTGGCGCTGGTGGTTGTTTGTTTGCTTGCCTCGGATAACCCTGTCCCCGGACTCTAGGTGACGGCACGCAGGGAGACTTTCAGCAACTGGCACTCCTATGTTTAGTGGGGGACCAATAGCGCTGGCTGGTGCACTGCAGCAAATTTTGGGGTATATAACGCCGGGAAGTGCCATTTTGCGGGAAGAAAAGCCTACGGGCTATGTCTGTTGCGACTGTCACCCCCGGGTAAAACCCCAATTTTTTCTCTGTGCCACCACCAACGGTCACCCACTCGGTACGGCCATGTTGTGCTGAGAGTTGTAACTGTTTGAGTGGTCGCACCTGAGTGGCGCGTAGGGCGAGGGGTCCGGGTTGTTTTCCGCTGTGTGACCGGGAAGGCTGGAGAGTTGGACCTGTTTAACTGGGACCCATCTGGAAGCCCTCACTTCATGCCAGGTCTATGCAAATAAGGTACAGCCCCTACAGATTTTTCTAGGCAGAAAAAGAAGTAGGAACGCTCCCTTCCCCCGCTTTTGAACTGTTCAGTTTTTCCCTGTTGTTTTGAGCTTAACAGCCTCCCTAGGCTATATGTCACCATAGTGCCCCCTACCTGCAGGCCCCTTCATAACCCTAGGGTCACAAACCAGTGGAGCCAAGTTAAGCAACCCTCTCTTGCCCCTTTTCTAGCCCTTCATTTTTTTTGTTGTGTTTTTTGTTTTACTTTTGTTTTCTGGAAGACTGAATCAGCATGAGCCATCAGGGAATTCTCAGTAATATGTTGATGAAGTAAACTTCCCAGTCATTAGAATGACACCCTAAGTTTAGACCCATTGAAACATTTACTCAAACAATTTCCCTGGGCCCACACACTCACTCACACACCTTATATCCACCCTGCCAATTCATTGCTAGGATAAATAGGTGTTTGAGTTACGCCACTGACTGTTCACCCAGTTAGCTGCACAACACATAACATAGATGCGTTATAGTGCTCACTGAACTTGTAGGGACTTGCATTGGCCTGTTGTGCTCTTCTTTCTCCACCCAGTGTGCCAGCATGTCCAGAGTATCCAGACCTGCAACCCACTGGGACCAACTAGAGGTCTGGCTGACCGCAATGACGGAGGCCCTCCTGCCCGAGGCGACCAGGGACCTACAGGACCTGAGCCGTGAGCAGCTGGATGATGATTTGAACCGGCTGATGGCCCCCGATCCAACACAGAGCTACACCCACAAGGAGCTGGCTAGGATCAGCGGTGCCCTCGCACACAACCTCATCGTCCAGTTGAAGCTTGCCGATGGAAACATCACCATCTTGGAGCAAGAGACAGCAGCACTAAAGCTTCAGGCGGAGGAGGCTCGCAGGAACCAGGCTGATGCCCAGAACCGCCTAGATCAACTGACCCAGGAGGCCCAGGAGCTGGCAACGGATGAGCGGCACCCAGAGCTAAAGGAGGAGGTGCAAAGGCTCCAGGATACCGTAACCGACCTCCGCACAGACAGCGAGCACAGAGAACAGTTGGAAAAGCAGGCCCGCGAGGACCTAGAATGCAAGCTCCAGAAAGCAGAGACTCTATTACGACGGGCTGAAACCGAACTGAAAGAGAGGGAAGCAAAAGCCAAAGCCTCTGAGAAACACTTTCAATCAGCCCGAGCTGAAGCCCAAAACTTGGCTCAGCAACACGACCAACTTCAGTCTGAACTTGATACCGTGCAAAGGGAACTGAAGTACGCCTACCAATTTCAAGCTGAACCAAGGGGGGAAAGAGCCACCACTGAACTTCCCCCGACAAGCAGGACCAGACTTCCCAGTCAAGCATCATCCGGGAAAGAGGAAGCTGATAGCCTGCGGTTTAAGACATCACCTGCCAGCATCCAAGAGCCCTTAACCGCCACTGAGGGATGGGAGCGTCTCCAGAGAATCCCTACAAACCACAGCATGGCTCCCAAGGACCTGGACAAGCTAGCCAGAAACATCCCCACGTTTACACCAAACCCTGCAGGAGGACACGACATACACGCCTACCTGCAGGATATTAACTTTCATCTTCAAAACATGGCAAACGTTTCCCCCAGAGACACTCTGTACTTGCTCAGGATTACATCCAGCCGCGAGGTGCACAGCTTCCTGGACCGGCAGTCAGACACTGTCAAAGGGGATTACAAGCAACTGCCCCAGGCTCTAATAAAGGAGTTTTCAGACCCAGAGTCTGAAGAGGGACTGGTTGCTGCCATGGACCTTAAACAGGGCCGTCTCGAAACCCCACAGGCCTATTACAACAGACTGAGACGAACCTACTTTGGGGCCAGAAATGAGCCAGAGATGGAGGAGGATGTTAACTTTAGAACTCTTTTCCTGTGCATCCTGCATCTTAGCGTGAGCCACCACTTAGGAGTCACGGCATGCCCCCGCACCATGACCACTCAACAGCTGCGGGATCTAGCCCATAAGGCCTATGTAAAGCACAAGACTGCCTCTGAAAAGACTGTTAAAATTCCTTTTATCCTCCCTGTCTCTGAACACTACCCAGAGCAGATTCTAGAGGGCACCCAACTGCATCACAATGAAATGCCTGTCAACAGAGAGGCAAGGGACTTTACCGCCAGCCGGGAACGTTATGATTACACTGGTGCTCCAACCATGCATCCGACAGGATGCCCCGAGAGACCTTGGAGCAGACCACACTCGTCTGACGACCCAGAGGGCAGCACTGCCTGGGAAACTTACCTCATCGAGATCGACCCACTGCCAGTGCACCACAGCACTGAGGACGAATAAGACCCACCTGTCACTTTGACTATTACGATCCAAACAATCATCGTCCGACTAAGCTTCTATGCGAACCCCGTCGGCCGAAGGGGGGAATATGTAGGATCTGGCCAGGTCAAAGGTGAGCATTTGGGGCATCGTAAAACACCATGACCTCTCAGTAGGGGTCTAAACGGCGCCAGCACGTCTGATCCAACTGCCCTCTTCTAAAACATCCATCATTTGATCAGGATGGGGTGTTTTCCCTAATATGGACACCAGATGTGTTAACAGAAATGAGAGCAAATGGTCAGTCAAGTCTTTAAAGTGTCTCTCTCTTTCATCTTAACCACAAAGAATGGTTTTAATGGGTATAAACCTATATCTCCATATTGTATTTTTGTCCCCATGATTATTCGGCCTCACCTATAACCTCAAAAGCATGTGTGTTAGTTGTATCCTGCTTATCTTTTCATTCTTGTGAAACTTCAGGTCAATGTACTTATAATCCTGGCATGTTTTATATCTAAATGTTCCTCTCTTCATTCCTTAAAAGATGGTGTATAGCACAGTAATGTGTTTTATACCATACTCCTTTTATGTCACTCTAAGAGCTTTACAGCCCCTAAGTGATCCTAAATGCAAATGAGCTAATAAAGCGAAACAAAGAAACTTGATTTTGCGCCTAAAATCATCTCATCGCAATCGATCGCCCACCTTGGAGGGGCGTGTAACCCCCAGGCTTAAAACATCCGTGAACGGAGCAATCGAGGCTCTTCCGTGTGTTCCAGTTCAAGAACACCTCCTGAGACCTGTCTCCCCCTTCGGAGACAGTTCTTCCTTTCGGCGAGTTACTTCTGCAAAGTTCGTTCTGCTTCGTCCGCCAATCCGGCTCCAAGAAAGAAGTAGACGGACTCATTCGCTTGCTTTGAAACCATCAGGACTCTGAAAACCCTTTCAACGCGCACAAGAACTTGTCCCAGCACACTCAGGGAACCAATGCAAGTATCTCAACTATATCCTAAATAGCTGCGTTTAAGCTTTAGCCCCTTGTAACTAAGGAGACTGTCCTCGATGGTTCATGCAGATGTGAATAGCTGTTTGTAATACTGCCACTCTTTGCTTTGTCTATTTCTTCCATTTCTTTACTGTCTTTATGTTTCATGTTACGTTTGTTTTTACGTGTTTATATCTAGTTAGTTGTTATGTTTCCCCTTTTAGTATAGCTAATAAACCCGCATTTGTTATCTACAATCGAATTGTTGCTGTGTCTCTTTATCACATATTAACGTCACTTAAACTGCTTGATTTCGTTATAATTTCTGGAGCGGTACTGTACTACAGTAAGAGTGTTATGTTTCCAAGGCCAGGAAAGTAATATTTCTTAGACTTGATATACGATCTGCTGATCACTCGCTGGACGAGTGAATCTAGTTTGTTGTTATTATTAGGTCTGCTGAATCCGATAAAAGTGTATAAAATAGGTATAGTTAATCATCATTAATTATCTGTATTTTACTGTGATCAAATTCATAGTTTTCCCCCGAAATACACTACAATAGTTACTGCTTTATGTAATGTCCTAAACTAGAGCCAGTTAATTAAATATTAATTTACTCTGCGAGTACAGAGTAAGCAACAACGCAATTTTACAGACTTGACAAAGGATCATTTTCTTCAAATGTCCGAGACCTGACGGCTGGGCATGTACAGTAGTGTGTTTATCAAGTCTTGCCTCCCTCAAACTCATAGGTGCTGCTGCAGTTGTTGCAAGGAAACATACAGACGCGTACGGATAAAGGTACATCTAAAAATAATTTAATATCGTGAAAAAGGTAAATATATGTTTTGTCACTCATTTCAGAAAGTGAAACCCATATATTATATAGATTCATTACACATAGAGTTAAATATTACAAGCCTTTATTTCTTGAAATGTTTATGATTATGGCTTACAGATAATGAAAACCCAAAATTCAGTGTCTCAGAAAATTTGAATATTACATAAGATCAATAAAAAAAGGATATTTTAAACAGAAATGTCAGGCTTCTGAAAAGTATGTTAATTTCTATGTACTCAATACTTGGTTGGGCCTCCTTTTGCATGAATTACTGCATCAATGCGGCACGGCATGGAGGTGATCAGCCTGTGGCACTGCTCAGGTGTAATGGAAGCCCAGGTTGCTTTGATAGCGGCCATCAGGTCATCTCCATTGTTGGGTCTGGTGTCTCTCATCTTCCTCTTCCTCAGGTCAGGCGGGGTTTGCAGGCCAATCAAGCACAGTACCACCATGGTCATTGAACCAGCTTTTGGTAACTTTGGCAGTGTGGGCAGGTGCGAATAAGTCATCACAAGTCTGCTGTAATGCGTGAGTCTGCTATTTACCCCGTTACCTTGTTTTAACTGTTGAACTGGACTGTTGCCAGTTAAGATTATTTGAGCTTGTTTATTTAATCATTCGTTGACTGATTGCGAAGTTGTTAGTGTTTTTGTTGCGTCGGTACTAAAGGGAAGTTGCCGTTAGCCGCTCGTTACGGCTTGACATTATAAGTTTGCACTTAAAAGCACCGAGCTAGTTGATCGCTGTTTGATCCGTGACCCATTCAAGTCGTTCAGACTCTGTTTTGCTAACCGAGAAGGCGTGTTCCAGCTGTATTCTGTTTGCGCTAATCTCAACACATACTTAAGCAGTGCCTCTGCGCTGGTGCGGTAAGTGTCAGCCCTCGTGTTCAGCCTCCTTGTTTGAAGACCGACGAGTGTAAAGACCTTCGACTCTACCTGCGCGACTCCACCGAGCAAGGACACCGGCAAGGCACATCAGTATATTTAACATACCTTTGCTTTCATTTAATTTTCTACTAACATCACGTGTTTCAAGTTTATTCCTGTACTCCACCGTAGGCAGCGTTCTCACCCAAGACACAAGGCACGACGCGTACACTCTCACACGCGTCCCATTCACACCTCCCCTTCTACACCTCTGTCTCTATCTATGGGTTTCTGGAACTGCCAGTCAGCTGTGAACAAGACTGACTTCATCCTTGCGTTTGCCAGCAAGTCTGACATTCACATTCTTGGTCTTACTGAGACTGGGATTCGTCCTGAAGACTCAGCCACAACCGCTGCTCTCTCCACAAACTACTCCTTCTCTCACTCTCCCCGCCAAACCGGAAGAGGAGGAGGCACAGGTTTGCTTATCACCAATGACTGGAAATATTCCACACTATCTTCCCTATGCAACAACTATTCATTTGAATACCATGCTGTTAATATCACTTTTCCCACTCGGCTCACGTTGTTGTAGTTTACCGCCACCCAGGTCCTCTTGACAACTTCATTGAAGAGTTAGATGTGCTGCTCTCATCATTCTCTCTTCCCCAAGCCCACGCTTTGCCACACCAGACAGTTTCCCAAGCCCATGCTCTGCCGAAACAGACACTTCCCCAAACCCATGCTCTGCTGCAGCAGACACTTCCCCAAGCCCATGCTCTGCCTCTCTCCGTCGCCGCAGCAACCATGCACCAGCAGGATCTTGTATCTGCATCACCACATCCTCAGCCACTCCGCAGGGGTCAGCTCTTTTCACGGCTGCAGAAGACACCACCCAACATGAAGCCAGTATCGCCACAGCGACCGCCCCCGGAGGGGCCCATACTTCCATCTCTAGCTCTGCCGCAGCAAACCCTTTTTTAGCCCCCCGAATCCAGTACCGCCGCAGGGGCCCGCGCTTCTTCCCTTACTCTGCCGCAGCAGACACCTATTCCCCCCCAGAAGCCAGTATCGCCGCAGCGATCACCCTCACAGGGGCCCGTGCTTCTTCCCGTACTCTGCGGAAACAAATTCTACTTCTATAGAAGCCAGTATCGCCGCTGCGCTGGGGCCCACTCCTCTTCTCTGAGGTCGCTGCAGCTTCCACTTCCTTGCTCCCCCAGGAGCCCTAACCTCAACACCGCACTGCCGCAGTATTGCCCGTTTCACCAGAGCCTTGTCTTCTTTCCTCGGTGCAACAGACACACTCGCTCCTGTAAGAACCCCCAACGAAGGCCCCACTCCAAGCAGGGCCAGCACTCCCCAACTCAAGCCAGCCCTCTTTGGGGGGATACGTTGCTCCAGCTGTTGTTCTGCATGTTTTGCATTTTTGGGGGTATGATCCGGGTCAGGGCACAGGTGGCAGGTGCTCCTAGTTCGAGGAGGATTACAGAGCTTGGAGCCCTCGCCCCGGGACAGAATGCCAAACACGCATAATATCTGTTAGATTAAATTTTTGCATAAATGAATACAAGCCCACATAAATTAATTGTGAAGTTTTTAAGCTCACTGAATACATTGCTGGCTATATGTGGAGGAGGGGATTCCTTCTAAGCTAAACATTCTTTGTCTGACATGCTATACCGTATTTGGTAATTATGTGAACACCTGGACAACCTTCCAGATGTCTTCTGGTGCCATACATAAAGACTTGATGTTACTAAAATAAATGATTTCAAAAGCTTGATACCTCTCTGTGTCTTGATTTTGTGCTCCCAGATCTGCAGAAGAATTCTCTCACAACATCCAACCTATTTCTGATTTGATCTTACGGGTGATCCAAAACACAGAAAGAAACTTGGTGTTTATAAGTTATGAAAGATAAACTATCCGTCCCAGTTTATTAGCGCAAGGGGAACTCGTGAATAAATCTCACAGAATGTCAGAGCCATTGCAACATACTAAGTGTAGTCGATACGAATTTAGGAGTGGCCTACATTGTTTCCACTCTCTGTTTTTTTTATGAACAAAATCCTAAAAAAGGCTGTAGTCAAATCTTAAGTGCAGAGGAGTTGAACATTGTAAGCAGAAATTCAGTGTGGAGTCATAGTGGACGAAGATTTTGAGGGGACAAAACTGTTTTATAACCAAAACAGGATTATTTTGGGCTTTCCCCAGAGATTTATTGGGTAAGAGTTGAGTTCTGTTTTATAGGAAGTACAAAATAGAGGCAGATTTTATTGTAGCCTATCTGACTCGTTTTGTTTCAGATAATAGTGAGACTTGTCAAATAATTGAGAAAAGCTTTGTTGTGTGGTAGAACTTGTTACATGGTATTCACATGCCACGAATCACATCTGATAACAGTCAGCAGAAGGATTTTTGTGTATTGTGCATAATTCCACACAGTAAGTTCAATAAAAGGCATATTTATGCTATATTCTTAGCTGCTAAAAATCAGAAACAAATGCTCCAATCCAGAATTAAGAAACTTAAAAAGTGGTTTGCATATACATATGCTTCCAATATACACCTTTCTGAGACTTGCCTAAAAAGTTTATACTGTAAATGTTTTCTTCTGGAGGTAGCCAAGGAAAGAAGTTAAGAGGGGCATGAGGAGAAAGAAACTTGCTTTTGTATGTTATATCACCAAATAAGGAACAGTTATACCAAATACAGCCTTTGTTTCTTATTTATCTTTTTTTTCTTTTTCTCTCGTTGTGCTTTCTCATTTCTCTTCCCTTACAGGACTTTTGAAAACATTTAGGTGGCTTTTCTCCAGGAGTTTCTGGGTTGTGTGTTCCGTCCCAGGCACTGCTCCTTTGGAAGGCACAGGTTTTTCGTCTTTTTCTTTTTAGTTGTCCATTTGAATGCAGACAATGTGGAAGCCGAGGCTGGTGCTGCACGCCCTCTTGGGTGTAATGGTTTTTGGCCTATTCCCAAATCTTGAAGCTCAGGATGGTAAGTTTATTTCATACCCATGTTTATTCCATCTTTTCAGCATTGCTGATAATACAAGCAAACTATTTAGAACACCTGTTTCATTTGCCTACATGGGGTGAATAAAGCACTATTGTTAAACAATGTTTTTACTTTTATGTTCGTACTTTGGTTGGTTTTGTCACAATGAAAAGAAAGAAATGGGCATCAAAATAAACTGGTTACTGATCAAATGTACTATGTGTAATATCAAGGAAGATCTATTAACAGATATGCAATATAATATACATAACTTTGTCTTCAGAGGTGTATAAAAAGCTTACATTATATGAAGAGATATGTTTTTATTACCTTTTGAATGAGCTATTTCTATCTACATACACTGCGGGTCCACTTACATAGAATTCTACATGTTCCTAAATGGACAAACTGCTCTAAAGAGTGCATTTCATAAATACATTATTTCTTTCGGCAAAGAAGCAAAATTGTGATGAGTTCTTTGTAATGTGACAGCCGCCATAGTGCTTCAAAAGGGAGGGGTGAGCTATTGAGTGATTCATTTTGACAAAGAATATTTGATAAATTACAGATGAAACCATTCTTTAAAATATCAAAGTGTCATGAACTTGTCTTTAGTGATGAACCTGCTTGTTCTCATCTTTGAAATGTATCTTGTGCAATGCACACTTTACTTGACTTGACTTTGTAAAAGATGGTATCTACCACAAGGATTTTAACAATCAACAACGCGACTCTGAATGCCAATCGCCACCTCTTTCTTTCACCTTAAACTTCCGGTGACGTTCTAGAAAACAGTGCAACACCATGTTTTGCCACTAGGTGTCACAAATGTACTTCTTAAACAAATTAATATTACCTTATAATGAGAAATAAACACTGCACCTTACACTCCCCATCTGATATAACTTATGTTGTACCACGATGCACTTTGATTACCAGACAAGGGTAAAATTACATCACATATAGGTCTCAGGTACTCTCTGATAACTCCCTGCTTAGCAGTCCTCACCATAACCTTACAAATTTTCCCATCAAACGAGGCTACAGTCTTTGTTATGAGCCCAATTGGCCACTCATTACCCTTCGCATCCCCATCTTTCAATAGAACAACATCTCCTTCTTAAGAATTATCTCTCTCCTCTGTTCATTTCCTTTTGGATTGCAAGGTGGACAAGTACTCCGGCTTCCATCTACTTCCATCTGGACTTGACGCCACTGACTTTTGTGCAGGTGACGTAGCTCAAAGTTTCCTGGTGGAGCAACACTCGCTTTCTGAGTTAAGAGCATCGCTGGTGAGAGCACTTGTGGCATACTTGCATCTGTCGAGATTGGAGTTAAGGGACGGGTGTTGATAAGGGCCATGACTTCTGCCATTAAAGTCCTCAAGACTTCATGTGTGAATCTTGTGGGAGTTTTCAACAAAAGCGCTTCCAGAATACGTCTGACTATTCCGATCATTCTTTCCCACACCCCTCCCATGTGAGAGGAGTGTGGAGCGTTGAATGTCCAGGTGCAACCCTGATTTTGCAAAAAACCTTTCAACTCTGAGTCACTACTGTTAATTTGGTGTTCTTTCAATGCTCCGACAAAATTCGTTCCTCTGTCTGAACGAACAGACAGCTAAGAAACGTTGCAAGGCCAGACCTCTGGAACCTCCATGTCTGGCCCCTGGACGGGATGAGGAGATCCTGAGTGGCCTACCCCCAGCAGTGGCTGAGACCATCACTCAGGCTAGGGCCCCGCTATATGCCTATAAGTGACACCTCTTCTAGGGAAGGTGCTGTCCTTTCTACAAGAGAGACTTGAGAGTAACCTCTCCCCTTCCACACTGAAAGTGTATGTAGCCGCCATTGCCGGGCCCGCCGATTCTCATGTTATCCTGAGACCCCGGCCTGGCTACGTGCCCGAGGTTCCCACCACTCCCTTTCGGGACCAGGTGGTGAACTTGCAGGCGCTTCCCACCAGGGAGGAAGACCCAACCCCATCCGTGTTGTGTCCACTATGCGCACTGCGCCTCTACTTGGACTGCACGCAGAGCTTCAGGAGCTCTGATCAGCTCTTTGTTTGTTTTGGAGGTCAGCAGAAGGGGAGGGCCTTTTCCCTAAACAGAGATCGCCTGTGCCCACTGTCAGTGAGAGCTCACTCCACCCGGGGTATAGCCTCCTCTTGGGCACTGGCAGAAGGCGCCCTGCGCCACCCCCAACACCTTTGCAAGGATCTACAACCTCCGAGTGGAACTGGCAACATGTAGGACCGGCAGCCGGTAGGGCGTATGCCTGCGAAAGCACCTTCCCCCCTTTCTCATAAGCGGGTCAGCCTGCTACTATCACCTCCCTTCTTCCCCCACTGTGTGAAAAACAGGCATTCCATCCATCACTAATCAACATCCTTAGGCCGGGTACCAGCTGAGTTATGTAAAAATGTATTAGAGGCTGTATCTCGGCCATTCTTCGATCTATTGCTACAAAACTTTGTTCTCTTCATCGACACCTAGGACGGGGGGTCCTTTAGATAAAAATAAATGCTAATTTTGCTCGTGACTTTTGAAATGTTTGTCAGAAAACCGAGATCTCGGTGTCTACGGATTCCTCGTGCCATGCCGAATCGTTCGATTACAATTATGTCACGATTGGATGATCGGCCTGTCCGCCATTTTGAAATTTATTCATCAATCATGATATCTTTTGCACCGTATGTTATATCGGCACCAAATTTGACACGCGTCACCAATTTATAGTCCCAAATGTACCCTGGAAGTTTCAAGACAGACCCAACCAGCGTTCATGATATTACAAGTATTAAATAATATGTAGAATGATTTAACAACGAAAATACACTAGTAGCAGTATAAAATAAACAGGGAGGAGGATTTTATAGCGCAAAAAAAATACTTAACATTGATGTATGCATGCCTGGTGAGATAATCTGACTAGGAAAAAATTTAGGACACCGGAATCTTTTTGCTCATTGGGTTTAATGTTGAATCAATGTAAGTCACGCCATTTCAAAACTAACCAAAAATCGACGCAATTGGTTCACTTACCTAACATTGAATCGATGTTGATTTCAGTCTGTTGATTTCTCTCTCGTTACTTAACACAATCAATCTGAGTCCTTGATAACGGCGGGTTTAGGTAAGGGCTAAACCTCGGCAGGAATGTGAATCTTGCAAGCCACATCAGAGTAACACTGCACTAACATTCTAAACATTAGGAGTTGTTTCCCGCACAGGGCTTAAAGCGGCCCAGCAACAGTGTTTCATGCATTCTGACTCCTTCACAATGTTAAACGTGCTATCTTCTCATGCTTAACATGGTCAACTTGACAAAAAACGAGTTGGCCGTATATCTTAGTATTTCTGTGCTCGATAAACTCCCCCAGCGATCGTACAGGTTTTGGAAAGTTTTTTTTGAACATATAAAACTGTTTCGTAACAATTTTTTCTTAGTCCCTTATTGGACAATTCTCCCGGAAAAGCATGCGGCCACAAGGAGAGCAGGAGAAGGAGCATGCGCAGACGTCACTTTCACTTGTAAGCAGGAGAGAGAGAGAGCATACGTTCGCGATGTTCAGTTGTTTGGGTGATGAATGTTATATAAACTGTGGATATAACGCTGGATTTGGAGATCGTTTGAAACTGATATATGGAGCCGTCCCACCCCTAAAAGATGCCGGACATTCGGTGAGTGAAACTGAAGTCTGTGTTTTGTTGGCAATTAGTGTGCACATGCTTTGGTTCAGCCTACCCCTCCCCCCGCACGAGCCGTATGTTTTCGGAAACAATCGCAAAGCTGTGCCTATCTTTTATAAATGTGATCAAATTAAATACTTTTCGAAGATACGAAGTATGGGAAACTATTCTACAGATACTCAAGATTAATATGATATTGGCAGAAACCCTGTTTGTTAGGGCTGCTTTAAGACTAGTGGCAGGCTGGTCAGGAGGCCATGGAGGCCTAGCAGGCTGGTCAGGCGGCCATGGAGGCTTGGCAGGCAGGTCTGGAAACCTGGGTGTAGCTGGCAGGCAGAGAGGAAACTCTGCGGGTTCGGAAGCAGCCACCGGTGCGTAATGTCCAGGAAAGTTTGAATATGGTCCTCAAGGGAAGTGTTACCTTGCCGGAGTCGGGCCAAATGTACTGCTGGATCCATAGTTGGTGGATTATTCTGTACAACGTATTAAGCCATACATCTCTATACACTGGGTTGCCTTTAAAAGATCTTTTAAGTTTTTAGGAAAGATTAGTTATATATATTTTTTTCAAGATCAGATATTTCTCATTCATTACTATCTCATGCAAAGACTGTGCAGCTTTAAAGAGATATGAGCCAATGTCGTTTGAGCTCTGTCAGAGCGTTTCATTGGTTGAATCTTGTCAGGAATAGCACAGGAGAACCCAACTGCAGGCAGCGACAAGGGGAATCAAGGGATTTAATCAACAAAACAGGAACAAAACAAAAGCCCACAAGAACTGGGGGAGGAGGACTTAACTAAACTAACAAGGATTTAAACAACACTAGACAAACAACAACGGACTAACCAATAACTAAAACTCACTTCGACTCAGGCTCTTGGAATATCTCAAAGATATGACGAGATCACAGACACAGGCACAAGATACAAGAACATGCAAGCAACGAACGAGCACAGGACAATGAAACATGAGGCCTATTTAAAGGGAAACAAACACAGGATAATTAATAGGGACCAGGTGTGGGTAATGAAATACTAATGGAAAGGCTAACGAGACAAAAGGGCGGGAACACAGACGAGACACGAGAAAGCACATGGCAAGCCAATATATAAACAAAGCCATGTCTTTCTCACACAAAACCTAAGGCTATGTCAAGGCTCCGCCCCAAGACCAAGAATAGACATGACATGATGGCGGAACCATGACATAAGCCCCCCCTTAAATGAACACCTCCAGGTGTACATCAAGGGGTAGACTGACGAGACAAGGCAGACTGGTACAACGACAGGACAAGGCAAAACATGGAAAACAAAATTAGGGGCAGACAAGCAAGAACAGTAAATGGGTTGGGGTGTGACAATAAAAATAACAGACATGGGAGGGGGGGTGGGGCCAAACAAGAGTTCGTGGGGGGAAGAACAAATGGCTTGGGACTGGGGGGAACAGTCTTGGACAGGGATAGCGCTCGAAGCGCGAAACCCCGGGGGGCTTAACGGGGAAAGTCCTGGGTGGCACAGTTTTAGTCCCTGAGGACTTAGTAGGGACAGTCTTGGCGGCCGGCTGGACACGGCTAGGACCCGGATATGCCGGGGGCTGGAAAGCCGGCTGTGTCACCGGCTAGACTGCCGGCTGTAGCACCGGCTGGACTGCCGGCTGAGTCACCAGCTGGAGTGCCGGCTGAGTCACCGGCTGGAAAGGACTGGACTCCGGTTGGAAAGCCGGCTGGAAGGCCGACTGACACACCGGACAGGACACCGGACTGGATGCCAGACTGGATACCGGCTGCTGCACAGGACTGGACACCGGCTGCACCGGACTGGACGCTGGACTGGACACCGGCTGCACCGGACTGGACACCGGCTGCACCGGACTGGACACCGGCTGCACCGGACTGGACACTGGACTGGATACCGGCTGCACCGGACTGGACAATACCACCCTCCTCGGCTTCTTCTTCTTCGACCGGCCCACGGTAGGTGTGGCCGGCTGCAGAGAAGCGGTGGGGGGCACAACTAGCTCCGTGCTGGAGGAGTCGGATGGGGAGTCCCACGACTCCCTCCGTCCACGCCTGCCACGGATGCTCGCCGGTGGTGGCGGGGACACTGCAGGGGGTGAGGTGGATGCTGCTGAGTTCCCCAAGGTGAGGGTGCCCTACAACACGGTCTTCCGGAATGGACACCAGACCGGAACAAGAGGACTTCTGTCCACACTGTAGCCGCTCCACCAGCTGTGGAAACGGCTGGTAGACCAGTTCCTCCCGCTCCGTAAATTATGGGGGGTCGTCCATCCCGGCCAACAGGTAGGTACAAACCAACACCTCGGGAACAGCAGCCCTACTGGCCTCGACCTCCCTGGCATAGTCCTGGAAAGGACGACAGTCCTGGGCCGGGTAAGGGCCACCTTTTGCTTACGCCGTCTACGAGCTTTCCCCGATAAAAGAAACCCGTTTTACGTGTTTACATGATTTACACGTTATCAGCTTATTAAGCATAATCGGAATAAGACTGTGCATGTTAACGCACTCATTGAACACTGGTGCCGCCCTATGCCCTAAACAACCATTTGCAGGCATCAACTGGGTCTTGTAGAAGGCAGAGGATCCAGCAGGTACTGGTGCTGATAACAGGAGGTCCCTCTCAAGATGCGGTCAAGACACTTGCAGACCGCGTAGCTCTAGCTGGAGTTTTGACTTTTGCTGTTGGAGCTGGCCAGGTGGATGAGAGCTTCCTGAAAACAGTTGCTTTTCTAGAAAATGTGGCGTACTATAGAAGACATTTTGCTGAGTTGTCAAGTGTTGTTGATGAGATCATGACACCTCTGGTCACTGTTGTTGGGGAGATTGATGTAACTACAGAGATAGGTAAAATGATCAAGAAATGTTCAAAAACGGATGCCCTCGCTGTAATTCAGTTAAACCAATGATGAGGTGAAGATTGAGTAGTACTTTTTAACCATACAGTATATAAATCTATATAAATCCAAAATATATAAAAAAATATAGAGAAAAACAGATTTTGATAATTAAACTTAATTTTATTACAGTTTACATACAACACAGTGACAATGGCAAACAACCAACACCCAACTAAAACTTTTTACTGAGCTTTTTCAGAGTCAATTTTAACAATTTTACAGAGTCCGGTTTAAACACCAAATTATTTCAAACTTGAATAGATCATACATTAATGTAGAATAATGGAAGTCGAACAAAATACTTGATATAAAGAATCCCACTATCTAGCTACTAGATTATTTTGAACAATCTAACAGAGTTTCTTTTTAAACAGAAGTAATCACAAAATAAAAGCATTCCTGGCAATAGTACCATGTAATACTCTTTATTACTCTTTACTCACGTTTTTGTATACGTCAATATGAAGTGTCACATCTATTATACCAAAACATCTTATTAAAAAACATTGACCATATCCTATGAAACTTTACCAGGTGCAACTTCAAAACCCACAATCATTAATTCTTTGCAATATAATAACAAACCATGCCATTCTCCCATAACCTGATATATACTCAACTTAGGAAAAAGATCTTTACGATTAGAGAGAGAGAAGAAAATTATATTTATATTAAATAAAAAAAATGTTGTATTGAAATATCAACAGTTCAATAACATGCTCTTGCTTATTATATGCAGAACTACTAAACACATTTTCTTTTGTCTTTTAGCATTGGCTGTTGGAAGGAGAGATATTATTTTCCTCATTGACAACAGTATGGGTGCAACCCTTATCAATGCAGTGCGAGAATTCATCAAAAAGTTTATTGACACCATGCCAATTGGCCCTGATCAGGTGCAGGTCGGAGTGGCCATGTTCTCCACTACCCCGAAGATGGAGATCAGCTTCAACTCATTCGACTCAAAAGAATCCCTAATCTCAGCCCTTAGCCGAATAAAACCCAGACCTTCAGCTGAAGTCAACATTGGTGCTGCTCTGGATTTTGTAAGGACCGACATGCTCAGACCTGAGAGTGGGAGCCGTATTCAACAAAAAGTGCCTCAGCTTGTTATGCTACTGACCAGTAAAAAATCTAAGGACAGTGTCCAGCAGTCAGCTGAAGCTCTTCGGCAGATGGGTGTTCTGACTTTGGCTGCGGGCTCCAGGTCTGCTGATGAGGCTGAGCTCAAACAAATAGCTTTTGATGAAAGTCAGGTTTTCATGTTCAAGGATTTCAGGATTTTGCAACGCAACCCACAAAAAATAGTCTCCTCTCTCTCTACGTTATCTGGTGTTATTGAATCAGAGACTCCAACAAAAACAGGTAATATAATCTTCTGTACATTTAATAAACGTGTAATGTTTAAAGCGGGCGTAACACATGTGGTTTCTGCCAATCTCATATTAATCTTGTGTACCTATAGAGTAGTATTGCATACATCGCATCCAGGGCTGGGCAAAAATACATCAACATTTATTTTAAAATAAAATACCTAATACCTTATGTTAAGTGTATCAAAATAAACTACAAAAAACAGCGGCCACACCATGTATCAAAATAAACTACTGTACTACAAAATAATTTTACATGGGAGCATGAAATTTCTTCACAAACCCTCCATCAATTGGCCTATTTGATCTATCCCTTCACTTTTACACTGATTCTGTGGATTAAGTAAACAATGTTTTATAGCAACAGCTTTTCTCTGCCCAAGTCATGCAATGAATCTGACATATGCAACCAGTAAACAGATCAAATATTCAAATATGCCTGGCTGTGATCTCCCAGATGAAGGTCTAGTTTTAAAGTTACCAACAGTTTAATGTTTTACAGTTTGCAAATTACTTGTAATTGTATCCTAATTTAGTTACTTGGTGTTTGGGTACAAAGGGCCTTCTGAGCATCAGCAATACTGACTCAATGACAAACAAGTAATTCATAAAAAGACAACTGAAGCACCTGTATACATAGCAACTAGTTTCTCATTAATTAACCATTTGATTGTTAATCATAAACAATTATAAACATATAATATGCAATGGTATGCAAAATCATGCTCCTATTAAACAGCTACTTGAATTAAGGTACAATATTCAACAAGCATATTCAGCAAATATTTATGTATCAATCATTGGGAGCTGAAAACAAACATTATAGCAAACATTTTATTTCAAATGTTTAAATGTAGCCAGAAATATAATCAAGAAGTATCAACAGAATTTCTCAAGGAGTATTAATCCAATTCCAACCATAATGCAGAGAATACAACAGAGCAGGTATTCCAAAACACTTAACAAAGGTCTAACAGAAACAGTTAAATTTATGTGTGAATGTGGGTGAGAGAGTAAGTTTGTGATTGTGTGTGTGTAGCCTGTGGACTACATTGCAGAGTCTCTTTAGCTATCTAGCCGATGCCTTACCGTAGTATTTAGCCTACTAACAAGAAGACCAAAACATAAAGGTACAGTTTTTTAAGAATTTTGCAGTAAAATATCCAAAAACCACTAGGCCAATGTTATATATTTTTTTCAGCTGAGTACTTACAATATCTCAAATGTTTCCAACTGCTTTTAAATCCTGAGAAAATCTCCATTCTAAACAGTGGACCGGGGCTGTTTAGTCGCCTGTCAATGGCGTCATATCTGCTTTACCCTTTGTTAACACCTTTACTGAAGTAGCAACCGCGTGACACTGTCGTAGACAGATGCGGAAGAAGTTTGTACCGTCGGTCAGTCTAGCATTATTGCAAATGATGTGTATTTTGAATACAGATTTTTGATATAAAAATTATGAAGCCATTTTCAACAACCCAATCAAATACAAATAACAAAATACTATTTTGTATTTAACATACGTATTTTAAATACATGTATCATAAATACTGCCCAGGCCTGATCGCATCTTCGAAGAGTGGTTTGATCACATTTATAAAAGATAGATACAGCTTTACGATTGTTTCCGAAATCATACGGGGCGTGTGGGGGGGGGGGTAGGCTAACTAAAGCACATTGCGAACAAAGCACAGACATCAGTTTCACTCACCACATGCAGTTCATGTCCGGCATCTTTTAGCGCTGGAACGGCTCCATATCAGTTTCAAACTATCTCCAAATCCAGCATTATATCCACCGTTTATATAACATTCGTCACCCAACTGTATTAGTCCTAGTCTAGTTAGTCCTTATTCATGTTTCCATGTTTTGTTATGTTACCCCCTCGTGGGTGTTTGTTTTGTATTTATATTTTATTAAATGTCTTGTTAACCCCTTATCCGCTGTCTGCTATTGGGTCCTCTGTTCCTGTTCATGTCTCACCCCGCACGTTCATGACAGATGAGAGCTTCGTGAAAACAGTTGCTTTTCTAGAAAATTTGGAGTACTTTAGAAGACATTTTACCGAGTTGTCAAGTGTTGTTCATGAGATCATGACACCTCTGGTCACTGTTGTTGGGGAGATTGATGTCACTACAGAGATAGGTAAAATTATCAAGAAATGTTCCAAAAAATTTGCCTTCGCAGTAATTCAGTTAAACCAATGATAAGGTGCAGATTGAGTAGTACTGTTTTAACCATACAGCATATAAATCTATATAAATCTAAAATATATAAAAAAGTATATAGAGAAAAACAGATTTTGATATTTAAACTTCATTGTATTACAGTTTACATACAACACAGTGACAATGGCAAACAACCAACACCCACCTAAAACTTTTTACAGAATCAATTTGAACAATTTTACAGAGTCCGGTTTAAACACCAAATTATTTCAAATTTGAATAGATCATGCATTAATGTAGAATAATGGAAGTCGAACAAAATCCTTGATATAAAGAATCCCAATATCTAGCTACTAGATTATTTTAAACAATCTAACAGAGTTTCTTTTTAAACAGAAGTAATCACAAAATAAAGGCATTCCTGGCAATAGCACCATGTAATACTCTCTATTGTAAATCTGCTGTTTTTGTGATTAATAGTTGCTTTTCATATAAGTCAATATGAAGTACACCTCTCCAAGGTGTGTCACATCTATTATTCCAAAACATCTTATTAAAAAACTTTGACCAAATCCTATAAAACTTTACCAGGTGCAACTTCAAAACCCACAATCATTAATTCTTTGCAATATAATAACAAACCATGCCATTCTCCCATAACCTGATATATACTCAACTTAGGAAAAAGATCTTTACGATTAGAGAAGAGAGAAGATCCAACAGAAAAACAGTGTAATTTAATCTTCTGTGCACATTTAATAAACGTGTAATGTTTGGAAGCGGGCCGTAAACATGTGGTTTCTGCCAATGCTCAATCTAATCTGCTGTACCTAGAGTAGTCATTGCAACACGCAACCAGTCTGGCAAAAATACATCAACATTTATCTTTAAAATAAAATACTAAACTTATGTTAAGTGTATCAAAATAAACTACAAAAAACAGCGGCCACACCATGTATCAAAATAAACTACTGTACTACAAAATAATTTTACATGGGAGCATGAAATTTCTTCACAAACCCTCCATCAATTGGCCTATTTGATCTATCCCTTCACTTTTACACTGATTCTGTGGATTAAGTAAACAATGTTTTATAGCAACAGCTTTTCTCTGCCCAAGTCATGCAATGAATCTGACATATGCAACCAGTAAACAGATCAAATATTCAAATATGCCTGGCTGTGATCTCCCAGATGAAGGTCTAGTTTTAAAGTTACCAACAGTTTAATGTTTTACAGTTTGCAAATTACTTGTAATTGTATCCTAATTTAGTTACTTGGTGTTTGGGTACAAAGGGCCTTCTGAGCATCAGCAATACTGACTCAATGACAAACAAGTAATTCATAAAAAGACAACTGAAGCACCTGTATTCATAGCAACTAGTTTCTCATTAATTAACCATTTGATTGTTAATCATAAACAATTATAAACATATAATATGCAATGGTATGCAAAATCATGCTCCTATTAAACAGCTACTTGAATTAAGGTACAATATTCAACAAGCATATTCAGCAAATATTTATGTATCAATCATTGGGAGCTGAAAACAAACATTATAGCAAACATTTTATTTCAAATGTTTAAATGTAGCCAGAAATATAATCAAGAAGTATCAACAGAATTTCTCAAGGAGTATTAATCCAATTCCAACCATAATGCAGAGAATACAACAGAGCAGGTATTCCAAAACACTTAACAAAGGTCTAACAGAAACAGTTAAATTTATGTGTGAATGTGGGTGAGAGAGTAAGTTTGTGATTGTGTGTGTGTAGCCTGTGGACTACATTGCAGAGTCTCTTTAGCTATCTAGCCGATGCCTTACCGTAGTATTTAGCCTACTAACAAGAAGACCAAAACATAAAGGTACAGTTTTTAAGAATTTTGCAGTAAAATATCCAAAAACCACTAGGCCAATGTTATATATTTTTTTCAGCTGAGTACTTACAATATCTCAAATGTTTCCAACTGCTTTTAAATCCTGAGAAAATCTCCATTCTAAACAGTGGACCGGGGCTGTTTAGTCGCCTGTCAATGGCGTCATATCTGCTTTACCCTTTGTTAACACCTTTACTGAAGTAGCAACCGCGTGACACTGTCGTAGACAGATGCGGAAGAAGTTTGTACCGTCGGTCAGTCTAGCATTATTGCAAATGATGTGTATTTTGAATACAAATTTTTGATATAAAAATTATGAAGCCATTTTCAACAACCCAATCAAATACAAATAACAAAATACTATTTTGTATTTAACATACGTATTTTAAATACATGTATCATAAATACTGCCCAGGCCTGATCGCATCTTCGAAGAGTATTTGGTTTGATCACATTTATAAAAGATAGATACAGCTTTACGATTGTTTCCGAAATCATACGGGGCGTGTGGGGGGGGTAGGCTAACTAAAGCACATTGCGAACAAAGCACAGACATCAGTTTCACTCACCACATGCAGTTCATGTCCGGCATCTTTTAGCGCTGGAACGGCTCCATATCAGTTTCAAACTATCTCCAAATCCAG
The DNA here is from genome assembly GCA_006030095.1 of Triplophysa siluroides. NCBI lineage: Eukaryota > Metazoa > Chordata > Actinopteri > Cypriniformes > Nemacheilidae > Triplophysa > Triplophysa siluroides. Next base: position 427,725 of record VCII01000724.1, read on the forward strand.
CATTATATCCACCGTTTATATAACATTCGTCACCTAACTGTATTAGTCCTAGTCTATTTAGTCCTTGTTCCTGTTTCCATGTTTTGTTATGTTACCCCCTCGTGGGTGTTTGTTTTGTATTTATATTTTATTAAATGTCTTGTTAACCCCTTATCCGCTGTCTGCTATTGGGTCCTCTGTTCCTGTTCATGTCTCACCCCGCACGTTCATGACAGATGAGAGCTTCGTGAAAACAGTTGCTTTTCTAGAAAATTTGGAGTACTTTAGAAGACATTTTACCGAGTTGTCAAGTGTTGTTCATGAGATCATGACACCTCTGGTCACTGTTGTTGGGGAGATTGATGTCACTACAGAGATAGGTAAAATTATCAAGAAATGTTCCAAAGAATTTGCCTTCGCAATAATTCAGTTAAACCAATGATAAGGTGAAGATTGAGTAGTACTGTTTTAACCATACAGCATAAATCTATATAAATCTAAAATATATAAAAAAGTATATAGAGAAAAACAGATTTTGATATTTAAACTTCATTGTATTACAGTTTACATACAACACAGTGACAATGGCAAACAACCAACACCCACCTAAAACTTTTTACAGAATCAATTTGAACAATTTTACAGAGTCCGGTTTAAACACCAAATTATTTCAAATTTGAATAGATCATGCATTAATGTAGAATAATGGAAGTCGAACAAAATCCTTGATATAAAGAATCCCAATATCTAGCTACTAGATTATTTTAACAATCTAACAGAGTTCTTTTTAACAGAAGTAATCACAAAATAAAGGCATTCCTGGCAATAGCACCATGTAATACTCTCTATTGTAAATCTGCTGTTTTTGTGATTAATAGTTGCTTTTCATATAAGTCAATATGAAGTACACCTCTCCAAGGTGTGTCACATCTATTATTCCAAAACATCTTATTAAAAAACTTTGACCAAATCCTATAAAACTTTACCAGGTGCAACTTCAAAACCCACAATCATTAATTCTTTGCAATATAATAACAAACCATGCCATTCTCCCATAACCTGATATATACTCAACTTAGGAAAAAGATCTTTACGATTAGAGAGAGAGAAAATTATATTTATATTAAATAAAAAAAATGTTGTATTGAAATATCAACAGTTCAATAACATGCTCTTGCTTATTATATGCAGAACTACTAAACACATTTTCTTTTGTCTTTTAGCATTGGCTGTTGGAAGGAGAGATATTATTTTCCTCATTGACAACAGTATGGGTGCAACCCTTATCAATGCAGTGCGAGAATTCATCAAAAAGTTTATTGACACCATGCCAATTGGCCCTGATCAGGTGCAGGTCGGAGTGGCCATGTTCTCCACTACCCCGAAGATGGAGATCAGCTTCAACTCATTCGACTCAAAAGAATCCCTAATCTCAGCCCTTAGCCGAATAAAACCCAGACCTTCAGCTGAAGTCAACATTGGTGCTGCTCTGGATTTTGTAAGGACCGACATGCTCAGACCTGAGAGTGGGAGCCGTATTCAACAAAAAGTGCCTCAGCTTGTTATGCTACTGACCAGTAAAAAATCTAAGGACAGTGTCCAGCAGTCAGCTGAAGCTCTTCGGCAGATGGGTGTTCTGACTTTGGCTGCGGGCTCCAGGTCTGCTGATGAGGCTGAGCTTAAACAAATAGCTTTTGATGAAAGTCAGGTTTTCATGTTCAAGATTTCAGGATTTTTGCAACGCAACCCACAAAAAATAGTCTCCTCTCTCTCTACGTTATCTGGTGTTATTGAATCAGAGACTCCGACTAAAACAGGTAATATAATCTTCTGTATATTTAATAAACGTGTAATGTTTAAAGCGGGCGTAACACATGTGGTTTCTGCCAATCTCATATTAATCTTGTGTACCTACAGAGTAGTATTGCATACATCGCATCCAGGGCTGGGCAAAAATACATCAACATTTATTTTAAAATAAAATACCTAATACCTTATGTTAAGTGTATCAAAATAAACTACAAAAAACAGCGGCCACACCATGTATCAAAATAAACTACTGTACTGTGGCGAACCACAAGTAGGAGGAGACATTCACCAAGGTACTGTACCTTTAAGAGAGGGAGGGGTGATGAGTAGTTGTTGTGTTCCGGTTTTTGGTGTGCGTGTGTTTTCTTTGTGTCCGCACTTGCTGTTCAGAGTGTATTTATTAAAGTGGAGTGTAAAGCTGTCTCGACGCATCTTCGTCTCCTGTCTCATCATTTATTACTCCACAAGTGGTGACCCCGACGCGAGTAGGATACGGCTGAATCATGTCACACCGCGACGGTAATGAAAATGCTGCTGCTAGCGGCGCGGCTAATGTCGGTGCTACCTGCGCCGCCACCGTCAAATTACCGGATTTTTGGCAGCATAACCCACGGCCGTGGTTTCAGCACATCGAGGCTCAGTTCCAGCTGAGAGGCATAACGCAGGACGTTACGAAGTATTTCCACGTAGTGGCGGCCTTGGATGCCTCGACGACGGCCAGGGCTATGGCGCTGTTGGAGGCTCCTCCGGCTGACGGCAAATACAACGCACTCAAAACGTTCTTGTTAAAACTTTTTGAACTGTCGGAGCTGGAGAAGGCAGATCGCCTGCTGTCTCTGAACGGCCTTGGCGACGGTAAGCCGTCCGAGTTAATGGAACGGATGTTAGCTGTTCTGGGCGCGGGCGGATCCCTCGTTCCTTTTCGCGCATGTTTTTCTGCGGCAGCTTCCGGTGCCCGTGCGCACCGCGCTGGCCAGTTCAACCCTCCCTTCCTCCAGAGACTACCGGGCGGGCTGTGGCAGCGGACAGGATTTCCTCGCCAACCGACAGCAGTTTGTCCATGCACTGTTGCCTCCCCATGACATGTCTGCCCCGCTTGGCTCCCCAGCGGACGACCTGGACACTGCAGCTGCCGTGACGGCCCGCCGACAGCGCGAGGACGGGTGGTGTTTATTACCATTCCAGGTTTGGGGCCAAGGCCAAGCAGTGTCGCCAGCCTTGCAGTTTTAGAGCCCTGGGAAAAGCCAGGGCCGGCGCTCATTAACGGCTATGGGCGCTGGCCGTGACTGCAAGCTGTTGTTCATCACAGACACCTTGTCCGGCCGTCGGCTGCTGGTTGATTCTGGGGCTCAACGCAACATCTTGCCCGCGACGCCTGTTGACACTATGGCTGGCGGGTTTGGCCCCCCGATGGACGCCGCCAACGGCACACCCATTCGTACCTACGGCACACCCATTCGTACCTATGGCATGAGGTATGTGGAAGTGTGTTTCGGTGGGCGGCGTTTCGGCTGGGATTTCGTAATGGCCGCTGTATCTACGCCGCTCCTGGGGGCGGATTTCCTCTGTGCTTAGAGACTGTTGGTGGATGTTACGAACTGCCGCCTTATCGACGCCCTGTCTTTTGCTTCGTACCCCTGCACGCTTGGAGGGGTGGGGGCACTTTGTCTTTCGAACACGCTTGCCACCGGGGACTTGTATCAACGCCTGCTTGCTGAGTTCCCTGACATCACCACGCCCACGTTTTCGGGCGGTGGCTAAGCATGGCGTGGAGCACTACGTCACCACGGTTGGTCCCCCAGTCTATGCGCGAGCCCGGCGCCTCGACTCTCCCAAGCTCGCGATCGCCAGGGAGGAGTTCGCTACTATGGAGCACCTCGGCATCGTGCGCCGCTCTAACAGCCCGTGGGCTTCCCCCCTACACATGGTGACCAAGGCTGATGGCGGTTGGCGTCCCTGTGGTGATTTCCGTCGACTGAACAACGCCACCACCCCCGACCGTACCCCCCCACATACAGATTTCTCTGCCCACCTGGCTGGCGCCACCCATCTTTTCAAAGGTGGACCTAGTGCGCGGTTACCACCAGGTGCCTGTCCACCCGCAGGATGTCCCCAAGACCGCAGTCATCACACCCTTTGGCCTTTTCGAATTTCTGCGGATGCCTTTCGGCCTCAAGGGTGCAGCGCAGACGTTTCAGCGCCTTATGGACTCTGTGCTGAGGGACATGCCATTCCTCTTTGTTTACTTGGACGACATTCTCGTGGCCAGCGGTCCGCAGACGCCCACCTGACGCATCTCAGGCAGCTATTCGCCGGCTCAATGAGCATGGTCTCATCCTCAACCCGGCTAAGTGTGAGTTTGGCCGGTCGTCCATTACTTTCCTCGGCCACCACGTCACCCCACAAGGGGCCGTTCCCCTCCCTGCCAAGGTGGACGCGATCGCCAGTTTCCCACGCCCACGGACTGTGAAGTCCTTGCAGGAGTTTCTGGGTATGGTGAACTTCTACAACCGTTTCCTTCCCCATGCGGCCCAACTCATGCGACCCTTATACGGCGCCTTGGGGGGTGGGAGGCCGGCGGACGTGTTGGATTGGTCCCCTGAGATGACTGATGCCTTTGATGCTGCCAAAACCGCCCTGGCCAACGCTGCTCTGCTAGCGCACCCGTCTCCGACCGCCCCCGTTGCTCTTACTTCGGACGCTTCTGATTACGCAGTGGGGGCTGTGTGTGAACAGTGGGTGGGTGGCGCCTGGCAGCCGCTGGCCTTTTTCAGCAGGAAGCTTCGTGACAACGAGAGGAAATACAGCACCTTTGACAGGGAGCTCCTGGGTCTTTTCCTTGCCACCCGTCATTTCCGTTTCTTGTGGAGGGCCGGCTTTTCACGGCTTTCGTTGACCACAACCGCTGACGTTTGCAATGGCGAAGTCTTCAGAGCCATGGTCTGGTCAACAGCAGCGTCAGCTCTCTGCCATCTCCGAGTTCACCACTGACATTCAGCACGTGGCCGGTAAAGACAATTTCGTGGCCCGGGCGTTCATTATGGCTTGGGTGGCCCGGTTCCGTACACCGTCCGACCTCTCCTCGGACCGAGGTCCGCAGTTCACCTCTGAGCTTTGGACTGCAGTCGCCGAGGTCCTGGGGTTAAGGTCCACCACCACCACAGCCTATAACCCACAGAGCAATGGACTTTGCGAACGGTTTCATCGTGATATGAAGGCCGCGCTAAGGGCCAGCCTTACGAGCTGTGACTGGGCTGACCGCCTCCCATGGGTCATGCTCCGCCCTAAAGAAGATCTTCAGGCCTCATCGGCCGAGCTGGTGTACGGCCAGCCTTTGCGCGTTCCGGGGAGTTTCTTCCAGATGCCACGGCCCAGTGGTCGGTGGACTCTCATCGTGCTGTGTCCCGGACATTGCTGATGCTTTTGTTCCCATTCCCACATCTCACCATGGCCTTCCCCGGTCCTACGTGCCCAAGGATTTACCGTTGGCCAAGTATGTTTTCATCCGCCACGATGGCCATCGTACCCCTTCCGCGTCCTGGTAGGGGGGTCTAAGAACTTCATTGTGGATATGGGCGGCAGGCCTGAGCGGGTGGCGATAGACCGTCTCAAGCCTGCTCATGTGGATATTGGTGAACCACTTCAGCTGGCCCAGCCTCCACGGCGAGGGCGCCCCCCTGCGGCAGCCTCAGCCCCTGCCCTGCCCCTGGCCCTTAGTCCTTCTCCTGTTCGACGAAGCCGTTATGGCCGCCTTATCCGCCCCCCTGTACGTTGACTTTCCTTTCACTGTTAATTCTGTTGGTTTTTGCAATAGTGCCTCCTATGTTTTATTATGGGTGAATTCTGGGGGGGCCTGTGTGGCGAACCACAAGTAGGAGGAGACATTCACCAAGGTACTGTACCTTTAAGAGAGGGAGGGGTGATGAGTAGTTGTTGTGTTCCGGTTTTTGGTGTGCGTGTGTTTTCTTTGTGTCCGCACTTGCTGTTCAGAGTGTATTTATTAAAGTGGAGTGTAAAGCTGTCTCGACGCATCTTCGTCTCCTGTCTCATCATTTATTACTCCACAGTACTACAAAATAATTTTACAAGGGAGCATGAAATTTCTCCCACAAACCCTCCATCAATTGGCCTATTTGATCTATCCCTTCACTTTAACACTGATTCTGTGGATTAAGTAAACAATGTTTTATAGCAACAGCTTTTCTCTGCCCAAGTCATGCAATGAATCTGACATATGCAACCAGTAAACAGATCAAATATTCACATATGCCTGGCTGTGATCCCCCAGATGAAGGTCTAGTTAGTCCTTGTTCCTGTTTCCATGTTTTGTTATGTTACCCCCTCGCGGGTGTTTGTTTTGTATTTATATTTTATTAAATGTCTTGTTAACCCTTTATCCGCTGTCTGCTATTGGGTCCTCTGTTCCTATTCATGTCTCACCCCGCACGTTCATGACAGAATGAACCAGCCATTCCAGGACCCAGCAGGCAGAGGGATCGTTGTGGGGTGGTTGATACCACCGGGTTCCCCTCCTGGGTCGAGGCCGCCATACTCCCTGTCAGAGTCGGGGCTCTCTTCCAGGGTCGAGGCCGCCGGGATCCCTTTCTGGGTCGAGACCGCCGGGTTCCCGTCCAGGGTCGAGGCTGTCGGATTCCCCTCCAGGGTTGAGGCCGCCGGTGTCCTATCCTGTCACAGATCCCTGCCGGCATCCCAACCGGTACCCAGGCCAGACCAGTCAACACCCTGTCTTTGTTGTTCCGGTCCTTGTTTGCCCCCCAGCTGCCAGAGAGCGCTGCCCAGCCAGACATCCTATCCTGTCTTGTCGACACTCAGTCCTGCCTATCCGGTTGTCTGCCGGCAACAATCCAGTCCCGTTGTCTGCCGGCAATCCATTCCGTGTGTCTGCCGGCAATCCAGTCCGAACTCTTGTGTTCCCTCCCCTCGGACTCTTGTGCTTCCCCCCCTTGGACTCTTGTCATTGAATTTTGAACAATCTAACAATCTTAAACAGAAGTAATCACAAAATAAAAGCATTCCTGGCAATAGCACCATGTAATGCTCTCTATTGTAAATCTCCTGTTTTTGTGATTAATAGTTGCTTTCATATAAGTCAATATGAAGTACACCTCTCCAAGGTGTGTCACATCTATTATTCCAAAACATCTTATTAAAAAACTTTGACCAAATCCTATAAAACTTTACCAGGTGCAACTTCAAAACCCACAATCATTAATTCTTTGCAATATAATAACAAACCATGCCATTCTCCCATAACCTGATATATACTCAACTTAGGAAAAAGATCTTTACGATTAGAGAGAGAGAAAATTATATTTATATTAAATAAAAAAAGTTATATTGAAATATCAACAGTTCAATAACATGCTCTTGCTTATTATATGCAGAACTACTAAACAAATTTTCTTTTGTCTTTTAGCATTGGCTGTTGGAAGGAGAGATATTATTTTCCTCATTGACAACAGTATGGGTGCAACCCTTATCAATGCAGTGCGAGAATTCATCAAAAAGTTTATTGACACCATGCCAATTGGCCCTGATCAGGTGCAGGTCGGAGTGGCCATGTTCTCCACTACCCCGAAGATGGAGATCAGCTTCAACTCATTCGACTCCAAAGAATCCCTAATCTCAGCCCTTAGCCGAATAAAACCCAGACCTTCAGCTGAAGTCAACATTGGTGCTGCTCTGGATTTTGTAAGGACTGACATGCTCAGACCTGAGAGTGGGAGCCGTATTCAACAAAAAGTGCCTCAGCTTGTTATGCTACTGACCAGTAAAAAATCTAAGGACAGTGTCCAGCAGTCAGCTGAAGCTCTTCGGCAGATGGGTGTTCTGACTTTGGCTGCGGGCTCCAGGTCTGCTGATGAGGCTGAGCTCAAACAAATAGCTTTTCATGAAAGTCAGGTTTTCATGCTCAAGGATTTCAGGATTTTGCAACGCAACCCCCAAAAAATGGTCTCCTCTCTCTCTATGTTATCGGGTGTTAATGAATCAGAGACTCTGACTAAAAGATCCGATTAAGATCATTTCTGATTTCTATATCTTTTCTACTCTATCGAGAAAAAAAAAAAATTTGCTCTGTACACTGTAGTTGGCTTTGTGAGACATGTTTTATTGCACTAATGCTTTTTGTTGTCCTATTATTTACCCAAATTGTAAGTCTCTTTGGATAAAAATTACTAAATGTAAATGTAATGTAAAACAGGTAATATCATGTTCTGTATACTTAATAAACATTTAATGTCTAAAGCGGGCGTAACACACGTGGTTTCTGCCAATCTCATATTAATCTTGAGTACCTATAGAGTAGTATTGCATACATTGTATCTTCGAAGAGTATTTAGTTTGATCACATTTATAAAAGATAAATACAGCTTTACGATTGTTTCCGAAATCATAGGGCGCGTGCGAGGGGTGAACTAAAGCACATTGCCAAAACATCGCCAAAACACAGACATCAGTTTCACTCACCGCTTGCGGTTCATGTCCGGCATCTTTTAGCGATGGGACGGCTCCATATCAGTTTCAAACGATCTCCAAATCCAGCGTTTTTATAACAGTCATCACCCAACTAAATTGAACAAACAAACACCTGAATTTCGCGAACGTATGCTTTTTCTCTAGTGAAAGTGACGTCTGCGCATGCTCCTTCCTGCTCTCCTTGCCGCCGCTTGATTTTCCTGGAGAATTGTCCAATAAGGGACCAAGAAAAATTGTTATGAAACAGTTTTATATGTTCAAAAAAACTTTCCTAAACCTGTACGATCGCTGGGGGAGTGTTTAGAGCACAGAAATACTACTTAATACGCCCAACTCGTTTTTTGACAAGTTGACCATGTTAAGCATGAGAAGACAGCACGTTTAACATTGTAAAGAAGTCAGAATGCATGAAACACCGTTGCAGGGCCGCTTTAATGAATTTAGATGAACGCCCGATTTTACAAAAGTATGCAATAAAACTTTCAGGTCCAGTTGTGAATGTCACTACAGTCCAAACCCAAAAAGTTGTCAGAGACAATCTCTTTGTGGTGGATGGATCCAGCTATGTTGGAAATGTCTACGTACAGTATGTCCGGGACTATATCTCTGAAGTGGTGAACAGACTAGACGTACGACCTGAGCGAGTACGCATCGCCCTGATGCAGTTTGATGAGGTACAGCGTACAGAGTTTTATTTTAACACGCACAACACCAAACATGTCGTGCTCTCTAGGATTGCTCAGCTAAGTCTGATGGGAGGACGTGCATTAAACACTGGTGCTGCCCTACAGTACGCACTACGCAACCATTTCCAGGCATCAGCTGGGTCTCGTAGGAGGCAGGGGATCCAGCAGGTATTGGTGCTGATAACAGGAGGTCCCTCTCAAGATGCGTTCAAGACACTTGCAGACTGCGTAGCTCTAGCTGAAGTTTTGACTTTTGCTGTTGGAGCAGGCCAGGTGGATGAGAGCTTCCTGAAAACTGTTGCTTTTCTAGAAAATTTGGTGTACTACAGAATACATTTTACTGAGCTGTCAAGCATTGTTGAAGAAATCTTGACACCTCTGGTCACTGTTGTTGGGGAGACTGAAACAGAACCTACGGAGAGAGGTAAATTGAAAAAATAACAAGAAATGTTCAAAGACTGGTGCCTTCACAGTAGGGGTGTAACGGTACGTGGGCAAATTCCATTTGGAAGTGATCATTCCTATGCCCTATTCCCTTCGAAGGGCAAAGCCCTTGGAGTTTAGACTTTGGAGTGATTATGAACGCTTACTTCGATGTCTGCGAATAAGAAGAGGGTGACTACCATACTTATATACTCCTAAGGTTAAGTGATAATTGGCTAGGACTGTACGTAGAATGATAAAGTAACATTTGATTCTTCCCGGTAGAACTTGCGCTTAAGCTTACATTTCTTTTGACACATATTTAAAACACACTCACATTAAGATTTAATTCTAGCCTTAAACTGTCAAATAGAATAATTAGTTTATCATAAAACCAAAAATATATTTTTTACCACCTGAAATACAATTTTGGAAACAAAAGCAAAATGTATTTTGCTGTTCTATTCACACTATCATGTATCTAAGCTTGCAGATCATTCATTAATGTATTATCTTCCTTTAAAGTTTCTTGTTTTTTTTATTTTTCAGATGAAACTCCTTGGTCTTTTTGTTGTAAAAGAGATATGTGATGTTAGAGGGGACTAACTACATTTGTGAATTAATTTACTTTCTTAAAAAACAACAACGCTAAAATGCAATAAACAAGCATGCTTTCCCATTTTCTCTGCCCCTCTACCTATCATCTATGCATTTACCCACCATTGGTCTCATTTGATGATGTCATTCCACATGTACCACTAATCGACTATTGCCACTTCATTTAAAGCCATTTTTTGAAGCAGAATTACTAATATAACAGGGATCCACATAATTTACACTTAAAGTGATATGCAAAATGAATATACAATAAGGATATCATCTAAAAGAGAAATCAGTATTAATACAGGATGAAATAATAAAATTGGACTGCTGCAATGCTGTCCGTGTTGGTCTTCCTGCAAAGGCTATCAAACCACTCTAGCTGGTTCAGAACGCGGCAGTGCGACTCATGTTCCAAGAGCCCAAAAGGGCTCATGTGACACCCCTTTTCATCTCTCTGAGATGAAAAAAAATGCATTCTATCTAAAAGCGAATGCTCACCCAGACCTGCCTGAAACGCCTCGTGTAACCACACCCCCACAAATCTATGTCAGTTCATCGTATGATTGACTAAGACCGCCAAAATGTGTACGCAAGTAAGGTGGGCGTACCTGTCAGTACAATTGCTATGGAACATGATGTTCTAAATTTGAATAAGAGGCGTTACATTTCCGTCACACACTTGCAGTATTCGACCAATCACTACGCACTGTTTAACTGGCCAATCATAGCAGACCTGCTCTTCAGAGCGACGAGCTTTGTAAAAATCTGCGCGTTTTAGAGAGGCTGGGCAAAGAAAAGATACAAACATGTGGAAAATACAGCGTTTTTGAACCTTAAATCGTGTATACACATTGCATTACATCTAAAACAAATGATAATATTCGTTTCAGCCATGTCTTATCACCCCTTTCAGATTTTATTTAAAGTAGTAGTTCACTATAAAATTAAATATTCATGATAATTCACTCACCCACATGTTATACAAGCCAGTCTCGGTTTATTTTTTCTGTCGAAAAAATGTGGCTTTTGAGGATAGCTTTCCAAGGTTCTTATACATATAATGGACTGAAACGGGGGACTGTTGGTTAAGGTCCAAATTTCAGTTTCATCGCGTACATTCATGTATAACGTAATCACATTGGAAAGGTCACGTGGAAGTTACATTTACCCAGCATTTGATCAGCCAAGGACAAAAAAGAAGGAAGACCGCACACACTCTCGCCCATCCCCCCCAAAAAATTGTCTTTAATGTTACTAATTAAATGTTACATGATTAAAAACAGGAAACTGTCAGCCAAAAAAATTATTTTTCACTTAGCAACACAAAAACAAACTATTAAAACTTCTCAATTCCGTCTGCCAAGTTTGGAAATATCAGTTCAAATGTTTATTAGTTTAACAGTCACCTAAACAATATTTAATAAAATAGGTTGATGGTTTGTGCAAATATCTTATGCTAATGTAAAATAAGATGGCATTTACAAATGGCCCCTGAGTAGTTTATACTAGGCCTACTTTAAATTTTATTGTTTCAGCAATAATTCCTTAAATAATAATTGAACACAAAAAGTAAACAATATTGTGGCCTCAAGAGACTTCCATACACAGCCACTAGATGGCGCATCTACGTCATTCATTCAGCATTTTTTCCTAATCAATCCGCAGGTATTGCAAACGATGGATGCTGCTGTTTTAGTTAATTTAAATGTATGCGTTCAGTAGAGATTTTAACGCGTTTATATTACAATGACTAGATCTACCATTTGTATAGTTGCCATTTGTATAGTTTCAAGCCATCAAATCACGGAATGGCCTATTTTAGTCTCTGTAATGTGTTCATGTTAAATCATATCATATAGACGTCTTAACTTCCAGACTCGGGATTTTCTGTATACGTTACAAAACGCTGTTCAGTTCCCCACTTCATTAAAAATGACATGACACCAAGTTTTGTACACATTTTTGAGTAGGCCTACCAACACAGTCGTGTTTGACTTCAATTAGTCTGTTTGGACTCTCTGGAAACATAAAGATAACTCCCAAAATGATGTTCTTCTGAATAAAGCGGTCGCTCTGCATCAAGCGTGTGCATGACGTAGAGAGCGTAGAAAGGATCCTGTTGGCCAGCTGTTTGATTACCACGCGCATATCCCAAACCCCCGATCGCGCCACGTATTAAAATAAATCAAAATTCATGAAATTTACGCGGGGGATCCCAGCGAGGTCAAAACATTCGGTAAAATCACATCCCTGGTTTACATTTAGTCATTTAGCAGAGTACGCTTTTATCCAAAACGACTTACAAATGAGATGAACAACGGAAGCAATTGGAACAACATAAGAACAACAAAAAGCAAGAAAACTGATCTCAAAGCCTACCGCAGTACAGAGCTAAGTATTATTGTTATTATTTATTATATAGAAAGAGATAGAAGTCAGAGCTGATCGGTCAGGTGCTGACGGAAGAGATGTGTTTTCAGTTGATTCTTAAAGATGGCCACAGAATCTGCTGATCTTGTAGTCGAGGCAGATCATTCCACAAATGTGGAACAGATCCAGAGAGGGTTAGTGAGAGCGATTTATTACCCTTTAGGGATGGCACCACAAGACGTTGTTCGTTTGCAGAGCGTAGGGAGCTGGTACATAACTCTGCATAGCGAATGAAGATAAGGGGGATCAAACCCGTGGTGGTTCATTGACCGCTAAAAACATTTAATTGTTTCCTTTGATGTCTTAAAAAATTTTTGAAATAGCAAAAGCTAAACTGCAGTCATTGTAATCCGTCAAAAATTACGGGCAGCCTTCAGATTTTTCTGTCACAAAAAAAATCTATCAAAGAGTTTTCGGTTAACGTGACCTCTGAACTGCGGTCAGGCTCTGAGAATGCACGTGCTCGAGCGCACACACATACAGTAGCCTACAGTAACAGACAACCGCACTAAAGAAATACACGTGGATTTATATGATTGTATTTTCATTTAGCTTTACTAATTTATTAGTTTCAACCATTAAAGGGGGCATTTATTAATCTAATTTGGTCAGTATAACATGTGTTAATGTAATCTTATAATTTCTGTATTGCACGTCACTGACGTTTACTAGTTTTGACTATTTTTTACCATAAAAAAATAATAACCATCAGGGAACGTTATTTTCTGTTTATTTTCTGGTTGCAAATAAATAATAAAAAAAATAACCATCCGGCAACGTTATTTTCTGGTAGCAAAAAAATAAAACACCCGTCCAAGAAAATGTGTCAGCTACGTACAGCTTGTTATACGCAACAGTGGAAGATATTAGAATGTATTTTGTATTCAACACATTTCTAACGATTTCATCAGGCTCCGAAAATTCCTCGAAAAGAACGTAAAGAATTGACTTCTGTGCACTGTGCAGTAAGCGCCTGTCCAAGTTAAACGTGCACTAAATGATAGGCTGAATCCGAAATCGCATACTCAATGATTAGGTACTTAATTTCAATAGGAACGTACTCAACGGGGCTATATGGGTACGTACTGTTTTCCGTGAATGGGTGTAGTATGAATGCCATCGGCCGTTGTCTTCCATATTGATGATCTTCTTTTCCTTTTTAATGGCGGGGAGCAAATTACGTTTGTGTTGCATATCCGCCACCTACTGTACTGGAGTGTACATGGGCCAGAGATTTACCATGCGACTTAATAACAAGGGCAACAATTAAGTTATGAGAGACAGGTGCATTAACATCAGTAATGTTATAACATTACCTTCCATGAGTTTTCCCAGCATTTGCGACATGTTTGTAATGCCTTCACAAAGGAGACATCGGGTAGCTGTCAAGGAATATAAGTATTATTGCTTATAAATTAATTGTACCCTAGAAATGCATTGCTAGCCCACACCTACACTTGTGCACAATATTATTGATAAGTGCTGGCCAATACTTTTAATTACATTTTTCCTGAAAATTATATATTGTATTAAAATAATCTACTAAATGTAATTGTATATGCCATCTATGCATTAATACAGACTACAAAAATGTGAATGCATATGTTTTCAGTGAAGCAATGACATAATGCATGAAGTAATGTTATATGTTTTATTTACAGAAAACTATTGAACAAACATGAATAAAAAATAAGTACATTTGATGTAAGAAAATAAATGAATTTAGCAATTATAAATACATATACAAGTAAATATCACATATATCAAAGCTTTATTTCAATTTATTGTTGTAAAAAATTATCCTTTATCTACAGGCATTGATCCCCACATCCTATACTGCCATCTCGCAGCTGACCACCGTCGCCACCTTCTTGATTTTACGAGTGTGCTCATCTGTCCCTTTAACAGTCAAACAAGATTCAAGTTACCTATCAATACTGTATTTAAATTTGGAGGTAGTTGCAGATGTGTTATCTCTGTTAAAGCTGTTTATTCAACTCAAATGTCCTGAATTCATCAACTGTACTAATGGACAAATAAAATATATACATTATGTTTAGTTACTTAAGTAAATATGCTTATTTACATTACTTATATGTATCTGCAAGTGTGACCTTATGGAACTTTGACCAGATCTAGGTTAAAAGGTTCTTGACTACGCCACCTGGTGCCTCTCACACCAGGATATACTCTGCACCTCAACTGCTAAAGACCTCATCTAAGGCAAGCAGGTTCATAGAAATGCACCAAAGATGAACTAGACAGAGACGTGCTTTCAATAGAAAAACAATAATACTTTATTATACAATAGCATGATTAAAAGACTGACACCATCGCACTAGAGGCACAGTAGGTACAAACGAAAAGGATTGGCCTAAAGAGAGGGAGCCGACCTGGCATTGGCTGTTACAAGGGACAATACAATTAACAAATTAACAAGGAAATACTGACTCACTGTCAAGGCAGGTTACCTGTCCGGGATACGCATGACGTTCACCACCCGTGCTCTGGACTCTAGGGCCCACAATCGCATGCATGCGCGCACACATACACACACACACACACACACAGGCACGACCACTACAAGCTAATAATTCAATCAATATTGTGAAGTGCAGTTTACCACTTCAACACGTGGAGCAATGCACGAGGACCGAACCAGGAACCTCTCTTGTGAGCAGCTACTCTAATACTCGGGAGAGAAAGGGGAAAAGGACAAGAAAGTTATTATCAATAAGAATATAAAATTATACACTACTTGAACAGCCAATACCACCTCATTCAAACAGAAGGCCACGGCAAACTAACCACAATAAAGAAAAGAAAATGTATGTATATATATATAGAACTTAATTTAGGCAAGGCAAAGCAGCAGGAGCAATCTGCCTGCACACACAAAATCATTAAAATTAGTGCTTGATATACACATACAAAGTCACGTAGCGTCCAAACATTTCATAAAAACCTTCTTTTCTTTTACCTCAATGTTGACATACGAAATGACACAGTGGAAAAACAGCCCTTTGCGCCAATCTTCACACTCCTACATAACAGTTGTTACACACAGCATATTCATTAAATACATTTCTATTATGAATTGACAATAAAACACAGCCATGCATTACGTCAGGACAACACAATCAGACTAATCTTACACGTCTTCAAAGCTATTAGTCCTCACACACTGGGTCTACTCGTAACAATAAACAACAGACATTTACCTTCTAGACGTTACGTCTTAATTGCGGTATAGCTACCCGGTGGGTGCTTTGCCCAAGACCCTTGGCAATACACAGCACGACTCTCCGGAAGCGTCTGGCAATCAGTCAAACACCTTCGTTGAACAGGAGAACCGCATACCAAAGCCGTAAGAAGACTGAAGTTATCTGGACACCAGTGAATCTCTCTAAGCTTGACAGTGAAGACGGTTTTATAGAAACCAGCCTAGCCGCAAATGAGCTGTTTAGCCACTCACGGCTAGATGGGTGACGTCAGAGGGCTACCATAACTGCCGAGGGATAAACTTCAATCAGACAGTGACTACTCTGCCGGTTACACAAGCAGTGAATAAAGCTTTCTGCCAAATATAAACAAACGTAGCTAGCAATATTACAGGAAAATCACAAATGTACTTTACTATCTAGCATCTTACAGGTTAACTTTACGCTACAGCACTTTAACAAATGCGACTGCAACGCAAAGAAAATCGTTGTTGGCTAGTAATACTCACATTCGAAAACACCTGCCTCGTAGTTCTCCATGCTCCTGTATGAACTTATCCTGTCCCGTGGGCTCATGGGATAGAGAAGTATCCCAAGTATCTGTCGCTGGGTGCTTCAGAATGTGGATGCGTTTCTAACGACAAATGCTAGTAATGTAAGGCCCCCACTTACAGTCTGTTTACTCGTGTTGTGGGTACAACAAGTAAATACAAAATAAAAACCCACAAAGGGGAAAACTACAACATGACACAAACTCAAAACAAAAACCCACGAGGGGGCAAAACATCAGCAACAAGGGAGGATAATGAACAGACTTGACAGGACACGATGAACTGACTGGTCTAAACTAAAACAGCACTAAACATAAACAAGGACTACAAAACTCGACTTGACTATACCTGGATCCAATCCGGGGAGCATGAAATGAAAAGATGATATGTACAAGGGTACACCCTAACTTAACATGACATGATGAGGCAGAATCATGACACATGAGTAAAAACGGAAACTCATGGTCAATATTTTTATACAAATATTATACAATCTATGTTTCATGAAAGAGGATTTGGTTTTGAAATGACATTAAGGTAAACGAGTGATTTGTTGTGAGTGAACTATCCCTTTAACTTTTTGAGTAATAACATAGACATCAAATTACAAAAGCAGATACTTGTTTTTGTTTTATTTAGAACGGGTAACATTTATAGACTATTGAAACAGAATTAAAGAATGAGAATTCAATTAGAAGTAATGCATTTTAAATATTTGTGAATATTATAGCTGTTTTAACCACAATTTAAACACACCTGAGTAAGTCATGCGCTTTAGCATGAACTAGGGAAGGTCTGGTCATGTTTTTGTCTTGTCACAGTGACATCGTGTAAATGCTTAAGGCATTTTGTAGTTTACATGACTGGATTTTACATTCGGCCTTTCACCATGTTGATGCAGGTCAAGCACGCTCACAGTAAACAACACCACAGGGCCGCAAACTCCTGAGAGCTGTGGAAAGAGGAAGAATGCGATGCAGCCAGTTCTTTGCACACAATTTTAGATGCAACATTTGAACTAACCCTTACATTTCTATGATAAAACATTTAGCTACTTATTGCGCTCTTCCACAGTTAAACTGACCTCGAGCTGGGCTTCTGGCAAAAGTAATTCCCGCCTTTCATTTGATTGGAAAGTAATGCTCGACAGAATGAATGAGCCATCAAAGAACCCAGCAGGTAGCATGGACGAGTCGGAGGAGGCGTTTCGGAGCCGCCAGGCTCACACCTTGTTCGGCTTTCGTCAGAAAGGCACCCCCGTGAAGTTCTTCGCCATGGACTTCCTCTCCACTGCACGCCACTTGGGCTTCGGCGAGGCAGAGTTGAAGGTCATATTCAACAGCTGCCTCGACGAACCCTTCGAGCCTGCTGAGATGCGCAGGTTGAGGTCCCTGGGCTTCGTAGATCAGCTCCAGATTGCGATGGATCGCGAGGAGTCCAGGGAACTGTTCGTGGCGGAGTCTTCAGCAGGGCTGGCCATGATCCTGCAGGACCAGGCTCTGCAAATCGGGGTCATGGGTCTCTCCCCTCTGTCTGCACCCTCTCCACCGTCCACCAGTCTCCGTGGACGGCGTCAACTGAGGGAGTCGTGGGACTCCCCGTCCGACTGCTCCAGCATGGAGCTAACCGTGCCTGCCACCGCTTATCTGCCGTCGGCCGCACTTCCCGTGGGCCGCTCCCGGAAGAAGAAGCCGAGGAGGGGAGTGCAGTCCAGTCCAGCCCAGCAACCGGTGGTCCCCAGTCCGGTGCAGCCGCTTTCCAGTCGGGTGCAGCCGGTGTCCAGTCCACTGCAGCCGGTATCCAGGCCAGTGTCCAGTCCGGTGCAGCCGGTTTCCACTCCGGTGCAGCCGGTTTCCAGTCCGGTGCAGCCGGTGCAGCCGGTTTCCCACTCCAGTGCAGCCGGTTTCCACTCCGGTGCTCTCATGCGCTCTCATGCGCCCCCACGGGCTAAGACATCCCCACCCAGCCCTACCCCTTTTGGACTTCCCCCAATGTACTCTTGTTTGCCCCCACCCCCCTCCCTTGTTTATTATTTTTATAGTCCCACCCGAACCCATAGATTGTTATGTCGTGTATGCCCCTTGTCTTGTTTGCCTTGTCGGTCTGGTTCTTGTCATTGTCCCAGTCTGTCTTGCTTGTTAGTGTACCCCTTGATGAACACCTGGAGGTGTTCATTTAAGGGGGGGCTTATGTCATGATTCCACTATCATGTCATGTTTATTCTTGTCTTGCAGTGGAGTCATGGCATAGCCTTAGGGCTTTGTGGGAGAAAGACATGCTTTGTTTATATTTTTGCTTGGCATGCTCTTTCTCGTGTCTCGTCAGTGTTTCCCGCCACCTCGTTTCCTTGTTAACCTTTCCATTAGTGCTTAATCCCCAGCACCTGTTCCTTGTTAATTATCCTTTGTTTGTTCCCTTTAAAGAGTCCTCATGTTTCATTGTCCTGTGCTTGTTCATTGTACGTGTACCTGTATGCTGTACGTCTGCTTGTGTGCATTTATCACCGCTTCCTGTTTTGATTGCCTTGTTCCTGTTTCCCCGTGTCTAGTAAGTGTAGTTTAGTGTTTGTATTAAGTGTTTGTTTGTTTTTCTAGTCTAGTTAGTCCGTGTCCTTGTTTTAATTATTAGTTCATCTAGTCTTGTTTTCCCCATTGTGGGTTTTGTTTTGTCATTTTATAGTGTCTGTTTAATAAATCCTTGTTTAACCCCATATCTGTCACGTGTCTGCCTGCAATTGGGTTCTGACCATGCCGAAACCTGACACTTACGGCGCCTGTGGCTAAAGGGTATGTTTTGCTTTGCTTAAAAAAAAGTTGTATGTTATAGATTCAGAAATAAATGTTCAGCATTTAAATCAGCGACTCCAGGAGCGTAACAGGTAAAGTCTGCATAGCTAGGTATGGGAGACCAGAGTACTAATCTAACTGTTGCTAAAACACTCTTTCACCTTTTTCTACTACCTTACAGATCATAAAGGCATTTAAGACTTTTAGTTTAGGGTAAGGTTAGGGGTAGGGATAGGGCTTTAATATCTCAATAATTTGTATAAATATGATGATTTACAACATTGTTATTATTGCATAATGTTTAATGCATAACAACACTGAGGTGAAAATAGTAACGTTATTTGCCACTATTTATAAGTAAATAGCATTACTACTATTTCTCCTTAATCCAAAGACAATACAGCTATTTTCGGTTAGTGAAAATAGTATATCGCTAAGAATGCTGCTATTTTCACTTAGTGTAAAAAGAACCTACTGCTTTTTAAACTTAGTGTAAAAACTATCGCTAATAGAAGAGTGAATCCCAGAATGTAGCTGAGATTTTGATGGAGTATGTATCTCTAAAGGTTAGATAAGTTCATCACTAAACATTGGAATTCTGTTGTCATGATTCTGCCTCATCATGTTATCATATCTTTCTTGGTCTTGTGGCAGAATCATGGCAGGATTCCCTGTTTGATGTGGAAAGAGGCATTTTGGCCCACTTGGCTTGCCAGATGCTCTCTCCGGTCTCGTTTCTGTTCCCGCCCTCTTGTCTCTTCATTATTAGTTGTTAATTATGTAGTGACTGAGACCGATCAGACACGCAATAACTAGTTATATTTCTTAAGTATAACAATAACATCCCTCACCCAACCAGCAAGCTAGTCGCCAGGGGGTCTACCCCCAATCTGCAACTAACACCTAGGCAGGACCAGATCTCTGGTGACCATAGCAACCCACACCAAACCATCAAGATAAGAGTATTTTGCGACCGAATGGAATGTAGGGAGCTGAACTCACTTTACTCACTATGGGGACAGACATACAATCCTAAATACATCAATAAAGAAATGTACGTACATTCATTTATAACCTTTCCATGTATTGATGTTCTTGTTGTTATGTCTGTTTTAAACATTAATCCAAAGTATCCATGAATGAGTGTATAACTACTGGAATTATTAGATTTGTAGTAACTCATTTAACCAAGATGATATGTAGATCATGTTTGGTGTCTATGAGCTACATTTGTGATGTCCTTAATGTTGATGTTTGTTGTGTTTTGGTAACTCTTTTCACATTAGTTTTATCAAACTCTTAGAAGTTTTCTTAGTGAACATCCAATCAGCTTTCACATGCAAAACACCATCTGAAAGACAAAGACAATTAACTTTCCCTCCAAAGTTGCCATCTCCTGATTGGATCAGTCACGTCTTTAGGATGTGACATCCTTACAGTTTAAAAGAGACCACGAGAAGAGTCTCTTTGGGTTTTTTTGGGGGGTTTTTAGTTTGTTCGTAGTTCGTTCGCTTCGGGTTCTTCAGGTTTTTCGGTTCACGGGGGTTCGTCACCCTGCATCTCTAAAGGGTGGACTAGAAGAAGACTTCACCTGTACCCATAAGCTTGTGCCAGGCTGGGGCCTCGTCTTTCCAGATACAGATCCACTGCATAAAACTGGTTCCCTCTGACCACATCAGCCAAGATCAACTTGAGCCTCAACAAACTGCATCAGGACACTTTCTTTCTTTTGATGGGCAAGACGTGCAAGTATTAAACTTAGTCTTATTAATGGATGCATAGAGCATCATTAATCCTTTCAACAAAGGTGCTTTACAAGAAGAAACTGATGTTTAGTTCAGGCTATTGATCTTCTGAATATCATATACTGCCATAAATTCATGCTCTGTTCTTCTCTCTGCTTCAACTTCAACCTTCTTCCAACGCTTAACTGTATGTGTGTGTATGTTAGATTAGTAGGTGTTTAGTCTAGATAATAAACTCCTATTTTATTTCACACGTGACGTTGTTTGTAGTTCATGCTCATAATCCAGAGTCCCTAAACATGCTGATTCTTGCTGCCTGCTCGTATTGCTAAGTGATTTCCCCACATCATGAATTTTAAATCAGATAATTATAATTGATCATAATCAATTGAATTCATCCCAATTTGGGCTGATATTTGTTTCCCTTACAAAGGGTGGTGGAGAATATATTGCTTATAATTGTGATCAAAGTTCATGATAATGGTACAATTATAATACAAATTTGGTGAAGAATAGTGTTTAAATAATACTGATCCTCATTGAATACACTACAATTAGTTCATGCCACACACCTGTTCCCTCTTGATTTTGATCCCTTATAATGCCCTCATGATTGCTGTCTTGTGCTGGTTTGTTTTGTATTACAGTACTGCTGTCTCACCTCCTAGTAAGTTGTCTGATATATTGATCCTGCCTAGTCTTGTGTGTATTTAGTGTAGTCCTATCTTAGTCTTATATAGTTTTATTGTTTACCCTATCCCCCTGTTTTGTCTCCCACGTGGAAAGTTTTGGTTTATGTTTTATATGTATTGTTAGTTCTGTTCTCATTTTGTCTCTCCCATCGTGGGTGTTTGATTTGTGTTTTTTATTAAAAGTCTTTAGATTTCACTGTCTGGACCTTTAAGTTCAAACTTTT
Organism: Triplophysa siluroides; assembly: GCA_006030095.1. Lineage (NCBI taxonomy): Eukaryota > Metazoa > Chordata > Actinopteri > Cypriniformes > Nemacheilidae > Triplophysa > Triplophysa siluroides. The sequence goes on from VCII01000724.1 coordinate 449,372, forward strand.
AATTGACGCGATTAAAAGCACTTTACAGGCCATGTTTTTCAGTGTTTTTGTGTCCTGGTTATCTATACATTTTTTGACATAAAATGAGTTTATTGTTTGTTTGTTTAGAAATTTTTTTTAGTCTTTTTTATACTGAAAGGCTCTATTTAATTCCCGTCACTATAAATATGGTGTCTAATAGTTCCCAGAGCCGAATGAATATGATTGTTACGACACTCAAATAGACCTCCATAGGAAGAATGAAATGCAGAAGTAACTCGTGTCATGGAGCCTCCGATAGTTCCAAACATTGCACTGAAGACCATTCATTTCAGTGTCTCCCAAACGCATTTGCTGTACAGTTGGTGAAATAACTGCATGTTTTTACATTTTAACGAGTTGGCAGTTGAAAGTATATGTTAGAATTAAACACAAAGACTTATATTCAAGCAGGAGCTTGGTTCGCATTGCTGGCAGTAAGTCAGACTTGTTTCCGGTGCATATTGGACTCCGGCAGGGCTGCCCTTTGTCGTCGGTTCTGTTCATAATTTTTATGGACAGAATTTCTAGGCGCAGCCAGGGGCCGGAGGGCGTCGGGTTTGGGGACCACACGATATCATCTCTGCTCTTTGCAGATGATGTTGTCGTGCTGGCCCCATCAGACCAGGACCTTCAGCATGCACTGGGACGGTTTGCAGCCGAGTGTGAAGCGGCTGGGATGAGAATCAGCACCTCCAAATCTGAGGCCATGGTTCTCAGTCGGAAAAGGGTGGCTTGCTCACTTCAGGTAGGTGGAGAGTTCCTTCCTCAAGTGGAGGAGTTCAAGTATCTGGGGGTCTTGTTCACGAGTGAGGGAAGGATGGAACGGGAGATTGACAGACGGATCGGTGCAGCTTCTGCAGTAATGCGGTCGCTGTACCGGTCTGTCGTGGTGAAGAAGGAGCTGAGCCGCAAGGCGAAGCTCTCGATTTACCGGTCAATCTACGTTCCTACTCTCACCTATGGTCATGAGCTGTGGGTCATGACCGAAAGGACAAGATCCCGGATACAGGCGGCCGAAATGAGCTTTCTCCGCAGGGTGGCTGGGCGATCCCTTAAAGATAGGGTGAGAAGCTCGGTCACTTGGGAGGAGCTCAGAGTAGATCCGCTGCTCCTCCACATCGAGAGGGGCCAGCTGAGGTGGCTCGGGCATCTTTTCCGGATGCCCCCTGGACGCCTTCCCGGGAAGGTGTTCCGGGCATGTCCCACCGGGAGGAGACCCCGGGGAAGACCTAGGACACGCTGGAGGGACTATGTCTCCCGGCTGGCCTGGGAACGCCTCGGTGTTCCCCCGGAAGAGCTGGAGGAAGTGTCTAGGTAGAGGGAAGTCTGGGCGTCCCTGCTTAGACTGCTGCCCCCGCGATCTGGCCCCGGATAAGCGGAAGAAGATGGATGGATGGATGGATGGATGGATGGATGGACTTATATATTCATATTACTCCCCTGCAGCACACTACATCTGGCCAGAGGCGGACAGAGTACACAGCTTCATTACTTGAGTAAAAGTACAGATACCCCTTGCAAAATTTTACTCAAGTACAAGTAAAAGTACTACAGTCAGATGTCTACTTAAGTAAAAGTACTAAAGTACATGTTTTTAAAAGTACTTGAGTATCAAGAGTACAAGAGTACATTTTCTAAATATTGCATTACTACTGCCACGGTGTTTACATTTATGTACAGAAACGTCTTACATGGAGTTATGAAAAATGTTAATGTTAATACCTTGGAGAATGTAAAAGGAATTTAAAGTAAAATCAAGTAATTTTCATCTTTTTACCATGTTGCTTTATTTAACATTTCTCACTTGCCAACAAGGCAATAGCACAAGGGCAACGCTCTCTGCTAGAGTTTTAATGGATTTTTGCACCCACATTTGAACCTGACCGTGTTAAACACACATCATACTCAAGAACATCAAAGCAAATCCTCATCTTACATTAATGTCTAATATTAGAAAATAAAATTCAGCTAACAATTGTGTGTACATGTGAGTTTCTCTGTTTTTTCATCAATCAGTGGTGGCGTTTCATCAAAACCTAAGGTATGGCGAAATTTCCTCAGACCATACAAAAACGAAACACAACAAAACCAAATGATACCACATATATATAACCACAAAACTTAAAGAAAGTAGTAAAAAATAACCCACAGCCAGATGTTGTCATAACCACCACCAACGACTATGTTTATCGACTATGAGACTAAAATATAAACCAACCATTGATCAGATTCAGCAAACAAGATTAAATATAAAAACATGTCTTACCTTGTCGCAGAATTGTTTAGCCTTGATTCTTTTCATTTTTAAGATAATCCTGGCATAGCTAGTGGCCATCCCAAAATCGCGCAAAAATACATAAACAATAAACTGCGACTGCGCTACAATGTCTTTCCGTACATTTTTTTTTTTAATTGTTCACAGATAGCGTTTTACATTATAAATGAAATGCAATAACAATAGTGTAAATTATTCGATTTATAAAAATTATTAAATGGATGCCAACTAATTGGGAAAATAAAGAGCTCCCCACTACCCCTAACCTCACCATACACTTGATTCCAAAACCACTGTTAGCCATTTTGTAAGCAGTTTCTTTATTTTATTGAAAATAAATGCCTGTATATGATCTAAAATGTGGAAACTGCAGACAAACAAGTTCAGCCAAAAAGAGCTTCGAACCAACATTACGATGTCACGTCAAAACTACATATCATCGGTCTTACCGACTACGTCAATGAAGCTACTGGTGACTTAACGGTGTTTATACATTCTCAAATACACAAGCTTCCGACGCCTATGCTACATGTACACATCAGTGTAAAGTAGTTTAATTATCTTTATTATGCACACGTTGTTTCAAATATTTTTTCTGAACGCTAGGGTATGGCAACACCTCTGAACCTGACCGTGTTATACACGCAGCATAGAGCAAAAGAAGAGAAAATAATAATGATTAAAGAAAATCAGCTGACCGGTCGCGATGTTTTCAAGTCAAAAAAAGATTTTGAAATATGTTGTATGTAGCATTTTATATGACGCTATTGGCTATCCTTACCCTTACCTTTATTCTTTATTCATATAAAAATACCCCAAATCGCATGAAAATAACACACAAAACACATATTCTTCAATCGTGCATTTATTAGCTTCTTGTTTTGGTGAAGAAATGTCACTTTCGCTTTATCACGGATGTGTCCAGAATGAGGAAGTGTACACAGGACGTGTCATGCAGACGAGGTCACGTGAGATGATTGACAGCTGTACAGCAAATGATAGAGCTCTGAGGTCTGGGTGATTGATTGCTGAAAGGCTGTCGCAATAAGTGGCGCCTGCACAATCCAATCACGTTTGAGAGGGAAAAAACAAATTGATGGTTTACGAGATTTTTCTTTTTAGAAGTAACGGGTACTTACGGTTATGGATAGAAATGTAGCGGAGTAAAGAGTACAATATTTGCCTCTCAAATGTACTTGAGTAAAGTCATGAGTACTCCCCAAAAATGATACTCAAGTAAAGTACAGAATTTGTACTTAAGTACTGTACTCAAGTAAATGTACTCCGTTACTGTCCGGCTCTGCATCTGGTAGACGTCTATTTGACGTCTGCATTTACATCTGGAAGACATCTGCAATACAAAGTTTGCTCATCTGCAATATATCTATAAGACGTCTCCAAGATGTTTATGATTTAGATGTAAAACTGCTTTTTCTAAGATGTTTAGCAGATGTTTTTCACAGAATATGTTTTACAGATCTCCAGATCTTTAGCAGACGTCTTACAGACGTAGTATGCTAAAATGCTGCTATAAATGTAGTAAACGTAGAAATCAGTGAGTGTACACAATGTGAGCTAATAAGCTAAATGTATGCAAATACAGTTGCTGTAATCTGTCTTGATTATCTGATGTAATAAACAACGTCTCTGATATGTAGTTCCTGTCCATTAAATCCAATTGGTGTTACGAAAGAATCAAGTTAATTAATCTCTCTCTCTCTATCTCTCTCTCTCTTATTATTGATTGCTTCTATGTGTTTTAGTGTTTCAGGATGTTACATCAGGAAAATGAGTGTTACTTTTTTGGAAATTACTGTTGGTGCCAACATTCATATCAATTATAGACAAAACATGAGGAAATTGCAACATTCCTCTCAGAAGTGGTTGTGCTCGTGTAGTTATTCAACTAGGACTTTGTTTGCTGGTCTTGTGGATTAAGATGGTGCTGCCATGAGCTGTGATGATTATACTGTAGCATTAAGCCTTAAAATACAGTAGCCTACAGGTCAGTAAGGAGCTTTATTTGGTATCATACTTAACATAACTTAATATTTAAACAAGATGTTTTAATAACTTATGTATTTTCTAGTAAATCTGAAGTAGACCTGCACTGAAGCAAACAGAATTTAGAAATTAAGGGGTAAGGGTCTTGTTTAAGATCACAATGTTCAGAATCATGATCTTCTTTCTCATTTTTCTGGGTCACCTCAACCTGGGACTGCAATTTTTGTAGAAGTTAAGCTTATAGGATACCAATCCTGTCGTTTATTTTCAAATCTATTTTCATCCCTCTGTTTATCCTGTTCACTCCTGTTTACAGACAAACATTTCCATTTGAGCTGGACATGAGTTGCGTGTGGGAAAAGTTGTCTAACAAATGTTGTGTTCTCCAAACAAATGTTAGGCTGGGTTCATTAAAATCATGGAAATTCTAACTGCCAATGCCTATCATGGAAAAAATGTGTACGATGTTCAAATACACAGTTTAAGGCACATGTTCAAAGCTCATGTTCAGCTCCTTTAGTATTCTTAATGTTCCATCACCCCAGTTTTACTACAGTACATTTCCATCTATGAATATGTATTATTGGGTATTAGTCATTGCGGCATTGTTGTCATGGTTACGGGGGTCTGAATTTTAAACAGCAGCTGTCACTACAGGACACCCATTGAGATTTCAATATAGAGTTCGTTGTTCAGTTCTATTGAAGAGTGAGTGATTCAACCAGGGAGTGTTATATTGCGGCTGCTGTTGGCAGCTGGAACGGGGGATTTGATACATGGTAGGCAGTTAGACCAAACTCTAAAGGCCAAGTACTTGAGCACTTTTTTATTGTATTACTGTTACTATGGAAGATTTAAAAAAAAAATGTATGCGAGTAGTGATGCCAATGCACAGAAATGCCTTAAAGAAGCCATCAGCCAATAGATAAATGAAGGGCTGGCTATGGTTTAAATTTAACCTGTTACTCAGAGAGCTTTGGAGAAAACAAATGACCAAAAACTTACTGATCATGAATGATCAGTTTGACAGTGTGTTTTTTTTTTTTAAAGTGCTAGTGCTGTTAACATTTTATACATTAATGTATTTATGACAGGTTGTTAGAAATACCATTGGTCACAATTCTGGCTAGCCAGAACAAATCTGGACACAATATGTGACCAAAGCTTTTGTATGCATATTTTTGTACCCTAATGCTTTGGCTGTTAAGACTTGTTTGTTGCCAGCTTTTCTGTCTTTAGGGTGCAACTGCAGGAAGACTGTAAAAATGCTAAAGTGAAATTCAAAACAGATATTCTCCTAAACTGACTACACTGAAAAAAAAAACAGTGAGGGGGAAGACTTTAGAAATGTGTTTTGCACATGCTGAGCACAGTTGCCAGCCATCTTTCCGAGAATCAATTTAATCTGATTTAGAACCTTCTCACAGAAATTAAAGAGAGAGAGTTTGGAGCCCAGAAAAAGCTCAGCTGGACTAGATGTGAACTTTCTGTGTGGTAGTTGTAGGTGTGTTGCTTGCAATTCTTGAAGTTTTTTCTTGAACTATTTATTGTTACCAATAGAGTAACTGAGGTTAAAATTTAGACCAGATTTTCAGGTTTAATTGAAGGTTTAGATGTCTTGATTCGGCAAGACTACTACTATGGGAGAAAAAAGTTATTATAAAGTTTACAAAGACTTTGAGCAATGTTAAAAACATCTGTTGTTAAAATTCCTCGTTTTAATATTTTGAAATATTATGGATAAATAAACAATAGCTATATAAAAATGTGTTACAGATTTTGCAGTCTGAATATGAATTTTGCAGATTTTTTGAGGTCACACTTCCTCACCGTGTTTAGTATTGCTCAAACCCAGGCTGTGTGCAGCTGGAACTAATCTGCAATCTGTGAAGCATCTTTATTGACAATCTGGGCCCACCTGGCCTCACAAAAAGAGAAGAAAACTGTAGCTCACAGTCATGAGAGAATTTTATTCCATTCCATTCCATTTTCTACCGCTTGTCCGAACTACCTCGGGTCACGGGGAGCCTGCGCCTATCTCAGGAGTCAGAGAATTTTATTAAATAAAGATATTTGTTTTTGAAAGCATTTTTGCTTTAATTAGAAAAAGGCTAGAACACTGACATTTTAGAAGGGTTTCAGACACCTCTTCTGTTTTGTGAGTGTTTAAAACATTTACTGAACTAGAGAGGTTGTAGGTAAAGTTTATGCTGCTTTTGGCAAATGGACTAGGTGTTTACAAATGTTTGGCTCTGATTGTAGACCTATTCAACTTTTATTTTCACTGACTCTAGCAGTTTTGAACCGGTAGTTTAACTCCATCTGGCTTTTAATTAGTGCATCTAGCAACAATAGAATCAAAGAACTGATCTTTCTACTTAAGGCAAAGTGACCTATTTGTCAGTTATAGTGACCCATACCCGAAATGTGACCTCTGCTTTTAACCCATCCAGTGAGTAGGGAACACACGTACACCCGGAGCAGTGGGCAGCTATCACTGCAGCGCCCTGGGAGCAAGTAGGGGTACAGTGCCTTGCTCAAGGGCACATCAGTTGCTACCCACCGGCCCTGAGGATCGAACCGGCAAGTCCGGGTCACGAGTCCGACTCTCTAACCATTAGGCCACGACTGCCCCATTAACCCTGTATTATAGATTATAGAACACTGTTTTATAGATTTATAGTGGAGTTTTATGAAACTAAAAGTAAAGTTTTTCAGAAAGGTTACTTGGTCATGTTGTAATGCCTGAGCGTGCACATTTATGTTATTTAAATATTAAATATTTTTTTAAATTTCACATTATTGCTGAACAGGCAAAAATGTCTCTCATAATAAAGTTTGGGAAGTTTGTCGTTAAGCAGATACCGGCAATTGCACATTCTGTCTAAAACCTGATTTGGTTGTTAATTTATATACATTAAATATTATTGCACATTTACAAGCTGAATAAATCTTACAGGATGTCAGAGCCATTGCAACACTGAGTGCAGACGATATGAGTTTGGGACTGGCTCACATCGTTTCTCCATCATTTCCTGTCCACTCTCTCTACTGTAGGGTACCGTTTAATAAAAGTGGAAAAAAGCTCTTTGAACGACAGCTTAAATGACTCATAATTTCAGGTAGTTTTGCTTCCAGCAGGCAGGTTTGCAGACATGTGATTCGGTTGACTCCGTTTCAGTTGCACCATGACTATGCAGAGGAAACTCTGAACAAGTACAGTTTGGGAACTTCACAATATCCCTACAGTTACCCATGGAAACTCTCGGAAAACATCACTGAATAGATAAACAGGAATGAAACACACCATTAAAATATTGTTGTTATACAAGAATGTCCAACAATATTCCCAGCACTCTCAACCTTAATAAAACGCAACCAGTGTTTGTTTTAAGTTTAAATACCATTCTGGTGGTTTTGATACTATCTAAAATAAACCATGAAATCCGGGTTGAGACTCATGAGACTGGGTCTTCGTGCAGAGACTGAAGTAAAGCAAAATGTTTTATTTGTTTATTAATGACTGCCCATTACCTGATCGAAGAGGTGTTGTCATGATTAGTTTAGTTCTTAAACGGCATTTGGCAATTAATAGCTTGTTTTGGTTTGGTTGTTTATGAAGCTCTTTCCGCAACACCCCCCAAAAAGATTGTAAACAAAGTCATCGCTCACTCCAAACATAAAAGTCTAAGAAGGCAGGACTCAGATCTTGAGTGCAGAGGAGTTAAAAATTGTAAGCAGAAATGCAGTATTGAGTCACAAAGATTTGAAAGGGCAAAACTGGCTTATAACCGGAGCAGGATTATTATGGGCTTTCCTCAGAGATTTCTGTTCTGTTTTATAGAAGGTATAAAATAGAGACGTATTTTAATGTAGCCTACTGACCAGTTTTGTTTCATATAATAGGCTAGTGATACTTATGTCATCAAAGATTTCCAAAGGCTTTGACCACAAAAGTTGAAGTGTTGCAGCATTTATGATCCAGTTTCACTTCTATCGCTCTGGCAACTATATTTCCTTTTCTTTAAAATATTTTATCGAAATATATATAAGTATTTGAATATTATTGTATAGAGTGTTATTGAAGCACAAAACCTGACATTCTTCTACAGGTGTACACGGATGAGATGAAAGCAGTGTAGGGCCCTATATGGCAACAGAGCTAGGCTGGAGTTTTATATGTGAAGTGAACTAGTTTAAATCTTGCTGACACATTGTGTAGTTGATGCATTCCCATGAGTACTGCTTTTGTCCTTCTGAAACATGCCTATACAATTGGGAAATATATGTTCAGGAACTACTGCACTGTTGAGTCTTATTCATCGATTCATGAGAAATTAATGTTAATACTCCAGGATTCTGCCATGCTTCAGCAACTGGTGTCACCTGGGATGAATTAGATGTGCATTACATTTCAGATTAAACGACAGTGAAAACTTGATCTCTTAGGATTGACCCCTCACTTTGATCCAGCCGGCTTGGGTCAACTTGTAATGTTTGAGTCGTGACATCATCAGCTAGGAAACAGCTTTGTTGTGTTGAAGTGTGTTGCTGATCTTGGGTTACATGGTATTTATGTGTCACGAGTCACATGTAAAAACAGTCAGTGCAGGGAAGCAAGCATGTTTGGCCTTCATCATATCTGTTTTTACACATTATTACACTATATATACACTACATATACACTAATTGATATTCATTTGAGTTCTGATGAGTGGTTAACTGATTTGCGTTGTCCTTGTTATGTCTTAACTATGAAATGACACACAATATGTACAGATAGAAGGCAATTTTGATGCAATTTTTTTTATAAATCAGAATTTCCAATTCAGAGCCAAAAAAATGGTTTGTATTTACAGAGGAAGAGTTTGCATCCAAAATGAGAGAACTCCGTTTTTAACATTGTTCAAAAATCATGTTTTTTTATTGTGTATAACAATTAGTATCAATCAAACTGCAGTTGGTTTGTTTTGATTTATGCCATAATAACTTAAAAAAATACAGCTAACTTACAAAATAAAAATCAATAAAAACATGATAACATAATAAAAAACATGATTTTAGATATTTTTTAGAAATGAGTTATCTCAGCCTTGATGCCCGATGACTCCTGAGATAGGCGCAGGCTCCCCGTGACCCGAGGTAGTTCGGACAAGCGGTAGAAAATGGATGGATGGATGGAGTTATCTCATTTTGGAACCAGACTCTTCATATGCTCCCTATAGACACCTTTCAGAGACTTCCCAAAAAAGTTTATATATTATGTTTGTGATGTTTCCTTCTCTAGGTAACCAAGGAAACAATTTGAGAGGCGTGTGAGCAGAAAGAAACTTGCTTTGGTCGGTTACATCACATTCCAAATAAGGAACAATCATACCAAATATGGCCTTGGGTCTGTTTCTCATTTATGACTCTCTCTCTCTCTCTTTTCTCTCATTGTGCTTCTTCTCTGTCTCTATTCCCCTACAGAGGAAAGTGGGAGGCGTGGAAAAGTTTAGGTGGCTTCTCTCCAGGAGTCTCTGGGTTGTGTGTTCTGTCCCAGGCTGGAGTGAGTGGCACTGCTCCTCTGGAGAGCACACAGTTAGCTAAACAGACCAGCGAAACCAGCACCCGAGCTAGTTAGCATCATCTCTGCCTGACCTATCCAGAACAGTTCACTGAAGGAAACTACCACGAAGATAATGACCTAAGAATTGTCTTTTTGCAGATATTTCCGATCCCATAGAAATACTGTGGAATACAGCACTCTGAATTCTGTATTCCAGAGGTGAGCGATACATTTTTATATGCTTTATGCAAATATTTGTAAAATGAGCATTTTGTGCATGGGTGCGGTTGTATTGGATGATACAGATGTTAATGTGCTTTGCTGAATGTTTTCTAAAAATGTGTTAAAATGCATTTTGCTAAATGGTGATCCTGCACACACCCTTTTCTTCTCTATGAGCTTGGTTGTTGTTTAATATGTAAGTGAATCTGCGTCATAATTATAGTTTTTTTTGTGAAGGGGTAATTTCCATTGCTTTGAGAAAATGAGTTTTTAGTTGCAGCACAGGAAGTGGAATTGAATGGACTCTGATAAGTAGAATACATAAGGAGGGGCTCTGTCCACTGTGTGCACGGCCAAAACTTCTGCAGGAAACTTTTGAGGATTGTGTTTTTGATGGGCTTGAAGTGTTTTTAAAATAGTTTTGTAAAATGTTTTAACGATAAAATGCACATAAAGGACATTAAGCAGGGTAATCATCGTAACAATCTGGTTGGGTAGTCATGCAGCATTTTGTTTAGGTTAAGATAATATCCCACTGGATATCAGTGGGTTGTTTGAACAGAAGCAACCCTGGCTTAATTGTGCAATTTTCTACCACTGTAGACTATTTTCAAATCACACCTTCTGCCCAGCGCTGTAAAGAGCGGGAGATGTGAAACACTTTTTCCACAGTCACTGCCAGATGGACAAAGAATGCTGGGAGAGTTAGAGCTCAGACATTAAACTTTAGCGAAGCAGAACCAGATGTGGGCCCTTGCGAAAACCAGAACCTATCACAGATCCATCACAGTTCATCCTCCGACATACTTCACATATGCGTATAGTACATACTGTATATAAGCAAAACTACCAAAATCAATATTTGTGTGTTCTGTGAATTACTTGAGCAATATACTTTAGGATCTAGTCTAGTCTTTTGACAGAGCCTATTCATGAGAGATTTTCCATTATTTCCAATAAGACTTTTCATTATTAGAGAGTCCTAATACGTCCTGACTTTTTTTACCTTTAGTACTGGTCATTTGCCAGTACACACAACAGTTTTTGGGCCTTGGATTTCCCCGTTGAGGCAGATTTAAGACTGGCAAGGTGAAACATTTTTTCCACTAGACCACTAGAGGACAGTATTGAGATGCCTTGTAAAACTTGTTTGGTGCTTTAGGTTTTCAGACTGAGTTTAAGGTGGAAACTGGTTTGGTTTCAAACATATGTTTTATTTCAAAGTCATTAGTATTTTTAGGGTTCCGAATCTTAGACGCTTTTATTGAGTGATACAGAAATCCTTGCATTTTTGTTATATATCTCACTGTATATATTATATACATTCTTGCTGTCTTTTCTATTTTGTATGGTACATTGATTTTTTTTTGTTTGCAACATGAAATGTATAAAGATATGATTTATAAATAAAGTATTATTAGCTGCATAATTTTGTTCATAGACTATGTCAAAGGGGGGGGACTAAAACCATTTAACTACATTGTTATTCTGAGCCTAACCTTCAATGACCGTAAAATGTAATATTCTTTATTTATTCTGATATGGCGTGAATGAAACCAGTTTAATTTTGTTACGGTTATTTATTCGTTTTTTTGTAAGTATTTTTGTTTACTACATTGAGATTAACATACATGTAAAAGTGACTATTTTTATAGCATTCTTTGTGCATATTTTGCTTACAATGCATGTTAAGTTTTTAATGAACTAGATTACTCCAAATTGTGTTGAATTTTCCCTCATTGGATATCCTGTTTTACAATAAATAGTGTTTCACGTTGATTTTAATAACAATTAATCAATACAATTTTATTGGATACTTGCTAAAATGTCTCTAGAATAGCAGACTTCCTAAAAATAAGACTGCAAGTTTTGCTTGACAAATTATCCACGATGTACTCTAGGCCATATTGTTAATATTGGCAAATTAGTCTATAAAAAAAAAAAAAAAGATATTACAAAATAATGAATATGGCAGGTTTTTATAATGGTGGCTTGTAGTGTAACATGGCAACGTACCACCAAAACTAATTTAGAGAATAATTTGTACCGTGACTCAAGGTTTCCCAGTTCAGCAATTCTTGAGACTGGTACAATGGAAAGAACGGGATTTTCCTATAATTCTGCATTACTCAGAGTTTTACAATAGAGCCATTCATTCTCATTTAGAGCTCAGCAGGAGATATTTTGCTTTCTTGCTCCTGTCTATGCACAGTATTGCATTTTTGTTTGTGTCCAGTTCTCTGCACACAATAGTATTTATTGGCAAGCGAGAAAGGCTGATGTGGGAACCATTCTGTTTGAACGGTGGAAATCTAACAGCTGTGTGGATCTGTTCCATGGGGTGGAAACAGGTCACAAATCTCAACACTCTGCCAAAACTATTCCTCTCCTCCTAAAAATAAGTGTTAACTATTTTGTGGCCTTCCGAAATGTTTATGCCATGATATGGTGATAGCAAAAACAATCCCATGGAAACTATAGGTGGAATATTCATAAAATGAGCTTCTGAACTTCACCCTGCGAAGTCTAATAAAGGTCTTGTGTGTTCAAATGTGTACTGTATTGTGTGTAGATTATGCATTTCAGACAAATGTAAAAGGATTTTCCTCTTTTTCTTTTTAGTTGTCCATTATAACGTGGACAATGTGGAAGCCGAGGCTGGCGCTGTACGCCCTCCTGGGTGTTATGGCTTTTGGCCTATTCTCAAATCTTGAAGCTCAGGATGGTAAGTTTATTCCATGCATCTTTTCAGTATTGCTGATAATACAAGCAAAACATTTAAAACTTCTGTTTTCACTTGCCTACATGGGGTGAATAAGAAATAAAAATAAACATAAAATAGGTCATGCTTTATTTGCAAAGTGCTATTGTTAAACATTCAGTTCTGTTTGTTCTGCATAGAAAAACTCATGGAGTAACAAAGGAACTTAATGTTAGGATTTACATTACCCTTATTACATCAATGCAGGTCACCTTTATATTCTAACTTTGGTGTGAGATGCCATATCTGTCACAGTATCAGAAGAAATGGATAATTGGGTGCTTGGGTGCTGGATAAATCAGACATAGCTGGTTACTGATACTGCGAAGCCATTCATATGCTCTAATAAATGCTGGGTTGTTTTTTAATCATGGCTGGATAAAATATGGATAAACCCAACCGTTAGATAAAATTAACCAAGAAAATGTTCATATTTGAACCAACCATGGGTTGAAACAACCCACATTTATTTGACAGGTAGAAAGTATCTGGTGTACTTTAAGATCCTTTGAACTGTCAAAGATTAAAACAATCAACAAATAACATCATTTTATGTTTACATCATTAATCCTGATGGGAATCAAGAGCTACTGTCAGCATCAGGAACGGCCACAGCCAGTTAATACTGACTAAGGGTAATCCATGCAGAACTGTTCCAGAAATAACCCCATTAACTTCTCCCATACTGTTAACATCACTGGTTTCATCACAAAATCACATTTGCTGCATGTTGTGACACATTTGCTCAATGATAGTAGATTTAAATTGCAACACAATTCACAACCAACATCATCTACCCAACTATCTGTCTTACCATGATCCATTTACTCATCTGTTCATCCACTCCTCGACTACATTTTGACAAATACGATTAGATATATTACAGATGAAACCTTTCTTTCAAAAATCAAAGTGTCATTAATTGATCTTTTTAGACTTTAGAGATCCTCAGCAACAAATGATGATTGCGAACCACCCAACACAGCTTGTGTCTTGAAAACTCAGTGTCTGATTCTTATGTGTTTGTTTCGACTGTCTTCACTGTGTAACTCTGCAAGAAGAAGAAATTCTACCAAAATCAATACAGTGATGAACCTGTATGTTCTCATCTTTGAAATGCCCTTGCACAAGAGCATTAAGAATTAAATATACTGTATTATAAATGCCATATGAACGGTTCAAATATGAGACAGAAGGGTCATTACTGGTACTTTTGCCACTGAATACTGTAACATGAGTCTGCATGATCTGACTGAACACAAGAGGATGACCAGAAACAATTGGCACACAAACACACATATACACAAAGTCACAACTAAACACACAAAATCACCAACACGCTATAATTCTTCCCAATTTTGGGTGCATTAAAATATAGAAAGAACAAGCATCTTTCTTGGTTCAGCAGACATGCAGTATATTGTGTTTGTGTTGTGTTTTTTATAATGGATTTTAATTATCCATGATAATTGTTTATGCTTGCACCCTTCCCCTCTCTCCCTCTCACTTTACCTTGTTTTAACCCAAATGTTTTGCGTTATGTTTTGTCTCTCTATCCTCTCTCTATTTCTTCCCTCAAAGTCCCAGCCGACCTAGTACTCTTAATTGACGGATCAGAGAACATTGGATCTGACGACTTTCCCCTCGTCCGCGATTTGGCTGTCCAAGTGATTGAGGAGCTTGCCGTGGGCAAGGATGCAATACGCGTAGCCGTTGTGCTTTACGCTGCTGACCCTGAGACTCAGTTCTATCTCAATAGCCATGACAGCAAAGAGAACATCCTCACTGCTATCCGGGGAATTCAGTACCCTGGTGGTCCTGAGGCAAATCTCGGGGCAGCCTTGGAAGAGGTGACAGAAAGTCTGTTGGGTCCAGGTGCAGGGGGGAGGGCAGAGGAAGGGGTCCCTCAGGCACTGGTGGTGATCAGTGCTGGGCAGTCTAGTGATGATGTCAGTCAGGGCGAGAGGGCCCTGAAGCAGGCCAGTGTGTACACCTTTTGCCTTGCTGTAGGGGATTTTGATACTGCCCAATTGGAAGCTGTTGCTACAGACAGAAGTTTTGTGCTGTCCGAACCTGATGTCAGAAAAGTGGCAAACGTGGGTGACCAGATGCTTCAGTTCATTAATGGGGTCGCCCTGCACAACATTGTGATTGAAACTGATTTCGTAGAAGGTATGTAAATACAGATTGTGGTGGATTGAAAGGAGCAGGATTCTATGACACTATACATTAACACCATGGACATAGATATTTTATTAAAAAAAACACATGAATAAGGTTAATATTTATTAGGTGCGGGGTAAAAGAAGGAATGATGAGTGTATATATCGTCCTCAGAAGGTTGTTTTTGGAGAAATATTGTAAAGGGCACAGCATGCAAGTGGACACAAAACAATCCTATGGAAACAACAATGTGATGATAAGAATTATATTGTGACCAAAGAAAAAAAAATCAAAGCTATGTTTTTTTTGTGTGTAAAGTAGTTGACATTTGCCTCAATTTGCAAAATTGGCATATTCATCATTACTCATTACAAATCATCCATTTAAAAAAAAACGTTTTGTTAAATAAAATGTTGGTTTTCTTTCTAAAGAAGTTATGTTCCCATAATAATATTTTTGTGTACAAAATCATTTCAAATCTACAACCAAATGTCTTTAGATATTAAGTAAATGTAATTATTAAATAAATTAAAAGTTTATAATAAACAAAAAATAGTTCCATAGCATGATCTTAGTTATAATATGGATAACTACTAAACAAAATTCTCTTATGTCTTTTTAGCATTGGCCGTTGGAAGGAGAGATATTATTTTCCTCATTGACAACAGTATGGGTGCAACCCTTGTCAATGCAGTGCGAGAATTCATCAGAAACTTTATTGACACCATGCCAATTGGCCCTGATCAGGTGCAGGTTGGAGTAGCCATGTTCTCCTCTGCCCCCAGGATGGAGATTAACCTCAACTCATTCGACTCCAAAGAATCCCTAATCTCAGCCCTTAGCCGAATAAAACCCAGACCTTCAGCTGAAGTCAACATTGGTGCTGCTCTTGATTTTGTAAGGACCGACATGCTCAGACCTGAGAGTGGGAGCCGTATTCAACAAGGAGTGCCTCAGCTTGTTATGCTACTGACCAGTAAAAAATCTAAGGACAGTGTCCAGCAGTCAGCTGAAGCTCTTCAGCAGATGGGTGTTCTGACTTTGGCTGCGGGCTCCAGGTCTGCTGATGAGGCTGAGCTCAAACAAATAGCTTTTGATGAAAGTCAGGTTTTCATGCTCAAGGACTTCAGAATATTGCAACGTAACCCCCAAAAAATAGTCTCCTCTCTCTCTACGTTATCTGGTGTTATTGAATCAGAGACTCCAACTGAAACAGGTAATATGATGTTCTGTATATTTAATAAATGTGCAATGTTTCATGAATTTGCCCGATTTTACAAAAGTATGCAATAAAACTTTCAGGTCCAGTTGTGAATGTCACTACAGTCCAAACCCAAAAAGTTGTCAGAGACATTCTCTTTGTGGTGGATGGATCCAGCTATGTTGGAAATGTCAACGTACAGTATGTCCGGGACTTTATCTCTGAAGTGGTGAACAGACTAGACGTACGACCTGAGCGAGTACGCATCGCCCTGATGCAGTTTGATGAGGGACAGCGTACAGAGTTTTATTTTAACACGCACAACACCAAACAGGACGTGCTCTCTAGCATTGCTCAGCTAAATCTGATGGGAGGACGTGCATTAAACACTGGTGCTGCCCTACAGTACGCACTAAACAACCATTTCCAGGCATCAGCTGGGTCTCGTAAGAGCCAGGGGATACAGCAAGTACTGGTGCTGATAACAGGAGGTCCCTCTCAAGATGAGGTCAAGAAACTCGCAGACCGTGTAGCTGTAGCTGGAGTGTTGACTTTCGCTGTTGGAGCTGGCCGGGTAGAAAATAGTTTCCTGAAAACGGTTGCTTTTGTAGAAAATTTGGCGTACTACCGAAGAAGTTTTGGTGAATTATCACGCGTTGTTAATGAGATCATGACACCTCTGATCACTTTTGTTGGGGAGACTGATACAGTAAATAAGGAGATAGGTAAGTTAAGTTATAAGATAACAAGAAATGTTCAAAGACTGTTGCCTTTGCAGTAATTCAGTTTAAAACAATGAGAATGAATGAGTGACACTTGTTTTTACCATCAAACAGAATATTATTTATAAAATTGTTAACCTAAAAACCAAAAACATGCATGTGCATTTTTGGAAACAAAATCGAAATGTCTTTTTTGTTCCAATTACTGTTCTTCACACTATGCGAATTTATCTATGCTTGCAAATCATTAATTATTGTATTATCTTACTTGAAATTTTTTTTTTTTTTGAAATTTTTAGAGGTTGTAACCTCTGTGCCTCCTGGTGGTCAAAGAGATGTTGCATTCTTGATTGATGGCTCTGATGATGTCCAAGGGGACTTTAACTACATCCGTGACTTTATTTCCAAAGTCATTGCACCTCTTGATGTTGGCATTGATAGAGTACGAGTTGCTGTGGTCCAGCATAGTGAGAGACCAAGCCCTAACTTCTACCTAAACACCTACAAAACCAAAGACGAAGTGATGAGGGCGGTAAATGGACTTAGCCTGGCTGGTGGCAGAAATTTGAATACTGGTGCTGCCTTGACCTTCATGAAAAACACCGTCTTATCGACAGCACGTGGCAGTCGAGCAGCCCAGAAAGTTCCCCAGTTTTTGATTGTCCTGACTGGAGGAAGATCAAGAGACAGCGTAAGAGGGAACCTGCGGTTGCCCTTAAGACCGAAGGAGTTGTCCCTTTTGGTGTCGGAGTGAAAAATGCAGACCCTAAACAGATTGAGGCCATTTCGCACAATCCATCCTTTGCTTTCAATGTCAAGGAGTTCAGCCAGCTCAACACGGTTCAGCAAAGACTCCAGAACTATGTGAGTCTTCCAGAGAAGCACAACTCAAGGTCGTTCTAGAAGAAGGTAAGGACAATTGTCTTTATATCTTGCTTTGGTTGGCGTGCTTGCGAACGCAGAAGTATCTGATGGCTCTTTTGAGTGGCTGTGCTATTTTCTGTTTCTAAACATTTCTCATTGATGTACTGTGTCTTAGTTGATGCCAAAGACATAGCAAAAGATATTGTGTTCCTTTTGGATGGGTCTGATGGTACTAGAAGTGGATTCCATGAAATGAGTGCTTTTGTCCAAAGAGTTGTTGAGAAGCTCAATGTGGAGGAGAGCAAATACAGGGTATCTGTGGTTCAGTACAGTGACAATCCAAAGGTTGAGTTTTATCTTAAAACGTACTCAACAAATGCTGAGGTTTTAAATGCCATAAAGGTGCTAAAACATAAAGGTGGAAGAGAGGCTAACACTGGAGCAGCTCTCCAGTTTGTGAGGCACCAGGTTTTCACTTCCTCATCTGGGAGTAGACGACTTCAAGATATTCCTCAAATACTAATATTGATGAGTAGCAGATCGTCTAGCGATGAAGTTATTGGACCTGCCATGGTCCTAAAAGATATTGACATCAAGACATTAAGCATTGGTGTGGAAAATGCAGATTTAGATGAGCTGAAAACAGTTTCATTCCAATCCCAGTTTGCATATGTTCATAGATTTGATGACTTCCCTTTAATTCAGTCACAACTAGTTTCTGCTATTAAGAACAATGACCAATTTGGAGAAATTTTAAACACAGAAGTTCCAGAATCAACTGGTAAGAATTTTCACTGTAAGCAATCAATGTGCAAACTTAAAATAAAAATATTCTGTTTTTGTTCAGGTATTTTTATCATCGCTGTAGTGATGGAATACATTTCAATGTCATTATGTTTCAATGTCGCTATGTTTTACTGAATAGACTGAAATTTAGATGTTACTCTTTAATCTTATTTTTCTTCTTGCTTATCTTCAATGTCTTCAGTTGACATCTTTTGCACATAAAAGATGATTGTTCCATGAAAGTTTTTGAACTACATTGCACTTGTAGGTGCTTTCACAAATTCAACATTATATTCACATTCTGACCCACCAAATAATATTTGAAGGGTCAATGCAACTGATATTCTTTGCTTTGCTTGCACATTTCTTTCCAGACACTTTTGTTTTGGCTCATGTACACATTGAACGTCTTTGCAACTCAATTTATAGATTGCATGAAAAAGATTTGTTCCAATATCCCTTTATTTCTTTCTTGGAAACTTGCTTGAAACAGGAATTAACAAAAGGGATATAGTATTTCTCCTTGATGGCTCAGATGACTCCTACAATGGACTTCTTTTCATCCGTGAATTTATTCGTCGGATGGTGGAGGATCTTGACATTGACCAGGACATTGTTCGAGTTGCTGTAATACAGTACAGTGAAGATGCTTCTGCCCATTTCCTGCTTAATACTTACAATAGTAAGAAGGCTGTGACTCATGCCATTAATGGCATCACAGCAAAAGGTGGACGAATCCTAAATACCGGGGCAGCACTACAGTTTGTCAGAAATCATGTTTTTACTGCTACATCTGGAAGTAGACATCAGCTAGGAGTCCCTCAACTGTTGATTCTCATGACTGGTGGAGAATCCAGTGATGATGTGGCAATTCCTGCTGAAGATCTCAAACATTTAGGAGTTCTTTCCATTGCAATTGGAATAAAGAAAGCTGTAGAGGCCGAGCTCCAAAGCATAGCATTTTCAGATAGATTTCTCTTTAACCTTTCCGTCATTGGTGAACTTTTAGTCATACAGCCTGATATCCTCTCCTTTATCAAATCTAAAATGGCAATTGAACCCCCTACTATCATCGGTAAGAATAACCACACTTCCTTGCCATTTTCCTTGATTCAATTCTCATTCTTCTTTGACTTTTCTTTTTAAAAATGAAATTTGATGGGAAATCTCCTTTCACTAAATAGCTTGCATTACCATGAGGCCATTGTTTTGATTCAGCTTTCTCTCAATTGTTCAAGACTATTTTCGTGAGCTGTTTATCTTTTGCTGATTCAGAGAACTTCCATGATCATCCACAGATCATCTTTACCATGGAAGAGTCTCTGTGCTTGTGGACATTCCTCTTCATCATAAGCTCTTGCGTGAGCCAATGATTTCTCAATCATTGTTGGTATCATTTAAAAACCTCTCGTTCTTTGCTTTTTCAGTTGCTTGATTGATCTTACTCTTCAAGTAAACATACACATTAGTATTATTTTACACGATTCAATTATTTTTGCACACCTTGTTTAATCAATTTATTCTTAAAAACAGAAAGCGAGCATGCAAATTTGATGTGTGTTGATTTTTGTGTAGAATATTTTACTGAAGTCATTTAATTTTAATCCCAGTGGAATTAGATGCAGCACAAAGAGACATTGTCTTTCTCCTGGATGGGTCTGATGATACTAGGGATGAATTTAAATACATGACTCAGTTTGTTAAAAGAGTGGTGGACAAACTCAATATTGGACCAAGTGGAGACAGAGTGTCTGTGGTCCAGTACAGCACAGAGCCACGCATCCACTTTTATCTGAACACATATGACATAAAGCAAGACGTTATAGATTCAATTGAGCACCTGGACCACCAGGGAGGAAGTCCTCGTAACACAGGAGGAGCTCTTGGCTATTTAAAAAACAACATGTTCATTGCCTCCTCTGGGAGCAGACTGCTAAAGGGGGTTCCTCAGATTCTTGTCCTTGTGACTGGAGGAAGGTCTCAGGATGATGTTAGAGCACCTGCTGCTGGACTCAAACAGGACAATATTGTCTCATTCAGTATCGGCACTGAAAATGCAGATGTAATTCAGCTGCAGACAATCTCGTATACTCCTGGTCATACCCTTACTGTCCCTCAATTTGATGACCTTAAAGACATTGAACAAAAACTTGTATCATATGTGAAAAGAGTTCCGCGCCAGCTCAGGAGGCTTCAACCAACTACAATAGGTAAGAATGAATTTGATTTACCATTTGAATTTCCCTTGGTCATGTTTTAGCTGCTCAAGAACAGTGTGTGGAAAAAAGAGTAAAAAATATATAGGTGCTTTAAAGCAGCTTATCTTTGCTTTGTCTGGATTTCTGACGTGTATGGACTAATGACATAACCTTGTAAATATTTATGTTGTCTGTTATAACAGCTGCTGATAAAAGAGATTTTGTTTTTTTAATCGATGGCTCTGATGACACAAGGGGAAGTTTCTCAGGAGTGCAAAACTTTGTTCAGACCCTGGTTCAGCAACTGAATGTGGCACCAGATAAAGATCGTGTTTCAGTGGTCCAGTACAGTGACAACACAGCAGTTGATTTCCACTTGAATACACATTCATCCTTAGATGATGTTTTAAACCATGTGAAACGTCTGATTCATAAAGGAGGAAGGCTACGGCACACAGGGGCAGCATTACAGTTTGCTAAGGAAAACATGTTTACAGCTGCTGCAGGGAGTAGACATATGGAAGGTGTGCCGCAGGTTCTATTTCTCCTGATTTCTGGAAGGTCCAATGATGATATTCGTGGACCAGTTAAAGCTTTGAAAGACATTGGTGTTGTTTCTTTAAGCATTGGTACCGCAAATGCTGATACGCTTGAGTTACAAACAATATCCCATCAACCAAATTACTTTTTTATTTCTGATTTTGAGAACACTTCTAAAGTTCAAAATAATATTTTACCATTAATCAATGGGGTATCTTACCAGCAGCTGCCAACAATAAGGCCTCAGGTCTCTGGTAAGAGAAAATACTTCAATTTTATAACGTATGTGTGCATGCAGTGTCCCACTGTACCAAATTATGTGGTTACAAAGTAGAATAAATACAATTTAGACTTATAATTTAATTCTTAAATTGAAAGTTCACCCCAAAATGAAAATTCTGTCATCACTTACTCACACTGTTGTCATTTCAAACCATTGTGCCTTTCTTTTTTTCTACAAAACACAAAAGAATATATGAAGAGTTTGGTTCAAAAATGAACTTAATTTTCAAAATGTTTCAAAAATCATGTTTTTTATTATGTTTTTATTGTGTTTTATTTTGTTAGTTAGTTATTATGGCTTGAATCAAACCAACTGCAGTTTGATTGATATAAATTAGAATGCACAATAAAAAAAACGTAATAAAAAAAAAAAACGGAGTTATCTCATTTTGGAACTAAACTCTTTATATTTTGCAGAATGTAAATGAACAACGGTGGTTCCGCAGTGCTTAATTTGTAAATTCCGAGGTGCCGGAATAATGGGGCATGGCAGATCCTACAAGTTAGTGGGGTGGGGAGAAGTAACGGAATGTGCAATATCTGACGGGTTTTTATCCAACTATCTAAATGTTTTGAAAA
The DNA here is from genome assembly GCA_006030095.1 of Triplophysa siluroides. Classification (NCBI taxonomy): domain Eukaryota; kingdom Metazoa; phylum Chordata; class Actinopteri; order Cypriniformes; family Nemacheilidae; genus Triplophysa; species Triplophysa siluroides. The sequence goes on from VCII01000724.1 coordinate 471,538, forward strand.
TGCCCATTATAAAAAGCCTAAATGGAAACGGACACGCGAAGATAATCTCAGAATTATCAAATAAGTTTAAGGGGATTTAAGGGGAATTTTAAATGCGCGTTAAGGTGATGGAAACAATTTATTGTCACAAAGATGATGTTGTGAATATTTATGCATGTAAACAAATAAAACACAGCTCTCAACATTTGTGTAGAATAGCGCATCCTATAAGTAATTCTATATTTTGCAAAAGCACAATGCTCAGTTTTTAATGCAAGTGTGTCACGGATGTCAGGAGAAGAACCCAAGCACAGGCAGCGTTGAAGGGGTTAACAAAGATTTTATTATTACAAAAACAAAACTCCCACTATGGGGTAACGAGGACTGGACTAATGATAAAAACAGAAACCACAATACTTCACACGTGGGGGCAAAAACACCAGGAGAAAAAACTAAGAAACTAAGCAAACGAAACAACGTCAAAATACAAGGCAGGGCAGGATGAGGCAAGGTAAGGTAAACACAAGGCAAGGTAATCCAAGGGGGAATGCAAGGCAAATACTCACACAGTCAAAGACGCAAAACAAGCACAACGAATGACCACAGGACAATAGACAGGGAGACTAACAAAGGGACAGGTGTCGGGAATGAAACACTGATGGAGAGCTAAACGAGGAACGAGAGGGGCGGGGCAAAAGACGAGACTGGAGAGAGCGCATATTATGTCATGATAACAATAATATGTCTCTCCCCACACAAAACCCAAGGCTTTGCCATGACTCTACCACAAGACCAAGAAAGACATGACATGATGTGGCAGAATCATGACAAAGTGTGTACACCACTAAAAGTAGCTAAATCATCACAGAGTGTTTCCAAACAAGTTGTTTTTGCCGTTATAAGTAACAGCTCAAGCAATTGCACTGGCACCTTACGCGCACACACAATATTCCAGCATCTCAAACTTGACAGCCTTTTTATTATCAGAATAAAACAGTTATTGCCATTATAACTATTATATGTGCTTTTTAATTAATTATATGCATGCAACATGTCAGCACAAACGTTTTCCATTAGCGCTTGAGGAGCGGGATCTGCCAAATGAGGTGCCGGATTTCAGAGGTGCCGGATACCGGAGTCCCGAACAAATTAAGCCCTGCGGTTCCCCTTCACTTTTATTTTCTATGGACACAAAACCAATGCAAGTGAATAGGTACCGCCACTGTTTGGTTACCAACATTCTTTAAAATATATTATTTTGTGTTCTGCAGCAGAAAGAAAGCCATACAGGTTTGAAATGACAATAGGGTGAGTAAATGATTACAGAATCTTAGGGTGAACTATCCTTTTAACCTGTGGATGTGCTTTGAATGTACTCAGAAAAATGCTATATGTTGACATGGCTTTCTGTTACAGAATCTGTCAAAAGGGATGTTGCATTTCTTATTGATGGATCTGATGATTCTAGAAATGGTTTTGAAGCTATTCGCAATTTTATGCAAAAAGTGGTTGAGAGTTTAAATTTGGATGAAGATTTTGATAGGGTGGCTGTTGTCCAGTACAGTCGAGATTCCACAGCAAATTTTTATCTCAGCTCGTACTCAACTAAAAAGGAGGTCCTTAATTCAATACGTTCCATGAGGCACAAAAGTGGAAGACCACTGAATACCGGAGCTGCTTTGCGATTTATTAAAGAAAATATATTTACACCTTCATCTGGAGGCAGAAGTCATGAGGGTGTAGCTTCGTTTCTGTACATTTTTAGTGGTGGTAGATCCAATGATGACGTGAGAACCATTTCGCAAGATTTAAGAGAAAGCAACATTAAAGTCTTTACAATTGGCACAAGAAATGCTGACACACTTGAGTTACAGACAATGGCTTCTACACCAGATTATGCTTTCTTTGTTAATGACTTTACCTCCATGAACGGCATTTTCCAAAGAGTTTCTTCTGTTTTGACAAGTGGTTATGAAATTCCTGAGCAGCTTCCAACAACTCAGGGTAAGTTTTTATAACTGATATGTGTTTTGGTACTTTATATCATTTTTCTATTTGCTATGTTAGGGTACGCTAGCATTTAAAAGATTCGTCTGGTATTTAATTGTCCTATGTAGTTCAGCAAAATCGAATGCCTGAATCTGGCATCATACTGTATGTAGTTATCACTGATAACACTCTTTAGTATAGACCGTTTCATCGGACACACGTGCACCTGACCCCCCAGTTAACTTCTGTTTTGTGTTTGGCCAGTATGTAATAATAAAACTATTTATATTTATATTTTATTTAATTTATGTTAACCTTAATTTGTATAATTATTTTACGGTACAGTAATTGTATTAAATAAACGATTTGTTGAATTTTGTTGTATGTTCATTTTATTAAATAAACAATTTGTTGAATGGTTCCTGTAGTTTTTAAACAAACATTATGGTACATTGGCATCTAACGGATGAGCTTGGTATCGGAGTCTAAATTCAAAATATTGGAGAGACACGTTTAGCTAACTAATGGTTCCCTTTCTGTCGGTCTCTCGACGTTGTGTCGAGAACGACAGATGGGGTTCGCCCTTGAGAACCAATCAACTCTGACTACCATAGAAAAGGCCAATGAAATTTGGCGAATGAAATTTGCATGCCGGGCTCCGCCCCCGGATGTCCGGTATAAAAGGAAGCCGGCATGCAGCATTCATTTACCTTTTTGTTCTTCAGAGCCTTCGCTCATGACTACGAACAGAACGAATTCAATGAATTCTTCTTCTTCAACATTGCCGGATCTACGACGTAGAGCAGCGGATCGTCCCTACCTGCAGCGACCTTCCCCTGGGCGTCTCGGCGGTTCCGGAGGTGATAGAGATTTTTTCTAAAAGGTCCTTTTCAGGACTGAGCAATTTCCAGCGCGGCATGTCCCGCTGTTCTCTTGGGTGCGGCACCCTCATCGAGCAGGGGGATGGACACGATCACTGCATTAGGTGTCTGGGCGTCCAGCACACTGAAGCAGCGTTCGTTGACACATCTGCCCGCACTGCGAATCCGAGCTCCACCCCCAGCGGTCGAGTTCAGGAGGAAGAAGTGATGTCATCCGTGCTAACCCGGGGATATGTGCTTCCTGAGGTCGGAGCGCGGTGCAAACCGCGCCCACCCCGGGTGCCATGTTTTTCCCGGGGGTGCATGAGGAGCTGTGTAAAACTTGGAGCGCTCCACTCACGGACCGTTCCGGTGAAACCAGCTCCGGCTCCCTTACTTCCCTCGATGGTGGGGTAGCCAAGGCTACGTCGAGATCCCCCGGGTGGAACGTCCGCCTGCGGTGCACCTGTGCCGCGGACGGCTACCACCTGGGGGGGAATCGGCCACGCCTACCGTCCAAAGCGCGTAAGACTTTGGCATCACTGGTGTCGAAAGCTTACGATGCCGCGGGCCAGGCTGCCTCCTCTCTCTATGCCATGGCCATCCTGCAGGTCCGCCAGGCCAAGGCGTTGAGAGAGCTCCACGAGGGTAAGGCCGACCCGGGTATAATGCAGGATCTCCGTGCCGCCGCTGACAGTGCTCTATGGGCGACCAAGGCGGCGACACGGACCCTGGGTCGGACGATGTCCACGGTAGTGGTCCAGGAGAGTCACCCCCGGCTTTACCTTGCGCAGAAGAGTGACACCAAGGAAGTCCGCTTTCTTGATGCACCCATCTCGCAGGGTGGGTTGTTGGTAACACCGTCGAGGACTGCGCTCAGCAGTTTTTGACGGCGAAGCAGACAGTGGCAATTAGCCACATATCTTCACGCCGCGACTCGGCCGCCTAGGCCTCCGAGATCCCGCGTGACGTCTGCTTCCCGGCAACCCAGGACCCCTTCGACATCGGCTCCGGTTTCTGTGCCCCCACAGGTGGCACCCCGGAAGCGGAGGTCGAGGGGGAAACCTCCACCCCGTCAGCAACCTTCTCCCGAGAAGGGACACTGACGGGAAGACCCCAAGGAGAACAATACCGGGCCCGACCTTCACAGCCACGGCTCTGATCGGTCGGTACGGGACAGGTCCTGCCTCGTCACCAGGACCTGGCGCCCACTTACTCGCAGAGTTTTTCCGTTCTCCCAGGGTGTACTTGCAGCCGATCGCACACTCCACTGGACTGTGCCCGGTGACCCGACCTTACGCCCTGGCGAGGCGTTGGGACGTACACACACGACAGCTGCCACCACTCTCAAACCGACAGTGCGTGCAGCGGTCCCGCCAGGCAGGTAAAAAAGGCGGAGCCAACCTTCCCTCCGGGGACCCCCCGCGACAGAAGGGTAGCTCCGCCAGCCGACGAACCACCCACCATGGGAATGATGAAGCAGACCGTCCCCTTGGTCACCCTGTCACAGTCGCTGGGAGCTCAAGAGCTGCCCACACTGTCTCGCTGACTAATGAGGGCGGTCCGTCTTGGTTACTCGATCCAGTTCGCCAGAGACTCTCCCAAGTTTCTCCCTCTGTCAGGGACGCCTCCGTACTTCGGGTAGAGGTCACCACCCTTCTGGCAAAACAGGCATCGAGTTCGTCCCTCAAAACCAAGATGTTCAGTGGGTCACGACCCGCACTTCATCGTTCCCAGGAAAGATGGTGGGTTGCGCCCCATAGTTCTGCGTACCCTGAACAAAGCACCTTCACAAAGCTGCTGTTCAGGGTGCTCACGCAGAGGCACATCCTGACATCTATCAGGTGTCAGGATTGGTTCGTGGCAATCGACCTGAAGGACGCTTACTTTCATGTCTCGATTCCCCTCGACACCGGCCGTTCCTACGGTTCGCGTTCGAGGGGCGGGCATATCAGTACAGAGTCCTCCCTTTCGGTCTGTCCCTGTCTCCACGGGTCTTCACGAAGATCGTGGAAGCCGCCCTTTCTCCCCTTCGGGAAAAAGGTGTGCGGGTACTAAACTATCTCGACGACTGGCTTATCTTGGCACACTCGCGGGATCTGTTGTGTACACAGAGAGACCTGATGCTCCGGCATCTAGATCGATTGGGATTTCAGGTCAACTGAGAAAAAGAGCAAACTCTCCCTAGTGCAGAGCATCCTCTTTCTCGGTATGGAACTAAACTCTGTCACCATGACGGCGCAGCTGTCCGCAGCACGCGCCCAGTCAGTGTTGAACTGCCTGGAACACTTCAGGCAGTCGGCGGTCCCCCTGAAACACTTTCAGAGGCTCCTGGCATGGCGTCCTCCGCGGGGGTAATACCCCTCGGATTGATGCACATGAGACCGCTCCAACACTGGCTACAGAGTCGAGTTCCGAGGACAGCGTGGCACACCGGCAGCAGGCGCATGGTGATGACGCCCTGCTGCCGACGCACCTAACCCCTTGGTCTTCCATGACCTTCCTCCGAGCGGGGGTTCCCCTCGGGCAGGTTACGAGGCACGTCGTGGTGACGACGGACGCCTCGCTGCAGGGGTGGGGCGCAGTATGCAACGGGCACGCAGTAGCGGGGCCCTGGACGGGCCCCTGTCTGCGCTGGCATATCAATTGCCTAGAGTTGTGGGCTGTGCTGTTGCGCTGAGAAGGCTACGGCCTCTAGTGCGGGGCCAGCACGTGCTGGTCCACCTGGACAGCATGACAGCCGTAGCGTACACGCCAGGGTGGCGTACGCTCACGGCAGCTAACACGACTTGCCCGACGCCTCCTCCTGTGGAGTTAGCAGGTGATCCGCTCCCTGCAGGCCCACACATCCCAGGCGAACTGAACCAGACAGCCGACACGCTCTCTCGTCAGTATACGCCTTGCGGAGAGTGGCGACTCCACCCCCGGTCCAGCTCATTTGGGTGCTGTTCGGACAGGCACAGATAGACCTCTTTGCCTCCCACGACACCACCCATTGTCCGCTTTGGTACTCCCTGACCGAGGCCCCCCTCGGCACGGATGCCCTGGCGCACAGCTGACCGCGGAACGGGCGGAAACACACCTCCCCCCCAGGAGCCTCCTTGCACAGACACTGTGCAAGGTCAGGGAAGAGGAGCACCAAGTGTTATTGGTTACACCACACTGGTCTAACCACACTTGGCTTCAGAGTTGATGCTCTGGACAGCGACTCCCCCTGAACCATTCCCCTGAGAAAGGACCTGCTCTCTCAGGGGAAGGACACGTTCTGGCATCCCAGATCAGACCTCTGGAACACCCATGTCTGGTCTCTAGACGGGACGAGAAGATCCTGAGATGGCTACTCCTCCCCCTCTACGGCAGAGACCATCACCAGGCTAGGGCCCCATCTACTAGGCGGTTACACGCCTCTAGACGGCGCCTCTTTTCGTCCTGGTGTCTCTCTCAACGAGAAAGACCCACTGAGGTGCTCGATCAGGATTGTGTTGTCCTTCTTACGAGACTGGAGACTAACATCTCCCCTCCACACTGAAAGTGTATGTAGTCGCTATCGCCACTCATCACGACTCAGTTGATGGAAAGTTTCTAGGGCAACATGACCTGGTCACCAGGTTCCTAAGGCGCGAGAGGGCGGAATCCGCCTCATCTCCGCTCCATACCCTCTTGGGACCCTAACGTGGGTCCAAGAGCCCCCAGAGGCTCCGATCTTCCTCACCTGAGTAAGACGGCCCCCCTGTTGGCGCTCGCTTCCTTCAAGAGTGTAGGGGACCTCCAAGCATTCTCTGTGTCCCCGGATTGCCTTGAATTCGGCCCTGGTAACTCTCACGTTATCCTGAGACCCAGGCCCGGATACGTGCCCAAAGTTCCCACTACTCCCCATCCGTGTTGTGTCCTGGACCGCACGCAGGGCTTCAGTAGCTCTGACCAGCTCCTTGTCTGTATTGGAGGACAGCAGAAGGGGAAGGCTGTCTCCAAGCAGAGGCTGGCGCACTGGGTCGTGGATGCCGTTACGACGGCATTCCGATCTCAGAATCTCCCATGCCCACGGAGGGCTTACTCCACACGGGGTATAGCCACCTCCTGGGCACTGGCCAGAAGCGCCTCTCTAGCAGACATCTGTAGAGCTGCGGGTTGGGCTACGCCAAACACCTTCGCAAGGGTTAACAACCTTCGCGTAAACCCGGTGTCAGCCCACGTCCTGCGTGGCGACATGTAGGACTGGCATCCGGGGGGGCGTATGCCTGCGAAAGCATCTTCCCACCCTCCAAGAGGTTGGGTCAGTGTGCTATCTACCTTTCTTCTTACCCAATCACATGGCTAAGAAACTGGTACCTCACCAACCTTCCTTCTTACCCAGACACTGGTTAAGAACAGGCATTCCATCCATCACTAAGCAAGCACCCCCTGGGGTTGGCTGGGCAGAGCAGCCTTCCCCCTTAGGCCGAGACACCATATGACCTATCACAGATAGCTCTAACCGGACCTAGTGCTATCGGACGCAGTAACACCCCCCCCGTGGGCTATTCCGTCTCATATACCCTCATGGCAACGGTTCCCACACATGGTAACCCATGAGCTTCCCCAGGTGGACCTCCACCTCGCGGTTAACTACCCAGTCCGCACGTTCCATGCGTTCTCCTCCAAGGACGAGACCATACCTATATCCACCATTTCCCTCCCCACGGGTAGGAGGTGGCCTCTGCAGCGCTTCTCTGATTAAGAGTTGCGCTCACCCGGTGTAAACCCGAGCGGACGGCCTCTCGCCTGTAGAGAGCTAAGGCCCCGTCCGTAAAAGGTACCGGTCAGGGATGTACTCATCTTTTCCCAAGAAAGCTCTGGAACCCCCCGACCACCACACTGGAAGGTTACAGTTTCACGAAGCTTCGAGCTGACACGCCCAGGCTTGTTACCGTCGCTTCGCTGATGTTGTGACGCGATACAGCGTTGTGGCGTTTTCCATAGGTAACCCCATCTGTCGTTCTCGACACAACGTCGAGAGACCGACAGAAAGGGAACGTCTTGGTTACGTATGTAACCTCAGTTCCCTGATGGAGGGAACGAGACGTTGTGTCCCTTATGCCACAAACACGTATCGTATTCTGCTGCAGTCGTGAGAGGCTCTCAGGCTCTTCAGAACAAGAGGTAAATGAATGCTGCAAATTTCATTCGCCAAATTTCATTGGCCTTTTCTATAGTAGTCAGAGTTGATTGGTTCTCAAGGGCGAACCCCATCTGTCTTTCTCGACACAACGTCTCGTTCCCTCCATCAGGGAACTGAGGTTACATACGTAACCAAGACTTCTTCTCGATTTCTTTTGATTGTTATCAGAAATAATCTACAGGCACTCTATGTGAATGTGTACCGGAAGTTAAATTGGGGTCACAAAAGTGTGCATGCGCAGTAACCCTTGTTTATGTTGTTAAGATGAAACCGTCTATATATGTAGTTTATGATAGTCACACAAAAAAAAAAGTTGCAAAATGTATTAAACGTACAGAAAAGAAAATATTTCACATAAGAAAAATAAGTTTTTACAGAATAATATGTGAAAACTCTATTTTGACAAAACTGTCAGATAGTACCTTATAATTACTGTAACCCCCCCATGTTCAAACCAAATCTATGGGGTAATCTTGTAACGTCATCCCCGGAATCAGTTGTCAATCAATTATAGCAGATTTTGTTAAAATACTGTATTTCTTTGATGCTTATGTTCCTTTGTTCTTTCATTTATTTTAGTGCAGACTTCAAATGTAGAAAGAAATATTGTGTTCCTTATTGATGGATCTGATGATGCTAGTCACAGATTCACAGCTATACGAGATTTTGTGGCTAGTTTAGCAGAGACGTTTGATGTTGATAAAGGAAAAGATCAAATTGCTGTTGTGCAGTTCAGTAATACTGCAGCAATCAACTTTAATCTCAGTGCATATTCATCCACTGCTGAAGTGACAGATGCTATACGTAAACTCAAACCAAAAGGAGGAAGGCCACAATATATTGGCCAGGCTCTACAGTTTGTTAGAGACAATGTTTTTTCCTCCGGAGGAACAGATGGTGTCAGTCAAAATCTTGTGCTTGTTGCTGGTGGCAGATCAACAGACTCTCCTCGAAGGCCCGCTATCACGCTCAAGAGTCTTGGGGTATCCATTTTTGCTATTGGGTCAAGGCTGACAGATCCCGTTGAAATGGAGGCCATTTCTTCAAGGAGAGAATATGCTTTTGCTGTACCTGATTTTTCTAACTTAAAAAATGTGCACCAAAGTCTACTGACAAAGCTTACAAAAGTGAGACACATAGTAGACATGGAAGCCGATGGTAAGAATTAAAGTAAATACACATGGTTACATGAGAGACATTTCATGGAAAAAACTGTGTATTGATAATTTGACATTTGATATCAGAGAATTTAATTCGAAATGACGTATAGACCATTCAGAGTTATTTTTGTTTAGTTATATCTGTTTTGTGGCAATGATCTACCAGTTGTGCCACAAAAACATTTTCTGCTAAGACATCACTAAGTTCAATACTTAATGCTATATATTATTTCTCTAAGTAATTCAAAACACACATAATTATAAATTGTTGCCTCTTATCATAAAATGTTGTTATTCCATGCACAGGCATTAAAAGGGATATTGCGTTTCTTGTGGATGGTTCTGATAATACAAGAAGAGGATTTCAAGAAATACGTGATTTTCTGTACAATATTATAACAAATCTCAATGTGGGAATTGATGCGGACAGAATATCAGTAATTCAATACAGCAATGTAGCTTTGGCAAATTTTTACCTAAACTCATTCATAAGGAAGGATGATATATTGAATGCTGTAAAGGTATTAAGCCATAAAGGTGGGAGGCCCCTTAACACAGGATCTGCCCTTCGATATGTAAAGGAAAATATCTTTACAAGTTCATCAGGAAGTAGGCACAAAGAAAGCATCCCTCAAATATTAATTCTGTTGACTAATGGAAGGTCAAGGGACAACATTTCTGAGTCCTCATCGTCTCTTAAAGAAAACGGTGTAGTAATACTAGGAATAGGAGGAAAGGATGCATACTCTGATGAGCTACATAGAATATCATCTGAAAATCATGTGGTGTCATTTGCTGAATTCAGTGAATTACCAAAACTCCAGCCACAGTTACTGGAAGCAATAAAACTAGATCATACTAAAAACAAAAAACCTTTGATGGGTAAGTATAAAAGTAAAAAAAACATTTCATATTTTGGAAGGCATCATAAACCAGTTTTCATGGACCACGTTTTAAAATCATAAAATGAACAGTAATATAAATATCTATCCAATTTTTCTAATCAATAATTGTTTCTTAGCTGATAAGCCAGAGAGAGATGTTGTCTTCCTGCTGGATGGATCTGATGGCAATAAGAATGGGTTCCCAGCAATGAAGGAGTTTGTTCAAAGAATGGTGGAGAGATTGGAGGTAGCTGAGAATAGAGATCGTGTTTCTGTTGTCCAGTACAGCAGGGCCGCAGAGGTTTATTTCTATCTCAACACATACACAACAAAGGAAGACATTATTGACAGTGTAAGAGGACTGACACACAAAGGGGGAAGACCCCTCAACACGGGGGCAGCTCTCCAGTACGTCAAAGACAATGTCTTTACTGCCTCATCTGGCAGCAGACGATTGGAGGGCGTGCAGCAAATACTCATTTTGCTTAGTGGAGGAAGGTCATTTGACAATGTTGACACAGCAGCTTCCTCTCTGAAAACAATCGGAGTCCAGACCTTTGGAATAGGATCGAGGGGCTCTGACAGAGGAGAATTGCAGAGAATTTCATATGATCCTAAATATGCTATATCTGTATCCGACTTCAGTGAGCTTCCAAATGTCCAAGAGCAGCTTCTGGCCTCTGTACAGACTGTTGCAATACCCATCGCTCCAACGTCACCAACTGTTCATGGTATGCAGTGGCATAACTTTTGAACATGCTATGCCTTGTCTTACTAATTGATCTACTTATTTTGTCATGAGCGGCAGGGCCGCAGAATGCCAATGAGGTGTTAACGTAATGTGATATTTGTAAAAAAAAATTATGTTATGGAAATAGCTTGGTGTTAATGAGTCTGTTTTTTTCTCTAGCTGATAACTCCGTACGAAGAAAGGATGTAGTGTTTCTGCTGGATGGTTCAGATGGTACTAGGAATTCTTTCCCAGCTATGCGTAACTTTGTGCAAAGACTAGTTGGGAAATTTAACGTACAGCCAAACCAAGACCGTGTTTCTGTGGTGCAGTACAGTCGAGATTCAGAGGTCCATTTCTACTTGAATACCTACACGACAAAGGACGACATAATTGACAGTGTAAGAGGACTGTTACACAAAGGGGGAAGACCCCTCAACACAGGGGCAGCTCTCCAGTACGTCAGAGACAATGTCTTTACTGCCTCCTCTGGCAGCAGACGATTGGAGGGCGTGCAGCAAATACTCATTTTGCTTAGTGGAGGAAGGTCATTTGACAATGTTGACACGGCAGCTTCCTCTCTGAAAACAATCGGAGTCCAGACCTTTGGAATAGGATCGAGGGGCTCTGACAGCGGAGAATTGCAGAAAATTTCATATGATCCCAATTACGCTATATCTGTTTCCGACTTCAGTGAGCTTCCAAATGTCCAAGAGCAGCTGTTGGACTCTGTAGAGACTGTTGCAATACCTATCGCTCCAACGTCACCAGCTGTTACCAGTATGTGCATGGCAAACATTTACACAAGTTATCTCACATCCTGTTTCCTTTCTGTCTATATTTGAATCTGCTAAGTAGTTGTGAGCAGTGAGGCGATCAGCGACAGCTAAGATAGTCAAAGATTAATGTCGTATTCTAAAGATGTATGAACGTTGTCAAAATAACTTTGCGTTATTGAAGCTGTGCTTGTTTTTCCCTAGCAGATTTCCCCACACTCAGTAAAGACATAGTTTTTCTGCTGGACGGTTCGGATGGCACTAGGAATTCTTTCCCAGCAATGCTTGAGTTTGTACAAAGAGTAGTGGAGAATTTAAACATAGAGCCAAAAAGAGACCGTGTTTCTGTGGTGCAGTTCAGTCGAGACCCCGAGGCCCATTTCTATCTGAATACTTACGCAACAAAAGGGGAGATTCTTAACACAATCAGGGCTCTGGGGCATAGAGGAGGGAGACCCCTCAACACTGGGGTTGCTCTCCAGTATGTGAGGGGCAATGTCTTCGCTGCCTCTGCGGGGAGCAGAAGGCAAGAGGGTGTTCCTCAGGTCCTTATCCTGCTGAGTGGAGGACGTTCAAGCGATAACATAGAAACGCCTGCCACTGCTTTGAAAGAGAGTGGGATTTTGATATTTGGCATAGGCACCAGAAACTCGAGCAGAGAGGTACAGAGAATTGCCAGTGATGCAGCTTATGTACAGTCCATCCTTGAATTCTCTGACCTCCCAAGTGTTCAGCAGCAGTTTATCGACTCGCTCAACAGTGTGCCTGTGAAAGGGATGCAAATGACACCTACTGTTATGGGTACGGTAGATTCTCACACATCTGTAGATAGAGCACACTCAATGTATGTTATAGACATTGAAAATTTTGAACTCTGGCCAAATGCATGTTGGCAGAGTCTTGGAAAATTAGCCTTATACGCCAAGATTATATTTTTCTGTCAAAGACTGTTAGAAATGAATAGCAGAAAGGGTTGGGAATTAATATCCTGTGTGCAGTTGCTGACTACTGCAAGTTACGTCTTTAGAGAATGTCAGGGGAAAGTGTTCTCACAACTCTGTTTTCTGTTTCAATACTCATAGCTGAGCGTAGGATGGCTCGGAAGGATGTAGTGTTCCTGCTGGATGGTTCAGATGCCACTAAGACTTCTTTCCCTTCAATGCTTGAGTTTGTTGAAAGGATGGTGGAGAGATTAAATGTGTCTGACAGGGGAGACCGTCTGTCAGTGGTCCAGTTCAGCAGAGATCCAGAGGCCCATTTCTATCTTAACACATACAAAACAAAGGAAGACATTCTTGATGCTGTCAAGGGTCTTAGGCACAAAGGAGGGAGACCCCTCAACACTGGCGCAGCCTTGCAGTTTGTGAAGGAAAATGTCTTCACTGCCACTTCTGGAAGTAGACGTGTAGATGGTGTGCCTCAGTTACTGATTTTGCTGAGTGGTGGAAGGTCATTTGATAATGTTGAGTCCCCGGCCTCATCCCTGAAGGAGCTTGGGGTGTTGATCTTTGGCATAGGGTCGAGGAGTTCTGACAGCAGAGAACTGCAGAGTATCTCGCATGACCCAAGCTACGCACTCTCAGTGAGTGACTTTGCTGAGCTTTCCGGAGTCCAACGGCAGCTTTTCACTAGCATTAACAGAGTAATTGAAGAGGGTACACCTACAACTACCACAGTTCGGGGTAAGAAGTAATTTTAACTGGCTTGCTGTATTGCCTCTTATATTTAATGGTCGTAGTAAGTTTTGTCTAAATGTTCCTGGGGTTCCAATAAATTGGTTCAAAGGTTCATGCTTTTGTATTTTGATTTCTCTTTCATATTACATAAAAAATGATAGATATCAATATTAAGGTATATCAAATAGAAATAATGACTACAGCAACATCACCATTTAGAAAACATATCGGTGAGTGCATTGATCTGTTTGCTTACAAAGTCCCTCATCTCACTCACATGTTTATTTCTCAGTTGAGGGTCGTAGACCAAGGAGAGATGTTGTCTTCCTGCTGGATGGATCTGATGGCACTAGGAATGGGTTCCCAGATATGAAAGAGTTTGTTCAAAGAATGGTGGAGAGATTGGAGGTAGCTGATAACAGAGATCGTGTTTCTGTGGTCCAATACAGCAGGGACGCAGAGGTTAATTTCCATCTGAACACATACACAACAAAGGACGACATTATTGACAGGGTAAGAGGTCTGAGACATAAAGGGGGAAGACCCCTCAACACGGGGGCAGCTCTCCAGTACGTCAAAGACAATGTCTTTACTGCCTCCTCTGGCAGCAGACGATTGGAGGGTGTGCAGCAAATACTAATTTTGCTTAGTGGAGGAATGTCATTTGACAATGTTGACACGGCAGCTTCCTCTCTGAAAACAATCGGAGTCCAGACCTTTGGAATAGGATCGAGGGGCTCTGACAGCAGAGAATTGCAGAGAATATCATATAATCCCAATTACGCTATATCTGTATCCAACTTCAGTGAGCTTCCAAATGTCCAAGAGCAGCTGCTGGCCTCTGTAGAGACTGTTGCAATACCCATCGCTCCAACGTCACCAACTGTTACCGGTATGCAGTGGTATAACTTTTGAACATGCTATGCCTTGTCTTACTAGTTGATCTACTAATTTTGTCATGAGCGGCAGAGCCTTAGAATGGCAATGTAGTGTTGAAGTAATGTGATATTTGTAAAAATATGGGTGTTATGGAAATAACTTGGTGTTAATGAGGCTGTTTTTTCCTCTAGCTGATTACACCATACCAAAAAAGGATATAGTGTTTCTGCTGGACGGTTCAGATGGTACTAGGAATTCTTTCCCAGCTATGCGTGACTTTGTGCAAAGACTAGTTGGGAAATTTAACGTACAGCCAAACAGAGACCGTGTTTCTGTGGTACAGTACAGTCAGGGATTCAGAGGTCAATTTCCATCTGAATACATACACAACAAAGGAAGACATTATTGACAGTGTAAGAGGTCTGAGACACAAAGGGGGAAGACCCCTCAACACAGGGGCAGCTCTCCAGTACGTCAGAGACAATGTCTTTACTGCCTCCTCTGGCAGCAGACGATTGGAGGGCGTGCAGCAAATACTCATTTTGCTTAGTGGAGGAAGGTCATTTGACAATGTTGACACGGCAGCTTCCTCTCTGAAAACAATCGGAGTCCAGACCTTTGGAATAGGATCGAGGGGCTCTGACAGCAGAGAATTGCAGAAAATTTCATATGATCCCAATTACGCTATATCTGTGTCCGACTTCAGTGAGCTTCCAAATGTCCAAGAGCAGCTGCTGGCCTCTGTAGAGACTGTTGCAATACCCATCGCTCCAACGTCACCAACTGTTACCGGTATGCAGTGGTATAACTTTTGAACATGCTATGCCTTGTCCTACTAGTTGATCTACTAATTTTGTCATGAGCGGCAGAGCCTTAGAATGGCAATGTAGTGTTGAATTAATGTGATATTTGTAAAAATTTTTTATGTTATGGAAATAACTTGGTGTTAATGAGGCTGTTTTTCCTCTAGCTGATTACACCATACCAAAAAAGGATATAGTGTTTCTGCTGGATGGCTCAGATGGTACTAGGAATTCTTTCCCAGCTATGCGTGACTTTGTGCAAAGACTAGTTGGGAAATTTAACGTACAGCCAAACAGAGACCGTGTTTCTGTGGTCCAATACAGCAGGGACGCAGAGGTCAATTTCCATCTGAATACATACACAACAAAGGAAGACATTATTGACAGTGTAAGAGGTCTGAGACACAAAGGGGGAAGACCCCTCAACACAGGGGCAGCTCTCCAGTACGTCAGAGACAATGTCTTTACTGCCTCCTCTGGCAGCAGACGATTGGAGGGCGTGCAGCAAATACTCATTTTGCTTAGTGGAGGAAGATCATTTGACAATGTTGACACGGCAGCTTCCTCTCTAAAAACAATCGGAGTCCAGACCTTTGGAATAGGATCGAGGGGCTCTGACAGCGGAGAATTGCAGAAAATTTCATATGATCCCAATTACGCTATATCTGTATCCGACTTCAGTGAGCTTCCAAATGTCCAAGAGCAGCTGCTGGCCTCTGTAGAGACTGTTGCAATACCCATCGCTCCAACGTCACCAACTGTTACCGGTATGCAGTGGTATAACTTTTGAACATGCTATGCCTTGTCCTACTAGTTGATCTACTAATTTTGTCATGAGTGGCAGAGCCTTAGAATGGCAATGTAGTGTTGAATTAATGTGATATTTGTAAATAATTTTTTATGTTATGGAAATAACTTGGTGTTAATGAGGCTGTTTTTTCCTCTAGCTGATTACACCATACCAAAAAAGGATATAGTGTTTCTGCTGGATGGTTCAGATGGTACTAGGAATTCTTTCCCAGCTATGCGTGACTTTGTGCAAAGACTAGTTGGGAAATTTAACGTACAGCCAAACAGAGACCGTGTTTCTGTGGTACAGTACAGTCGAGATTCAGAGGTCCATTTCTACCTTAATACCTACACGACGAAGGAAGACATTATTGACAGTGTAAGAGGACTGACACACAAAGGGGGAAGACCCCTTAACACAGGGGCAGCTCTCCAGTACGTCATTGACAATGTCTTTACTGCCTCCTCTGGCAGCAGACGATTGGAGGGCGTGCAGCAAATACTCATTTTGCTTAGTGGAGGAAGGTCATTTGACAATGTTGACACGGCAGCTTCCTCTCTGAAAACAATCGGAGTCCAGACCTTTGGAATAGGATCGAGGGGCTCTGACAGCGGAGAATTGCAGAAAATTTCATATGATCCCAATTACGCTATATCTGTGTCCGACTTCAGTGAGCTTCCAAATGTCCAAGAGCAGCTGCTGGCCTCTGTAGAGACTGTTGCAATAGCCATCGCTCCAACGTCACCAACTATTACCGGTATGCAGTGGTATAACTTTTGAACATGCTATGCCTTGTCTTACTAGTTGATCTACTAATTTTGTCATGAGCGGCAGAGCCTTAGAATGGCAATGTAGTGTTGAATTAATGTGATATTTGTAAAGATTTTTTTATGTTATGGAAATAACTTGGTGTTAATGAGGCTGTTTTTTCCTCTAGCTGATTACACCATACCAAAAAAGGATATAGTGTTTCTGCTGGATGGCTCAGATGGTACTAGGAACTCTTTCCCAGCTATGCGTGACTTTGTGCAAAGACTAGTTGGGAAATTTAACGTACAGCCAAACAGAGACCGTGTTTCTGTGGTCCAATACAGCAGGGACGCAGAGGTCAATTTCCATCTGAATACATACACAACAAAGGAAGACATTATTGACAGTGTAAGAGGTCTGAGACACAAAGGGGGAAGACCCCTCAACACAGGGGCAGCTCTCCAGTACGTCAGAGACAATGTCTTTACTGCCTCCTCTGGCAGCAGACGATTGGAGGGCGTGCAGCAAATACTCATTTTGCTTAGTGGAGGAAGGTCATTTGACAATGTTGACACGGCAGCTTCCTCTCTGAAAACAATCGGAGTCCAGACCTTTGGAATAGGATCGAGGGGCTCTGACAGCGGAGAATTGCAGAAAATTTCATATGATCCCAATTACGCTATATCTGTGTCCGACTTCAGTGAGCTTCCAAATGTCCAAGAGCAGCTGCTGGCCTCTGTAGAGACTGTTGCAATAGCCATCGCTCCAACGTCACCAACTATTACCGGTATGCAGTGGTATAACTTTTGAACATGCTATGCCTTGTCTTACTAGTTGATCTACTAATTTTGTCATGAGCGGCAGAGCCTTAGAATGGCAATGTAGTGTTGAATTAATGTGATATTTGTAAAGATTTTTTTATGTTATGGAATTAACTTGGTGTTAATGAGGCTGTTTTTTCCTCTAGCTGATTACACCATACCAAAAAAGGATATAGTGTTTCTGCTGGATGGCTCAGATGGTACTAGGAACTCTTTCCCAGCTATGCGTGACTTTGTGCAAAGACTAGTTGGGAAATTTAACGTACAGCCAAACAGAGACCGTGTTTCTGTGGTCCAATACAGCAGGGACGCAGAGGTCAATTTCCATCTGAATACATACACAACAAAGGAAGACATTATTGACAGTGTAAGAGGACTGACACACAAAGGGGGAAGACCCCTCAAAACAGGGGCAGCTCTCCAGTACGTCAGAGACAATGTCTTTACTGCCTCTCTGGCAGCAGACGATTGGAGGGCGTGCAGCAAATACTCATTTTGCTTAGTGGAGGAAGGTCATTTGACAATGTTGACACGGCAGCTTCCTCTCTGAAAACAATCGGAGTCCAGACCTTTGGAATAGGATCGAGGGGCTCTGACAGCAGGAGAATTGCAGAAAATTTCATATGATCCCAATTACGCTATATCTGTATCCGACTTTAGTGAGCTTCCAAATGTCCAAGAGCAGCTGCTGGCCTCTGTAGAGACTGTTGCAATACCCATCGCTCCAACGTCACCAACTGTTACCGGTATGCAGTGGTATAACTTTTGAACATGCTATGCCTTGTCCTACTAGTTGATCTACTAATTTTGTCATGAGTGGCAGAGCCTTAGAATGGCAATGTAGTGTTGAATTAATGTGATATTTGTAAATAATTTTTTATGTTATGGAAATAACTTGGTGTTAATGAGGCTGTTTTCTCCTCTAGCTGATTACACCATACCAAAAAAGGATATAGTGTTTCTGCTGGATGGCTCAGATGGTACTAGGAACTCTTTCCCAGCTATGCGTGACTTTGTGCAAAGACTAGTTGGGAAATTTAACGTACAGCCAAACAGAGACCGTGTTTCTGTGGTCCAATACAGCAGGGACGCAGAGGTCAATTTCCATCTGAATACATACACAACAAAGGAAGACATTATTGACAGTGTAAGAGGTCTGAGACACAAAGGGGGAAGACCCCTCAACACAGGGGCAGCTCTCCAGTACGTCAGAGACATTGTCTTTACTGCCTCCTCTGGCAGCAGACGATTGGAGGGCGTGCAGCAAATACTCATTTTGCTTAGTGGAGGAAGGTCATTTGACAATGTTGACACGGCAGCTTCCTCTCTGAAAACAATCGGAGTCCAGACCTTTGGAATAGGATCGAGGGGCTCTGACAGAGGAGAATTGCAGAAAATTTCATATTATCCCAATTACGCTATATCTGTATCCGACTTTAGTGAGCTTCCAAATGTCCAAGAGCAGCTGCTGGCCTCTGTAGAGACTGTTGCAATACCCATCGCTCCAACGTCACCAACTGTTACCGGTATGCAGTGGTATAACTTTTGAACATGCTATGCCTTGTCCTACTAGTTGATCTACTAATTTTGTCATGAGTGGCAGAGCCTTAGAATGGCAATGTAGTGTTGAATTAATGTGATATTTGTAAAGATTTTTTTATGTTATGGAATTAACTTGGTGTTAATGAGGCTGTTTTTTCCTCTAGCTGATTACACCATACCAAAAAAGGATATAGTGTTTCTGCTGGATGGCTCAGATGGTACTAGGAACTCTTTCCCAGCTATGCGTGACTTTGTGCAAAGACTAGTTGGGAAATTTAACGTACAGCCAAACAGAGACCGTGTTTCTGTGGTCCAATACAGCAGGGACGCAGAGGTCAATTTCCATCTGAATACATACACAACAAAGGAAGACATTATTGACAGTGTAAGAGGTCTGAGACACAAAGGGGGAAGACCCCTCAACACAGGGGCAGCTCTCCAGTACGTCAGAGACAATGTCTTTACTGCCTCCTCTGGCAGCAGACGATTGGAGGGCGTGCAGCAAATACTCATTTTGCTTAGTGGAGGAAGGTCATTTGACAATGTTGACACGGCAGCTTCCTCTCTGAAAACAATCGGAGTCCAGACCTTTGGAATAGGATCGAGGGGCTCTGACAGCGGAGAATTGCAGAAAATTTCATATGATCCCAATTACGCTATATCTGTGTCCGACTTCAGTGAGCTTCCAAATGTCCAAGAGCAGCTGCTGGCCTCTGTAGAGACTGTTGCAATAGCCATCGCTCCAACGTCACCAACTATTACCGGTATGCAGTGGTATAACTTTTGAACATGCTATGCCTTGTCTTACTAGTTGATCTACTAATTTTGTCATGAGCGGCAGAGCCTTAGAATGGCAATGTAGTGTTGAATTAATGTGATATTTGTAAAATTTTTTATGTTATGGAAATAACTTGGTGTTAATGAGGCTGTTTTTTCCTCTAGCTGATTACACCATACCAAAAAAGGATATAGTGTTTCTGCTGGATGGCTCAGATGGTACTAGGAACTCTTTCCCAGCTATGCGTGACTTTGTGCAAAGACTAGTTGGGAAATTTAACGTACAGCCAAACAGAGACCGTGTTTCTGTGGTCCAATACAGCAGGGACGCAGAGGTCAATTTCCATCTGAATACATACACAACAAAGGAAGACATTATTGACAGTGTAAGAGGACTGACACACAAAGGGGGAAGACCCCTAAAAACAGGGGCAGCTCTCCAGTACGTCAGAGACAATGTCTTTACTGCCTCCTCTGGCAGCAGACGATTGGAGGGCGTGCAGCAAATACTCATTTTGCTTAGTGGAGGAAGGTCATTTGACAATGTTGACACGGCAGCTTCCTCTCTGAAAACAATCGGAGTCCAGACCTTTGGAATAGGATCGAGGGGCTCTGACAGAGGAGAATTGCAGAAAATTTCATATGATCCCAATTACGCTATATCTGTGTCCGACTTCAGTGAGCTTCCAAATGTCCAAGAGCAGCTGCTGGCCTCTGTAGAGACTGTTGCAATAGCCATCGCTCCAACGTCACCAACTATTACCGGTATGCAGTGGTATAACTTTTGAACATGCTATGCCTTGTCTACTAGTTGATCTACTAATTTTGTCATGAGCGGCAGAGCCTTAGAATGGCAATGTAGTGTTGAATTAATGTGATATTTGTAAAGATTTTTTTATGTTATGGAATAACTTGGTGTTAATGAGGCTGTTTTTTCCTCTAGCTGATTACACCATACCAAAAAAGGATATAGTGTTTCTGGATGGCTCAGATGGTACTAGGAACTCTTTCCCAGCTATGCGTGACTTTGTGCAAAGACTAGTTGGGAAATTTAACGTACAGCCAAACAGAGACCGTGTTTCTGTGGTCCAATACAGCAGGGACGCAGAGTTCAGTTCCATCTGAACACATACAAACAAAGGAAGACATTATTGACAGTGTAAGAGGACTGACACAAAGGGGGAAGAAGACCCTCAACACAGGGGCAGCTCTCCAGTACGTCAGAGACAATGTCTTTACTGCCTCCTCTGCAGACGATTGGAGGGCGTGCAGCAAATACTCATTTTGCTTAGTGGAGGAAGGTCATTTGACAATGTTGACACGGCAGCTTCCTCTCTGAAAACAATCGGAGTCCAGACCTTTGGAATAGGATCGGGGCTCTGACAGCGGAGAATTGCAGAAAATTTCATATGATCCCAATTACGCTATATCTGTGTCCGACTTCAGTGAGCTTCCAAATGTCCAAGAGCAGCTGCTGGCCTCTGTAGAGACTGTTGCAATAGCCATCGCTCCAACGTCACCAACTATTACCGGTATGCAGTGGTATAACTTTTGAACATGCTATGCCTTGTCTTACTAGTTGATCTACTAATTTTGTCATGAGCGGCAGAGCCTTAGAATGGCAATGTAGTGTTGAATTAATGTGATATTTGTAAAGATTTTTTTATGTTATGGAAATAACTTGGTGTTAATGAGGCTGTTTTTTCCTCTAGCTGATTACACCATACCAAAAAAGGATATAGTGTTTCTGCTGGATGGCTCAGATGGTACTAGGAACTCTTTCCCAGCTATGCGTGACTTTGTGCAAAGACTAGTTGGGAAATTTAACGTACAGCCAAACAGAGACCGTGTTTTCTGTGGTCCAATACAGCAGGGACGCAGAGGTCAGTTTCCATCTGAACATACACAACAAAGGAAGACATTATTGACAGTGTAAGAGGTCTGAGACACAAAGGGGGAAGACCCCTCAACACAGGGGCAGCTCTCCATTACGTCAGAGACAATGTCTTTACTGCCTCCTCTGGCAGCAGACGATTGGGGGCGTGCAGCAAATACTCATTTTGCTTAGTGGAGGAAGGTCATTTGACAATGTTGACACGGCAGCTTCCTCTCTGAAAAACAATCGGAGTCCAGACCTTTGGAATAGGATCGAGGGGCTCTGACAGCGGAGAATTGCAGAAAATTTCATATGATCCCAATTACGCTATATCTGTGTCCGACTTCAGTGAGCTTCCAAATGTCCAAGAGCAGCTGCTGGCCTCTGTAGAGACTGTTGCAATAGCCATCGCTCCAACGTCACCAACTGTTACCGGTATGCAGTGGTATAACTTTTGAACATGCTATGCCTTGTCTACTAGTTGATCTACTAATTTTGTCATGAGCGGCAGAGCCTTAGAATGGCAATGTAGTGTTGAATTAATGTGATATTTGTAAAGATTTTTTATGTTATGGAAATAACTTGGTGTTAATGAGGCTGTTTTTTCCTCTAGCTGATTACACCATACCAAAAAAGGATATAGTGTTTCTGCTGGATGGCAGATGGTACTAGGAACTCTTTCCCAGCTATGCGTGACTTTGTGCAAAGACTAGTTGGGAAATTTAACGTACAGCCAAACAGAGACCGTGTTTCTGTGGTCCAATACAGCGGACAGAGGTCATTTCCACCTGAATACCACACACAAGGAAGACATTATTGACAGTGTAAGAGGACTGACACACAAAGGGGGAAGACCCCTCAAAACAGGGGCAGCTCTCCAGTACGTCAGAGACAATGTCTTTACTGCCTCCTCTGGCAGCAGACGATTGGAGGGCGTGCAGCAAATACTCATTTTGCTTAGTGGAGGAAGGTCATTTGACAATGTTGACACGGCAGCTTCCTCTCTGAAAACAATCGGAGTCCAGACCTTTGGAATAGGATCGAGGGGCTCTGACAGCGGAGAATTGCAGAAAATTTCATATGATCCCAATTACGCTATATCTGTGTCCGACTTCAGTGAGCTTCCAAATGTCCAAGAGCAGCTGCTGGCCTCTGTAGAGACTGTTGCAATAGCCATCGCTCCAACGTCACCAACTATTACCGGTATGCAGTGGTATAACTTTTGAACATGCTATGCCTTGTCTTACTAGTTGATCTACTAATTTTGTCATGAGCGGCAGAGCCTTAGAATGGCAATCTAGTGTTGAATTACTGTGATATTTGTAAAGATTTTTTTATGTTATGGAAATAACTTGGTGTTAATGAGGCTGTTTTTTCCTCTAGCTGATTACACCATACCAAAAAAGGATATAGTGTTTCTGCTGGATGGCTCAGATGGTACTAGGAACTCTTTCCCAGCTATGCGTGACTTTGTGCAAAGACTAGTTGGGAAATTTAACGTACAGCCAAACAGAGACCGTGTTTCTGTGGTCCAATACAGCAGGGACGCAGAAGTCAGTTTCCATCTGAACACATACACAACAAAGGAAGACATTATTGACAGTGTAAGAGGTCTGAGACACAAAGGGGGAAGACCCCTCAACACAGGGGCAGCTCTTCAGTACGTCAGAGACAATGTCTTTACTGCCTCCTCTGGCAGCAGACGATTGGAGGGCGTGCAGCAAATACTCATTTTGCTTAGTGGAGGAAGGTCATTTGACAATGTTGACACGGCAGCTTCCTCTCTGAAAACAATCGGAGTCCAGACCTTTGGAATTGGATCGAGGGGCTCTGACAGAAGAGAATTGGAGAGAATTTCATATGATCCCAGTTATATTATGTCTCTGACCGACTTCAGTGAGCTTCCAAATGTCCAAGAACAGCTGCTGGCCTCTGTAGAGACTGTTGCAATACCCATAGCTCCAACGTCACCAAATGTTACCGGTATGTGCATGGCAAACATTTACACGAGTTATCTCACATCCTGTTTCCTTTCTGTCTATATTTGAATCTGCTGAGTAGTTGTGAGCAGTGGGCCAATAGTAAAATAGTAATGTCATATTCTAAAGATGTATGAACGTTGTCAAAATTACTTTGCGTTGTTGAAGCTCTGCTTGTTTTTCCCTAGCAGATTTCCGCACACTCAGAAAAGACATAGTTTTTCTGCTGGACGGTTCGGATGGCACTAGGAATTCTTTCCCAGCAATGCTTGAGTTTGTGCAAAGAGTAGTCGAGAATTTAAGCATAGAGGCAAAAAGAGACCGTGTTTCTGTGGTGCAGTACAGTCGAGACCCCGAGGCCCATTTCTATCTGAAAACTTACACAACAAAGGGGGAGATTCTTAACACAATCAGGCGTCTGGAGCACAGAGGAGGGAGACCCCCTCAATACTGGTGCGGCTCTCCAGTATGTGAAGGGCAATGTCTTCGCTGCCTCTGCGGGGAGCAGCAGGCAAGAGGGTGTTCCTCAGGTCCTTATCCTACTCAGTGGAGGACGTTCAAGCGATAACATAGATACGCCTGCCACTGCTTTGAAAGAGAGTGGGATTTTGATATTTGGCATAGGCACCAGAAATTCGAGCAGAGAGGTACAGAGAATTGCCAGTGATGCAGCTTATGTACAGTCCATCCTTGAATTCTCTGACCTTCCAAGTGTTCAGCAGCAGTTTATCGACTCGCTCAACAGTGTGACTGTTCAAGGGATGCAAATGACACCTACTGTTATGGGTAAAGGTAGATTCTCACACATCTGTAGATAGAGCACACTCAATGTATGTTATAGACGTTGCACAATTTTGAACTCTGGCCAATTGCATGTTGGCAGAGTCTTGGAAAATAAGCCTCACACGCCAAGGTTATGAACTTCTGTCAAAGACTTTTAGAAATGAAGAGTAGAAAGGGTGGGGAATTAATTTCCTGTGTGCAGTTACTGACTACTGCAAGATACATCTTTAGAGAATGTCAGGGGAAAGTGTTCTCACAACTATGTTTTCTATTTCAATACGCATAGCTGAACGTAGGATGGCTCGAAAGGATGTAGTGTTCTTGCTGGATGGTTCAGATGCCACTAGGACTTCTTTCCCTTTGATGCTTGATTTTGTTGAAAGGATGGTGGAGAGATTAAAAGTGTCTGACAGGAGAGACCGTGTGTCAGTGGTCCAGTTCAGCAGAGATCCAGAGGCCCATTTCTATCTTAACACATACACGACAAAGGAAGACATTCTTGATGCTGTCAAGGGTCTGAGGCACAAAGGAGGGAGACCCCTCAACACTGGCGCAGCCTTGCAGTTTGTGAAGGAAAATGTCTTTACTGCCTCTTCTGGAAGTAGACGTGTAGATGGTGTGCCTCAGTTACTGATTTTGCTGAGTGGTGGAAGGTCAGTTGATAATGTTGAGTCCCCGGCATCATCCCTGAAGGAGCTTGGGGTGTTGATCTTTGGCATAGGGTCGAGGAGTTCTGACAGCAGAGAACTGCAGAGTATCTCGCATGACCCAAGCTACGCACTCTCAGTGAGTGACTTTGCTGAGCTTCCCGGAGTCCAACGGCAGCTTTTCACTAGCATTAACAGAGTAATTGAAGAGGGTACGCCTACAACTACCACTGTTCAGGGTAAGAAGTAATCCTAACTGGCTTGCTGTATTGCCTCTTAGATGTAATGGTCGTAGTACGTTTTGTCTTAAATGTTCCTGTAGTTCCAATGAATTGGTTTAAAGGTTCATGCTTGTGTATTTTCATTTCTCTTTCATATGACATAAAAAATGATATATATAAATATTAAGGTATTTCAAATAAAAATATTGTGTCAACAACACCATTTAGAAAACATAACTTTGAGTGCATTGAGCGGATTGTTTACAATGTCCCTCATCTTACTCACATGTTTATTTCTCAGTTGAGGGTCGTAGACCAAGGAGAGATATAGTCTTCCTGCTGGATGGATCTGATGGGACTAGCAATGGGTTCTCAGCAATGAAAGAATTTGTTCAAAGAATGGTCGAGAGATTGGAAGTAGCTGAGAACAGAGATCGTGTTTCTGTGGTCCAATACAGCAGGGACGCAGAGGTTAATTTCCATCTCAACACATACATGACAAAGGAAGACATTATTGACAGTGTAAGAGGTCTGAGACACAAAGGGGGAAGACCCCTCAACACGGGATCAGCTCTCCAGTACGTCAGAGACAATGTCTTTACTGCTTCCTCCGGCAGCAGACGTTTGGAGGGTGTGCCACAAATACTTATTTTGCTTAGTGGAGGAAGGTCATTTGACAATGTTGACACAGCAGCTTCCTCTCTGAAAGAAATCGGAGTCCAGACCTTTGGAATCGGATCGAGGGGCTCTGACAGCAGGGAATTGCAGAGAATTTCATATGATCCCAATTACGCTATATCTGTGTCCGACTTCAGTGAGCTTCCAAATGTCCAAAACCAGCTGCTCGCCTCTGTGCAGACTGTTGCAATACCCATCACTCCAACGTCACCAACTGTTACCGGTATGCCGTGGTAGAACTTTTCAACATGCTATGCCTTGTCTTACTAGTTGATCTTCTTAATTTGCCATGAGCGGCATAGCCAGATAAAGCCAATGAGATGGTGAAGTAATGTGATATTTGTAAAGATGTTTTAATGTTATGGAAATAGATTGGGGTTAATGAGGCTGTTTTTTCCTCTAGCTGATTACACCGTACTTAGAAAGGACATAGTGTTTCTGCTGGATGGTTCAGAAGGCACTAGGAATAATTTCCCAGCTATGCGTGACTTTGTGCAAAAAGTAGTGGGAAAATTAAACGTAGGGGAAAACAGAGACCGTGTTTCTGTTGTGCAGTACAGCAGAGACGCAGAGGTCAATTTCCATCTTAACACATACACAACAAAGGACGACATTATTGCCAGTGTAAGAGGACTGAGACACAAAGGGGGAAGACCCCTCAACACAGGGGCAGCTCTCCAGTACGTAAGAGACAATGTCCTTACTGCCTCCTCTGGCAGCCGACGACTGGAGGGTGTGGCGCAAATACTCATTTTGCTTAGTGGAGGAAGGTCATTTGACAATGTTGACACAGCAGCTTCCTCTTTGAAAGAGCTTGGAATTTTGACCTTCGCTGTTGGATTGAGGGGCTCTAATAGCAGAGAATTGCAGCAAATCTCTCATGATCCTGAATTCTTACTCTTGGTGAGAGACTTCTCTTTCCTTCCCAGTATCCTTGAACAACTTTTCAAAAACATTAAATTGGCAGCTTTGAGTTCTACACCCATCTTGCCCACAATTATTGGTAAGTATGAGACTTAATATTTTTTCTAATCAATTTCATTCGTCATCTTGTGACATCTTATATAAATTATATTTATCCGTCATATCTTATCTTTTCGTGTGTGTCGTTTAGTGTCTGAGTGCACAAAAAAAGTTGTGGTCGTCTTTAATTCCGTGTTCTGACCTACTTTCAAGAGAATCAGAATATTGGATGAGATAAATAGTGGTTGTGGCCTGTGTTTTTATAATAAACACTGCAATATTCCATGATTTCATGGAGACTAAAGAGCAACACAGTTATAGTAATTTGATTTTAAATAGTCAACTATTAATAGGACTATTATGTGCATATGTATAGAAGTACATATATTGGTGTTCTTATGTTTTGTATATGGCCATACATAATATTTCAGATTATGTGGTTTGCATACAGGTAAGTGTGCTCTTACCTTTATATAAGTGAAAAGTTAAGTGATATGGTAATACCCCAGGAACAACACAAAACACTCTAGATAGCATAGCTCAATATTTTAAAATCACAGACCACCACAACATCCCAGCATCACAGCAAGTTCTTCAATGGCTGGTTCCTAAATCATTTCAAAATGTCAGTTTATTCTTTCTTCTGTCATTTTTATTATTGTTATTTCCATGCAACTACGTGTGTCTTTAATTGAGAGGTGCATTATATCCTACTGTAATTGGTGTGCAATTACTGTGTCCTTAATTTTATGCATGTAGGTACTAGGCTATGCTCCATCATGTCTTATCGTGTCAACCCTGGTGGTACAGTTTTTTCACTATCTTTACAGACTCATAGATAGTTTATCAAATGGTAAAGTCAGTGTCTACAGAACAACCATCACTACTTGCTACTACAATTATCCTATTGTCCTAAATACTGACCACTAAAGTGATATTTGTTTCTCTGCTTTGCAGTTTAAGTGTTGTCTGTGCAGTATGCATGTAAAGGCTTTACAAAAAATTAAAATTAAATTGACTTTCTAGCTTTGCACTTAATGCTTTTGTTGCTACTTGTGGTGTGTTTGTTTTGTTGTTTTGTTTTGCATATGTTTTACATTTGTCTATTTCTCAAGTCCAATAAAGTTTTAATCATGTATTTTTTACCTTTATTTCAGGGGTCTCTCAAGGACCCAAGAAGGACATTGTCTTTGTGATCGATGGTTCTGATGATGTTGGCAGGGAGTTTGCAATTATCCAGGAGTTTTTAAGAAAAGTTGTGGAGAATCTTAATATTGGTGAGAACAAGATAAGAGTAGGTGTGGTGCAGTATGGAGATAATCCATATGCAGACATATATCTTAACTCTCATAAGACCAAAGAAGGTGTTCTAAATGGCATCAAGGAACTCAGACAAAGAGGAGGGATACAGCGCAACCTTGGGCGAGCCATAGACTTAGTTAGTCGGGATGTTCTGACTTCTGGACGTGGTGGAAGAAAACAGGAGGGGGTTCCTCAATTCGTTGTGGTGGTTTCAGGAGGAAAATCAACAGACAATATAAGAACACCTGCAAGAGCTCTGAAACAGTCAGGAATTGTCCCATTTGGAATAGGGACAAGGGAGGTTGACGCTCAGGAATTGGAAGTTATCGCTTATGTCCCCAGATTTGCCTTTTCAGTTGATGACTTGCCTGGTCTTTATACCGTTCGGGACACACTCATCACCACACTGACTGAACTATCAAGTGAAGAGCTGGCCAGACTACGTCCTTATTTCCCTACAGGAACAGGTACTTGCAATTATCTTATGAATATTTTATTTATTTGTTTTTATTGTATTTTATTATTTATTTTATTATTTTTTTTTATAGATGTGCTACAAGAGATATGCATATCAAGTTTTCAATTGATTCAGCTCATCATAGAATGAACTGCTGTTATGATGAATAATATTGTAAAAACATAATTGTCAGTTTCCACATTTGAAGTGATTCCCACAGCAATTTGTGATTGTACAGGTCAAGGAAAATATAAGTGATGAAGTGATGGGTGGTGTGATTGATTCTCTTACTCTTTCGGCTCTAACTGTCATCCCTTTTTAAAACAGGGGTTGTAATTCCAACAATTCGCCCTGGAGATAAGAGGGATGTTGTGTTCCTCATTGATAGCACTACAAAGATGCGCAGTGAGTTCCCTGCAATAAGAGACATGGTTAAGCGAGTAGTGGATAAGTTAGATGTGGGTCTGGACAGCGTGAGGGTTTCTGTGGTGCAGTATAGTGATGATCCAAAACTGGAGTTTCTCCTAAATGAGCACTCCACAAAGGAGGAAGTTCGCCAGGCAATACAAAGAATGAGAAGTAAAGGAGGCAATCGGCTTAATACTGGACAAGCTCTGGATTTTGTCTCCAAGAACATCTATCAAAGATCTGCTGGTAGTCGTGTCGAGGAGGGTGTGCCACAGTTTCTCATCCTAGTGACTGGAGGAAAGTCAAATGATGATGTATCTAGCTCTGCCCAGCAGCTGAAGTCAATTCGTGTTGCCCCCCTGGCAGTTGGAGCACATACTGCGGATGCAGAGGAGCTAAAACTAATTTCCTTCCGTCCTGAACTAGCCTACACGATCCAAAGCTTCCAGCAGCTACCTAGGGTGGAGCAAGAGCTTTTGAATAAAGTCAGTACCATGACTAGTAAAGAAATTTCGGAACCTCCTATACCTGGAGGTAACTTGTTCTTATTTTATTTTAAGATTAGAATTATATTTATTTATTTATTGTTATTATTTTATAATGTTCAACATTAGCAATGTATTTTAATTTGAACTCTCTCCTTGCTTAGGGGTCACACTTATATTCTTTCTCATTAAAAGTGACCAAACACCTAAAATATTTTATTCAGTGACATCAGTGTAATATATTTCTGCTTTATTTTTCTTAAATATTTCATTAATGTTCTGTTTTTCCATTCAGTATCAATGGAAAGTATCAGTCATTTTTTCTTAAGTCCATTCATTTGTTATGAGCTTTTTCAGATCACATTAGCCTTTTCAATTCACATATATTATACATTTTTGTGTTCAAATAGCAAATGCCACAAAAGTCACCAAGTTTCAGTGAAAATTTACTTGTATCCCTTCCATTTTCTATTCTGGCTGACTGAGAACCACAGGTGTGATTGTTTTAAAGGAACATTTAGCCTTTTCAATCACATCCATGATGTTTAGTATCATTGGGGTTAAGTAAAACATAATAATTAAAAATGTAACATTTTCCGATCAAAAGTGACCAAGGATTACCAAGGGTTAAACAACACCAATATTAATCGTATTCTTTATTTTTGTTACTTATCAGTTCCAGACCTCAATCTTGGAAGAAAGGATATTATATTCCTCATTGATGGCTCTGAAATTGTCGGACAAAATGGTGTCGCTCACATCCGTGACTTTATCTACAAAGTGGTTGAAAAGCTCAATGTGAATCCTGACCAAGTTCGTGTGGCTGTGGTACAGTATGGAGAAAGAACTAAAACTGAATTCTCTCTAAACTCCCACAACAACAAGCAGTCCGTCCTTGCTGCCATCAAGAGACTACGTCATATGGGTGGGCGTGGTGCCGACCTAGGTGAAGCTATAAAGTATGTGATCCGAAATGAGCTCCAAGCCTCTGCTGGGATGCGCCCAGCAGAGGCTTCCCAGCATTTGGTGGTGCTCACTGGTGGAAGATCAACTTCTGATGTATCTGAATACGGCCAGATTCTCAAAAACTCTCGGGTCAACTGTATAGGTATTGGTACAGAGAATGCAGATGCCAGACAGTTGACACAGATTGCAACCAGCCCCGATGACTTCCTCCAGGTGTCAACTTTCCCAAGTCTTCCAAACATACAGAACCAGTTTATAGCCAGACTGAATGGAACCATTCCAGAGATACCTACTGAAGACTCGGGTAAGTGAACAATTAATGTAATATATTTTTTTTGGCATGTTAGTGGGATATATTACAGATCATTTTATTCTTTTTTGTCTCATCTCTCTAGGTCCTGACCTCCCGAAGGCTAAAGCTGCTGATATTGTCTTTTTGGTTGACGGCTCAATGAATCTTGGCAGGGCCAATTTCAAAGAGGTCTTGGATTTCGTTGTTAATTTAATTGATCTGTTTTACACGGAGAGAGACGACCTTCGGATCGGTCTAGCACATTATGCTGCAGATGTGACAGACGTCTTCCACCTCAATACCTACAAAAATAAGGACGACATCATCAGTGCCATATCCCAAACAGATTACAAGGGAGGTCGAGAAATTAGAACAGGCAATGCCATCCGCCACGTCCAGCAAACACACTTTGTTAAAGAAAGAGGCAGTCGGAAAGATGAAGGCATTCCACAGATTCTGATGGTGATCCCTGGTGGACGGTCCAAGGATGATGGCAAGTCAGCAGCACTAGCTCTCAAAAACACAGGTGTGCGCATCTATGCTGTTGGGGTAGGTGACATTGTGGACGAGCTCAATAATCTGGGCAGTGAAGCAACTACGGTGGCCCGAGCCAGCACCTTCCAAGAACTCTCTGAACTGAATGAGCAGATTTTGCAAGCATTTGATGATGAAGTGAGAGGAATAAGACACTGCACTACAACACAGGACACTGCAAGAGGTTTGCTTTTATGTATTATGTTTTTTTTTATAAAAACGTTTTTTTTTTGTTATTAATCCTGTCAATTTCTCTACCCTGGCAGAATGCAAGTTGGATGTTCTCGTGGGATTTGATGTGGGTTCGCAGAATATCTTTGCCGCCCAGAGGTCATTAGAGTCTAAGATGACTGCAATTCTTCAGCGCATTAGTCAGATGCATGGCATAAGCTGCACTTCTGGCCAAGTCCCCACAATACAGATGGGGGTACTTGCAATGGATTCTGCCTCAGAGCCTGTTCATCTGGACTTCACTGAAAAATACACAGAGCTTCTTGAGCCCTTCAGGGCCCTCCGTAACCGCGGGCCTTTTGTTTTGAACGGTGCCACAATCAAAGCTTATACTGACAGATTCAAGAGTCGCCCTTCAGACACTGTCAAGGTACGCTGTTCTCATTCAGAGAAAATCTAAATCAAAGTATCAGCACATGCATACTCACACTGTATTTATAGCCATATATATACCATCTCTATGCATTTGGTTATTTATACCCTGCATTATGTGTTTTATGTGGTTTTCCACCCATAAAGGTTGTGATTCACTTGACTGATGGATTAGATGCCCGGTATAATATTCTGAAAGAACGAGTTGAACAGATGCGTTTGGCTGGTAAGTATGATCAGGATTAAAACATGAATTATGCATTTAAATTGAGGCTCATTTTGTATGAGCTGTATGAAACATTTATTTTTTCTAAATAATTTTGCATTTTTAATCACTTTCTAAACAAGTTATTTTTGTTTTTAAGGTGTTAGTAGTTTTATCGTTGTTGGTCTGGAAAGAGTTCCACACTTTGAGGATGCGGTTCTTTTGGAATTTGGCCGTGGCTTCAGGTACACACGACCTCTGCGTGTCAACCTAATGGATCTGGATTATGAGCTACTGGAAGAACTGGTGAGACCCGTTAAACAAAAGGGATGACCTACTTAAATGGGCAAAAATGTATCAATATGTTGTGCGATTTTTTTTGTGTGTTTGAAGGACAACATTGCTGAGAGGGACTGCTGTTCTGTTCCATGCAAGTGTAATGGTCAAAGAGGGGACAGAGGAGCTGTTGGAACGGCTGGAGCAAAGGTCAAGTATTTTCTGTATTTAATTTAACCAAAAGTACTTGTTTTGGGTTAGAACACAGTAGAAAAATAATGTAATTTCAAAAACTGAAGTTGACACATCTCATGTTCGTTGGTTCTGTAGGGTCAGCCTGGTGGTCAAGGCTTCAGTGGACATCCTGGTGATGAAGGTGGACCAGTGAGTATTGATTATTTACAGTGTCACATAAAAAAATAATGTGGCTTTTTGCGACATCCAATAATTTCCAAGTAATTTGACTCTTACCCACATAACCCCCACGTTTTCAGAGACTGCGTTGATCAGTGTCACTGATAAATTATTTTAATCACTGTACATCTCATCATTTACAAATGAGAATCAGTGTTGAGGAAATCTATCTAACACGCCTACGTTAGTTCGCATGTTGGTGCATCTTTGTCTCGGTTGCTGCCTTTAATACAGTTCATGTGCATCTGTTCTTTAAAGAGAAAAACAATTAGCAGCACCGGAGTAAATCCAAAAAAGCAGTAAACAGTAAATGTATGCAAATATTAAATGGTTATACTGTATACATTAATTATTCCTCCTCCTTCTACAGGGAGAGAGAGGTCCAACTGGTGTAAATGGAACTCAAGGCTTCCAAGGATGTCCAGGCCAAAGAGGTGTTAAAGTAAGTGAATTAAATTACTCTGGTAAAGAAGGTGCTTAACATTTGCTTAAATGCTTTGTTTGTGCTTAACGTCATTATGTAACCAGTCTTTCGTATTTGTTTTTCTTTCATTCAGGGATCTCGAGGATACAATGGTGAAAAGGTAACAACTACAGATAAACACTATAAGCATTAAAATTGTTCAATAGAAAATTACCTTACTGTATAATATAATGATATACTTTTCTGCAAATAGCATTACATAAATGTCAGCACATTTAAGAATATGTTTTAAGTTATATCATTTGTTTTCTTTTAGGGTGAAATTGGAGAAATTGGTTTAGATGGAATAAACGGGGAAGAGGTAATCTGACAAGCATATTCATTGCAACAGTATTTATTTCAAACAAACAGTAACTAGTGTTATAGTTTCAAATTGTGTAACCAGACTTCTGAGTGTATGCTTGCTTAAATTTTTTTTTTTTTTTTTTTTTTTTAGGGAACAAGTGGAGTTGTTGGACCTCCAGGAGACAGAGGAAACCACGGACAAAGGGTAACCTGTTGGGTCATAAAGGAAATAGTTGATCGTTGAAAAATCATAATTCATGAATCTACTAGTACCTCTTTTGAACATTTCTAGGGTCCTAAAGGAGCCAAAGGCCAGGCTGGACATATTGGTCAGACTGGGATCCGTGGTGATCCAGTAAGTATAAGTAATAGTTACATCTATCCATATTACTCATCACTAGTTTAATATCCACATTTAGGATAAATATATTATTCCATTGATTGAAGTGTTTTATTTTGTATAGGGCACACCAGGAAGAGATAATACCCAGATGGGACCAAAAGGCGATCCAGGCGATGCTGGCCCAGCGGTACATTTTTTAAGTTCCAGTTAATGTGCCATCCTGCCATTGTTGTTGTTTATTGTTGGTTTTTCATCAGATCTGAAGTTGTTGGTATGTCATCAGATCTAAAGCATATAATGCATCAACATTTTGAAATAAGGCTACAAAAAGATTTTAGCTGGGCTCATAGTTCTGCCTATTGTAGTTTCTTATTAGTCAGCTACATTATTGTCTGGACATACTCAAGCCCTGTTGTCTGAGTGTGATTCAGTTACTACACATTTTGTAATCTGTGCATGTGCAATTATGATTGATATAAAAAATATAAGTAAGGTGCACATAGATGTTTTTTTTGAAGCTCATTGTTGTATGTTGTTTCTAGGGAGACCCAGGTGTGGATGGAATTAAAGGAGATCTTGGTGAACCAGGCAGACAGGTATGTTTGTCTTTACTCATTTACCTAGTAACATAATTTTGAGAAGTTCCAATGTTTTGGACCTCAAGCTAAAGTACAACAACTAAAGTAAATATAAAAACTGCCATGGGACAAAAATGGTTTCTTAATTGCATTTGAGAAGAATACAGAATAGTGTGGTGTAATCTGGCCATGTAGGAAAATGATGAAAAAACATGAATTATGTATTTTTTTTTAAACTGTATATGTACTGTATGTTGATGTCTTAATTTGTCCTGGTCAAAATTCTTATTCACTCTGTGATATTCTCTTCGTCGAAAAGGGCCCCGATGGCAGAAGGGGGCCTTCTGGGCAAGCTGTAAGTAGACATCTAAAATAAAAAAAACTACTCAAAATATGCTGTTTTATAACATTTATTCACACACATTGTTCAACATTGTTTTGCTACTTACACAGAGATCCATTAAGAAAACTGTTGAGCCCATAGACAAGAGTAGTTTAATTCTGTGAATTTATTCATGGCTATGTTGCATCTTTAGGGTGCTGCTGGAAAACCTGGTGCTGATGGTTTGCCAGGAGAATCTGGAATTGGAGGATCTCGGGTAACTTTTTTACATTTATATTTCTCAGGGATCTCAGGTAACTTGTTTTTACCTTTATATTTTTATAAAGATATGATACATTACACATATCTGCAATTCCTCTCTGCATTTGTGGAAAATAAATTATAAATCAGAATATAAAACCAAATTTACGTTTGGCTGGTATTGTAATGTAAAATGTACACATGATAAGAGTTGGCTCATACGCTTTTTTATTTTAGGGTCCTGCTGGACCAAATGGAGCACCTGGTGTTAGGGGTGAGGATGGAAACCCCGGTCCAAGGGTAAGAGAAATTATTTTGCTACTCAAAAATAAAATGGCTGAAGACACGACATAATGTAATGGTTTAATGCAAAAGTAACCTTAATCATAGTGGCATGCTCTTGAGTTTGTTTTATATTGATGAAACAATCTTATTTTATATTTTTAGGGCCCAGGAGGACTGCCAGGACCTGGTGGAGAAAAGGGCAGAAGAGGTGCAGTTGGCCGTAAGGTACAGTTATCTTCAGCCACTTTTACCAAAACCTTTTTAAAGCAAGCACATTTTAAAGAAAACATCCACAGTATGTGTTGACCTGAAGCAAAGCTTTGGGGGATTTAATATTTGTTTAATTTGGGCAAAGGAAATTAACTCACGCACTAGTGTGAGAAGTAGAGCGTTCTTTCAGCTCTTGAATTTCATTCTATCAGTACCTTTCTTGTCACCATTATTAATTTGATCCCCTTTTAAATATGTCGATCATAAAAACAATATGTTTTAATTTGTTATGCCTCTGAAGGGTGAACCAGGGGAACCAGGCCCTAATGGTGTTGTGGGACCCCAGGGACCCCGTGGAGAACCTGTAAGTGAGGAGTCACATCCTACACCAGCTAAACCAACATTTAATTAAAACATTTACATTTACATTGTTGCAAAGTTTACTAACAAATTTTTGTAACATTAAAATGCAAATGAGAGTTAAATGAACACAAGAGATTTTTTGTTTATACAGGGTGAGGATGGACGTGATGGGTTTGGTATAGCTGGTCCAAAAGGAAGAAGGGTGAGTATTCTCATCAGAAGGAAGTAGATACAATAAATTGTTCTTCCATATACATACCTAACAGATTTCTGCATGTTGAACAAATTTTATGTTTTAGGGTGACGAAGGTTTCCCTGGATTCCCTGGTCCAAAGGTAAGATTAATAGGCCTATAGGCTACTGTTTTAAATGTTTTATTTATAGCTCTTATATTAATGCACTTGAATTGCTGCAGTGCATCACATTGCAAGTCATTGTATGTTGAATCTGAATTGGTTCATATAGGGTACTGCAGGTGACCCTGGTTCAGGAGGAGGACCTGGACCTAGAGGAAACCATGGCCAGAGAGTAAGTTAGACTAAATTACTCTCTATGGGGTCATCATATCCATACTATAGTACTCACCAACAATATGGCTGTGCGTTGTAGGGTACTTCAGGAGGGCCTGGTGGGCCTGGTCAGAAGGGAGAAATTGGATACCCGGGGCCTTACGTAAGCACCTTGCTTTAATACTTCTTGTCTTTGAATTGATAAACAAAAAAATTAAGATTAAATATTGATATGAACTTACAAACTACATAAAACATCCTTTCTACATATGCAAGCTTTGACATACACAAGCTGTTACAATTAGTTAAAAACTAGTGACAGACA
The DNA here is from genome assembly GCA_006030095.1 of Triplophysa siluroides. Lineage (NCBI taxonomy): Eukaryota > Metazoa > Chordata > Actinopteri > Cypriniformes > Nemacheilidae > Triplophysa > Triplophysa siluroides. Next base: position 508,166 of record VCII01000724.1, read on the forward strand.
CATGTGGTCTGTTTGGCACCCAAAGCTCAGTGGAATAAATTCAGATGGCTTTATCCAATTGTTTTCAGCTGTTGAGAAATTCATGTTTTCGTCTGTTGTCCTAAACAGGGCCAGAAAGGACCCAGAGGACCTGGTGTGGTGGTACATACTTTTCTTTTCCGTTTAAACTACGCTTAATGTTCAGTTTTACCAACATTTTTGCAACACGCATGCCTTGTTAACATGTTATATTTTTTGTTTTGTTCTAACAGCAATGTGAACTGGTCAAGAAAATTAGAGATAACTGTCGTAAGTATTTGAAGTAATTATTACATCAGAATGTAAATAAATAAATACATCAACAGTGCAGTAAAAGTTCAGTAGATGTACAATGCAGTCATTTCTCACATTTTAAGAGAAATATGTTTACATTTTTCCTATTTCTTGGCTTTCTCATCATTTTTTAGCCTGCTGCTATGGTAAGTAAACTTTAAGCCACTTTAACATCTGCACTGTGCTGTTTATGATCTTACAGTAAATAACTCAATGCACAATACTGCCAGTTTACCTTCTGAGTTTCTGATTCCTCAGGGGCACAGGAATGTCCTCTCTACCCCACTGAATTAGCCTTCGCCCTGGATGTGTCAGAAGGTGTAACACGCGCCACTTTCAACAACATGCGGGAGACTGTTAAAAAACTGGTCAGCGACATCACTATTTCCGAGAGCAACTGTCCACGAGGGGCCCGTGTTGCTCTAGCGCTCTACAGCAACGAGGTAACCACCGAGATACGCTTTGCGGATGCCATGAAGAAGCAAGCGCTCATTGAACGAGTCCAAGGGCTCCAGGCTCAGCAGACCCGTAAACAGCGAAGCTTGGAGACGGCAATTAACTTTGTTGCACAGAACACATTCAAGAGGGTCCGCAGTGGCTTCCTTGTGCGCAAGCTTGCCGTTTTCTTCGTCAACGGCCCGATGACAGTCACGAAGGAATTTACTGACGCTGCTCTCCGTCTCTACAATGCTGGAATTGCTTCGGTTTTCCTTCTTAATCGTGAAGATCGTCTGCTCACCAAAGCCTTGCTGGTAGGTTTGCAAATGTAAATTTCTTCTAGGTAAAGGGATGTACTTTGACAAACTAGTCATATTTTACATGCTGTAGTATTAAACCTGAAAATGTTTTGATTCAATGTTTGGCATAAAAGAGAGCATTTTATTGAGCAATTTCTCTGTTCCAGATGAACGACACTGCATTAGCTCAGATTATCGTCCTACCCACTGTTGGAAGTGCTGAGTATAACAATGTTGTGAAGAAGATCATGACCTGCCATATCTGCATGGGTAAAATCTGATTTTTCTTATAGTTTTTTTTAGACCTACTTACTGTACATTTACAACATGGAATATGTTTGAATGTCATTTTTTGGTTTGTCACCATTTCAGACTTCTGTGCTCCGGATACAATGTGTGACTACGTCCCTCCACGTGGAGTCAGAGGCCGGAGAGACCCAACCACTGACTTGGACATCGACATGACCTTCATTGTGGACAGCTCAGAAAGCACCTGGCCCTCGGTCTTCACGGGCATAAAGCAATACGTGTCTCAGATGGTAGAGCAGCTGGAGCTGTCTCCTGATCCAGCCATAGCCAGTCATCACGCTCGAGTGGCTCTGGTCCAGCACACCCCTTACGAATACTTGCACAACGGCAGCGGCATTCCCATCAGCATGGCCTTTGGTCTGACAGACCACAGGTCAGCAGACAGCGTCAGAACCTTCCTGATGGATAAGGTGCACCAGCTGGAGGGAGGACGACACCTTGCAGCCGCACTTGAGGGCACTGTGGAACATGTGTATGAGAAGGCACCACATCCTCGTCACTTGAAGGTGTTAGTTCTGTTGGTGACTGGACCAGTAGAAGAGGATGAGGAGAGAATACTGCAAGCCTCCATTGAAGTAAAATGCAAGGGGTACTTTATTGTGGTAATAGCAGTTGGAAAGCAGTTTAGTCCAGGTGATGTTAGTGTCCTGGCCCAAGTGGCAAGTGAACCTTCAGATGTGTTCTTCAAGAGAGTGGATGGACCATCAGGCTTCTATGATGACCATATTCAGATATTTGCCAAACTCTTGCCCAAGTACCTCAGCCGTAAGTCAAACGCTGTTCTGTAAATATCTCATGATTATATTATTTGGAAGTTTATATTCCATTGTGTTCAGTACTGTTTCAGGTCAACATCTTGTATATTGTTGACGATGCCATTTTTTGTAATAATCCAGAACTGCAATTGACATCTGATTTGTTTTATTTCTATACAGTTGAAAATGTTTTGTACATGTCCCCTGAAGTCACTAAGAAGTGTCAGTGGTATCAGGGTGACCAGCCACAAAAAACTGGATTCAGATCGCCACAAATACATGAGTAAGTAAATTGATGTGACCATTCATTTGTAAATTATTAAAGGGACAGTTCACCCAAAAATGAAAATTCTGTCATGATTTACTCACCTAGAGGTGTTCCAAATCTGTATAAATGTCTTTGTTCTGATAAACACAGTGAGAGATATTTGGAAGAATGCTTGTAACCAAACAGTTCTTGGCCACCATTGACTACCACAGTTTGAAAATTTCTTTATAAATTTCTTTGTTCTGTTGAATACTAAAAGAGTTCTGGGGCGCTTTTGACTACCATTGGAATTTTTCCGGGAGTCAATGGTAGCCAAGAACTGTTTGGTTACAAGCATTTTTCCAAATATCTTTCTCTGTGTTCATCAGAACAAAGAAAATAAAACCAATTATTTACTCTTTAAAATTATACAAATGCCGAGTCTACTGCTCTAAAAAAATTACTACATTGTTACAAACCCAATAAAACATGGCATTTTGGTTGAGCTATTCCTTTTTGGGTTTGATCATTTAAATGATATTGATTTTCAAGAAGCCATTTTGATCCATACATTTGATGCATATTTGAACATAACATTGTGAAATCTTTTCCAGCAAACACCAAAAGCATTATGAACAGCAGCAGGTTCATGACAGAAAACATAAAGGTATTGACAGTATCGTTTTTGTTGGTGTTTTAGTCTAAGTAATCTTTAAGAACAATGTCACAGTTCATGTCCCTTTGTTTGTCTAGAATTGGATATGGACGAGCTGCATCTGGTTAACGTCACATCGAGTGGCTTCTCCATACAGTGGCTGAGTGGCGATTCGAAGGCCACCCATGAGGTAACAGTGACTCGACTGAGGGATCATAGTCTGGTGCTGCGAAAGAACGTGACGGGCAGCCTTCTGTCCGTCAGTGAACTGGAGGCAGCTGAGACATATCATATAATGGTCAACACTCGCAATGTCAGCGGTCATGTTGCCAGTACCTACAAAGGCATCATTCCCACAAGTAAGCTCAAATACTCAAGACAATGAAAGTGAATAGATAATGAGCATGCTTCAAAAAAACATGAAAGACTAAATCAAATCTTTTAAAAATGAATCCACATGACGTTACAAGATATCATTACCCTCAAACTCACCCTAATTCATCTTTCTGAACAGAAACAGCCAGTCAGAAGGTTCTTACTGTGAGTGAAATGAAAATTGTGCCTACTGCCCCATCAAGTAAACCAGAAATGAGTAAGTGCCAGAAGATCTCCTCCACAGACTGTATCGGTTTAAAGGTTTTTGGAAATCCAACCTAAAAAATAGAAAGGAAACTGTATATTTTAATGGAACTTGTTTCCAGTCTGTACCACAGTTTATGGCTTGATATGTTCAGTTATAAATGTAGAATATGTATAGATAGATTATCTTGTTCACCTCAAATTTGTTTTCAACAGAATCTGCAGAACAGAAAATTCTTACGGCCAGAGAAGTGACAGCGAGTGTTACCACTGCACCCCTGAGTAAACCTGAAACTAGTAAGAAATTAGAAAACTATCTCTACAGTCTGCATCGACTTCACAGAGAGAACTCTTGATGGCCTTTGTTTACATTTGTTCACAATGTTACACAAAGTTTGATAAGCATGAATTCTGAAGCCGTTTCAAAATTTTGGAACAATCTTAATGTCAATGAAATGGTAGGGAGTGTTTCTACCGCACCCTTGATTAAACCAGAAAGTAGTAAGTGACTTGATTTACACTTTGTATGAGCACAATGATATTCCCAAAAGCTGACAGAACACTTCAGTAGTTTGAATGGTCTTGGCTTGCTTACAATTTCATTAAACAAAGTTTATTAAGCATGAATGCATTAATGCTGAAATCTTGGAGCTGTTTAAAATAAAGTTCACCTTAAATTTGTTGTTGTTGTTTTAACAGATTCAGCAGAACAGAAAATTCTGAATGGCAGTGAAATGATGGGCAGTGTGTCCACCGCACCCTTGAGTAGACCTGAAATTAGTAAGTGACAAAGAACTTCATTTATACTTTATGGTCAAAATATTGTTCTCAGTTGCCATCTAGTATACAGCATGAGGTTGCCATCTAGTATACAGCATGAGAAGCAGACAGAAAACGGTCTTGGTTTGCTTACAGTTAAGTAACAATGTGTTAATGATGACGGAAGTTGTAGACCTTTTTGAAATAAAGTAAACCTCTGATTTATTTTGTTGTTGTTTTAACAGATTCCGCAGAACAGAAGATTCTTAATCTCAGTGAACTGATGGGGAGCGTTTCCACCGCACCATTGAGTAAACCTGAAATAAGTAAGTGACAAAGGACTTCATTTAAAGCTTATATAAGATTTTTTTCCAATTACAATATAACGTACCATGAAAAGCAGACGGCCTTGGCTTGGAGCTCTTTGAAATGAAGTTAACTTTTGATTTGGCCTTTACAACAGAATCGGCAGAGCAAAAGGTTCTCACTCCAAGTGAAGTGATGGGGATCTTGTCCACTGCACCCTTGAACATGCCAGAAATTAGTAAGTGGTGTACAGAATGATTCAATTTTGCAGAAACAAGACTAATTTATATTTGACTAAACAGCTGTACCATGGCATTTGCTTTATCAGTACCTACAGTCTTAGCCTCTTTATTTTAAAGGGACAGTTCACCCACTCAAAATTATTTCAGATTTGTTTGTGAACTCTAGTTGAAAAAGTTCTTAAACTGAGCTAAGTTAACTTCAGATTTGTCTTTTTTTAACAGAATCGACAGAACAGGAGGGTAATACTGAAAGTGAGGTGATGGGAATTGTGTCCACTGTACCCCTAAATAAGCCAGAGATAAGTAAGTGATGCAGAAGATTTGATCTAACGTTTTTTTTTTGCATATATAGCATTTATGTTAAGTTTTTTTTATTGTATGCATGTATTCTTATAACATTAGAATGTTATTCCTCAAGATGGTTTTGTGGGCTCTCCTGCTGAGTTCTATTTGTATTGTTTCTGGAGAACATATTGTTCAAATCATACATGAAAGCAATAATCCCAGTGCTTTGGTATGAAGATCCTGTCATTAGAGGTTTCCTGTCTTTTATCCTTATGGACAGATCCGGTGATAAAACATGAAATGTTTGCACACACTCTTTTTTTTCTACTGATTATTGGAATTGTATCTGTTCTATCACCAAATCGTTTAAGCTTGTTAAAACTAAACTGTATAAAAGCTCATACTACAGGTTGGATGGATAAGTTCAACATTTCACTAGTAAACTTAGGACTGTTTAAGAGTGTTTGTTGGTCAGTCGGTCTGTTCGCACTCTGTTGGGTTTTCAATCGGAAACACTTGTCCTCTTGATTTTATAATAGAGACTAGACATAGCAAAGCAGTGAGGTCATTGTCTCCATATGTTGGTCGTAGGATCTCATTTACTGCCTTTTATTCAGTGCAGGTTTTACTTTGAACATAAATGATCCAAACAATAATACACTAACCTACTGTAAGTACATTGTATTATATCTCATCTAAACTGGATGACCACTAACAAGGCGCAATGCTTACTTTAAATGAAAAGAATTTGAAGTTGTTCTACATGTTTTACGACATGCAGAATGTTTTACAAAGGCATGTTTTCTCTGTGCTGGGGCCATTTTATAAGTGACTGAGATTACAGTCTATTGCATATACTTAGGAACACATATAATTCTAATGAATTGGAAACCAAAAAATTAAATTAAAAAAATGTAATACAATTTAAGTAATATTAGTAATATTGGCTACCGCAAAAAATTTTTTATTTGTGTTATTAAACAATAAACACCTTACAAATTATTTACAAATTCACTTCTGTTGTAAGTTGCAATGTTATTTTCTTTCCAAATTGTGGAAAAGCTTCTAGAAAACGAAAAGTCTAGGGTGGTTTCTCGCTTTGAGAGCTATATGTCATGTAGAAAAATGTCCAAATGTCATTTAGAGGTGAAGGAGGGAGATTAATGTTTTGAAAATAGGTTGAGGGCTAATGCATTAAAAACAAAACTACATTGATAGATTATTTATAACAAACACTGCAATATTCCAAAAAAGGTCAGTTTTAATTTGATTGTGATCAAGTCAAAATAATTTCTGTGCTTCAAAAACTGCGGATTTGGCCAAATGTTATTGAATTTATTGAAACCCTGTCCTGTAAATATTGCACTGACCAAAACTTAAATAAAACAAAAGGATTATGGTTAATAAATTAAAGTGGAGACGATATATTTTCTAATGGCCCTTGCACATATGACATGTAGATAGTATAACAATCATATTGTTGTCGAGAAAGTAAGTATTGAAGTTATGCATCATGGTGTCATTATTGATCAAATGTGGAGTAGTATACACTTGTAACATACATAGAGTAACAGCATCTAAACTGTATGCTGGTCTACCAACAAGACCATAACAAAGCCTGGCAACCAATAGGCATTTATATTACTCTATTACAATTGATGTCACGAACAATGAATTCAACGATGACCCATGATTTGCATATTCATTAATTAATCTAGCTAACCCTTGTGAAATAATTTGCTAATACCTTTAAATGTATTGTTTATATGTGCATTTCACATGACATCACTAACTATCGCTGTCTTTCACCTTTCATAATAAACCCTCCTTGTTGTCTGTCTGTTTGTTGGCATGTTTTAGTTAACAATCTTATGGACCCATGCTCACATGACTTTGACTCTGGACAAGGATGCAAAGACTATGAAGCTAAGTGGTACTATGACAGAAAGAATGGATTCTGTGCGCAGTTCTGGTTTGGAGGTTGTGGAGGAAATGACAATAGGTTTGAGAGTGAGGCGGATTGCCTCAAACGCTGCGTGAAGACAGGTGGGTGTGTCCTTTGACCCCTTTCATCCAAGCGCTGTAGGGATCGAGCTGTCCTGCTCTGCTTTTTCACATTCCATGATTGAGTTGTATTATTAGTCTGAAGAATACAATAAAGTAAAAATTAATAATGGAACTTTTTTTCTGAATTCCATAGTGGCTGATCAGAGAGTTAGGGATGAGCCTTTCAGAGCTGCCATTCCCCCAACAGCAGCTCCAGGTCAGTACAGTAAAGTTACAGAAACCTGTTAAAGCCCTCAGAAACCTCTGGAGGTTATTTCAGAGTTTCCATAAAATGGGATTATGTCACAAATAGCGCAGTGTTAGGTGTAAAACATTTGGAATACAATGAATAATCAGATATATGACTTATGTAATGTCTCATGCTGTTAAAAAAGTTTAGGCCCACACAACAAAACAAAACTTAGTACCATTTCCACTAGCTTTTTCTTTTTTACTCAACTTTTGAGTAGTATTTTAACTCAACTAAATTTCCTTAGTTATCACAAAAAAATAAAGATCAGTTGAACCAACTTAATATAGCACATTTCTGAGTTCACTCAACTCAAAATAAAAAGTTTTCGTATATTGCTTTTATTACATTATAAACATACTCTAACATAACTGTAATAAAGTAACCGCTCAAGCTGTTTGTGTTGAATCTACTGTCAGTAGCAGGGTTGTATCATGCACTTAGACCTCAACACAAGAAACGCAAACATCATTCATTAAAAAACGTCTAAACACCACAGGCAACTAGAATTTTTAACAACAACTGCATAAATAAAGTTTAACACGGGAAAAAAACAGGAATCATTTTCATACTAAATATGCCACAATGCATGCTGGGAACTTTTCTGTCGGTTGAGATTACACACATTTGCAAATTGAGCTAATTATTTTAAGTTTTGGATAAAAACTTGAGTATCTCAGTCCAGTCAACAAAATAATCCTTGTAAGCACTACGTTGGGGACTAATCTTATTCAATATACACAAAATATTCATTTGGCTCCTTCTACTAAAATTATTTGTTCAAGTTACTTAATTACCTTCGTTAGATATATTCAAGATGCATTTTTTACAATGTGTACATTAAATAATAATGCACTTCTCTTTATATTAGTTGCCCGGTACTCCAGTGTGGATATCTGCAAGCTACCAAAAGAAGAAGGCACCTGTGCTAAATTTGTGCTAAAGTGGCATTTTGACCCAGTTAGTGGATCCTGCACCCGCTTCTGGTATGGAGGCTGTGGAGGAAACCAGAATCGATTTGATACTCAAGTTGAGTGTGAAGAGACCTGTGGAAAACCAGGTGGGTTAACCTGTCAGTTGCTGCATGTGAAATTATGTATGGAAAATCTATACATTAAGTGATATGATATAAAGTGTGTATGTATGTAATGTATGTATAAAGCTATTTTTTGTTTAAAAAAGCATAATGCTTACAGCTTATTGGTCCTTTTACCTAACATTGTACTGTACTTAAAGAGAATCATCATACATTTTGCTTTATCTTAGATGAGCATGAAGAAAGAATTTCATTTTTTAAGTTATCCATATCATCAGGACATATAGCTGAATATTCATTAAGTAATCAGGTATTGTAATATATTTTTCTTCAACAGCACCTGTTAGACATGGAGTCATTGCTGCGGTTAAAACATAGAAACTAATAAGGACTGTTAGCTAACTGCTTACGACACTCAGAGGATGAAGCACCTAGAACGAGAAGATCCACCAAAGCCAAGATGCCTGCACTGGATTCTGCCGAAGGATTTGATCCAAAGAAAACCTTGAAGTAGTATTTTCCACAAAAGTAGAAAGCAAAACATGTTTATTTGTTTCGTGCTGGTGCTACATTCAGTTTTACATTTTTTAAAATCGTTTTATGTTTGTGTGTGAGGGTTTCAGAGAAAACCCCATTGTAAATGTCCAGGGCAAAATAGCTTTAAAAAAAATGTTATTCTGTTTTTACTCATGATTTAAGTTTCATAGAGAAAGTCTTGTGAGAATATCTTCATCAAAACATATCAATAAATCTTTGTAGTTATGAGTTATGAGACAGGTTGAAAACACTTTTGTAACATGTTAGACCTAAATTACTGCAAACCCCTTATTAAGCTTTTACGGCTTCAGAAAAGGAATCTTAATTGCTTTCCACTCACCAAAGATCAAGATGATATCTCAGTAAAAAATCCTGTGTTTATGTTTGCACATCTAAATTTCGCTAAATGACCAACATCCGTTTTGATAATGAATTAGTCCTATTTTAAAATAGAGATGCACTTCTGGAACCAATGCCTTACACACAAGTTTTGGTTTAAAAAATTAGGAATGTACTTGTCAAGCTGTATTTTGGGGGGTGTTTGGGTGGGGGGCTTGGTTTTTAAACTTTGTATTTTCATTTGGAAAGGGGAAGATGGAAATAAATTAGTCTTTATATAAAACATTGATTCCGAATGTTCTTTCTTTTTGCTTTTTGTAATGCTTTATAAGCAGCAGTAGAAATGTGTAAATGTGATGTTAATAGACTTAAAGAACAGTTCACCTAAAAATGAAAATGAACACAGAGAAAGATATTTTGAAGAATGGTTGCAACCAAACAGTTGTTGGCCACCATTGACTTCCATATTAAGAAAAACATGCTTTGTTCTGTTAAACACAAAATAATATATTTTGAAGAATGTAGGAAAGCAAACCCTTCTGGGGCACTCTTGACTACAATTGTCATTTTTCCTACCATGGTAGTCAGTACCATGTACTTGTACAGATTTGGAACAACTCAAGGGTGAGTAAATGAAGACAGTCTGCCTTAAATCAATTTAGCATCATTATTATTATTATAAAGCCTGATTCCTCTTGGGTGCAGACACCTTAAGTTTCCCATACAGTTTATTGAAAAGAGGTAAGCTTCGGACTTCCTCTCAGCTTTGGCCAAAGCTGAAATTTCCTCTCTTTCCTGTGAGCAGTTTCATGTTTTTTCCTCAAACTGGAAATCACTCCAAATCAAGATTGTTTGGGGAGGACAGGCAGCTTGCCATCTCAACAGACGTTCTTTGAATCAAGCTCCATAGTAACTGAAGATAACAAACTCTGATAAACATTTCACTGTGAACTCTGTGTGCACCTAGAGGCCTTTCAAAGATTAGAATTTAAAAACACCCCAGCAAGGACATTAACATGTCAGAAATGAGTTGCAGTTGTTAAAACTGTATATTGTTCATATTGTTACCATAGTAAATTACTTAAAATAGAAATGTGCATAATCTCATCTACTGATTATGATTACGTTTACAGTCTTTAAACATTGGACCCTACATCAACATTTCTTGCATTGCCATTCACACATTGTACACAGTGTTAAACATCTCTTTGTCATTACCCAGCAGTCTGTCATCTACATATGCTGTTTGTCTCTGTCGTTCTGTTTGTAAATCCATCACAACAGCATATACAGCGTTATTTTAAACTTGGAAATCATAAACTGCACGGAGTGCAAAATCCCTTTGGACCCTTTCCGTGCAGTAAATGCATTGGTGCGCAAGTCATATAAATCATTTCATCAGAGCACCAAGCCTGTATTTTTCTTTGCTGTACTGTGCCATGTTTATGCTGTGAAACAAGCGATGATTCATCATGGTTGCCAGATGTTGTTCTTCACATCCTTTATGTCTTGTGTTTCAGCTGCTTTGGCAAACAGCCGTTCTCATAACATAGCTTTTAATGTACTGCACAAAATCAACACACAGTCCACAGTGGGGATGGTAGTGCCAAATGACCAGAAATGGCTTCAAACTGGGATGGAGATTCATTGTCATCTCTCAACCACCATTAAAAATCAATAAGTAAAAAATAGAAGTTGTCAGATAAAAATCCCAGTGTATATATATTTTCCCTGGTTCATTTTGGTTAAGTTTAGCTGAAAAGTTTTAGCTCATTTTCTCTGTGACTGTGCTCTGAGTTAATCCCAATCCTTTGCATGATGACTCATTGTAGTGGCATTTTGGCTTTCCATGAGTGTAATAAAAACAAAAACCCACCATATATTTTGAATCATGAAAGACTCACCATAAATCTAATTAATTTATCTGCAGACTGCATCAGATGGGAAAACCGTCTCCAGTTGCCTGATTGTGGGAGCCAAACATTTCATTACACTGACAGCATCGCTGTCTCCAAGGTCATTGGCACATTTGTGTAACATCTTAGGGAAAAAACCTAGCAGAAAACAAGCACACCCAAAGATATAAATACATTTAGAAGAATCTAGAAATAATCTTTTACAGACATCTTTACAAAATGCACTTAATAAAGTGTTTTTGGAAATTTTGGAAAAGGTTTCAAACACGATTCACTTTTTTAGACATTGTTTACCACTTTTCTTTCCACATCATTATGTGTGGAAAAAAATCGATTTTGTTGTAATTATTCTAATGAATGTATGAATGCAAAAAAAAAATGACAGCAAATTGTTTGTTTTGTTAAAAACAAATGCATCCAATAAAAGTCTAAAACACTTTACTTCAGGAGCACACAAACAGATTGCACCAGTCAATACAATCAAGCCATAATCTAAACAAATCGTTTTCGCACACTTGTATTGTGCAGTGCTATCTGTGAATACACTGTCAAACTATATTCATTGCTGTGTTACAACTTAAAGATCCAGTCTATACAATTTAGCGGCATCTAGCGGTGAGGTTGTGAATGGCAACTAACGGCTCTCTCCACCCATCCCATTTGAAGCACTACCGTGGCTGACACAGAACTAAGATGTCATCATGTTTTCACATCTTTGCCGAAGGAGATAACGTATTTACGAAACACACTCTGTAGAGCAGTTTGTCCGTTTAGGGCTACTAACAACAGTTTCCATGCAAGGGGACCCGCAGTGTATATATAGAAACACTTTGTTGTAAGGTAATAAAAACATAACGCTTCATTATGTAAGGTCTTTATACACCTCTGAAAACATATGAATATTACATTGTATTTCTTTCAAAAGATACCCTAAAAAATGACACACCGGACCTTTAAATTAAGTTCCAGAAGAGAAACACCACTCCAAATTTCACAAACAACAGTTGTTAACCTGTTTTATTTTCCACCTGGTTTAATGTTCTCATGTAGATCAATTGGTAGACCATAGTAGCAATACCGATGTCATGGGTTTGAACACATGAATACTTCAAATGTAAGGAACCTTGAACGCTTGAATGTGAGTCAATTTCCATTCTAATGCAATATCTTTGCTCAACAAGTCACCATTGTTGTTCAAACTTGGGGAATAAGTTATGCAACATTTTTTTTAAGTGACAGTAACAGTGAGCTAGCAGTTATAGCAAGTTATTTTGCGTTTCAACTCAACTGCATATCTTTCCATCTGTTCATTTAGTGACTAGCTCCTTTATTTCCACCTCAGCACAAAACTGCATCCCACACTCATCCTTAAACTTTAAGCATGCTCTAAGCCTCAGAAGACGAATTAGCCCTCAACCCACAGACATCCCCTCTGCTCCAAATTAAAGATGGGAAAAATGCTCTTTCCACTGGCTAGAAACATCCCAATGCTTTTCATCTGCCTCCATTTTAAGTCAGCAGTGAGAAACCACATGCTCACATTCTGAGATACAACATGTTCCGGAACTGGATAAACAGGCCAGAAGACATTTGTTTCTTGACATGCGAGCATAGACTTATATGGTCAATCTTTCTGCAACTGATTATTCTCAACAGTTTTAGAGATCTTGCAATCTAAGAGTAGCAAGCATATTAATTGGAAAGTAATAGTCACAAAATGTTTCCTGCTTTCCTTTAGTGAGAACCACTGAATGGGTTGTTTGAAAAGCATCTGCCTTTCCATATACTGACAGACCTCCGCTTCTAGGGCGCATTATGTAATTGTTTGGATTGGACATGTTAGTCAGGAACCCATGGAAAATTTATCTGAACCTTGTGGAACAGCAGCAGTTTGCAATAGCAAGAGCTCTTTTAGCAAAGTGTAATGTTGTGAGAATGTTATCTACGTTTATTGAAGGAATAGTTCACCCAAAAATGAACATTATGTAATTTAATCACATTTAAACTTGTATGACTTTCTTTTATCTGCAAAACACAAAAGAAGATATTTTGAAGAATGTCGGTAACTAAACAGTGACGGATCCATTCACTTGCATTGGATACTGCCATTGTTCTGTTACCAACATTCTTCAAAATATCTTTTGGGTTTTGCAGATAAAATAAGTTCATACAGGTTTGAAATGATATGAGGGTGAGTAAATGATGACATAAATTGTATTATTTGGATGAACAATCCTTTTAAAGTGAAGTTTGTCTTTTATTATCACTCAGTGTTACAATACAAAAGTACTGTCCAGAATTTGATAACCCCCCCCCTTCAGTGTTAGAAGCCCACATAGAAACTAAAAGGTTTAAAGATGATAAAGCTTATAGACTCAATCGATTAAAGAAAGAATGGGGCACTGCATAAATCTCAAGCCAGTTTTATTTGCACAATTATTTCTTAATGCTGGATATATCGTTTCAAAGCATGACTTCAATTTACCATCGAGGATCATGAAAAATAGTTTGTTCTCTCTGTGCTGACTGAAGTGTATTTTGTGTTTAGACGTTACCTTGATGTGTGGTGTGCTGGTGTTCCTGTTAGTCAGACCACTAGTTTACCTTCACAGACATTCAGTTATGACTCAAAAAAGCTTCATCCACCTCTGCCATGTCTAACAACAAGGCAAGTGTTGTATACAGAATCCCAATTAAGAGATTTCCTTATGGGAATGATTAAATGACTGTGAGAACATCATGAAGTTGTGTGAGGTTAAAGCAAATTCTTTAATCACAACGGTTCATCCCCCAAACCATCTGCAACATTTAACAGTAACCGTTGCAAATACTTTTACACCATAATTCAGCCAGAACAAACTTCGTTTTAAAAATAGTGTTTCTTTGTCTAGCACAAACAGTCTCTTTTAATACTTCATAGCTCAGGCTCCAGCTGATGACTCATGTGCGCATATGGAAACATTTTCTTCTCACATGTGGCTGGATTTTTGTTTATATAATTTCAATACGTTGACAAATAATGTTCCTTCCTCAACGTTGCTTATGACGCTCTGTACCTATAAACAGAAGCAAAGGACTTAAAAGATTTCAGATTTTTATAAACAGATACACAATTACATTCTTATTTCCTTAAAAACGGAAAACAAGCAAGTGTAGCAGCAACATTCCCCAAAGATTCATTTCTATATATTCAAGAAGGTGCTAAACAAAAACCCGCTGTCAAATATGCAGAACAATCTGAACTACAGTAAATCAATTTCAAAGACGTCATGTTTGCAATAATTTGGATTAGAAAAAAAGAGGGCAACCTAACCTCTCCCAGACGTCACCTCGATGGCATGTAGCATGATGGGATACAGACATAACCCTTAACCTTTGGAAAAAGTGACCTCATTAGCAATGGCCACTAGCATTTTACGAACATCTGCTTAAAAAGCGTCTAGACCCGGGACTTGTTAATCTACCTCAGGGGTGCTCATTTTATTTGAAAACACTGCACCATAACAATGCTGATTTACCATTTGTCAAGCAGACTACAGAATCAATCTCGCTGGAGATATCAGTTTGGTTCGGCCTTGCCATATAGTATTGAACAGAAACCGTCATGCACAGACTTATTACACACATGAACACCAGCTGGTCCAGTGAATCTGTCTGCGACCCCTGACCCCTCCTGCTGCCAAAGACTTCTCCCTGAGCTGGTCTGCATTTCTTCCTGTTTGATGTGATGTAAAGCCAAGATCTCCAATGATGATCTCATTTCATTAACAGGTCATGCTTTTGAAGTTCTTGCTACATATTAAAGGACTTTCCCTTGAGCAAACTAAATAAGACACTGTTTGACCAGGTTGGTGCGACCACTAGCTGTAAATAAAAATACGCAATCTGTAAGATAAAACTCAAATGGATCAACCTACAGTGGAAAGGACATTCTAGAGATAAATATTCTCAGCACTGTAAGAATACGTTGTTCAACTGCTTATGAAGACACTTGCTTGCTGAAATAATGTGACAGTGGCCGACAGCTGGTATGTTTCCTCTCTTCTTTCAAACCCACACAGCGTGAGAAACTAAATGAGTGCAATACATCTGAACAGCAAAAAGAGATGTGCTGTCAACCACTTGTCTGTGGGAAGCATCTTAAATACAGCTGTGTGCCTCTCAACATAACTGACTTTACTGTTGTTGGTTGCTTACTTGGTAAACAGTTGCTAAAAGAGAAGGTTTTCAACACCTAGACTAACGTCTTTATAAGTATAGTAATCCTTTGGTGCAGTATAACATCTTAGGCAAATTATTTAAAGCTCTGCTTATATCTGCTTTAAATTTCTATGTACACTGCTGTGGTTGTTCTGCAGTTAGAAAGCCATTTCAGTTATGGATTTCTTAGAACAGAACTTTTTTTTTAAATGTTCTGCTTCAAGGAAGCCAAATAAAACACTCCCAAAAATGTGTTACATTTTTATTTCTTAATACAAAATTCCAGCTTAACACTGCTTTACCCAGTGACGCATAAAGAGTACATGTTCCATCTGTGACACTGAGACAAGGTAAACATGTCTTATTAACACAGAGCCAAAAACAATATGTTTGGATAAATCAAAGTATTTATGCTGAAAAATAATAATTTACAGTCTTGACATCAGTGTCACATTCCAAAGCAGATTTATCTCGAAGTCTTGAAAATCTTGTCGTATATCACTGTGAAAGTTAAAAAAAGAAAAAGTGAGAGAGACATTAAGCACTGTTCACTGGGCCCAACAGATGAGTCTGAAAGAGTCCTGGACACCAGATGGAAGAGCGTGGACGTTTTCTTCCATATAACAGAGTATCTGAGAGTTGGTGGGGATGAAGATGAGAGAGGGCGGGTGCTTATCAGTTCTCAAGAAAAGCCACGTAGTCGGTAAGTCTGGCCAGCTGTTGTTCGTTTGGAACCAGAGAAACCGGGGGTGGATCTGTGGAAAGGGGAAGGCAAAGAAATATGAGAAAAGAGGGGGATTCCTTCAAGTTCACTATCATCTGCTTCATAACACAAAGACATTTAAGAGTAAACAAACCCGAGATGCCCGACAGAACACATGAGCTTACCCAGGAGTCAAAGTCTGAGCTATTTGAGATGCAGCAACCAAAGAATTAAAAATACCATGGAAACCGTGTTAAATGAGTAAACATCAGCTGCAAGTGGTCCAAGCTGCAGGTCATCTGTACTGGGAATTAATTTCTCAATCATCAGTGTCTTAAATGCATGGCTAACATCTGCACTGTCTCATGAGGGTCGTGCAAAAACCCAGATGCTGCTCGTTGCCGTGCCTTTAGAATAAATGTGTCTCGTAAAGCGGTGCTCAACGGTTACTGGGAAACACATTAAAGGCAGTTTGGCTTTAAACAAAAAAAAAACAGTGAGGTTGTGAAGCAATGCAGAACTAGAAGAAAAAATGAAAAATAAAAACAAACGAAATTCCTGTTGTTTTGTAATAAAGGGGAGCTGCAAAGACTACAAGAGCAACCCGGGAGAGAACATGAGAGCAGGATGGAAGTGGAATCGGAGTGAGGTCACAGATTCACGTGACTGTTAGGAATGGAACATGGTTTTCGCACAGATTAGGGGCTATGAATGAAACCTTATGGAGGAATGAGTCATACAGGGTGAAAAAAGCATTGTGGTTATTTGCAAAAAGAAGTCAAACAGTGCCCCCACCTGGTTTCTGTGGCATGATCATCCTGGTGTTTGGATCTGCCTGCCATCCATGACTAACTACACCTTTGGCAAAATAAAAATACATTTTTTTACTTTATACAGATTTCCTACAGTTTATATGTAATAGAGAATGGTTACTATTAATGCTGACTGTCACGTTCTAGCTCTTAACCAATACAAGCTGATTTTGAAGAACATCACAAAATCATTACAGCCACAGTAAAATGTTTGATGACGGCCTGACACATTCGAAAATACTTCAACAGAAATAAATATGGCATAGAATTGAAAAAGGATTTGAATACAAAAGAGGGGAAAATGGATGAATGGTGTGGCTTTATCAAAGAAAATAGAGAGCATATGAGAGAAAATTGAGAATTATTAAACCAAAAGAAAAATAGCAAAGATTTTCATACATTCAACACTTGTCTCTCAGGTCATAAGTACCTTTCACTGCCTCTTCTACAGAGTATCCCACAAAGGCAGCAAAGTCTTCTGCACTAATTGAAGTGTAAGCTTGAGCTACAAGCCCATATGCCCTCCTGCGGGTGGACTCTAGAAGAAAAACAAAAGACAAGGCTTTCTGTTAGGCCAAAGAATGCAAAATCATTTGTCGAAAAAGTTTTCAACGTTTTACACCATGTCCTAACTAAACGCAATGGCACAGCACACGATACATTTCTTCTCCATGTAAATGAAGAGTTTTTGTCGTAACCATTTTAGATCAGAGCTTGAAAATAAAGTATAGAAAGAAAAAAAATCAAAGTATAGGAACAACTGTAGTTCTTGACAAAGATAGTGTGTCAGTCGGAGAGAATCTGTGTTAATAATGTAAAATTGTTTTATTTAATAATTTGATTATGTGCGGGACAGCAGTGCGTTTGCAGAGAGAGCTCCGCCCATACCCTCTTCTGATTGGATGTGATTTTTGATTGAGTTTGTCATGTTGTGTCTGATGTAGACAGACGAGTTGCTTGAAACCAATACAATGTTTTTTTTTTTTTAATATGAACATAAACATTAACTAAGATTTCTAAAAGTTGCATTGTTTGTTACTTTATACAAACTAATGTAGTTAAGTAAGGGATAATGTACAGGTAGCTGGTTGTTATAGCAGAAATAAGCCCCGACAGTGTGTGCCCTTGTATCAAACTGAAGGGGCTTATTTCGCGATAACAGAAGGCTGCTTGCACATTATCCCGCTTATTACACAGCTTCTTGGCACATGAGAAATAACTGGACATGAAATGTGAGATTGAAATATTTTGATAGCTCATTTTTACCGATTGCAGACATTCCGTGAGGAAAAGCCGTCGGTTTTAAGGTAAGAAACTGCGTTCAAATGTCACCAACAGGCAATTTGTAAATATATGTTATTAAAAGACATATTTATATTTAATATTAATATTTGTCAAAATAAACTGTCACAATGATTTGCTGCATCCGGGTTACTGGGTGTTATTAGTTTTGAGAGGTTGTTATCTGGGAATAACACACCTGCAAATGTCATGACTGGCCAATCAGAATGAAGCATTCCAACGAGCCGTGTAATAACCATGTTAGCAAATGGAACCTAATTGTAAAGTGTTGCCTAATAAATAATTTAAAACTGAGGAGACAACTGTTGCTTTTGGTTTTTAATGTTTAATTGTGCAGTCAAGTAATATATTTACCACCCTGTTGATAGCCTATGTTGTCTGCTATAATGCAGAACTTGCTAACAGATCCATCAAACACTTTTAGACCTTGAAGTAAATATCAACACTCATAGCAACACTATGTTTACTAAAAGCTACTTGAATGCAACACCGAGGGGTCAGCCGTGATTACAAGTATGATGTTTGGAACAATCTGACAAGCACATGTCAAACAAGCATGACCATTACACAAAGAAATTAAAGTTAAATGTGTTAAATGAGTTGTGCCTTTGCAATTCATGATTAACAAGACGACTTAAATGTTAAGGGGGCTCAAAGACATTTTTTCGACAATTGCATGATTACTTTGCAAGACTTGGAAGAAATCAGGAACTGGATTCATGTTGACCAACAGCAGGAGCTGCTGAGAAAGGCAATGCCGAGGGGGTGGGAGCTCTATCCATCTGTTCTATTCTGGTAATCCATCCCAAGGTCCCCGGCCATATCTTGTCCTCTTACCATTTAAAAATAGCACGTGCCTTGAACCATGGAAAGTTGATCGCAAGAGTGCTTTGCTTGAGGCACAGAATTGACATTTAAACAGTTCATAGATACTCAATGCAAACTATATGCTTAAATGTGTACTTCATGGTTTGATGCATCTTATAAAAACAACTCAATAACAACATCATTTAAACATTTTATTTTATATTAAAGCATAACGCCCACATTTAAGTAAACTAATAATACACCTCTCTATAAACTTTTGAATGTAATATGTGAAACATCACAATGAACCATATATAATCTCTCATTCTCAGAGTATTGGATGAAAGTGTAAAAGATCGTTTCTAAAGTGACAACAGAAGGATATTAATAATTAAAAAAGTATAAAAATGTACAACAGAGTTGAAGTATGAGTTGAAATGCTGACACTGCTTAGCAGCGATATCCAAACATAAAATCTTCAGAAACCCATGTCGTCGTGTTTACTGTCCTTGTATCTGCAGCCATCTTGACCTCGTCCTTTCTCACGTCTCATTTCATCACAGGTTCACTCCTCTTCCTCCTCATCCTCAGCATCTTCATATTCATCCTCATCATCTCCCCCAAAGTCCATCTTAGACAACAAAGTCTCCACATGATCTGTATTCAAAGTGAAATGGTCCATTCGTTCAAAGCCCGGCTCTGGTCTTTCTTCAGCCAGCGAGCTCTTCGCCGCATCCTTTGTCTGTACGATCAGGTTCTTCGAGGCCTGCAGGAACTCTGCGGCTCCGCTTTGTTCCAGCGTGCGCACCGCTGTGTCTGTCAACTCCGTGGCTGCTTGAAGACGATCTCCGTAACGCCTAGCTAAAGCCCTGAGGGCAGCCACCTTCTCGTCCTGCTCTTTACCAATACGTTCCAACAGAGCGTTTTTGCGCTCCTCAAGAGCAGCATACAATGAATCAAAACGTTCGCCCAGCTTCTGCTTTGCCTGTTGAGTGTTATCCTGGACGGCCGTGCAGGCCTCCTCCATTTGGTTGAGCAAAGCCTGAAGGCGGCCGTTCCCTGCCACCAGAGCGTCAATAGCATTGCTCAGCTCCCCCTTTTGAGCTTGGTAGACACTAGCGAGTGGCGACACCTCGCAGTCTTTATGATCTCCGAAAACCTTACACATAGAGCAAGTGGGAACTTGGTGGGTCACGCAGTAGATATTGATCTTTTCATCCTCGTGCTCTTGGCACATTAGCTCCTGGGTGTTTTTAGGTTTTATAGACGTTTCTTGGGTTACACTGCCACCTCCACCCTCTTGTTGCTGTTTGTATATGTCAATTATGTTCTCTACCAGAAGATTCCTTTGAAGTCCATGTACGCCATGACGATCGAGAACCACTTCGAAGCGGCAAGTAGGGCACCTGAAGACACCACCGGAGAACCGGTATGGATTTCTAGAATCGTAGAGATCGCTAGCACATCCTCGGCACAGGTTATGTTGGCAGGGTAAGATCACCACTGGTTTGGTGAACATGTCCAGACAGATCGGGCAGCTCAGCTGTTTCTCGAGGCTCTCCATGGAGCCTGGAGACCCCAACAAGGAGGCAGTTCGTTGAATATCCATGTCAGTTGTCTTCTTTTGCTGTATTACTTTAGTGGCACTGTAAAGTTAAAAATAAGCTGTTGTGCGGCTGTAAGAGAGTCTTTGCAGTTGTCAGATCTGTTCTGGGGCACAGTGGCCCTGGTCTTTATACGACCCTCGGCCGGTCGGTTACATGCCCTTCCTCCAACCAATCAGAGCCCAAATTCCTATCCACTTGTTTTCACGATTCATTTTTGGAGACCGAAAAGCCCCCACCCCTTTGAATCTATGTGTTGTGTCATGATGATACCATAACACCGCTACCCTTTCCTGTACAGTGAGATTTCAATGGTGGAATATTTCAACTGGGACAAGTGTCATGTGTTGGGCAATCCAAAGTCTACAAAAGCATAGTCTACTCCTGAACACCCTTGTTATTGTTTGAATTGAGTTGAGATGTTTTTGGTCTTGCATGGAATTTAATTGTACATTAATTAACACATTTGACAATCTAGAAAAGTCTGATACCTACAAACAATTTGTAAAAATTAGGAAGTTACAATGAACTTGTCCTTCCTTTGAATTTTCCTTACATCAAAACTTTGTGTTCCATGTGATTCTATGTGGTTAACCAGTTAGTCAGGTTAAATGGTTACCTTCTTAATAAAATACTTTATCTAAACATATTTAACATGTCTCTCGATCAAACGGTAATTTTGGATAAAAAAATATTTTTACCAATCTGTAAGTATTGGTACCAATCTGTAATTTGTAAGTTTTCAAGTCATTTTTTGTAAAAAGACAAACAAGTCTTGATGTCCTAAATAACAGTATACAGGGAACACATGGAAAGGGTTATTTTTAACCTATCCTTGGTCAGGGAGGGTGAGCTGCTGGCACGTGGGGATCAAATGAATGCTGTGTTTTAGTATGATCCCATAGGTTATCATTGAATAGATAAAGATATTGCAAAAGAATCGTTCACTGTGTTAGTACTTCCAACAACAAAGAATACAAAATAGCGGAACTAAAACTTTTTTTTTACTTTTTTAGTACTTGAATGGGTCCCGTTTATCTAAAAGCAGTCATCACCCAAAGGCTTCACACTTGGCGTGTGAATATGCTGAGTTAATGCCTAAGCTAAGTATAGTCATGAACTACTTGAAATGGAATCTGTGAGCAACTGTCTCTTCTCAGGGTAAATTTTAATTTCCTGCTGCACATCCATAAACATTCAAAGTAAAATGAGATTAATAACTATATTTTCTATCTTTTTTGTCTAATCAAACAGAACCACATTAAAATATGCCATGTACATGCAACACTAACAACATCTGACAGGGCTGTCAACTGTCAGTGTTGCTTGACCACAGATAATTGTATGCAGTTTTTAATCTCTAAATTAAAAATGTTGTAATATTGTATAATACTTATTTAGACATGCAGTTTATTACAGACAAAACACATTGATAAAATCTGATAAAATCTTCTATCATCTCTTCTATATACAGCTGTACAGCTACAAGAGACCAAACAGTTTTACTCTCTAAAAGGTTTACCTGATGTTAAATCAAACAACTGAAGAGCTAAATAAAATGAGAAACAAATGTATATGCAAGAAGATTATAAGCAGAGCCTAACTATTTTTAACATTGCGTCCTGTGCCTTTCAAACCTTACAAAAATCCCCTGTTTCTTAATTTTTTTTTAAATATTTTATGTTAAATTATATATTATGTTACAATAACTTTTTTTAAAGTAACAGACAACAGAGATTTTGACCCATTTTGGATGTTTTCACCTTCTTGTCTCTACGCAACAACTTCATAATTTGACAATCTATGAAACTCCAGTAGCACTAACATAATTTTAATTTTTAAATGCTTAAAACATTTAGCTGTGCCTGTGTCCCACGTTTTGGAAGCACCCAGCTTCAATGAAAAAGTAAAACATGTCTCATCACTGTAACAACAGATGTGACACTTTAGTAACCACAAATCACCATATAGGCTAATAAATATACCTACTTAAACATACGAAGTAAGATGTGCAGTTGTGTATGACAGACATCTACCCTCAAATATTTCAATTTCAAATCACATGATCATGGTACCTCTTAATGCTTCCATAACAGGCAGAATGCTTTCAGACCACTGGAAAGCAGCAATTGCACTGTAGATCCCTGGAAAGTCCCGCTGCCATATATGTTGTCCTACAGCCCATATATAGCTGCCAACTCCGGGTTTGCCTGAAAGAACAAACTGCGAATCAGAGCTCCAAATTTTAATGTCATTTTTCTATAGAATCTGGCCAGTCATAAACATAAAACTTACCGTTTTAATTGCTTGGGGTATCCGTTTCCAAAGATATCTGGCATTGTTCCTGTGTACAAGCAACTGAATATTAAGACAAGACCGGCTGATAAAATAAATGGATGAACATTATATGTAAATGTACTCACGTGTCATTGTGTAGGAGATATAGGACCATTAGCTGGGAATACACCTGAGGCGTTGCAATGCCACCAGGAGCCTGAGATAACGATATTAAAGAATTTAAATGACATTAAGTCTATAAAATACAAACACAGATATAATGACATGAACTAGATCAATGTAAAAAAACAAATAAACATCAGTCTGTTCACAAGGATAAGTGAACACTAAGTTATAAGTTGGATTTACATGAACAGGGTTATTGAAATGACAGCCACTTGTGTGCAGCAGATGACAAAGACATGATAAAACATCAGCAGATGAAATGCATACATAAATCCACCTCCCGCGTATGTGTTTTTACCTCCAGCTCTTGTGTTTCAAACTGCAGCAACAGCTTTTCATCCAGTTCAGCCATCATGACAGACCCGGGCATCTTTCACAGCAGCTTGAGATGCTAAAAGCTAACAGGAAAACAAACAGCCGAGCGGTGCCTTTATAACATCACACTGCCACCTGCTGGACTGGAGACTATACAACTGCTATTACAAGAAAAGTCTTGAAGTTTTGCATACCAGAAAAGTATAATAATGTAGTTGTTCGGTAAGTTGACATTTTAAAATGTTTTGAACGATCAATTCTATTTTCTAGAAAAGTACATATTTATTGATTTTATTATTATTTATTGATTTTATGATTTTATGACAGAATGATTTCTGGTCATTGATGATTCTTTAATTATAAAGAATTTGATTCTTTGGTTTAATTAATTCATTATTTATTGATTATTTTACTAGCAATACTTTGGTCCTCTACTTTACTGTTCTCATGGTTTCAGAAACTTCAATATTTGGACATAGGCTACAAACTGTATAGTGACTACACACACTTACATAAACTAAAACTGATACAATACTATTAGTATCAGTAATAAAAAAACATCTCTGCAAAGCATGTTTTCCTACAGGGGGCGTACGGTGATGTCAGTGGGTTTATCTTCAAATGTGTGTTACAGCAAATTGATTTAAAATCTTTTTGTTATTTAGCAAATTCAACCATGAAATAATAGTGGGCCTGTTACATTTTGTAATTGTGAAAACATTGTGTTGTACATCGAGATGCTTGATGCTTTATTCACAGACACATTTTAATATATTGTAAAATTAGTATAAACTGATTTCCTGATACTGCTGGCCAGTTTTATGTTTGGTAGGAAAATGTCTGCCGATCCACACTCACTGTCTATAATCCACTGTCACTGTTATAATCCACATTTCATAACACCACACTATATTTAGAAACATGTCTCCTGAATGAGATCCTAACAGTGATGTCTGACCTATGACATCTCAAAGTCTTATTAGATCTGTTAATACACAGAGAAGTTTTTGGTAATTTTATAAAGTTAAAACGGTTGGTAACTATTCAACTAATCAACTCCTTTTTCAGAGACAGTTGTCCCTGTATAAATGCTCATCCCAGTCTTATAAACATTTAGATCGTCTTACAGTCTGAGCTGTCTATATTTAGACGTCACCACTGAGAACAACAACAGGTCACCGACCAACATATGATCCTTCATACAGTCCCAGCATCAGTGTAAAAACCTGTGTTAACAATGTCAGAAGACATTGCATTGGATTACCCTCTGGAATCTGAGTTTGTTCAGACTCTTAAAGAAGCACAAGGTAAGTCTGTACAGACTCTTCTGAGAGAAGCAAGCAAAGAAAATCCTGATATCATCATCAAGTTGTCAAATGATGATTGGATGAAAGACCCTGATGTTGAGCCCCCCTGGCTGTACTTTTGGGTAAGTACAACACAAAGACTTTGATTATGAATGATGATGCTTTCATGAGTGTGCAGAGACATTTAAAGGACTTTGGAGTTGACACTAAGCAAGGTTTTCAGTTTGTGTTTTACACTTTTTTTACCAGATTGATTTTCTAGTATCATAGGCCTATTCATAAAACATGTAAAACGCTGATTTGAATACTTAAAGATACATACAAATTCATGTGAATGTAAAATCAAACCAAAATGTATCTTTGTTGTTAGATCAGTACTTTGTAGAATCAGGGTTTTCTTAAAGGGACAGTTCATCAAAAAAATCTGTCATCATCTAATTACCCTCATGTTATTTAAAACTCTTTATACAGTGGTAAACAAAAGACGATATTTTGAGAATTATCTCAGTGGTTTAAAGGAATAGTTCACCTCAAAATAAGCCCCCATTGACTTTCCATGGTAGCAACAAGATTACTATGAAAAGTCAATGTGGGCTTATTTTGAAGTGAACTATCCTTTAATGTCCATAATGGAAGTCAACGGGGTCTCATGTTGCCTGCTTACCAAGGATTTTCAAAATACCTCTTTTGTGTTCTGCAGAAGGAAGTGAGTGGAATGACATGAGGGTGAATGAAATATGACAGGTAGTTCACCCAAAAATGAAAATTCTGTCATATTTTACTCACCTTCTTGTCATTTCAAACCTGTATGACTTTCATCTGCAGAACACAAAGTAAGATATTTTAAAGAAAGTTGGTAACCGAACCGCACTGGCACCCATTCACTTCTTTTGTATGGACACAAAACCAATGCAAGTCAATGGGTGCCATTTAACATGCTTCAGAATATCTTCTTTTGTGTTCTGCGGAAGAAAGTCAGACAGCTTTGAAATGACAAGAGGATGAGTAAATTATGACATATTTTTCATTTTTGGGTGAACTATCACGTTAATTCAATTCAATTCAATTTTGTTTATAAAGCTCTTTTTTCACAATGTGCATTGTTCCAAAGCAGCTTTACAGGAGAAAATAGGAAAAACACAGAAAATGTAAAACACAGCAGAGTGCATGGTGTTCATAGAACAAGCAAGATCATTCTAGTAAATTATATCAAATAAATGCAGTCTCCCGGTGAGCAAGCCAACACTCCCCTGTGGCGAGGAACCCAAACTCCAATGATAAATAAATGGAGAAAAAGAATACCTGAAAGCCAGATCTAATCTGACGTATCACAGCTGCAATCAGTGACATTGATTCAAAGTTACTGAGTAAATGTTTATGAATAACAGGGAGAGCTTATTAGTTGTGATTTAGGAAATTTCATTTGTTGAAACTGTTTACTTCTAATTTGGTCTCATTTTGTGATCGATATCAGACAGATAACAGCGGAATGTTATTAGCAGGGAAAATAGTAATAGCGTAATGTAACTGAGTAAGTTAAGCATTAAATACTAAGTATTGTAAATTTAGCATTATGAAACGGTCAGTTCTGGTCCTTTATTCTGATTGGCTAAGCCGAGTTCTAAGCCGTTATAACGGCTGACCGCATTACATAGCCTAAATATCACTTAATTTACTTTATTTTATGAACCCTTGCTACGCATATGAAATAACAGTTTTATAAAAGCAATAAGCCCTGCAAAGCAGTTTTTTAAGGCTTTACTTTAAGGCTAAACAAATCACTGCCATCAGTGTCAAAATCTAAATAGCTAACTTTCAACGTGAAGTTGTCTTTGCTTTTACATCTCACAGTATATCTGAGAATCTGAGAGCGATGAAATGCTCATCAGCTCAACGGGAGATTCTAAATAAATCACTACCTAGAGAGTATGTCCCTCTGCTAAATCCAACCCTTGTGTTTATGACTACAGTGCTTTCAATGGAAGGTCACATTAAGGTGAATCTAACGGCTACGAAATCTGCATGTGAACTGCCTATAAAATCAAAGCAAAACATTGAAGATTATAACTCATTGTGGCATGCTTTGCTGTAAGTGAGCAGGTCAGTAAACTTTCATACCTGAAAAGCTAAATGTTTGTATCAAGGACAATGATGCCCTTCCACACTGGAATTAGAGTTGACAGTTCGGGGCACTTTTGGAATTAAGGTCACGATGTAAAGCACTAGCGTAAATGACATTCCTGGCCGGACGTGGGGCTGGTCTGATTGGAGGACAATGCAGTCATACCTTATGATATGTTAAAATAGAGCATCTGATTCTATTTCTGGACAGTGCAGAGGTGATATCACCAGCAGCGCTTTCCACTCATCTGTGCATCTGGCATATTTATCGGAATGACCTCTCCAAAGACTTTGTCTCTGCTGTGTTGTTGATGTAAACAATGATCGAGGCACTCTTGTCATGCAATTGCCTTGCCATTTGATCACATGTTATCTGTCACATGTCATCTAAAAATACATGATAGAGCAACAGTGATAATATAAATAGCCATAAAAACAGGCAGGTAAGAATCTAGCAACAAAGCAGATAGTGTTGTCACATTTCATAGCAATGCTCTCCCAAGGCACTGGGACGTGTGCGGTAAGGCGAAAGGCCACGTTCTTAACGGAGAGAAGGCGGTCGTCTTTAAACAGTGATCAGAGGGTTGGAAGAGACAGGTCCAAGGGATATAAACAACCAGGTATGGACTTCTTATGTCCTCCTGTTCTTCATGACCTGCTAACCCATCACTGGAGGGACATGCAAGATGGATTTTCAGATGCAGATGATCTGAACAAAGTGCTAGAGTTTCAAAGCGATGAACTGTTGTGGTCAACTCAAAAACGAGGTGAGATATGATAAATAGGACGGAGACACAAAAATTATCGCCTAATGTTTGTCCGGGAGAAAAAAGAGTGAGTGTTGGTGTATTTGAGACTGCATGTGTTTAGCATTAGTGCTTTTGACTGAAAAGGCACATACATCTTTGTGCATTTATACGGGGGATTTTTTTAAATATCACTAAAATTACGTTTAAATATTATATAATAAAATAATCCAACACCAAAGCATAACTAGGTGATTTACTATAACTTCATTAACACAACACATGCACAATGTCTAACAGCCAATTACCAGTTTCAACTATGCCGGTAATGAGCTGCTGTAAATCTGAATATCAGCTGGACGTGTATGATATACTGTATATGAGTCATAATCCTGGATTCCACAGTGGACAGCATGTCTGCTCGCAAACACCCCTCGCATTCCACGCAGACCTTTTTGTAAAGCGAGACATGCTGACATATTTGAGCTGTTCGTGCAAGGATAACAAAGCTCGCCTTTTCCAAAATAGCCTAAACATCGCTACGAAAGCTCTTAACTCATTGTGCTTTATGCCGTCTGTGGGTGATACAGAATTACTGGGAGAGGAATTTGTATCGAGTTGGCACAGGATTTCTAAGGGATTATAGTAATCTTCTGCACAAATGAATGCCATGCACAGATCAATACTCAGGGCTCCTGATTTGAGGCACTGTTTGGCACTGTCTCCATGCAACACTGAATCCTACAACCCATTCGGCAGATTCCACTAAAGATTTTTCTTGTGTGCACTCGGAATGCAAAAATGATTTTATGCGAAAAGAGATTACACGGTTGAATTTAAAATCTCGGCCTCTACTATCATTTTCTAAGATGTTATGCTCCAGGAACTTTAGGGCATCCGTGGAGGTGTATAGCTTATAAAAAAGATCTGTTTAACAATGGAGCATGTTTTAGATGTTTCTACAGAGACAGGTCTATTGTTCAAATAAAACATGGATGTTGGCAGCTCAAAGGATTTAGACTCTATCTCATACAACTCCAACTAAATATGGAGCCTTTAAGCTATGAGCAACTGATAGAGAACAATGGCTTACTAAAAATAGAGGCAAAATAGTGCTTGAAGTCATAGGAAAAACATGACCGGCGCTATATAAATCAAGTCTTTGAAATTGTTAGTCATTTGAAAAGCTAGCAGGAGATGCTGAGAACGATGCGCTTTGAGAACCTCTGCTCCACTGTGCAGTTGAATGGATGGCAGGCTCTGCTGGATGATAACAGCGA
This sequence comes from Triplophysa siluroides, assembly GCA_006030095.1. NCBI lineage: Eukaryota > Metazoa > Chordata > Actinopteri > Cypriniformes > Nemacheilidae > Triplophysa > Triplophysa siluroides. The sequence goes on from VCII01000724.1 coordinate 537,136, forward strand.
GGCAGGGCAAGATCATTGGGAAAGAGCTCACTCACGGTCCTTACGGCTGTACAGAGCCATAGTGAAGGGGGACACCAGAGGGCTCCGCAACCTCCTTAAAAGGAATTACATTGATGTTGATGTATTGTACAATGTGAACCGAGAGGAAATGCAGTGGCAATCTCATCCAGACACCACATTTGGACCTTCAGGTAAAACAAGTCATGGGTAGGAACCTTGGAGGTTTATTGGAAATCTAGTAATATTTTTGCACTCTTCTGATGGATGAATGTTTAAACTCACTTTAAATTATTGTCTTCTTTGCTTGGTGCATCTTTACTTTATCAAATGTAATTGATATGACACTACTAATGTAAAAATAATACAGGAAACTAGAACAAAGATCTCCAGGTAGAAATTAAGATGATTTTCATTTTCTAAAGACTTCAGGATTGCCGAAAAAAAACTGTGTAATTTTACAGAATATTTTTATGAGTTATTTTATACAATTTTCGCAGAAAATGTTTACAACTTTTTTTTACAGGGGGGGACTTTTGTTTTAAGGGTTTGTTTCTGCCATCCCAGCTGACAGAAAATTTCTGCTTTTTTACACAAAATTTTTTATACAGTCTATTTTTGTACAAAAAAATAATAATACTGCACATGAACAAGAAAAACACAAAAAACATGTAATATTTCTGGTACCCTCCCAGCTGATGGAAATTTAAATTTTTTACAAGATTTTTTTTCATTGAAGTCTTCAATCTATCCTTTAAACTGTATGTTAATGCAACAATGTAAAATTTTGAAAAGCACTATAAAAAATTTAGGATTTATTTGTGCCAGATAACGTTATAAATATCAAACACATCAGCTTACTTAATATCATTCTTTAATGCAAAATGTTTAATTATGTTTTGGTTATTTCAGATTTTTTTATTTTCTTATTACTTTTCAGGTTTTATTGTATATTATTTAAAAGTAGAAATTGTTTCTGCCATAACAAGTTGATCTAGAAGAACTCATTAATTTGTTTCTTAAATTATGAATGGCTTCGAATACTTCGGGTGTGGAACTTTAATTTAAGCTCTTTCATTTTTTTAACTCCTCATCATCACCTTGGTTTATTCAACATATCACAGCTTACATGATCTGATAATGTTGCCCATTTCAGGTGTTTGGTCTTTGGAATATAAAAGAGAACTGACAAGTCCACTTTGCATTGCTGCTGCACAAGGTTTTACTGAATGTCTGCAGTATTTACTGGAACACGGGGCACACCCCAACCTTATCGCCGGAGGAAAAGCTGCACTTCATGAGGCCTGTGCAAACGCCAACACTGAATGTGTGGAGCTTCTGCTGGAACATGGAGCAAACACCAACCAGACCACAGAGGAGGGATTGACATCCTTACATCTATGCAGCACACCACAATCACTACGGTATATAACAGCTTAAAACTAAATAATATTGCATTATTATAATTCTAAATGCACTGGAAAATATAAGAATAAAAACATAAACTTCATATAAAAAATACATTATATATATATCATTTTTATTATAGTTGTGCAAAAGCCTTGGTGAGATATGGTGCCACGGTGAATTTATCCAGTGAGGAAGATGACGAAACACCATTGCACGTGGCAGCCAAGCATGGGCTGCTCCACCACGCACAGCTTTACCTGCGGTTCGGAGCCTGTGTGAATCATGTCAGCTCCTCTGGTGAAACACCACTAGGCGTCCTTTGTGGGGTGACTCCAGAAAAGACAGACGAAAGCCAAGATGACCATTACCTTGAGCTCTGCCATCTGTTCCTGGATTATGGCGCTAACGTTAACTTGGCTGATAAAGAACGGCGTAGTCCCCTACACAAGGCGGCCCGTAACGTTCAGCATAAGATTTTGGAGCTCCTATTGGACCATGGGGCTGATGTTAATGCTATTGACTATAACGGGTGTTCACCGTTATCTAATGTGCTTCAGAGCTCTGTGGTTCGACAAGAGTGGCATCCTCACATAGCTGTTCAGACCCTGTTAAATCACGGCTCGATTAAAGTATGGCCACAGGCACTGCTGAAGGTAATCACTAATAGCACTGCAATAGGATCAGGGCTTAAAAAGAGACGTTTCAATACAGCACATACCACAATCGTATTAAGTTTTCATTAAACATACAATAAACCAAAGACTCAAGAGAGCAGGTACAGATAAATTTGAGTAATTCTGGTATATTCTACTAATTTGTCAGATATTTCGTTTGCATCTCCCATTGATGACTTTAAGTGCATGTAGTAAGTGTTCTTAAATAAAGTTTATTTATGCAGTAAGCATACTAATTCTAATGCACTAGTAGTATACTATCTGAATACAACTTTAGACTAAATTGCCCCACTGATTACATTATAAAAGCATTCTTGCACTGTAAACCCCTTTATTTTGAGTAAAGAACACTAAACACATAAGTAAAGTGAACTCAAATAATACATTTTGAATAAACTTAATTTTTCAATATTTCATTTTACAAATATTTGAGTTTTACTTATCAATGTTGTCATGAAGGAACAACAGTCAATTATAGCTGTAGCATTACCAATGTGATGCCTTCAGGTCAAACACTCATGCATACTGCACAATGGTAACCTCATTAATATCACTAATGTCACAAAACTCTTTAAATAACAGAGCAGAATACTAAACATCTATAAGCCTCCTCCCATTTTAATTTAGATATAAATACATAAAATAACACTTTATTGCGAGATTTACTTCCATTATCCAGTCCTCTAAAAGCATGCTGGGAATCGCTAACTCAAAATATCAAAATAGTTAAACACACTTAAAAGTTGTAAGATAAATGAACTTTTTCACAGTTTTGAGTACAGTTTGCTTATTTTTAATGAGTAGATTATACTGTTCGGGAATACAGTGTGAAATATAGTAAACATTAAGTACACAATTAGTTTACAATACTTTACATTACATTGTTTGTTTACGTCATTTGTACTACAAGTAACTGTTAAGGTATATTTATAGTGTAGTAGTTTTTATTTGTTACACATTTTTAGTTCACAAAAGTACACTTTGAAGTATACTTTCTTTAGATTACTAGTATACTTGTATGCTTTCTTTACGTAAACCTAATCCTTGCAATTTACTATTTAAATATTATTATATTGTCTATATTGTTGTTACTAAATATAGTCCACAAAGTGCTATTTTATGTGTACTTCTGAGAAGAGTAGAAAGTAGAAATTACACTGAACCCTGATAGCACACTACATGGCAGAAGTCTATTTGACGTCTGCATTTACATCTGCAGAACATCTGCAATACATAGTTTACTCATCTGCAATACATCTCAGAGTCATCTGATGTCAGATGTCATATAGACATCTATAAGACGTCTGTAAGATGTTTAACGTTTAGAGTGGATGTAAAACTGCTCTTTCAAAGATGTTAAGCAGATGTTTTTACACAGCAGATGTTTTCCAGATCTCCAGATCTTTAGCAGACGTCTTACAGACATACGTGTGCTATATAGTTGGGAAGCTATACTTTCTTATTTTGAGAATAAGATGTTTACTAATAGCACAACTTCACGTGGTAAGAGTTCTTGTTTTGTAAAATCAGTGACTGTTGATAAAGTTACTGTTCATCTTTTCTTTTAGGTATTAACAGCATGTGCAGAAGCACCCAAAACTGTGGAAATCCTTTTCAACTCATACACGCTTGTTCCTGTGACCTCCAAATGGGTTGAAGCCATAACTGAGGATATTTTTCTTGTAAGTGTTTAAAAATTGTATCGTTGTGTTTACAGTAAAACATTGAATGTTCTGGTTTTGCATGGCTAAGTACTTGGTCATCATATTTATAAGTCACTCTTGGCTCTTAAACAACAATTCTGTCAATATTGGCAAATTAACCATAACTATAAATATGAATAGATAAATTAAACAAGTCCTTAACCTCAAGCTTAATGTAATCCTAACATCATAACTACACCAGACCCTAAAATCTTAATGGTTGCCAGGAATGTTGTCCCAGGAGCATGCAGAACAAAATCAGGTTCACCTAGCTCATCTCTAAAAGTGCATTAAACAAGGCTAATTTCTTATAGGATAAGCAAATCAACATGACATTGAGTCAATGCCTTAATGTTAGCTGTATTGCTGTCACATGCAAAATGATACAATAATGCATTCTTTTATTCAGCTTCACAGACCCTTTTATGAGTCTCTTTTTGCACTGGAGTACAAACCTCGTAGTTTACAGCATCTGTGTCGGTCTGCACTGAGAAAACACTATGGGAAGCACTGCTACTCATTCATCCCGAGACTCCCCGTGCCGACCCCTCTTCAACAGTATCTCCTTCTGGAACCCGAAGGCTATGTTGACTAAAGTCAAGAGTTGTTTTTGAGAGTACACATTTTGACTTGTGACAAATGTCTTTTATTTCGCTTTCTGAAATCTGAAATCAATACACAGAGACTGAAAACATATTTCTTGTTTTCACTTGCACTCTTATTTTTATATATTTGTTATTTTAGTGTAAACACTGATTTTAGTTATATAGGCTCACAGGACAGATTTATGATAGCCTAATATGTAGCTTTTTTTGCACTCTGCTGATGGATGAATGTTTAAACTCACTTTAAAGTATTGTCTTCTTTGCTTGGTGCATCTTTAATTTATCCAATGTAATCGATATGACACAACTAATGTAAAAATAAGGAGTGTGGTAAATACACCATGACTGATGTAAATTTGTTTAATATTTCATTACAAAAAAGTTTTTCCTTGAATAAAATAACATTTAATAGAATATGATTATTCTGTCATAAGTGTACATAAATGTATTCATGATTACATGTGTATTTAAGATAGATTGACCTTTAATATCCATGGTCAATAATATGAAGGGTTATATTAATCTTTGTACTACGAGATATTCAGCAAACAAGGGAAAATGTACCAAACCCAGGTCTCTCCTACTTTTCGTTTTATTTATTGACCTTTTGTACATGTCCACAACCCACAGATCTGAGTTCGATGTTCGTCTCATGTGCGCACACGCAGTCCGCGCTTTAACAGCGCTGAGCCACCTGGGAGCGGTAAACGCACCGCTATTGAACAGAATGGATTGTGGTGACGCACATGCTTTGACGAACCAGATCACACAGACAGACTCTTGGGTGTCCAGTCCAGTCACTAGCTGTGCATAACCCTTATCCTTTCTCAGCTTTAAAAAGCTCACTTACTTTAATTTGTGCAAGCGCGCGAGGGCGAAGAGTGCAGAGGAACAACGTAAAGTATGTGAAGTTGCAGTCACCTTGACCAGAGATGGAAGACGAGTGCGCTGATTCCGGAGCGGAAACCGGAGGGTAAGTGATAACAAGCGCACTGTTACTGTTTGCTAAGAAAACGAAATGAGCAAGTGAATGAACGAATAAATAAACACTGTAGCTCTACGTTAAATAGGCTATGTTAGACACCAATAAGACACAACGCGCTTGTAAGAATTTACGTCAAGATTTGATCTTTTCGATGACATAACGATAATATTAAAAACATTCATATTAGTCACAGTAATACAATTATAACATGAAATTGTGGAGTTTTCTGCCTTTTATCCCGTTTCTCGTTTAACCATCTGTTGCTTGGCATTATCACCCAATACGTTTGGCGCAGAGATTTACTACTTAAAGTGGATTAATTGTGTTTGTAGCTGAAAAAGCCAATGAGTGTCTTATTTAAACGCTTGGCCATTAGTGCATGGGTCTAAGACCAGGAGAGTGACATAAGTACCCAAGTGAATCAAGTTGACGTGTTTTCCCTATACTTTTATATATATAATCATGTGACATCTACAATCATTCTGTGCTTTCAGCTGTGGAAAATAAGAAAAGATGCATCCTGGGTTGTTTTTAGGTATGTCACAATCATAGTGGCCGATGTCATAGTTCAATGTAGGTGTGTTTGTGTTTAGCAGGGCAGTAGACAGTAAGTAGACACGCACATCTGTCCCCCTTTCTGCAGAACATGTGCATTTGTCTCTGCTATTTAATTCACAAATCCACACGTCCCATCTGACACAGCAATTAGGATTTGAAAGAAAATTGCCTTAGAGCACCTCAAGAGATTCCTTCTCCAGAGGGATCCTTCCAGTTTCAATCTGTCTTGTCAATTAGCTGATGCTTTTATCCAAAGCCACTTACAGCACGCTTATTACAGGAGCAACCTGGGGTTTAAGCTCTTTGGTCACAGCTCAACACTTGTGGGATTTGAACCTACAACCTTTAGGTAAGACGCCTATAAATGTAACCACTAGGTTACACAGTATGAGATCCATTACTCTTAATGAACAAAGTGAACACATTTACATTTGGCAGGCGCTTTTATCCAAAGCAACTTACATTGCATTGTATTATACATTTTGTTTCTGACTTCGTGCAATACCCAGGGATTGAACCCATGAGTGCCATGCTCTAACCAATGAGCCACAGGAAGACCCTGTTTCTTTAGAAAACATAATACACTGCTCAAAAAAATGAAGGGAACAATTGATCATCCTAGCATAACACCAAGGCCCGGTTTCACACACACGGCCTAGTTAGCAAGGACTATGCCTTAGTTGAATTAAGATATTTATGTCGCTTTTATAAAAATGCCTAAGTAGAATACATGACTGGTGTGCATCTTGAGACAAAAGAATGGCACTAATATATTTTAAGATATTTCTGGGCAAGTTATATTCAGTTAAGACAGGCCACACATTCATTTTAGTCTGGGACTAGCCTTAAGCCTTGTCTGTGAAACCGGGCGCAAGTCTGTTAACCTTCAGGAATATCAATCAACCTGGTTAGGAAGCATAAGTGATAGTGAACCCTTTTTACTTGTTCTGGTGCAAATGAAAGTGACAACAGGTACACTGGAGAGGCAACAGCAAGGGTGGTCTGGGGAGAACCTTGCTTAGAGGGTCTCACAGACCTCCATGTGCTATGAAGTATCGCAATTAAATCCTCAGATCTATTGTCAGATCTTATGCTGGTGCAGTGCAGAGCCCTCCTGGTGCATGATAACCCCGGCCTCATGTGACCAGAGACTGTAGGCAGTTTCTGGATGATGAAGCCATTGCATGCCATTGACTGGCCCTCGCGTCCCCAGACTTTAATCCAGTTCAGAACCTTTGGGATCTCATGTATCCGAAACTGTCAAGTACTGTAGCACCATAGATTATCCTGGAGCTCACTTATGCTCTGATCCGGGTCTGGGAAATTTCCAGACTTTGTTGGCAGTTCATACGGGCACTTGGGGCCATTCACATTACTGACTAACATTGTGAGTTACTGAGATATACTGTAGTAAGTGCCTGGTGACTGATGTGAACAGTAACTGAGAGGTTTAAAACTGGACAAGCAGATTAGAGCAGTGTTCTCTGCATAGTCTTATTGTCATACTGAGGTTGAAACCACATACCGTACCAAAGAAGAATCAACATGCAGAAAATTCTGCACTTCAACCACTAAAATGAGATCATTTGGCTCTGCAGCACCCATCTGTGCAGCATTAGTAAATGTGAAACATATTTTATTCATTATAGTAACATCATTGGCATCATACTTGTATTGCTGGGTAGGATTATAAAGAATCTATAATCATATACTATGCAAAGTGTGCATTCATTATTCCAAGTGTAGACGATAGTATGTGCAATATTTCCAGTATGACTGTAGTATAACGGTTACATTAAAGCATTTCAAATGACTATGGTGTGTTGTAATACTATGTTGCCATAACAACAGAAAAGAGAGATTCAAAAATGAATGGAACATGTACAGTACGATGGAAAAATGTACCCGGCCATTTTCGCGTAAGACACATGTACAGTACATAAGATGAAAAAGATAGTTCTGGTTATTTTGGATTTGTCCTATTCTTTTGTTTGGCATCCTTTGAGCCAAAAAGACTAGAATGACTCCAACAAAAAGCAGTTATAGACACAATCTTTGATCATAACCTGCATGTGTATATGTGTGTAACTGAGAGAGGCACTTACACACATACACCCACTATATACCATGACACCTAGGATTGTTTATCCAGATGTAGAACTTTCCTTTGAAACCTTGGGATCCTGAAGCACTAAATCACTCTAACAGTCTCTCCGTTTCTCTCTCTCCTTCTCTGTCATTCACTGTTTTCTCAGGTCTGACTACAGTCTTATGTCATCAGCAAGCAGTGAGTACATGTCCTTTGTTTGTATATTTATCTTTTATACAGTTTATACAATGGATTATCACAAACACACACATACAAATGCTTTAGAATGTGGGTAGACAAAATCTGTATATCTGAGTGATATACTTATATGATACAAACAATTCTTTTGTCATGTTTTGTTTACAGTATGTACAGTATTTTCTGTATACTAAGACCTGGCATGAAACAAAAATGTTCAGTTAAAGGGGTCACATGGCGCGAACTCGTGTTTTTCTGTGTCTTTGGTATGTTATATGTTGCCCATGCATGTATTAGACACGTAAAATTGCAAAAATTAAAGTGTCGGAACAAAAGATGCATTTTATCTAAAAGCGAATGCGACCTGCCTGAAACGTGTCATGTAACCACACCCCCACAAATCCACGTCAGTTCGTTGACTAAGACCGCCCAAATGTATACGCAAGTCATAAAGGCCGTGGCATACTTGACTTTCCGCGTCCGTGTCTGTCTCGTGCACAAACGCGTCCACACAGGTTCCGAGTTCAACACATGCGCAATACAAATGAGTATGTGTGCTCAACCAGACCGTCAGAGGGCAGCGCTGAGTCGCGTCATTTACAGACAATGTGCAAATGAATGATTGAGGAAGTGTTTTCGCCATTGCAAACAATCAGAGCAAACAGCAAGACAACAAGAACAACAACCAAACAGGCTGGAGAAGGATATGCTTCTAAGCTTACTTTTCTTGGTATCAGCGTGTTGGTGTATCATTCTTCTTCAACAACGGCACACTACACACTTTCTGTGTGTGTATTGACCCCTAGCGGACTAGTGCACTTTTTTTCGAGCATACGCTGTTGTACGCGGCACGTCTGCGCGGTCTCAAACAATGGGCTGCACACGGACGGGGTGTGCGGACGACCGTAGACCCTTAGGATAACGAAAATTGCATCATGCGGACAGCGCGCGGATGGACGGACCATACTTCCAGTTTTACTGTCAGTACAATTGTTTTGGAACCTAATGTTCCAAATATGGTAAGAGGCGTTACATTTCCGTCACACGCTTGCAGTGTTTGACCAATCACTGCGCACTAGTTAACTGGCCATTCATAGCACTTTTCAGAGCGATGAGCTTTGTTAAAAATCAGCGCGTTTTAGAGAGGTGGGGCAAAGAGGAGATACAAACATGCACGGTATGTGGAAAATACATCGCTTTTGAACCTTAAATAGTGTATACACATTGCATTACATCTAAAACAAACCATAATATTCGTTTTAGCCATGTCATATGACTCTTTTGATAACGCTATTCTATCAGACAAATGTATGAAAAGTCAGCACTCCAAAGCTCCAAAAATATAGTTTTTTATAGACTTAACAAAATTTGACGAATGTCTGTGTGTTCTAAACATTACACATTTTGTGAACATCTATTAAAAAATATTTTTTTTTGAGCTTTGTTGTGCTGACTTTTCATATACGTCTCTGATTTATTTTGGTTGAGCATCCATTTCAAGTCGATGTGTGTGCTTTTGCTTTACTTTGTTATAATGCTGTTTTAACTAAAAATACTTTTTATGCATTTTAGCTGTTCATTCGACGTTCATGAAAATTAAAACTTTTGAAAACAGGTTTGAAAACGTTACCTTTGTTTTCAAAGTGTAAACTACAAAAACACAAATTTGTAAAAACAGTGACGTCATGCACATGCACATGACATATTCTTCTTAAAGTGACAACTACTGGCTCGGCATGCATAGTACACTTTAGTAAAACATTGTTTTGACAATGTCATCTCTACATAAAATATTTATAAAATGCACTTTTCCGTTTAACTACATCACAGTCATGTAAATAACCTTAATTTCGTCCATGAGTAAAAGTGTGCAATAACAGGAGTGTTACGGAGATAAAGTATTCACTTGGTCATGTGATCTTAACATGTTGTCCCTCAGAGTACCATTTTATTTATAAAACATTGAAACGTGATTCATTGATGGAAAGACAACTGAATGTACCATTAAACATGAACATCGTCAGACAGGAACATTGTCCCTCAGACGAAGAGGGCCAGCAAAGGTTCTGTATATATTATAGTCTACTTACTCGGCCCAGGGGATGAGGGCCCCAGTCTAAAAAAATTTCATCTTGGGCCTCATAAATTTAGAGCTAGTCCTGCCTTTAAACAACAAATCAAATGTTCTTTCTAATAGATTCTAAGTGGAAGATGTTTGTCCCGCTTGAATCACTTGCTTATTTGTTGCCATGATTTTGAGATTAGGCTGTTCTTAAAATCATTGCTTTAAGTGCTTGTGAGCTCCGACACCTCCGCTTGTTCGTGTGAGAGTATCTGCTGGTGTGATCGAGTGTGTTTGACCTTTCCTCGTAGGCCCAGTCTGTTTCCCTATGGATGGATTAATGTCCAATATTAGGCCATTAATCTGAGCAGCAGGAAACAGTCCTCCCAGTGACAGCACAGGAAACACTTTCTCACTTGTACACACACACGCATACAGAAGCACTCACCTATTCAAATACACACATACTGAGAGCCCATCAAGGACACCACCTAATAGACTGTATAATTTACTTAAGAAGGAGAAAAGTGGTTCGATATGGACTTAGAGGCAGAAAATGAAGAAAACAGAATTGTCCATTGAAATGGGAGAAAAGTGGGCGAGAAATGTTTCAACCTTGTTTTAACTGTTTCAACAGATATAAACTGATTTCACGCCGCCAACATTTTCAAATCGAAAGCGAGTCAGAGGTGGGAAGAAAACCGGAACCATTGCAGTCTATCGGTCCTTCCGGTTTTCTTCCCACCTCTGACTCGCTTTCGATTTCAACATGGCAGCAGAGTGAAATCAGTCGATTAAGATTGAATTTTAAATTACTGTAATTTTATGGCAGATTGGAATTAATGACACAGTGTTTGTGTTTAATGATGTTTATATGGCTTTGGGTGGTGAATGTTCTAATGTGGTTAATTCATCAAACTTTTATGTGTGTGATTTGTATTGAATCTTTGGGTTAGGAAAGACAATGAAACCATTCCTAAGCACACAAGAATAAAAGATGACATATCCCAGTGTTAAATGATACACTTTGTTTTTTTTACCCCTGTCTCTACTGGACTGTGGATGTCTGTGTCATTTGTAGGCCTCTTGGATCTTTGTGCATTTAGTGAAGAAAACAGCTGGTGCACACTAGAGTTAAAATTTCTGTTTGCCGGGGTGGTTCAACAGTGTTTCATGCATTCTGACACTGTTCTTTACACTGTTAAACGTGCTGGCTTCTCATGGTTGACATGGTCAACTTGTCAAAAAAACTATTTGGACGTACGACGTAGTATTTCTGTGCTATATACACTCCCCCAGCGTTTGTATTGATTTCAGAAAGTTTTTTTCGGATATGAAATTCCGTTACGTAACAACTTTTCTAAGTCCCTTATAGGACAACTGTCTCGGGAAAAGCACACTCACGCGTCAACCAGCCAGCGTAGTCAAAGGGAGGTCCAAGGTGGGGGCCACCCCAAAATTTTATTCGCTCTTATGTTGATTGACATCTGATTTCCCCTCTTGTTGAACAAAGATTATTTTGACGTTAGGTGGCAGTGCAGCACGTGACGTCACCGCACACAAAAGTCAAGCGAATCTGCATTTTCCGCTATCTTTACTTTGTTTAGAACTTTAAAAAGTTGTTGTGCAATGGATTGTACAGTGCGAAATCTAAGATTTATTTTTAAAGACAGACGAAAGATAGAAAATAATCAAATGGATCGCTGCAATTTGCTAAACAAATGGAATATTAAAACGCACATGCTTGCTTGGTAGCCATCTCAAGTCAGACTCAGCCAGGTAAGTTTTTATTGTTGAACCATACCATTATTGTGTTACCTACCTACTTTATAACGTTCCCCTTTAGATGTTGCATAAATGTAAAGTTTCCCCAGCATTTTCTAACCTTAGATAAAATTTACATTTAGTAATTTAGCAGATGCTTTTATCCAAAGAGACTTACAAAGAGTTCAGCGAGGAATAAGCGATATGTCATACAGGAGCAATTATACAATAGGTGCTAATACAAAGTTAACTAGTTTCAACAAAAGCTAGACCACTACCTGTTGAGAGAAAGAGAGAGGGTTAGTATATTATATATATTTTTTTGTCTGTCAAGTATTTACAGAAGAAATGGGTTTTAAGTGGTCTTTTTAATGTTGTGAGAGATGTGGTTGACCGGACCGAGTTAGGAAGAATGTTCCACCAGGAAGGAGTTGTGAAGGAGAATGAGCGGGAAAACGATTTACAGCCCTTATGAGGAGGCAATACAAGACGCCGCTCGTTTGCTGAACGCATGGTTCTTGATGGGGTGTAGGAGTGCAGGAGGGTGTGAAAGTATGCCGGTGCAGATCCAGTGATAGTCCTGTAGACAAGCATTAGTGACTTGAATCTGATACGGGCTTCAACCGGTAGCCAGATGAAAAGGGGTGTCACATGAGCCCTTTTGGGCTGTTGGAAGACGAGGGGTGCTGCTTCGTTCTGAACCAGCTGGAGCGGTTTGATAGCCTCTGCAGTAGTCCAACCTTGAGATTACCAGGGCCTGGACAAGGAGTTGTGCCGAATGATCAGTGAGATAGGGTCTAACTTTTCTAATGTTGAATAAGGCATATCGGCATGACCGCGTTGTCTTTGCACGGTGATCATTGAAGGACAGCTGTTCATCAAATATGACTCAGAGGTTCCTGGCTGTTTTAGAAGGAGTGATTGTGATTTTGCCAAGTCGGATGGTGAGATCGTGTTGCACCGTGGGGTGTGCCGGAAACACAAGTAGTTCTGTCTTGGCAGGGTTCAGCTGGAGGTGTTCCTATTTCATCCAAGCTGAGATGTCTTCTAGGCAGGCTGTAATGCGAGCTGCTACAGTGGTATCATCTGGGTGAAACGAGATGTAGATCTGGGTGTCGTCAGCATAACAGTGATACGAGAAGCCGTGAGCCCGTATGTTTTGTAAATGGAAAAAAGCAGCGGTCCAAGCACCGATCCCTGAGGGACCCCAGTGATAGTGTGGTGAGCAGTGGACAGCGAGCCCCTCCATGACACCCCAAAGGATCTGCCGGAGAGGTAGGATTTGAACCAGCGGAGAGGAGAGCCTGAGATTCCTAGCAATGACAGGGTTGCTAGCAGTATCTGGTGATTGACAGTGTCAAACGCTGTAGACAGGTCAAGCAGAATCAGGACCGAGGATTGAGATTCCGCCTTGGCTAGCCGTAGTGCTTCTGTGACCGATAGCAGTCCAGTCTCAGTGGTGTGGTTTGTTTTGAAGCCAGACTGCTTGTCATCCAGTAGTTTGTTCTGGGATAGGTTAAAATCTGCCCTTTCAAGTGTTTTTGCAATAAATGGCAGGAGAGCGACAAGTAGAGGGGTCCAATGTGGGTTTCTTTAGTAGGGGCATGACCTGGGCCAGTTTGAATGTGGATGGAAAAGTGCTGGTGAGCAGGGAGGTGTTGATGATTTTGTGTGAGCGTGCTGGATATGGCCTTAAGGAGATGGGAGGGGATTGGGTCAAGGGGACAGGTGGTGGGGTGGCTGGAGAGAAGTCTCGTGACTTCTCTCAGTGTTAGGAGAGGTGCCCTATTTATTTTAACATTCCAAGCAGGTGTACGTCATTCAAACTTTAGAAATATACAAAAAGGAAGCATCATGTTATAAATAAGTTTCACTGTTATGCCTTGGCTTTAGGATTCCTAAACAACATTTTCATTTATTTAAGTTAACGTTAGGCTCCATTAACAGATAGTATTGGTTCCCAACACACATTGTTTACATCAGGGTCTGAATAGTTAACAGAGCTTTGGAAAAAATGAACAACAAGCCTGAATAAATACTTGCTAAAACTTCTGGGGCGGGGTTGCCTCGAGGATTGAATGTAGAGATGTAAAAAGGACAAAAGAAGGGAAAAGGCATGGGGGATGTACCGTGGGGTTTTGCTCGGGTTCGGTTGTTTGTCCGTGCGGTGTGGGTTGTTGGTTGTGTTTCTGTGTTCGTGACTAGGGTCTGTGTGGAGCGCGTGTGAAGGGTGCCAGTTAGGGCATGGGTTGGGGTAGTAAGTGGGTTGCGGGACGTGGGGGGCCAGGGGTGTTGGGTTTTGTCGGTATTTGTTGGTTGTAGGGCGGGGTGTGTACTAGTGGTGTCGCAGGCGTCGTGTTTGGTGTGTAGGGAGCTGGTAGGACTTGGGCGGGTTAAAAGTGTGGTGTGTGGTTTGGTGGGGTGTTGTGTGTTTTTGGTTGGGGTAGTGAGGTGTTATTTTGGGCGTGTCTTCCCGAGGATGGCTGTGGTGTCTGGGGGTGTACGGAGTGCAAAAAAGGGGAGGCGAAGTTTTGTGTTATCTGTGTATGAATGCATCCTGAACCGGTGGGGACAATATAGCGAGGGGGGTTAAGAAAAAGGAGGGAGGGGGTGGAACACGTCTATGGTCCAAGACTCTTTGCGCACCGTGTTTGGACGGGTCGGGTATCAAATCAATTCCAAAACCCCCCACCTGCGCAAACACCAAAGACGACCGGTACATGGTTATTTGTGCCAGTAGAGAGGGCGGGGATGGGGGCGGCGTGGGTGTCGCCGGAGCTATTGGTGGCCAGTGGGGAAACACAAAAAGGGGTAATACGGAAGTAACGGGGGAGGGTGAGAGTCCAATGTAAAAATAGGCGAAAAGCAGCAAGAAAAAAGATTAAAGAAGGAAAAACAAACCGAGCTTCAGCGAGTGTTGGGTGTAGTACCGGCTTACGAGACAACTCAATTTTAGACTTGTAATAATATAAAGAGGTGTGACACCATCTGAAAAGGAGTAATAGTGCAAATCAACCCTAACCGAAAAGTTCATAAGATCAAGTTATGAAGAAGTCAGAGCCTAGGAGAGGAGTGGGGAAGCAAATAGGGCGCGCACCACACATGGGAACCCCCGGGGGGAACCCCGGCTTGCGCCCGGGCTCTGCGTGGGGGGCGGTGTTCATAGAACAAGTATCATTTTAACCCTTTTTGGGTTGTCAGGGGTCACCGCAACAGGTGGGGGGGGGGGGTGGGGGCAGTGTGGGTGGCATTCTTTAGAGGGGGGGAAGGGGATGTAAAAAGTCTACAGACCGTGGAGAGGGGACACGGGGAGAGCGCAGTACAGCGTGCAGATTCGTGGGTAGACAGTTTTGAAGACACGGAGGTAGTGACAAAACGTCGGGGACTATTTAAATGCAGTGTAGGAGTGTGGGGTGATGGTGTGTATTGCCTGTTGCTAACTATACGGCGGAGTAACATTAGGAGGCGGAAGATAACCGGAAAAAAGGGAAAAAAAGACTGCGAAAAGTGGCAAGGAAAACACATGTTTGAGGCCCCGGTGGTGATAGGATGAGTTAATGGATATGGACGTCGAGGCCAGGTCAGGGACACACACCATTGTCTGTCAGTGGCTGGTGACCCCGTAGTAGCCTGTAGGTGCCACCGGCCTGGGTCCCAAAGCGCGAGGTCTGCCGCCACTGCAACAAGCGCGAGCGGGGCAAGACAGCGCCCCTCGACCCAGCTACAGCGACTGTACAGAGAATGCCCACAATGCCGCTTCAAAGTGTTGTTGGTTCCTGGAATGAAATGTGGATAGAAACCGCTGTAGTGAAACTACACGAGTAAACCAAAAGGCTTCTAGTGACTGCAACATTTATGGCAGTTATTTGAGCATGGACTAAGAACCAGGCAATGTCTTAAGGAGTGGGGTTATGACATCGTGAATTTGTGCAAAACATGGTCTTGATAAGCTTTTCGTCCTGAAACCAAACTTTAGGTGGTAGTGGCGGCAAAGTTTATATCTTGTTATGCTTAACGCCGCGTTGTCAGATGGTTTACGCAATGTCTGTATGGGAATAGGATGTAATGAAAAATGTTTACTGTTTAATGTGGGTACGGTGACGAAGGATATCTGCGTCATATTTGATGACCGTGAACCGTACCATTTGTAAGGCTTTTGAAAACCCTGGGGGGCCAATCAAACTAAGTCTCAGAGTTAACGGGGAAGGCAGTATGATGACCCTCCGAGCAGGCAAACTGTGTGACTTGATGTAATGCACTTCTGCCTCAGGCCGTGAGTGGGGGTGAGGACTCACTCTAAGACCCTGGCGGGTTTCTAATGCAGTTTCCATTAAATGAATGGATATGAGGGGTGGTGGGGGGGCTAAACTCCGTTTCAACGTTTGGGGTTCTGTCGTGCTATCGCGTGTCTATGAGTGTCTATATACATCGGCGTGGGCGCGCCGTTGGGCCTAAGTACACCCGGTTTGTCTCGACAACACACCCGCATACAGAGGATGGGGGCTATAAGTGTTGGGTGTGTGCATAGGATAATCGGTGGCTATGACTGCTTTGTCAGTTCGTGTTTAATCTACTAGACGTCGTACCATGTCCCCTAACAGCCAGGGGACTATAGTAGATTTATTATGTGAGGGAAATCAAACAACAGGCAGGTACAGTAAACTCATAAAGTGTCGTGGGGTGAATCTGACTTTTTTTTAGAGTGGTCCCAACATGCAAGAAAGCCGATAAGAGGAAGTCGGGGAATCTGGTTCACTAGAAGCGGAGTTGAATCTCTAGAGAGAGGCCGTTCGCGTGCTATTCGATACACATCAACCACAGCCTACACCACAAACACAACCCGAATGATTTCCGACACCGCGGAAGACAAGCGCGAAAATGGCACACCCCAGGACACGTGAACGCTCCACTGGGACCCAAGCCGAAACGCCGCGGAAAAACAGGGGAAAGGCCTTAGGAAGACAAATGGAACAAAGAATAGAAGGGGAACAGGAGGGCAGTGGAGTGGAGCAGACTAGAGAAGGGAAACGGTGAGGGGAAGATGAAGGGAGAGCTCCGCCAAACCGTTAGGGAGAGCAAGGCTCATCTTGGCCTCTGCAAACGGTCAGCGGGACAACACGAGGAAAACAAGTGTAGTACGAGGGAGGCACAGAGAACACAAGATCGTCTAGTGAGTCCGCATTCTTCTCTGCACGTGAAGAAGGGGAATGGAGTGATAAACCTGTGCACATGGCCTGGGCTGGGTCGGCAGTGTGGGGGGTCGGCAGGTTGGTGGTAACAAAGAGGTACAGGGGCGGGTTGGGAGTATGGTGTGTCGTGGAAAATGGGGGGCGTGGCAGGGATGACAAATGCTCGCGGGGCAGGAAGGACAATGAGAAATCACAAGAAGAAAAAAAAAAAGGTAACAAAAAATATAAAAAAAAAAAAATAAAAAAAAAAAAAAAGCGAAACACCTCCACGGGGAAGGCAGAGGGCTATGGGAAGGGTGGAGGCCATCAATACCGTGCGAGGGCAAAAGCGCATTGGGATCAAAGTGGGCCGAAGAATGGGCCGGAAAAAGAGGAGAGGGCGGCCAGAAACAGCGCGACAAAAACCCAAAACAAAAAAAAATACCAGGTCGAATACCAAAACAAAAACATCATAGAGGAAAAAAGAAACAAATAAAAACAGAAGAGGTCCAAACAAAACAAATAAACACCAGCAGTCTCTACCGCGTGATCAAAAAATAAATGAAAATAGGACAGAAAGGGAGGGAGCCAAGACGAACATATAACCAAAAAGAATCTCAAAACGAAATGAGTCGTTGGGAGTGGCAGTAGGGGAGGCAAGGCTGGTGACGAGTGACAGGTCCGGAGAAAATATACACAGAATACGAATTAAAGAAAGGAGGAAACCCACAAAATGGGACCTGACAGGGGATAACACGCGGGGAGATGGGGGGAGGGGAGAGAGGTTAGGATAGGGTGGAAAACCGGAATCCACAATGACATGCCACGACAGGAGGCAACGGAAGGAGAGAAGGTAAAAGCGTGTGCAAGGCGCTCGCAAACCAAGAGAGATGTCATAAGTGAGGCGGAGAAGGGTAGACGGGGCCAACATGGGAACCAACTGGGCCAAACCGGAGAGGACAGAGCAACAAAACCACACGAGCACAAAACAGATAAACACACAATGAGAAGTATCTGCGATATGGGAGAGAATGATGAATGGGGCTGACAGGGGGGGAGGGGTCCGATTGGAAGAGGCGTGGGTGGATGGTGGTATGTTTGGGGGTATAAACAAAAGTGGGGTGGGCACATGTTCCATCGCTGGGAAGTTCGAACGGTGCGGGGGGGGTAGACGTGTCGGGTTGGTTTAAAGGTCAAGTTCGCAAAAAAAGAGACGAAAAGAGAAATTGAGATGGAGGATTGAGATGACATGGTGGGGGGCCCATGAGTTGAGTCCAAAAAACTTGCAACCGCCCCTGCTTTGGTTCCGGGGTCGCATTCAAAAGGGTACGATGAAGAAGGGATAAGAGAGAAATTTGATTGGACCAAAAGACATAAAATAAAAGGCCAAAAAAATCGATGAAAGACGCGGGGAGAGTAGGGATCACAAACGACGGACGTCAGCAACAAAGTGGATTGGAAGAGGAAAAGTGGACACACAGTTGGCAAATTATGGTTCTGGTATTTATCAGAGATTCGGATTTGGGGAGAATGGGGATTGTAGAAACAGTTTAAAACACCGTGCGAAGTATATCAACGGGCCTGCACCAGAGGGACAGAGACGAAAAATAAAACTACGAAAACCGGACATAAACAGTTATAAAGAGACTAATAAAATTGACATAAGCCCTAGCCACGCAGTAAAACAACTACTAAAGTAGGGTCAAAAAATATAGCGTAACAAGTAGTGAGACTAATCCAAAAAGACGTAGTGGGTATCAAACCGTGTGTGTACGATAATAAGAGCAGTCTTTATTTTCCGTCAGTGCGACGTTGGGCAACAGGTGTTTTTGGACCAGTAGGGGTCAGGGAGATCAGGTCTCAAAAAGCTCAGACTAACAGAATAATCAAGGTTTTTAGTATATTTTTTATTGCTACGTGGCAAACAAGTTACCAGTAGGTTCAGTAGATTCTCAGAAAACAAACAAGACCCAGCATTCATGATATGCACGCTCTTAAGGCTGTGCAATTGGGCAATTAGTTGAAAGGGGTGTGTTCAAAAAAATAGCAGTGTCTACCTTTGACTGTACAAACTCAAAACTATTTGTACAAACATTTTTTTTCTTCTGGATTTAGCAATCCTGTGAATCACTTAACTAATATTTAGTTGTATGACCACAGTTTTTTAAAACTGCTTGACATCTGTGTGGCATGGAGTCAACCAACTTGTGGCACCTCAGCTGTTATTCCACTCCATGATTCTTTAACAACATTCCACAATTCATTCACATTTCTTGGTTTTGCTTCAGAAACAGCATTTTTGATATCACCCCACAAGTTCTCAATTGGATTAAGGTCTGGAGATTGGGCTGGCCACTCCATAACATTAATTTTGTTGGTTTGGAACCAAGACTTTGCCCGTTTACTAGTGTGTTTTGGGTCATTGTCTTGTTGAAACAACCATTTCAAGGGCATGTCCTCTTCAGCATAGGGCAACATGACCTCTTCAAGTATTTTAACATATGCAAACTGATCCATGATCCCTGGTATGTGATAAATAGGCCCAACACCATAGTAGGAGAAACATGCCCATATCATGATGCTTGCACCTCCATGCTTCACTGTCTTCACTGTGTACTGTGGCTTGAATTCAGAGTTTGGGGGTCGTCTCACAAACTGCCTGTGGCCCTTGGACCCAAAAAGAACAATTTTACTCTCATCAGTCCACAAAATGTTCCTCCATTTCTCTTTAGGCCAGTTGATGTGTTCTTTGGCAAATTGTAACCTCTTCTGCACATGCCTTTTTTTTAACAGAGGGACTTTGCGGGGGATTCTTGAAAATAGATTAGCTTCACACAGACGTCTTCTAACTGTCACAGTACTTACAGGTAACTCCAGACTGTCTTTGATCATCCTGGAGGTGATCATTGGCTGAGCCTTTGCCATTCTGGTTATTCTTCTATCCATTTTGATGGTTGTCTTCCGTTTTCTTCCACGTCTCTCTGGTTTTGCTCTCCATTTTAAGGCATTGGAGATCATTTTAGCTGAACAGCCTATCATTTTTTGCACCTCTTTATAGGTTTTCCCATCTCCAATCAACTTTTTAATCAAAGTACGCTGTTCTTCTGAACAATGTCTTGAACGACCCATTTTCCTCAGCTTTCAAATGCATGTTCAACAAGTGTTGGCTTCATCCTTAAATAGGGGCCACCTGATTCACACCTGTTTCTTCACAAAATTGATGACCTCAGTGATTGAATGCCACACTGCTATTTTTTTGAACACACCCCTTTCAACTAATTGCCCAATTGCACAGCCTTAAGAGCGTGCATATCATGAATGCTGGGTCTTGTTTGTTTTCTGAGAATCTACTGAACCTACTGGTAACTTGTTTGCCACGTAGCAATAAAAAATATACTAAAAACCTTGATTATTCTGGTTAGTCACATTGTACTGCTATTATTTTGAACAATACTGTATTAGCCTGAAACCAGAGCGCTCCCCCTGTTGTCCTGCGGGAAAAAACAGGCTCGTGGCGAGGAGCCGGGGTGGCTTGAAGACTATATAGAAAATGCAGGTAAGACAGTTTTGTCTATTTGTAGTGGTTCTCTCTTGAGCTGATTGGGTAGATGCTGGGCGAACCGGATTATCTGCTTGTCCTCCAAACTTTGTTAATTAAACATCATTTCTATATGTATTGTGGCCTTTCCAGTCGAATGTCAACAAAATCTAACCTCGGGAGTGACAAAGTCATCCAACAGCAATGTGAAAGACTGACGGCATGACAAGACACATGAAAACATAGTAATACATAATACATAGCATATTTTCTGTTATTGCTGTTTCTCCAGTTTTCATTTTCTGCAAATAAATGCAAATAGAAACAATATTTTTATTTGAAATTTGGTAGAAATATTATTAGAAGTTCACAGAATGAAACAAAAAATATTATTTTACCTAAACACAAACATATAATTAGTAAATTCAGAAAAACTGAATATGCTCTTGAAATGATCTCTTCATTTTTTCCAGGGCTTTATATAGATGACTTTATTTTGTAATACAGAGACTAAAATGATCTTTTGTGGTTTCTACGTTTAAACAAATGCAAATAATATATTGTTTTACAGCTCAGACAATACTAATAGAGACCAAATTACGCCTGTTGTGATGGTGTATGTATTTAGAAATCATCTAGAAAATCATAAGGTCTAGAAATCATAAAATAGAGAATGTTATGTGCTTTTAATTATGTTTTTTGATGCTTTGCCCAGTGGACATGCTACCTGATGGATGAAAAGAAACCTTTATAGCACTCAGATGTGCGTCAGTTGCACCTGCAAGAGTGCAGTGCAACTAGAGATGCGTGTTTACTTACGTGAGTGTGTTATTGAGTGTAAGTGTGTAAGAGCATAGCGTTCCCTTGGCCTCTGGTACCCTAACCTTAAAAAACAAACAAAGTGGGACGTGTCCCCTGAGTCATGTGCCTGGGGGAACAGCAGAGTAAAAAGAAAGTGGCAGCTGTCCATATGCTGGCCACTTTCTGCTTTATACTGGAAAATGTTTACTTTTTATTAATGCAGGTTTATTCACCTTTTGTCGAAGATTTCTGCTAGTGTTTGGCATGCAGACTTTTACATAGTAACTCCTCAGCCAGTTAAAATGGTATATCAATAAGGGGATTCAAGGAGTTGTTTCATTTCATGTTATGTCTCTATGGTCTAGTGGGTTAAACCACTGAACTGGTAAATCAAAAAGGTTGCTGGTTCGATCCCAGCAGCCACCACCAGTGTATCCTTGAGCAAGGCACTTTACTCCACGTTGCTCCAGGGGGATTGTCCCTGTAATAAGTGCACTGTAAGTCGCTTTGGATAAAAGCGTCTGCCAAATGCCTAAATGTAAATGTCTACATTGTGTCCTCGTGTAAAGGGATATTTCAACCCAAAATAAAAAAGTTGTCATTATTTATTTCCCCTCATGCGGTTGAAAACCTGTATATAACTCATTCTTCAGTGGTACACAAAAGAAGATATTTTGAGAAATGGTGGTTTTGTGTTCGTACAATTGAAGTCAATAGGGTTGGTTGGTCAACGTTTTGCGTTCTGCAAAAGAAATTAATACTGGTTGGGAAAAACATGAAGGTCAGTAAATGATCGTTTTCATATTAAGTGAACTGTCCCTTTAACATCTTGCAGCCACAAACTTGTTCCTGGGGAACTTTACATTTTTGCTCAAGAAGATTGTGGTTTGATTTCTTTCTTTCATTATAAAATCACATAATCCATCATCAGTTTATTAACAAGGCTTTTAATGTGTGTATGTGTGTGTGTTCTCAAAAAAGTTCAGTAGAAAGGCAAACTTTATTCAGAAGTCCTACAGTGAGCCAAAGCATTTCTCCAGGGTCACTAACCGTCCACTAATGCAATTAATGAGGCTGTTGTGTTCAGTATACAGCCCTGGATGAAAAGATTTCATTCAGTCTTGAAAGAGCACTCATCTTTTTATTTTCTAAAATTACTTTCTATTTTCATCATTTCACGTTTAGGCTTTTTAGCCTTTTAGCGCACTAGAGACAAAAGTTGGAGAAAGAGATGGAAAGGATTGGGACACGACCCATGAACCTGGGTCCCTACAAGCCAACAGAACATGCAAATGTCATGCAGCGCTGCCTTTTTTTTCGCGAAAAAGAACACAGAATAATACATGATTTCGAATAAAAAAGCTAGATACGTGATTGGATCATTTTCTTTGCTTTATGTATTTCTCCAGGTGATATGTCCATGGGGGACCTACAAGACCCTTTCCTCGTTTCCATCCATATCATCACTGACCCAGGTCAGGCCAAAACGCTCCAGAAAGCCGCTGATCATGTCCTATCTTGGTTCCACCCTGATCTAACCCTCTTTAGGGTGTCCGAACGTGCATCCGGTCTATATCGAATGCCCAAAGTCCACCTGCAGCGCTCCAGCGAAACACCGCGTCAGCCAGCCCTTGCTGTCATCCTTTTTCTTCAGGAGGAGTATGGAGGTGAGGAGAGTCTTGAACGCCTCCACAGTCAATTGAGATGCCCACCATGGAGATACCACCACACAGAGCGGGTGAACGGACAAGGGCTGTTACCCCTTTCGCCAGCCAGTCAGGACTTTGTTACACTGGCACCAGGCACGCCACTATGGGCGCTTCGCCAGGTGCATTACGGCAAAGAGATTGTGCGCTTCACCGTCTACTGTCGTTACGAGACCTATACCGAACAGGTACGTCTGTATAGGCTGCTCCTGCGGCGAAGGCTGGCCCAGAAAAAAGACGACTTCTGCTTCTGTGTGGTCTATTCCAACCCTGAAACAGAAATCCAGCTGTCATTTAAGCGGATGCCTCGTGGCCAGAGCCCTGCCCCTACTGAAAATGCTGTGATGGAGATTCGAGTGAGGGACATCGGGGAACTCGTGCCACTGTTACCACGCCCCTGCACACCCATCAGCGACGTCCGCTGGCAAACAAACGATTATGATGGGAACAAAATATTGCTACAGGTAAGAGAGTACAATACAAGTAAAACATGGACATTAACTTGTTTTCTTTATAATATTCAAGATCTGCAAACATTGCATCTTTTTTGTTATTTTGACCAGTGTGTCCCGTTTCAATTTTCTAAAATGTTTTTATTTAGAATGGACTAGTTGCACAAGATGGCGCCGCTGAGCTTTGGCAATGCCAGGGTCGGCGGACTCATTTCTGGTCATATAACACTATTCGAGTTGTTTTGTCTTAACGAAGTGCTCAGCAATGTAAAGAGGATCTGTCAAATCTTACTTTTCTTTTTTATCTGAAAAAGCCCCAAAATTCTCCTTTTTACCATACAGTGTTGTACAACTGAAA
Organism: Triplophysa siluroides; assembly: GCA_006030095.1. Classification (NCBI taxonomy): domain Eukaryota; kingdom Metazoa; phylum Chordata; class Actinopteri; order Cypriniformes; family Nemacheilidae; genus Triplophysa; species Triplophysa siluroides. The sequence continues at coordinate 561,204 of VCII01000724.1, forward strand.
ATTAGTCTGCCGACCCTGGCATCCCAAAAGCTCACCAGCGCAATCTTGTGATCTTCTTAGTCATAAATTTATGAGTCATAAATATTTTTTATAAATATATATGCAGGTTGCAAAAACTAGAATTCTAAGACGTGATCCTGCACTCACTGTTAAGATACTCAAGCAAACCTGAAGAAAGACAAAATAGCTAACACACCAACACATACAGGTCCTTTCTGTCTGAAGTGGATTAGCTGAGATCAAAGCAGGGTTTGGCTCCCTGTCACAACTACAGCCTCATTACTTAGCAACCCCTGCTGGTGCCAAATGGCACAGTGAGGATTTTCACACATTAAACACATTGGCCTGGTTTCACAGACAAGGCTTAGTTTAAGCCGGGACTAGACCTTAGTTTAATTAGGATATTTAAGGCACTTTTATAAAAATGCTTTTGAAAAAAAACATTACTGGTTTGCATCTTAAGACAAAACAATAGCACACATATTTTAAGATATGTCAGGGCAAGTTCTTTTCAATTAAGAGAGGTCAAACATGAATTTTAATCTTGGACTAGTCTTAAAACCTGTCTGTGAAACCTGGCACAACTTACTAAGTTTACAGACAAACACTCAGTTCTATTAAGTCTTCTCAGAATTTACATCAGACCTCTGTTGATCGTAATCTGCCAAACAAAACCATAGAGAATCACCAGAGACAGGGATTTGTGAAAAGGAAAATATAATTTTTCCGAAAGGAAAGATACAGTCCATAAAAAAATAATCGAATTGTGTGGGAAACATGTGAAAAGCATGAATGGGGAGAACGTGGGAAATTGTGAGGAAAAAGCACAAAGACGAATAGATGAAAAAGCCAAAAAGCTGCAGTGGAAAATGATAGAGGGAGATTTAGAAGGATGGAGGGAATGTGCAGTGAGGTGTAAAAGGAGGAAACAGTGGAACTTTGTCTCGCGGACACACACACACTCAATGATGCCTGCTCAAAAAGAAAATTTCCCCTCTAGTTCTCTCTCTCTCACACACAGGTATACAGTTACCTTATCGAAGCTTCATTCCCACATTATGGTTTGTTTGGCAGTTGGAGGAACACGGCTGATTTTCCCAAGCTATTATTGTCAAATGTCAAATTTAGTCTGACAGCTCACAGCACAGCCATCCTCCACTGAGACTTTACCGTGTTTCTCACGTTTTTATACAACCGCAGGTCTGTGTTATGTGAAAAGAGTTCGGTAGATGGGTGTACTGATGAGTTTTTGAGCTGTGTTTAGTCCTGAAGAGAGTTACATTGTCTTATTTCATCCCACATTTGTAACCACCGTGCTGCTAATGTGTCTGTCAATGGGTTTGTTCAGGTTTATCTTTGAACACAATGTTTTTACCAGATCCATGCTTGCTCAAAAGTTTGGATAGTCTTTTTAAGAATTTAAGATGCAAGATATTTTAAAATATCTTGCTGTGGTATAGTTCCGATCATGATGTCTTACATCCATATGATGCGTTCCTGCAACAGTAGATAGATGCTTTAGTTTATCTGGATATTATGGATGTTTAGGTTTAGTCAAATGTTAATGTGTGTGTGTATATTTGACTGAAACCTACAATCTCTGGATTCAAGCTAACAGTATAAACAAGTAAAATGGTCTTAACTTTGAAATGTATGAATGTCTCACCAATCATTATCCTATTTGGGTGTTCATCTAGACCGTTTCGTTGGATGCGCGCGCCTTGACTGCAGTTAACTTCCGGTCTGTGTTTGTTTATCGGTCTGGCTAGTGTCTGATAATATTAAAGTAATATTTAATATAATTTATGTTAATACACATTTATATTATTATTTTATTGTATAATGAATTCAATTAACGATTTGTTGAGTTTCGTTGTATGTTATTTGTATTAAATAAACAAATTGTTGAATGGTTCCTGTAGTTTTGTAGCATTTAAAGAAACCGTTTGTGACATCTAATGGTTGAGCTTGGTATGGCAGTCTACATACAAAATTTGGAGCTAAGGCAAGTTTAGCCAAGTAACAGTTCTTCTCAGTTTCTTTGCTTGTTATCAGAAATAATCTACAGATGCTCTATTATTAGCGAATATGTACCGGAAGTTAAGGTCACTCCATAAACGCGCGTATATGTGCAGTAACGTTTATGTTGTTGCTTTGAATCTGTCTATATAAACTGCCCTATTCATATAAAACTGTCCTAATTCTTCATTACCATTTACAAAATTTGATTTTAATTCAAGCACCAAAATATCAAAGCATTGTAGCAAAAGGAAAATTGTACAAAGATTTTATGATTTTTACAATAACATTACTTTGATGAATAATTTTGCAATTAATGTACGATGATGGGCCAAAAACTTTTTACATTGTTAATGTTAAAAGTATCTAAAGGATATCCTCCTTTCAATATAGTGGATGATGTGCCGGGTAAGAACCAATTTATGCTTTTATGGGTTAAAAATGTTTTTTTAGCGTTAACTTTAGGATAGAACGGTGATATTTACTCAGAAAAAGTCCCACCATGATAGAAAACGAAATGTTCACGCATTGTCTACATAAATACTTGATACTGACTGGCTTTCTGAAATCTGTCTAATAACTGCAAACAATTTCAGTCCATTTAATAACTTCATTGTTTTGTCAGGTCCAGGGTTCACATTTCATCCGAAAACACACCATTGCAAAGTTCTCTTATATTCCTCCTGAGGATCCTTCATTTGACCCTCCACCTCCACCTGAGCCGGCCCCTCCACCCCCACCCTACGGACGCGGTCCCGCCTCATACCGGAACCGGCGTTACCACCGTAACTCCTCGCGTTCACGGCCCCAGACCCTTCCTACGCTGGTTGCATACAACTCCAAGACATCCCTATGCGATCAGGAGATTCGCATGGAGCGGCTCCAGAGGGATGTGGAGCTGTTACGTGATGGATGGACAGGTAACCGCACTCAGTCCTTATTTTCCCTGCCTACTGATGACTCCCGCTCCACCTCCCCTACGAGCTTACCACCCCGCTGCTTCTCCTCCATGAGTTCTCCAATCTTCCGTGTCAATGTTGACACGCTAGTGGGAGCCGAAGAGACAGATGTGGACACGGGACAAACCATCAGTGGCAGCTCTGTGGACCTGTCGGTGGTGTCAGGTTATTCCCGCCCTCAGTCTAGATCCCAGTTTAAGGACTCGCCCCCTCGGCCCAAATCTGCTCCTCCATCGGATGGAGGCTCTGAATTTATTGAACTGACCAATAATGTCTCCTCCTTTCCAAGACAGACTCACATGCTACCTAGAATGCAAAGCGTCTCTTCGAAGTCTACATCCTGTGTAGTACACAAGCCACAGCCAAAGAATATAAACGTGTGTTACAAAAAGAGGCTGTACAAGACAGAGGACGACACAACAGCAATGGCATTGCAACAGTAAACTATTGTATTCAAGAGGGTACAGTGGAAGATGAACAAGAGTTTTTTATCTGACACACTTTATGACCACTGCGGGACAGATGTTTCAAATGTTTTGATGTTTTCACAGCAGATGTTTTGATCGATTCTATTACAAAAGGTGTAGCATAAAGAAGACATGCCTTTTCATCTTTAATAGCAGCTAAAAAATAAAAACTCAAGCTTTGTTGTTCTTTAGCAATTGTGTTTTTATTAGCCAAAAGTTGTGATTTAGACAAATACATTCATAATAAATTGTATTTGTTGTTATGTTGTGATATTCTTTAATTGTTCATAATAGTTCAAAGTTCAAATCATTGCTCTGATTTCAATGGAATTCCTTGTTAAACTAACCATGAAGAATAAAACTCTGCCACCCAGTGTCTGAATCTGGAACTGCTGCTGACTTCACAGGCACTTATGTAAAAAGTTAATAAAAGTCACCACATTAAAAGAAAAATGTTCTGTTTCAATTGTCTGTTTCAGCAGCTCTGTATGAAGGGTTGATAAACCTCAATTCCTAAGGCATTCAAAAACTTAAAAAATAAAATAAATGAAAAAGGAATTAATGAAAGTCTGGTTTTACAAAAAAGAAAGTAATTCTATTTTATTTTCTTAGTAATTACAATCAGTATACACGAGTTGATTAAAAGTAAAGTATTTCTTTGAGAAGTCATATATTTATATTTTACAGTGGTTCCTGTCCATATCATTTGTTATAAAAAAATCTTTATTCAACGCATAGGATGCTTCATCCTATGTACATATAGTACCTGATTTTACAAGCTGCTATAATATTTTTAACACATATTCAAAATATCTAACAACCTGATAATTTAATAATGTAGTGCTCTCTGTCATTCACCTCTAGTGCCCTATTTCTGTAGTTCTGCTGCGCCGGATTAACAGAATCCCAGTTGAGTGCTGGAGCGCGGTAGCACTGAGAGGCGGTGTCACTGTAGCGATGTGCCAGGTACGCTCATGGGACGTGGGTTGGCCTTTGGCCCTACAGTGAACCAGAAAAGAATTGAAACAATTTAATGTTGAAAGCATCGCCTTAAACACAAGTGTCACGAAGATTTACGCCACAAAAAATTTTACTTAGTGTAATGAAGACCTAAGTATATTGAGAGCCTATTGGAACAAACCTATTAAAGGATGGATTACAGGACAGAACATCCGGAGTATACAGAAAATTCTAGCAGACTAGAATACTTTCAGACTTGGCTAAAGAGACAGTGATCATCACAATAAATGACTGAAGAAGATTACACATTGTCAAGTAATTTCAAACACCCAATAATACACAGCCCAATATTTTCTTTTTTTGGCAGCCTCATTAACCGTTTGTTTTCATTGTATGAAAAATGGCATATTTTAAAGGGGTCAACGAACACGTGTTTTTCTGTGTTTGTGGTGTGTTTATAAGTTGCATAATACAACATAAGTTATGTATTAGACACTTCAAATTGCAAAAAATAAAGTGTCGTGACAAAAGATGCATTCTATCTAAAAGCGAATGCTCACCCAGACCTGCCTGAAACGCAAAGTGTGGGGTTTACCAATTTGTACCTATACGTAGAAATGTGCGTAAATATACGCACACCTCTAAGCATGCTTACGCAGAGAATCTAGTGGTAGAACTGTGATACTACAAAAAGAAAAGTGCCACAGTGTGTTTCCTTTGTCCTTTATTTGCAAATACTCAATAAGTAAATTTATAGTTCAAGCTAGACAGTTGTCTAATTGGTGTGAGAAGCTAAAAAAGACAGATAGGAAATCATTTGAAATGATTTTGCTGGATGATTTGGCAGACCTTTTATTGAAATCTCAATGTAAAAGACACACTTAACAGAACAATATATAAAAAAGAAAAGAAAAGAAAAAACATTCAAACAAACTGAAAAAGAACAAAAAGAGGTTTGCATATTAATCATTTTTAACATCTTATTGCTTTTCTATTACTACATCGCTTTACCAAATCATAATAACATTTCAATTTCACCAAAAAGAGAACTGCAAATTCGGTTTCTGTTCTGAACATTTTATAAATAATTAAGAAATTCACAATAAAAACCAAATTGAGCAAAACATGCATTGCGCAAAGAATGCGTTTTCAAAGATCGCTGTGATCAGAGCGCAGAGTTCATTCACGTGACTTATAAATGAAGGTTTCATCACCATATATGGTTAATTGGAGGCGTTTCCGCCTGTATGTTTTTCTGGTCACTGTATGTCACACATAATCAGGCCACTCCCATTTTTCGATTACTTCGTAACCCGTTAATGGACATAAAGGAAAATTTCATGACAATTTGAGACGTTTCAACGTCTAAAAGTGTAAATAACACCAAACCTTGTTCTTACATTTTCTACATGTTACCGCAGAACAAACTTCTGCATTCAAAGTTTACTTTCATAAAGAAATGTTGTTTACTTTGGCAGCCCTTCCTGCGGGTGCATTGTCCTTGCTCAAGATACCGATCACTTTCCCATCATGTCTTTAAAAATGATGATTCCATAGATGGAAGAGCGGAATTCAAAAATCTCTCTTCTCCACTGAATGCTGCCAAGTTGGCTCTCAATTAACATGCCTTCTGATGGGCACAATCCAAATACCCAATGCCCACTTATCATTGCCCAATCGCAATTTACCATGGGAAAATATTTCTTCAGTCCCCATGGTAATTTGGAAAATCTGAAGATCTGATTTACAGCCAATAAAAATCAATTTCCGAAGTTAATAATGCAGTAAACAGCACTGCATATAGGCTACACACAAAGCACAGATTCATGTCAATGTCTAAAGGTTATTTACTGTTAATCTATTTAGTGTTAGTGAAGAAAGAATGATGTTTAATTAAAGTGGTTAGACAACTATTCAATTTAATGCACAACACGGCTGTTTAGAATCTCACATCTTGACACGCGTAATATGAGAAGATCTTTTAAAGGAAATCACGCTCACATCTAATTGCGTCTCATTCAGAAATGCTGATTTCGGCAAGTCTGGGCCGCATTCCTGTGTGATAGTTGGAATGGCATTTCAACGGCACATCAAAAGAACAAGCCTGTGTAATGAAGCGACTTCCTCTCAGTGTTATGTGTGTGTGTTTGCCTTTTTCTCGGATTTGCTGGTCGGGGGCATGCCTCCCTCTGCCTGGCTCCTTATAGTGCCGTGAGGGAGGCAGGAGTGGTACGGACATCGCCGCCGGAGACCACGAACACGGAGCTCTCCCTTTAAACAAGGTCTCATGATCGACAACTCTTTCAATCAGTTGTCCAGGAGTGGAGGATCAAGGTGAACACACATCCTCCATCGCTGCAAGCAAAGCGCCCTGAGAGACACTGGAGCTGCAGGTGGATAAGTGGGAGGAAACGCAACTGACACCGGAAGAATCTCACTGAGCACGAGCCAACAGGTAAAATGATAATAATAGATCAATAGAACGTGTACAACTAATGGTAGGCCTAATAATAATAATAATTATACAATTTTAGTGTTTATTTACTCGTGTGTTATCCACACATTTCAATTTTTATTACTGAAGAATTCAAAATAATTCAATACTTGAATATTTTTGTATTTTAATCGTATTAATTAACAATGATAGCAAAATTATAATTTCTAATCTAACATTTGGTATTATTGAATGCAATTTATACTCTTGAAGAATTCAAATACATTTAAATAGCTACTTAATATACCATCTTTAACGTTTCTTGTTCATTTTTTTGTATTTCTATTATTTGAACAATAGTGCCTGTCTATTATTTATTCTAATTATTATTTATTATTTATCAAATCTAAGGGCTCAGAGCCAGACTGAAATCTTAAAAATAAAAAGTCCCTGTTACTCTTATTTAATGATTACAGAGTTCGACCTGTTGACCTTCCAGTCTTACGTCATGCATCAGCTGTTTGTGACTTCCCTTTTGGTCTGTCTGTGTCTGATGGAGCATTGCCATGGGAACAGTAGCTTGGGTAACAGCCTCAATGATCTACACACAAGGTTTGGTGTCAGCCTCTACCAAACACTCACAGAGACAGAGAACAACTCCAATCTGATCATGTCTCCGGCCAGCATCTCATTGTGTCTTGGGCTTCTGCAGCTCGGGGCCAGAGGGAACACTCTCGCTCAGCTCGAGGGAACTCTGGGTTATGACGTAAATGGTACGTGCTTGACTCTCCTTGGTACATTTTCTTTGCCTAACGCTTTAGAAATGTGAGAAATTGAATCCAGATCAACAGGCTTTTCTAATCTTATATAATAAGAGAAATACTTGAATATAACTTACATAATCCTTACATATAGGTGTGTGTGTGAACGTATTAAAACATTTCATTTTTTTCACGTGATAAAACAGCAGTTGTGTTAATTCAGTGGTCTTCTCATAGATGCCCACGTGCGGGACGTTCTGTCTCAGCCACAAGGAGACCTGGGTAATTCCAGTGATGGAGTGAGGCTTCAGCTTGCCAATGCATTATTTGTCCAGAGTGGTGTGAAACTCCTGCCAGAATTTACCCAGCATGCTCTGGAATGGGGTAACAGTAGTCTACTGAGTGTAAACTTCAGCAATTCCAACCACACTCAGCTACACCAATGGGCACGTTACCAGAATAAAGGTGAGTCTACTAGTGCTAAAATGAATACAAAAAATATGGCAAAATGCTTATAAAATTTGTTAATAAATTGATTTTGTTTTCACAGCTGAAGACCAGCTCCAGATAAGACATGACACACTGCAGTCTGGTGGTCTCCTGGAAGAAGTCCCGATGTTCCCGCACATGGCTTTAGTGAGCACAGTTGTGTTTCATGGTGCCTGGCAGAAACAATTCCACTTTTCTGAAACTCAGAACCTGCCCTTCATCCTCACAGATGGCAGCACAGTCAAAGTGCCCATGATGTACCAGTCAACAGAAGTCAACTTTGGTAAGAGAAGGAGCAAGAAAGGTCATAATGGCAAAATATGATTTCTTATTTCATAACTTTTGCAAGTGCCCTCACTGTTTTTGTCTATCCGTGTTGACTATATACTTAGGACAGTTTGGCCTGCCTTCAGCGCAGCCGTACACAGTATTAGAGCTTCCGTACCTTGATCGCTCGCTCAGACTACTGGTGGCATTGCCTAGTGACCGGAAGACACCTCTGTCACAGCTAGAATCTCAGCTCACGGCCCGTGCTGTGGGACTGTGGGATACTGGGTTAAGACGAACAAAGATGGATATATTTTTGCCCAGGTGAGCCAGAATGACATAAAACATGTGTAAGATTTGAAACTAAAAAATAATATTTTTATCTACAGACTTTGTGTGAATTGCAGGTTCAAGATGGAGAGCAGATTTAATCTAAAGCCTATTCTGCAGTATCTTGGTGTTTCTGATGTCTTCAGTCCCTCAGCTGCAGATTTCAGAGGGATCTCAGGTCAGAAAATATTATAGATTTTTTTGCCTTCAGTGCTGCAATTCAGTTCCGTTTAAAATTTAATCTCATCAATCATAACGCCGATATTATGCGCCCTTGTTGCTATTCGCCATTTTATCCCACAAACAAACCATGAAGTTTAACCAGCTGCATTATGTGGTTTTAAAATGTCCTTCGCGATTGTTGCTGGTCGTCACACCGTACGAACATGATCCTAGCTAAAAGTCATATATCACTGTGGAATCATAAGGCTAAAATACACTACAAGACTTGCTCAGATTTTGCCCAGATTTTCAGTCTGGACTTGTTGCAGAAAGTCTGTGCCAGTCTGCAGATTTGATCAGTTAGTGTGTTTCTATCTGAAACTTTCAAAAAGTCTGTTCAGATTTTAAAAGTCTGCAAGTGTATTCCAGCCATTAGTTGTCATAATGAACAACAATAAAGGCTTCTTAAAACAGACTCATAAAAGAAGACATGTCCGGAGTTTTACCTCATAGACTGACTGTCATATGATCCGCGCTAAAGGACTGCATCTCATCAACACTGCCAAAATTTTATCGAAGGTTAAATTTGATCTTTATGGTGACGATCACAGTTTCACCCGTTGCCTAAATGTGTCAGAAACCAATGGCGCTATCCAGACATTATGTTGTTACAGCAAGCACAGTAATGGCTGGAATATGCTGCAAGACTTTTAAAATCTGAGTTTTTTTTTTTTTTAATAGACATTATATACACTTGCAGACTTTTTGAAAGTTTCTGATAGAAACATACTAACTGATCAAATCTGCAGACTGGCACAGACTTTCTGCAACAAGTCCAGACTGAAAATCTGGGCAAAATCTGAGCAAATGTCTCGTAGTGTATTTTAGCCTTAAGTTAGGCTAGAGCTTCGATCTTTATTTTGTTTACTTTATTCTGAGTCACTTTCACATCCTGAATATATACTTCAAATGCATATTGCAGACTTTCTTATTGCTTTGGGCTGAAAGTACACGTCATTCCCCCACACAGAAATTATTATTTTATGATAAATATTCTTTAATGCAGTGGGAACGCTTTGGCTGATGTCGGGCAGAGCAAAAGGAGGCGAATGGTTAATTGTGTCACTGACGTTCAATTCTTTTGTTTGATATGCCTGTAGATGGTGAAAGGCTTTTTGTATCTGAAGCTTTTCATGAGGCAAGAATAGAGGTGACAGAGGATGGGACAAAAGCAGGTTCAGCCACAGGTATGTGATGGTTTGCGGCATGCAAGGATTTGAACATAAAAGCAGCATTTGAAAACAGCTCATTGTTGTAAATATTTAACACGTTCTTCTTTTTCTCTAGCAATGGTGTGCTATTGAAAAGATCACGTTCAGCAGTTTTTAAAGCAGATCGACCATTTCTGTTCATCTTACGCCAGATCAGCACAGGTAAATGCAATAAACTTTATTAGTATAAGATAATGGAAAATATCTTATATCTATACAATTGTGTTCTGCCCAAAAGCTTTAAATTAAACATATCTAGATAAGGTCATTTGGGGAACTAATAAAAAGTACTGTAGTTTCCATAATAATAAATAAATGTGATGTTTTAATATATTTAAACATTCCAAAAATGTATGTATTTTTATTTTACAGGTTCATTACTGTTTATAGGTAGAGTTTTGAATCCAGCTGAGATGCATTGAAGAGATTCATGCAATCACAACTACTTCATACGGTTATTTAACCCAACACACCCCAACCTCCCTCCAGGAGATCCAAGGGTCCAGAATATCTGAGGACCATTTTGAAGGGGCAACTGACAATTCCAAAAGAGGGATGCAACATTTTGTACATATCTGTAAATAAAAATTGTATTACATCTGGATTTCGCACTTCTAAGTGTCTGCTGTCATATTTTTGCACTTAATGCATTTCCTCATTGTTTATGGAAATGTTAATTACCATCAGTTGAGATCTCAGACCCTTTCAGTCCAAAAAAATTCTAGTAAAATAGATATTCAAAATATCCCATGATTTGTTACTTTATCTAATTTCTCAAATGAGAATTCCATGTTTGTTCCTGTAATGGTTCATCTACAACAATTCCATTCAATGGTAAAAATAATATTGACTTATCAGAAGCCTTCAAAAATGTTGAAAATATTGTCCCTTTGAAACTGCTCATCCCTGAACAATAAATAATAAGTTATCACACAAAGCCTGAAGGTAAGAAGAACAAATACAGAGATGAATCATTTTAACTCTTTTCCCCAGAACCATATTTTATCTGTGGAGAAAACAATGCATTTAAATCATACAACATCTTAAACATAAGATTAAAGACAATGTCACAGAGAACTTAATGACAGAAAAATGTATTTTATTTACATGACTATACACAGTGTAAAATAGATTTTATTCAAATACATACAAAAAAAAAGAGGCTTTCCACCAAAACATTCTCTTAAATAATATTTTCAATGTCTCCATGTACATATATACAGAATATTAAAAATAGTTTAAATAAGCCACTGATTTACTTCTCTCAATAAAACAGAAGGTTTGGTCCCTACATTAGGGTGCAGGGTTAGGAGGGTAAGACACACAGAAAAAAAACAAATATACTATGGGGGAATTGAATATTTGGCAGTAATGTAGAATTACATTAGCAGCAACTGCCTCCCATGTAAAGGAACAAGTGGCTTTAAACTATCCCGGATGTTCAAAAGAATTCCCATATTTGGGAGCGTTGCTTTTTATTTATCTCACTTTATACTGTATATCAATGCGTTTGAAATACCCTTTCTACTATTATTGTAGCTTATGTAAAAACCACATTCATTTTCTGAATTCTGAACAGTTTTTAGAGACACCTCAGAAGTCATTTGCAATTTGCAAATAACTTCAAATTTCAGATCTGTGAAAAGTTCTTAATTTTGTTAACACACGAGACGAAAAACAATTGCTCAATGGACAGTTCAGAAAATCTTTTTTCAAGTCTGAAGCAATATGTGAGGTGATGGATGGATTTTAAAAAATTATACAATGTCTAAGTGAGTGGCAAATTGTTAAAACAGGAAGAAAATGTATTAGGAAAACAAAACTTTTCTCTGCTGCCACCTGCTAAATCTCCCGAAATGACAGCATTCCTGAGATGAATGACTTTCAAATAACAACGCCTTTAAATGTGCAAGTCCAAATAAACTGAAGACCATCGAAGCAACTTAAACCTTTCACTTAAAATGCCTGATAATTAGCTTTTATTGGTGTAGAATATTGCTGATTTAGTCCTTTTATTAGAGAGATCCAGCTCAAGAACTGTTTCAATCATTTGTCTGGTTTGAGACTGAATGCAGCAGTAAGCAGGGCGGCATTATCCTCTACCAAGCTGGTAGAAACGCACATTTATATGAATGACCAATTCAATGTATCAAAAGTCATAAGGAAGGGTGCAGTGGGCAACTTAGCTAATGATGAATCTGATGTTACTTATCCAATCATCTTTGGCACTATTAGAAAAGAAAAATGACAACAACAACGAACAGCGGTGTGTGTGTCTTTTAAAGCAAAATGTCCTATTTCACCCAGCCCTGAGGTTTAGCCATAATGCATGAATTCCTCAATAAAACCATCTTCAATACCGAAAGACTGAAGACACACAAGTCCCAAATAACGTTACATAAATAGTGCAGATCTGTGCGAGAGTAATTCAAGTAGGGCAGATGGAGTGCTCAGAATCCATCCAGATGATTTATGCTGTTGGCTCTTAGGTGAATCTCTTCTAAGAAGTTCTCCAGCTGCTCAATCAAGACCCGCTTCTTGAATCTGCACATACAAAAGCAAAAAAGCTTCATTTGCACTCAAATTAAACACCCCACAATCTATAAATGCATTCTTTAGCAACTCTGTTTCTGGAAAAGGGAGTGCATTTAACAACCATGCCAGGACAAAAATGTATGCAAATCACAAATGATCTCAAATTAGAGAGCGTTGTCTAAGCAACGAGTATGAGATTGCTGAATGGCAGAGGTACACAAAGGGAATAAATAGTGTGTGCAGCATTATAGAAATAACTTGGCCTTTCATATCTTCAATCTAGTTAAACCGCACACAATATTGTTCTCAAAAAATATGTACCTGGCAGCCTCCTTGATTATATTCTGCAGGAAGATCAGTCGTGTTTCCAAACTGCCCTGGATTTGCTTGAGGAGGTAGAAGATTTTCTCATAACCTGCATTAAAGCAAAACAGGGATTATATGTATATAGTGGTAATAGTTCAAACTTTTTCTTTTCCTTAATGGTAAACCAATCAGTAACCTTAAAACCATGAGGAAAATCTGTAATATCCATTTGAATATAGCAAAAAATCCTACAAATGGAAACCAGCTGTAATAATATTTAATCAATTCACTTTTGGCCAGTCTTCACCGGTCAAGTTTTACAAGGCCCAAGACAAATTGTTTGTGGGTGGTCATCTATAGAGGGTATGGACATGTCGTCACTTTACCACGTGAACAGCACGTGAGCACTCTGGAGCACGCCCCTGTGGGTGGCAAAACACTAGGGCAAAAAGACTGCTTACAATAACAGGGAACGCAATTCTGCGCAACATTTCAGTGTCCAGGAACACCTGATTCCTTTGTAGGTCGTAGGGAAGCCGTAAGGATCACCGTCGAGTCCAGCTGCTTGCAATTATTTGCTTAAATTACATGTTTTAGTCCAGGTTTCTGTGTTTCTCCTATTCTCCTAAGCCATTTTGCTGGGTGTCTTGACACCCAGGGGAGTGTGTCCAAGGGCGTGTCCCGACATGTTCCCATGGTAAAGTGACATCAATTCATACCCTCTATTCCCATACTGCCACCCCTCTCTTCCTGATTCAAAATAACCGGAGCAGAGATGAGGGAAAAGTGTGTGCACATGCATGCTGTTACTTCGTGACGTACGTCTCCCAGGTTTCCTGATCTCCTTAGTGATAAGCACTCGAAGTTCAGAGTTCAGCTCTTGGCTCTCTTGATTTCTGATCTTTTTCAGTTGGCAGGGGGAAGGGTAACGCCGTGGGGTGTCCTCTTCACCCTCGCTGCCCAAAGACATCTCGCCCTCACTGGACTGACCGTTCTCCTGCACATCCTCCTGCTGGCTCTCAACCTCATCTGGCTGAAAGTGGTTACTCTGCTCGAGCGGCTCAGACTCTGGCACAGGGCTCGGCTCCTGGTCTGAATTGCTATTTGGCTCGGGGTCATTGGCGACGTGATTCCCCACAGCTGTTTGATCGTTATCTGGAACTTTGATGGATTAAAAAGCAAATAAACATTTAAGAAATGGAACTTGTTGAAATATATGTGCGTCAGTGTATCCAGCACCTCATGTAAAAAAATGTTACCTCTAGGTGGTGTTTTCGGTGGCGTGTATCCCCGACCCGGCCGAAGGAGAGGAGACATACAGCGTCTGCGTTTGGGTGCCCCTCCTCCAGCAGGACTGCTGGGCTCTCCGGGCCGTTTGCCTTTGCCTTGTGTGCCAGTAACAAATTCATCCGCTTCATCCACCATCATGGCCTGACACAGAGAAAAAAGGAGCAATTTTGAAATGATTTATGTCTGAACATCAACTCATTATTGGTTCAATCTGACAGCTAAAGGATTTGCAATCAGAGTATCAACTTCATACCTTTTTATCCAGTTTGAATGGGTTACCAAAGGTGTGCAGACGTTTGGGCTGGTCAGGGTCTGCCTCTCTCAGAGCCGAGGGGCAATGCTTCAGGTAGTCCTGATAGTTGCCCATCTGAGCTATGGGCACACTGTGAAGTTGGTCTAAACACAAAGTTGATCATTTATTATGCACAATAGATAATGTAAAATGTATTATCACAAGTTTATTTTTAAAGTAGGGATGCTCCGATCCGATATCTGTATCGGTGTCAATTCTGATAAAAATTCTAGAGTTTAAAGAGATGCTGGTTCTTAAATGCCTTCGCGCTGCAGCTGTGCTGTGCACAGTGTGTGACATGATATGCTAGCAACGTGCTCTGTAAGCAGGTGAACAAGCTAACATATCAAGCAGCTAATAGCATGGAGTGAGCAACAACTTTCGTGATTTAGAGGTATTTTTCAACAGCTATGCCAACAAGTTCCACAGCTGTTTGTAATATATGCAGAGTAAATGTTCCAAGGTCGTCTAGTTTAAACGGTACAGCTCCTGCTATTCGACACTGAAAACAACAGTAGATTACACGAAAAAAGGACTTTCATTTTAATGTTTCGTTTAAAAACATTTTAAATAACATAAACAATATGTTTGAAAAAAATCATTATGAATAGTTTTTAAAAGTGTATGAGGAACGAAATGTTTTAATTGTAGCATGCGTTTCCTTTGTGTCAATTGCAGCGAGCTCAGAACTGACCACTTGAAAGACGAGTCGTGGGGGTGTTTTTGAAGGAGTGACATGGTAGGTTTTACGCAAACTATTTCATATCAAAGTGGCTATTAATAATTTCACTGGAGTCATGCTTAACCACAGCCTACTGTATTGGTATCCTATTGCCGCGATGCGGAAAACGCGTAATGCAGGCATAAAACGTAAAAGTAGATAATGATCTAAAGCTACATACAGTTATGTTAACAATAATTTAATTATAAATATTTTAATATTTAAAATTCAATGCACGAAAGACGGATTGACATTATTTGATGGCAGAATGAGATGTAAATATGGTGAATGCATCTTGAGCACACAGAATAAAACTGTGATGTCTCAGCTTATAGATTCACAAAACTTTGAAATGTTTATCACAAAAAAAGCGCTTGAATAAACATGATCGCTTAGCACTGTTATCCGTGTGCCGTGCACTTGCAGAGTTTGCACAGATTCCTCCTACGGACTTCACAAATATTGAACCGACTTTCCTCCCAGCATAATGCTTGCATTTCCTCCACAAGAACATGTAAAATAATCTTAACATCGTAGTCACATGTGGAGTCGAGTGTTTAGCCTATGTATGTTCTATAAATTAGCTAATATGGGCAGTCTGCTTTTTGCTTTTACGATCCAGTCCGGGTTGGCGCATCAGCAAAAGCAGAAATATTACTGATCATTAGGTAAGGAAAGCAGAACACATATACCTGTTTTAGCGACATTAAATATTGGATTTGACATTGGTTTGATTAATACATTCTTTATTCTTTAAAATGTTGGCTATTACATATGCGCTACACAAAGTTTTTGGACTGCTTGCCTGGGCCATTCTTAGTTTTAGACTATTGTCGACTACAAGGTTACAAAACTTTTGTTTAAATGATTGTCAAATTAGTCGCTCATCCCTAATTTATTTGGACATGTTTACCAAGCTAGTGAAGCTGTTGTTTTATTTAGCTGCGTTTTGTTTTGGATGTTTAATTCCTATTTTCAATTTAATTGTGAATGTCAAGTTTAAGCTAGTGAACTTGTTGTTTTTTTGCAATTGTTGCTCTGATGCTGGTCTAATAAATAATTCACTAAACTTGTGAATAATTTGGTTGTTATTTTGTTTTACAGGGTTAGGAAATGATTGTATAAGTTGAGCCTGATGCCTTGCACAGTGCACAGTAAGAGATTCAGCAATTGTACCTTAGTATCGGATCGGTACTCGGTATCGGCCAATACTGAATCTCAGGTATTGGAATAGGAAGCAAAAATGGTGGATTGGAGCATCCCTATTTTAAAGCAATCTGATGACAGTTCTTTTGAATCCTAGGTTAAGTACAATTGAATTATTTGCCCTGAGACTCAGGCAACTGCTCAAAGATCAATATGCATTCATGGACCTTGAGTGTTACCTTGATCTTGTCCTTTTAGAATGCAGACACTGGTGTGCAGAAGGTTACGCCTCATGCGGCTAAGCTGGTCCAGCAGATGAGCTCTTGGGATATCATATGGATTTCGTAATCCTTGTGGTTTTAATGCCTATTGGAAAGACAGTGAGAGATAGAATGTACATTAATAAGAAATATTTTGATGGTGCTTTCTATGGACGAACAGTAAGCAACTATTTTAATATTTAGGAAAACCCATGTTTTTATTATCTGCTCTTGTACAAATAAGAATTAGAATTTAAAACAGAAACTTCAACCAACTGAGCTTTTGTACGTGCCCTCTAAGTTTTTCTTGTCTTGAATACAATACAACAGTACAAAACATCCACTCAGTGTGCAGCATTTAGGAGCAACCGAGTATACTGTTTGCATGCCGTGGACTTACTCTATTCAGAGGAGCTAGCTGAAACCCAGCAAACTCCTTCGTATTTGCCTCCACTGGCAGAGCTGGTCCATCTCCCATGATGCTGTGCAGCAGCTGTGTAAAATCCTTCCTATGTGCCAGAGAGAGGGCGGAGCTTCTGCATCGAAGTTTAATCCCGACCTCCAGTGGCGGCTTTTTCCCCACTGATGCACAAACTCTGTCTGCCTCCCCCTTCGTCTGTAATACACAAACGAATCCAGTTCAACTTGATGCACTTTTAACAACAGATGTTAGGCGCAGACAGTATGGTTGGTAGATACCTGCTGACTGAGTTTTTTAAGGTAGGACACAACACTGTAGCTGAGGCCATACTCCATGTTGTCAGCCAGCAGGTTTGGAGCTCCCATCATTCTTAGTGCTTTCCGCAGGGCCTGGCAGGAACAGGACGGGAAGTAAAATGGAAACTTAAGTACCCACCATATGATAAACATGTGCATGAATGAGAAGTAAATCCATTACTTACAGTGATGTAGTATGGAGGCATTGTCTTGAGATAGTTTTCAAAAGACTGCCGCCATTTTGCTGGAGGCTTGAACTTATGCACAGTAATCAAGTCATCTAAAAATGCAGAAATGCAAAAGTTTTATCCAACTGGTCAATTATATCAACAGACATACAAATAAAAACTGGTGGCTTGTTCTGATCTGAACACAGTACTTAAACTGAGTTGCAATTCTGTATATTAATCATTTAATTCAAACTGAAGTTTAACTTACCAAGCAAAGGTAGTACAACAGGGTAGTTATAGGGCATAACAAACAAGTTGACACAGGTGAGAGCTGTGCTGGCCTTCAGATAGCCAAACGGCTGCCCCAGTTCCCCATACTTAGCACTGTTACACATGAAAACCTGAGCAAGAATATTACAGCAATTAACATTCAGCCACAGCAGTAGAAATACAAGCGTATGCCACACAGAGGGATATGAGTGTTACCTGCCAGCAGGTGTGCGGTGATTTCCTCTCTAGTATGTACTGTGTAAGCGGTGAAGGCTCCAGTTCGTACTTGTCAAAGGGAACTTTGTCCACCACCATGGGCTCTGAATCAACACATGTGAACTTGACCTGCGGGTGAGCTGCACGTGGGGGCTGCAGGGAGGCACACAGTAAAACACGGTCAAGATGGTATATTGCATTTCTCACATGACACTAGTAAAAAACATGTTGAGCTTCTAATCTACAGAAAAATAAAAGCAACACTGTTCAGATGGTAGTGCATACAGGACAAGACAAACAGTTTTCTCTTACCAACGTAGGAGAGTTCTGGTCAGGCCAGAAGGATTCTGGGAGAGGCCAATGACCCACAGGAACACCAGTTTTAGGGTTGGGTCTGACATAGATGAGCTTATGACAACTGTGCCATGGCTGGGGTCCATATTTTATTTCTGCTGGACCATCTAGAAAGAAAAAAAGATGTCTTCACTTGAAGTCATATCGGTTTTCCAAGACATTGTAAAATTACCATAATCCTACAATCGTCGCCATGGAATTATAAGGTTCTATCTGCTGAGATATTGAGCTTTAAAGTTTTTGCATTTCATATAGCAAATCTCTTATATACATGAAAAAGACAGAGACCCTTAATGTATTCCAAATGTACAGTACGAACATTTTCTGAAATTTGTAAATGTTTTTTTTTTTTGGAACAGGTCAAACGCAGATAGAACCTTCCGATTCTGAAAAAACACTTTCGATTTCGATTTATAAGGTTCTATCTGCAAAACATTCAATAAAGCAATACATTTTCAAACAACACAAACAATTTACTTATAACTTTTGTTAAAACATGAAATTAGTGTATCATAATGTGTAAAAAAGGTACATTTACAAGGTTTTTATGAAACTTATTTCATATTTTAGGATGCTTTTTCTTGTTCAAGTTAAGCATAAAAGGCCGTGCTAATTGATGTATTTATGTTTTATCCACAGAAGGTGGGACAGATCAAATTACTTTTTGGATACGAGTTTGGCTGAAAAAACAATATAATGTTTATTGTTGTAATCAAGACTCTTGACGAGAAAGCTGATCCTGATTGGTCCTCTTGTGTGCATTCAAAGTGCCGATTGGCTCTTGCAGATAGAACCGCATAGCACCAAATAAAAATTTGATTTTGTAGATAGAACCGTTTTGTTTTCTTGAAAAAAGTCCCAAAATGCACACATTTCAAAACAATATGGCATAATGTAAATAACTTGTTACAGAATAAGGATATGTGAATAACTCAAGTTTGACCAAAATGTCAGATAGAAACTTATAATTCAATGGCGACGCAATAACTACATTTATGCATTATCTGTGTATTGGATAAAGCATATAGTACGTATTCTAAAGATTTTTTACCGCAATTACACAATCTCCCACACAGGTCTTATGAAATACCTACCCACCAACCCATCTTGCTCATGGTTAAGGCAAAGGCAAAAATGTAATAAACTCTCTCCACTTCAATCAGATAGAGCTTTGTATAGAGGGCCATGCAAAGTCATTTTATACCTTATATTCACATATACAGTTAGTTCCTGACAGAACATGCCATTATGTATTCTTTTCATTTTACTGAACCGCTTTTTGACAAATAAGTTGTACATTGCTACAAGTAATATTGTGCAGTCCTCACCTTCAGTAGGTGAGGGGTCAGGTCCAGTCTTCTCAAAATTGATGACCACACCACTCTGGATCTTCTGCACTATAGACTCTAGGCACTGGTTTAGCATTCGCTGGGAAAACACACTGTATGACCGCCCTGTACAGACACAGTGGAAATAAGTATTTGTTGAAGTCTTTTAGCAAATGCCCACGAGATAAGCAGACATTCAATTCAGAGCTATACACATATGAATATGACAGGAAACAGTAACTCAATTTCAACCGCTGGTTTAAATGGTCGTCTTTGCTTTCTCATTGTCAGGCCACAACAAATTCACACAAGTACGTACACACACACACAAACAAACAAACAAACAAACAAACACTACACAGTAGCTGCCCTCTTGTGTTTAGTATTTGATCAGAATGAGAGCACAGACTACCTTCCTCTCCATATGTTTTTGTTCAGTTTGTCTCTATTACACACACTAGTCAAAAGACCCGAGTCCAGCAGAATCTGCCTACCACAAATTCGCAATTCCTCTTCAATTCACCATTCAAACACCTTTTCACAGCACTTAAATACCACCTGACAGAACATATGTAACAATCCCTGTCAGCTACATGAACTGTTGCCTTTTCATTTTGAGTATATTACAAACTTTTAAACATGCTTACGGATTTGTCTCTGCATGCCACACCTAACAAACTGGATTCTGGTCAGTTACTACAATACCACACCTCTGAAGTCATAAAATGAATAAGCAACAAAAAGCAAGTGTTACATAAAGCCAGTCTGTGAAATTGCACAGCTTTGATGTTTTGCATAGCTATGAATTGCACAGCTTTGATGCTTTGCATTGCTATGATTTAGCGCAAAGCATCTTTAGCAACCAAAAATATATTGCTTCTCTCTTCTAAAGGTGGATCAAAATGTAAAATATAATGTATTATTAACTTTGACAAGGCAGGTCTCTTAAGGTTAATGCATATTTATGTTTTGAAATAGACTTCCTATCCAACCACATGACAAAAACATTTGATTAGTTGGGCTGCACTCCAAACTGAATTTCTAAACATTTATAGCAGCAGTAAAAGCCATCAACACAGGTACATAGACTGAATAAACACGCATACCTCCTGTGACTTCACACATGGGTGTAATAGGGGAGGAGTCAAGTGGAACTCCACCCATTGGTTCTGGGTCAGGTGAGGCATTGCCTGGAATGCGGAGAACTAAAGAGAAGAGTCGCTGGTCCCACCGGAATGGCTCTTTGGTCAGCTCACTGCCTGGCAACGGTGTTGTCAAGGGTAAATGTAACTAGAGCAGAGAAAGGATGAATAAATGCACAGCACATCTCATCACATAAGTGTAAAGTGATTCAAAAACAAAATCTTGTAACAAACAGTGATATGTCCTACTGCTCATTATAACCCGAAGATCATTAGGTCTCAAAGTCATCAGAATAGAAATGAGACATTTCAAGGAAGAACAGTACATTATATCAGAAAATTGGGCAGAAAAACAAGACAAAATAGGAAACTGATGACAACACAGGAAAGCTGTTCCAAAAAGAAGCTCTCAAGAGAAGCTCATGATGAGCCACAACCCACCTCGTCTTGTACTCCAGAACTGCTGGTTAGTTTGCTGCCATCAGTTATGGCCACAATGATAGCAGGCTCCAAGAAAAAAGGGTTTCTACCCTGCAAAAGAGAGATGCCACATTAATAGATGTTTTCCATAGCAACACTGACTTCAATACACAAACATAATATACAATCACATACACAAATACATTAGTATGTAATAATTCAAAGGAGTTTTTTTCTATAATTACACCTAATCGAATCTTTCGCAACATGCAGGCTTTATGGATGACAACCTACTACTTAGATAAGTGGTTCTCAAACTGGGGGCCCTAAGATGGATCCAGGGGGAAGAAAGATTTTGTGGCATTTTATGAAATATAGAAATTTGTCATAGATTTTATAATTTTATGCAATCAAACATCAGAAAAATAAAACCACCAACCAAAAGAATTGATGTTCCAGCATTGTATTACTGCAAACGTTTTTGATTTAATTAAAATTCTAAGTTTAAGATAAAAAGTCTTTGTTTGGGGGGCGCAAAACAACGCATTCTACATAAAAGGGGGCCTTACAATGAAACGGTTTGAGAACCACTGACTTCGAGGCCAGAAAATGATTTTAGAAACCATTACATGCCCTACATTAAGAAAGACCCATGACAAAGCATTCACAATGACAGAAGTGACAATCTGTGTCTAAATTTATCACAAGCTTCCAAAACGAAAGTGACCTTTTTCTGGGGTCAAGTCATGTTAAATTCTCACTCTAAAAATGAGACACACAGAGACAAACTATAATATTCCCCCAAAAACCATACCATATAACCAAAACATATTAATAAATATCCTGTACTAGTAACTAAACAAATAAGGGTCAAGCAAACAAAAGAGAACAAAAAGGACTAACATTTCAACTCTAGGTTTCTGGAATTCATCAAAAGAGATGAAAATTAAAATTGAATTCAAGTGTGTTCCCAAACTTAAGCACAGCTTGGAACAACTGGTAATAGGTTATACTGAGCATTTTCATGTATTTATTTAGCAGGTTTTGTCCAAAATTACTTCGAACGAGAGAGTTTAATATTTTGTATCGAAACTTTCAGAGCTGGGCCTGTAACCACCAGACAGCAAGAACACCTAAGAAACCAACTAGCTAAACCCTTTGCATCCACATAACAATACACTGGAAATCACACATTTTTATGAAAAGCTAGTTGGCTTTTATTGTAATAAAGCCTTCCTCTTTTTTGATATTTTATCACATACAGTCTCCATAACTTTCATCAAATCTACACGATCTGACACACAAGTCTTTGTTTCTGACAATTCAATATGCCGAAACATTGGAGGCGTCCTTAAAAAAGAAAATCTAGAAAACAATTAATGTTTGCATCTTGTATACAGCACACAAAACTTCAATACAATTACTGCTGGTCCCATAAAACACCAAAACGATCTAGTTCTGCATTTACGCTTATTTGCATGTTAAATGTTTTTTAATAATTAGCACTGTGTCACCAGGGGGTTTTGGGATTGTGTTGGCACAGTGTGAGCCTAAAGGGTGCTTGTATAACTGTGAGATGTGGGGGTGGGCTCAAGGGGGTCAGACCACAGACTTTATACCAGTCTCTGGTCCAGAACATACCTGTCCATAGTTGTCTATCCCCGAAACTAATCTATTGAGATTGAGCAAGTCAAAGGCGGTCCTTAAAGACTGGCCAATCGTTGTCAATCCAACTGCTTGAAGGTTTCTCAGCTCCATCATAAAAGTGGCATGACCGTCCTTCCATCCAGCCTGAAATGTCAAGACGCAAGACAGAACCAATGATAAGTTGACTCTTTAAAATATAAAAACACCTACTATATACTACAGATATTTTGATCCTAGGATTTTGCTGAAGGGTTTTAAGCCTGAAGAGGCTGTACTGTAGAGAACAGGCATTTTTAAAGATGGCTATTCATCTTTCTATAGGGGCAAAACTATGTTAGGTAGGGTCCCCTCATATCTTTCCTCAAGTACACACACATACACACATAGAGAAACGAGCTCTCTGCTGCCACACTGGACAAAATGTCGGCCATGTTTAAACACACAAATAAATGCTGGACAGAATATTTTCACACCACAATATTAGCTGTCGTGGTTTTCAAGAAAAAAGACCAACCGAGAGATGAAAGTACCTGGCGTGTAATAAAACGGTTTTGGAAATAAAACAGTACCTTAATTCCAGCGGGCGCTTCGTCGAAACTCACTAACATGTATCGGTCTCCTCTGCTGGCCGGATCTCTGCTCCTTAGCTGTGGAGAAAAGTAAACGGAAACGTTTGGTTTAGTAAGTTTTCAAGAAAGTGAAAGAACGCCGTGATGCGTGTTTATTTACCTTCAGGAAAGTCTCAACTGCGCCCTTCGCTATGTCCAGATAGCTAGTGCCCAGATGGGAGCGCTGGTTCATGGAGGCGGACGTGTCTATGAGAAAAAGTAACACGGGCATTGTGTTGATAATCGCCCCTGCTACATGGACCGAGTGTTAGTGCAAGCGGACTAGTGCAGAGAAATCTTTTGTTCGCCTCCTGTCGCTGCTGTCAGCACGCTGCTAGCCGGCTAATGCTAACTGTCTCGCGCATTCTTTCTGTCAGAGTGTAACTACTAAGTGTTTAAAGAGCGATGCCTTGTAAACTTGAGCAAATCTCAGACCCAGTGGGAACTGGTTGTTGATTTACAAGGGAAACGGGTGTTGTTTCTGCAATTTGAAAGAAATGCCTAACTTTAATCATGGTAACTTTCTGTTTAGTTTACGTCCATGATTCTCCTCACAGTGAGGTCTGCTCGCGGGCTGCGGTGGTTTTGTTCTCCGCCCGGCGCTTGGCTCCGCCCCACAAACACTACCCGTGTACAGTGTCAAAAAACCCTCATCTGATTGGCAGCTGAAAATGAACAATTAGCATATTCCAAAGAGGAGCATGCGCATATGAAACCTACAAGATGGATCGAGTCGGAAGGGTGGGGAAAAGCACGTACAAGAATTACATTGTAGTGACATGTTATCATAGCTTCATTCTATCATTTTTTTCTTTTCAGAATCACTTGTTAAATCGTATTCGAATTGCCCGAAAAAATAGGTCTATAGTTCTTGAGACCAAACTTCCAGGAAAGGTTGAAAATAGAGAGGAGTATTTACTTATGCCGATTGACACGTGAAAAAGTCTAAATGATGTGCAGTTTATAGCAAACATACATTTGCATCGATAGAGAAGGACATTCAAATTATTCTCAAAAAGGCTTACAATAAGTTTACAAAAACATGCAATGATAGATTGCTAAATGACACAAAATATCTTAAATGTTATTTTTTACAACAAGTAATGGATTTAGATGAATACCTCCCATTTTAAACATGTAGTGAATACTTGTATATGATGTGTATAAACTCTGTAACAAAGTCACTCAAATAAACGGCATACTAACTTTAGTATAAAACTGCTTTGTGATGCAAAGCATGTCTGCACATGATAAGGCTGAACTATAAATACAACAATTTCCAACTTTTTTTTTTTTAGTTTTAGCTTAAGTATTCATATAAAAAAAGAGTTAATATTTGTATGTTCCTCATGAAAGAATTAATTAAACTGTTTAAGCTTAATAAATCCTGCACTTCTTGCAAATGTACCGTAGCAGTTAAGGTTCAATGAACCGTGTAGAATGTTAAGACATTTTAAGAAATTGAAAACAACAAATGACGTTCATCTTCCGGTTCTACACAAATGGTATTCAATAGAGTCAAAACTGCACGTCAAAAACGCAAACAACGCCGACTCAGTGATAAGTCGGATCGTCTGAATACATAGAGGGGGTCATGACAACACGAGACTGTGTGTATGGAACATGCTATAGCGATTGCTACTCACTGTAACTTTAAAGCTTTTGAGAGGTAATCAGCTGACCTGCAGCATCCTTGACCGTCGCAGTTCACCGTGTTGCAGGTTAAATAATCGACAGACCTGTTCAGCGTGTTATGCTGCCGAGAGAGGATTTAGGAACGACAGCGGCATGGCGGCAGAGATTCACCCCCTTCCGCAGACACGAAAGCCCGTGCTGCTAAGTAAGATCGAGGGCTTTCAAGATGTGGTGAACACGGCTGTGATCATCCCCAAAGAGGACGGGATTATCAGCGTATCTCAGGACAGGTTAGTGCACTAGGATTGCCCAAAATCAGATTCATTATATTATATTACAGAACATCTTAAATACAGTAGTCGCGTTCCTGAAATACGAATACATGGCGTTTAGTATGAATAACGTTACTTACAACACTACGTTGAATAATACAATAGGCATTGTTTCACAATAAAACTATATTTAATTGCTTATTTTTGGTTGAATAACCGATGTTTGGAGCACTGGTAAATATCCAAATTTATTAAATGATCTAATTTGGAGGCTAAATACAGAGGAGCATTAGATATGCGAACACCGCTGAGCATTTGCATGCGGTTCACCTACTCCTTGCTTAACAACGCGCGTTTCCTCCTCCCACTTCCATTTAATGTATACTATACAAAGTAGTGCAGTCTTCATGTATCTATCAGGAAATCGTGTCTGCAGTCGGATTAAAACTGTAATATGTATCTCTTCACAGAGTATGCGTGATTGACTTTACAAGCGCAGCTCCTGTTTATGTAATGTTCACCCTCACTGTTAACCAGGCAGGAAAACGCTCACAAGTAACCTCTTACCATTTGTTTGTATGCATGCTTTTATATATTCTGGAAACGTTAGGTGTTAAAGGCGGCCCGTTGATATTTTAGCTAAAGAATTGTCAATATTAATAGGAATAATTTACAAATGCTCTACGACTGTATTACGACCCATTCACTTGTGAGAACCGTTCATCCCATTTTAAAGGGATAGTCACCCAAAAATGAAAATTCTGTCATCATTTACTCACCCTCAGGTTGATTCAAACCTGTATTTCTTAGTTCTGTTGAACACAAAGAAATATATTTGAAAGAATTTCAGCAATTTTCAGTTCTGGTACATCATCCATTACCATTATAGGATGGTGTACCACTTTAAACACAAAATGATATATTTTGAAGAATTTAGGAAAACAAACAGTTCTGAGGGATCTTTGACTACCATTTAATTTTTCCTACTATGGTAATCAATGATGTCCCAGAACTGAAAATTGCTAACATTCTTTCAAATATCTTTCTCTGTGTTCATTAGAAAAAATAATTCATACACGTACACATGAGGGTGTGAAAATGATGACAGAATTTTCATTTTTTGGGTGAAGTATCCCTTTAATGACGCTGTGAAGTTGATCACCTTTCATCATTTGCTCAACCTCATGTCATTTTAAATGTGTTTTATCAAAAAAAGCCCATTGTTTCTTTAGGGCTATGTAAGTACTGTGCAACTGAATTCAGTCTGGGGTCTTACTTTGTCATATTATTCTAATGTAAATGCTACAGCATAGCCAAAAGTAGTCTTTTGTGTTTTTTTTTTTTAGAACAATACGTGTGTGGCTGAAAAGGGACAGCGGTCAGTACTGGCCCAGTGTCTATCACACAATGCCTGGTGAGTCCACTATCCCAAATCCCTCTGATTCCTGTACAAAAAAGTTAGTTCTCCTACAACCATTAGGCTCATGTAAACAGAAGAACTTCAGGAATTGTACTATTAAAGTTAAAAAGCTACATGAAACATGTGTTATTGGTTATGAACTTTTACATGTGTTTACAGAATCCCACATTCATCAGTTTCATTTCCTAGTAATGATTTCATTTTTGCCTGCTTTCTGGTTAACTATTGCAGACTGTGACTAATCTGCTAGCTGTTTCCTGGTAGGACATGTGTTATAGTTCTTTTGGATACTCATAAGTAAAGCTTTTTTTTCTTTTTTGTGTTGTAGCTCCATGTTCTTGTATGTCCTTTAACCCAGAGACTAGGAGGATCTCTGTTGGTATGGAAAATGGCGTTGTGCTGGTATGTTGACTAAACTTTATCATCAACCACAAAAAAGCAGAACTGCTGTTATCATTTTATACACAAACCTGGTGTTTATTTTATTAAATTTTATATATAGCGCTTTTCACAGTGTGGATTTTTCCAAAGCAGTTTAACAGGAGAAAAACAGAAAAACACAGAAAATGTAAAACACGGCACAGTGAATGGTGTTTATAGAACAAGCAAGATCGTTCTAGTAAATCATATCTAATAAATGCAGTCTACCGGTGAGCAAGCCAGCCAACAATGCCCTGTGGTGAGGAACCCAAACTCCAATGATAAATAAATGCAGAAAAAATAAAAACTTGGGAGAAACCAGACTCAGTTAGGATACTAATCGTTGTAAATGTAGCCTTATTGTGACAAGTAGTCCGTCTTTGCTCTTGGTTGGGGATGGAATTGCCTGAGCTGGAGCTGGGATAGTCACTTTGCTCTTGAGCGGTGATGGAATTGCCTGAGCTGGAGCTGGGATGGTCAGTCAGTCCGCAGGCTCTTGCAGGAGGATCTCACGGGATGTTCAGCTGGAGCTGGCGTAATCTCTAATTAGGGATGGGCATATGACATTCATCTGGTCCTGGCGTAATCTCTCCCTACCTTAGCATAGACATCCTGAGGTGGGGGAGGAGGGCAAAAGAGAATAATTAGCGTAGCTGCTGTACATTAATTAATCAATTAATTTAGCATATTATGCATTAAGTGAATGGCTGGCTGAAAAGATGTGTCTTTAATCTAGATTTAAATTAGGAGAGTGTGTATGACCCTCGAATAGTATCGGGAAGGCTATTCCAGTGTTTAGGTGCTACGTATGAGAAAGCTCGACCCCCTTTGGTGGATTTAGTTATTCTCTGTGTTATCAAAAGTCCAGAGTTTTGAGATCTTAGAGAGCTTGAAGGCTTGTAATAAGATAGAAGCTCTTTTATGTAGGTAGGGGCTAAACCGTTTAGGGCTTTATAAGTCATTAAAAGAACTTTAAAGTCAATATGATACTTAATGGATAACCAGTGAAGGGATGATAAAACTGGGGTTATGTGATCATTTTCTGGACCTGGTTAGAACTCTGGCAGCTGCACTCAGAACTTACTGTGGTTTGTTTATTGATGATGCAGGACAACCACTAAGTAGAGCATTACAGTAGTCAAGCCTTGAGGTCACAAATGCATGAATAAGGTTTATAATATAAAGGTATAGAATATTTCGTAATTTGGCAACATTGCTAAGGTGGAAGAAGGCTGTTTTGTGACATTTGAGATGTGATTTCCAAATGACAGGTTGCGGTCTAATATAATGCCTAGGTCTTTAACTGTATTTGTGTAGTCTTTGTGTAAGGGCTGGGACGATATATCGTGTAATTTTTATGCTCAGTTTCTCAATGAATTACGGTTAAACACCGCCACATCCGAAAGCCAGAGGGCGCTCTCGAGTAGGTGTATTCTAATGCAAAATTATCATACGCAGGTCTGAATCTCACGGAGTGCACGAGATGGACCCACAACTATTCATACCCAACGCCTATACGCTACCTTTACCTTGTTGCCTACTGCGCTATGCCTAACTATATAGCAAGGAAGTATGCCATTTTGAACGCAGCCGTAGTGATTTTAGATCGAGCAGTATTTCCTACTGATCAAAGAGACGTAGTTCACGGAAGAGCTGTGCATAAAACAGAATCGAAGCCTTTGCGATTTCAGAATCGACCTAGACGGGTATAAGTAGTGTGAATCGCGATATATATCGCTACAGGTCTACTTTGTGTAGTTTATGTAGTCGTCTATGGCACTAGCAGGGTCTAAGGTGCTTGTTTTCTTCTTTCCCCAGGAGTTTGTGCTGTCTGAAGACTACAACAAGTTGACTCCTGAACGAACATATCAGGGTAAGTCACCAATCTGATGTCAGGCAAATACCAAACCATGTCATGTGGACATGTGAATGCAGCAGGCTCTCAACAAACTTTTTTTAAAGTATTATTGCTAATACCGAAGTTTAGACACTTGCTCGTTTGAAATCCATTCCACACTACTGTGGTCAGGATGTATTTATTCAGTATTTACTCATAACATTCTGCTCAATTATAGTGGATTATGGCCAAGAGTGACATGAATGCAAAGTAATCTTGCTAACCTTCTTTAGGATGTATGACTTATGCTTCAAACAAATGAAAACAATACAGTTGATATAGATTTACTCTTAATACAGAGTAATAGTTTTGTCTTTTTTGTTGATTTAACTTAATTTGTTGATTTAATTGATTACATTTGTTTCTTTTTTTGACTGTCCTGTTTTCATGTTTGTATGAGTTTAAGTTTAACTTATTTAGGTATTTGAAGGAATAGTTCACCTGAAAATGTTAACATTTACTGACTATCTTGTTCTTTTCCACAGAACACAAAAGAAGATATTTTATAGAATGTCCAAAAATCGGCGGTACTCATTGACTTGAATTGGTTTTGTGTCTGCAAGTAGAAGTGAATGGGTACCGCTTCTGGGTAATATCTTATTTTGTGTTCTGCAAAAGAAAGTCACACATGTTTGTTTGAAATGAGAAGAGGGTTAGTAAATGATGACATAATTTTTATTCTGAGGTGAGAATGGTAATAGGTGATAATTGTCTTTGTTTTTAAATATAATAAAGTGACCCGTTTTGTGCATTGTATTTTTCAGCACATCAGGGTAGCGTGACTGTGGTGTTGTTTGTGTTAGAGATGGAATGGGTTCTAAGCACAGGGCAGGACAAGAGCTTTACATGGCATTGCTCAGAAAGTGGGCAGCAGCTGGGCACATACAGGACCACAGCATGGGTGTCTGGACTACAGTATCCTTTCATACACCACATTCACAGGATCAAAGTGACCTGCGTTATCCTTAAAATACCTCTGAAATTCACCTCAAAGCAGACATGATCAGACATTTTACACTGTGGGTTCCTTGACAATCTGTGTGTAAGGTTTGATATGGAGACCAGACACGCCTTCGTTGGAGATCATTCTGGACAAGTGACAATCCTAAAGCTTGACCAGGACAGTTGCAGTCTGGTCACGACCTTTAAAGGACACACAGGTGCTCACTTCACACAAACATAGTCAAGTCATGATCAATCTTCAACCAACAATTTATTATAGCTGGCCAATATGGACGAGACTCAGCCCTGAAGCTTTAAAACATACATCAAAAAACAACAATCACTTTCGGTAAACCATGCAGAAAGCTTTGAGTAATGAGGAATACATTTGAATAGAAAGCCTCTTCGCTTCAAATAGCTTAATTTGGCCATCATCAAAGGTTAACATATCTGATATTAGATCGTGTAAATCCAAGTGCAGGAGACAGAATTATGAACATAACCTAATATTTAAACTTAAAGTGTAACTTTGCAGATTTTCAGTTCATTTTGTATTGTTACAATGTCAGTAGCACTGTATACGTAAATTAACAATGTTTACTCTTTCTTTGTGTTACCTGGACTGAAAAACTTTGGCAATGTTTTGGAACACACAAGTTTATAGATAAACTTAAGGTTAACATACTCATTCATACTAAAAGCAAATAAATAAAAAA
This sequence comes from Triplophysa siluroides, assembly GCA_006030095.1. NCBI lineage: Eukaryota > Metazoa > Chordata > Actinopteri > Cypriniformes > Nemacheilidae > Triplophysa > Triplophysa siluroides. Next base: position 592,047 of record VCII01000724.1, read on the forward strand.
AACTTTAAAGGGCTATTTCAAACACAAAACAACATTTCCCCATGTTTTACTCGCCCTCAAGGCATCCTAACTGAATATGACTTTCTTCTTGAAGAATAATGCCGTGTTAGTTATAATACCATGTATCATTTTACTTCCAAATGGTAGAATGGGAGTGAATGGGCGTTGACTTTTTTAAGCTCCAAAAAGTACATCCATCGATCAAAGAACTGTTCGACACAGCTATGCGGTCTAAGCGTTCTTCTGAAGCAAATTGATGCACTGTTTAAGAGAAATATCCACATTCCATCATCCCCTGCTGCGTGTAACCTGACCCTTGTTTTTCCGGCAAAAGACGGTGACGAAAGCTCCCGCGCAGAGGAGACGACTGGAACAAAACGAAAATGCCGCGTTCGTCACCAGAACTTACTTCACGCCTGCGTCATTTGCCGGAAAAACAAGTCTCAGGTTCACGCGCAGCAGAGGGATAACGGAAGCTAGACATCAACGTTAATAGCACTGTCAATATTAATATTTCTCTTAAACAAACACATCGATTCGCTTCAGAATACCCTTGTTAAGACCACAGAGCCATCTCGAGCAGTTCTTTGATCGATGGATGCACTTTTTGGAGCCTCAAAAAATCGACGCCCATTCACTTCCATTGCTTGGAAGTAAAATTATACGTGGTATTATAACTTCAACTGCATTATTCTTCAAGAAGAAAGTCATATTCAGTCAGGATGCCTTGAGGGTGAGTAAAACATGGGGAAATCTTGTTTTGCCAGTGAAATATCCCTTTAAGACTAAAGAGAGAAAAACAGCGACAAAAATCAAAAAGGGGTTTATAAATTGTTTGCAATTTTGCCAAAACACAGGGTTTGCAAGGACAGCAGTATGTCAAAATAAACAAGTAAATTACTTCTAACCGTCATTCTTGAGTTGATTATACCTCCTGGTGCCCTGAATGACTTTTCACGTTACTGTGCCAGAGCATCACTAACATACTTTTCCCTTTAAATATGTAAATAGCCTCAAATGAATCTTTTGATCACATGATACAAAAACATATCCAAACAAACACTGTTGTATGATAGAAGCAAATGCTTCCTATTATTGTTTGCACATACTTTGTTGCCTTTGTGTGTGACTGTGTGTGTGTGTGTGCGTACGTGCGTTTACAGGCAATGTTACTGCTCTGTGTTGGGATCCTGTCCAAAGGGTTTTATTTTCTGGAAGTTCTGATCATTCAATCATCATGTGGGACATCGGGGGCCGCAAAGGCACAGCAATTGAACTGCAGGGGCACAAGTAAGACATTAAAGAGGCGGTTTCCGGACAGGGTTTAAGCCTAGACCCAGGCTAATTTAAATGTTAGAGGTGTCTTGATCGAAAACAACTTACACTGACATATCTAAAAATATATCAGTGCGATTGTTTTGTCTCAAGATGCACACCAGTAATGTTTTTTTGTAAAGTATGTTTTTAAAAACTAAGTAAATATTCTTATTTAACTAAGGCCTAGTCCTGGCTTAAGATAGTCCTGTCCGGGACACAACCCCCAAATTATTAAATGTAATTGTTGTCAAAAGTAGATAAATAAAGTCACTGGCAGAATTATGTAAATAATGAGGGGTGATCTGTTATTTTAAATATGCTTAAACGTATGTATGTGTGTGTGACAGTGATAAAGTGCAGGGTTTGTGTTACGCTCCTCACACACGTCAACTCATTTCCTGTGGTTCAGATGGAGGAATAGTTATCTGGAACATGGACGTCACACGACAGGAGGTAAGGAGGAAAATTATTTTTTAGGATTTACTAGGTACTGTTTATGTAAAACATTCATTTTTGTTTCAGTTTGTTGTTTCAGTCCGCTTTGTTTAAATAGCAAATGCATTTGCAGTCATTTGTGCTCCCATGGTCTAAGAAAGAGGTGTTTTCAGGCACATTGTTGGCGCCTTGCTATTTTGAGGAACTGAAAATAGACTGCGCAATAGACCAACTCAAACCTGGTCTAAAGTCAATGGCACAATATTTTTTCGTTATTTATGCGTTAGTAGATAATGCGCCTCTGGGCGGGTCTACTACGCGCTTTCACTTTACTTAATACACAGAGGGAAGGGGAGAACAGGAGCACACAAAAATGGCAATTATAAAAAATTGATGGAGTACAATGTAAAATATTATTGTGGTGTACATAAAAATCTAAATCCGGTTTGTCCTGTAGATGGTTTAACTTGAACCTCACGCACGAGCAGATGCGTTTCCTCTCTGGAGAAGCGTCCAGTCTTTGCTCTTGCAAATTCTGCCGTGTAAATATCGAATCTACCAAGACGCGAGCGCAACTGGCTCTTAAAGGGAATGAGAGATGAGACTCTGATTGGTTTACTCCACGTTACGCCCAAAAAACACCCATACTCATTTCACTAGTTCGCCTGAAGGTTGAATTGATGGTAGCAGGAGTAGCGAGGGTATGCTTGTTTGGCGTGCTGTCCGGGGGACGGGCCTCGAGCTCACCGGTTCCTGTCAAAGCCGGAGCTCGGAATCGGCCCGAACCCTGTGTACCCCCGGTGTCCTGCGAGAGAAGTGGGTTTGGGGAGAGGAGCCGGGGTGGCGGAGGGATGCCGAAGACTGAAAAAGTGCAGGTAAGACGGTTACCTATTTATTGAATAGTCTGGGTGTGATAGGGTCAAAGTCATGATAATTGATGCAGATCGGCTGCGATTGCTGATGCGCATCAGCCGGGCTTGATTATATGCTCCGGCTCCTCCCGAACTTTGTTAATAAAACATAATTTCACTAGTTCGCCTATGCAGATGATATTGATGGTAGCAGGAGTAGCGAGGGTATGCTTGTTTGGCGTGCTGTCCTGGGGGCGGGCCTCGAAGCTCGCCGGTTCCTGTCGAACCCAGATCACTGCCCCTCGATGGTACACCTTGTGTACCCCCCAAAAAGGCGCATGATGCCGGACAGCAGCCGGGTAATGCATTCCTCCCAAAAGGTACAGGGCTTGAGGCTGCCGATGTGGCATATGTGCTTGGGAACGGGAGTGGGTGTAAGATGTAGCATGGGCTTAAACTGCATAAACTGCTTATGGGCAGTTTGCATAAACTGCTTAGACTCCTCTTACAAGTTAGTCACCTCATTTTTTTCTTCAAGACTGGTCCTAACTTCTTCAAGTTAGGTACAAAAAAGGTACATTGGTCTTATTGAAATATGAAAAGTAAGACTGATTTTTCCTAACTAATTGCTAGTCTGTGAGAATAGCTGTTAAGACATAGTCTTAGCTTAGCGGCTATGTTTATGCAACTGCCCCATGGTTTATCTTATCTCTGTCTTAGACTCCTGAGTGGCTCGACAGTGACTCATGCCAGAAGTGTGAACAGCCGTTCTTCTGGAATTTCAAACAGATGTGGGACTGCAAGAAAATTGGGCTACGGCAGGTAGTCCCTCAAACTGTTTCTTTACTCAGACCAATATTTGATTTTATAAAATGTGACATGGTTTTATTTTTCCCAGCATCACTGTAGGAAGTGTGGACAGGCCGTGTGCGGAAAATGCTCCTCCAAGCGTTCTACTATTCCTCTCATGGGATTTGAATTTGAGGTGCGGGTTTGTGACAGTTGTCACGACTCAATTACAGATGAGGAGTAAGTAAACTTTGGTGGTCTCCAAAGCATTCAGTAGTCTAAATGGATTTGATTCCCAAGAAAAACATACACAAATTTCCTTGGAGTACAGTGCAAGTCTCCCAAAAGCATAAATAATTCAAAATCCTCATAACGTTCTTTGCATCATATAGACGGGCACCGACTGCAACATTCCACGACAGTAAGCACAGCATCATTCATATGCAGTATGAACCAACCAGGGGCTGGCTTCTTACCTCTGGGACGGACAAAGTCGTCAAGGTTAGTCACAATGCACATACACGTGTGAATGCACTGTTTGATAAAGTGTGACTGGAAATTAAATAGAAATTGTATTGTGTGCTTTCATGCAGCTGTGGGACATGACTCCAGTAGTATCATGAAAATTCCTCAGTAGCGTCTGCAAACACGAACTAAAAAGGTAACTCTGAATCGTGTGTTGGCAGATAGCGAGATTTCCTTGGTTTTCCTGGGAAACATTTCTTAAGTGGTGACAGGTCAGTATAGTGCTACTTCTGTCACGGGCAGAATAATCTTATGGGGGAAATGTTGTGTTATTAAAAACACATCTGGACATGTGCAGTTGTATGTATTTGTGCATGAACACATGGTTATGGGAACAGTCTTGCACATAGAATCCAGTCTGAATCTGCTTGGTTATGTTATATGTAAATATTTGTTTATGTTGGCATATTGTTATATTTTGTCTGTGAAAAACTCTACCTTATTGTTTTAAGTCTTATTCCAAACACAAATGGATCCTCATGATATTCTATCAAAGCATGCAGGAACAGTTTTTATATTTAAGTGCCTTTACCACAATTATACCACAATTATCAGTGGTCCGGATTTGGCATAGGCATTTAGTGTGTGGCTACTATTCCCTTTTGGTCACTGTCTATTCATCTCAGACTCAATAATTTAAGCACTTTGGTTTTGTCATAATGTAGGTTAAAATAACGATTACACATGCATAATTGTTTATACAATGAAAATAATGCTTAATTACAATAACATTGTACTTGAGCTTATGTTTCATAGGTATCTGATTACTGTAAGAACCATGTATAATCATTATTATTTATGTCATAAAATATCATGTGATTTGTCACATGAAATGACTTGTTTTTTTTGCTGTGTGTAATGAAAGCTTTTGTAATGAGTGACTTGTGCAAGCTGTAGTATGTGAAATATATGTATGCGGTATGTGTTCATAAAATACCAGGAAAACCACATTTTAAAGAAGCTAAAGCTTTGAATATCTCAATCAAAATTACAAGTGAAGCTGTTGGATTCCCCGTTAGGAGAATGTGTCTAAAGGATTTCCAAAGAGACTAAATCATGTCCGAATTGCATGTGCTTTGAATACACCATACCATGTACTGTAAAAGTTGATTATAAGCTTAATATTAAGATTATTATGTGTGCGATACTTTGCACATTATGAAAATAACACACTATGGAGAACTTTGAATTAAAAGCTCTTAGAATTTGAGAATGATGTCTTCTCATATACATAGAAACTCAAATTATGAGACCACAAGTGTCAAGTGACTTAAACTGAGCATATTTCTGTCATCTCAATATTGGACAAGTTTACTGTTTCTTTTGCAACTGGAGAGACCCTCTCAGTATCCTCAACCAAACACTTAACAGAGACTTGTTTCCCAGCATTGCTTTGTTATCAATGTCTTAAAGGATCCTTGTGGTAGTACTGAAATGTGATTGATATTGTGAAATAAAATTTACACTGAAATGACCAGAACAAGTAGTGGTTTGTCCTTTAAATGCTCTAATGCTGGTGGTCTCATTGGGAATCTTAACATCAAAATGAATCTGTAATACAAACATGTAGTACAACAACTTTGCTTTGACTCACTGTTCCCCTTTTAAAACTATAATGAATCCAAATTATCCAAATATTTTGATAATGCAATTACTGTTAACAACTGCTGCAACAACGAACACCTCAAGTCACTTAGTATAGCCCACCTTGCAAGATGTAAACATAGGTACAGAACCACTTCCGGTTTCAGTTTTATTTACTTAATCTAAAGATATTTGTTTAACTTTATAAATTGGTTATATTTGTTCAAATGTTTGTGTATTGAAACAAGAAGTTCTTCTGGACCAGTGTTAAACCAGTGTTGGTTGCGTCTTTCAAAGGTCTTTTATTTATCTTGGTATAACCTCAGATATGGATCTTGGCAGTTGATTTGTTTAAAAAAATTATAGTAATATTTCTTAGAAACAAGACAAAACGTTGTGACAAGGACTTGTTAATCATCAAAAAATTTATTAAACGATATACAATCATAAATAGGTTATTTTAGTTCATAATTAGATTAGAATAATTAATATTTAATAACCCATTACTATAATATTTGTTCAAGGGTTCACTTGTATATTCTTCAGTAAGATCATGTGCCTGGCAGCATTACTTTTTTACATGGCCTGCTTGAAAACAAATGCTTTAAACCCACCAATTAAAGGCGATATATTAATTGTTTGGCTGAAATTTTTGGTCCAATATTAATGTGCTCTCCACATCTCTACAATTCTCACTGCCATTAAAGAGTGAACACCACTGCCTCTCTGTGGAATGATGTTTGAGCTTCTTAATCCTCCACGGATTTGATCAGCACCAGGTTTCAAGCTTAACCAATTAACACTTGAATTTAACCGCAAGCTGCTCCAGCATGCTCATAAGCTGCTGCTCATCATCTGGAGAAGACCTGGAGAAAGCCAGGGGCAGGTGCGTAGAAACAGCTTTTCTGTCTGTAGACGAAGCAGTGTGTAAAACATAGGAAAGTTCATTTACAGGTCAAAGAGATCTCCACTATATTTACATTTACGCATTTGGCAGACGCTTTTAACCAAAGTGACTTACATTGCATTATTCTATACATTTATACATAGGTGTTTGCAATCCCCTGGGATCGAACCCACAACCTTGCATTAACGCAATGCTCTTACCACTGAGCTACAGGAAACTATATAAGCACTATCCACTGTAATCTCTTGCAGTGATGCTTTACTATAAAATTTATTTTTACAATATCAGTAAAGGGAGCCTATACTTAAAAAAAGTGTACTACAATATAAGTCATGTGGAAAAAATCAAATGGAAGACATTATACAGATGCTTGACCTTGGAAGAAGAGCCCACTGGGCTGACTGCTGGCAGCATCTGATATGGCCAACCAAGCCACTGTGTCAGCACCCTGTGCTTCAGTACGGAGTTTATTCTTCATTTTCTCATAAAAATCCGGCATGGATGATCTCACCGCTGTGGACAGAATGAACCACACACTGGCTAAGACAACAAAATATATGGAATCTCCAAGGATGATATTTAATTGCAGCTTTTGAGGAGCTCATGTATATGTACACACACAAACACTTTCTACCTGGAGTATCTGCCCATCCTGGGTGCATGGACGAGAAGTGAATTTCTTTGTGGTGAGCTGCCCATTGCTCTGTCATAATCACCTGTTGCCTCTGCAAATGAACGTGATTTTATATATATATATATATTATGTGTGTGGGAAAGTGTTAAAGCTTTTGTCTTTGCCGTCAAAAGTTACCGCTATATTTTGTATGTTTCGTTATGCATACTGATGTATTTCACCTTGTTCTGTGCATACACCATGGTGCTGTCAAAATGACCTGTCTCAAACTGAAGGTCTTCCACATTCAGCTTCTGAACAAGCATCCCGCCAGATGACACTGTGATCTGTACAGTACAGATTCACATTTATAAACTTAAAATGTCACTCAAGACATTTACAGCTGAGCAGCATGTTTCAAGTTCAATATATTTCTAAAGCACATTTAAAACAACCGCAGTTGACCAAAGTGCTGTACAAAAAGTAATAAAATAACATCAGATCACAGATAGCAAAGAGCATCAAAGACAGATAAAAAAGAACAACCACATCTGTCAGACTGAGTTAAAGAATAAAATTTTATTTTAAGACCAGTTTTAGGGGCAGCTACAGCAAAGGCACGCTCTCCCCTTTGCTTCAGTCTTAGGGGTGTCAAACTCAGTTCCTGGAGGGCCGCAGCTCTGCACAGTTTAGCTCCAACCAGCTCTAAACCACACCTGCTTGGAAGTTTCTAGTAATACTGAAGATGTTTATAAGCTGAATCAGGTGTGTTTGATTAGGGTTGGAGCTAAACTGTGCAGAGCTGCGGCCCTCCAGGAACAGAGTTTGACACCTGTGCTCTAGGGACTGGCAACAAAATAAGGTCAGCAGACCTCAGAGACCTGGATGGAACATGAGGTTTAATTAAATCGAATAGATTGGATGGGGCTAAGCCATTTAAGGACTTAAAAGCAATTACTAAAATCTTGAAATCGATTCTAAAATGGACCAGTGAAGGGATGCCAATGTGGGGGAAATATGTTTAACTGTTTTTAAAACACACTGGTAAAGCAAAGCTACACTGGCACAGTCCCTGTTTCAATAGGTATAGTTTTACAACACTTGTCTATTACATATTTCATTAAGAAGAACAGGTGTATTTTTCAGAACACTCACCACTCTGGGATCCTGGGACTTTTTAAGTGTGGGGATCAATGCTGTTGTCAGAATATATGTCCCTAACAACAGAGAAGATAATGAATGAAGTGCCATCTAGTCATGTCATGAATGTTATGCTCTGTCTTTATCTCACATCTGAAGAAGTGATAGTGAAAGACAATGGCATGACTTAATGGGAAGGGATAGCCTGTGAACAGGACTGGGACTAGGGGGGGAATTTCTCCCCGAATTTTCTTGGCAATTAAAATAATTATAAGTTAACTACATTTGATTTGTATTATCTATTAAATAATGATCTGTCAATTTAGTCACAGAATTTTTTTTTTTATGTAAAAATTATGTATACAGTGAAGTATGATTATATATTTGCACAACCAATATATATAATTGCACAGGCCAACCTAGAACCATGCCTGTCTGTGAATTTGGTTGATATTGTTAAAATATTAAAAAATAATAATTCTCAAAATAAGACAAATATAAGATCAATCAAGACTTTTTACCAAGTGTATTTGTAGCAAAGTTTTTCTCTAGGCCATCCTCAGTCAGTTCTCTCTGATTGACCATGCAGCCAGCATTGTTGATCTACAACACGAAGATAAAAACATACAAAGGGGTTGAGAGAGCATGGAAATACAAAGACTACACGTATATGAATAAACCAGAATTCATCTACCAGAACGTGTAGACTGTGGTTCTGTGAGAATCCATTGGCAAACTCCCATACTTTGCGGGGACTGGACATGTCAACAATGTGAACGTGAACATTCTGACAGAAAGTGATAGAAAAAGACACATCAGTCTATTTCACAGAGGCCCTTGTAAGATTAGAGATTAGTCATGTTATAGTAGTTTTATGTAATACACCATGCCATCATAACAAATAAAGTGAGAGCATATGTGACATTGATTGGCTTTAATTTTTCCTCTGAAAATATACCTCATTTTTACTCTGATCCACAATTTCTTTTCTGGCTTCTTCCGCACGGTCTTTATTTCTGCAGATCATGTGTACCATCCCGCCTGAAGAAAAACAATTTGTGAATGGACTTTGTTTTTAGTTGCACCGCATACCATTTGGCTAAAGGAGCCGCTGTTACGTCTTATTTGTGGGTTGATATAATGTGCAGGATCTTACTAGTTTGTACTTTCTAAAGCAAAATATTATAGTAGACAACTTTGTTTTTTACTAAATAATTTGTGATTTCTCACCTCTTTTAGCTATTTCACAAGCGGCGGTTTTACCGATGCCACTGTTGGCTCCGGTGACGATGAACGAGCGGCCGGTGACGCTCACCTCTAGATCCGCCGCGTTGAAGCGTCTCTCCGCTGCCTCATACCCGCTCCTGATGAGAAGTAACGAGGAAAACACACAAAAAACTGCAATTCAGAAACTATCGATAGTTAAACTACGATTACTTTTAGCATTGGTAATAACAGAGACAATCTTTAGTCATGGCTTACTTTGTATATTCCTGTAGACCTTTGATGAACCAGACGGTGTTTCGATAGAGAGACATCGGTGCAATTGTTACGTTTTACGCGCTTCAACCTAACAGCGGTGTCATAACATACCAGCAAATGTTAAACTGGTAATAAATAGCTCCACGCCCCTTTGGCGTTTGGTAACAGACCACATGGGTTGTTACAGTGGGTTACAACACGCATGCGCAGCTTATTTTGCAACGCATATTACATAAAAATAATACTTAATGACCGTGTATTCCGTGTCGTGATCAAAACCATCTTAGTTTTGTGAAAATTAATAACTTGTTTTTGATTCGATACATTTTGATTCATTAATTCTAACATGTTTCACTCTTTTGATTTCTGGTCTTCCTGTTTAGACAATGACAAGTATACAAACTAACCACGCCGTTACACGTTTCTAATAACGACAAACTGTGTCTATATTCTGATATGAGTAGATTGTTGTCATTCTTATGTACATGTAGTTGTCAGGATGGCCGAGTGGTCTAAGGCGCCAGACTCAAGGTTCAATCCTTCCCCTATACGAACGGGACTTCTGGTCTCCGAATGGAGGCGTGGGTTCGAATCCCACTTCTGACAGAAATCTTTTCTATTTTACTCAAACGGTATTTCAATGTATTATGAGTGTGGCGGGGCGGGTACAGATCCAGGATCAGCGTCGCCTAGGAAACAGCCCGGCAGCTAATGATGATCGCCTACACCTGAGGCTGATTAGCTGCCGGGCATATAAACCCCGTGCACTTACCACTCTGGGGCTGGTATCTCACCCGATCTAACCCTTTGTCTTTGTACCAGCAGATACGAGTGACCAGGAGAATTAGGACCAGATTTGCACGAGCACGGACGACCAACACTCTACACTATCACCCCGGGATATCACTATTTGGACACTTTCATTGTGTGTGTGAATAAACTCCCCTCCGGGGTTTGTTATATCTGCCGTCTTGTGTCTGTCGTGTCTCTTACCCTGCCACAAGTGGTGGAGAATGCGGGCGAATTGGTGAGAGACCGGCTCAGCAATTGTTGTTTTTTCTCTCCTAACAATCTCGTTCTGTCGATCTTAGGGATGACGGACACCCTCTCTCTCTCCACGGTCAAGCAAATGGAGGAATTATTGCGCCGACTTACAGACGTCTCCGTCCGCCAGCAGCAGTGCTTTGACCAGATGAGGGATAGACAGGAAAGGGCCGATCAAGCGATCGATCAGCTGCAAACAAACATGGCGCGATCCGCACCTCAACATCCGCGGCCTCGCTGCTGACCAAAATGACGGCACAGGACGACGTCGAAGCGTATCTACATACCTTCGAAGTGATCGCTGGTAGAGAGGGTTTGAGAAATGACTTATGGGCGCGCACGCTAGCGCCCTTCTTAACGGGGGAAGCGCAGCGCGCCTATTTCGCCCTACCGACTGACCAGGTGGACAACTATCTCATGCTGAAGGCAGAAATTCTCGCACGGGAAGGATTATCGTCTCCGTGTGCTGCTCAACAATTTCAGAAATGGACTTATGATGAACGCGTTCCAGTACGACAGCAGGTGGCTCAACTGACGCGTCTGGTGCATCTATGGCTGCTGGCGGACGACCCTACAGCCTCACAAGTCGCCGAGAAAGTTATGATCGACCGGCTTCTTCGTACTCTACCCCGGCATCTTCGAAGGTCAGTTAGTATGAAGAATCCGAGGACGACGAAAGAATTGGTCGAGGCTGTGGAGCTGGCTGAAGCCTCGTCAGCCAGAGACACGGGAGAGAGAGAGAGAGAGGACGGCACCCCGGAGGGGAGGATTCGACAGGCCACGGCCGGAGGGTACTATGCGACCAGTGAGTAGGCCGGCGGCCCCTGAACCCGTGGACGAGCCCATGCCCACTGAACCCCGTCACCCGGTGTCCGGGCCTGGATGGCAGGATGTGCAGTACATCGGACCCTCCCTCAGGGAGCACCCACTAGGATTGTCAATGTGGGAAAAGAATCGTACCGGGCCCTTCTCGATACAGGTAGTGCCATTACTCTGGTGCAACCGGCGGTGATCCGGCCACTTCCTGCAAGCAAAGCCATGGTTCCCATTACCTGCATTCACGGCGACACTCAACATGTGCCGACACGCCGGGTGACCATTACAGCAGAACCTGGGTCCTGGCAGATCGAGGTGGGCATCGTTCAGGATCTCCCGGTACCGGTAATATTGGGTCGAGATTGGCCGGGATTTGACAGGCTGATGGCCGCCACGTTCCGGGGAAGACACGCTAACGGGGGCCGCCAACGGCGACGGGCACCAAGGGCTAAAACCAACCAACCAGCCTTCCTGGCCACGGGCAGTGAAAGAGAGGGTGAGTGTAATAACCCGAATGTCTATATGGATGTCTTTCACCAGGTTACCGAGGGAGGGGCCTTCGGTCGCGAACAACGAGAGGATGAACGCTTGAAGCACTGTTGGAAGCAGATTCGGGTGCTGGAAGGACAAGATCGACTCCCCGCACCTCACCCTCTCCCCCACTTCGTGGTCAAGAATGGTCTACTCTACTGCGTCGCATCACGGCGGGGGGAAATTAAACACCTCCTGGTGGTGCCGAGGACCAAGACGGAGGCGGTTTTGGAGTTGGCCCATTCGCACCCGATGGCAGGACATCTGGGAACACAGAATACCCTACAGAGGATTCGCGACCGGTTCCACTGGCCCGGGATTGATGCGGAAGTAACCGGTTTTGCCAGAGCTGCCCTACTTGCCAGCGGAAATCTCCTCGGCACCCACCCCCCAGCCGTTGATACCGATGCCCATCATCGAGGTACCCTTCGGCCGGATTGGCATGGATCTGATAGGGCCGTTGCCGAAGTCCGCCCGGGGCCATGAACACATCCTGGTCATCGTGGACTACGCAACCCGATACCCCGAAGCTATTCCCCTTCGCAAAGCTACCGCGAAGAACATTGCCAAGGAACTGTTCTTGATGTTCAGCCGAGTGGGTATCCCCAGCGCCATTTTGACGGACCAGGGCACTCCCTTCATGTCCCGGCTGATGGCGGACCTCTGCCAACTCTTCAGGATTAAGCAACTACGAACATCAGTCTACCATCCCCAGACGGATGGATTGGTGGAGAGGTTTAATCAGACCCTAAAACGGATGCTACGGAGAGTGATTGCTGAAGATGGGCGTGACTGGGACCTCCTGCTGCCATATGTCCTGTTTGGGGTTCGGGAAGTTCCCCAGGCCTCCACCGGATTCACTCCGTTTGAGCTGCTGTTCGGACGCCAACCTAGAGGATTACTGGATATCGCCCGGGAAGCGTGGGAACAAACAGCCGGCGCCACATCGGACGGTGATCGAACACGTTAAAGAGATGCGGGAGCGGATTGACCGGGTGATGCCTATTGTGAAGCAGCATCTGGCAGAGGCCCAGCGCGCCCAGCAGAGGGTGTATGACCGGCCCACCCAGGCACGAGAATTCCAGCCTGGCGAGCGAGTGCTCGTCCTTGTGCCTACGGCAACTTCCAAGTTTCTGGCGTCCTGGCAGGGGCCGTATTCCATCATCGAGAAGGTGGGGCCGGTCACGTATCGGATACGTCAGCCGGGACGAAGGAAGGAGGAGAAGGTGTACCACATCAACCTCCTGAAGAGGTGGATTGCTCCGCCAGCGCAAGTAGCGGCGTATGTACAGGAGGCTGAGCCCGTGTTACACCTCGGAGAACAGCTCGCCGCAGCCCAGAAGACCGAGCTAGAGGCCCTGGTTCGTCAGTATAAGGATGTGTTCACAGAGCAACCGGGACGAACCAACGTGACCCAGCATGACATCCGGACGGGGCCCGGAGTCATTGTAAGGCAACGGCCCTATCGTGTACCCGAAGCCCGTCGGAAGGCTATCGAAGAGGAGGTACAACGGATGCTGCAGCTTGGGGTCATTGAACCGTCTCGTAGCCCGTGGGATTGTGTTTGTCCCCCCGGTTCTGCAATGACTACAGGAAGTTGAATGAGGTATCCGTATTCGATGGGTACCCGATGCCGGGTGGACGAGCTGCTCGATCGCCTTGGTAGGGCTCGGTACATTTCTACTCTCGACCTCACTAAAGGCTACTGGCAGGTACCACTATCGGTTGAGGCCAAAGAAAAAACGGCCTTCAGCACACCCAGCGGCCACTGGCAGTACCGAGTCCTACCATTTGGCCTACACGGAGCCCCTGCGACGTTCCAGCGGATGATGAACATCGAAGTATGCAGCCGCTTATATCGACGATCCATTCAGAGAACTGGGAAGAGCACGTGGATCGACTCCGGAGGGTGTTCGACGAGTTACGTCGGGCTGGACTCACAGCCAACCCGAAGAAGTGCCACCTGGGACTTACGGAAGCCAAGTACCTGGGGTATCAGATCGGTCGGGGACTCATTAAACCCCAGGACCAGAAGGTAGAGGCTGTACGGACGGTAAAACGACCAACCACCAAGACCCAGGTGCGTGCATTTCTAGGGTTGGCGGGCTACTATCGGTGTTTTATACCCACTTCTCTTCGATAGCTAGCCCCCTGACAGACCTGACAAAGAAAGGACACCAGAGACCCTGGACTGGACCGCCGAGGCAGAAGAAGCATTCCGAACTTTGAAGCAAGCATTAACCTCGTCACCGGTCCTGTATGCCCCAGACTTCGGCTGCCCTTTCTTCCTCCAGACGGACGCCTCCGACAAGGGTCTGGGAGCCGTCCTATCCCAGGTCCATGATGGAGAAGAACATCCGGTCACATACATCAGCCGGAAGTTGACACCCGCCGAGACCAGGTATGCCGCAGTGGAAAAGGAAGCCCTGGCCGTGAAGTGGGCAGTCCTGGAGTTGCGCTATTATCTGTTGGGTAGAAGCTTCACTTTGGTCACAGACCATGCCCCCCTACAATGGATGGCCCGAGCGAAGGACACTAACGCCCGTGTGACCCGCTGGTTCCTGGCGCTCCAGGACTTCCACTTCACGGTACGACATCGGGCCGGGGTCGCGAACGGCAATGCGGACGGGTTGTCAAGGATGTGGTCCGGCTGGGCAGGTCTGTCAGGCGACACTGCCCTCCCACCCTTACTAGTTCCCCAAGGACCCAGGATACAGGGTCGACGCTTGGGGGGGGGAGTGTGGCGGGGCGGGTACAGATCCAGGATCAGCGTCGCCTAGGAAACAGCCCGGCAGCTAATGATGATCGCCTACACCTGAGGCTGATTAGCTGCGGGCATATAAACCCCGTGCACTTACCACTCTGGGGCTGGTATCTCACCCGATCTAACCCTTTGTCTTTGTACCAGCAGATACGAGTGACCAGGAGAATTAGGACCAGATTTGCACGAGCACGGACGACCAACACTCTACACTATCACCCCGGGATATCACTATTTGGACACTTTCATTGTGTGTGTGAATAAACTCCCCTCCGGGGTTTGTTATATCTGCCGTCTTGTGTCTGTCTGGTCCTAATTCTCCTGGTCACTCGTATCTGCTGGTACAAAGACAAAGGGTTAGATCGGGTGAGATACCAGCCCCAGAGTGGTAAGTGCACGGGGTTTATATGCCCGGCAGCTAATCAGCCTCAGGTGTAGGCGATCATCATTAGCTGCCGGGCTGTTTCCTAGGCGACGCTGATCCTGGATCTGTACCCGCCCCGCCACATGAGACAAAAACAAATTTGTGGTTATTAAAAATTCCCCCAGAAAACTTTTGAAATATGTTATATGTCAGTCAATCAGTAGGCCTATGTTACTGAAACTTTCTAGCGTCTCCCTACTGCACAGCACAGCTCTGTTAAATTTAAGAACATCGCAAATGATAAAAAATGAATCAACCAATTATTATTAGATTGTTTAAGATGCTTCTGTGACACCAGTGGACATTATCTGTTACACCAAATGACGTTTCAGTCTTTTGTCTCAGCTTATGACCATGCTGTTTCTAGCTAACATGTCATCAGCAGTTTACAATAATTATTTGCATAATCTTATGTAGTTTAACATATAAATTGTTAAATAAAAAAACACCAAAGGACAACATACCTTGACCCTGTTATATTGGCTCAAAAAAAGTTAAAAAATATTTGAACAATTTTGAGACAAAAACCTACCACATACACAAACGATATGTGCTTCACAGGGGCTTCAGTAACATAAAATCCTATGCTTTTAGAAAAATATGGAATAAAGAAATGTTTGCCATTTACTAAAATAGACACTTTTTAAATTATGCCTGATGTATAATAAGATTTTTATGCTTCTCTTCTCAATTTATAAAAGTTTTAATTTACTGAATCATGCTTGAAACAGTCACGCCGTAGGACATTTTTGAGATTTGGCTCCAAAAAAAAAACATAACAAAGCAGTTTTATAACAACAAATCTACGTAAGGTAAAGATGTGCTTAACCATTTACAGCAATCTAAATGATGTGACAGTGAAAATGCCATGTCACGTTGACGTGACATGTAACAGATTATAAATATTTATTGTAAAAAAAATTACATTAAAGTTATACTAAGGGAAATGTGACACTGTTTTAAACTGAAATAAGGAGTAATATAATTAAATTCACGCAATTGGCAGACGCTTTTACCCAAAGCAACGAACATTGCATTGTATTATACATTTTTCTGGAGTGTGCAATATCCTAGGATCGAACCCACGAACTTTGCGTTGCTAGCGACATGCTCTAACTACTGAGCCACAGTAAACAAAAATATACAACGTCGGACCATATCAAGATAGCTTATCAATATCTGACAATACCTGGATTAGATTGTTTTATGTCCGCGCGAGGTGGCGCAAGATAAACAAAGATAGTTTTGATTGGATTTATAGACACATTTCTTAAATCTGATAAGTTACATATCATGTGCACCAAACTGTGTCTTTTGAAAAGTACCCCACAATTTTTTGAAACATTAGTTCCCATAAATCACGGTTGGGGAATCTCTAAGATATAATTATTTGTATTTAATTAATATGATTTCACACACGCGCACACATCAGTTTGAATCGGGCGACTGTTTAACTTGGGTTATGCAAAGACAGTCCTGTCTGTCAACTAAGTTATGTGTCGGCTATTTCTCACGAATAGAATAGGGTGGAATTTAGGCGTGTCTACCTCCGTGCCAGGTAAAAAAGGCAATGGATGGGGAAACACGGAAGTTCACAAAAACTGACAAGAGTGCGTCCCGAACCTCCAAAATCACAGTTTGCGGATTGCGTTCCAGCTTGTTTTACGGAGATAACCTAAAGGCGACGGGTCACCTGCAATGATGCTGTGCGCATCTAGGTGAATGTTTTGTTTACCTTTCCGAACTGATGGTGGGCTTTGACGTTATTGACTGGATTTAATCTGAAATCGACAACAAACACACAACGAACGAAGGGAGGGCGATGCATGATCGATTCAGACTCTCACATGTACTTGTTCGAGGCATTTAATCATCAGCTTCTGTAAACATGAGTGCTGCGGTGAGCGAGGGCCAAGCGCCCTCCACCACCACCACTGGTGAGGGATTCAGTTCAAGCGATGTCAATCAGATGTTAATGGAGTTTCTGATGTTCATGATGAGGGCGATTGTCGTGTGTTATCCCGTGTATCTGACCGGATCTCTTGGAATGAGTGTCAGCTGGATTCTTCTGAGCATGCTGATGTGGACCATGTGGAAAAAGAACCGCAAATGGAAAGACCGGAGGATCGACACGGCCATTGATTTTTTGGAAAATGAGAAGGACGTCATCAAAACTGAACTGAAGGCCATGGACATGCCAGCTTGGGTGGGTGGTCTTGGTATACAAAGGGGCTTAATGATCCAACTTAACCTGGATACGGATAATAATATTTATAATATAGGTCTAAATAATGTGAGCAAAAGTACATGCTAAATGAGACCATGAAGATGCAGTCAGTGTGGTGAAACTCTTAGTACTAAATACTTTTACCTCTCCTAGTACTAAATACTTTTACCTCTCCTAGTTGTGCTATTGCTTAGTATACAAACAATACATTGTTGGCCATTGTCAGAGGTGTGGCTTCTTGTTCTGTTGCTTTGGGAACATCACACACAAAGGTATCAACCTGAGTTTCTTAATTAGGATGCCCAGCCCATTTAAGGACTTACAAGATTGTTCATGACAGGAGAAACCGACACACCCTTTAATAAAGCAGTAGGATTGAAACAAATATTTGAAATGCACCACCGTGTAATTCACAATGAAGAATACTGCAGTTTTATATTGCAGCTCCCAAACTTTAATGAGACAAAAATATTAGATTTAAAATCTGCCTCAAGTTGTTTGGCTGCTTATTTCCTGCCCTCTAAAATAATATGACATCACATGAGTGATATTATTGGTTCATCTTGATGTAAATTACAGCCAAATGCTCTTAAAAATGTGTATACCTTTTATTTATTTTTCTCAATAGATTCACTTTGCAGATGTTGAGAAGGCCGCTTGGATCAACAAGGTAAAATCTGATCTTCGTCCTTTGTTTTCTAAATGTGTTTGCCCGATAGTTCACACTTTTTTTAAAACCACATCTCACTTAAAGTGTTTGTTTATTGCAGATTCTTCAGCAGGCATGGCCGTTTTTTGGAATGTACATGGAAAAGCTTCTCATTGAAAATATTCAGCCCTCTGTAAGAACATCCAGCCCTCATTTGAAGTCCTTCGCCTTTACTAAAGTCCACATGGGACAGAAGGTAAGATTCATGTAGTCACACGAAGGATTAGTGAAATTTCGGTAAATTCTGCTTTTGTCCTTCCTGCTAGCTTAATTTTCCTACTTGTAAACAAACCTTTGTATACTATTGGCACATAAGTGTTAAATGCTACCTCATTTGTAAGTCGCTTTGGATAAAAGCGGCAGCTAAATGAATACATGTAAATGAAATGTAAATACCTGTAGGGTCACTGGGTGAAGATTGATGAGTCCGTGTATTAAATGAAACTGTCTGTTTGTTTTTCAGGCACCAACTGTTACAGGGGTTCGTGTGTACACACATGAGCTGGACACAAGAGAGGTCATTCTTGACTTCAACATCCTGTAAGCTTGCTATCAAATCTCATTTCAATTGTCATCTCTTGTTACCTAATATATAACTGTGGTGTTCTTGAAATTATTTTATACACAACATACTGTACTGTACATACTGTATGTAGTTCAATGTCCCTATTAAGTCATCTAAGTGCATTGACTCTGTTTTCCTTCCATCTAGTTATGAGGCTGATGTGGACATTGATGCTGATGTTAAACCAGCTATCAAAGTAGGAGTTAAAGGGCTTCAGGTTAGTCAATGAACATTTTAAACTAAAACCTTGAAGCTTGTATTTTATGCATTTTAGTTTGGTTTCCAGCTGCCTGTTTATCATACAACTGGATACATAAGTGTGTGTCACACAATTTCTACAACCTGTATACCTTTAAGGTATAGGCCTGGTTTCACACATAAGGCTTAGCTTAAGCCAGGACTAGTGTGGTTAATATTTAAGTCATTTTAATAAAAATGCAGCAGAAAAAAACATTACTGTTGTGCATCTTAAGACTAAACAATGGCACTGACATATTTAATAATATTTCAGGTTACATTTTCAGTTAAGACAGTTTAAACATTAATTTAGTCTGAGACTAGCCTTAAGCCTTGTCTGTGAAAATGGACAAATAAATATAGTTACGTCTGAGAGCATTTTGACCACATAGCAAGGTAAATCAAGAAAAATAGCTCTTTTTACTTTTCTTTCAGCTCCAGGGGATGCTACGTGTAATTCTTGAGCCTATGATTGGCCAGTCACCCCTCGTAGGTGGAGTAACCATGTTTTTCATTCGTCGGCCAGTAAGTATAAATATCGTATACAATTGGTTATATTAAGTAAGATACAACCAATATAATACATTTTTAAATTACATTTTTAGACCCTGCAAGTTAATTGGACAGGAATGACTAATATTTTGGATACTCCAGCATTCAGGTACCTTATAAAATTTAAACAGGACTTGTTTCTCACAGCACACAGCATTGGCTGACACCAGGCTAAGATTTCTGTCACATTTTTGCTTCTTTGCCGAAAGAGATAACGTATTTACGAAATGTGCTTTTTAGAGCAGTTTGTTAAATTAATAACATGGTGAATTCCATGCAACGGGACCCGCGGTGTATGTAGATAGAAATAGCTCATTCAAGGTTATACAAATGTAACACTTCATTATGTAAGATCTTTTTACACCTCTGAAGACATAGTTATGTATATCATATAGCATTTCTGTCAATAGATCCTCCAAAAAATGACAAATTGGACCAAATTGGACCTTAAATGAGAAAATTAAAGTTTGTTACACTGATAATAACTGTTAGGTAATAAAATAGTTATATTTAAATAATATATACTATTCCTTTAGTTTGCAGTCAGTTACATTAACATGCATTTGCTTTGTGAAAGTAAGACAGCAGTAAGATTCATAACCTGATTCTACCAGCACGAGCAACTAGGTCAAAATAAAGCTACAGGGCCTAAACAAATAATGGAGACAGAACAAACTGCGGCGTAGAGCCACCCAATACCTTCAGAAAAGCTTTGAAAACAGGAAACGTTGTCATACAAGTTCTGTGTATACAAAACATGTGTACACAAAGTTTTTTATGTATGGAAAAATATTTACTCTTTATTTGACTCCTTTTTTGCAAATGTTAGAATATACTCATCAAAGCTGTAGAATAGCACAACTGTAACTATGGAAATTTCGTTGGAATTAAAATCATCTAAAACAAATCAAAATTATGTTTTATTTATCTTTAAAGTAGTCCTGCCACTTGAAAATGCATAGTTTTATCAAATTTATACTCTTGCCACCTCAAATTTACCAGAAAACCTAAATCTCTGTTTCCTCTCTAGCCATCTGTCAGAATCAGCTATTGGGGATATCATAGCCTCTCTCATGGTTTTGCCCAATCGGATGTGCTTCCCATTGATCGATCAAGTCAAGGTTGACCAAATGAGGTTTCCACTACCTCGAGTAAGGCCGCGACTGAATTATTCACTGCTTTGTATGTTTGTCTCAGACAAAGCCTGTAATCATCACTGCTATAGTGCATCATTGACGCCGTGTGAACGTTGTTCGTCTGCTGATATCTTTAGGGTGTAGTACGGGTCCATGTTTTGGAGGCACGGAATCTTGTAGCCAAAGACACACACATGATGGGAATGGTGAAGGGCAAGTCCGATCCATATACTGTGCTAAGGGTCGGAAACAAACAGTTCAAAACGAAGACCATCAAAGAGACCTTGAGTCCACGCTGGAAGGAAGTTTATGAGGTAACCGTGGATGTCATTTTGAGGACTTTCAATCCATCTGTCCAGTACAAACACAGCTTGTTTCACATTGGTAATAAAAATGTTAAGACTTCCCAACATTATTTGCTTTGAATAGTTTGTTATTCATGAAGCCCCTGGACAAGAATTAGAGGTGGAAGTGTATGATGAAGACACGGATGCTGATGACTTTTTGGGCAGGTATGGCATGAGTATTACCCTTCATGCAAATTAAAGGGATACTTCACCCAAAAATTAAAATTCTGTCATCATTTACGTACCTCCGAGTTGTTCCAAATCTGTATAAATGTCTTTGTTATGATGAACACAGAGAAAGATATTTGGAAGAATGCTTATATCCAAACAGATCTTGCCCCCATTTTGAAGAATGTAGGACTGCAAACAGTTCTGGGGCACTTTTGACTACCATTGTATTTTTTTATGGGGGGCAAAATCTGTCTGGTTATAAGCGTTCTTCCTCTGTGTTCATCAGAACAAAGACCTATATAGAGATTTGGTGTAAATGATGATAGAATTTTAATTTTTGGTTTAAGAATTTTCATTTTTTTTTAAAGTGCAGAAAGTCTTGGTGAGCATTTGTGAGGAAATGATGGTTATCATTTTGGAAATATGTGATGGATTGTCTGTTACAGGTACAGTCTGGATTGTGGGGAAGTGAAGAGAGACAGAGAGATTGATGAGGTGAGAGTTGATCAGAGTCTATAGACACACTTGGATTAAGTCGTACTGTTCTATACTGCATACATACATACATACTGCACGTTTTATACCATGGTAATACCATGATGTTTTGCATATATAGATTATGATATGTGATAGTATTGCCGTCTTGTAGTTTCACTCTTTGAAGGGATTGTTCAACCAAAAATGAAAAATTATCATTATTTACTTGTGTCATTCCAAACCTGTATGGCTTTCTTTCTTCTGCAGAATGCAAACGAAGATATTTTGAAGAAAGTTGCTATCAAAACATTATTGGCCCACATTGACTTACATTGTATGGATACAAAACGACTGCGAGAATTTTCAAAATATTTTATTTTTGTGTTTCGTACTTTATTTACAGTGGTTAACCTTGGAGGATATCGAGAGTGGTGAACTACATTTGAAACTGCAATGGCTGTCTCTGCACACAAAGCAAGAACTATTACAGGAGGTAAGCTTGCATTCATTGCATTTTTATTGTTAACTTGTTTGCATTGATTTATAGTCTCATGCCAGATGGTTAAAAATGTTGTTAAAATAGTTCTCATTTTGTTAGAAAATACACTATATGTAGGTGAACAAACGAACAAATAACTCAAAGCAGTGGTGGTCTAGTGGATCTAATTCTAATGTCTTTAATAATTTTTTAGACCTACGATGGCCTTGCTTGTGCAATGCTTGCTGTATACCTAGACAGTGCCTCCAATCTGCCTGTGAGTCTGTCCGCCTTTCATACCACAAACACCATTTGAGAAAATGTTTTTTTCTATTTCTATTGTCTACTTTTATTTCTATTACTTTTGCCTTCAGAAAGACCAGCGAGAGTTCACCCACAATGAGAAGCATGGAAAACCAGCCAAAGAGACCCGGGTAAGAAGTGGCTTGAAGTTATCTACACAATTGCAGTCTTTTTTAGTCTGTTTAAAGAAGAAAGGTAGTTTTAAAAAGGGCTAAAAATTACGTTGTCATTTTTAAAATGTCATTTTATTCGTTTAGTTTTCCATATATGAGTCTTAATCACAATTTCACTATTAATGACCACATAGTTAATCTCTTAATTTTCGGTTCCAAAAAGAACACAAGATATTTATTTGAGGTAGTAAATGTTTTATTAGATGTTTTTATGTAAAATGTTTAGCTGTGGTATAGTTATCCAGATGTGCGTTGTTTATTAGGAATACCAGAGTGGTTAGAGACATCAGCCAGAGCCATTGAGAGAGAGTTGCTTCAACTCCGTTGTCTCCAATGGAACCGTTTTTAACCCATTTAAAGACAAAAGTCATTTAATGAGTAAAAACAATGAAAGAAATAAAGCATTTAAAGAGAAAACATAACTTCTTGGAACTATCTAAAGGCTCCATGAATCATGTGACATGCTAAAATTTTGAACTTCCATTGTCGCCACTCTCTCTCTCAACGGCTCCGGTTAAGGCTAAATATACACTATATCTTGACAGGCCTGTGGTTGGTGTGACATTCTTTGAAAAAGCTTTAGTTTTAGATTTTACTGTTGGAAGTAGACAACAGGCCTCAAAGCAGGTTTATTAAAACATGACAAATATTTAGGTATTTTCCGCTCATGCTCTCTGCGTCATGTGCTTGGAATGTCTTCAGCCATCTTGTAGTGAAATTGTACATTCCAGAGATTGCATCAAACTATTTTAACTGTGAACCAGATAAGGTCCAGTCTCAGGTTTTAGTTTCAGCTACTCTGTAATCGTTACGACCTGTCAAACTGGTTTACACCACTCGCTTGACTATGAAAATGTCCTCATGCAAATTAAAAGGTAAAACACCAACTTCATGTTCTTATAGTTTATTGTTTATAATATTCCCTCACTGTCAGTGGCTCAAATACCTGTTAGTCAAACACCTGGGAGGTTATTGGATGAATAAAGTGGAGTTATCTTCAGTTCAGATCATGTGCATAAACATCTCACACAGTGTAATTGAAATCTTTATTGCACAGATTCCCAAGTGTGGGAAAATATGTCAAAAAAGTGACAAATTATGACATTTGTTTACAACATGTTCATTCTAATTTCTAGCTCACCAGAAAAACCAACGACCCAAACTCATATGTCGAGTTTACTGTAGATCAACAATGTCAGAAAAGCAAGGTATGTCATTTTTTGGGAATATTGTAATGTTCTCCAGTTTCTACACGCAGTGCCTCAGATATTAAAAGCTGTTTGATTTTTCCTTAGGTCGTGTTTGCCTCAAAAGACCCTGTTTATGAAGAATGCTTCGTATTCTTTGTCCACAATGTGAACCGCCAGGTGTTGAACATTGAGGTAAACCTGTATTCAAATCGTAACTTGTGATTACTGTATACAAACATGATACTTCTTTGGTTCAACAAGTTTAAGACTTATAACAAACACCACTAAATAACAGGGTTAATGGTGGTTTGGCATGTTTGCAGTGTCTGCCTCAGTATTAGATATTAAATACTTCTGTCTCTCTCAGGTCAAAGAAAATGACAAGAAAAACTCACTGGGCCACCTCACTCTGCCTCTGGTCCGACTGCTCCATATATCTGATATGATGCTGGAGCAGCGCTTCCAGCTTGAGCGTTCAGGAGCCAATAGCCAGATCAAGATGAAAGCTGTTCTCAGGGTGAGTGAACAAAAAAAAACATTCATTTCATGCCGCACGAATGGAGTGACACACAAAGCAAAAGTTTACAGTTTCTGATGCTACTGTGAAAATGCTTTGAAATGCATTCGGCTATGATTGATTTATTCTGTGAGCAAGAGTGACCAATAACAGGGTAGTATTCATTTGCGTGATCTCAGCATGTCTTTGCCCATTAGATGACCAGGTAAGAAATACTGTTATAGAACTCGATAGCTTGATCTCACTTTAACTTGGCAGATACGACTGAAGTCTTTATCTTAAGAAATGCATAGTTGAATCACTGAATGATGCTGAATCACTAGTACATGCATTTATTACATCTCGCCTTGACTACTGTAATGCTCTTTTTTTCTGGCTTATCAGCACGCTCCATCTCCCGTTTGCAAAATATTAAAAACTCTGCTGCAATAATGTTAACGTACACCAAACGGTCTGCTCATATCACTCCTATTCTTTTTAACCTTCACTGGCAACCCGTGTCCTCTCGTATCACTTATAAAATTCTTCTGCTTACCTTTAAGTCACTTCATGGTCTTGCACCTACTTATCTCTCTGACCTACTTTCTCCATATACTCCTTCTCGTTTACTTCGATCATCTTGAGGGGAACTTCTTTACGTTCCTAGATCTCGCCTTAAATCTGTGGGAGGGTGATCTTTCTCTGTTATGGCTCCGAAACTTTGGAACTCATTGCCCTTGTGTCTCAGGTCAATAACCACACTACAAGAACTTAAGTCCAAACTCAAAACGTATCCGTTTAACCAATATTATCGGTCACCACCTGTTTCTTCTTAAACGGTTGTGGTTTAAATGGTGTATCTGACTGTTTGTTGTACCTGACTATCTGTTGTATTACTATGGGTCGCAACTGCAACCGCATGTGCTGGATGTGGCAAATGTCTATTGTCCATCTATGCATTGCTTGATTGCTTATAATGTTTTGTCATTGTGAAGTGCCCTTGAGCTTGGGAAAGGCGCTATACAAATTAAACTTATTATTATTATTATTATTATATTTTTAGAACACTTAATAATATTCTCCCACATTTGAGAATGATACAAAAAAGGGGTCATAGGGCGCGAATACGTGTTTAAGTTGCCCATGCATGTATCAGACACGTAAAATTGCAAAGATTTAAGTGTCGGAACAAAAGATGCTTTCTATCTAAAAGCAAATGCTCACCCAGACCTGCCTGAAACGCCTCGTGTAACCACACCCCCACAAATCTACGTCAGTTTGTGGTATAATTTGACTAAAACCGCACAAATGTATACGCAAGTAAGGTGGCCGTACCTGATGTTCCAAATATGGTAAGAGGCGGCGATACATTTCCGTCACACGCTTGCAGTATGCGACCAATCATTACGCACTGGTTAACTGGCCAATCATAGCACACCTCGCTTTTCAGAGCGATGAGCTTTGTAAAAAATCTGTGCGTTTCAGAGAGGTGGGGCAAAGGGGAGATACAAACATGCGCGGTATGTGGAAAATACAGCATTTTTTAACCTTAAATCGTGTATACACATTGCATTACATCTAAAACAAACCATAATATAAATTTTAGTTGTGTCATATGACCCCTTTAATACTATCAAAGTTATGAAACAAAACAAAGGGAACTATGGGGAACAAACATTTTTTTTTATCAAGCATCTTGAGGTTTCACCCTGAGATGCTATTTAAACAATATTTTAGGAGTACCCATCTATTCTAGCTCTTTTTGGCTGTTATTTCTTCATCATTCAAAGTTATCCAATTCGAAAACATTTTTTACTAAATAAAATATTGGTTTTGTAATGAGAGAAACATTTATGTTTGTAAAGTTCTGTTTTTGTCTACAAAACTGATTTCAAACATTTAAGCACACACCTTCAGATCACAAGTTTTTTCAAGTCTTTTTTTATATTATTTTACATGTATGTAATATATATATTTTATAATAATAAACAGTTACATATTATAACAGATTACAAATAAAAGCTTAACCTTTTTGTTTGTTCATCTGAGCCTCCCCCTGTCCCATACATAATTATTCTTTTACACATTCTTAATTTATTCTGTATAATATGGCATCATAGGGCCAGATAGAGGTGTCCGTAAACAAATTTTCCTTGTATGTAAAACTTTTCTAATAAGAAAGTTAGTGCACCTTTAAGAAACAAATGGCTATAATGGTGTCTGTGATATTTAATAGATATGTTTTATTGTGGTATACTGGCTAACAATGACTACACATCTGTTTCCTCCCAACTAGATTCTTACGCATGAGAAACTAGAGCCAAAAGTTGTCACTCCAACTCTTCAGACCCAGCCAAAGGCCTCATCTTCTCAAATTCTCCCTCAGCCTCCAACTTCATCTCAGTCCATACAAAATGAGCAGAAAGAAAAAATGCCAGCTTCATCTGTCCCACTCTCAAGAACACAGACTGTACCTGTACCGGCCAGCCCGGCTAATGATCTCCAAGCGGAGTATCCAGCACACCGACGAAGCACTTTAGCGGCCACAGAGGGTCGGCTGTCTGAGCCTTATACATCAGGTCCAATGCGTCGATATGATTCCCACAGCCTCCTTTCAGAGAACTCCATAGCTTCATCTCGCTTTGATCTGTCAGATAATGTCCGTTACCCAGAGTATGTAATTATCAGGTGTTTTTATTTCAATGAACATGAAACACCTTAGATCTTGAAGTGCTTGGGTTTGAATAGACTAATATGATTTAACCGATCAATAAATGTGATCATTACAGGGCCATCATGAATCATCAGGGCAGCTTTGGACAGATCGACCTGACAGTGCGTTATGCCTCCTTAAGGAAGCGACTTATTGTGATAGTCAACTCCTGCATGTGAGACAAGATGCTACTTTTAGTTATTTTTCCACATAGCTTACAGAGTAATACAAACTGTTCTGTTTACTCATGGCTCCATAGGGACCTGTTCGCCTGTAGTGAGAGCGGCTCTGATACATACGTCCGCATGTATCTGCTGCCCGATCAAACGTGGAAGCATCGCAAACGCACTAAAGTTAAAAAGAAGTCTGTGAACCCTGACTTCAGTGAGATGTAAGTGTATTTTATAAACTGTTAACCATCCATCTCTTGTATTTGTTTTAACGCTCGGTAAACCTTTCCTCTCAGGTTTGAGTTTTCTGTGTCACTGGAGGATGCAAGAAGCAGAAAGCTGGATGTTGCGGTAAAAAACAATAGAATGCTTCACAAAAGAGAGCGAAAGGAGATTGGAATGGTAAGCTTTCCTGTGGCTCAGTGGTTAGAGCATGGCACTAGCAATGCCAAGGCCATGGTTTCGATCCTAGGTGACTGCACATAGTCAGAAACAAATGTATAATACAATGCAATGTAAGTCGCTTTGGATAAACGCGTCTGCCAAATGCATAAATGTAAAAGTAAGTGGATAGGCAATGTGATTCATAAATATTTAAGACAACTATAGACAAAAATATCGAAATAATTTGTGTTATTACAGTTTAAACAGTTTACTGTTAAAAAGGTTGAAATGGTAATAAATAAATAAATAGTAATAAATAATAAGTAGTGAATAGTTATGTGTATATGATATTAGATAACAATAAGCATGAATAATTATTGCAACATTTTTCTTTCTAAAGGTTTTGATTGATTTGTCTGAAATCGACCTGACCAAGGGTTCTACAGAATGGTAAGTAAAGCAGTCTTACGGTTTTTACGCTTGCGTGTATGCTTTCATATGTTCATGTATAACTTTTGTCTTTCTGATCAAACAGGTATGAACTCACTCTCCCTGGGCTCAAGAAGACAAACTAATAAAACTGATGTCAACTAGTAATCACAAAGTTACTAATCAGCTGTCCTTATTAATGTTATATTGTTGTTTTTGTGTTTTCACATTTGACCTTTCCCTCACGATATGAACAAATTCACCTAATGGTAATACAGTAATGTTGACCCTTAAATGTTTATTCCTCATACAGTATCATATTATTCCTGTTGTTGAAATGACCCACACAAAACCATATTAGGACTTTGGCACTGAATTACATCAGTGACTTACACTGAGGATTGGGCTGATCATTTAATATGTACAGTGATTCCTAAATCAAACCTATATTTCTTTTCTCAGGATGCTCCAGGTCGCATTAGAGACAGGTTTAGTTCGCATAGGGTTTTTTTTTGTTGTTAACTGTTATCTTAAATTAAATCATATATTTTTGGTACCAAATCACTATAACACGATTTTAAGATAGATGGAATAAAGAGTTTGGTTCCAAAATGAGATAACTCTGTTTACACATTTTCAAAAATAATGTTTTTTATTACGTTATCCTGTTTATATTGTGTTAGTTAGCTGTATTTTTTGTTGTTTTGGCTTAAATCATACAAACCAACAGCAGTTTGATTGATATTAATTGGAATGCACAATAAAAAAAAAAATCGAATTTTGTAACCAAACTCTTCATTTGTAGATGTTGATATTTGAAGCTTTGTATTGTATGTGGTTGCTTTAATGGTATTTCCAATAACTGATTTTCCAACCAGCCTATATTATTATACAACTACATTATTGTGGTTTACAGCAAATCTTTATAGAACACATAGAAATTACAAACTTTTAACTAGACTGGTTTATATTTATATTTTTGTAAATAATTAAAGAGGAGTAGACATAAAAACATTATTACCTAAGTGATCTCCTCGGGGCCGTGCCTTTCAAAAAATGCTCCCTATTAAGTGCATTTTACTTTTCTGAGGCTTGACTTGTACGTGAAATAATATTAAATAGTACTTCATATTATTATCCACCAGTTTGAGAGCTTGTTTGTGCTAGCTTTTTTACTTTAACAAATAAGGTGACTGCCTTATCTGGATTTTAAAAGTATTTGAACATTTGTTAATGTTGTGTATATGTAAATAGACTGGGGTGTTCGTGCAAAAATGACAATAAAACATTTAAAGATGTGTAAACCTTTATTTAAAGTGCTGTTGTTTTTCAGCGTACAGTTGTGTAACATTTCAGTTAAAGACTCACATCAGAAATTCAGTACATCAGAACAACTCAACCCACTCTGAGTCCGGTATAATAATATACAAAATATGCAGTGCTGTGGGCTTACTGACTTTCTTCAGTAAAGTTGATCAATGCGAGTGGTTAAACTATTCATGCATTTTACAATCTTCTTTGCCAATTAAAGCCCTTTAAACTACAGATGCAAGTGGGATTTTTTGCCTCCATTTTACCTTCTTTAGTTAATATGCTAAGGAACTTTAGGTTTACTGTGCAATCATTCATCTTCATTGACTAAGTGAAAGTGATTAAATATTCTGGGTAAGCCTGATCATCCCTAAATACTACAAAAATGGTCGGAGCGGCAGGGTTGTCGATGACTGTGTCATACACATCAGCAGTGTTGTTTTTAGGAGGAGGGATAATCATTCCTGAACGTCCTTGAGTGTAGTCTCCAGTAAGCACTCTGCAGAGGTACATGTGCTTGTGTCCCTGAGCATTAGGCACCGAGTATGTGTTGTTAGCAGAATAGTTGGCGTTAAGGGCAAAGTAAGTTCCATTTCCAAATGCTGTAGCTGTAAGGAGCAACATTAAGTGATTAACAGTAATATATGTTTACCACATATTATTACATTTTTCCTATAAATAAATATTGTTTTAGTATTGTTGAAAATGAATGAACGTTGCCTTTACCATTTTTTCCTGCATAGCTGCGATTAAATCCCCTCTGATTGATGTGACCCATAGTCTGTTCACTGGTTCCGTGAAACAGTCTTTTCTCATTGTTTTGATGACCGTTCTTTTGCTCCATGACACTTTTGTTATTCTGGTAGTTCTTCCACATGCCAGGATTCTGGATTCGTTCAATCTGTGATGGAAATATGAGTGGAACATGTTACAATTGTTGTCCCTTTTGTTCCGTTTTTGATTGTTTTATTCATTGCAATGTAAATGTCAAGTGTCAAAATATGACAGAAATAAACAAAATAATACACACCTTCAAAACATTGTGGTTAGCACAAGAAGCCTTAAAGAGTCCTAAGACATCATTGTATTCAGCATCTCCTGCTTTCAATGCGAATATTGCGCACAACTGTGTAGGAGTCATGGCACCCCAATGCTGCGGAATGCTTTCATTTGCTGATGGAAAATAACATCTATTTAATTTCAAGTCTTGTGGTGAAAAACTAATTATAATTGTTATTATTTTCTTCTTAATGAATGATGCCATGCACCCAATACCTTTCAGTTTGTCAATGCGTCTGATGTTCATCTGGTTGCCACCGGTGGTACTGATTGCAGGACCCTCAGGCAGTTTGATCTGGTAATCCTGGCCATGGAAAGAGATTTTGACGTCGGCAGCTCCTCTATCCAGGTTCTTTTCCAACTCAAAGTTTATACCTTGGTCAAAATTTTTATATTGGCCTCCCTGTTCATACTGCCATTCCACAAGCTCACTAGCATGTTCAATGTCTTTCTTCAGTATCTCCTCGTTTTTGGCGCTTTTGAGCATGTCTTGGATTTCCTGAAAGGCTATTAGGACATCTCGAGTGAGACCTTCTACTATGAGTGTGGCTTCTCCTGGGGAACTCTCTGAATCTTTTTGGGCTTTGTATTCCAGCCTTATAGATACACCTAACGTGCTTTGCATATCTTGGATTCGCTGTTGGTCTTTGTCTGAAAAGCTCAGAATTGCTGTGTCAGTGATTTTCTGGATTGCTTGGTCCTGTGAGATCATTTCTTCTAGGAACTTCTTTGTTTTATCCACCGCTGTTGGTGTCGGGCCACAGATAGAAAAACAGGCTGGATCTACTTTAATGCCTTCAATGACAATGTCTTTACCGCCATGTTGTTTAATTTCTTTCTCCCAAGATCCGGTAAAGAATGATTTGACAGTAGAAACATATGCTGCGAAACAAAACATAAAATTGGATTGTACATATAATGGCATCATCAAGACCATTTCAAAGAATTTCAAGAACCAAGAATTTCAAAACCATTCTGCTTTAGCTCAAATTGTGACAGAGTATGTGTAATTTGTTTATTGTATGTGAGATTCATACTTTTAATTTTTGAGTAAATAGTGTCCTTCTGTTGTATGACAGTGTATTCTCGATTCTGCATGCTCTTGTAGAAGTCATTGAGCATGGGCGCCTGGAAGATGACTATTCGGATCAACTTGAGCGAAGACTGAGGATTCTGTCCTACCATTTCCACCACCGCATCCATCATGCAATCTGCTACTTGACCTGGAAATAGCCCTGCTTGTCCTACGAGAAAATTTTCAAATGTTAGTTTTGCACTGACAACATACAATTCAGCTGATGTAAACCCCATTCGTGCAAAAGGGAGTCATCTCTTTTATAAAAAGATTTAAAGTCAATTTGGCTTCTCTAGAAATGCAGACAAATCAAAATTGTGAGCATTCTTAGTACACTCTAAAAAATGTTGGGTTATTTAAACCAATTGTTTGGTCAAAAATGGAGCTGTTGAGTTAAATTAACCTAGGATATAGTTATATCTGTCCCAACAATGGGTTGAAATAACCCAGCATTAATTTATAACCCAACAGTTGAGTTTGTCCATTTTTGACCCCAAGCTGGGTTCAAATAGTCGAATATTTTTAGTGTATAATATGATAGTTATGTGATATCTTGTTTGCTTGTTTTAGTTTTTTTCTTAGCCCATTTTGGCAAAATTCGCCACAATTTAAATTGTTTCCATGTATGATTAATGTGTTTTGTCCTGAATAAAAAATAAACTTCAATTCAAAGTTCAAACTTATATATCATAGGTACAAAGATTATTTGTAAGATGAAGTTAAAGTAAAATTTGTTGTATATTCAAAAGAGAAAAAATAGGCAGTTACCAATCACTTATGAATGCTAATTTGCTTCTAAAATTTATATCCATGTTTTATATTCTGGTGTTTGTCCTCCTCACCTGTACCAATAGCCGGAAATGAAATGGAGGTGTACTTTTCCTTTGCACATTTTTCCAGAGCCCTTTTAACCTGTTTTAGGATATGAGCAGCTTTGCTTTGTGCTGCAATGTGAATGAGCTTTTTGCACTGTAAATTTCCTGCTTGTGTCATTATCAGTCCTTTGTTGGGTTGGGATCCTGGAAAAGCACATGGATCAGATTTATGAGGCACCACTTTTTTAATTCAGTGTGCAAAATTTCTCAGTTTCAGATCATATGAAAGTACGTTTGTTATGCTTAATATTTAATCTATTACTTTTATTATTTAACTATCACAAAATTCTTAAGTTACAAATGTTTCTTACCAAGCTGCTGACACTCTGCTTCTACGTTTGGACCAGCCTTATCCAAAATAGCCTTTGAGACACCTTGACAGTTTGACATTTTTTTTAATAAACATTATCCCTGATCACACACACATTTTTCAAATATCTATATGAATGGTAGACATTCCATGCGGGATCTCTTAAAGAATGCCATTCAGCAGACGTCTTAGAGAGCCTTTGTAATCTAACGAATGTTTATCATGTATAAATGTTTATCAGATGTTTGATTATAATATTTAGAACATGATCTCAGTCTTAAAAGATTATCCATTTTAAGCGAGAAATGTAAAAATCATGAGTAGGATACATAGATAACAGTCTAACTCCTCATTTACTACATCATTTAATTTTACCTGCTTTCAGTGTAAACTCATTACTGGAGGAGTTCACAATGACATCTGTTTTCTCAGCAGTGATTTCGCCACATAGAACCTGAAGTGTTACTCCTCCCACTATAGTCTCATAAATTCCAGATTTGCTTGTGACCTTCGAGAAGGGGCCTGTGATATAATACAAATATAACAGAAACACGTCATTATAAATCTGCTTCCATTTAACACAAGCTTGAGTCCTTCATTGTTTGGGGCACCTGGGCTCTGTTGTTGTGTGGGGTTATTGGCTGAGGCGGACTGGATCGTAAACTTCTTGTTGAACTCATCTGTAAAAACCTATTGAAAAAGACACGCGTCATTATTAATAACGATGCTAAAGCATCATAAATCCGCAAAGCATTGAATTTGGGAAAGGCCGAAATGATGACGTCAGGTACCTGGATGGTTTGTGTATCCTTGGGGTGAAGAGCAAATGCTACTTCCTGCACGTTCTTTGTATGTCTTTTACTGCTAAACTTAAGAGCTGATTCCAGCATTGAGCAGATCACCAGTGGTTTTGGAAATCCCAGATTTCCTGTACCGATAGCAGAGAATACGATAGATTTCCATTGACGCTGCTCTGCCTGATTCAAACATTCATCTATGATGTTTTCCAGCACCTGCTCAAAGAGAAGAAAGACATTTTACCCCTTTTTGTTAATATGAAACCTTAATAATTTGAATGATTTTAATGCTGAAATGTCAGCTAACAATCACTAAGCAATACCTTCTGCTCATTGCCTTGTCCCTGATTCCAGTGCGGTGCAACACAATGAAACACCTCTTTGCTCTTCAGGTTTGCACCTACTGTTACAATGACTGCTCCAATATTTGCTGGAGCTGTGGCTTGCTGATTGAGCAGAACCTGAAGCTGTGGACCAGCAGCCTTCAGAAGAGCATTTGAAACAGCTCCTACACCTAGATTCAAGTCGCTGCTGAGTGTGTTCACAACAACATCCATCTGTACAAAAAGGGAAACATATTTTCACTTGATTGTTCGGACAGAAATAAAAACATGTATCTATGTATATATATTTTTAAATAAGTTCTTAAAAAACATTTCCAGATGTGTGCAGTTTCCTATCAGAGAGAAACCAGATATGAACATCCAACAAATAGTAAACTTACGGTCGTGTCCTCAATGTTTGTTTTCATAAGGCTGATGGTTAAACCTTCTTTTGTTTGAACGCTCTGCGATGCCCCTTGAGAGGGTGCAGTACTCTGGACTTGACTTTGAGAAGAACTTGCTTTGGCTTGGCTTTGCTGTTGGCTGCTTGAACTGCCCCCAGTTGCCCCCAGACCAACTGCACTGACTCCGTAGATTTTCTTGGCAGCAGCCTCAAAAGCTTGAACTGTTACGTCATTATTGTCAACCAGGTGTATGGTCCTCAGAACGGTGTCCCCAACAAATTCGCAGAACTCTTTAATCGATTTCACAATGGTGTCTGCGCAAAGATCCGGAGGAAACTGAAACCCGCCAGAGCCGATGGCTGGGATCGCCACAGACCTGCAGTTTTCCTGATCGGCTCGATTCAAACTTTTTTTAACCGTTTTCTTCAGAAGACCCACTGCCTCCTGGTGTTTGGCAGGGCTGTACTGCGGTGCTAACGCAAAGATGACGTGTTGGCATTTCAGGCGTCCTCCAGCGTCCAAGATGACAGCGTCGCCAACCACCACCTTCTTCTTTGTGACATACTGGTTGCAGGCATCCTGAAGATTAGCATCAGCATTAGAAAGTGCCTTTGATAATCCTCCATCCAGGACGAGAGCCTCGTTGCATGCGCTGACAACCGCATCCGCTTGAAATGTACACATGTCCGCTTTGTTAACTGTGATCTCCACACCATCCGGTGTTGTAAATTGATAAACATGCTTTATGGCTGATTTGACTGGACCCTGGTGATCGTCCTCAATTATTAACTGCACCAGACAACCCGTTTTCGTCTTGGCTAATGGAACATATATGGACTCTTTTTCTTTGAAGAACTTCTTCGCTCCCGGTTTGGCTATTTTCATGATGCAGTGGTGTGTAGATGTGAGCAGCTTCTCAAACATGGGCACATAGTGAGAGACATGAAATCTTGGCCCACTGATCACTATGTTTTCATCTTTGAATTGCACATTGACTTTCCCTTTCACCTCCTCAAACCAGTCTTGCGTTTGATGATCCTGTATGAATGTGATCACAGTCTTGTGAGCCTTTAGACTTTTCTCAATGCAAGAGTTTTCCTCAACAAAATCAAGTAACTGTTTTTCAGCGTCTTTGATGAACGGGGCAAAGCCAGAAATGAGCACTTGGTTGGGATTTGTCTGTATTGTGACTCTTGATTCTGTGTTTTTAATGTTAGAGATGAGGTCTTGCCAATCTGATCTTCTCAAAACACTAGCATCTTCTACATCAAAGCTCAGGTGACCCAGCTGTTTTTTCAGTTGTTTCTCACCATCCTTCAAAGCCATGTCTGTTTTGCTAATAAGTACGGCCCTCTCGTCTTTCACTTCCAATGCTACATTGATCCTTTTGGTAAAAAACAAAGCTGTGCTCATGTCCTCTAGGTCCTTGTTATGGAGAAAATCTAAAATAGACTGATGTAGTTCCACTGGTTTTCGGATTAAACTAACAAAATCCTCTAGTAATTTATTTTTTGTTTCCAGCACTTCAGTTTTTAGGCCGTAGAGAGTTAGCTTTTGATTGGGCGCCAGGTATTTTATCTCCAGTTCTGGAAACGTGTTACAAATTTTCTGCTTCACTTCATCACAGAAAACAATCTTGTGAATAGATGGAGACATATCGATGTCTTCTGTCACACTTCCCTTCTCCCTTTGGATTCTTTTAGTGACTGTCTCAACAATGTCCTCAAGAATGGTCTCAATTGTAGTCACATCTTCTTTCAAGCCGACTACAGCCATTGCTCCCTGATGTACTTTGGGAACGAGTGTGACTGGTGCCGCTGCTACTACTTTCTTAATTTCAGGTTCAATTTCACTCCATGCGTCTTTTTGAATTTGGAGCTCAAAGGATTTGAAGTTAGACATTGATGCTGAGAACACGGTGGAGGTGTTTTCTCGCCAAGTCTGGATGAGTTTTCTTGTTTGCCCGCCTTGCTGAAGAAGGGAAGGCAAAGGAGTGATGCTGACTGCTGGCGAGCTTAAATCCAGCTTGCAAAAAGACGTGGACATAGCTTGGGTGATCACATCCAGAGATTTTTGGCTCTTGTTTAAGTGATGCCATAAAGTCGGATCCATGTTTTCAGTAAATGCCTCTGGAAGTCTCAGGCAGGGTCTGTTTTTACCATAAAGAGCTGTTTGCAAAGTTTCATAGTATGGGAGTACTCTGAAGGGCTGCTTTTTAAGATTATGTTGCACATTGATGACCTTACAAACATCTACAAAAAGGAAACATTTGATATTTTATGTACATTCAGAATATAAAATAAGCTGATACTTCAAATGTAAGTGCTTTGTACCTTTGGGATCTTTAAAAGTGATAATTGCTGATTGTTCGTTTTCAAACATAATCACGTCATCCTCTACTTCCCCGAATCTTTCAAAATATAGCACAAGGATTTCAGACATTGTACTGGGAGGTAAACCTTCGGCTTTCACCTTTGATGACATTTCAAGTAATCGGACAGTCATGTTTTTCTTTTTCATGATTGTATTGCTTGAGCCGGACATGATGAAGTTTTGTATATCTGTGAAACAAAATTTCATATATCTCATCACAAAAGAGAATTACACCCTTTAGAAACAAAAATAGGGGAATATACTGGAAAATATAATGCAGTTTATTAAATAATACATTTACACATATTGGAACCAAGTGATCATGTTTTTCAGTATATAAAAAGCTACAATTCCTTACGCATTTTTCAATATATTGAAATATATTAACAGTGCTTTATTCTATATTCTTCAAATATGTACAGTATATTAAATGATTCACTATATTGAAGTTTTGTTTGTAGAAATATATTTTCTATGTGTTAAGGCAAAGAAGCTTAACAATCAAGCTTTTCTTAAACTATGTATTTTCCACATGCACCTAGCACAATGCAAAAAAGTGAGCCTTACCCTTTTTGCTGGAGAATGTCACCACTGCACAGTTGATCTCTGGTATTACTTCAACACTGAAGTCTTTTGACTCGGCAGTACTTCCCTTGAGCACATTTTCCACCAACATTACCAGAAAATCTTGAGAAACATTTTGAATGTTTTCCATTACAGCTTGTATACAGGTGGTTTCTTCTTCCTCCTCAATTGGCTCAGCCTCCTTTTGGGCTTCGCTCTTCAGTTCACCTGGATATAAAACACATTATTACCTTTGAGAACTATTATAGGGCTTGTATCAGCTGAAAAACATTTCATTTAACTTCAGAATATATCAAGATATTTAGGCTTGAGTATCAACCTCTACTTATAGATATACAGCAGATGAAAAAGAGCAGACTAATAAAAGCTTAACTCATATAATACTATTGTATAACATGAGGTAAACTACTCTCGGTGAATTGGTATATTTATAAGGTACAATTTGAAATGACACTGACCCAAAAGCCTTGGCTTTTTGAGGTCTAGTGTTGAAGGCTGCTGCACTGAACACGGTTCTGCCTTCCTTTTGGTAATATCCAAATTCACAGAGTGTTGGATTGGTTCTATGTGGTGAATATGTAAGTACAGTTAATCATTACAGTTAATGTATTTA
Source organism: Triplophysa siluroides (assembly GCA_006030095.1). Lineage (NCBI taxonomy): Eukaryota > Metazoa > Chordata > Actinopteri > Cypriniformes > Nemacheilidae > Triplophysa > Triplophysa siluroides. The sequence goes on from VCII01000724.1 coordinate 629,748, forward strand.
CAATAACTGTACGCTTAGAAAGAAGACAGTTGTAGGGAGGATATACATGCAGGTCTGACCACCATGGTTTGACCAGCAGAGGGCAGATCGTTTATTTCGAAAGAGCAAATGAAAGGACTCACCTGATGAAAGTTTGATGGCCGAAGACGTCGATTCCTGAGGAATAAGTTTCGATTTAAATCAAATGAACGTAGGATTTATTTCTCTTCAATCTCTCCTCCTTCCGACATGTTATACTCACGTCAGGTTTTGAGGCTTCTGATGCCGGAAGTCCCACAGTCATTTTAAAAGTTTGTTGACCGATCTTCAACTTATGCGTGTCTTTCTGCAGAACTCGCTGCCTCACTACGCACATAGAGACACATTAACGTTAACGTGTTAAAATACGTAATACGTTATTGTCATCATCATTATTTTCCTGTCTGTGAACCCAAACTTAAGTTTCGATTATCGGGCTCCGCCCACAGTTTTCATATTGTAATTTCGCTATGAATTAAGAAACGTATTCGTAACACTTTATAATACATGTTTAAAATGATAAACGCCAGAATGTAGTTGTTACTTTACCTTCCTCTTCTCTGAATCGTACAGTTGCTCTTCGTCCGTCAGTATCATCACTATCAACCACACAGTCTTCTCCTCCGTCCGATTTCTTACTTTGAAAGTAGATGGTTAGTTTATTCTTTATTTTGGGAGTTTTGGGGTCCCACTGGCCCTCCACACGGAGCGTGTATGGAAACTCGTCCGCCATATCGACTGCCCTGTGACGGATGTGTTCGCCAGTTTCTAACTTTATTTAACTTTCACTTTTGATTTCTTACTGTTTTGCAAAGCAACAGGCGGAGTTCCCCTACCCTCCTGAAACAAAACAAAAAACAGACCTAGATCCAGGAGAAACCAGTAAAGTGAATTAAGACAGATTTTCTCGAAACGATTAAAACGTCGCATACGACAGTAAGTTAGCTAACTTACGTTGAAGGATCGTACGAACCGTCCATAAAACAAAGGGTGAGAATAGGTTTCAAGTAAATCGTAAATCGTAAATCATTCGGTGTTTAAGGACATCGTCGTTTGTACGTCCCTTTCGCTTTCGATTATCTTTGACGACCGTCTTTTTAGCCACTTTAAACAAGAAAATCTACTTGTGGAGTTTTACCAAAGTTTGTAAACACGTAGCCTAAGGTAAGAGTTGTTTATCATGTCACAGAGTAAGTCTAAATGTATACGAATGTTAACAGGGAGCGACATGGACAGTCAAACTCGCTTGCTAGTCTTTTAATCATCAATTCGCATCCATTTGTGTTTGGGAATATTTACGTGTTTATACTATTTTAAGAGATTATTTGATTTAATATAAGCTGTGAGCATGCACATGACGTATACAATTTTTTTCAGAAGGATTGCATTTTTATTTTGTTATCGTTTGTTATACATTTCAAGCTTCACATCATTTCCAGTTCACTCATGATTGTTCGTTTTCTCACCCAGGAATTAGGTTCATGTCCCATGATAAAATGCAGGCCATGAGTAACATGGCACCCATCCCACTGGTTCCAGAGCAATGTGCTGTTCTGATACGTTGTAGAGATGCCTTTTGCAAAGCTGTTGAGACAAAATTTGGTGTCACAGCTATTTTTCACAATCTGGAGGAATCTGACTCCTCTGGTAGTAATGCAAGTAAGCTCCCAGCTTCTGAATTGAGGTACTTCAAACAGCTATCCAAAGGAGTGAAAGTATCAGTCTGGAAAGATGATCTTACATGTCATAAGGTGGATGCTGTGGTCAATGCTGCTAATGAAGGGCTAAATCATGGAGCGGGTCTTGCGCTAGCATTAAGTAAAGCTGGGGGACCAATGATCCAGAAGTGTAGTGATGAAATTATAGGAAAACAGGGAAAAGTGCCAACTGGTACAGCTGTAGTCACTGCTGCTGGATATCTCCCATGTAAAAACATCATACACGCTGTGGGACCCTGTCTGCCCTCAAATCCAACCAAATGGGAAGTTGAACAATCCGCTCCCATCTTTCAAAAGACTATTAAGAGCATCCTAGATGTAGTTAAATTTGAAAAGTTTTCATCTGTTGCAATTCCTGCTATAAGTTCTGGCCTTTTTAATTTTCCCAGAGATCTCTGTGCAAATATAATTGTACAAACTGTACAACAGTACAATGACTGTAGTACATTTAATGGCAGGGTTGTAGAAATTAATCTTGTAAATAATGATAACCAAACGGTCCAAGAAATGGAAAGAGCCTGTAAGGAGTTTCTTGGGCCGCCCAATATCACTGGCTCATACAGTGGAGCTGTGACAGGCAGAGATCAAAGTTTCTCTTCAGGCACCAGTTTCCAGTTTGGAAATCTAACACTGCATCTCAGAAAGGGGTTAATTGAGGAGCAAAAGGTAAGGCTGAGAAAATAGGATTAAAAAACAACAATAATTCTTTACCAACTCATGTACTAAAAATGAATAAATATAAAAAATGATTAGATTGATATTCTTGCTTTCTTGTCACTGTGCTTCTTTTTCATAGGTTGATGTAATTGTGAATACAATCTCAGATAACTTGGATTTGTCCCCTGGGGCTTATTTCAAAAGCTATTTTTAAGAAAGCTGGCAAAAAGATTCAAGAGGAGCTTTACAAAAATAAACACTTTGTCGCAAGTGGTGACGTTTTTGTAACTAAAGGACATAGCTTGAATTGTGCTGAAGTCTATCACACTGTATGCACATTAAGGTCTGGGACTGGAGCCAAAAGGGTAGATTTGATTTCAACAATTCTGCACACCATTTTTATACCTAAAACAGCCTGTAACAAGCTTGTGCCTTTTGCTTTTAGATTCTCTACAATGTGGTCTTTAATTGTTTGATGAAAGCTGTATCTGCATACAAGTCCATTTCCTTCCCAGCTATTGGTACTGGAAATCTGGGCTTTCGTAAACAGGAGGTTGCCGAAATCATGATGAATGCTGTGGCAGACTTTGCCAAACAGAACTCCAGGAAGAAACTGGACATAAACTTTGTTGTGTTCCCAAAAGATGTTGAAATGATGGAGGTAATTTCTACGGATTGCTTGTAATTGTTAAATAATTAGTTTGTACATTATACAAGTCATTTGACTGTGATTGGAACAGTCACATTTTATTTTAATGTCTGTCCTATGTTTAGTACTACAAAGAAATAGAGAATGCATAATAAATAATATATTCTACATGGTCAGTCAAATAAATTAGGATAGAGTTCAACAGACAAGAAACTTACACATGATTTTACTGTTGTTTTTTCAGGCTTTCAAAAACAAGCTTAATGACGTGAAAGCACAGATGAAGTTTCCCAGTACCATGCCACAAAGTAAGCAAAGTATATAAAGCTTATTTTAACTATTCAATATTAGCTATGATTTCACACACATACTGTACATAAAGTACATTCAGAGATATTGTTTGGTTTAGGCATTAACAAAACTTAGGCAAATTAATCTGGTGTTGAAGTTCTTAAAACATGAATGCTCAAATGTTTTCAGGTTCTGCTTTTGCAACCAAAGAATCCACAAGAAATGAAACACCAACTCTTGAGATCAGCAGTGTCGCCAAGGAAGCTCTGAGAGAGGCACAAGCATGGATAATGAATATGTTGTGCCTACGAAATGACAAAATAACTATAATGAATAACCATGTCATTTATTTTGGCCAAAAAGATCATGAAAACCTGCTGTCGCTTCAAACCACGCTTGGTGTACACATCACAGTTTTCTTCAAGAATGGTAACGGTGGCATAATTATCACTGGAGAACCCATCTCTGTCAGCCGTGTGGCTATTGAAGTGGAATCCATGCTTTGTCAGGCCCAAAAAGACTTTGCTTTAGATGAAGAGAGCGAACTTCTGTATTCTGTGGTTCGTTGGCAGTGTAAAGATGCTCCATGGCCACCTACAGTCAATGCAGCTTTGGAGAAAGCCTATCTGGCACGGAACAAAGAAATTGAGTTGCATGACTATAATATCAAAGTTTAAGATTTGTGGTTTTTTGGTTTTGTGGAAAGGACATGTATGTTTTTGTTGTAAATGTTGTAGATATTCACAGTTGAAAGTATGAAATCATTTTTCTAAGCAATGATTGAGTTCATGTTCAGTTTAGGATCCATAACATCTGATACAGTCTTTTTCTCTTTCAACACAGGCATGTTTAAGGATTACAGCCCTTTTCATCTAGACAGCAGTTCATTTTATGCAAGAACTCCTGTGGATGGGAAAGATTTTTGGGAAATGGAAAGGAAAGTCAAAGACTGTGGACTATGTACCATCAGGGTGAGCAGATGAGGGCAGCTAAAATTACATTTTCACTCAAATGACTATTTCAAATGCAATTATTTCTCATTTTCCCTCGAGGTGAATAAACCATAGACTATAACACATCAGGTTATCGTGTACAGGAACATAACTGTATCACAAGAAGTTGACAAGGATGAAGTTAAGAACAATGTTATTTAAATACAAGCTTCTAATGGAATGTGGTTGTACTTGTTGTTACAGGTGGAGAAAATTGAGAATGCTGCTCTGCAGCAGATTTTTGAGCTGAACAGGAAGCGAATAAAAGATAAACCGGAGCATCTGTACCAGTGCGTGTCAGCTCAGTTCTGTGATCTCATCTGCAGAGTTGGCTTTCACAAAGATTTTGCGCCACCTGCGGGTAAGACTAATGTGCAGTATTCGTTTTTCTTGTTACTACTGTTTAATAGTTAATGATTTGAAAGTAGGGATGCACCGAAATGAAAATTCTTGGCCGAAACCAAAAACCGAAAAAGAGGAAATCAAGGCCGAAAACCGAAACACCGAAATAAATTATGCCAATTATTAGAACCATTGCATTTATGGCTATGACCTTGTACTAACTTTACTAAAATCAAGGCATTGCAATTGCATAAATTAATATTAAAGTTTCAAAGAATAAATCAATTACAAATTATGCAAATATTTATTTAGCACATTGCTACAACGCACAGTATAAAATAAAATTCAAACTTAAATGTTTAACTTGACCCTACTCATTAAATAATAATGTACAGCACTTCTGGGGATGGGGACTTCAGACAGATAAACTTCTAGCTGTTGAGCGGTTGAGCTTGTCATCTGCCTGACATTTTAGAAAGATTTGAGCTAGTGTATTTAAATAGGGCCAGTGCATAATTAACATTTTTATCAAAAATATCTAGCAGAAATATGGCTACAATCTTATAGTCATATAGAAGCCTAAGAACAGAATAGACTACCTATTATTTGAGGCACTTTCTTGCAGGATTTCACTGAACATATCAGACAACGAGGGTGCATGTCCCTCATCTGGTGCAGAGAGACGAGTCTTTTTTCTGCGCTCACTTCACCTGCGCTTTGCGCTTCTCCGTCTGCACGCGGGTTCTCCGCATACATCGCGGCCCGGATCGCGATGACCTTGCGATGCGATTTACGCGAATCGCGCGAATTGAAAAATCTGAACTTTGGCGAAAATTCGCGCCGCATTAACCAATCAGGAGCTTGCTCTAGTAGGGCCTTAAGCGCGCGGCAGAAGCCCCTCCCATGACGCAAATTCGCGTCTGTAATGAAGCGAATTTGACGCGCGAATGATGCGAGTAAACTCAAAATGTTCAAGAGTCCAACTACACGCGAATAGCGCGATTTACAGCTTTGGTGTGAACACTCTACAAGAGTATTTACTGAAATACGTCCACACCGTAGACTTGTCAGACAAGTACGTGCAGGTCGCGGTTTGTTGCGTCATCACAACATTTCGGCCGTATTGTTTCGGTGATAAAAGTCTTTCGGGCCAAAACCCCGGGGCCATTTTCGGAATTTTCGGTGGGCGAAAATTCGGTTATTTGAAAGCTAGTACCCTAACAAAAAAGTAAAAAGAAATAAAAAGTGTTATATTTTCAGCAAGATTAGTATGGGCAGACCTGAAGCAGACAGAAGGAAGAGTACATTTACATCATTCAGGCTCAAGTTCTCACTGGAAAATCAGCGATTGGTTCACCAGATTTTATTTTGGCCCCTGTCATAGGTTCTGACCCTTTGAAACGCTTTGACAGCTTGACTGACAAAGAAACCACTTGTGTGATCTTCAATGGTCAACAAGCTCTTCCTCAATACCTGATTATATGTGGAAAACCAACCCTCTTCAGCTGTGTAGCTTTAGATATTTGTTAATGAGTTTTGTTCGAGCAATATGCAATAACAAAACATTTTACTGTAAATCAGGGGAAACTGCTTTAGACCTGTAAAAAGTTAACCTCTGTAAAAAGTTCAGTGAGATAAATGAAGAAAATAGATCTTTGCACTAAAGTAGTCTAAATCACTTATTTAATGAACGTATCAAATGAGCAATCATAATTGACTAGTTCATTCTCTAAAAGGTGTTTAACCTGGATGTGTCCTACACTTCATTTCTTATATGATTCCCTTCAGCTGTGGATATTTTCATTGTTTTTATTGAATAATTGGATTTGTGATATATATTGGTGTTAGATTAATGAAAATAATAGTTTGTTTGTAGCAGTGTATTAGTTAATTATAGTTCAGTGTTTTGGTATATTTAGTAGATTGTTTGGTGGTGGGTTTATTTTTTCAAACTTTTTAGGATAAAGTTAAATCACTAAATTGAATAATTCTAATTAATTTTGTGTTATTTGACAAAATAAATAAATACCATCCTATAACCATAATTTCTCTCATGGTTACATTTTTTTTATCAACATTGAGCCTCAGTTTTCCTTAAAGAATGTTTATTCAGACAAATTTATTCAGGTGAAACGTTTATTTGTTTATAACAACAACAGCACATATTTGTAACGTGTTTAATGTAACAGTTTGTATTTACATATAAAAGATAAAATACATCAGGGTCAAATAAAATGATTACAACAGCAAAAATATCTAGGTTACAATACTGATGCCACCTTTCTTAGGAAGTCAACTAAACACACTTTAGTACAAATGTAAATAAAAATCTATGTTTAATTCTAAGAAAAACAACTTTTAAATTAATATTACACTTTCATTATGCACTCACAGTGCTTAGGAATATAAAGTTTAATTCATATTTAGACTATGTTCATTTGTATTATCCTGAACATTGTGCTACACTGCACATCAAGAAAAAAGACTTATCATCTGTGAACTTCACATTACATGCTAACAAACTACCACATCATCACATCTGGAATTTCCAGACTGGTGAAACTTGATGGAACGAAAAGTAATCCTGGGTCACAAGGCCTAGACACCAAATTGTTTCAGAGCACATACAGTAGTCACATTAAAGTGTATTTCCTATGGAAAGTTATTGCTGTACTCTGACCTTATTTAAAAGACTGGTCAGATAAATGTCTACCAGAAAGAATACCTTAACTTGTTCACATTGACCTCTAATTTAGACCATTTAAATGCTTTTGAGAACATGATTGTGCTACCGCAAAAATAATCAACTATTTCACAATCTTTCTCAAAAAAAAGCTTTCCTGTAGCTCAGTGGTAAGAGCATTAACAACGCAAGGTTGTGGGTTCGATCCCAGGGGATTGCAAATACCTATGTATAAATGTATAGGATAATGCAATGTTAGTCGCAAATACCCATGTATAACTCTATAGGATAATGCAATGTAAGTCACTTTGGATAAAAGCGTACGCCAAATGCATAAATGTAAATCGTATTACCTCATTATATCACATGATCAACATACCAAACTGTTTAGTAGAGGTTCTGACTTAATCACATGTCTTCGTTTCACTTTTGTTGTTTATTGCATGTTGAGAATTAACAACAACCACATTCAAATAAATATGTTTGTTCCTTGTTTAAATAACAATGATTCCCCAGAGTTTAAAAAAAAATTAAAATATTGTTGCTATGTGAGGTATAGCAAATAACTAAACTGTGTGTTTGTAAGACACATTTGTCACTGCTTCAAAACAGTCCAATACTGAACTAGGATATGCTGATCTGTGTTCACAAATCAGCACAGATGATGGACATGCTTCAACAACCAAACACATAAACATACTCTTAACATGGAGATATACAGTCACCACACAGATTATTCTGCAGACTCTGAAACCTCCATGCCATCAACCAGCAGTGTGTGAATGATGCCGTCTCGTCTCTTACCGCTGCTCACGGCTTTAATGCAGCAGTCATGGTCGCCCACGGTGAAGTGTGTTTCTGTGCCATCATCAACAAACTCTCCCTGAAAGGGTTAAAGGAAGAGACAGTCATGTTTTTTCTGGTGTGGTAATCATGGTGAATGATGATCAAGGGTCATTCTTTCTTTTCTCAAAGAGTTAAACTAAAAACTCAAAATTGGTTTTGAGTGTAAATTAAAAACTTCAGTTTTTTCACACCCAGTTGATCAGATTAGAAAATGAGTAAAATAAACAGACACTTACAGCTGTTTCCATTTTCTGTCCATTGCACCATATATCCATGGTATCCTTCTCTGTTGAGGATTGAAGTGTTTATAAGTGAGTGATTAAATGTCTGTTGAATGAGTGATAAAGATAAGAACGGTAATAAAATCCACTTCAATGTCAATATTCTTGTGCTTTTCCTAACACTTCAACTATGTATTCTGGTGATTCGATTACACAATTCACATACATTAACTGATTTAGCAAACACTTTTATCTAAATGACATACGATGAAACTGAATCTGGTGCAGAAGAATGCAGAAAAAAATCACTGTTTAAAGGCACCACCCATAAATTCAAATCTAAGTCAAAGAGATTTCCCTTTTTCCTCATAGTGTTACTTCAGTAGGCACATCATTCCTTTCCAGACATTTTCCCTCTCTAATATTTATTCTTGTTGAGCAAAACTAGATTTTCCCACATTACTTTAAGAGTGTTCTTGACAACCATGACACTGGAGCTGCTTACGCTGTATATGAAAGTATGAATTATGAAATGCAGTATTTTACATCACATGAGAAGGACCTTCTCTTGTTATGTACTAATTAGTTAACAGGATTTGTTCATTTTTTTAAACCTTTATTTAACTGCAGGTAAATTGCTGCCACTGCACTGCAGGTCCCTCAGAGTGAGAAAACCTTTAGCACCATAGACATAAGTCGATGAATGTTGACCACGTTCATAAAACAAAACAACCAGCTTTAAGCATCTGCATAACCTCTACTTAAGTGAAGGATCCTGTTATCAGGTATTTCTTACCCAGAACAACTCTGCAGTCGATGCCATCCAGGTTAAGAAGCCATGTGCTGGTGACCTTGGAGCGATTCTCCATGTATTTCTTCAGGCTCTTTCCATTAATCTCAAGAGTGTACTCATATGCAAATCCACTCACTGCATCTATGTTAATAGTGGCTTTTGTGTTGTTTCCTCCCACGTAAAAAGTCTCCTTTCCAACCAGTTTGAACATCCAATCTCTCCTTATAACTTCCTGTGAAGGTCATGAACAAACTCTTGAGACACATCCACTTACTTTTTATGAAGATAACTCTGTCAAATTCATTCCACTGTGGTAAATAAGCATTCTGTTACAATCAATTCACTTTGGCCCGGTTTCACAGACAAGGCTTAAGGCTAGTCCCAGACTAAAATGAATGTGTGACCTGTCTTAACTGAAAATAACTTGCCCAGAAATATTTTTTAATATTATCAGTGCCATTGTTTTGTCTCAAGATGCGCACCAGTAATGTATTCTTCCAAGGATGTTTATAAAGCACCATAAATATCTTAATTCAACAAAGGCATAGTCCTGGCTTAAGCTAACCCGTGTCTGTGAAACCGGGCCATGATGTGTTAAATAAAATGCATTTTAATAGAATCCTTATTATAATATCTTAAATATGTGTTTATAACGATCACTAAACTATATCATTACCGTTGTCAACGACAGTTTTATACATAGCTGTGCTAGTTTTATTTCCAAATCAAGATTTGATTAATATATTCTATATATAGTATGCAAAGAGGGTGTACCTACTTCAGGGTTCTGAGTAAACTGTGGCAGTCTAACATTACAACAAACTGACTGCATTTGCTTAATTTTAATTTGTCAGTGGAGTCTACAAGTATGCTGATATCCCGAGTTGTATAAATTAGAGTTGTAGTAAAATTCGAAAACATTTGACCTTTCCATCGATGTTAATAACTCGTTTTCCTGTGGTCGTCCCATGTTCAAATTCAATCCTGTGCACACCGTCACTCAAAGCCACTTCCCACACAGCAACAAGATCTCCTGACATCTTCCAGTACCTACAGTGACACCACAGACAAAACATACATGAAAAACAAAAGCACATGTTTGTAGTAAAAGAAAGAAGTTTGAGTCACTATCAATGTTGATTTTCTAAACTCAAAATCTAAACATTACAAATGAAAATAATAAAACGCTGAAAGAGACCGCTAAACTGTCTTGTTTGACATCTAAAAAAGGTGATAAATATGGATGGTATTAAATGGCTTAGGTACATTATTTGACGTTCTTTTGTAAGAATATATTAAATTAATTCCTGAAAATAAGAATCTGTCTGTAAGTGGCATCATCATTAACGTTAGACCTGTAAGTAAAAAGAACAAGCTGTCGATCGTTCAGAACACAACACAATCAGAGCAGTACAGACTGAGATTACCTACCGACCCAAATCGGAGCAGGAATGAAATTCAGGATCGGCTGTTCCCAAGACACAAACTATTAAAAATCTGTTGACAACAGCTTCAATACAGCTAGCTCCAAATTAAGCTGTACGTGCTAACAACAGTTGTTATGGCAACAGCGTCTCATTCTTCCCATTTGTGTCAGGTTGAAAGCCACAATGATCATTACTGACCTCTGCTGGTTACTTGGTATTACTGGCGATTACTGATTTATATAATTTATTCACAAGTGACACAAGAATGAATAAATACATTAATTCAATAATAAATTCATAAACTACCTTGAATTATTTATTTTATTATAATTTATAATGATTGAAATAATTATAATTTATTTTTAATGTTTATGCATAATCTATCCATACTTATTTAAATATTTTAAGTATGTGTATTAATAATTTTGATCCACCAGATAGTTGTTGTTGCAGTTAAAACAATTGATTTTAATATATGGATAGGTTTTAATGAACTGTATAAAACTTTTATACAGTTTTATCATGTGAGTTTATGCATGTTTGTCTGGACTAATTCTCGGGAAATTCCCATGACAAGATAATAAAGAGTACATAAAGCAAAGGGTGTATACAGGCAGATTAGTCGAACAAATTCAATATCGTTTGTTGAGCTTATAAAGACCGTATCACTTTGTAACATTGTGACCTTCAATTAAACTAATAGCGCCATCTGGTGTTTATAAGCTAGTTTACACTCCCTTGTTATAATAGTTTTTCGATTTCTTTTGCTGAACAACGAATCCAGTATTTACTTTATTTAATTTTGGGGCTTATTTCCTTATTTATTTATCTTCCTTTCATTGAACAAGGTGAAAGATTGTCACTTTATGTGATTTAAAATAAGTCTCGTTTGTTTTTATCTTTGCTGTTGTTCAAATTAATTTATAGTTAATTTACACATAAATGACATAACTTATGCTCCCTTCCAGACACCTCGGATTTGGGATCTTTCCCCACCTAGAACACGAAAGTAACGTCTGAATTTTGTATTATTAAAAGCCTATAGTAACATTAAAATATTGATTTTATTAGTGATTTATTAACACTAAAAAATAATTAAATAATTTCCGTGTTGAGGTGGGAAACATCCCAAATTCGAGGTGTTTGGAAGGAACGCAGCAAAGAACCAAGTACCGCTTTAAAGAAAATGACGCGCTCGTGACGCAAAACTTCCGCGACGCGGCGCAGAGCTCCTTCAGCGACATTGAGGATTATCAGACGTGCAGGGGTTTCTATAGTTTGCGATGGCGTTGCGATTATTTCGGCTGGTTGTGCCCAGCGGTGCAGCAGCGTTGAAAGCAGGGTCGCCTGTGCCGACGGTAAGATTGACAAACATTCCCTGCTGACTGAAAGACGAAAGATCCATCTGCTGTCAGGGCCTAATGTAGTCAAACTGAAGGACAGCAGCAGAACTACAGCTGTGAAAAAAGCCTCTCTATTTACTCTAATATGAACAAACTTTAACTTTGTTTAAACATGCATTCACTTTTCTTTACAGAAAGTTAGAGTTTCCGAATCAAATTTTCTGAAAGAGCTCTTTATGAATCTCAACCACATTAAAACAATCCTTATAACAGCAGTCATGTAGCTTGACTAACGTACAGATATTGCAGCCGATTATGATGTAAACAATGTTTCATTCCAAATCACTATAATGATTTTGTTCACGTAAGAAAAATGACACAATGTATTTCCTCTTAAGGCTCAAATTCACACATCTGCTGTAAATAACCTGCGATATGGATGGTGGGCCTATGCTCTGGGTGAGAGGACATCATCTCGCTTCAAAGAAAACAGCAAGATCATTTCTGTTGATGGCAACTTGGCATCAGGCAAAGGAGCACTTGCAGAAAAGTTGGCTGAAAAACTAGGTAAGGAAAATTATAATTTCTAGTTGATCTATCAAAACAGTAAACAACATGGCATTGCAAACACAAACCCATGCTGTCTGAAAATCTGTATGTTCTTTTGTCATAGCTGAGTATAAAAAATGGCAGAATGTCAAAATTATAATAAAGTCTACTCTTATTATTTTTGTTTGTGGTTTAAAAAGCATCTTGTGTTCATGTTCAGGGATGCTGTACATGCCAGAGCCAGACACACACTATGTGGACAAAATGACAAAGGAGAAAGTTCCTCTGGATAAAGCCTTTAATGGAAACTGCACTCTGGAGAAGTTCTATTTGGAGCCCAAAGCTAGTGATGGAAACTCTTATCGTCTACAGTGTTGGATGTACCTTATGAGACTTCTGCAGTACTCTGATGCTATTGAACACCTCCTGTCTACAGGTAACCAAACATCTCAAACATTATTGACAGGCGCTTACTGTTTATTACATGTGTAGCTTAATGTTCCATTTAATGTCCAAAACCACTTGATTAGGCATGTTCAAACATGATGATTTTTAAGTGACTTTTAAAATGTTTATTCATCAGTCCATTTTATGTTTTGAATAAATGTATCTGATACATTACTTTGAAGTGAGATTATGCATCAAAAGACAATATTTTTTAAAGTGAAAATTAGTTTTTTTTTTCCTAAAACAAACTTAATATCTTGTATCACACCTTGGAAAAGGTAGGAAAAGTAGTTTGAATAAAGTTGGTTGATGATTTTTTTCCCCTCTTATCTGTGATCGTGCCTCTCTCTCTTTCTCTCTCTCTCTCTCAGGACAGGGTGTTGTCCTGGAACGATCTCCATTTAGTGATATGGTATTTATGGAGGCCATGTTCAAAGAAGGCTTCATTCGCAAGCAGTGTGAGTTGATTATGCTTAAAGTTTAGTTGTGAAGTGAGAGATGAATAAATTCAGCAAACTTCATCTTAGCCTCCTTTTTGTTGAATGAGAAGAAACACCTAAAAATCTGAGATATGTTTGTTGTTCTCCGGCAGGTGTGGAGCACTATAATGAGGTTAAAAGTATCAGTCTCTGTGAGTTTCTGCCCCCTCATCTGGTCATCTATGTGGACTCCCCTGCTGAAGAGGTTCAGAAGAATCTCAAGGCAACAGGAAAGGTGTGTAGGAAAACCTGTATTTTGGTCAAAATAAATAAAGGGAAATAACACTAACAGACATTGTCAATTGGCATTATTTAAAAATCTTTAAAGGGACAGTTCGCCCAGAAATGGAAATTCTTTCATCATTTACCCGCCCTCAGCTTGTTCTAAACCTGTATAGACGGTTTCATCTTAACAACATTAACAAACGTTACAGCGCATGCGCGCTTTGTGACCCCAATTGAACTTCCGGTACACATTCACTTGTCTCTCCAGCATTTTGAATTTAGACCACGATACCAAGCTCAACTACTAGATGTCAATGTACCATACGGTTTGTTTAAATGCGTCAAAACCCATGCAACAGATTGTTTATTTAACAAAATGAACATGGAAAAAAATTCAATTTTGTGTTTCAAAATGTTTATTTAATACATTTGTCATACAAAAAATTAATATTAACTAAAATAAAATAAAATATAAATAGTTATATTATTAGACACTAGCCAAACACAATCAGGAAGTTAACTGGGGGTCAGGCATGCGAGTCCGATGAAACGGTCTATACATTTCTTTGTTCTGCTAAACAAAAAGGAAGATATTTGTAAGAATGTCAGTAACCAAACAGATCTCATCCCCAATTGACTCCCACAGTATTGATTTCCCTACTAGGGCAGTAAATGGGGGATGAGATCTGTTTGGTTACTCATATTCTTCCAAATATCTTCCTTTGTGTTCAGCAGAACAAAGAAATGAATACAGGTCTGGAATAACCTGAGGGTGAGTAAATGAGGCAAGAACAATCCTTGAGAAATAAAAATATTTTCTACGCTCCACGAAGCAATAATTAGTATTGTTTACATTTTTTATTGTGAACTGTGTCAGATTCAAATGCATCTATTTCACATCACTATCAGTCATCAAATTTCAGTGATGTGTTTGTAATCTAGGCCACCATAACTGTTGCTGAACTGCATCAAGCAGAAAGTCGAGAATGTTTGTGCGATTGAATTCTATTTATGCTAAAAATATTACTGGTGATCTGACAACACACTATTCTAAATAAGAAATGTAATGATTTGGGACATTTTGAGTCATTTAACACATGGTGATAAATCCAATTTTCTGTTTCCTTGCTTATGCAGTCATACCTCCAGAATGTTTCTTTAAGCTACCTGAAGAGCATCGAGACAGCATACAAAAAGACCTTTCTTCCAAAAATCAGGTCTGTATTTAACCTCCCTTGAAAATACAATACGTTTTTTTATTTTAAGTAACTGATATATTTTAATTGTATTTATGTCATATTACCCAAGTAGACACAAATGTGTTAGTAAATAGAGAGTTTTTAGGAATATAAATGTAAAATTAATAAATGGTAACATTTTATTATTTATGTGTGTCTATTAATTGTTACAGTAACATTAATATTTGTAGCTACATATTGCTTTTGTTGTTTTCAGTTGAACTTTTTAAAGAATGTTGTTGTTGAAATACTATTTTGATTTTCAGGGAAGAGGCAGAGGTTCTCGCTTATGACACAACTCAAGTCCAGGACATTGAAAGGGTGAGATTGATGAGAATAAAACTGGTCTATGGAGCATGTTCAGACAAATGTCATAACTCGCTGACTCTCTCTCTATATATATGACCACACAGATTGCAGAGGATATTGACTATCTCAAGTTTGAGAAAGGCCCGTGGCTGGAGCAGGATGATGTCACATTGCACTATATGCGAATGCTGTGAGTGCTTGTTATGCTGGCTATACTTATTTTTGATTTAGTCTTAAATGTTCGTTTATTTGTTGCAGCTCATTCAATGTGTTTATTCTGAAAACATTCAAAACAACTCTCAGCTTCCTCCCTATGTTCTCACTTTTTGTTCTCAACTGAGATCATAATTGAATATTTGTTTTGGTTTTCTTACCTTACCAGGGTGGAAGACAAGCAAAGGGTGGCCAACATGACCTGTATCCTTAGATATCTCCCAGAAATCACGATCGGTGCTCATGAGTTTGATGCTACCTACTTCGCTTACAAATCGGTATGTGCATTTTTTTTACTTCCATTTTATAGATAGACACGTTACTGTAAATTGTTTATTATAGACCAAATTTACATCTACAATGAAATGTCAGTTTATATGCAGAAGCCAAGTGTTGGCTCAGAATTGAGGTTTAAAAGAACAACAGCACAACGTTTGGATTCAAGTGCCACAGAGCTGTGTTTTCACAGGTTATTCACTTATTGTCACCTGAGGTTATTCACTGGTGTCTGTGGGATTACAAAATCAGTAGACAGATGGATTTGTGAAAATGCATGACAGCAGCACTCTTCATAGCCATTAGAACAATGAGACGTGAGCTCATTGAAAAGATTCAGCTGCTGTCTTTCATCAAACTTCAGATTTTTAAATGCTGATCACTGCTCTGCTGATCATTTGAGCCTCAACACTAAAACACCTGAAGCTTTACCTCAACCCAGAGAACCTGTAAAGGGAATGTCACAAATATAAATGATATGGCTGCTCTTACCGAGTGTTTTATTTTAAAGTTATTTCAGAATAAGGTCACGGTAAAACATGGGCACGACACACCAGGGTTTCACAAAATCTAACATGTGATATGGAAATCTGTCTCTAGCTCCCAGGAAAGAAATACGCTGAAGGTTATAATGAAGATGTCGGGGACAAAAGCATCTGGCTCAAGTGAGAAATACTAGCTTCGCTGAAGGGAAGGACATCTGAATGAGAGTCGGATTCAAGTTAGTCCACGTCCCATGGGGAAGATAAATATCCTGCTGTTTTGCAGCTGAAGATGTCGTTGTATATTGTTAATAAAGAATTCATTGTATATGTTACACAGCCTGTTCGTTTTATTTTTTTTGTCAGGTTTTGAACTACAGAACCTGATATTTAAAGTAGACAGAATAATAGAATGTAATAATCTTGGTAAATTAGCCGTGGAAATAAGTAGAGACGTAAGACGTGTTAACAGTAAGGGTGTTAAATATTAAAATATGACATTATAAAAATTGTATAAATGATAATCATACAACAGGGGAGTCCACAACTATAAAGATACAGAGGAAAATTATGGTTTGATTCATTTCCACTGTTTTTTTAAAATGATGAGGGATACGGCTTTGGAGAGCCAATCAAAATCCATTATAATTTAAAGGTTCCATATGTATCTTTATCTGTTGGTGTTGAGGCTAATCGTTACAGTTTTCTTCATTATTATTATTTTTGATGTTAACGGTCCTTTTTGGCTGTCAATGTTTTATCTTTGATCATCTTGAAAAAACACTCTGAAATTGATCCTAGATATCGCTCATTTGCCATCGTAGTTGAGGTGTTGACTCGCTTTTCTCTAAACGATTATGAAAATAATTTATTTCATAAATATATATTAGTATATTAACTATATTAGTTAACACTGTTTCAAGTAACGAATCTGTCGACTCGATATTTAATTTCGTTTCGTTGTGGCGGGGCGGTGACTGATCACCACAATTAAAAGACATTTCTTTCAGAAACAGCACAACGCAAACCGTCCACGGCTCATTAGACATCCGAAACCTCCAGTTTCTCGTCACTCAGAGATGAGAGGAGATGATATGTGTCTGCTGCGGCGGGTTTGCGCTCCGGCTGCCGGTAAGAGAGCGCCCCGCTGATCCAGGAATAGCGCCACTGCGCGCCGCTGCTCGTTCATTCCTGAACGCTGCTCGTTCATTCCTGAACGCTTCTCGTATTACCATGAGCTCCGGCTGTCAGATAGGATGATCATTTACCAAAATCTCCATTGACACTGAAATAAAGCTGTCGGTTAAAAAAAAGACCGGTTCTTCTGACACTCAAGCGCATGTATAAAAGGGAATGGATGCCCCAAATGACAATGATTTACGTTACATATGAGCGATTGTACTCTGTCCTTGTCCGTTTATTTTACAATCAAAGATGATGTGAAAAGCAAAGACCTAAAGAGTGACTTGTGTGAAGATCAGAGCAGTGCAAGATCGCACAAGACTGTAAGTACAAATTGATTTTCTTTAAATATTACCAGATTAACAATGGAGCGTGGTAAAGTATTTTTTATTATTTGGTTAACGTCTTTTTTTTCAGTTTGTTGTTGAAAATATATTGCTTGATAATAAAATATAACATTTTACGGTTTAATTTAACTCCTGTTGATTATTTTGTTGGAAACCACTAGAGGGCGCTTAACAGTTTACTAGATCACTGTGATCCTTCACCGATATTACATTGTGTTTGATACAGGCCCTATTAAGTTCTCTCAGAGGAGGGCACTGTTGTACCTTTCATTTGAAAGTATCAAACCTAAACTCTTCTGAATTCCTGTCTCATAAAACAAGAGAGTTTCTCCTCCTTCACCTGTTTCGTCTTTGGTGTATCTTTCATTATGCAGGCTTGCTTTGACAGCACTGTTTTAAATGCATAAATATTTCACATACATAGATCCCACAGCTGTTATTGTGCTTGCTCTTTTAGCGAATGCTGCAGTGCAGGTCTATTAATGACTTGGCAGTTGGCACAGGGAATAAGGCTCAAATTTGAGTGCTAAACAGAAAAGTGCACATTATCGACAAAGTGGTACGTTTGAATTAAACCTCATTACTGCATTCAATCTGAATTTTAAAGGCTAAATTGCTCCAGTTAATTCTCATGAGGATCTCTGTATTTAGCATTGCCGTGAATGAAGATAGAGTGTTACGTTGCTGTTCCTCCTACCTGGCTTGGTTTTTTAAATGAAGAGGATGGAAAGATAAACAAAGCTGTTGTGGTGGTGCTGACAGGTGAGGGACGTGTAGCGTTGGTCCGATGAAACGTAAATAATTAACTATGAATGGCAAAATGACAGAGCATAAACAGATAATCGTGATAACCTGTTTTTTTCATATACGTAACATTATATATGCATTGTCTTAAAACAATACAGTAAATGTACAGCCTGACTGATGATTGTGCTGATAAGTGAAGAATTACAATAGATGGAGAGATCTTCAGAATGAAAAAAGTATTAATCATAACAATGTAATGAAATAAAATGTAAATGAAATATAGTAAAGCAGTGATTCATTTTATACATTTATTTAACTACTTTTTCATTTAGTATGGTTTTTGCTATTGCTATTTATTGTTTAAGTGAAATATAATGGCTTGTATTTGGTTCAACATCTTCAAGAGCATAATTCATCTGGTCTCTTATACGAAAAATATCTGATATGTTCTGATGGAGAGAAAGAGAGAGACATCTAGTAACAATTAAGTTGGATCTAAGTTCTAACTAATACATTAAATTAGTCTTTCACACTATTTTATGTATACATTGTATATTACTTAAACTTGACATTAACCATCAACTGTTAGACATTTACAGAATACCATGCAGTACATGAACAAGTGTGTCCTTTATTATGGGCATAAAATGGTCTTAAGAAGTCAAGGCCGCTTTAGTTACTGTCACCCTGCCCTCATTTCCTCCTTCAAGTGTTCTCACTGTAATTACATTTTGTGACAAGAGGAATTTGCTAGAAGATGAATGATAGTAGTCTATGCGTGGCCGAGATGTGTCACACCTGAAAGTTCAAGACCTTTCCTGTGTCTCCAGAGAGAAGCTTTCACACGGACAGAAAACCCGGGGCAACAATTTCTCAGTGACATCATCAGAAGCGGGTCTCTTCCTGACACCTCTCAGTTTTCCTCACGTGCCTCCCATCAGATTTCACACATCGTTTCAAATTAATTATGAACATGCAAGGAAAGAGCATGATTTGTTGGCTTTGACTGCTCTTGTAGTCTTGTCAGCGTGACCATGGGCTATTTTTGAATACCTGCTACATACTCAACCTGAAGTGTGACAACTGTAAAACTTTTGACTGCTTTTAATTCTGGTTTATTGTTTTACTTTAAAGGCCCAGCGAATGATGTGTGTTAACTATTGAATCAAAAAGGTTGATTGTGGCGGGGGGAGGGGTGTTGTGCGCACTGGGAAAGCCATGCCCCCTCTGTCTCATCTGTCAGCCAAATTATTATATCATATAAAATGTCAAGCTAATTTTTATGAGACTGAAACAAAAACAAAGGAAGTCTGTGAAGTCTCACTAATACAGTAAATTTGTATTTTTTAATAATTTTCTATAATTTTAACTATAATGACACTGCTAAATGCTGTGTGTTTACATTTATGTGAATGACAAGAAATGACATAACTACAACGATGTTAATTCAAATTAGCAACTTGTGACAAGTTACCAGCCTCTCAATAATTGCTTTAATGGTCAGTCTTCTTTCACCGTTGTGAATGTCTTTATATTCTGACATCTAAAATTTCTCATCTTTTATTTGTTCAAGCAAAATGACAAGTATCATCAGTCAGTATATAAAAAGGCTTTGTCACAAATAGCTTATGCTTTAGAGCTTTTGTGGTTTATATCTTTGAGTCACTAATAGCTATTTGTTTTGATTTTAAAGGGACAGTTAATATCAGCTGTCATCATCTGATCACAAATTCATACCCAGCACATATCAGCTGATCCGATACGTTCCCTCAATTGAGCGCCCTATTTAAATACTGTTTCAGCCAAGGCTGACTCGCTGCTTCCACTGCATGTTGATTTTCAACCCTGCACATCCCCAGCATCTCCTTTAACTAGTGTTTGACTTAAATCAATGGCACTCGGTTGACATTGTTGCACGCTATGTTCTAGGGGGGGTTTGAGCTGCTCCCCCAGCTAAACCGGGAGAGTCACCGCAGATGCTGCTGCTTCTTCGCTTTCTCACTTTTCATGGAGTTTAAGAGAAGGACGGGGAATTTAGAACAGAGCCATACCACAAAAATTTCAATTTAACAATCTGCCAATAAAAGATTACTTGACTCTAAATTTTGACTTGGGTTTTTCTTGACTTGAAAGGTCCTGACTGAACTAGTCCATAGTGCCCCAGAACTGTTCGATTTTCCACATTCTTCACAACACCCTATTTTGTGTTCTGCAGAAGAAAGAAATTCATACAGGTTAGAATCAACTTTAAAGTGAGTAAATGTGAACTATCCTGTTAACAGTGGCTTGCTCCAGCGTACATCTCAGTGGTCTGAACAGATCTTTTTAGTCATATTTTCATGTTAAGACTACTATTTTAAAGAAAAAGTGGAAATTTCTTTGGGAAATCTAAAAAATCTAGGTAATTTGTTCCCTGGCTAGAATGAAGCCTGAAGCCATCATAAATTACCATTTCATTAAGATTCAGAAGCCAAACGGACTTAAATATTCATGGATTCCCTTCTTTCTCTGATTAGATTTTAATTACATGATATTGTCTTAAACAAATGAGGGACGTCAACGTAAAGGAGCTATTTGTTTTGAGGGATAATGAACATCTGAAAGGTAGAACAGCTTCAAAGAAAAGGACCATTTACCCACAAGAAATGACGACCCCTAAGAGCCCAGCGTTGTCTTGTTTCTGTCAAAGAATAAGGCAGAAACAACCCTGAGCACTCGCACCTGGTCAGGACCTTCTTTTTCTAGATTGTTCTTCAACTCATTCACTTCTTTTCCTGTCTGCTTTGAAAGTTTCATGACCTCCAGTAATTATTCAGTAGTGTGATGCATGACTTGTGTGCATGACGCTTCAAATTATCTTAGGTTCTTCTCCCCAATGAGTATTCAGTCATGCATGTAAATTTCTCCGTTTTATATTCAAAGCAGAAAAACATGATACACCTGCTGTAACCAAGGTCAAGGCAGTGGCTGTAGACACAATGTTTGCAATGGCGTTAAGTGCATTTTAAACTTGGTATAATCGGGTCAAAGCCATCACGCTTATTAAAATTTAATTTTTCAAAAAAATCTGTAGCTGCTTAAATATTTACAAAGCTCAGCATGGCCTTTAATTTGTATAATAAAAAGTCCTTCTCCTAGTGTCACACCTGCTTGTTATGTTCTGCCACAATAATGTCAAATCAAAAACATCCAACACCAAATGAATGCTTACCAACTTCTGATTACTTTCATTCAACGCCAGGCATAAAAAAGCAAATAATGGCTATGATGCAGCAGTTTCTCTTTTCCCCATGAATAACTCGCTTCACAACGGAGATGCCAGCTCTCGACTATAATGGCCTCATTAAATTTGCTAGCAGGTGACCAGAGTGTCCACCACCATGAAAGCATATCAAAGCCACCGAGTGTTTGGCAGAGTAAGTCTAACAAAAATGCTGTCCAGCACCGCAAACGAACACTTAAGCACCGATGCGAGGCATAAATGAGCATGTAGCTTATTTGCCGCAATATTTATGAACACGGATCTGAATGTCCAAGACGACGGCATCTACCCATTATGGCACAGATGCAGTAACACTTTCCCAATAAACAAACAAATCGCCTTCTCAATTACATAAGGTGGCTGTCTTGCACGGCCAGCACTCTTGGTATCAAAAATAATATGCAGTGATGAGCGGAGATAAATCAGCTCGTTCGAGTAATTGTGCCTTATGGGGATTTGCCGCCTCTGTGTAATGGCGCTCTTAAACACACAGAATAAGAAGACCATGGCTGACTCATCAGGTTCAGGCCAGTTCTTCTCACATCTTAGAATTTATTCCTTTACACCCCTTTACGGAGCCCATGGTTGCGGATGGGACACCATTCTTCAAGAAGCGCCTGCAGCCTTCGAGGTGGAAATCTTTTTAAGAATCATTAGATGTTCAATGATGTTTTCAGATCTAGGGCCTCATTTATAAAACGTGCATACGCACAGATTTGTTCGTAGAGTGTGTGCACGCAAAAATCCACGGCAATGTTCATATTTATAGAAACAGTCTTTGACGTGGAAAAGTGCTTAGCGCCACGAACACACTTTTGCTTGTCCGAGTGCTGCAGGATTTTGGAAGTATAAGTCATTCTTGCTGCTCTTAAAAGATTTTGACGTTGACAGGTGCTCTTTCATATATTAATGACATTAATTAGACATCATTAAAAGGCGGAGATCTGAGGAATTTCAAGATCATTTGCGATTTATAGATTTCACATCTGATAGAGAGGCGTACATGCGTTTTCTGTGCGTACCTTCGTTCAATGAATCACACGTATACACTTTGAGAAATGATCGTGAAATCAAATTTAGGACAGTTTATAAGCAACATTCTATAAATGAAGCCCCTGGTGATTGATGAGATCAAGAAAAGCATTTCACCGCTTATACGAAACACTGTTTGGAATTTAAGATGTAACTGATCCTGTAAGATCCTCACATTACTTGGATGTAAGAAAACTACACACAACAATAGTCAGATTTAATGACTTTCACAAGATGACCGGTGCAGATCCCTCACCAAATTGAACTTCCTCTGTCCAAGCAGTAAACCTGTCCGGATGTAGGAAACAGTGTGAGAGTTTTGGTTACAAGCGGTTTCCTTTGTCATGTTGTGCTAACATTATTCATACATCTGTACTGGCTACGAACTGTGGTGAGCAGTTTCTAACCTCAGGAGAGTTCACACTGACATGGACATTTCATCAGGCTTTAATGTGCCACTCATCCATTTGCAAGTGTCCTTTAAGGACCATTGCCTGTTTTAAAGTGATTCCTCCAGTATATGTTTCTGAAAGTTACTGAATGACTGCCAAGTAAGCATCCACTTTCAGCCAAATACAAATGCAAACATTCTACATAAAAGATATGAAACAAGCAAATATAACAATAATTGACAATAAAACGACACGGGACCCCACTGACTTCCATTGTAGGTACACAAAACCTCTCCAAAATATCTTATTTTGAGTTCCAAGTTAAAGGAATTTAAAATATCTCAATTTTAATTTCCAGAACATCACACGGATGGTGTGAAACACCATTCCTGAGAAAAGCTACCCGAGTAGAGGAACGTCCTCTGACACAGGAGTAATCAGAGCACCTTGACTGTGGATTTAAGCGAGTCGAGTGAACGGAGCCAGGCCACGCTCTCCTGTGGAGCTGCGGAGGGCAACAAGGTCGCTCAGAGTCGCAGTCATTTTCAAGATGAACAACCTTGTCCTCTTGGACTAAATATATCTGCTGGATTTCCAGTTGTGCAGACTAGCTCCCTCAAGCCACCCCACCAAGGACAGATGTCAGCCTTTCGTGCCCCATTACTGACCCTGACAGTGACAATCACAGCTGGATGAAGAAAACAGACCTGAAACAGATTCTGCATTGCCTTGCCTGAAAGTGGTATGATGTTTTAAGCATTATGTTGGAGAGGAAAGATCTGATCCCAGTGCACCGGTGGTTGAAACCAGAATGGGGATGGGAAAGTGGGTTAATGGAAATCACGGACATGTATTACCTCCTCTTTGTAGTAGGCTACTTGGGTGATCAAACACATGTAATGTTAGTTTTACACAGGCAGGGAATTGATGCAGTATGTTTAAAAAAAGTTCCATTTATTCAGTCCATTTATTCTTCAAACATGCAAGGTCACATGTTTGCTGGAGCCCATCTCAGCATGTCACACTTTAGGCAAGAAACATCCGTGTCCGATCCATCATATTGACTTGAACACAGTCTCACAACAAATCTCTTAGATGTCACATGTGCTGTGTCTGAAACTAAAGACGGATGTTTTACTGGCCGCTCAGTTAATGACTCTGACTGAATGAAAGCACCTCATAAGGAAGTTCCAGATTGCTTTCAAGGCACCATAAGACCATGTCTAATGATGTAAAACAAATTCAAGTGTGCTTTAGAGGTTACCAAATGTAATGACTACAAAGCTTATTTCTCATCATAAATGGAGTTTTAGGTCAATCCTCTAATCACTAAATTGCACACACAGGATTGTTGCCTTTTGCCTTTTGCTGCCTTTTCGTAAATGTTATCCAAACAATGCCAAAGCAAGTTAAAATATAATTCTTCATTTAAGTAGTAAGACAATAGTAAGTAATAGAAATACATTAATTTGGGTTTAGTGCCAAGGCACAGCATTGACTTAAAAAACTACATTTGATTATCGCAATCAGAGTTGTTCAACAGCATCTCAAAAATAATTTCTTACAACATCAAAATAATTTTGATCTGCCTCTTTGGTAAACAAGAAAAGTCATTAACGTTTTTAACTTGCAACACAGATGAATTGAAAAGGCAAGTTCAAGCAACAGTCGTCTCTTTCTTGAAGCGGTCTTTGATATGAAACACACGTGTGAAGTAAAGCCTGCCAAGCTTTAAACTCAATCTGAGAAAATCTCGTGACTTTCCCCTCCAGTCCTATGTTTAGTTATTTTAGTAAGTGGGTGGCATCAAAATATGTTTCAAGAAAGCAATTTGTGTTTGGCAAGAGCCACTGTACTTTGTGCGAGGAGAGATTGTGAATAGTCAGTCATCTGGAATGTCACTGGGGAGCTTTTAGCTTGAAAAGTGGAAAATGCACTTTGAGGAACCAAAAGGGTTTGTGTTCATTTGTTGTGGAGCTGCAGTTTTTTTTAGAAAACTTTTATATTGTATAACATTTCTTGTGCTTCCTTTCTTTAGAAAGGATAAAAGTATTAGTTGCTGCTCTTTTGACAGCATAACAAAGGATGAAACGAGTTCTTTAAATGTGTCTATGTGTTCTTGTTGGTTTAATACGTTGTTAAAAAGCGTCTGATATTTATTGACGTTGACTCATATAAGGGTCAGCAGGAGTTGAAATGAACTGTTTTATGATGTTTTGTCACATAACAATAAGCCCTCCTGTTGGTCACGCCACACTTGCTTTTATTTGGTTTTCACTTTTTTTTACATTTTACTATTTGAAATTGTGAAAATGTCTTTTTATATATAACATCTCACAGGAAAATGTACTATTTTACTCGGCATCTTTTTTAAAAGTTAAAACTTTTTTTATTATTCCTCAGCTATTCCTCAGATTTTGTATCTAACTCCTGCGCACACTTGAAGACCAAGCTCAGTCACGAAAGGACCAGGGGAACCCCATGAAACAAGTGTTTAACTTTGAACATCGCAAAATGTGATAATTGTGTTTTCTTGCACATCTTACTTTTGTTTGTTGCCAGATATACATAGAGGTGTCAGCGTTAATTATCAAAGTATGAGTGTTGACAGGTAATCTAGCCATTACACAAAACTGTCCTTTCAGTTGTTAACTTTACAGCTGAAGAAAGAAACAGCAGCAGAAACCTTTAGTGTTGAGGTGTCATTAATCAAGAGCGTTGGATGAAGGTGGGGAGGAGGGTGAGAAGGTGAGATGAGATTTGGTGCTCAGGGCTTATTTCAGACTCCATCCTTGAAGCAAATAATTAATCAAAGGAAAAATATCTCTCACTAGTGTCGGATTCTCACCGTGTAGCTCACCTACAGTGTCTGGCATTTTCGTTTTGTTGCATCAGCATCTGCCGGCCTTTTTTACATTCAAAAAACTGTTTCAAAAGAGATGCTATACCTTACAAATTCCTAGGTACACATACAAAAAATTATATTTATAGCACTGACATATTAATGCACGCCTCAGTGCCGTGCTCGCAGAGTCTGTGTGAGATAATATTCCAACATTTCATTTGCATAGTCTGGAATTTGTTTCTCATGAGTGATTACACATCCACTTTATTTGTGTAAATATACCTGAAATTAGGTTAAACAGAAACAGATATTGCTCTCACATATTTTCACATTTTCTCACACTGCTGTCTCTGGTTACAAACAACCATTTAGTCTAAATACATTTTTTTTAATCATCACTGTAAAAGCAGAATTAGAATACCAATGTACAGGTAAATGTAGATAAATAACATTTAAAATCAACCCTATGGCTTCTTTTCCCACAGATCATCCTATTGTCTATGTGTAACACAGCAATTACAGTATGTCACATTATGTTTGTCTTCTGGGTGTGTTCCTCTTCTCACATCCTGGAGTGCTTCCTAACCAGTTTCACACACTTAGTCTGGTGCTGTGCGCTGTATCAAAGAGACCAATTCATTTCACATGATTGTTTGCTGTAAACAGTGTTATAAATATTCTTAGCATTTAATTGATTTAAAACATCACCTAACATTCGCATTCTATGTGACAACACCTACTTTTCTGAACTTCACCTGAACATCATATTCCTCTGAGCTCATGTTTGGTGCAGACATTCAACATCAAAGACATACATACAGACAGAAATACAAGGTGATGAACTGTACAAGGCACATTCCACGAATAAGGTTCACTTTTGTGTCCCATTATTTTTGAAGCATTTTTTTATTGATGTGGGAAGTAGTCCTACACTGTAAAAAATGATGTGCTCCGTAAGTCAACACATGTTTTTCCATCACTTTACCTCATTGTCATTTAGTAAGTTATACATAATGCAGCTAGAATTTTAAGTCAGTTAAATAACATTTTATTGAACTTAATTTAAAGTGACTTGAAAAGCCTATTTGATTAAATTAAATAATTGAAGGCAGCTTTTGAAAAAAAATGTTTAGTTGAATTTGTACAGTGAGTTTCTTTAACTCACTGTTAAAGTGGAATTATTATCATGACATTAGCAGAGCATTACAAATAGTACATCCATTGTCTGTAATTCATGATTTTGACCGAGGTTTTACTTTCCTTAAATTGTTACAGTCAAGAAGCAACATGATTGGGAAACTTTGGACCCTAGCACTTTCTTACATTTTGAGAAATATGTTTTTATATAACTATAAACCAGCATTTGGTCTCAAACTTGCTGAGAGAAAGCTTCATTTAGGCTAAAATTGCAACACTGTTACCTATTCTTTGATATATAAATTAATATAATACATTTTAATTGATTTCTCTTTGACATATTGAGGTCAAACATTTACAAACAACTATAGCAGAATCTGAAAAGGGAGGACTATGGAATATTCAGGTTTGTTTTTAATGAACAAGTTATTTTACATAACAGATGTTTATAGTCAACATCACCAAATAATAACTAATAAAAAAGAATAAGCCAGTTTGAAAGTTTACATAAACCTGTACAATGTTACCTGAACAGTTAATGATTTTTTGTGTTTTGTGATAGTTGTTGATCCGTCTTCAGAAATATCATTCAGATTCTTCACAATCTGTGTTTTTCAGCATCTTCTGTATACATCTTACAGTAGTAAGAATCAGGTGTATGTAAACTTTTAAACTAGCTATTTTTTTGTAAAATGATGTATTATTCTGTGATGTTGACTATATGGAAACATCTATTATTTAAAATAACTTGTTCAGGGCAGTACCTATTTAAATGCGAACCTTAAATTTCAAAATGCCTCTCTTTATTTAAATTTGCAACATTGTCCAGATTCTGCAGGGTGTATGTAAACTTTTGACCTCAACTGTTTCTCTGTTTCTATATTTTAAGGCTATATTTCAGGTTCTGTTTTGTGTGCTTATATGCTTTTTTCATAAATAAAATAACTACAACTTTATATAGATGATTTTCTAACACTTCATGTTTCTTTTGATTGCCTGAGCTACCGGTCTCAATGCAATTACCAATTCAGGCATTATTTCAACCTGTACAAGTTTGTTATGTGATGTATGTGAAGGCCATGCATTATATCTCATATGAAATATTCTTTCTTGTTGTCATTCGTGGCGTCCTGCAGCGCCGGGTCTCCACGAAGAGCGGCGTCTGCGGTCTCAGCAAACTCTGTGCCCTTGGCCTCATTGGTATGATATGTGCCTTTGTGCTGGTACATGTATCGGAGAACGATGGCTACGAGGAGAAGCAGGACCAGAACAACCACAGCAATGACAACTAGAACACACAGACAGACAGAGAGTGAAAGGTTATATGTGAAGCTTTAAAGATAACCTGTGGGCAGCTGCTACAGTATAAGTAGACCAATGAACTCTATTTATATTAGGACATTTGGTGCAGTTTATGTGGATTTAACTGAAAGGCACATTTAACACCATTATACTGAATTAAACAAAAAAATAATGAGATTATACTTCGAGAATAAGGTGTAAATTTAGCCAATGGAAATATTTACAAATGTAAACACTGGTAGCAAATATACAACATGCTCCGTCTGTAGAGAATAGCAGCAACTGAAACAAAACTACCTAATTAGAATGCACGATACAAAATATATACAAATCATCTCCTGATATTCAAAACCAGTTTCCCTGACAAGGTTTTGAGAAGCTTTGTATCATTAGAACCCTGCTGTGGTTTACTGATTCCAATTACTTTTGTGTACGAAACCAGATAGTGATGATTCATGTGTAAATGAACTAAAGCGAGACCACTGTGGCACTTTCATTCTCTGCGCCACTAGTAATGTTTTGAGGTCTTGTGCAAAAAGGACCTCTCATTTGTCCAGGATTCACCCTAGCCTCTTCAGCGATTATCAAAATGCTTTTCTTCAATAGGCTCGACAACACAAGCATGTTTCTTTTCAGAGATGAGGAATGTTTTTACTTTCAAGTACATTTTCAAATATCTGTATTTTATCACAGTGTTTTTCCTTGGAAAAAATGTACTCACTCAATTAAAGCATATATCATAACTTCTACGCCACTACATTTGATAAATACTGTACATGTCGTTTTTTAAAATTGTCCTCTAAAAATGACTCATGCAAGTAAAATGTTTTATGTACTCACGTATTAAAGATAATGCATCACATCTATTCAGTGTAGTGGAGTTAAAAGTACAATATATGCTTTATAATGTAGTAAAGCAAAGCATTTTTTCTGTAAGTACAGATACTTGAAAAATGTTCTTGAGTAGAATAAAATGACTCAAGTACATCTGCTTATTTTGACTGATGATAACACATTGTTTCATTCATTCTGTGCACTTTGGTGCTATTAGTTTAGTACAAAATGTATTTCCTTCAGATAATTCAAGTTTTATTCCTTTCAAGGTTTTTTCATTACATCTTAGTGTATTTCTACAGTTGCCTTTGGCTTGCTTACCTCAGGGCTTAAAACAGTGATACATCACTTTTTTATGAAGCTGCTTTGAAACAAAACAAAATGTATTGTTGAAAGAGCTCCAAATTATTTAAGAATTGTTTCGATTTCTATAGGTGAGTTTGGTGCAAAGCTGGATATTTAAGAGCTGTTACTTACCTCCAACTATGGCCTCGAAATAGTCACCATCTGATCCCTCTAAAGAAACCAACAGAAAATATTTTAATAAAATACTTTTGTATTTAAAGATCCAGTGCATGAATTTACTGGCATCTAGTGGTGAGGTTGCAAATTTTAACCAAGGGCTCACTTCTCCCCTCCCTTTCGAAGCACTACGGAGGCTGACACAGGGCTAAGATGTCGTCACATTATCACTTTTTTTGCCGAAGGAGATAATGTATTTACGGAAGGCGCTCTGTGGAGCAGTTTGTCCGTTTAGGGCTACTGTAGAAACAACATGGCGAATTCCATTTAAAGGGACCTCGAGGTGATGCAGACAGAAATAGCTCATTCTACGGGAATAAAAACATAATGCTTCATTATGTAAGGTCTTTATACACCTCTGAAGACATAGTTATGTTATAAATTATATTGCATTTCTGTCAATAGATAAAAATGACACGCAGCACCTTTAAAATGTATTTGTATCTACAGAATGACCTTGTCCACCTTCATAAGACATTCCATGGGAAATCAATAATAATATAAAGCACTACTGTAACACTACAAACTAGTTTAAAAGTTTAAAAAAGTTAAAAAAAATAGTTTTGTGTCTTCAACTTTTTTCATCGGCCTTTGCTTTTAGACAGAAAAACACAAAAATGTTTTTTCCTTTGGATGTTTTCCAAGTGGCTAGAACTAAAATGTTTTCACAATGAACGTTGCAGCGCTACAACAGGATACGGCCACACCTCACCAAGCTCTCGCAAAACACGTATTGTTTACTTTCTGCCTGTGTTGTTCTAACACGAGTGAATCTTTCATGACTCTTTGTTTTTATAGACAGCTGTCTCCCTGCTGTACTGCAGTCAGACTCATTCTCTCCTTCACCATGGGGACAAAAAGCTCGTTAAAGAAAGTGATTGAAGATAATCATGAATTATTGCAAAGGCAACATCTGCTGCCTTGACTTGACTTTCATCGAAGGACACGCAAACCAAACATGAATGGAGATGGATCTAGCTACTTTTAAATAGAAAGAATAATGCAGATTTGACCAAGCAGATGCCCCCAAAACATGAACAATTAAGCTCCCTCATTAGTGTCTAATAACCAGTTACATTGTGATTAAAAGCTCATTGTGATTTGGTGTTTACAGCGTGGTTATATTTAGAATAATTAGGGAGACACCGAACACTGACATTTGGGTAATGTGAAGGGCATTGAGAGGTGTTTGCAGGTATAATGCACACACATGATCTTTGGTATCTCCTCGTATGTGCCAACAGAGACCAGTAATTACAGCAGGTGTCCTTTACAAAGGGTGGGGTAATATAAAAAAACATAACTTACAAATGATGGCAACCTCAGAGAGGCTCTCAGGCAGTGAATTATTTATAAATCAATCAAGAGCTTCTAGCGCTACTAAATAAAATGTCAAAAAAGGTTTGCTGCTTCTGATCTCTCAGCGTCCCTTCTTCATAACTTTCTTGAAATTAGGAAAACTCTGACTGAAATCTATTTCTTGAATTGAACATAGACTGGTTTTTGTTCCAAATTGTGCCACAGATATTATTAAGTAGTGTCAGCATCAAAAAGTCCTGTACTAAATTTCAATGTCTAATGTTAAGTACTTACTGTTCTTAAGCTTCTGTTATGGAAATGTAAACATCTCACAGTTACATGTTTGGATTTAGCAGATGCTTTTATTAAACCCATGCTCTACCAGTTAAAGGGAAACTATACCAGTTAAAGGGATACCACCCCAAAATGAAATTTCCGTCATGAATTACTCTCCAGAAATGTCAATTGCTTACATTTTTCCAAAAATCTTTCTTTGTGTTTATGAGAACAGTGAAATGTATACAGGTTTGGAACAATTTGAGGTTGAGTAAATGATGACAGAATTTTCATTTTTGGGTGAAGTTTCCCTTTAAGCTACAGAAAAACAACACTCTTAAATTAAATTGTGAACAGCTTCAAGGCGCAGTTTTTGATTTACAGCGGCCACTAGTGTTATATTATAGATTTGCAAGGACTCTCTCAGTCCAAACACGACGGTGGCCACCACAGTACAAAAAGATGTCGTCGGCTGCGACAGCGTGTCTTAAGACTGTAGAAAGAGCGCTGTCTTATTTATTACATAAAATAAAAGGTCTGTGGATTTTAAGTATAAAAAGAAGGATAAAAGTCAGGCAGGAGCGTTAGGACCCCGGTTCTAAGGCTTTTAGCAGAGATACTCATAGATATCTATGGAGATACTTTCCAGGAGAGAGACGTTGGAGAGAAAGATCGTCTCAAAATCACTGTCGAGGAGGTGGCTTTGCTTCGGTTTAGTATGTGAGAAACATACATTTTTCTGTTTGTTAGAACCAAGATATTTTGTTGTTGTAATATAAGCTGTGTGATGGAGCACTTGAGCGTCATTGTTTATCTGGAACCGCTTTAATATTGTACTCTAAAAACTGGAGAGTAAGCGAAAGCGCGTTTTACTCTTTTACTCAATGATGAATAAACTTAAAGTTAATCCGCTGGTCACATGCGTTCCGAACCGTAGAGCGCGATCCATTTCACCACTATACTGAGAGGGAGAGGAAACGTGCGTTGTAGAGTTGTTTGTCCATTTAGGGCTGCTGTCTAAAACATGGCGGCGAATTCAATGTATGTTGGCCCGCTCTGTATGTACAGTAGATACAAACAGCTTATTCTAAGGTAATACAAACAGGTTTTCTATAAGGTCTTTAAACTCTTTTTTGGTTGATATTGTTTTTTATTCAATTTCCTCCTAATTTGTATTGGAGTGTTGAGGGACTTAGGTATAACTTGAGTTTGAAGGTGAAGGCAAAATAAATGGCCTCTCATCTGGGACAACTGAGACTTTATGTGTTTGCTGGTAAAGCAAGCGTCCTTCATGCCCCCTTTAAATGATCTCTTGTGTTTATACCTCATGGGTCATTTTCATTCATTGAACAGAGGCTTGAAAGACTATAGACAGTCCCGCCACAAACCTAATGTTGCAGTGTTGGGTTGATTGTGACTAACTGACATTTACACAACAACGATGGAGTAGAATACAAAAACAATTTTTGCTTGCATTTTGAAGAAACACTTTGTGAAGAAACACTACGTGCTGCGAGTTGTTTGTCCGAGTTTTAAAAACTCGCACTTTGAAACCCGTTTTCAAAAAGCGCAGATCCCCATTTAGCCCAAGTGACTTTTTATCGTTGTCGGCATGTATGTGTGTTAAAAATGTTGGTGTAAATAGCATGTCTCTGCTGGTCGTAGTGGTGCAGTGAATCTACTTTTTGCTGGAGAAGCGTTAATGTTGCATAGCACAAACACACAGCTGGACGGCGCCATTTTTGTTACTCGCACATACAGAGAGAACGCGTGAGATGCATGCGTATGATGTCAGTGTTTTTACAGTTTTTCGTTTTCACAGTTTACACAAAGACGACAACGGCATCGTTTTCAAAAACTCGCACTTTGAAACCCGTTTTCACAAGTTTGCATTTCAGTTTAAAGTTGAAAACATGGTATAAACGGATCCTAAAGTCGCACGTACAGATGTTCGTCTTATGGTTGCCTCTGCATATTAAGCTAGCAAGAAAGTATTTTAAAGCTGCAATCTGTAACTTTTTTGGTAACAAATATACAAAAATCCGTTATTGAACAAGTAAATAAAACAATCTGTTGAAAACTCTTTGCACGAGGGTATGATTGTAATAATGATTTATAAAATGAGCTGTCAGCTATGTTTATTGGGTGAAATGTCATTTTGAGGTCATATTACTTTAACCCACGTAAAATAACCTGCAAATTTATGTTTCAAACAGAGACAGCAATATAGAGGAAAAAGTTACAGATTCGCTATTAACAACACAAATGACAATACTCATCCTTGAATACCACATGGAGTTTAAAGTGTGCGATGGGAAGACTTGACCCTGAGACAAAAATATAAAATGTCCTCTCATTCTACAGGAGAAGCAGTCAGTATGGTAGACGTTAAGCCGGTTATAAAAGATCTTTCGAAGTCGCACAGCCACAGCACCCCAGGAAGCATTAAATCTCTGCTAAATTTGCCATGCAAACACGAGGGAGCCCGTCTCGCCTGGAGGCGTCCCCTCGTTAGCCTTGTTAGCGAAATCTGCTAGACACTGGGACACGGAGGAGGACATCTGTGCTGCGTGGCCAGCTCTGAAGAACAGCTTTTTTCACAGCCTGCCATCAAACCCGTCGGGTCGGTCCTAAAAGGCGTCGAGGGCCAGAGGCATTCCACCCTGCATCTCTCACTCATGCCACACACACACAGGACAGAGCAAATCCATCAGCTAGACATTTGCTTTCATCACCTTCCCAGAAGTGGAGCTAATCTCGCCCAAAGCCGGCTTTTGAAGCGCGCTGGTAATTGTCTCCCAATAGGACGGGCAGCAAAAGCGGGAGCCAAAATGAATTCCGGTCTCTTCAGTTCTTGGGTGGGAGAAGCATTAAGCTGATAATTTTCCACTTTGAATTAATGCAGATTTTTCATTGTTGCTCTGCCCAGTGCCCAAACTAAAAAAAACTGTCCAAATTTCAACAAACTGGATAACAACCAAAGCAACGGCATTTAACTGTGATCGTCATTGTCAGGGGACATCCAGTGTTCTGGCTCTCCTCTGCTGGCCTTCACAGAAATTTGATAACTAGGTTAAAATACCTCTAACTATCCTTCCTTGGAATATTTTTTTTCACAGAACTTATGCTTATCTATAAAATGGTTTAATTCTGTTTTTCCATTTAAAAGGCCACTTTCATCACCTCCATGGGCATGTCCTGGTCAAGCTCTGGTATAGTGTCAAGACGGCAGGGACAGAGGTCGTTGTGTGATGTGTGAGGTGATGGAGTGTCAGGGCAGGCCTTCATGTTTCATGTAGAGGTGAGCTGAAGAATTAGCAGCTCCTGTGATGTCTGTCAGGAAAGAGCTTGACTGTGACCAACTGCCTGTGCCAAACTGAGAGTAAAAATGGACACTAAACGCATGGCTAAACTCACTTTTAGACATTCTCTCTCTTTCTCGCTCTCATCTCAAATGAATGGCTGTTTATTATTAAGTGTACTGTTGAGAGAGAAAAGATGGACATACACAACTGCACAGAATACAGAAGTGTCATCTCATTCAGGCATTTTCATTACATTTCTGACGGCATCAGTATATTTTAAAAACATAAACTGGAAGGACAAGTATATACTTCTCATTTTAGATAGATTTATTATTGAAAGCTAATTTCTGCATTAACACATACTGTATACCTAAATGTCTTAACACAGTTTTGTTATCTATTTGTTATCTTCACTGATACTTTCCAAAACAAAAATTGTATAATAAATTTAATATAATAAAGAGTAACAAATTAAATTGTTAATACATTTAGTATAGGCTATTATAAATAATAATAATATATTGATTTAAATAAACTATTGGCCTTTTACAATAAGGGGTGTATGATATTAAATAGCTGATTATTGTTTTTTAACTAAATTTAAACAGTTATAAAACACAAAACAAGATGGGAAAAGGAGAATAACAGTAAAATAGCATAATAACATTGTTTTGGTCAACAGTAATGGTTGAACTAGCAGATATAATATGTGACAACTTTCCCCAATTCAAAACCACAACATAACCTAACAAAATAAAAATGAATAAAAATCCTGTGTTAGAGAATACAAGCATGCGTTTTATTTTTTCCTTGTGGAAACTAGCCCCAGTCTTCCCTCTAATGTAATAGAAAATATTGCCACTTATTGATACAACATAAAGGCTTACAAGCTACAGGGCCATCATCCTTCTACCTGTTCAAAAACAAAAGCCAAAATCCTGCTCTGTTGAGGAACGGCAAAAGCCGAGACAATGAAAATAGATGATAACCTGAGGGATCCGGCAAGTAGCCTCAGCCTCTAATGAAGCTTTAACAAACCATTCAAACGTTCATTCATAGTTCATCAGCACACTTTAATTAGACACATTTTTCATTGGTGCACCAGTCAAAGTGAGAAAGGATGTCTGTAAAGCATCCGGTAAGAATGCTATTAGATTTCACACTGTTTTACATTTTTTGTGCCCTTTAAAGGCTGTAAGAGTGAGAATTTATCTCGACAGTACCTCAGGGACAAGGAATCTGCCAAAGTGATGAATACATTTGAAAAAAGAAAGGTTTAATGTCCTGCTGACCTGCTGTTTTCCCAGTAATGTGTTGTATTAAGTTCAGAATGACTTGTAACCCCTTATCAGACTGGGATTGTAAAGGCGTGATATTGATGAACAAGTTATTTACTATGTCGGCAATGTACAGTTCCATATCAAGAAAGGCGTTTAAGCAGCCTTGAGCGAAAGCCTTTAAGATCATCATAAATCTCTCATTTGCTGGTCAGAAGCTTGTCTCAGATACCTACTATATACCACCAAGGCAACTCGGACCTTTAAATCCTCCTCTTAAACAGATTTTACGATAGTCATTTCTATCTTATTCGAGAGAAATGGCCACTGTATTTCAGCACTGTATTGTAGGTGATATGATTGCTTTGCGGGACCATATCAGAAATTGATGCTTGAAGAAGCTTGGGTGAAGGCTAAAGAATGTACTTCAGCACTTCCATTTGATGGAGAATCCAACAACATTCATAAACTAGTACCTTTTTACCTTTATACTTGTATATTTATATAAACATATATTTATTTGTTGAAAGAATTGGCCATGTTTCCATAAATAAATCTAATGTACAAACATAAAACAATGTCTGTCCTGCTTTCTTGGAAAAAAAAAATGGTATTCGTACTGTGATAGGCTGACTGAGACCAGTTTTTACTACACCTATGTGCATTGTTGTTCTTTTGTTTCACAAATTGCTTCTATTGTTTTCCCCTACTTTGTACATCGTTTTGGATAGAAGTGTTTGCTAAATGACTTAAAATGGGTTCTTCTATGGCACCTTTATTTTTTGTTTTTGGGGTTATTTTGCTGCATCTCACAATTTGTGTGACATTCTCTTATCATTCTTTAAATTAACAAAATACAATAAATACAATAACACAATTCTTTAAAATGAACACAAACACATCACATAAAGTGAAAGTATTTCAGGTATGTCACATTAAATTTAAAGTCCATGTATTTACAATTTGGTTCAGATGTAGGTATAATTTTCTTTGTGTTCGTCGGCCAGAGTTGAGCTACACAAAGCAATGGCCAGACTAGCTTTCTGTGCTAAGTTAAGGAGGTTAATCACGTCAAGCTATTGCATCGATTTTCATCATACGGCACACATGCAGCTCTGGTAACGTCCGTATTGCAGCCCGTAAGCACAGAAAGGGCAGCAACAGCACAGGTGCAAGTATGTATTACACAAGGTCTTGACAGTGATTACAGCCCTGAATTCTCAGCCATATGGGGCTACGATAAAGAAGACAGAATTAGGAAACAACACGCTAGGCTACCGGTTTTTATAGACGAACGAGCAATAGCGCTGATGACAGGGCAGGAAATGAGACTAATGGATGTGACTAATGGAGCGAGATTTCAGCACGTCTTAAAGGAGGAGAGAGGGCGGGACATTCACAAAGGCTGAAAGCTTGTGCTGGTGCATTGAGGTAAAAGAGAGATGCTTGTGATTGAGGCCAGATAGAGGATCCACCCCAGCAGCTGTGGAGCTGAAAACACGAGCCGCTTGTTCGTCCACACCATTGCACAGCCAACCGTCTTTATTTCCTTCACTAACTCTCTCGCCTGCTACTGTAAGTGGCAAATAACAGTCATTTATGGTGCTTTTTAAACTGTAGGCACTGCAGACCATTAGAAAGCTTGCTTAAAACACTTACACACTTACTTTACACTATCATTGTTTGTCAACTTACAAGGAATGCAGTGCATGTGAATTCTGTGTCTGATAACAGTTTGCTGTGGAAATGACTGTACTGACTGGGCTCAATTTCTAATTTTATATAGCATATTTCCTAAATATGTATAATTGATGTTTAATATTATTCATCCTAAGAAATGCATGCTTGTCTATTTTTACTGTGGTTTTACTCTGTTTATTTAGCTTTGACACTTTTAAAAACTTTTGACACTCCCGACCCTTGTAAACTGATGTAAGATGATGTGACTTGCCCTTGAAAAACCATATATCAAATCCAACAGACATCCCACTGAACGGTGACACAATGAATCTGAATGGCCTTTGCTACCTAGATGGCTCCATTTATCATTTGGATATGTCTCACAATACCGTGTGCCATAATCAAAGCAGCATAATTATGAATATGATATTCATCTCTATAGTTTGCACTTGCCCTTGACAAGGTCAGTCTATCATCATTGGGACTAGGGCATCTAATCTTTGCGAGCGGTGAAAGTGTAAGAAATAGATTGAGATTCACTGGAAAATATGTAAGAAAAGGAAATTGCAAATGACCCCGGGTCAGTCGGCCACAGATACAGTTATTCAGTGGCCCAGAAATCAGATTGTGGCACTGAGGGGGAAGAAAAATCAAATTGAGAATGAGGGCTCGAGGCGATGGAGAGCACGCCTATGAAGATAAGAGGAATGTGGAAATATCCACAGGGAGCCAAACCTAAATGTACAGAAAGGTTTTTAAAGTTTTGAGACTTTGCATTGCAAGTTGATGAGTACAAACATGAGACTAGAGGTCTTCGTCTGACTGGCCTCCAGGTAAAGAATTAGAGCGGTTTCATGCTGCAGTTGTAGAAGTCGCATTTAAGTCACATTTAGTTACTCTAACTGGATATCTAAAAGGAATGGAGCCCTCAAAATGTAAACTAAAAACACACAGACTACACACTTCCGCTAGACATAAATGTACCGCCTGGGAATGGTGTAACCTGTTTATATCTTAAACAAAATAAGTTTGAGTTCTGCTTATGTGAGGTGTGGAACAGGCCTTGAGGATTTCGTCTTTTCTTTAATTAATTAAAAGTTTTTTTTATTTTGTCAAAACCTCTTGGTTATGTATGTAACCTCAGTTCTCTGATGGAGGGTACGAGACGTTGTGTCGAACCGACAGAATGGGGTTTGAATTTGACAACCTATAATCTCTGATTGTACTTTTAAAATGCCAATGAACTTGGCGAATGGCAGGCCAGTCTTCGCCCCTACATACGGGTATAAAAGGAAGATGGCGTGCCCATTCATTCACCTTTTGGCTGCGGAACCTGTGAAGCATTCTTGCTCGCTGCAGCGGACGGTGAAGCGTTGTGGCATGAAGGACACAACGTCTCGTTCCCTCTATCAGGGAACTTAGGTTACATACGTAACCAAGATGTTCCCTTTCTGTCGGTCTCTCAACTTTGTGTCGAACCGACAGAATAGGGTTCCTATACGAAACGCTGCGGCGTCGCATCACGACTTCCAGCAGAGCGACATTGACTGGCCTGGGCGAGTCACAAGTGAGCGTAACCGAGAATCGTAATCTTCCAGTGGTGTAGTAAGGCATCAGTTGCTTGAGTCACGATGAGAGGCTCTTACTAACGGCCGTACAGGCATGGCCTTTGGTACTCTAGAGGTGGATAGCTGCCCAGCACCAAAAGGAACACTGGGAAGTGCTACCCCCTCGCCTGAGAAAATCACATCTGCTGTAGGGAGATCATACGTGGAATTCCTACAAGGTCTCACTAGTGGGGAGATCTCATGGGAGTAGTAGTAGCAGGTATAGGGGTTCACCTCGTGAGGGAAACTCAGCTACACTGGGCTTGGAATTCGAGCCGCTCCGCCCGGCTCATGAACTTGAAAGTGCTTAGTTATGGATGGAATGCTTATACTTCATCCAGTGGAGAGGAATTAGGGAAGCTGGAATAGCGCACTAACTCAGCTGATGAAGGGGAGAAGTCCCTCTGACAGAGGGACAGGCTCGATCACTCCCTTCACCAGAAGGGTGGCGACCGTAACCCGAAGCACGGCAGCATTCTCGCCTCGCTCCGAGGTGAACAGAATGCCCCGAAACTCTCATCCTCTGTGGATCATTGGAAAATGGAGGCAGATTTGAATCTTTTCAGTGACTTGTTGCCAAAGGGAAGGGGCAGAAACTAGTCCATGATAGCTCGGTACTCCCGCTGTAACTCGTGACAGGAAGAGAAGTCGTATTAAAGGGGAAGGTTTACGTTTTTGATTAAGGGTCTATGACGTATAAGCATTTTCGACATATGCCAATTTTAAAATACGAATAAATAATAATATCTATTGCAGTACAAACATTAAGAATGTGGTGTACACATAAATGCAGATTGAAATGTTAAACATTTAATAAATTGGCCACAGCCCTAAAAAATAGAATGTGTTGTGAATTAATTTCATTGACATTTTGTTTTACAAATCTTTAGTATTTAAAGTGTATAGAAGTATTTGCATTTCTTTGAATATGTAATCATCTCATATTTTTGTTCAAAATTAATAATCCTATTTTCCTGAAAATACCGCATACAACTGATATACGTAAATGTTTTAAAATACCATTCACTGCATGCTAAATCAGAGATTCATATTTTAGACACAAAATTATATATATAAAATGTTTAATTGAATACAGTTACTGATATAATTGGTCACACCACATGAAAAGTGGTCGTTTTACCTCAATTTCATTGTGACTTTAATGTTTTCATAAAACTCACCACTCTGTCTATACTCAAGAAATTCTGTAAATTGAAACACAGCCAGAATCTTTCAGTAGCCTTCCAACACCCTTTGCTGTGGGGTTCATCATGACCACAACACTGAGCTCAAACAAACTCAGTTGTGGGGCTGGTCTTAAGATTCTGAGTGTGACACACACACACACGCACGCAGTCCTGTGAGAGCCTCAGTTAAAGAGCTCCTCCCCTCCCTCAGCTTTCTGATTTCCTCAAACAATCTGCTGTTTCTTTCCTTCTCTCTCTCTCTCTCTCTCTTTCCTTCATGGCCTCAGGTCACATCTGCCTGGGATTTCGGGCTCAAGTGGTAACTGCTCCTATCTCGCCCAACCATATGTCATGCATCCCGCCTCAGAAGAATACGTCCCCCTCTCTCCACTCCAGCACTCCCTCAGTCTCTCTCATTCACGCTGAGAGTCTGCGGTTCTCGGAGAGAAAAGGCTTTTCAATCAGTTTACTAATGGGCATGTGCTCTCATGAGCCACTCAAGTGACTGCAGGCCTGCCGAGGTTGATTATAGACAGCTGGTTGAGAATAACGCCTGGCTCTGTCAGTAATAATGAAGTCTGCTGTTGATGGCAAAACATTCCTGAAGATGAACGTAAACAGAGTGGCTATTATGGCATACACGGGAAATGGATAAAAATTGCTGTGGAGTTTCATAGTGTTTTGCACTGCATCAATAGAGATCGATACTGAATTCAGATTTGCTATAACTTTTAAACATTAACTTAGCAAAATATCATGGAAGAAAAGCAGAATATTGCGTTCTATATAGAGCATATACCTGATTTAAATGCATGTTTTTTAAATGTCAACAAATGTATAACATTATAATTGTATTATACAATGATCTATTGTGTAAAACACACCACTACTAGCATTGATACAACATTGACAAAGACATTTTTCTGTTTCAAAATTATTTTCCTGAAACTTTTCTTTCTTTCTTTCTTACTTCTTCAGAAAGCACTTTCACACAACACTCAGATCCGAAGTGCTGTACAATACAGCTAGAAATAAACAATACAACAAAACACAAAATCACCAATACAGATTATCTCGGCTAGTAAAAAATGACTGTTTCTCAAAACCAAGGTTGCAATCGACAAGAAACCCAAGATTTTTAGCACAGATGTAAGATAAGAGGAGAGAAGGCCAAAATTGAGGGGCATAGTCTTCATATGACTTTACACCAAACAAAATTATTTCGGTTTTATTTTCATTAAGCACTAAGAAATTCAGCTTGAACCATATTTTTTGTTCGTTCAAACTATGCAGGAGAGGTCCTAAAGATTCCTTGCTTTTATGTTGCAAGGGAAAATAAAGCCAAGTATCATCTGCGTACAGGTGAAAAGACACTCCATATTTCTCGAAGATAGCACCCATCGGAAGCATAAATATAGAAAATAAAACGGGGGTGAGGATTAAGCCCTGAGGTACCACACAAGCTAATGGGTATGACGATGACCCGTGCTTGCCAATAGAGACACAAAACAAAGATTGAAACCATTTCAACACCGTGCCCCGTAACCCCGTCAACCATGTCAAATGCAGAACTTAAATCTAAAAGCACCAAAGCCACAGCATTCCCTTTATCTGTTTCGATTAGAAAATCATTTACAACTTTTAAAAGTGCAGTTTCCGTGCTGTGATTAGACTTGATTGGAATTTTTCCAATCATATTTGATTGCAACGGAGTCAATTTGGGACAATTTTCCCAAGAATCGTAGGGAAAAATGGCAGGTTCGATACAGGCCTGAAATTATTAAGATTTGAAGAATATTGGGCCTCTTTAATAAGAGAGATACTGTATCTTATTTTAAACAGTCAGAACCAACCCCAATCGATAAACTAAGATTAAGAAGTAATACAAGATCATATCCAATGGTATAAAAATCTGTTTTAGAAATCTGGGTGGAATGATATCGTGTAAAGATGTCAATGAATTTGGTGAAATGACCCTTCTATACGGTTGTTGGGATAGCTTTGGGGTCAACTATTTTATCTCAGCTAAGATGGCCTCGGAGGAACAAACTGACACGCACACACAGTCCTTGTCCTGTAACATCTACAATCCCTCTGGTTTCAACTTTCATCCTCCTCTAAGAACAATATGAAAGTCTTGTCTTCTCTTGCTTATGTATGCTCTTTCTCCTCTTTTTTTTAGGCTATTTTAAGAGCATGCACTACCAGTGAAGCTATCACAGTGTGAGCGAACACTGGAAAAAGTGTTCGTTTAGAGATTCATGCAGAAAAGTACATGCAGAAATGTATCTCTGCAAGTGTCCCAACATTGGAGGATTTTGTTTATTCTCACAGCCAAAACGGTTACATTCCTGTATCATCTGCTTACATTTTCACATTGATTTTATCATCTGAACAGACTAGCTCTCCTCCTGATATCAATCCAGTTCTGTGGCATTATCATATTCGTATTTCTGTATAAAACATTTCTCCCCCTA
The DNA here is from genome assembly GCA_006030095.1 of Triplophysa siluroides. Classification (NCBI taxonomy): domain Eukaryota; kingdom Metazoa; phylum Chordata; class Actinopteri; order Cypriniformes; family Nemacheilidae; genus Triplophysa; species Triplophysa siluroides. Next base: position 672,656 of record VCII01000724.1, read on the forward strand.
TGCTAGTTATTTCCAGTTTGAAATAGTAGCATAATTGTGTGAACTTTGACACTCTCCCCATACTGCATAGCCTTTAGTTTTGTTTACAACATGAATCCGTTTATTTGATCTATTTGTCCGATGTAAGATCCGGCTGGTAAATAAAAGTTGTTGCCCTGTCAGGGGTGATCCATACGTTACTCTTGGGTGTCATTTCTGGTCTAAAATGTCTCCTCACTGTTTGGGATACATTTCATTTTTTTCCAAAACAAAAATCAACAAACTTCCTGTCACAGCAGGACATCATCAATTAACATTATTGTCATGTGACTCGTATTTAAACAACACTATGCCAACACACAGCCGGTGACAACCAGCTGGGTCTTTTGAAAATGCATCCCAGACATTTGACCGACAATAAAACCTTGAAAATGATTGATCTGTGCCATTGTTTGATGCTAAACAAGTGAGATAAAACTGTAACTGTCCGGAAAATATAATTCTGTTTTGCCTTCTGAGCTAATTCCTTAGTAAAATCAATTATTAATAACAATGTTTCATATAGGATGCATTAATCACTTTTGCACTAATATGTTGCATTAAAATGTTGAAACCCATCGTTTTTCAACATTCTTGAATGAAAGTGTGTACAATTATGAACAATGTTTATACAGTAGCGAAGCTCTCTATTGAAGAGTCTGCGTTCTTGTTATGATGCATGCTGCGTTTTCACAGCTCATTGTTTCTGATCTAGCAAACGTTCAGTAATTTGATCATTCTCATTCAGAGCTTACGACACCACCATCATCTGCTATCAAAGGAATCTCTGGTATGCCGAAGTGAAAATAAATTCTAAATCAAGCACGAGACAGCCATATGGATGCAACAACTGGTCAACACATTGGTTAGATGATTCTACTTTTTATTCTCTACACAGTATGAGAGTCAAGCATTGCTGTCATTTTTGAGTGGTTTACTCAAATACGCACAAAAACAAAACTGCACAAGCTGAATGACACGCACACACATCATCAAAGACCACCCATGTCTCCTTCTTTCAGTTCCACATGACTTCTCTAAACGTCCCAAAATACATCCAAACAAAACCCTTTTGATCACTGCACACTGTCGCTTCAACTTGTCCTGACACTTATTCTTTAAAGTTCATATAACTATAGAATACTTACGATGATGTACAGGTGACGTGAGAAACGTTCTTTGTGTTGTGCTAAGTGCTTGTGCTGTGGAGTTGTCCATTAGGAACATGTGAAGGAATATTTGGCAGTAAGATTGAGAGGAACAGCTGTGGGAGAGAGTGTTCTCCGAGATGATGAGATGTCTGCAGAGAAACAGAGATGGGGATTGCTTCACTCCAGTGTGCTCTTGGGGAAAACGGAGGGAGGAAATAACAGATAATCTTTGTTTATGCCTTACAGACCAAATTGCATCATACAAATCCCAACGTGATTGTGAATATTGAATAATATTTGGATGTGGGATTTTGTTGCTACACATCAGTTATATAAATCACTTTTATAGAAGCAAGTAAACCATTGTGAAATGATTCATATTTCTAGAATATAATATTGCATTAATAGGAAAGAATCCAATGAAGATTAATGACAAGTTGATTATGCAATTGGTCTAGTTGAATTTAATACCCACACAGATAATAAACTTCTCTTGCTTTGTGTTTTAAAAGCTGTGCAAAACCTCTAAGACTTTTTAAACTCTAAAAATCATGGAATTATTGAAACTATAAAAAGTCAGTGTCAGTACAAAGCTAAAAAATCAGAGAGGTCATGCTTAGGTGTCAAACTTTTGTCAAGGTGAGGTATGATGCATAAATCAGATTTGTCTATGAAAATGTGTCACAAAGCACTATTATGATCCAAATATTATTTACACTTTACTATATTTTCGAAGAACTTTTCACCGCAAGGAAAAGCCCAGGGCCTTGTCACTCAAACTGAAACAAAGAGAGTGTTTCCTTTTTACCACCCACACCTGTATGTGCTTCCTGCCTGAAATCCAGCAATAGATTATACACTAGCATGATTAAATCTTGAAACCTTTTGTTTTAACTTTAATATGTGCACAATAAAACTGAATATAGGGTGTGGGTTAAGCAAAAGAGAGACATGTTTTTTTAATGCTGGGCTTGACAAGGAAACTATTTCATATAGTTATATGACTCATGTTGTTTATTCCTGTGGCTGAATGAAACTCCATTCATGTTTTTCACTATTATATACTATCACTATAATTTAAGATCACTTCTATTTATTTCTTTAAATACTTCCAAGTTGCATTGTTAATTTTTAAATGTATACTTGATGTGAGGTTAAATATCTCTGTCTTTTATTATTCTTTCATTATTATTTGTATTATTCTTTTGATCATCACATTTGTCATATCATACAAGCCTCAGGCAAGATGGCACACTAGTCCATGCATGGGTTCGCGTCAACAAGTGGCCTTTATATGTAAGAACTATTTCAATACTGTTTAAAACACTTGCCAGGTGGTTTCCAATGAAGTTGGTTGAAAGGATTTTGGCCAGTATATAATTTCAATAGCAACTGAGTGTCCAAACGTGTTACTGGTAGTATAATTTCATATCCACAGAGTCAACAGTATATTACTACAAGATTTAATCATATGTTTGCATAATGTGTAGTTTTTTGCATAGTTTAATTAAGTATGCATGTGTGTTGCAATTTATATTGGCAGGGCAGATGTCACTCACAATTGCTTGGAGTTATTTGCTGAGCTGACATGTCACATTTCTTTCACTCAACACCTTTAAGGCACACACAAAGCTTTGGAGGACATACCAATATTTTATCTGAAGGAAAACACATTTGTAGCTGTAAGAGTTTGCCCTGAGTGTGAGAGATGTATTGGAACGAAAGAGAAAAATGAAGAACATAACCATCCAAAATATCACTTTAAACCTCACATGTTTTTTTTTGCATGATTGCACGCTTTAAAATGTACAGATCTGAACTCACCGACTTTCCCAACAGAAACACCAACAGCCCTGTAAAAAGTTTTCCCGAGTGTGCAAGCTGTTGTCCTGTTTCTCTTAGTTTTTTTCCTAGAACCACAAACACTTCCTATGCTCAGCAGGAGTTGCTTTTCGCTTTCTAAAGGCAATATTATCAGAGGTCTGTTTTCATAAGATCCGCAAAGTTGAAATGTATGCCATGTGACTGTCCCGTTCAGCCCTCTCCAGCCTTTACGCACTCCTGTACCCATCATTTCTCCTGTTCAACCAATGGCTCAGCAGGCCCCGCCTCCTTAACAACACACAGCTGAACAGACTCCGCCTCCTAAACAACACACAGCTGTTGTCAGTTTGAGTCTAGCGAAGGAGGAATACCATTTGCCTGATAGGAGCAAATAGACAATGATAGTTATGCATGGGTGTGGGCCAAGCGTATTGTGAAATATTTGCATTTGTCTGTCATTTCGTTTTTTAACATAGCAGCTGGAGGAGGAGCATGAAGCTCATATATCAAAATAAACATTGTGGAACAAAAACAATTGCATATTGCTAAAAATCATATAAAATGAGATGCATTTATAGGTTTATACAACACACATATGATTGCACATACAAATTATGCACGGCATTTTATTTTTGTGAGTGTCATCATTATTCACACCAACAGCACACATGTCATGCAGGATTCCCAATGCGTTTATTCAGGTGTTTGATTCCACCGAGCCAGTGAAAACCCGACTCCAATTCTCTGTGTAGTAAACGTTCAGTTCAGCATTTTGTTTCAAGACAGAAAAATAATAATACAGTTCTGTCAGGTTCACTACCATAAAAAAATATTAACAAGCAGTGTAGATTGGTGCTATGGTTCTGTTCTGGGCAAAACTCCCTGCCAGTCCATGCAGCCAGCATGAATAAAAGCAGGGAGTGCAGCGATAACCCCCCTTAGGGTAAACAGAACAGAACAAGCAGACGTCATTAGTTCTTAAAGACATTTAAGTGTAACACATAATTAAAATGTAGTTGAGACTTATGGAAAGGAATAACAGAAGTCGAGTCCCGATTGTAAATGTGAGTTGGAGCTGGTGCAGCTCCTGAGAAACGCAATAGGCTGCTATTAGCTGAATGAATTTTAAAACGGAAGCTGTGATTGCATCATATTTCTATAGGTAGAGGAGGATCGGCTGATGCAAACTGACTCAAGTGACTTGCCAGAACGAATGCTATACGCTTGATTTCTCTTTTCTTGTCATAAACTGCATCAATATCCACAGGTAGTAGTGTAAATCATTATATATATAACTTACATTATATTCTATCTAATCTTGCATGCTACTTACATGTTCAGTTTTCAGTTGGCATACACTTTAAGAGTTCAAGTTCTACCCGAAAGGCTCGGGAGGCAAGAATACTTGACAATGAACATTTATTAGACAACTGATCAGCGACAAGGTGCGAATATGGTAAAATAGGCCCCCTCCATACCTCTCATCCAGAGGGTCAAGAATTACTCTACTTCCTGCCTGAAGATGAAGGCCAACCCGGACAGGGACCATCCTGGTGGTGGTGGGAGGATGGGGGTGAATATCGGCTGCTTCAACTGCGAACACAAACAAAGGGTAAGTGGCGATCTTATATACTCCAATTGTCAGGTGATGATTGGATAGGTCTTTACGTAGTAGGTGACGTAAGATTGAGTCTTCCCGGCAGAATTTGCGCTGAAGCTTACCTTTCTTTATTGTCATATGTACTACTGCAGGTACAAGGACATTTTTACTTTGTTTGCTCCTCGCGAGAAAGACAACATACAGGACAACAAAATGTGAAAAAATAGAATAAATGGGAAATTTGGAAATAACAATAAAAAAGACAATGATCGTCAATCAAAATAGAATTTTCTGAAGTATGTGTACCTATTATTCGAAATTAAACTCACAGAACACACATAATCTTCTTTGTAGTGTTAAAATGCGTAATAAGGAAAATGTTTTTATGTTTATCACTGAAGAACCTACTGTGCCATAGCATGAGCATAACCTCATGCATTGCAGCACTGACATTAACAGTCCTAAACTGAAAGTCTGACTCATCTGCTACTGATGAAAAAAATTGTTTGTTGATAATCATCACCTATTGTAACAGTAATAAATTGGTTCAAATTGATATTTGGTTGTATTTTAGTGCAAGTAAACACACCAACATTCGTTCATTTTTGCACATAAGAGGGGTCTTTACATCTTAGTATCGCATATGTAGACTTAAAATCAAACAATAAATGAAAGTTAAGCTAAATGTTATTTAAAAGAAGCTAATCATTTTTGGCCCAGTGTGAGAATACTTAATTAAACTATATTATTCCTCAAATTTCACGCATAATACCAAGTAAGGGTTTAAAGTTTTAAACCACCAAAAATATAGAGACATGACTATTTAAGTCCAAAAAATAGCACTGTTGCTTAAGATACCCCCACCAAACACATGGTTCTTTCTGTCATGAACTGCGCACAGAGACAAGGCAGGAGAACCCAATTGCAGGCAGAGGCAGGGATGAAGGGGTTAACAGGAATTTATTTAAACAAAACAAAGAGGCAAAACAAAACCCACGAGGGGGAAAACAGGACAGGAATAAATATTAACAAAACAAGAACACTGACTAACTAAACTATAAAACAAACACTGGATAACAACACTAAACTAACACTTACTTAGACGAGGGAACAGGAACAGTAACAAGGTAACAAAGAACTTCCAAGAGCACAACAGCTACAAGCACGACAACGCACAAGCATGAACAGGAACAAGTACAATGCACGAGCACAGGACAATGAAACATTCTTTATAGGGAACAAACACAGGATCATAACGAGCAACAGGTGCTGGGGATTAGCACTAAGGAGAGGCTGACGAGGAACGAGATGTAGGGAACAATGACGAGACACGAGAAAGAATCAGTCTTTCCCACACAAAACCATCAGGCAATGCCATGGCTCCACTAGAGACAGGAATGACATGGTAGTGGAACCATGACACTTTCAGTCCAGTTTTGATTGACTGTGATACTACGATGTAAATTGAATTTGGATATGTTAGAAGAAAGTGGGATTTTTATTGCTGTCATCTTTCTGTCTAAAAAATTAGTGGTGATTTGTGACAACTGGAGAGCACAGATGCTGCACAAACTGTTTCCATCACTGCTTTGCCTGGACCAGATGCCATTCAATTCTATGCCTGAACTCCATCAATGAACTGAACATGTTTTTTATCTTTAGATATTGCATAATGGTTTAGAGCACTTCCTAATAATAATAATATGTAAAATGTAAATTAGCCTTTTCTAAAGTAACTTGAGCTCCTTACATAGCAAACAAATGTTGTTTATTTTATTTGCCGAGTTTGCAAATGTCTAAATATTACATTCAGACTGAAAAATAATGACAGCCATGCCTGTTTATAATCTATTTTTCACAATTTCACTTTTTAAATGATCTGTTGTGATTAAAACATAATAGAATTAGATTTATTGAATCTGTTTTTCATGCCAATAAGTTGTACTAATATATACTCACTTGCTAAATTACAATCATTTCTTTCGGTCCCAAAAAAACTCCCAGTTATCCTCGGGTATCTCTTGGGTTTGGCTATGCTGTTGTTTCAGTCATTGTCTTCCATTAGTGAGATGGGTGTTTACAGTAATTACCAGGAACAAGATCCCTCATACTCCGAGGCAGAAGCGTTTGGACAGGCCTCTGATTGGCTGCCACATAGAACATTACAGCCTCTCTTTGTTCCACACACACAGAAAAAAATCAGTGGTGGAGGAAATTATGCAAAGGAATTATGTAGTGCCTGTTTCTACAACAAGATTTTGATTACTGTAGATGGCATAAGTCCTATCATAACTAGAAGTATCCAGCAGGTAAATTACCTGTGGTAAATGATGCTTTACAACAAACAAGCTCCTATGTCTTTGACGACTGGGGCTCTATGTTTATTGGTGAAAGAATGGCATTAGCAATGTTCTATTTGCATCAAATTAATCGAAATTGCATTTCTCTTTAGAAAAAAATCACAGCCCTCTTCCATACATGCTACTAACCTCCCACAACAAACAACCTTGAGAGAAAATCAATTCTAATTGGTTATGTTGACAAATTTCCTCTCTTGGCATTGGTTTAATTGGACAGTCAGTGAAGGACAGTAAACCTACTGCTATTTCAACTGCATCAGAGAGTGTATTTAAGGTCTTTGCTATTACCATTTAAATGTACACTATTTGGACAAAAGTATTGGGACGTCCCCTTCTAATGAACAGGTATGACTGCTTTAATCATTTCTGTGAGGACAAGTCTTAATGCTACAGCATATAATGATATTCTAGAGAATTGTGTGTTTCTCATTTTATAGCAACAATCTGGGCAGGGCCCTTTTCCATTCCAACGTGACAATGTTCCTGTGCACAAAGAAATTATTGATTTAGTCTATTGTGGAAGAACTTGACTGGTCTGCATAAAACATTTAAAGCAAACACTCATCGCCCAAACCCATCAATGGCTTGTACAAATGGGTACAGTCATTTCAGAACACAAAAGACCATTCTAAAAATGTTGCAACCCAAATGGAAACTACATTTTTTGTATGGTATAGCATTAAAGGCAGAATAGGTGATCCTGTCCAGAATTGTTTTTGTCATGCTGGTTGGAAATCTCTTTACATCCTGATAGGAATCAAGAAGTATAGTGGTCATATAATATTTGTATAATTATATATTGTCTGTGAAAGGCGAAGGACCAAAAATGTTCGCCCAATCAAAACGTTCTGGCCGAATGCTGTGACAGGTCATATGTACATTTTCAGCCAACGTATTTTGCATACCACTGTGCACCCTGTTCACTCAGACATCATCAGCGCGTTCACATCCGCTGTGTCAATGTAGGGAGAATGGCGGACAATCAGCAACAATCAAACTTTCCTGTGGAACCTGACAACAAGTAAATCTACAAAACGAAAGTCAGTTTTTGAAAAAGCAGTGACGAAAAACTGTCTGTATCATGAAAGAGGAAAGACTTGAATAAACATTGGTTCAGCTTTAACACGACGGACACAGCTCCGGCAGGCAAATGGTCTGAAAGACGATACCACGGTTGCTCTCTTTCTTCAGGTATGTACATGCTTTGAGAAGAATTGAATGTGTTTTCTCACCGGTGAATGTGCCATGTCTCTCGCCGTAGAGCCATCCAAAAGCTTCTGGTCTGTGCGTGTTCATGTGTTTGGAGGAGGCGTGGCTTTGGACAACTAATCGCATAGAGGGTGGGATTATAATTTCAGTGCTAGCAGGCTAAAGTTAGCACATTGTCACGGTTCCCTCCCGTTTCTCCCTGTGATTTCCCCAAGACTTCACTTCCCGCGATCCGTCACGCTCCGACACCTGTGTATCATCTGTAATCACCACACCTGCCTTTCATCTGCCTCATCATGGCCTTGTATATATTCACACTCTGTTCTACCCTTCATTGTCTAGTCTCACAAATGTAATGTCTTATGTTACGTTTCTTCGTCTGTCTTACTGCTACAAATTAAAAGTGTCTTACCTGTGGATCTACTCTCGTCGTCATTCCTTGGTAACATACCGTTACACACCTTTCCAAATCAACCACTCCACCTTTAATATCCATTTTGACTGGAATTACTGGAATAGACTACTTTTTTCCATACAGTGTCCCATAGTCAAATGCTGCTGTTAAAGCCACAATATGGAATATTTGGACCGTTAGATGGCGCACTTTCTAAACAACAACAAAAGGCAAAGCTAAATGACGTTATGTAGGAGAGTGGAATTATGGGACATGTCGTTTTCACCATCAAGAGGCGTAAAGAGATCGCCCATCATGTTCATGGACGAGGTAATGAATGAATTTTATTTGATGTCATCGTAATGAATAAGCTTGCAAGAAACCTGGAATGTAATGCCACGTTAGCCCACGACTGATATTGGACTTTGTCAATTGATTTGGTAGCGTCATGCTACACAGTTTTACCTGTTTAAAACCGTCATACAGTCGTCATTTAAAAAGTAAATAGGAACGAACCCACAGCATTTACAAGTAACGTTATTGACTACCTATATTTCTGCAACATATACTGCATTTCATAGGGTAACTGCATTCATAAGTATTCAAATAATCTGTGCATTAGTATTTCGTGTACAATAAAAAATGTGCTAACCTGTCTATTAAAATACATGCGAGAGCGGAGTCTCTGTCGAGTCCAAGTTGGTCGCGAAGCTCTCTCCATTTAGAAAACGCCACGCCGATATTAATCCTTGTTTTATTTCTTCATTTGTCCATAAGCCTGCTTGCCTCATTTGACCTACGTTTACACTCTATTGGGTTTCCTTTACTCGCCAAAAAATTAATCGTGATCCATAATAACAGAACAACAGATGCGGTGTCCCAGATGCTGTATAGCCACTTCCCCATTAATTGACAGAACACCGGAAACTGAGGGTAGTGCGGAGCACCGAATCTTAAGTCACTGATATGCAGAACATCATATGCCCATCCCGACTCAGAGACTACGCCAGCTGCGGACTGACTGACCATCCCAGCTCCATCTAAGGCAACTCCATTTCCACCCAAGAGAAAGGCGACCATCCCAGCTCAGGCAGTGTTGGCCTGCTCACCGGGAGACTGCATCTATTTATCTATTTATTAATTTATTAGATATTATCTATTAGAATGATCTTGCTTGTTCTGTGGACACTATGCACTGTGCTGTGTTTTACCTCTGTGTTTTCTTATTTTGCTTCTGTAAAGCTGCTTTGGAACAATGCACATTGTGAAAAGCGCTATATAAATAAACTTGAATTGAATTGAATTGATATGCGACAAATACAAGGGAGACAAGGGACGGGCCATTATTTTAAATGGGAGTTTCTCTGGATTTGTACATTCTTGGGAACATTTGGGATAATGTAAGTACACAACTGCATGAAATATATCACACTGTGCAAGTAAATTTTGGATATTTCATAACAAAATTATTCCATATTGTGGCTTTAATATTAGCAATAAAGATGTCCTTATAATCATGTGATCACATACAGTCCATGCATTATTGTGCACAGTGCGCAGATAGATATTGTAAGAAAAACATAGACTATTTTATGAGATGGAAATTTTTTATAAATGTCACAGGCGCAAAAGCAAATCGTACTAAAACGTACAAGCAACATTGTAAAAAATCATATTAGCCACCTCGCAATATAGTTACAAATTCTGCTAAAATTGTTGATGCTTCTGCTTGTGTGATTGTCTCCTCTGCCAACCTCAGAGAAACCTGCTGTGCAGATAAGGAGAGATGCATTACCTTCTACCACTCACAGAAATTTAGAGGGTGGATTGATGTGTACAGTAAACAAGAGACTGAAGGTGTATCAGTGTGTTAACAAGTCAGGAACATATAAGATATACTAACTTAAGCCTCAGTGATTTATCAGCTCTCTGTATTTAGCTCTGATAGAATCTCGCAAATCAATGCACGTCCCCAAATAAACTGGCAGATGCACAAAAACATATCTCCAACAGGAACAATGCAGTGACTCACTATGCACCAACAGGGGGTGCACAGGGCCTTTATCACATTGGTTATGATCATCTTATTTGCCTAATTATACTCTTATACTCTATTTTTATAGTGTATTTACATTTATGCATCTGACAGATGCAAATAGATATATAAACATTACTTGGTTTAACTACTAACTACAACAACATCTAAAATTCCCATCTAAATTGAAGATAACTACAAATAACAATGCATTATTGTCGTAACTTAACTTTAGTGGTACTGGCCTATATGGGTTTGCATCTGTACTGCACATCACTTCGTGTCTTATCTTTGCACAGTCCATCAGCACCAATACAATCAATTCCCCCCTTACATCCTTTAACAATCTAATCATGTCTCTGTCACTCTTCTGTTGTGTCCTTGTCTTTTTATCATCTTTCCTGTCTGTTCCTTCTTTCATTTCACCTCCCTGCCATTCAGTTTCCTTTTACTACTCCTTAAAGCATCTCTGAATCCTGGACAGTTGGGATGGAAAGACAGTGTAAACAGGCAGGAGGTAAGAGGGAGTCAAAGGCTAAAGGTGGATGACTGGAAATCTATAATGTTTGTTTTGGCTCAGTGATGGACAGCAGCACCAAAACAAAAGTGCCAACACACACTCCAGGCACTAAGTGCTGGAATAAAATGAAATCAACCTGTTCCAGGGCTGTGTATGAGTAAGGGGGTGTTTTTCTAAATGTATAACAAAATGAGCATGATAACCTGAAGGGTCCTTGGAAAATTTAAAAGATTAAGTCCCAAAATGTGTGGGGGTAAGTTTTGTAAAACCTAATATCACCAAAGGTCCCTAAGAGGGAAAGATAATAAAAAACAAGACATTTGATATTTAAAAAGGTTTTGTTTACATTAATGTTTATAAATTACACAGTTTATTATAAAAAACTTTTTAAAACATAAAATGCATGTTTATTTGCAAACAGGTTTTATGCTTAAGTTACAGTATGCCATCAAAACAGTGACATCTGCTGACAGACAATTGCTTCGTTGTCACGGGAACATACCAGCTGAAGATATTGTGGAAATGACTCGCTCCCTCTGCCAAGTGCATTCCAAACGTCTACATAATGGCACGCAAATGCCTTGTTCTCTCCAAAATCTAAACTCCAAGGCCCTTCGAAGGGAGTGGGAAATAGGAATGATTACTATATTTTGAATGTTACCCATGACGGTTCGGTACGAATACAAGTACCGTTACAGCCCTAGTATAAAGGTAATGTTTTATTTGTTTATTTCAACACCATGCTAGAAAACCCAAAACGTGTGAATTACCTATTCTAAAAAAGTCAGTAGGTGACAAACACGCTATAAATCTTCAGACCTGTGAGCTTCAGTTTAACCACACGGGAAGCAGTCAAATCAATTACAGCATGTGTTTGTTCTCTTTGACACACCATGGTTGAATAGCTGTGACCTTGCGGAGACACCCTCTGTTCTTTTCCTCTATCTGTAGGGATCAGTAATCATTTAAATGGAAATTATCTTCCCAACAGTGTTGAAAAAGTGGGCCAAACTCTCATAGCTTGAAACCAAAGACCACCCAGTTGCCGGCACTGAATCTTCAAAATGCAAACTGCCCATCAGTGATGAAATCATGTATAGTTATTGTCTTCCTTTAAAAAAAAAATGCAGAGGGTTTTTCAGACTGCCCACAATTGCATTTAATATCCCCTCTGTACTCATTCAGAGGGATAAATAATATTGAACATGATCTTCTGTGGATTAAACCATTTATTAGTGCTGCATGGGGTCTCTGGGGCTACTTAACTAATGGGTGACATCATGACCTCGGTTTCCTTTTACTGGCAAAGTAATTTAGATACAGAGGAAACTCACTGCACTAGAACACATTGAAATCATGATATTCATTTGGAAACATTTAGCTGATGTATATTATTGACTATTAAGCTGAACTTTGGTGTGTGTTTTAATAGGCACCATATATCTATAAAGGCACTGTTGTGCCTCCGCTGGATAAACAACCTTTTACATGGTATTGATGTACAGTATAGGCCTATATGTGTACAGGATATTGCAGTGTTCAGCACTTTACTATTTCTCCTACATCTTTTGGATGTATGCACCAAAGAATCAAACGCACCCTCTTTACAAGACTCACTTATTGCTGTTTTGTGGTTTTTACAAAAAGCCAATAAAAATTTGAGTGTCCTTTTTGACAGTTGTGTTTGTGAATAATCATACCCGAAAAAATGTATTGATTCAAATCAACTTTAAATGTCAACAGATGATCTCAGTTGAACATTTTTCATTTCTCTGTGTCAGCTTTGCTTAAAACAAAAGAAGATAATAATACATTCAGAGACAAACCAGTTCGGCATTTAAATGTCATCAGAATGCTTGTGTTAGAGAAAACGTGAAAAAACACGACAGTCCCAATCCTAGTGAAAAATAAATATACAAAAATGTATTTGAAATGTATATATATATTTATTTCATGCTAAGTATACTGCAAATCCATTTACATCTTATGTACTTAATTGAAATACACTGCGATTGTATTTGTGGTATACTAAATTGGTATACTTAAAGTCTGCTAAATTGGAACAACTAATTTTGTACTTAATATACTTTAATTGTGCAGAAATAGTGGTGAAGTACAACTAAATATTAATTTAAGTGTATTTGATTGTGCTAAAGTGGAACTATTGCAAGTATGCTACAGGTACACTTTAAATATCTTGCATTGAAAGATTGATTTTATTAAAAAAACATAAAATCCTTATCAAAAGTGACATTAGAACGCATTTTTATTTAAACACAGGCTTATTAGGAAGAAATGTGTATTGTATATAAATAGTACTCCAAATAAAGTTTAATTATAATTTCACGTCAGTAAATATGTTATTACATTTAAGATAAACTTAGTATAAAATAAATTAATTGTTTTTTTACCAGGGAACAGCAGACAATGTGCAGAACCATCAGAAAAGTGTGTTTATTATGATCCTCACTAATGCATTTCCAGGCTGATGCTAAGAAGTCCCAGAGCAGAGCAAGGAAAATCTAATCCTCCTGCCAATGTGCATGAAATTAGCTGATATTTACTCCCTCGTCTTGTACTCCGTTTGACTATTTCTGAAGCCCTTTGAGACAATATGCACTATGTTCTACAACTGCAGCTTAAATCTTTAAAAGCTCTTTCGGCTAAAACATGTACGAACAGAAAATTGAACACAGTATGTTGTAAATAGGATCAAAACATTATTTATGCATATGCCAGGATATTACTAAAGTGTTTTAAAAATGTTTGGTCTATGTTTAAATAATACAGTGTATTATATTTGATCAATCTGCACAGTTGAAATGTTAAAAAACAAATTATGTTGCAATATAAACTATATACTGTAAACTATTGGCTATATATGTGACCCTGAACCACAATTATCCTGGACCGCAATAGCCAACAAAACATTGTATGAGTCAAAATGATAGATTTTTATTTTATGGCAAAAATCATTAGGATATTAAAGGGCCGCAATCCCAGCAAATGCACTTTTAAATGTTTATCTACCAGAAATTGAGTAGCCAGCGTGTGCAGAAACACCCTGTAATTATACAAATCCATCTATTCTTCTTTTTGTAATCTCCTTTAAACCACAACAGTAACACAAAACAGGCTGTTGGGGATCCCCTAACAATCTGATGTCACATTGTTTCCCTCTGCCAATGACCGCTCACAGACTCTGCCTTATGAGCGCGTTGACCCCACCTTGCCAGAGACACGCTGTCAGCCATTTCAGGCAAGAGCAGATGTAGCTACTAGCCAGCGACAAAAATGTCTAAGAAACAACAAATGTGTGCTGTTGTTGGATGTAAAATGGAACAGAAAAGGAGGCCGGGAGGAGACCTTTCATCCTGCTGCAACCTTGGCGGCCAGAGTTATTAACGATCGAAAGTCCCGGGCGGGACGCCGAGAACTCTGCGTCCGGGGAACAAACACTTTTTCCGGATCGACAAACCAACATTCACTGGTCCGTATCTCCGGTTCGGAAAGACTTACAGAAACAAGAAGGTCTCCGCCAGGGTATTCGAACGACGCTGACCGCGAGTCAATGCGACCTCCAGGTCGGGAGCTAGAGCTCCCAGTAGCCGGAAAGGTTGAAAAATAGAAGGGTACGGGTGGACCAGCGCCCAGAAGACCAGGCTCCGGTCAATCGCCTTCCGCTGAATGTATCTCCTGCTCCCGGGGTCGCGCCGAGTCAACGCGGGTCAGTATAGCATGGTGTGACGAGTCACCCCTGGCGCAATCAGCGTCGCCACGGAGACGGAGACAATCAGAGCGGCACAGCTGCGGGTCGTTACCACCTGAAGTCAATTCTCGGTGGCTACAAAAGCCGCTACCAAACAGAAGAAGGTGAGCAACGTCTCCCTCAGACTTGGATGCCACTGAGTGCAGTATTTCTTCTGTCTTTGCAGGATTTTTTAAACGTCCGACGACCGTTTAACGACCGGCAGCACCGCGCACACAGGAACCCGGATGTAACCGGACCGCAGCAGACAGACTCACAACGCTTGGGAAGAGGAAGGAAACCGGCCCCCAGACGTTACACAAGCCCGTGTTGGGGCAACTTTACAGAGACTGTGATATTTACACAACGTTTCAATTAAATACCCTTCGGGGGTGGTATATTGTACTTTTGTGTATGTGTCGTTGCTTCGCCCGTCACAACTGGTGGAGAATGCGGGCGTCAGAGGTAAGAGACCGACTCGGCAATCGTCTGTGTTGACCACCGTGTTCGAAGGACGGACATGCTCTCTTTCTCCGCGTTCAAGAGGGAGGAACCCGAGGACGACGAAGCAGAGAGAGCGAGCGATAGAGAGGCCAGCGAGGGAAACATGGAGGACCCGTTTGCACGAGCACGGAGCAGCGGAGAGCATGTTTTGGGCACCCCGGATTTCACCGTTTTGTTTGTTTATTTTAAGTTCTATAATAAATTCCCCACTGGGGTTGCTTGCACCGCCACTCTGTGTGTGTCGTGTCCCTTCCCTCGTCACACATGGGTTTTGCAAAAAAAATATTCTAAAATTGAGATCAGTACCAGATGTTCGCGATCTAGCTTCATCTCAGGAAGAAGTAAGTATTACACATCGTTTTTAAATCGCCTTTCTTAAATAATGTGTTTAGCATGTTAGCGGCTGTTGTTTACATGTTCGCGGCTAATCTTGAGGCTTTACATTGGTCCAAAGGCAGGTGTAGCGTCGTAACGTTAGTAGTAAAACGCATCGCGGCCATCGGTTCAGAAGACTTGTGACTGACATAATTTCTGTAAACATTATTTATTACAACGAAAATAAGTTATAGCAGTGTCTTTCTCGTGAGTTCAGTGTTTTCTCGTATGTCCTAAGTGCGACAATACTTAGAGCGGATAGAAACAGAGTGCGCATTTGTAAGACAATGAGGTCACGCAGAAATTACTACTCACAACGTTATAACACCTGGTTGCTGGTCTTTACATACCAGTCTGTCATATTCAAGTACTCTGAATGCATGTTTTTGCCTATATCCGTGTTTATGTCTGTTAGTACATGATTAATCATCAATGGCCAACATTTCATACAGAAAATGGTCAGCATATGTTGTTCTATCTATGTTTTTGTCTTTTCCATTTAATTCTTATTTATAAAAAAGGCATTAGGGTATTGCAGTTAGTGTATGGTTTTGGGTGGAAAGGGCATTACAGACGTAATTGCGCTTTCCGCCATATTGCTTGTCTTGATGTCATCCAAAGCACATGTGTAAGCGCTCTATTTTGCATACAGGGAGGGGAGGAGAAGCTCATTTGCATTTAAAGAGACACACACAAAAACGGCGTGTTTTCCATTGCAGCCACAGATGGTCATGTTCAACATCTTGTAATGAAAGATATGTGGTGTATTTTGAGCTGAAACTTGAAAGACACATTCTGGGGATCCAACTGACTATTTTACATTGCAGAAAACACCTGGGATTGTGGCCCTTTAAGTAAAGTTTATGTTCCGTGGAGATATTTTGTAAATTTCCAAATGCAAATATATCAAAACTTTATTTTTGCAGGTGGATGGAGCAAAATTGCTAACAAAATGGCCAGAAACACACCTACAAACATCACTCGCTTCTGCCCGCTCTTTGGGAATAACTCACTCAAGTTTGGTATCTATGTAAAGCTTAGACTTTATGCTTTCAGGTTCATCTACTTTCCACAAAGTCATTACAGCGGTAAGCCAATAACCTGCAAGTGGTTTGTCTAGATCTTGCCAATGCCTTTGGATCAGTGACACATAATATGCTGTGGACAGGCTTTGACTTCTTCCAGGTTCCAGAGCAGGTAACAAAGCTGATTAAGTCATACTTTCAGGATCTCCAATTCTGTATTACCACACAGTCCACCACATGGCAACAGCTGGAGGTTGGCATAATGGCATGTTGCACAATTTCACCACTGGCTTTCACAATGGGTGGTTGGAGGAGAGCGTTTGAAAAATGGGTTGCACCTACCTCCAATCACAACAACCAAAGCATGTACAAAGCGGCTGCTGGACAAGCTCCAGAAGAACATTAGTTGGGCACAAAAGGAAATCAAACCCTGGAAATCAAACCCAGCAAATCCCGCAGCATTTCTATTATCAAGGGTCAGTTTACCAACGACAGGTTCTGTTTAAAGGGCGAGCTCATACCAACAGTCATGGACAAGCCCATCAAAAGCCTTGGTGTCATGATCATGTCCTTGTCAGGAGTTTTCTAGTTCTGTGGACAGGGTCGTGACAGTACCATATATTGCTTGTTGTGCTTTGTGTGGAAGCACGTGGCCTTTGTTGTCATTTTGCGGCACGTGCTCTCCTGTCACATGTCTTGGCCCCGCCCCCTTGTTTCCCCGTAATCTTCCCATTAGAGTTTCATTCCCTTTACCTGCCAAGTGTAAACTTCCCGTAATCTTCCACTTAGTGTTTCATTCCCCTCACCTGCACTTTGTAATTTTCTCTTGTTAGTTTTCCCCATTTAAGGCCCTTGTGTTCACTATCCTGTGCCTATTCGTTGTGTAAAGTTTGTGTGGAGTTATTCCCCAGCATCAAGTTACCCTGTTCCTGTCTTGCCCATCTTGTGAAGTGGACTATTTATTCTTGTTGTTCTGATTTCATTGGTTTTGCCCCCTCGTGGGAATTGTTTTGTTTTGAGTGTTTATTATTTGCTGTTTGCCCCCATCGTGGATTTTTGTTTTATTAAAAGTCTGTTGTTTACACCTGTAAACCGTTTTATCATAAGAGCTTTATATGATATGCTGCCCTTACCAACAAATCTGCACGTCTGGTGTGTACAGGATCCAGCCTGCCACCTATGTGCAGCTCCAGCAAACCTTAAACATATTCTTGTGGGTTGTAAGAAGAGCTTGAAACAGGGGAGATACAAATGGCGACACAATGAAGTACTAAAGTGTTTGGCCGCAGATGAGAGACCAAGAGAGTGGCAGCAAATGCCATCCCCCCAAATGCCCAGGCTAACCTGCTAAAAAGGCAACCCTTTATTCGGGAGGGGCAGAAAAAGTGGGCCAAGCCCTTATCCCCAGATTCAGGTCTGCTGAATATAGCCAGGGATTGGGAAATGCAAGTTGACTTAAACCACAGACTTCCTTTCCCCTTAAATCATAGTGACCAATCTGCGGCCGGACATAGTTTTGTGGTCCAGCTCCAGTAGGACAGTCATCATAGTTGTGTTGACTGTGCCTTGGGAAGAGGCCATTAATGAAGCATTGGAAAGAAAGAATCTCCGGTATGCAAACTTGGCAGCGGAGGCAGAAGATCGGGGCTGGACAGCGAAAGTGTTCCCAGTAGAAGTGGGGTGCAGGGCTTTGTTTCCAATTCCACTACAAGGCTGCTTAAGGAAGTGGGGATCAGAGGACAGGCCCAACGGAGGGTGGTTAAAGAACTTGCCAACGCTTTTGAGAGAAGCAGCTGTGGTTGAAACGGAAGAACACAATATGGGCTGCCAAATGACCAGGTAATAAAATAATGCTGTGTGTTGTAATGTTACGCCATACGGAACCCAGGGCACTTAGCATGAATTAACGGTGCCAGTTGGGATAGAACAGCCTTAGCCAACAGGTTGTCATGTATGGTTGCGTTGAGGTTTTGGTATGAGTATGCAAATTAAGTGTTGTTGAGTCTGCAGCCACTAATCTAATGAGCTAATTGACACAGGAAGTGGGGTTTAGAGGACAGGTCCAGGGGATTATGATCAAAATCTGTCCAGTGCTGTGGAACGAAGAAGCCACTGGCTGTGGTTGAGGCTGCCAAATGACAATGTAACAATGCGATGCACACCCAGGTATGATCAACCTGTGGTGGGCCTCCCTTGGCTGAGGGTGTCTTGTGGTAAAGTGCCGAAACACCCAGTGAGGCTGAGGTGCACAACTGACGATGTGTCACATTGTTGGAAACCACACAAATGGCATTATTAGCAGCACCTCACCAAAAGGCATCTTTCACCCAGGATAATGGATGGAATGAAAGTGGGATTGGACATACAACTCATGAGATGTTTCTCTGATAATAGCAAGGAAAGGTAAGTATAAATATGCCATGTATTTCTATAATCATAGATCCCCAAAAACAGAGGTTGCCTGCCTGATGAACCCAGTGAAACCTCGGACCTACTTTACTCTATTCATATTCTTGACTACTCCCCTTTCACACATAAGGCGTGGGAAATGTCATATTGGTCAGTTAAACTGTGCTGAACAGTGAGATTATAACACCTAGTCCTATTAAGCGGGTCTGGAATTAGCCGGCCTGCTACAGTGATTAACTGATTAACGACTGCGATTTTCTCAATATTTAGATTTTTTGCACCATCAGATTCCAGAGTTTAAATATCTGTATATTCCAGAGTTTTAAAAATCAAATATTGTCCTATCCCAGTAGAAAGCTAATTTATTCAGCTTTCAGAAAAAATATTTCGAGAAAGGTTTTGTTGTCCAGTGTCACATATATCAGAATCTAGCTAAAATAAGGTTGGTATACCTAATATCTTACAATATTTGTGCCCTTAGCTATAAAGCTAAAGATTCAATTTGCTCTCTCATTGTTGTGAAACAACTTTAATATTAAAGGGCAGATAACCATGAAACTTTAAACTGTTAAAAATTAATCTTGGTTTTTAGCTACGAAATAATCACGTTTCTTCACTTATATAAAAGGTAGAGCATGAAAGAACCTTTGTTCTCATTCAGTGCTTTTTCCTAAGCAATGTACAGGCAGGTAGCTGTCTTTTATGACTAAGCTTAATCTATCCTTGTATTTCTCTCTCTCTCTCTCTCTCTCTCTCTCTCTCTCACAGTGGGTCGGTTTCCCCATCGAGTGCTCATATCACTGCATTCTCAACGCCATTAATGGAACCTGAATGGCTACTGGCCTGTTATTGGCCACATGGGGATTGTAATAATACAATAATATTTTCTCCATGGGGGATCAAGAGGCTGTAATTTGAGAACTGACAGGTAGTGGCCATCACTAAAGCCTTCGAGGGTTGTTGCTGTGAGTTTTTTTCTGCAATTCTTTTTGACATCATTCCTTTCTGCTGAATTGTACAAAAAAGAATTAGACAAAAGTGTGAAGAATCATTGTTGGTCCTGCGATCAGTGGAATCCGAAGTTTAGCGCATACATCTGTGGATGTGTCTGGAGATCTATTGATTTACTGTAATATTATAAAATGGTGAAACACTACATAATAAAGAAGTATTTTATATTAGGTAAATACTGTAAATATACTGTTAAAATTTAGTATTAGTAAAAGTTAGCGAAGGAAAGAGACTGAGAGAAGAAAGAGAACACACTAGAGAGAAAGAGCTGCAGGACGTTTGCTGTAAACACACAGAATGATTATTTAATGACTTTAGTGCTTATTTACTCAACATACAGTTATGTGTTCATGTTTGATGCCTTGAGGATATTTGACTGCTCATAAAATTCTGGATTTATTAACCATGGAAAGATTACAACTTTAAATAGTAGTTTGATCCTGCAGACTAACCTAAGACGTTGACGAATTGGGCAAACTCATTAATCCTCAGTCATTTATCGGTCACTTCAACTTTTTCTTACTTTAACATTTATTATAAAGAGAAATACACTCATACTGGCAATGAAAATTAGGATAAAAGAGCCCTTTTACAGTAAAAAACCCTGTTCGTTAAATCCAAATTTATGCTGCTTAACAACCATATCAACCCGCACTGATGATATGCATCATTAATGCATAATAAATCCACTTTAACATTCCTGCTGTAAGACCTTTTCTCAACCACTTGCTGTAAATATACCCAACCTTAAATGCACTGCTCATGTTGTGTAACTTTGAATATAGACTGTTTGTACTTCCTAAACATTTTTTTTGTCTTACATGGAACATAAAAAAATTGTAAGTGCATGATTAGTCTGAATTTACTGAAACTGCAGGAACATCTACAAATGTCTCAATCAGACATTGTTTACACTCAAGCGCTTGACTGCTGCTGAAGTCTTCTGTTCACCTCTGCTCAGAATATTTTGAGAGTCTAGTGGGGTGATAAATATTACAAGGCTGTTTTAGAACACGAAGGCCACAGTATTGAAGTATTGAATTTGTGAATCAAATGTGATTTAGGCTCCAGTAATAAATACAAAAATTTTAATCCTTTTTTTTTAAGAAAGTAAAAGAGATTAGATTAACTTTCATTATTTAATATTATTGTGCAGTGTGCATGAGATCTCAGTAGCATTTATATTCACATAGGATTACAGTCAACGACGCAAGTCAAATGATCCAAACACTAAGTTATACATCGAATATGAAATAAAAACTCAGTAAACTTTTGCACTGACTTGAGTGCAGTGCTGTCGGTTTGCGAAAATTTGAACGTTTTATTTGGTAAACATCATTATAGCTTGTGACAAATTACCTCAGCACTATTAGAGCGGAAGTTGCTTAGCCGGCTGAGATTTTAGTAGACGCACATCATCACCCTGTGTGCATATAGTCAATTACAGCTTTTTATTACTAATGGTCATTAAGCGGCTCTTCGTCTAAACACTTTATACACATCTTCTGGTCTCTCAAGTGTAAGGTCATGGAAAAAACTACTGACCCCTATCTATTTGCCTTTTTTTTTTCTTCTTTTTTGCTGACAGAATGTTCTTTCATATAAGTGCTGACTATTGGAATACACGTTACATTGAATTTTCATATAAGCACTCCTTTAGGTAATAGACTGCCATTAGAGATTCCCTAGTGGCCGGTCTAAAATGATTTGCACTGGAAACTGAATGCAGGTTTAAATTACAGCAGATGAAATACAAAAACACTACTGGTGAAGGAATTAACATATGAAAGAAGATTTCAGTAAAACATATTTTTTTCTATAAGGAACATTTCCCCCTTTTAAAACAAGATAAAGCAATGTTTTAGTTTGGTCATTTAAAATGGACGATGCTGTAACACAGTTTTTAATTCCTGGGTTAAGAAACCCTTTTTCAGAGTCGGGTTAGCACTATTATTGTAAGGTTACGGTTCCAAATATTTACAGTTTGAAATAGTGAGTTGTTAGAATGTAACGTCTAGTTGTTAGAAACAGACAGACCATCCTAAATAACCTATGTGCTTTCCATATTAAATATCCATGTTCTTTGTGAAGCTATCAAAACTTTGGCATCTGAAAGAAATGTTGTATAATCACATCATACAGGTGACCTCAGTGTTATTGACTAGATTAATATTCAAAATAGAATCTGCACAACCAAAGTTCAAAACATTAGAACCCTGGGTTATAATACAGGGTAATAATACAGAAATACAGTGTGCAAATTATGAACCCTGTATGACCAGGGTAAAGAATGAACAATGTAAAACATAAAACTAGATAACCTAGGATTACGTTTATCCTAAAAATGGCCCTTGGTTAACAATAGCAATAAGTGAATGCTTTTCTGTGTGCTTCATTGAGACATTCATATGTCTTTATTGAGATGCTTGTGCTTCAGTGCTTGTGCTTCAGTGACAAATGACGACATCACTCTACATGAGAACTGAGCGACATTAGGGCTGCGGCACAAGTGTCACGCTTGATAAACCCGGTGAGAGGTGGTCCTTATAAAGCCATGACACTTTGAAGCCATTACAGATTAAAGAGTGATTGACTGTCACTCATAGACTCATCACATGCTTGCACAGACATCTAATGTGAATTCCTAAGAGGAGAGCTATTAAAATCCTTTAAAGGTACGGAGAAGAATATTTAGGGTTTATATGTGCAACAATCCAACCAAAAATGGCATAATATAAGACTTTTGCCATTCTCTTTGCACACTATATGTACCCCATTCTGAGAAAAACAATTAATATTACTAGGAAAACCTGTAAATAGAAAAACACTGTGAAGCTGATGATTTATGAAATTGCGGTGTAGTAATCTGTTTAATAAACTGAAAACTATTTCTCACAATCCAACCATTTTAGACAATTGCTTTTTCACCTATGGCCTATTTAGGCATTTTATCCATTATTGTCATTATTTTGCAATCAACAAAACGGTCAGTTCTGGTCAACAGAAATGGCATATTTGTTGGATATAAAATAATTGAGGTTTCGCTTCAAATTAGCTTTCCTATAGCTCAGGAACCCAACGCCAAGATTGTGGGTTCGATCCCAGGCATTCCACATAGTCAGATACAAATGTATAATATAATGCAATGTAAGTCGCTTTGGGTAAAAGCGTCTGCCAAATGTGTAAATGCAAATTGAACGGCTGTTTGCCTCTGCAAATAGATGAGAAATTCCTTTCACTTTTTTATCATTGGCAACAACAATTTTCTAATGTGGGGGGAAATCATTTCATCATCGCCACTTTTCTTTCCAGGTAGCGGAACAAATGATGGCGCATACATCATACCACTGAGCCATTTTCTGCCCCCTCTCCTGACTAATTCATTTATTGAGCTTTGTGGATGTTCTGATCATTGCACAACGGTATTCTAAAACCTATGGGCGGATTTAGTTTAAAGCATAATCCCTCTTGTGGGGTGCGTGTTTTGGATGCATATTTAGGAATTTAGTTTTGCAGTCCTGTTTGCTAAAATGTGCATCTACACAATGACGTGCACAAACATTTTAAGGGAAAAAAGGGCACTTCTCATATTTATTTATTTTCTAAACAAAATGTTATATATATTAACACAACTCTAACTTAACAATTTATTTGAATCATCTCACACTCACCCAATTGTTTCATGTTGTTTTATTTTCAACAAATGTCTACAAAATAATCAGTTCAAATAGAGACAATGGTCTTCTTTAGCATTCACCAATTTTTATCACAAGAAGAACAACAAAGGAAACTAAACCAAAGTGCGCATATTTTCTATGCTTCTAGTTTAATATTTTTAGAATAAATGACTGCACAGAGGAGAGGTACATAGGAATGCATTCATCCGCTCGTGTCATTATTTAATCTGTCACTGTTATTAGTGTACTGCTTTTGAACTGTTATAATGCGAAACGTCTCCGAGTGAGAGATGCACTGTGACAATCGGTTTCGTCCGGGGCGTAACATTTCCGCCACACGCTTGAGATATTCAGCCTATTAAAATATTAAAGCTGTTCGCAAACAGAAACACGCACTGGCGTACATACTATGGCATATTCATAAAAAAATCCCCAGAAAAAGGGCACCTTTTCTCAAGGAAGAAAAGGGCAGGGGCTCAAGCCCCCTTTGATGTCTATGTGTGCACGTGCCTGCATCTACACGAACAAATGTCTCGAAGCACCATTTGAAGTCTGTAAAGTAAATGCTCGCTGAACCTATGGGAACCCTTGCATTTATTATTTATGTTTATCTTGAATCCTTTAATTAGTTCAATATATTATATCACTGAAGGAGACTGTTAGCAGTTCTTGCATAAAATGTTTCACAGGGATCTGAAAGGGTATCCAAAGTTCTCCAGGGTGTTCTGCCGGTGTGCCATCTGAGGAAACCCTTGAGAATCTTAAAATTTTAAGGATGCACATGAATGATTTCTCTGTACTAACATTCATCAACACCGCAAAATGATATTCTAACAAATCGTCGACATGTAACAACAAATCCTCATGTGCTCCTGCGTCACAGTTATCCAACATATCCAACCACTGCTGATCTGGCAAGGGTTGAGCTCACTTTATCAACAGCAGATAACTGGTACCATGCAGCACCTCCTCTTGATCTACATTCAAAGTTAATACCTGCTGTGGTGTTCACTCCTTAGAGGCTACTGACTCATGTGAAATTAGATAAAGATATTCTTCAGGAGAGAGAAAACTAATCATTGTGATCGCTGACAGTTTTATTGTCGCGTGCTTGGCTGCACTGCATTATTGGTCCCAAAGGACAGATAATGATAAAAGGCAAATGTGCTCTTCAGCTGTTTCATATCAGGTTTGGTTAGTCAGGTAAGTACCATTTTTTGTAAAATATATACATTCCAACATGGCATTTTGCATTTTTTTCAACCTTTATTTCAAAGGCGTATCCCGTTTTACAATCATCTCTCAGTTAGTGCCATTATTTGGCACTCAGTTATAATGTTGAGTTACTGATTTATCCCAGTACTATTGGGTATATATCATTGTCAACACTTCTCAATTGCCTCGTGTCCATAATCCTTCGACATCATAATCCTTCAACATGTCCATACTTTTTCTAATGCTTGATCTGTACAGCACATTGCACTTGCATTACCAGTTGCAGCGACTGGGATGATTATATGTGATGTTCTGCATATAATGCCTATTAAATACTTTGTCTTCTCAATGCTTCAAATGTGATTAGAATGTCTTTATAAATAGCAAACTTACGTGAGTATATAGCAGCACTTTTAGAAAGGATTAAAGGCAGCCTTGCATCCTAAAGGTGGTTGAGTGTGTTCCCTCGTTTAAAAATTCAGTTTCTTGTAGGTTGACTTTGTTATTCCATCACAAGTCGCTCTTTGTTGCTATTCCCTGAGCTATATTTGAAGTGTAAATGCAAGTGTCCGCACCCAGAGGGAATTATTACAGTGTTTTATTGGATTGTCATTGGAAAGGGATAAGCCAGATAATGAGATAAAAAACCCAAATTGTTGTCCTTCAAGCTATATATTTATTAAATAAGTGATAAGTGTCCTCACTGCATAATTACTGTAGTTTTCAACTGACAGTTCTAAACGTTTGTTGATTGTAAAGACATTATATTTCTCTATTTATAAAATGGCTCAATCATGCTTGCTTTAGGCAGAAAAATTGAAAGGAAAGCATTGTGTTTTGAATACATTTAACTTTTAATTGCTTGATTAAATAATGAAGCATGTAAGCAAATGAGAAAAGGATTTATGAATTAGAAGCAGTCAACCATCAAAACAGAAAACAATGTGCCCAGCCAAGTGCATGGAATCAATTTCAAATGGCTTTCACATCAAAAGTTACAATGGCCTACATCTCAGCAAAAATGATCTATGCATTTGCTTTTACATGGAGATATCGATGAAGTACTTAATGCAGTGTGGATGCAACCCTGGCTGTCATTGTAATTTTATTCCATGTATATATTTAACAAAATTGACTACCTTAAATTCAGAATTTATTATATTTTTCTATACAGTATCTAGAGTGTGTCAAGCGATACCTGGACAGGCCTACATTGGTTGTAATGACAATTAGATGAGGCCACATTCCTCTCTGCACTAGTGTCACCAAATTTGTATTTATTTTATCATTGTCAAGAAGATATTTTCTGTCACAATCATTTAATGTCACACAAATTTTCACCCACTTGTTTTTTAGTAGCTCCACTAGCAGGTCACCATGCTGTCTGTGGAACCAGTACCCTGTTGAACAGATGAATCCAAAACCACTGCCTAATTGACAAAATTTGTTTTTTACAAGAACTTGTGACACACGTTCTAGGGGATAAAGTAGGTTTAGTCAATGCAAATATTCAAGACCTCTCCCTTTAGAAGTGCAGGCGTATATTTGACTATAGATGATTTCCATTTTCTAGATTGAATTTAATGGCTGCTATGTTGCTACACTGTAAATGTGCCATAAAAGAGATTGTGCATATGCAAATAAAAGGGCTGCAGATTTACACTGGCCTCATGAACAACCCTCACGCAATAAGGAGAAAAAAGTGCAGGGGTATTTAACAAATCTACTATGAAAACCAATAATGGTTCTAAAGCAATGAACTGCCAAAATATTGCGTTTTCTGCTAAACACTAATAAAGAGGCAAAATGGTTACTTCAATTTCACATTCTTTATGGCTGTCTAATACATGGCAATAATTCTAAAAAGAGTTATTTGTTTTGTTCCCATTCAAAACCTCCCATACTCAAAAATCCTCTTTTTTATTCAACAGGCCTAAAATTCGAACACGAAACACAGACTGGGAAAATCCAAAACAAAGTAGATTGCCTAAGTTGGACACAGTGCAGAAGGATATGGTGATGTATCTACTGGGATCCACTACTTCATAAAGGCTAAATATGTAGAGAAACGCAGCGATTAAAGACCAAAGGCTGCTGGGGAGGAAGACGGCAGCCTGGATCATGCCTATGACCGTAACTCTCATCTGGCTCTTCTGTTGGGAATGGGAAAAAGATTCATTCTGTCCCATTTGCTTCAAATGTCCACGCAGATACAAAAAGGTTTTGCCCCAAGAGATGGACAGTGTGATGAGTGGACAGGTGCAATATAAGACAAACAACATATTTGACAACTTAAATATAGTAAGTTCTTGATCTGCAGTCAGTGTCGTGTTGTGATTTGCAGTTGAATTGATCGTCGTTGATGCACTCCGCATGAATGTTATTGTTCCCATTGAAAGAGACATTAAAAGAAGTACCTGAGTTGAAATGAAGCCAATATATATTATTATGTTAACGTTCCGTTTAATCCATACGAAGATGTCACTCTTGTGCGGAACGATCGAAATGTTGTAGAAAATGCTGATCCAAGCGTTACACGAAAAGTTGCTGGTAAATGCTTGATAAATCACAACTCTGCTTACTGTATGAAGCCAACTGGGTGGCTTAACAAAAACAGTTATTATCACCACTGCAGTGATAAATTGTAGAACGGCTGAATTGCACAGCACAGTGATTAACAAGAAGCGCATGGGATAGCGCACCGTCACTCCTTCAGCCGGTTGTATGAGCCAAACCAAGAAGAAAATGTTGACAACAATGGCAGCAAAGCAGAACGGGCCACAAGTTGCGACAAAAAGCCATGGTTCCATCGTGATTGCTGCCTTTTATGTTGGACCTACACCGTCTGCTGAGTCTTGCAAATGTTCTGCTTATCCTGATACATCCAGGGCTATATTATTCCCGTGATTGAAATGGTCCTTGATAGCCAACCATACTATAAACTGTTCCTCATTTGAAAATCGCTTTGGATATAAGTGTCTGCAAAATGGCTAAATGTAAATGTAAACAAATCACACCCACAGCAAAGTCCCTGGCGTAAAAATGTACACCCTGGTGTATATTTGAGTCCATACCTACGGGTGTTCAAATGTACACTGAAGGAGAGTCTTTCTGGTGTGAAATGTTACTTTATTCATGCAGTTAAATAATCAATTGAGTTCACATTACAAGTGATGATTGATGATTAATGATGAACACCTGCTGTTAACAAACACAATCACTGAAGAAATATCAACAATAAGAATTCACCCTGATAGTGTTTAGTGTTTCCTTTAGTTGGGCTCTTGATCCTTATTTTCCAGTATATCAAGTTTTTCTCCAGGTGTAATATTGTGCTTTATTGGTGTCTTTATTGCAGCAAAAGCAAAGTAAAAAGAGGCTGAGTGATGTGTCGGTGTATGATAAAGAACCTTAACATCATACTTAAGTTTTGATGATCTTAAATTTGTCTTTTGACTCTGTGTAGCGGTACTCAATTATTTTTTAAAAGGGACAAAAGTGCTCAATCATTTAAACACACAGACTTCAAGAAGCTGTGAATAAATCTCAATGATGGTGACAATCAATAACAAAATAACTTTAGGTAGCAATGGATTCTGGGTAACATCGTGGTACAAAACTCCTCTATGACTCCCAGCATGCATTGCAGTTGATCTGTTCATCTTAATAAATTCTGTTGCTTGTCACCATCATTGAGGTTTGTATGAAGAGTGTTGATGTCTAGATGTATCTCAGTAACAGTGTTATTTTTTTCTCCAGAATGATTTAAGTAATATTTCTACTACAGCTGAATTATTTATGTTTTAATATAAAGCATTTTGCATTATTAGCGTTAAGACTGACTACACAGAAGTTCCAGATATGTTCCACAATCAACCAGATATATTTTTAGCCTTATATATACCGTTAGCTAAATTTGATTTATAACAACTTACAAGTGTTAGTAAGACAACAACACTGAAAGAATTAACATCAATATATATCCAAGGCTAACTAAATTAACTGAGGAGATTAACTAAAGGAATCACTGTTCCCCATAATGGTTTCCTCACAATCTACTGTTCTTTTACATATTTTTTTTCAGTGATTGTATTTGTTAACAGCAGGTGTTCATCATTAATGATCAATCGTCACTCATTCATTTTCTGCACGAATAAATTAACATTTCACACCAGAAAGACTCTGCTTCAGTGTACATTTGTACAACCGTAGGTATGGACTCATATATACACCAGGGTGTACATTTTTACACCAGGGACTTTGCTGTGCCCATTCTCACATGGATTTAAAAAGCATGATGCACAACCATTTTTTTTGAAGTATCATTATGCTCCACAAAAACCAAGAGCACATCTGATGTGTAATATGTTAATATATAAACACATGATTTTATGATTCCTTGATGTTAAGTGTTTTAAATTGTCTTAAGCAGTGTTTAATCTGTTCTGTTCTTACTATCACATGATCTTACAATAGAGTACAAACTAGATCAATTCCAGAGACTAGATGGTAGGATTTTCTGACTTTTAACAACTACACAGCAACACACAGAAAGAGCTCTAGGAAGCCACGAGGAAGATAATATCTCAGGTCAAACTCAGATCGATTTAGTTACTTGTGGTCTTAACCTTTTGAGGTGATTTGAATGAATTTTCATGAATATGAATGTCTGACTTTGAACAGTCAGATTAGATTTGATGTACTTTATGTCCCCCAGTCATTTCTGAATGAATCTCCTACTTTTCTACACACAAATAATAACAAGCGCACCCTCTCTATTTTTCGCTACACAATACTTAAATGTATTGCGATTCCTGGTTCACAGGGACTTTAATACTGCAATTAATTCTGTAACTGTACAGTGAAATCAGAAATCGGTTGAAAAATATACCCAAAACCTTAATAGGGTTTGATGCAAATTGTAGCCAACTGAGTCAATGAAGTTTGATACTTTCACAAAAATCTGGCACATCGATAAAAAAGTGTCTTTTTTATTAAACATGTATTTACAATATATCTGTACATTTACATTCATACAAAACAGCCCCTAAAATAATTCATATCAATAGAGGTACAAAATACTTTAAGAGATAAATATTACAAAGGACACTTCAGTTTCCAAAGAGAAAGCGAAAGATCTGTCAGTCCAGTCCTAGAAGAGACAACTACCCCTGTGTCAGTTGGGAGATAGAGTGAAGTATTATTTAAAACAAAAATCCCCCAAAAACTTTACCTTGGTGTATTTGCATGGTTGTGTTAATTTTGATTAGAATCAAATATGAAAGACTTTCATAGATGGGGTTTGGTTTTAACAACCACAAAAAAAAGTGAGGATCAGAATGAATACTGATTTTTGTATTGGCAAAAACTTGAGTGCTAACTGCTACAGTTATAATATACTTCAGAACTGTCTGTGCAGATTTTCACTTATCCAGGTCATAACAAATTGTCAAATAAAGTTATTCTTGTCAACTGTACATGCTTCTTTGTTGAAGGTGTTCATCTTCTAAGATGTTGAAAAGTGATGGTGGAGAGTCGGTGACAGATTTGTTTACACCTGGTATCATTTTGTGTAACGGATGGTCAGGTAAGACAGATCTGTGATAATGTCTCTCAAATGTTTGATGTGACAACCTTTAATTACATTTTATGACATTTTTTTGTCATTTTATAACGAGGTGTCGCCTTGGAATTAGAAGGTTCTATTTGCATTCTGAGCAGTTTTAAGACAAGATCTTCAAAGAAACGTACAGAATAAAATGTGAATAATGCTGCGTTTAGATTATAAGCGACTTTGTTGGCGGGTTTGTTGACAAGGGTTGGCGGTTAGGTGTTAGGTTGCCTGAGTGACGACATCCAATGATCACGTAAGCTTTACCTTCTTCCCTTGGCTGTCGCTCCTGAAAGTCGCTCTTCATTTGCATGAATTTAAAGATTTCTCAACTTTGTCGCGCCGCAAGACACGGCCCATCCGGTCGCCATGCTACTGCTCTGTCACCGGACGTCGCCAGCTCTCCATTGCAATGAATGGAATCATGTCGCTTGTAATGTGAACGAGGGGTAAATTGTCACAGAATACGAATATGTGAATAACATCTCATATAGAACCTTATAATCCCAAGGCGACGAATGTGTGAAGTATTACTATATTTAATCTCATCACATGATGTTTCAAGTGCAAGTTGTTTTCCTAATTTGTTGTTTGCAGTGGATGACTGATGGGCGAGTGGCATATCTGCCAGTTTTGTCATGATTCTAATCCGACTGTAATTCACTCTATAACCAGCGCAAGTACTAGAGAAACACATTCAGTTAGCTAGAATAATTTAACTCTTTATACCGAAATATGTGTTTGACTTTTTATGAATTACTTTTACAGCTTGCATGCTGACTTTGAGACGCAAATGGTTACATTTATTAATAAATAATCTTTGTTTGGGACAAAACACTAAATATTTGTTTTTAGATTTAAAGAACAATTCAAGATTTGTTCACCATGGCAGATATTTCACATTATAACACATATGGGTATTGTTACATCATGTTCAACAACAATATTTCTGCACATTTGGCATCTTTACTAAATGAATTAAGCTTCTGTAAGCAGCTTCTTCATAAAAATTTAAGAATTATTTGTATTGTGGAAGTCTTATATTTTAAATGGTCAGTCAAGTTTACTGTATAGTTTACATTGAGTAATGCAGAATAATGATCTAGTGTTCCAAAAATGGGTTTGGAAACCTGCCTGCAACAATTTTGTAACCTTATGCGTTTCTGGCAAACTAGAAAGGTTCACATGCTTGAAATACATGTTGTTGCAGGATGACAGATCTCAATCCAGGAGTTAACATGAATTAACATGCACTAAAGCCCATTGGGCCTGTTCCCTTCGTTCCAGCATCTACCCAGAGGACATATTATTAATTTGAATAAAAACACCTTCTAACACACCACTCACAGCCCAGAAATGACCTAACGTTAGTTATTCCAACACTTGTGGGAAAGCACTGTGAAAACTACAGACTACAGTACTACTTACATTGATCAGAGGATTCCAACGACCCCAAAGCGAGGAAACCTCCAACTTACAGTATGAACCATTCTGGATATAAAAGGGCCTCACGACAAGTTTGCTGAAGGAGATACAGGAGGAACTGACTTTCGAACTGGAAACTGGAACGATTTTTACTGCCAGTGTCTGTCAGATGTAATATTCCTGCATGCTGTCTCTTATAGGGTTGTGGAGGTGAAACTCTGCCCTGTAAGCGGCTTCAAGGCTACGTTGGTGCTCCTTCTCCTGGAGGCGTGCAGCTCTTTGAGCTTGTCGGTGCTGGTATAGGAATCGTGTCATCACTGCCAGCACACAGAAGGTACTGAAGACCGCAGCCGTAACCACACCTGTGAATAAGAAAGGGTTTCAGATTATGGGTATTATTTAAAGGTACAGTTCGCACAAAATAAAAATTCTGCAAACATTTATACTACTGTTGGAAACCCATATTACTCTAAATTTTCTGCAGAACACAAAAAATGAACTCCTGAAGGTATCCATATCACTCATGTGATGTATTTTTAAAGGGACAGTTCACCCAAAAATGAAACTTCTGTCATCATTTACTCACCCTCGAGTTGTTCCAAATCTGTACAAATTTCTTTGTTCTGGTGAACACAGAGAAATATATTTGGACGAATGTTTGTAACCAAACTCTAAATATCTTCTTATGTGTAACAGATCAAGTAAATTAATAAAGCAATTGTTCCTACTATGGAAGAGGTCAATGGTGGCCAAGAACTGTTTGGTTAAAGCATTCTTCCAAATATATTTCTCTGTGTTCATCAGAACAAAGAAATGTATAGAGATTTGGAACAACTTGAGGGCGATCAAATGAACGTTTCCTTTAAGTCTTCTGAGGTAATAAAATGGCTTGGTCTCTTCCTCTAATAAAGCTATGACTCATATGAACCACATTTGTTTGCAACATATATTTGGGCCACTTTGGCATTGCGATCGCTTCAATATACAAAATCTGGTTTATATTTTGGAGCCCTAGTCCTTTTTTTTTATGTGGGATACTCTTAAAAAACGCTTTTGTGTCCTCATAACAAATCTTATGGGTCTGAAACAACATAAGGTGGGATAAATAATGACACAGTTTGTAGTTTTGAGTGAACTATTCCTCTAACGCTCATATTTATTCTCCAAATCTCCTTTTCCATCCTCTCCCAGTTAATCCTCTTTGGCGAGGACTTCATGACCCTTTCCGAAAGTAAAGTGGCCATCATCCACAATTCAGTCTCCAACACCCACGCCCGGTCACATCTCCCACTCTGCTGCTAACCTTGTTTGAGAATAAACCTGCAAACACTCGCCAAAAACCGCTGAGTGCAGTTTTTGTGAGAAAACTCTTCAGATCATCTCTCTTTCTTTACTGTCAATACGTATACTGTACTACTCTTCAAGCATTGTGATTTTCAATCTGGCAGAGCTGTGATCTTGATCTGTTGGTTTACATTTCTGTCTGGATAATAGGTCAAATCAGCTGGAAATGTTCACCATTACTGCACTCTTACCCATCAGGCACCATTTCCACTTGACTGCCCCAAGCAACATACATCCCATCACATGGCTTCTGTTATCACCATGATAAAGTCTGTCAACACTACATTTAATGTCCTCTTTCTACATCTGCACTTTTTGGACATCTGGATGTCCAGCCATCACCTCAAGCTCAGTCTTGACAAGATGAAACTCATCTTCATGCCATCCAGAACCTCACCCTCATCAAATCTCCACACAGTAGATGCCTCCAGCTGTGTGTTATCTTAAAAGAGCAGTTTTCCTTTGTGGATCACATCACAACAACCACCAGGTCATGTTGTTTAATGGGCCTTGATATAATGGAAAACACATTTCTGTGTCAACTGCTTGCACAGGCTCTAGTCATTTCACTGCCAATGACTCTGGCAGATACTTTTATTCAAAGTGACTTGGTGCATTCAAAGTCCTACACAATCATGTCGCGTTCCTTTGGGAATCAGACCCATCTAATTGTCCATCTCTAGCTCTAATGGACAATTAGAGCTAGAGAAACCCTTTCTATAAAGCGTAAATGCAGCTTTTTTTTAGATTACTACTGTAGATGAAACCCTAAAGATTCCTGTATAGAAATTAGGAGCAATGAGTTCAGTCTAACATAACTTCCTACAAATCCCCTTCTTCCTCTAATGGAAAATGTATGCCGTCAACTAACTGTGAAAAATTTCTTCTGACAGTTCCAATGGAGATTTTATTGCCATAAGTAACAGCACACAACAAATTACAGATACAACAGCGTAGTACATTTCTGAAATAGAGAGAGCAAAGAGAAAAGATGAACATAAACAATATGTGTGATAGGGAGAGCTCATTTCATACTTCACTGACTGTTACAAATGAAACACTGAAGCAGGATGAGATGGTAGAACAAACCTCCAATTATAGCTGAATCAGGCTGGCCGTCGTCTCCGTGACGTTCATTATCTTTGCCCACCTCTTTGCCATGATCTACGGATGCATCACACAAAAAGACATCACTGATGTTCTGTTTGTTGTACATTTTAAAGAGTTACAGGATTAGGGGTCCATTCACATTTCGTGTCTTCTGTGCGTGCAAATTCGTTATTTTAAATGTAGACATGCAGCAACCATGCTCAAATAGGGGAGCAATGCGGTCCTGATTGATACTTTTCTTTATCAATCAGTGACGCAGGTGCACCAGAAGTCATGTGACAAGAACAAACCAATCAAGTTCACCTTTTGTGGACAAATATAGAAAAGTTCTGTGAAGACGAAGACACAGATGATCATAGCATAAATATATCTAGAAGCAGTTATTGCAAGGTATTCTCAGCGCATTTAATCCATCTATCCTTTGTTAATACCTCCTCGTCATAACGGCAAGCGTAGCCCATGGTTGCTTAGCCACGGCAGACACCAGGATAGCATGAGCTCCCACACGCTTTGGAAAAAAGGAGAAAGCGACGCGGCACAAATTTCTGTGAGGTTTTAGAAATGAAATGTGAACGGCTTCTTAAGGTTTTTGCACATACAGTCGAATAATCAGACACATCCAGCAAAAAATTGCCTGATTAAGAAACGAAAATATAAAAAAAACCTTGGCCTAATATAATATAAGTTGCCTATATTAATAAAACGAGCTAGTAGCCTAATCACGGCACACAGTGTGTAAAACATAAATAAATGAAGAAAACAAATATGAAAAGAAAAACGTTTATGTTGTTAGTGATTTATTTCTATAAAAATTCAAAATGATGGTGGGGTTCGCTGTCGTGGTGCACAAGTGATGTAATCGGTAGGCAGGTGGACACCAAGTATCACCGCGGACACCGACTATAGCAACAAGCCTACTAGGTAGGCAGTGCTCACTCTTTCTGCCTGCATTTTCTTGCATACCTGTCAACACTCCCGTTTTTTTCACCCATTTGCCGCCATCCGTCCGTTTAGTTATTTCTCCTGTGAAACTCCATTATTTCAATTTCTCCCGTGAACGCAATCGCGAATGGATCGACAAAGACTGCAATCATTCCAGGGAACACCGAAACTTGAAACCCCGTGGATCTCCCGGAATTTTGTGGTCTTCTTGCATTTGGCACCGTGGCTAGAAAATCAGCACATACTATCCTGTTATCAAGCTGTTCCGCAATCATCTGCCACTTAGTAAACCGCACTGTACTTATCATACAGTAGGCTACTTGCTGCTGCGAAGTGGATGCCATTCTGGATTTTGTCTCTCGCTTATACGGTGTGTCTGAATTGTCAAAACACCTCTCAAAATCCTGGCTACGGATATGAAAAACGCAAAAAATCGAACCCGGTCCGAATGTTTTCATGACGGACGAAAATATCTGAGACAGTGTGTAAATGTGATTGACACAACGTGAGGTCATATTTATTTTTTAACGTGCAAAAATTCTGGACGCAAATTTCGGACTGTATGTGCAAAGACCTTTACTCTGATACTGACGTTTTGTTTAATACAGGCACATTGAATTTTGACTAAATTTTGACTGAATTTTGACTAAACTAAATTGTGGCATATACAACAATGGTAACAATAGAACATGATTTTTGCATTCACCTTATAAATGTCCAACCTTAATTAAATTATTCATTTTGTGACCATATGAGGAAGTTACATTTATGCATTCAAGCTACTTTTGTAACTAGTGTAAATGTAAATTATGGTATGAATTTGCACTGTGGTTTCGCAGCACCTTTTCATTGTGGTGATGAACATTTGCCTAACAGACTAATCTTATTTACATAAAAACAGCATGTGTGTTATACATATTTCAGCAAGCACAGGCACGTCTGTAAAATGTCTGCTAAAGATCTGGAGATCTGGAAAACATCTGCTGTGTAAAAACATCTGCACAACATCTTAAAAAAGAGCAGTTCCCTTTCTGTCGGTCTCTCGACGTTGTGTCGAAGACGACAGATGGGGTTCGCCCTTGAGAACCAATCAACTCTGACTACTATAGAAAAGGCCAATGAAATTTGGCGAATGAAATTTGCATGCCGGGCTCCGCCCCCGGATGTCCGGTATAAAAGGAAGCCGGGCGTGCAGCATTCACTCACCTTTTGTTCTTCAGAGCCCTCGCTCATGACTACGAACAAAAAGAATTCAACAAATTCTTCTTCTACTTCGCCGGATCTACGACGCAGAGCAGCGGATCGTCCCTTCCTGCAGCGACTTTCTCCTGGGCGTCTCGGCGGTTCCGGAGGTGATAGAGATTATTTCTAAAAGGTCCTTTTCAGGACTGAGCAATTTCCAGCGTGGCACGTCCCGCTGTTCTCTTGGGTGCGGCACCCTCATCGAGGAGGGGGGATGGACACGATCGCTGCATTAGGTGTCTGGGCGTCCAGCATACTGAAGCAGCGTTCGTTGACACATCTGCCCGCACTGCGGGCGGATTGTCACTCAGAAGTTGCGGTCACGGGTGGCTGTCTTCCTACGGGAATCATTTCGTCTGCTACCCGGGCTGTGACATCTGTGGCTACGGCCCCGATGACCACCCACGTAGCAGCGTTAGTGATATGGGGAACTCTGCGAACGTAAACCCGCCAGCCAAGTGCTCACGGGCCGATCGCACCCCGATTCGCTCTTCTGAACGTTCCCCAACCGGCGGTGGCATACCGTTCGGATCCTCAGGCACGCACTCGGAAACGATGTGTGACGTAGATGAGATGTCGTTCGCAGCATCGGAGGGAGACTGGCATCCGACTCTGACGAATCCGAGCTCCCCCCCCAGGGGGGTCGAGCTCAGGAGGAAGCAGAAGTGATGTCAGCCATGCTAATCCGGGGATACGTGGTTCCTGGGGGCGGAGCGCGGTGCAAACCGCGCCCACACCGGGTGCCATTTGTTTCCCGGAGGTGCATGAGGAGCTGTGTAAGACTAGGAGCGCTCCACGGACCGTTCCGGTCGAAACAGCTCCGGCTCCCTCACTTCCCTCGAGGGTGGGGCAGCCAAAGGCTACGTCGAGATCCCCCGGGTGGTACGTGCGGCTGCGGTGCCGCAGACGGCTGCCGCCTGGGGAGAATCGGCCACGCCTACCGTCCAACGCGTGTAGGACTTCGACATCTATGGTGCCGAAGCCTTGCGCTGCCGCGGACCGGGCTGCCTCCTCTCTCTACGCCATGGCCATCCTGCAGGTCCGCCAGGCCAGGGCGTTGAGAGAGCTCCACGAGGATAAGGCCGACCCAGGTATAATGCAGGTTTTCTGTGCCGCCACTGACAGTGCTCTACGGAGCGACTGAGGTGGCGGCACGGGACCTGGGTCGGACGATGTCCACGGAAGTGGTCCAGGAGAGTCACCCCCGGTTGAACCTTGCGCAGATGAGTGACACCGAGAAAGTCCGCTTTCTTGTTACACCCGTCTCGCAGGGTGGGCTGTTGGTACACCGTCAAGGACTGCGCTCAGCAGTTTTTGACGGTGAAGAAGCAGACAGTGGCGATTAGCCACATTTTTACCACGCTGCGACTCGGCCGCCCTCGAGCCTCCGAGATCTCACGTCATGTCTGTTTCCCGGCAGCCCAGGACCCCTTCCACATCGGCTCCGGTTACTGTGCCCCCGTTGGTGGCACCCCGGAAGTCGAGGTCGAGGGGGAAACCTCGCCCCGTCAGCTCACTTCTTACGAGAAGTGACACTGACGGGAAGACCCCAGGGGGAGCAACATCGGGCCCGACCTTCACAGCTACGGCTCTGATCAGTCGGTACGGGACAGCTGCTGCCTCGTCACCAAGCCGGGCCCTTCTCAGGGCCTGGCGCCCTTACTCACAAAGAGTTTTCTGTTTCCCCTGGGAGTTCATTCCTGCCGATCGCACACTCCACTGGACTGTGCCCGGCAAACCCGACCCCACGCCCTGGCGAGGCGTAGGGTCGTACACACACGACAGCTACTACCACTCTCAATGACAGTGCGTGCAGCTGTCCCGCCAGGCAGGTAAGTAGGCAGAGCCAACCTTCCCTCCGGGGCCCCCTCCCCGCGACAGGGTTAGCTCCGCCAGCCATCGAACCACCCTCCGTGGGAATGGTGAAGCAGACCGTCCCCTTGGTCCCCCTGTCACAGTCCCTGGGAGCTCGAGAGCTGCCCACACTGTCTCGGTGGCTAAGGCAGACGGTCCGTCTTGGTTACTCGATCCAGTTCGCCAGAGACTCTCCCAAGTTTTGGGGCATCATCTCTCCCTCTGTCTGAGGCTAGGGACGCCTACATACTTCGGGTAGAGGTCACCACCCTTCTGCAAACAGGCATCGAGTTCGC
This sequence comes from Triplophysa siluroides, assembly GCA_006030095.1. Taxonomy (NCBI): domain Eukaryota; kingdom Metazoa; phylum Chordata; class Actinopteri; order Cypriniformes; family Nemacheilidae; genus Triplophysa; species Triplophysa siluroides. The sequence continues at coordinate 711,555 of VCII01000724.1, forward strand.
CCCTCAAACCAAGATGTTCGGTGGGTTACAACCCGCACTTCATCATTCCCAAGAAAGACGGCGGGTTGCGCCCCGGAGGTCTGCGTACCCTGAACTAAGCACCTTCACAAGCTGCTGCGCAGGATGCTCACGCAGAGGCGCGTCCGGACACCCATCAGGTGTCAGGATCGGTTCGTGGCAATCGATCTGAAATTCCTTTCGGTCTGTCCCTGTCTCCACGGTCTTCATGAAGATCGTGGAAGCCGCCCTTTCTCCCTGAGGGGAGGAAGGTGTGCGGGTACTTACTAACTATCTCAACGACTGGCCTGTCACACTCGTGAGATCTGTTATGTATACAAGGGGCCTGGTGCTCCGGCACCCAGATCGATTGGGAATCCAGGTCAACCGAGGAAAGGACAGGCTCTCCCCAGGGCAGAGCATCCTCTTTCTCGGTAGGGAACTCAACTCTGTCACCATGTCGGCGCTACTGTCCGCAGTACGCGCCCAGCCGGTGTTGAACTGCTGCCTGGAACATTTCAGGCAGACAGCGGTCCCCCTGAAACGATTCAGAGGCTCCTGGGCATGGCGTCCTCGTCGGGTGAGACCCCTCGGGTTGATGCACATGAGACCGCTCCAACACTGGCTTCAGAGTCGAGTTCCGAGGAGAGCGTGGCACACCGGCAGCAGGCGCATGGTGATGACGCCCTGCGGCCGACGCACCAAAACCCCTGGTCTTCCATGACTTTTTCTACGGACTAAGGTCCCTCAGGGCAGGTTATGAGGCAGTCGTGGTGACGACGGACGCCTCCCTGCAGGGGTGCGGTGCAGTGTGTAACGGGCACGCAGGCGGGGCATTGGGCGAACCCCCACCTGCGCTGGCATATCAATTGCCAGGAGTTGTGGGCAGTGCTACTTGCACTGAGCAGGCTGCGGCCTCTCGTGCGGGACAAGCACGTGCTGAGGACGGCACTACAGCTGTAGCGTACATCAGATCTTAGGGTGGCGTTCGCTCACAGCAGCTAACACAACTTGCTCGACGCCTCCTCCGGTGGAGTCAACAGGTGATCCGTTCCCTGTGGGCCACACTCACCTCGGGCAAACTGAACTAGACAGCCGACGCTCTCTTGTCAGTTTATGCCTCGTAGAGAGTGGCGACTCCACCCCCGCGTAGGCCGCTTGGTACTCCCTGTCCGAGGCTCTCGATATCCTTGCGCACAGCTGACCGCGGGACGGGCGGAAGCACACCTTCCCCCCCCCAGGAGCCTCCTTGCACAGACACTGTGCAAGGCCAGGGTAGAGGAGCACCAAGTGTTATTGGTTACACCGCTCTGGTCTAACCGCACTTGGCGTCAGAGCTGATGCTCTGGACAGCGACTCCCCCTGACCCATTCCCCTGACAGAGGACCTGCTCTCTCAGGGGAAGGACACGTTCCGGCATCCCAGATCAGACCTCTGGAACACCATGTCTGGTCTCTAGACGGGACGAGAAGTTCCTGAGTTGGCTACTCCCCCTCTATGGCGGAGACCATCACCCAGGCTAGGGCCCCATCTACTGGGCGGTTACACGCCTCTAGACGGCGCCGCTTCTTGTCCTGGTGTCTCTCTCAACGAGAAAGACCCACTGAGGTGCTCGATCAGGATTGTGTTGGTTTTTCTTACGAGACTGGAGACTAACATCTCCCCTCCACACTGAGTGTATGTAGTCGCTGTCGCCACTCATCACAACTCAGTTGATGGAGAGTTTCTAGGATGACACGACCTGGTCACCAGGTTGCTAAGGGGCGCGAGAGGGCGGCTCCCGCCTCATCTCCGCTCCATACCCCCTTGGGACCCTAAGGTCCTCGGGGGGGCCTCTGGGCCCCCCAAGAGCCCCTCGGGTTCCGATCTTCCTCACCCGAGTAAGACGGCCATCCTGATGGCGCTCGCTTTCTTCAAGAGGGTAGGGCACCTCCGAGCATCCTCCGTGTCCCCGGATTGCCTTGAATTCGGCCCTGGTAGCTCTCACGTTATCTTGAGACCCAGGCCCGGATGCGTGCCCAAAAAGTTCCCACTACTCCCTTACGGGGCGAAGTGGTGAACTTGCAGGCGCTCCCCATTGGGGAGGAAGACCCAACCCCATCCGTGTTGTGTCCTGGACCGCACGCAGGGCCTCAGTAGCTCTGACCAGCTCCTTGTCTGTATTGGAGGACAGCAGAGGGGAAGGCTGTCTCCAAGCAGAGGTTGGCGCACTGAGTCGTGGATGCCGTTACGAACGACATTCCAATCTCAGAATCTCCATGCCCACTGAGGGGGGTATAGCCACCTCCTGGGCACTGGCAGAAGCGCCTCTCTAGCAGACATCTGTAGAGCTGCGGGTTGGGCTACGCCCATACACCTTCGCAGGGGTTAAACAACCCTAGCGTAAACCCGGTGTCAGCCCACGTCCTGCGTGGCAATATGTAGGACTGGCATCCGGCGGGGCGTATGCCTGCGAAAGCATCACCCCACCCTCTAGGAGGCTGGGTCAGTGTGCTATCTACCTCTCTCCTTACCCTACTCTGGCTAAGGACAGGTACCCTATCCGCTTCCCTTCTTACCCAACCACTTGGTTAAGAATAGGCATTCTATCCATCACTAAGCAAGCACCACCTGGGGGTTGGCTGGGCAGAGCAGCCTTCCCCCTTAGGCCGGGATAACATGTGAGCCATCCCCTGGCTCTAACCGGACCTAGTGCTACCGGACGCCTGTAACACCCCCCCCCGTGGGCTGTTCCGTCTGATGTATCCTCATGATATGGTTCCCACTCCTGGTAACCCATGAGCTTCCCCAGGTGGACCTCCACCTCGCGGTTAACTACTTAGCCCGCACGTTCCATGCATTCTCCTCCTAGGACGAGACCATACCTTATCCACCGTATTCCTCCCACGGGTAGGAGGTGGCCTCTGCAGCGCATCCCTAATTAAGGAAGTTGCGCTTACCCGGTGTAAACCCGAGCCGGACGGCCTCTCGCCAGTAGAGAGCTAAGGCCTCCGTCCGTGAAAGGTTACCGGTCAGGGCTGTTCCCATCTTTCTCCAAGAAAGCTCTGGAACCCCCCGACCACCACACTGGAAGGTTACAGTTTCGCGAAAGCATCGAGCTGACACGCCCAGGCCTGTTACCGTCGCTTCGCTAGAGATTGTGACGCGATACAGCGTTGTGGCGTTTTCCAATGGGAACCCCATCTGTCGTCTACGACACAACGTCGAGAGACCGACAGAAAGGGAACGTCTCGGTTACGTATGTAACCTCGGTTCCCTGATGGAGGGAACGAGACGTTGTGTCCCTCATGCCACTAACACGTATCGTATTCTGCTGCAGTCGTGAGAGGCTCTCAGGCTCTTCAGAACAAAAGGTGAGTGAATGCTGCACGCCGGCTTCCTTTTATACCGGACATCCGGGGGCGGAGCCCGGCATGCAAATTTCATTCGCCAAATTTCATTGGCCTTTTCTATAGTAGTCAGAGTTGATTGGTTCTCAAGGGCGAACCCCATCTGTCGTCTTCGACACAACGTCTCGTTCCCTCCATCAGGGAACCGAGGTTACATACGTAACCGAGACGTTTTACATCCACTTTAAATCTTAAACATCTTACAAACGTCTTCTAGATGTCTATATGACATCTGACAGCAGACGACTCCGAGAGATATTGCAGATGAACAAACTATGTATCGCAGATGTCTTGCCGATATGAATGCAGTGTCAAATAGACGTCTGCCAGATGTAGCTATCAGGTTATATGCTTATTAAGGAAAAATAAAGTCTGAGGTATAAAAAATAATCATTCTTTTTTCAAATCATTGTGTAAGTACTTACCTAAACGAGACACAGAAGTGGAAAGGTCAGCTAATGCTCCACAATTCGACTCGAGCAGACGTCCTCGTATGCTAACCAATGAGCTACCTCGGTTCAATAACGCTGCCTTAAGTGGAGCAACTTGGTTGTACTGGACAGATGAGAAGCAGCCAATGAAACCTTTACTTCCAGCATGAGTTACCTCATCATCCATGACATCACTTCCTGTTTAGAAAAATGAAAAAAGAATATAATGAACATATTTCAGACATTGTTTGTTGAATATCAAACATATGTATGGTCATAAATTACATAATTACAGAGGGACAAGAATCCACGAAGCTACACTTTTTCCAAATCCCTGGATAATTTACCCACAGGCGCTCATTCATGGTTAATATAGCGCCTTCATGTTTGCCAGACACCTTGAGCCACTGAATAAAAGATAAAAGGCTTCGAACTGCAAACAGCCTTCATTGTTGAATCACCCTTGGCTAATGTCAGAAAAGGGGAATTTTAAAACCCGTCAACTATCACAAGAGGCAATGAAAAGTCACGGGATTGTTTAGTGAGAGGACTTCAGGTAAGGCTGATGCACGAAAACATTTGATGTTTAACTGGGTTTGATTTTAGTGTGTAACCATCATAAACAGCATATCAAAAAATAACAAAAATGCTTTTAATGTTTTTTTCCCAACAGATTAATCAGTTTCTTATTAAATAACATCAATTCATTACCTGTCACTTTTCCCAGGGTCAGTGACTTCATAGAGTTAAAGGCTGCCTCATATGAAAGGACATACTTCTTATTTTCACGGTCAACCTGAGCAAATAATGAGTATATGAACAAAAATCAATCAAGCAATTCCCCATATTGAAATGTTACAAAATATAATTATTAATTTACTATAAGCTTTAGCTTAAGTGACAGATAGTTAAAACATCACATCGTAGTGCTTTCATATTTTTTTACCGGGAAATACAAATTCAATTCCAGTCTTTTTTCCTACATGTATTAATTTGCAACTATAGTGTGTTTCACATATGCAATGAAATATCACACCTGAACAAACACATCCTTTCCCTCCCGCTGGATATGAACTCTGTGTAGTCGTCCATCTGCCAGGCTGCTCCGAATGGGGCTGAAGACATCTGGGCTCAACTCTTTATGCAGTCGATACCAAATCTGTAAACTCCCTGTGTTAATCAGATCGATATATTTAGCATACTTGGCATTAGTTACTTACAGCTCTGGTCAGCGATGAATAATTTCGTTGTGAGCGCACCGTAAATCATTACAAAATCTATTTTATTATCTATTTGGTACACTGATCAAGCAAAATTTAAAAGCATGTAACTCCCGTCACTGTGAATTTATGTAGCTTCCAATATTGGCTCTGCATATGGACTCTAGAGCTCCAAATGAAAGTATTGCATAACTCGATGAGACAAAGCATTTATATATAGACTAGGCTTAAAAAAAGATTCATGAATATTAATTTCTTTGGAGCCTCTGGCCCTTTTGCTCTGTATTGATTATGTCGAAACACATTTATTTGTATCTCCCACGCACATATTGTCCAGGATCCGGGGGACTTAAGAACTCCGAACTAAGGCACAGGTTAACGCTGAAATTGTTGGTACGGTTATAACTCAGACACCCCCTGACTTGCATTGTGTGTCAAAGGCTGCAGTTCATATTTTCTTCCCAATATTTGCTATAGCACCATTTGTTTGGATTGAACACTAAAAGGAAGGCGGTGGTACAGTTATGTAAGTGTTTTGTATGATATAAATCCGCATTGGGAAACTATTCAGAAACAAAGTATTCTAGTAACCCCCTTAAAAAGTATGTACTTTATTAATTAATTAAAAAAATGAATACCCATCGCATAAGTTAAAATACACTTGTTCTGTGAAAAGATCTTGATTATTTGTCTGCTAATTTTGGTTCCAATTTTGCTTGGTTTAAAAATGATTGTATAAAAGTAGAGAAGAGAGAGAATGAGATAGTGGGAGAGAACACACAGAGCTATAACTGTCCCCTTAAATTAAACCTTGCAGTACAACATTCATGATGAGGGTCTAATTGAACACCTATTACAGGCATATAAACTCTTCATGAGTCTGTGTTATCCCGCCAGCTTTGAAATTGTTCGCACAGTTGTCTCACCACCTTGCTAAGATGACTGCCACATACTGCTGGCTGAGCGTGTTGACCGTCAGCAGCATGGCAGGACTCTGAGTGGTTTGGAAACGGAGTGCCATGGTGTCTCTGGACACACTGTACTGAGAGGAACCAGACAACACGGCAGGCGTTCTGTTCTGCATGACGGAGAACGGCTCCTGAAAGGTGTAGGTGACTGACGCACCTTTTTCAAAGGACATGGACACCTCTGTGGACATAAAGAGACAAAGTGGAATTCAAGTTTAGTATGTCTTATTTATTTCTCACATTTATGTGGGTTCTAATAAAAATTCAAGAAGGTGCAAATATTTTACTGCAGCATGTATAAAGCATTAAAAGTTAGATGAATGGATGAACCAGAATCTTATTAGAGAGACAGACAGAAAGATCTAAATAGATAGAAGATCTCAGTCTGTCTGCATCATCACTGGCAGGCGGCTCTGATTAGATACAGACGAGTAGAGAACAGAACAGCCTTTCTCGTCTCATCCTCGTCGTCTTTGATCAGCCCAGTGAGCTCATCAGATCAAACAAAAAAGAAGCAGTTAGACACACATCTGACTTCCTGATGTCTTCATGAATGCCAATGTGTCCATTTTACCTTCCTGTTTACCATCAGCGCTATTTATACAACACTATACGTTCCGAGTTTGTTTACGTTTTCCCGAATGTACTTTTTCATGACTTCAAACAAGGTGCTTGAACATTCCACCCACACGAAGATGAAAATACTAACGTAGCCATGTATCATTAAAGAAGATCAATATTGCTTTGTAGATGAGGCATGATGGAAGCATGGATTTTTACGAACCGAGGGATTCTTATGTAAAAGGTAGCTTTGTTTCAGATTCCGTACGTTGAAAAATCCCACTCGACACAAACGCCTCCGAGACGTCTGTGCCTTCTGTTCTCATGCAGGCAATATCAAAGCTCTCCAATTCAGCACCAGAGAGCCTTTGATAGAGCCGAGTTATTCAGGGACTGGCAGCACTTACCCACTGACATATGGGTAAATTATTTTTACGGGACATTATGCAAATTTATATACGTCAGCAAGTCGACATGAATTCACGTTATATGTTACATGCTGGTTTCATCATGCCTAAAACAAAGATGATGATGATGCTGCTTTCCTGTGGCTCAGTGGTAAGAGCATTGCGCTAACAACGCAAGGTTGTGGGTTCGATCCAGGGGATTGCAAATACCTATGTATAAATGTATAGGATAGTGCAATGTAAGTCGCTTTGGATAAAAGCGTCTGCCAAATGCTTAAATGTAAATGTAACTGCTGTTCGTGGGAGGTGTTCTGTATTGCCTAGCAACCGTCTGCAAAACAAGGCCAATTATGGCTGAAGAGTTGAATCCTCTCAAATGAAATTTGCTCCAATTAGTTATTATGCAGATTCTACTTAGGTGCTTTCTTCTTGAAATTGTAATTTTCGATTTAATGCATTTATTAAGCGGATTTACCTTCTGTGCACGAGGGTCCTCCATAGGCAGAGTTTGTGCAGTCGCAAACATAACCGCTGCTCTTCTCAATGCACTTCCCCCGATTGTGGCAAAGTCCAGCCGAGCTACTACAGTGGCCCGCACACCCCGAACTCACTCCCGTAGTCACTTTGGCCCGCTCCTCCAGGTCAAACATCACTCCGTTCATATTAAATGCTCGAATGCACCCAAGAAAACCTCTTTGTTTCGTGGCTGTGCATCCTGGAAAGCCAAAGACAAAGAAAATGAATGAAGAGCAACTAACAAATTACTTTTATGTGAATGTTGAAAGAATTTTTTTACCAACAAACATCTGGCTGCCGAGCTGAAGGCGTAGGTGTCCATCGGGAGGGGTTTCTGTGATCCGGAGGGGCAGCTGGTCAACCTGCAAGGACGCCTCCCTCACGTTGCGTTCGGCTCGGACCCAGTGCCACTGTCTGTCGTTCAGCGGCACCGGAGATTTTACAGTCAGGACCACTGGCCCTTCACCCACGTCAAAGGAGAAGGTCACGGCTGAGGGAGCTGGTGGACAGGAGGACTTCAATGATCTGAAGAGTCTACAATGAGTAGAACATCTAATACCTAAAAACTGCTTTGATTTGAGTGTGCCAATGTGATCGGTGTGTCATTAATTGCAAAAAGCACCATGTGACTGGTCTCAAAACCAAAAAAGAAGACCGTGGTACTATTGTGTGTCCTGGGATGTAAAGTCACACTGAAATGGATCGTGCATCTAAGTGAAGGAATCATTTAATTGTTCTAGATACAGTACATCCTCTACATAAAATATATAGAATATAATTACGATAATACAATTATATGTCAGAAATCACACTTTCAGATGTCAAAACTTATGCAGATCATTTGCTTTAAATGTGCAGATCATTTGCTTGCATCAAAGGAGAAGGTCATGGCTAAGGGAGCTGCTCGATAGGATTTTAAAGCTTCAAGGGTCTAAAGAGTCTACGGTGAGCACAATGACTTAAACTGGCGATTAAAACCCAAATTGGGCAACTAAAATATAAACTATTACTGACAATTACAGTAGCATGTTGGATATTATGTAATAAACTATTGATCATTTTTATGTTTATGTTTCACATTCATGTTTCACGTCTATTTAATGCAGTTAATAATATAATAAATGTTTTAAATGTCCTAATGTGGTTCAATAATACTTTATGTGGCATATTAAATTAATGTGCCATTAGATTTGTGAAACAGAGCCTGGTTGCATGAAAACCCCTAAGTGAGGGTATTGATAGGTAAAAATCCCTGTGGGAAGGTATTTTAACAAACGTCACCATCACCCTTACCGAAGTGTTTGTATACTTAGCAATTTGCAATATTTTCATATTTCATAACTCAGCAATGGCGAAGCGGTTGCTATAGTTACATTGTAGAAAATGTTATGGACCACAAATGTAACATTACAGCAACTGAGAGATATAGGACAGAAACCGTTGAAGGCATTACTTGAGATAAATATGCAAAAAGAAAGAAGGCCTTCCAAATGTGCTATAAAGCATCAAACCAATGTTCTCTCAATATTCATTAGCCTTTAAGGAATTATTTCTACAAATGACATCCGTCGTTGCGTTTAAGAGTTAATGGACCTGGTTGTTAGGGAAGTCATGCCACTTGGCAGCCATGTCTGCAACACCTCCGGGAAGCTATTTCAATCAAGCAAGACCACAGTCCTATCTACTTGAATGAGAAAGGTGGATTTCTTGTAGCTCAGTGGTACGAGCATTGCGTTAACAACGCAAAGTTGTGGGTTCGATCCCAGGGGTATGCCATACCCATGTATAAATGTATAGGATAATGCAATGTAAGTCGCTTTTAAGCGTCTGCCAAATGCCTAAATGTAAATGTAATGGATAATTCTGAAATCACTGGCAAAATTCACAGTTAAATAGCATTGTCCGGTCAACATAACCAAAAGTTTTGTTCCAGTGAGCTAAAACAATTTTTTTGAGGTCACTTAAGCTACTGCAAATGCGCACAGGTTGGCAAATCCCTTACAACTATCTGTGTAGAGCCCCGCCCCAGAGAATAATCAGTATTTATTGATTGATTATTGGCTCTTTTTACTGGAAGGCGGGACTTCCGTCACAAGAGCTGCCATCTTGAACGTTGCTTCTCTCCCCATTCGAAATGGCAATGGTGCATCTTTTTAATGATTATTTTTGCTATAATATCTAATAAAGACTTTTCGGCAATGCAACAGAACATAAGGGAACACTTTAGCAAGTAAAGTTGAATGCCTAGTATCCCATGTTTCATTAAGGGTACCTTTAACTCTATACAGTAACTAAGGGCTTTCATGTGCCGGAACACAGGACCTTACATTTGTTCAGTGCTAAGGGTGCTGTAACTCACAGCTCAGCTCAACTCGGATAAAGTCCTGAACGCCCATGTTCTCCAGGAAAATGCCAGAGAGTGATGCTGTTTTGAAGTAGAAGGAAACGTCGAGAGAGAGTTCTGCCTGGAGGCCGGGGAAATGCAAACATGAAGCCTCTTGATAAAATGATGCAGCGTTCCACAAGGACTCTAATAGGAAGATATGCACCACATATTTGATTATAAATCTGAACGGATTATATATTCACTTTATACATAGAATTATCTGCACGGTGTCTCTTTTCTCCCACACTCGCTCATGCTCTGTCATTCTCTTCCAACCATCCGTCTCCGTCACGTATGACAACAGCAGAACAGATCAGTTAACGTACTGTCACCGGAGCACTGCAGGGGTCCAACGGCGTACACGGCTTCGGAGCCCAGTCTGTACGTGTCACCAATCACTATCTCCTGAACCGGCAAGTGTTCTTTATATGAGAAAACGCCAGTGTCGTTCTCCCTGTGAACCAAAACACACGTGCCAAACTGTTTTAACAAGAGATACATACTGTAAATGATTTTTATTCTTCTTTATGACTGTTGCTTGTCAGACTGACACAATCAGTGTGATTTGAATAAAACCCATGGCACACTTTGCAACATCTTTTGTGCCTTACTGTATGACACACAATGTTGTCTATATTTGGTCCCAACTGAAACGACCGTAGCAGTAACACGGTACGAGTGCGATGCAATAGTAATGACACTGCCAGAAATTGAACAGAGGCTAAGATGTCTTCAGCCATGTCCTTTGAAACAAATGTGACTCAAAATTCTAAGCGCATGCACCCAGTTTTAGCAAACAAATCCATAGACACAGTTTTTATACCAAAAAGACTGCAGACTAAGATAAAGTGAGTAAGTCTAACGCAAAATAAGTCGCATTTGTCTTATTTACCATGACATTCGATCTGCATCACAGTTGCAAAAGTAGTTCATGTCAGCACAGTTTTCCTCCAGACCGCAAGAGCACTGCTGCACCCCCGGCTGGAATCCACCCCAGTACGTTCTCTTTTCTCCTCTGCGGTCCACCCACCATGACAAAGGGCTGCCATCTGCAATTACACCAGACAAGACCGGACACATTCATTTATAGTCCAAGCATATTTTCTTTGAATAAAAACGATGCAGTGGAGAAACTGTACAAATGTAAACTCATTAAAATTAACATTAGTAAAAAAAATGACAATGTGCTTACAAGCTTCACATTGCTTGACATGCATAATTGAATATCATTTTTTTTAAATAAAGTAATAGCTTGATCTGTACTGACAACGGCTACTTGAGCAATACTTTTGACTTGTGCCAGAGATGTTTGCGGTTTCAAGCTCAGGATGCACTGACAGAGTTTGAATCGACAGCTTAATTTAAAGCACTAAATCAAAACACTTGTGATAAAGTGTGATAGTAAAGGCTTTCAATAAATCTCTGATATGAACTGCATATTAATGCCAAGTGGAATTTAATCTGGGCAATAATTATAACTTTAGCCTGGGAAAACTGCCAGACTGAAAATAGAAACCGTGACTAAAATATGGACATTCTTTATCATTCTCTAGCTTTTGAATCACAAGAAGTCTACAACAAAAAGTACATTGACCTTGAACTTCTCAGTATTTTATCATATTTTTGCTTATCTTTATAAAGTCATTTCACGACTGTGAGATTATGTGATGATAATTATCTGCCATTTTCAAACTGGAGAGATTGAACACTTTGCTGCACTTGACAAAGAACATCAATCTGTATACTTTGTGTCAAACAGCTATATGCAAAAAACAGGATTTAGCTCCTGAAAATCCGTTCTGAGCACAAGCCCCAAATCTTTACATTACCACAGTTACTACGATTCATCAGTAAAACAGTTTTCAGGTATCAAATCTTGATTCTTTTTTAAAATAATAATAAACCGACAACATGACATTACAAAACTCAAGAGTAGTCCTTGCATCTTATGTTAAACAAATTTACACATCTAACGCATCGCATCATATTTACACATATTGCGCATCGGTTCAGTGTCATGTTAAAGAAAATTGTACTTATCTCTCACATACAGTATGTATGCAAGTAAACAAGGCAATGTTTTACTATTGTGCATGTAAAATATTGTTATACAAAAGCAATGAATCTAATTATGCTTTCAAGTCTATTGGACCAGAAAAGAATAGAAAGCATTTCTGAAGACACAATGGGTGAGAATAATAATAGTGTTTATTGTCTGGACTGACATGATATCAGTCTCCAGGGAATTGAGCAACATCAATTTTTCATAAACCGAGGAACCTACACTTGACTCCCTCCAATAGCTGCCAAAACTGAAAAAACAAAGAGCTTTTCAAAAGCTACATCTCTATCTTCCTTCCCGTAGACACATAATGACCCTTCTCACGTGCCTGTGGTGAGATGCTAATGAATCTTTTAACAGGGACTGTATTATCCAGTTCAACATTCCATCTTTTGCATCACAAAACTGAAAACTCTGTCTTCATTTATCATAATGAAGTTTTGACTGACCCAAATCTCTCCATGATAGATCCTCTCCAAATATGACATGTCTAATTTGAGCTAATTCATATTTCACAATTTATCGTTCCGTATGAATAAAGATGAGGAAGAAGCATTTTGGTTATTAGCTTCCACTAAAGTAGCTGACAAAGTCAATCTAACACATTGTGCTGATGTTTATTCGGCATTAATGGATAATAAAACCAAATAAAGATGATTTAAGTGTTCCCAAGTGTTCAGAATGTAAAAAACTCACCCCAGGGGTTAAAGAGTCGTGATCTCCTGCAGTGATAAGCGATTTTCTGTTCACAATGTTCTGACAGGGACACTAATGCCTTCAGCTGATCAGATGAGGCGCTGTAATTGAACCACGCGACGTGCGGCTTCTGCAGTGTCGAACCTCGTACTCTGACTGCATCTGAGCTGTTGTGACGGAGCACTGTCCACACTTTGTTCTCTGAAAATATTGTGAATTACACTAAATGTACCATCTTAGTACTTGTAACCATGTTACCAGTTTAAAAGGATATCATTTGATATCGCTGCTTACAATGTGCTAAACAACTGCAAAAACACATAAATCACTTTCAATATTCAGCATATTTTAATGTGCTGTTAACATGCACCTGCTGTTACTATCATTTGTGGAGAAAGAAAAGCTTACCTGTGATATTACAGTAGACTTGAATGGGATCCAGAGGACCACTTCCATCAGGATCTACAGAGAAATATCCCGAAGAACTGCCGGCGAGTCTGTAGTGTTCACACGAAGCTTCATAAACAGCTAAAAATGAAGACAGGGAATAAAAGATTTCAATGTTTATCAAAGCACTTGTTTATGAAACACTTCATAAGCAATAACACGGCTATTGTTTGAAAGATTTCTACTGTACATGCCTGTACTTTTAAACAAACTTTCTATAAAGACAATCCCTGAAGGGAAACAAACAAACAGAGAAAAGGAGCTTTGCTAGAGAGAGAATCTCTAAGGGTCAAATCTTCCCACAGACTGTAGAGGTTTGATTTGATGTTCTGCACATAATGCCATGTTAGTCACTGTGTCTTCACTAAATATCAAAGCTCATTCAAAGAACCCGAAAGGCATGCTGGGAATGAAATTGAAACAGATGTTACTTGCTCTTAAACTGAGATTTAATATCTTACAATCTAAGTACGTGAATTTAATATTGACACTATATGCTGTATCATATATACTGTAAATACTGCAAGTTTATTAGTGTTTCTGAAATGTAGGAATCCATTGCGCAGACCTACAGTTATGGCATGTAGCTCCAGTGTATCCTGTACCAGTGCAATCGCAGTAGAACGATGACCACGTCTGAGAACATCGGCCGCCGTGCTCACAAAAATTATAGAGACACCTGACAGAGGACGAGAGATATACAGAGGTATCAGGGATTGTGGAATTCTGGTCGAACACTGATACAGTATCAAATAAGCAGGAACAAACTGAGTGCAATCACATGATTTAAAGTAGTCAATTTATTTTTAAAGTCCAATTTAAATGAATGTCAGATGATAGCGACAGACACAGTCAAACAGTATATTAAGTCAAGATAGAAAAGGGAATATTAAATATGTCTGAAAAAGAGTAAAAATACTATTCAAAGTCACATCAGAGAGTATTAGATTGCTGTGTCAGTCGCCTGACCGGAGAAAATGAATTTCCATTTCAAGAGTTTTTTTGCTTTCAAAGCCACGATAGTTTATAGGAATAATCTGCAACAAGGAAAACTTTAAGCGTCTATGCAAATGAAGAAAAAATAAACCGGAAATGACAGTAGGCCTATCTGAAAACCGCAACAATGAATAAAACAGGCAGTCAGAGTAATATTGCATGTCATCTTAACTCACCAGCACAGAGCACTTTTTAAATACATCAATGTTATTTTACAGTGTTAAAATTGTCATTCATTTAGGATTTTAGTTGGAGACAATTTCAGATCATTTAATCTCATCTGTTTTATCCTAAACAGTAAAATGAACGCTTGAGTCTTACCATCACAAACTCGATAAACTAATACACAAATCCATGTTTGTCAGAGGTTTCCAGAGACGCGCTGATTAATAGCAGTTTAATTTCGTCTGCTTAACTTTCAGAATTACCAGCCTTTTAAGCCTGCATATATTATTTCACTCAGCTCGGTTTGCATGTCTGGTCCCCGAAGAGCCGCTTTACGAGGCCTCGACGTACAATATAGCCATTCAAACAGCCATTAACCGCTACAGGGAGAGTCAACTGCAGGCTGGATACTGTTTCAGGTGATGATTTCATTACCTCTGTGCTATTTCTAGTCATGCTTGGAAGCAGGGCTTTGCCGGACCATAAAATTATGCTAGAACTGCTTCATAGCAATAAACCGCCCAGTGAAGTTTTGGCGATAGAGGTTGTCGGTGAAGAGGGACGTGTTTAAAGTAAAAGTCGATGACCTGAAGATTTGTTGTAAGGTTTGTGATGTGGAAAGTAACAGGGCATGCAGCGCTTGCATAAAATGGGTGATGGACGGCAGACGTTTATTTGTGATTTTAACTGATGCAATATAAGTGTCCTTAGGTCACATACTGTAAGAATCACATTAACTACAGTAACCTTTCAAATTTAGATCAATGTTAAAGGGACAGTTCACCTAAAAATGAAAATTCTGTCATCATTTACTTATATTGTTAACCAAATAGCGGCGGTACCTATTCACAGGCATTGGTTTTGTGTCAATACTATAGGCCCTAGAAATAAATGGGTGCCGGTGCATTTACGTAAGCCGACGCACTTATTTTGTGTTCTGTGAAAGAAAGTCGCGCAGGTTTGAAATGACAAGAGGGTAAATAATTATTGACAGAATTTTCTTTTTGGGTGAACTATCACTATAATGTTATTAGCAATTTAAGACAATTTCTGTAATACAAAGGTGAAATAAACTATCTATCAAATTGATAACATGAGAATTAATGACCAATGAGAAGCGCAGAGCTTTAAAAACACATGCAGACGAACATTACGCTGTAACCTGATTGGTGACCTCATTTTTGATCAGTTCATGCAGCTCATTTGCAGAAAGCACATCAAACCGGCCACCCATGCATCACCACCTTTAGACAATAACAAGGTCTGCCTTGTAAAAAAAGTTAAAAGGTCTTCCAGTAAGACTTCATTAAAATTGAAAATAAATGTGCCATACAAAATAATGAACTTGTCTCCATGGAAAAGCAGCCACGACAACATCCGAAACCAGAAAGAGGACAAAGCGTAGTAGGGGTCAGCTATTTTGGCACTTGATTATCAGAGACCCAGTCTGAGGCGGGGTACAGAGGGCCAAAGACGCAAGAAAGGTTTCGTCTAGCTGCCGGCAGCGGTCTGCCCTCTGGCAGCCTCTCAAAATCTGTCACACAGCTCACAGCGGAGGTCCTCAGACTATGACAGCTGCTCATGAATGATTTAGGCTTGCCACTGATGGAGGGGTCTTGTCATGTTCATACAAGTTCACTATTAATAAAATGCCCCCGCTCAGATAAGCCGGTGGGATATGTCCCTGCCAAATAAAAACATATCGAGAGACTGAATGAAAGCCAATGCGGTGGTCTGGTTGAAATAAAATGGTGTGGATACGTGGTTGTGTAACACTTTCTGAAATTATATATTAATACAGTCCTACACATTTGAATAATCTGAAGCAATTAGCAATATTGAGTAAGTAATAAGCAATAAGTAATTATCTAAAATCATATTTTATATATTTTTAAAACGATATATTTTCTGTACAACTCACATTTAATGTACCATAATAATTCTCTCTTTTTTAAATTCAACCTAAACTGGTCAATGTTTCTTGCAGTTTAAGGTAAAGTCAATAGTTCATAGCACCATAGCGTCGCCAATTGTCATAAGTCAAATCTGTTTTTGGTGCTTTTGGTTAGATTTTTTGATTATTTTCTTGTTTCCCCCCTTTAGTTTTTTGTTTTGAGTCAGTCAGTTTGGTGATTCAAAGGTTTTTCTGTCAGGCTTTTTTCTGTTTTGGAGGTGTTGTGCTTAAATCTGTCTGCATTTGGGTTTTGTCCATGCAATCCCAGACAACATAATCTCGGCCGCCATACCAATCTTTAAAATAGATCAGCATCCAGCCAGCAATACTGCCGTTTATCTTGTTTACTCCACAGAAAGTTAATAAGGAGACAAAAGCAGAAATCTCCCCTCCTCTATGTGGGCCCCAGCAGACCTGAGAGACCGCAGGGGTCATGTAATTCTGGGTCGATGAGGCTTCTGATTCCAGTGTGTGGTAATGAGAAGAAGTGCAGAACGCAGCACTGAGCTTGTTAGTGGGCTGCTAACCTAAATGATAGTACAAATGAACTTCCTCCAGTTATAATTAGGACTCTGCCAATAGTCCAGCTCAACTAGCCCATGCTGTGCCTCAAATGACAAAGCTTTGACTGAAGAATGTTTTAACATTGCAGCAAACACAGTAAAATTCTGTGTGTGCTTTGGTGGAAAGCAAAAATCTGGATTTTGTTGACGTTTGACTCATTGAAAAACAGTGAAGAAAACTGCACCTGTCACGAATGCCACATAAGTCGAACTGCAGCTGACTGTAGCTCCCGAGGTGGCCTTGGTGGACTGACATGAGATCAACTGGTTGGTTGTTTACAAAGATGAGCCGGACACAACCTTGAAAGGCTATTGTGGGATTCAAGCAGCTTGAATCGTTGTGGGATGCAGGACATCCTAAAGAAACATATTAAAAATGTCAGTTTAACGATGATTCAACAAATATTTTTTTTTAAACATATAATTTATCAATACCCTTTAAATTCACATATGAAAATGTTTTATTTGTATAAAAGGTTTCACAATTATGAACCTAGTTGTAAAAGTCACATCTAAATATGAGATTAGGAAAATCAATATAGCTGTGGCCATAAAAATTAAGCGAATAATATGTGTTTATGTAAAGGATAGGATGGATTATAGATTTCAAGTAACAGTACTTTTTCATTTATAATATGATAAATACTCTAGGGCTGTTAATAAATCCCAATTAATCGGATCAAGAATAAAAGTTTGTGTTTATAATAATCTATGTCTGTGTACTGTGCATGTTAATTTTGTACTTATAAACATACACAGACATGTAAGTATTTAAGAAAACATCTTGGTTACGGATGTAACCTCAGTTCCCTGATGTCGAGCCGACAGATGGGGTTCGTCCTTGAGAACCTATCAACTTCTGACTAGTTAGAAAAGGCCAATGAAATTGGCGAATTAAATTTGCATGCCGGACTCCGCACCCGGATATCCAGGTATAAAAGGGAGACGGCGTGCTGCATTCATTCACCTTTGGGCTGAGAGCCTCTCACCACTGCTGCAGCGGGCGGCACGCATTGTGGCAAGAAGGACACAACGTCTCATTCCCTCCATCAGGGAACTGAGGATACATCCGTAACCAAGACGTTCCCTTTCTGTCAGTCTCTCGACGTTTTGGGGTTGATGAAGGGTTGGATGGGGTTCCTATGGAAAACGCCACTGCGCTGTGCCGCGTCACAACCTCTAGCGAAGCGACGGTGACTGTCCTGGGCGTGTCACACGTGAGTGCTTTCGCAAAATTGTAACCTTCCAGTAGACAGGTAGGGGGTCCCAGAGCTTTTGGAAAGGGTGGGAAGCCCCTGCCATTGGCCCTCACGGGCGGTACCGTAAGGCCACTGGGGAAGCGCTATTACTCAGAGGGGGAACGCGCTACAGAGACCACTTCCTGCCATAGGGAGGAGTTTAGTGGAGACACCAACATGGTCTCGCCGTCAGGGGAGAACTCATGGGAGAATGTGCTGATTGGGGTAGTTAACCGCAAGGTGGAGGTCCACCTAGGGAAGGTCATGGGTTGCCAAGGTGGGAACCAATCATAAGGATACATCAGAAGGAACCGCTCTACTGATGGCATCCACAATCCAGCCAATCCCTGTTTGGAGACAGCCCTCCCCTTCTGCTGACCTACAAAACAAACAAAGAGCTAAAGCTCTGCGTGCGGTCCAAGTAGAGGCGCAGTGCACGTACTGGACACAACACGGATGGGGTTTGGTCTTCCTCCCCGGTGGGGAGCGCCTGCAAGTTCACCACCTGGTCCCGAAAGGGAGTGGTGGGAACTTTGGGCACGTAGCGAGGACGGGGTCTCAGGATAACGTGAGAATCACCGGGCACCTAGCCTGAGTGATGGTCTCAACCACCGCCGGGGGTAGGCCACTCAGATCTCCTCGTCCCGTCCAGGGGCCAGAGGTCTGGCCTGCCACAATGTGCCTACCCCCTGGGAAAGCATGTCCTTCGTTAGAGGAATTGGCCAGGGGGGAGTTGTTGTCAAGAGCATTAGCTCTGAGAACCAAGTCCGGTTGGGCCAGTACGGCGCAACTAGTACCACTTGATGCTTCTCTTCCCTGCCCTTGCACAGTGTCTATGCGATGAGGTTCACTGGGGGGAAGGCATACTTCCGCTTGTCTCACGGCCAGCTGTGCGCTAGAGCATCCGTGCCGAGGGGGGCCTCGTACAGGGAGTACCAAAGCGGGCAATGGGTGGTGTCCAGGGAGGCGAACAGGTCTACCTTTGCCTGCCCGAACTGCAACCAAATGAGCTGGACTGTGCGGGGTGGAGTCGCCACTCTCCGCGAGGCGTCGACTGACGAGAGAGCATGTCGGCTGTCTGGTTCAGGTCACCTGGGATGTGTGTGGCTTGCAGGGAGCGGCTCACCTGCTGACTCCACAAGAGGAGGCGTTCGGGTGAGTCGTGTTAACTGCCGTGAGTGAATGCCACCCTGGTGGTTGATATTCGCTACGCCAGTTGTGCTGTCCGACCGGACCAGCACGTGCTTGTCCTGCATGAGAGGTTGTAGCCCCCTCTGTGCAAGTACCACGGCCAACAACTCTAGGCAATTGATATGCCAGTGCAGGCGGGGGCCCGTCCATCGCCCGACACTGCGTGCCCGTTGCACCCCAACCCTGCAGGGAGGGATCGGTCATCACCACGACGTGCCTCGTAACCTGCCCGAGAGGGACCCCTGTCCGAAGAAAGGTCACTCAAGACCAAGGGGTTAGGGTACGTAGGCAGAAAGGCGTAATGACCATACATCTGCTGCCGGTGTGCCACGCTCTCCAGGGAACTCGACTCTGTAGCCAGTGTTGGAGCGGTCTCATGTGCATCAACCTGAGGGGTATCACCCCCGTCGAGGATGTGTCCCAGGAGCCTCTGAAATTGTTTCAGGGGGACCGCTGACTGCTTGAAGTGTTTCAGGCAGTTCAACACTGACTATACCTGCATATCCGGGGGCGGAGTCCGGCATTTCATTGGCCTTTTCTAACTAGTCAGAAGTTGATAGGTTCTCAAGGATGAACCCCATCTGTTGGCTCGACACAACGTCGAGAGACCGACATAAGGGGAAATATAAAATGTGAAAATTAATAAATGTTTATATATAATTTAAATTATATAAACATATACATGGAAATATTTATGAATACAAAATTAATATGCACAGTGCATATATTATTATGAACTCAAACTTTAGTTCTGGATGAGATTAATCACGATTTACCATTGTACAGCCCCAAATGAAATGATTTATCTTATTGACACTATGTTTTATTATTTGGCAAATACACAGAAAAAATACCAGAAGTTGACTTTCTAAACCTTTATCTTTTCCACAGACTGTGTCACACTTATGACCTTACAGAATATGTCATTATACATTTTTAGATGTATTTTATTTTATAAATGAAAACGAAATACTACAAGTTCATCCTTCGCTCAGCTAAACTATTAAAATAAGTTTTAAGTGTGTTTGTTGCCCAGGGGAATGAATGTTGTGAATAATGTGAGGCAACTCACTGACATTGAGTTGAATATACTCCATCAAGTTTTCAAGAATACAAATGACTCTGCTAATTGTGCCTGCAGAAGTAATTACCAATGATCTTTCGATCCCACCTGGAGATGTTTACGCACTATATTTTACCTCCAAAATACTGTTTGCCGTTTGACTCCAGGTAATTCTTCAGCTGAATGGTGGATGCAGGCTCATTGTCCAGAGTCATGATGATCTGTAGACCTTTAGAGCTGAGACTCACTGAATGCCACAAACCATCATTCACCCTCTGGCCTGTCAATCAGAAAAAAACACAATCTATACTGTTTTAACGAAGACATTGCTAGAGTTTGTAATGTATTAAAAACCTTTAAGTGCAACATTTCATGCAGTTGGCACTTATACCAAACACACAAAGCCTTCAGAGAAAACAAGCAGTGTGAAACAACCATGGTAAACAAAACACAATACAAAGTGGCATCAAAACATCTGCTGGCAAAAACCGCCCCCATCCCTGAAGATGAATTCTTTGAGGTTTGATTTAATTAATTCCGGCCATTACAAATGAAGGGCGCCCAAGCTGTGTGTGGCCACTGTGTGTCTACAGCCTCCCCTGTGCCGCCATCTGTTTGTCTTTTGAGCTCCATTGCTCCACTTCTTCTATATCAGTAATTACAACACCCTCTATTTCAGTCAATGTTCCGATGACGTTAGACAAAAAAAGGTTTAAGTAAGGGAAACAGCAGCTTTAACAGGGTCTAGCCTTGAAAAGCAGATGGAGTTTGTCCCCTTTTCCCCTACTAAGCGTCAATCACTGTCAAACATCAGGTTAGACTGAAATGTGCACCTGTCTTTCTGAGACACTAATCTTATTTAGGCCAGCATGCATGTTTGACCTTGATGTTCAGTCCAGCATGCTAGACAAAATTATTACTTTTAGCCTTTGTAGCTGGAGAGATGAGCTTTATTGACTTCAATACAAAAGCTGTTGTTTTATTTATGCATTTCGTTGGTTGAAAGCGCCGGGGAAACGGTGTAGCGTCCTGTGCTCTGTAAGTAATAGGATGTCTCTGAATTGCCTGGCTGGCTTAATTGAAAAAGAGAGACATTTATACTCTTGATCACCCTGTGCGTGTAATTGCTGGAAGTGAGAAGCCTTTCCAATTAAACTCCTTCAATGCAGTAATTTCGGTGGCTACAAAATGTCATGCCCGGATAAAAGTGACAATTCTAGCATTTGATCATTTCTATGTCACTTGCAGAAGCCTTATGCAGCTTACAATATGCCTGCCGCATGCTAAAAAGATTGAGTGTTTGAAAGAATAAACTCTATATCAATTACATAATTTGGAGAACGTGCTCCCGATTCACACTAGAAGAATCCAGCGTTTAAAGGACAAAGTCTAGTCGTGGAAAATATATCTTGTTCACCATGTGCCTGCAATGCAACACTTTAAACCTTATTTTTTAGAAAAGTGCACTCTAAAAATATTGAGTTATTTTCGACCCAACGTTGGGTCAAAGAGGTACGAACCCAACCACTGGGTTAAAGGTCCAATGTGTAATTTTCTGGAAGATCTACTGACAGAAACGCAATCGAATATATATAACTATGTTTTCCGAGATGTATAAAGACCTTACATAATGAAGCGTTATATTTTTATTACCTTAGAATGAGCTATTTCTATCTACATACACTGTGGGTCCCCTTACATGGAATTCACCTTGTTGTTCCTAAAGTAGCCTAAACGGACAACGGGTGTACAGAGTGTGTTTCCTTAATATGTTATCTTCTTCAGCAAAAAATACGACATCTTAGTCCAGTGTTAGCCACTGTAGTGCTTCGAAAGGGGACGGGTGGAGTGAGCCATTGGTTGCAACTAGCGACCTCACCGCTAGATGCCACCAAATGTCATACACTGGACCTTTAAAATATCCCAGAAAATTATTTCTATTTGGCCCAACAATGGGTTAAAACAACCCATTATACAGCAGGTTGAATTACAACCCAACAGTTGGTTTAGACACTTTTTGACCCAACTCTCTCATTTTTTAGAGTGTAGTGAGTTAGCATAACAAAACCAAATTAAAGGAGCAAAATATGAGCTCCTCACCAGCCGACACTTCTGACATCTTCAGAGATGCCGTCTGATGTGTGAGGCAGAGGCGACCGCTGCTGATCTGCAGAATCAAGTACAAAGGCTCCTGACCGGAGATCAGTGGGCTGGATAGAAGTAGGCCGTCGGGGTTCCACGTACGAAACTGCAAGCGCACTGAAGGGCCTTCCAGGACCGGTGCAGGTGCTGGCAGCGACAGAAAGCTGCTGCTGGAGCACTGAAATGTGGCTGCCACCAGCTGCGGCTCTGAGCAGGAAAAGGTCACGTTGCCCTGTGAGAAGAGAGAGAGAAAGCCAAAGCGGGGAATGACCAACGGCACTGCAATCTGGATACACATGACCCACTTGTACTTGTAAAAATGAAAAGATACATGAGGGATAATTAGCGGTTCCTCAGATTGCCACACCGAAGGGACCTTTTGGAGAATAACCAAGAGATAAAAAATGCTGGGTTGTTTTAACTCATGGTTCGGTAAAATATAGACAAACCCAACCATTGCATTTAAAGGGACAGTTTACCTGAAAATAACAATTATTTTGTCATTTTTCACCCTCATGTTATTCAAAACCTGTGTAATGTGTATGTCTCTTGTCTTAATACATGAAAGAAGATATTTTGAGAAATGTCTCAGTTGTTTTATGTCCATGCAATGGAAGTCAATGGGGGGCCAATGTTGTTATATTATTTTGTATTGTGCATGAGACAAAGTAATACAAGTTTGTAATGACATGAGTATAAGAAAATGATTAAATATTTTCACACAGTATATACCATCTAATTTAAACCTATGCTGGGTTGTTTTAAGCAAAACTGTGTTAACCCAAGACTCTATGGACATTTTCTAGGTTAATTGAAAACCAACAGATGGGTTTGTCCATAATTTATCTTGCACTTTTTAAAAGACAAATTTATTTATAGATTGATAGACACAAAATAAACCGGAGTACATAAACATTTCTGTAGCAAACAAACATGCCTCAGGTCATTGATATTTCTGTCTAACATGCTTGGTTTCAGGTCACGCCACAACATTTCAATGAGTATAAGGTCGCAACCTGACTCGCTTTTTTCAAATGTGAAATTTCCCATGCATTAGCAATACATTTTCCTGGATTTCCTCAGGATCATTATCATGTAGAATTTGTCGTACTGAATTAATGCCAATGTCAAAACAAACCACTGTAGCCAAAGATTTAAAATCACGTTTGCGGTTACATGGCGACCCTTTAGCCATGGTGAGAAAGCTGTAACCACAAGGAGAGACAAGGATAAGCAACAGGAAACAAGCTGAAGAGACACAGGAGAATTGGAGAGGTTGGGAACCAGACAGGCTAAACCCACAAAGGCAGCAGGCGGTCTAGATAAATGTCACCAGCGCAGCTCCATGGAGAGCAACAGAGGCTCTGAGAGCACATCCGCAGGACAGAAGCTCACGTAAGCGTGAAAAGGTTACTGCAGTGTGAGGTGAACACCTCATTGATCCCTGTGCCACGGGGCTATACAGACACCAGATCGCGGAACTCAGGCCTCGCCGAATCTTCTACCGACCCGACAGCCTTGAGCTGTGTTACGCGTAAACATCTGTTTGTTTTCTTACATGGCCTGGCTGAATACCAGACATTTTTCCTCCGAAGTGATTCACACAGGGTGTTTTGTCAAAGTATTTTTGACAAAGTAACAGGAATGTTATCATTTTTAAGGGATCTTACTTTTCCTGCCAATTAACGTTTTAACAGCTAGTCGAATGTGACATAGACACATAATTTGTGAAGTTGTGAAGGCTGACAAAATTAAAGGTGTGAAAATGAAGCGACAACGTATGACAGAATCAGACAACAGCAAGATTGTGGGTTCCATTCCCAAACAATGCACAAACTTAAAAAGTCAACTTTGAATGCACTATGAACTGCTTTAAGTAAATGTGTAAGTGCAGAAATTTACTGTAAACTATTCAATTAGTAAAATGCATAAGTGCATAATGTATGAGACAAGTAGCTCACCACGCTGTATATCTGAGGCTTTCGCCGCTTTGCCAGGTCGATGACATTGACTCCATTGTAGTAGAGGTTCTCCATGCAGCCATGAAAGTTTCGTCGAATAAAGGTCCCAGGTTTACCAGGCAGAGGGATCCCTCCGAAGCTTAGCTTTATACAAAGAACAAAATAAATCCATCAAAAAACTTAATTTCAACTTTTTTTTATAAGGTATTTTAAACAAATATTTAATAGACCACAAAATATCAAATATTTTCCCTGCATATAGCTCTGACCTTCATTGAGTGATATAAGGATCTCTGAGGAGAAATTGTCTGTTGACCCTTATCTGTTATCTGTAGCCATGAATTAATGTAAGTTAATTTTCATTTAAACAATCAATAGACCTTAGTTGGGCAAGAGGACATCCATCCATCCATTTTCTACCGCTTGTCCGAACTACCTCGGGTCACGGGGAGCCTGCGCCTATCTCAGGAGTCATCGGGCATCAAGGCGGCAAGAGGACATATTTAATTTTATTCATGAAAATGGGTCTTTGAGGGATAGACATACAGTCTCGTCTATAGGTCATTGGGGATTTTTTTATCCATCAAAATACACATTATTGAGACAGCAAGAAAACCAAACACAGACTGAACATTTTTCCTCCCACAGCCCTGCTTATATTCACAGAAAAACAACAGTCTATGACATACAAAATGTATATTGATCATTCTTAAACACTTGTTTGCGTTTTGAAGCATTTTCTCTGGCAAATAAATATGCCGCAGGTCTTTGGTATTTTAGACTGTCTGACATTTACTTCAGGTCATACCACACGGTTTTAATGGGTTTAGGTCAGAACCTGACTCGGCTCCACCAAATGTGAAATTTCAGCTATTCAGTTGTATATATTGTTTTGTGTGATTGTTGTCATGCTGCTTGAGCTCTATTAAGCTACATCTCACGTATGGACAATCTGCCACAGTTCCATAAAATGTATGGATACAGCCCAGAATTTATTTTTCTGTCAGAAAAACAGTCCTGCACATCTGCAGGGTATTTCCAAACTACACTGAATGTTTAAAATTAGCTTTTTTTGGAAGAGCAATTCTTGCTCTTAGGCAAACATAAAACTTCAACATTTTGGCAAAACTTTAAATGTGGTACTTTCTTAAATCAACCATCAACTAGTTTGTCAAAGTCAAGAAGTTCATCAACATTCATTTACAAAGGACAGTAGTTTTCATTCTGGGTCAGTGTTTATAACAAAATGGTGTGGTAGGGTAAAGACAAACAGCAGGATGGGTGGGGCTTTTATTTTAAAACAATTAAACATGCATTAAAGAGCCCATGGGTGAGCATGAAACAGCAGGCCGGGTTGTCGACGGTGGGGAAAGTGAAGGTCAGGTTGTGTGTTATGTGGTTGGGGGCAGGTCCAGAGATGCAGGACCAGGCTGTTGTTGTCTCAGTGGCAGCAAAGCTATGTCACGTCCTTCCTGGATCTCGAGGGCACCTTTTACATACATAGAGCAGTGCCATTTCTCATTGGTGGGAGGGAGATGCACGTCTGCCTTTATGGTGCTATTAACTTCAGGTTCACCTCATCACTGCTCTACTGATAGCAATTGCCTCCTATTGTATGTCTGACTCTGGAACAGCGATTGGACGGCTGGGGAAACAGTGATATGTGAGGAAGCAGATCCTCTATCACAGCAGATTTATGAACATTGAATTTTCCTCTTAAAGATAAATAAAGTCTTTTCTTGTTGTTTTGTATCCCGAGGCTTTTTCTTTGGCTCCCAGGAACCCAAACCTGTGCCATAAAGAGAATACTCAACTCCTACTCTTAACTCTTATACTCTGGTTACTCTGATAACTCGTGACTGTTAGTTTGCACTAATATTGTTATACTGTATACTGTAGACACATTTCTTCAGACACCAGGTTTTCATATCCTGATGTTATTCAAAATTCCAATAATTCACATTTACTACACATTTATTTTCACACAACTGGAAAGAGGGAATTTGTTTCTTAAAAAAGTATCAGCATCCATTTGATTAAATTCCTTTATGTGCATAGACCATGTAAGTATTTTTACCATGTTACTACTTTCATGCTTCAGGAGAAACACTTCTGTCACCAGATGAATGCTACTTTAATCATATCCCATTTCCACAATGAGGAAAAGTAGTAGTGTCTGAGACCTACCTCATAGTCAACCTCTAAAGAATCTCCATCACCCCTGGTCCTGAAGTGCTGAGTATGTCTGTCCAAAGTGAAGTTAACCTGCTTGTTAAAGCGTTCGATCAGAACAGAGTGCCAGTGGAGATCATCCAGCAAACTTCCAAGAGTGACCACCATACGAGCACTGCTGGACCTCACCCTGCTGTCATCTGCCAATTTCAAAAGGTCATCATAAGCCATGGAAAACAATTAAGAGGCCGTTTCAAAACGTTTTTCTAAACTTACTATTTATAGGTTTATGTTTAGGTCAAATGTTTGTTTCATTCATGTTTCTACCAAATTTCAAATAAAAATATTGTTTCTATTTGCATTCATTTTCAGAAAACGGGTAAAAAAAACTGAAAAGATGCTCTGTATTTTTTTCAGACCTAAAATACTGCAAAGAAAACAAGTTCATATTCACTTTTAAGCAATACAACAGTAATATTTGTACATGTATTTTGAAAAAGTTAAAATTTTATTTTTTATGATATAACCTTGATTTTTAGCACAGTTATTTAACATGTATCTTGTTATGCTGTTAGTCTTTCACATTGCTGTTGGCTGACTTTAGGTCACTCCTGAGGTTTGATTTTGTTGAAATTCAACAGACACTGGACTGGACTGGAATGGCCACAATACATCTAGAAATGCTGATTAAATGAAAATTTGAATATTTGATCTCTTAAATTCCCCGCGTCTGCCGGTACTATAACTCACCTAGGTTTAGATGCAAGGCCAACCTGCCACGATGTAGCTCCAGAGTGATATAATCCCCTCGCTGGCCTTCTCCATGCAGTAAAACACCCTCCGCCTGTCGACTCTTAAATCGCAGAGATATAACATCTTTCACCGTGCTCATTGACTTCTGGTTGAATCGGTAGAGCAAAGAGCTTCTGCCATCAAAGTCGGCCACATATGATCCTACAGACATGTGAGATTTAGCAGTATTTAGCATACTTTTTTATCCATTAAAGATATTCTCATTTAATTTAGAATTAAAGAAACAAAAGTGAGCAGAACAATAGACGATTTAGACATTTCCTTTACTGTCCATGTTTTCAGGTTTAACGTAAGGGATGTTGTGAAAATGACATGGTCTGGAATTACAGCAGTCGTATGGATTCTGAGGTTGGGGAAAAAATGGCTGGAGATCTTTTTCACTCTAAATGGTGATGAGAACATTTAAAATGCAATCAGGAAGATGACCTGTATTATGCTGAAACTAAATAAGGGAAGAACATTCTAAAGCAACAGAGAAAATTAAGTTTGCTAAACTGCTTAAGCTGCAGGCTAAAGAAAAAACTCTCTGAAGTTTAAATGTTTTGGCTGACATCAACACCAGCATAACAGTAAAAGATGATGGGCATGGAGAGATGCTACAAGATTATGTTTTTTGGAATGGCTGGAATCCCCCCATTATAGACCCTGTAAATTTGTTGGCAGGCTTATGTCAGAGAATAACATTTTTGCATACTTATTTGGTTCAGCAACCAATGACTTCATTATTTTCTGCCATAGACTGTATAACATATGGACGTAGTGTCTGTGACGTCACCCGTAGGTGTTTTGAAGCTTAAAGTGGGCGGAGCCAGATATTGAAAATGGGCAAAGAGGAGGGACTTGGTTGGAGCTGAGGTGTCTGGTTTCTGAAACTACTTGTCACTCAAGTAGCCACACACCTAATTTGCAGAATTTTAAGGCTTAATATAAGTTAAACGGGTGAGTTATAAAAACATGTCTGTAAACATGTTTTTTTCTGCTGGCATTTTAACATGGGGCTCAATGAGATTCTGCTCTGTTTTGGAGCCAGCCTCTAGTGGCCAGTCGATGAATTGCAGTTTAATTCACTTCCGTGTTGGCTTCGCGAGAGACATCGGAAGGTTGCCGCTTGTTTTCAGCCTTGAACTACCGCAAAGCCACTATTTATCCAGACCTGTGTACATAAATCTTGATGATATTGCAAATCTTTAATGGCATTAGGGAGGAACTGAAAGAAAGTTACAACACTGAGTCCTTTAGATCTCAATTCTTGGGTGGAACTGTCAGCAAGTTACAAGTATTACTAGCATTAGCATGGTTACAGGTTAGTCTTGCTTTATATTTAACATTATTCTGAAGATTTACAAGTAAAACAAATGTGTCAGCAATATATAAATAAAAAAATATGGTGCCCACATGCCATTACTTGATGGGGTCACACAGACAAACTGACTGAACTGATATATCGTTTCTGTCGGAATGAAAGCTCTTGTCTCCAAATATGCCATGAAGTGAAATGAAAAAACACTGCATTTTTTAAAGCACAGTGTTGTCCAAAAAAAAATGTCTATTATTTTTATGAAAAATCGAGATAAAAGATTTAATTCCAACAGTGACGATATGGAAATTCTGTAAAATATTTACATTTACATGTGGCAGACACTTTTATTATTATATTGCATGTATTACACATTTGTTTCTGACTATGTGCAATCTCCTGTGATCGAACCCATGACCTTTGCATTGCTAGTGCCATGCTCCAACCACTGAGCCACAGGAAAGCTGTATAATCTATATATTAAGCAGCAATATACTGTAATGGCATCCTGTAAACTATATGAGATATAAAATAAGCAATAAGCTTTCGCTCTGTGTGCTTCAATCTTGAACACCAGCTCAGGGGGGAATTTACCAAGAAAGAACTGCGGCCACTGACAGCGTTGTTTATTTCACGTACTGTGCAAGTTGCTTCGGATTCACAAAAGAAGGTAAGCAAATCAATTAACTGCCAAAACAATCTGAGCTGAACGCAGTTTGCACGGTGCAATTCTTCATCTTGCAGACTAAGTGCCTTGTGGAGAGTGCACATGCATCTGGCAAACTTTGCTGAGACTATATAGCATCGGTTCGCGACTGCAAACCAGACACCTGAATTGGCTATTTAAAATGCAGAAAGTGTGCTCGACTACATTGTGCATCTGGATATTTGCCCGGTTATGATGCAGTTCTTCATTATTTGATATACTGTATTACTGCTGCCATGATTAATCGAAAAAACATAGGCTACATTTAAATTGCAATTCACCATCTACGGTAGGGAAATAACACTGTTTTTACAAACAAAGCAATTTGTGTTATTGTCAGGATTCGGGACAATTGCTTCTTGTTTTGGCCATTAGTTGTCATTGTTTTCACCTGTTGTTTCTCGTTAGTGTCATCATTTCACATGTGCCTCATTTACCCCTGTGTATTTAAGTTGTTCTCTGTTCCCTTGTTTTCTGTGGTCTCGTTGCTTGGTCTTTAACGTTGTTGTCGCAAGTCACCCTTGTTGTCGCAAGTCACCCTTGTTGTCGCAAGTCACCCTTGTTGTCGCAAGTCACCCTTGTTGTCGCAAGTCACCCTTGTTGTCGCAAGTCACCCTTGTTGTCGCAAGTCACCCTTGTTGTCGCAAGTCACCCTTGTGTCGCAAGTCACCTTGTTGTGGCAAGTCACCCCCCTTGTTGTCGCAAGTCACCCTTGTTGTCGCAAGTCACCCTTTGTTGTCGCAAGTCACCCTTGTTGTCGCAAGTCACCCTTGTTGTCGCAAGTCACCCTTGTTGTCGCAAGTCACCCTTGTTGGCGCAAGTCACCCTTGTTGGCGCAAGTCTAGAGTTGCTAAGTTAATGTGTGCTACGTCTCCTGTTACGTTTTGGATTTCTAAGAGAACTTTATTTTTGCTCAGCCTCTTCGGAGTTGTTTACGTTACACTGTTTTTGCTGCTCCTGTTTTTTGCCTTGTGGATTTTTTCTACTCAAGCCACTGTGTACGTGTCTCCCTTTGGATTCCCCATTCCTTAGTGGCAACGGTGTAAAGAGTTTGTCTCCAACACCGGAGACCTGGGTTCGAGTCTCGGCCCTGACAGAAAGGCCAAGCCACGCCTACTGCTCGAGACCTGTTACCCACAATCGCTCAACACGAGAGCTCTGCTCAACGCCATGAAGAGGTGCTTGCTCAACAGGAGACTCCTGCTGTGTTTCAGGCCCTTATTAATGACACCCTAAGGGAGATGCTTAACCTGTTCGTATACCTTGACGACATCTTGATTTTCTCGAGATCTCTAGCTGTATACACTGTCCACGTCCGTAAGCTACTCAGCCGCCTATTAGAGAACAATCTCTATGTCAAGCCGGAGAAATGTGAATTTCACACCATGCAAGTTCAATTCCTGGGATACATCATCAAGCCTGGGCACATTCAGATGGATCCCCAGAAGGTTCGAGCTGTTAAAGATTGGCCCAGCTCCCACATCAGTGAAGGAGACGCCGCAGTTTTTGGGCTTCGCAAACTTTTATCGCTAGTTTATCCTAAACTTCAGCTTGGTGGTGGCTCCAGTGACTGCTCTCACCAAGGGTGGAAATTCTAGATTCCATTGGAGCTCTGAGGCTGAGGGAGCCTTCAAGGAACTCAAGCACTGGTTCACCTCAGCACCTGTTCTCACACTCCCGGTCCCAGACAAGCCTTTCGTAGTGGAGGTGGACGCTTCAGGGCTGTCCTTTCCGAGAATGGCAAGGACAACAGACTTCACCCATGTGTATCTTTTCTCGTCGCCTCTCCCCTATCAACTATCATGTGGGAGACAGGGAACTGTTGGCCGTCAAATTAGCTCTGGAGGAGTGGAGGCACTGGCTCGAGTTTTTCAAGTGCATACCGACCATAAGAATCTGGAGTATATTCCGCAGGCCAAACGTCTCAACTCCCAACAAGCACGCTGGTCGATCTTCTTCAACCGCTTCCAGTTCACTCTGTCTTACCGTCCAGGTTCCAAGAACCTCAAGCCAGAGGCCCTCTCTGAGTATATGCTAGCAGTCACCAAGAAGGACCTTTGACATCTATAATTCCGAGCTCCAAGATTGTGGCCCCATTACGGTGGGAGATCGAGGGATTGGTCAGACAGGCCCAGACTTGAGAACCAGACCCAGAAGTAGGCCCTGCCAATCGCTTGTTTGTGCCTAAGAGAGTTAGATCTCAAGTTCTCCAGTGGGGTCACTCCTCTCGTCTGTCCTGTTACCCGGGCGCAGACCGCACCCTCAAGTTCCTCAAAGGGAGGTTTTGGTGGCCCACTATCAAGCAGGATGTCAAGGGCTTTGTCAGCACCTGTGCCACTTGTAATCAGGGGAAGGTTACTCACCAGGCGCTGCATGGTCTGCTCCACCCGTTACCCATTCCCAACATACCTTGGTCCCACTTGTCCATGGACTTTGTAACTAGGCTCCCTCCATCCCAAGGCAATACCACCATTATGGTGATCGTCGACAGGTTTTCCAAAGCTGCGAGGTTCATTCCTTTACACAAGTTGCCCACTGCCAGAGAGACTGCTGAGTTGGTTAGCACCCATGTCTTCTGAGTGTTTGGCATCCCACTGGACATTGTTTCTGACCGAGGGCCTCAGTTCTCCTCTCGCTTCTGGCGAGCATTCTGCCAACTCCTAGGAGTTTCAGTGAGCCTTTCATCAGGGTTCCACCCAGAGTCCAACGGTCAGACGGAAAGGATAAACCAAGACCTTGAGACGATGCTGAGGTGCATGACCACTAAGAATCCTTCCTTCTGGGCTCAGTACATCATGCGGGCTGAATATGCCCATAACACCCTGCGCAGCTCGGTGACTGGCTTTCTGTGGGGTCCGTACAGTACCTCGTTGACTGGGAGGGTTATGGTCCCGAGGAGCGCTCCTGGGATCCTGCTAGGGACTTCCTGGATCCCAACCTCATTCGCGATTTCAACGCCCTGAGGTCTGGTCGGGCTGGAAGGAACTTCAGGAGCCGTTCCTAGGAGAGGGGGTCCTGTCAGGATTCGGGACTATTGCTTCCTGTTTTGGCCACTAGTTGTCATTGTTTTCACCCGTTGTTTCTCGTTAGTATCATTGTTTTCACATGTGCCTCATTTACCCCTGTGTATTTAAGTTGTCCTCTGTTCCCTGTCTCGTTGCTTGGTCTTTAACGTTGTTATAGCCATTCACCCTTGTTGTCTCTAGTCTAGAGTTGCTTAGTTAATGTGTGCTACGTCTCTGGTTACGTTTTGGATTTCTAGGGGACTACTTTTGCTCAGCCTCTTCGGAGTTGTTTATGTTACACTGTTTTTGCTGCTCCTGTTTTTTGCCTTGTGGATTACCTTGTTTTCTGGGATTATATAAAAAGGATTCTTTTTTTTCTACTCAAGCCACTGTGTACGCATCTCCCTGTGGATTTCCCATTCCTCAGTGGCAACGGTGTAAAAAGTTTGTTTCCAACACCGAAGACCCGGGTTCGAGTCTCAGTATAATTATTAAAAATAAATAACGCAGTACATATAATGTCTGGTTAAATTGTATTGCGGTTGATTGACAGCATTTTATACAAATTATTTGTTTGTGCTCAACTAATGGATGGAATGGCATGAAAGTTATGAGAGAAATTTCATATTTGTGTTACACTATAAACAACCCTGGTACAGAAGAACTTCCCGTTTCATTTTTTAACACTACACAAACGTTTGAACAAAATACAAACAACAGAATTTTGCTTGTCAAAAGACTTTCTGATTGACCAAAATGGTGTTTAGATGCAAAAGCCACATATTTTTTGTGTTTGTTCGCACTATTGTTTCCTAGAACTCTTTATCTGCATTTAAACTCATTACCGTATGATGTCACTCATTATGAAGCAAAACCATACAGCCCACAGAGGAGCAAGAGAGTAAAAGAAGTGAAGAAAATAAGTTAAAAGTATGCCTTCTTTCAAATTAGTGAAGCAAGACAGAAAGGCTCATATAGATTCCAACAGTGAATATAATGAGTTTTGGTATAATAAGCAACTGCTCCATTTGGTCAAATAAGGAAACTGCTGGCTGTGACAAACATGGTCTGGAAACGGCAATCTTCCAGTTACAGATAATGACACTTGGGTACCGCAGCATTCGCAGGTTCAGCTTGAGTTCACAACTGTCACAGCAGTTAGCTGATTAGCATTTTGCCCATTATGTGATATGTGGCTCAAGATAATCTGTGCTGTTAGGTGCAGTCACGGCACTTCCAGTGAGCAATAGCCGTCAAATCATGTCTAATTAAAAATACATTTTTGCTCTTCCTGTAACGTTATATTTTGTACTCACAAAACCATGAGGATATGAGTGCATCACCGCTAATGTTCATTTTGATTCTCTAGAGATTCATCTGCAGCTTTGTATGAAATGTTGTTTGGGTGACTGTGGTTCACTATTACAGACAGCTTAATTGAAGGAAAAGTTCACCCAAAACAGAGAATTCTGTCATCATTTACTCACCCTCTAGTTGTTTCAAATCTGTGCAAATGTCTTTGTTCTAATGAAGACAGAAAGAGATTTCGGGAAGAATTCTTGTAACAAAACACCATTCTTGGCCACCATTGACTAGTAAATGAGGGTGAGTAAATGAAAGAATTTTTATTTTTGGGTGAACTGTCCCTTTAAGTAGCATTTATTAGCGAAGCACACATTCATTCAAATTCAATACACAGACCATGCCCGTGTAATATTAAAGTTTCTGTAATCCACCATCTGATTCATCTAACACAGCCTGGCCGGATGAGTGTCTGATATTTAGACAGCTTTGTTCGCTATTGGAAGATGTAGAGTCATCAAACAAGCTTTATTAAAAATCACTTGAGTAAAAACCGCAGCTGTCATGCAGTGTATTATCTGTCTGACCTTGATTCAGCACCTGGCGGAAATGACTGAAACAAGACAAAAGACAGCGCCTGTGAAGATCTGCTGCTAGAACTATGGGAAATGCTTTTACCTTATACAATGTGCCATAGCGCTTTCATTGCCTGTGTTATTGTAAAATGTGCACAGAGTGAACTGCTATCAGATCTGGGATGCTTTTGTTTTGTTTTTATTACTAAGATAAAAGCAATTGAAATCTGTGACTTCAACTAACTCCCATTTTCTGTATGATTCCTCCATATCGGAAATAGTGGCTGTTGTGTCTCACAGGGCACCTGGCAAATATTATATTTGAAATAGTAAATACTTATTTAAATCAAATGTGTCACTCACGGTAGGTACAGCCATACACAGCCACCCTGAGGCCCACCCGACCGCTGGGGCTCCACTCCAGAGGGACGAAGCGAAGGAACCGGGTTCTGATAGGCTGGCTGATTTTATGATGGACCACACTGTCTGGATTCACATTACCCACGATCCTCTGCAAACAGACAAAAAATTGTAATGATAGTTTTGTTTATAATCATTTAATAATGTGCTAATTGACAAGACTGCACAGATTTGGTTGAAAAAAAGAGTAATATTTGTTTTGAAGACCTCAACAGTTTACGTAAATGTCAATTTATTTTCATCTGCTAGCGCTCATAATTTGACAGTAATTTGTGTCTGACTCACTCGCAGTGGCGATTCGTGTTGAACACGAGAAGAGATGACCAAAACACCACATGGTTATGGATGAATCACAAAGGGAAAATGTCAACTTTTTCGAAGATAGACTATGTCCCTCTGAGATAGTGATAAATAACAACAACAATGTCATCACCTTCCCTGGTGAGCGCAGCCCACAAACACTGTTATGATGCCAGCAAAAACAAGAATATGATGGTAATGACTTCAGCATTGTTTTGCTTGCTCACTGGCTTGGAGGAAGAAATACAGCGCTTGCCAAAAGTATCAGGGATAACAGATTTGTAGATAAGCAAGCTCGCTGCTTTAGAGTTTGTGAAAGATGTTCTGCAGAGATTTCACCTTTAAGGAGCTAAGTTATCTGACATGTGAAAATTAATTTAAAGTGCACTGTTTGGTCTGCTGTATGTTGTTTTACTCTTGTCGAAATTTCGAAAACACTGCAGGATATTGTATTCTTTTTCTACTTGTCTGCTGTTTTTTCTCATGACTGCACAAAAAATACACTTGATCTCACTAGTTTTTTTCTACAGTGGTTTATATTTGTTCCATTCTTAAACTTCTGAGCATTAGCACGTTTCTAATGACGTCATCCGCTCCTCTTCTGAGAGCACTCTGACGACAACATCCTGTCCCAGACTGCAGTTTCTTCTCTCTTTTTCCACCTCGGAGAGGAAAAAGAAAACAACAATACATCCATCCAATTACCGATCAGTTCACCTCGACCCAAGGGCGCGGCGGAGCTTCCGCCGAGACTGGGGAGATGCCCCCGGTAGCAGGCTACCCACGTAAACAGCTCTTCTCCACACTTCATTAACTCTATTCCTCCATTGACTTCTGCTAGACTCCTTTCATTAAGCTCCTGTGCTCTTCTGCCGTATGATAAACTCTCCACGGACCGTTTCATCAGCCCTCTTACGTCTGCGACTGTTCCACCTTCTGTGAGTCGCCACTCCCCTTAAACCAAAGTCACTAGACATCAGAAATAAGAGCTAGCAGAAGATGAGCTAAACTGGGGAGGTTTTGTATGAGTGCCTTGAATGTACATCTGGTAAAAACAAACAATAGACTTTGCTTGATATGTGAGTGTTCTTTTAATTGACAACTTGTCACAATGTCTTTAAACATTGCTGAACGTTTGTGGTTCAATTACAGAAAGTTGTCCTTTTGTTTGAGCAGGCTTCCTCCATTGAACCCCTCTAAACATGAATTAGACTCTATCCCAGGAGAAACAAGGACCTGAGAGTGTCACAGATAGCACCACCTCTGTGCCTCTGTGACCATCTTTAAACGAGTGCTAAGACAGGAAAACTGTCCCCAAACGAGAGACAAGCAGTCTCTTTCTTTTCAGACATCCTCTCTGGCTCCATTGTGAATTGCAATTCTGTGCAAAGAAACATCATAAAGGCATTAATTGCAGCTGCTAAGCGCAAGACTTGACACGTGACAATTTCATTATTGTTTAAAGGGGTCATATATGTCGCGAATACGTGTTTTTCTGTGTCTTTGGTGTCTTATTAGTTGCCCATGCATGTATTAGACAAGTAAAAATTCAAAAATGAAAGTGTCAGAACAAAAGATGCATTCTATCTAAAAGCAAATGCTCACCCAGACCTGCCTGAAACGCCTCGTGTAACCACACCCCCACAAATCCACGTCAGTATGTGGTATGATATCTGCCCAAAATGTATACGCAAGTCAGGTGGCCGTACCTGTCAGTACAATTGCTTTGGAATCTTATGTTCCATTTATGGTAAGAGGCGTTACATAACGTCACACGCTTGCAGTATTTGGCCAATCACTACGCACTGGTTAACTGGCCAATCATAGCACACCTCGCTTTTCAGAGCGATGAGCTTTGTAAACAAATCTGTGCGTTTCAGAGAGGTGGGGCAAAGAGGAGATACAAACATGCACAGTATGTGGAAAATACAGCATTTTTGAACCCTAAATCGTGTATACACATTGCATTACATCTTAAACAAACCATAATATTTGTTTTAGCCGTGTCATATGACCCCTTTGAATGAAGTATGGATGTTGCTAAAATGTGTATTGCGATTTGGGTTAAAAACTAAAGTCATTTTTAGAGCAAAGTTCTTCTGTTACACGCTTATATGTCAATTATACTTTATGGGACCCATATTAACCACCAGGCTTATGCTTTATGCAAGCTAATCAAACAAAACGATGGGCACTCTCATCGATTGCCTATGGGGCTGCTCAAGCCTCCGTGTAATGGAGGAATGGATGGAGAGGGAGAAAATTTAAAGAGAAAACTGTCCAATTTGCATACTGAAAAATTAGCACATGAAACGTGGTGTTGAAGTGACAATTTAGATGCTGTTGGCAGCTATAAACATTTATATGAAATACTGTACATTGGAAAGAGGCGATTAAAAGAAAAATGAGCTGTGCATTATAT
This sequence comes from Triplophysa siluroides, assembly GCA_006030095.1. Classification (NCBI taxonomy): domain Eukaryota; kingdom Metazoa; phylum Chordata; class Actinopteri; order Cypriniformes; family Nemacheilidae; genus Triplophysa; species Triplophysa siluroides. The sequence goes on from VCII01000724.1 coordinate 748,920, forward strand.
TTGATAGAAAATGAAACAATCTGCCAAAAACCTACCCTAAATTGGATGACAGCTAATTTAATAACAGAAATGTACGCTTTCAATTCTGAAAGCTTGCAGCGCTTGGTTAATTATTTTAAACACGTACAGACTGCAGATAAATTGGGCTTTTAGTGCTTTATTCAGTTCTGTACACACACAGTACACACACCGGAGTGAAAACCGCATTCTGCTACCATATTAACTCCAGAAAATACAGGTAGTGACAACCGCATTTACCACAATTAAACGCATTGTGTACGGAACCGAACTCAACAAATCAAGCATATAAAGTAACGTGAGTTCTGGCAGGTCACGTCAAGCTCGCATCAGCTGATCCTCATCTACCTATAGAAATGACCCTGTCACAGCTTCTGCTTAAAATGAATTCTGCTATCAGCAGCTTATCGCGTTGCTCAGGAGAAAATTGGCATTCCTTTTCATAAGTCTCAGTTATGTGTTACACTTAAATGTCATTAAGAACTAATAACATATGTTTGTGAGAATCTGTTTGTCCTAAGGGAGGTTATCACTGGACTATTATATGCTAATTGTCAAAAAAATGTTGATGTTAGTTAACTTGACAAAACTAGTTTCTCGTAAGGTGCAAGGAAATACATTTAGGCATTTGGCAGACACTTTTATCCAAAGCGACTTACATTGCTTTATCCTATACATTTTACATAGGTATTTGCAATCCCCTGGGATCGAACCCACAACCTTGCGTTGTTAGCGCAATGCTCTTACCACTGAGCTACAGGAAAGCTTAGTCTTTACTTTCGCACATTTTGACATGGAGCTAGCCGCTCTCATAAGCCCTTCGCTAAAGTGACAGTGTTGCCAGATCCTCATAGAAGGGAAGCCAAGAGAAGCCAAAAATAATTTCAAAAACTCCAAATAGTTTAGATTGGGAAAAAAATATTAAATCTCAAATATTTGCAGCTGAACATTTTTTTATACCTAAAGTGCTAAACTTTTACACAAAAGAGTCTGTCAGCGGTAGTTTAGTTATAGTTTAGACAAAACAAGTCTTTCGCGCCGAAAATTTTGAGAACCAAACAGGTTATATTCTGAAAAATTCTTTCATCACTGACTCACCCTCGTCTTTCCAAACCTGTATGACTTTTTCTTCTACAGAAAACAAAAGAAGATATTTTAAAGATTGTTGGTAATCAAACAACATTCCCCCTGTTGAACTCCATTGTGTGGACACAAAACCACTGAGACATTTCTCAAAATATCTCCTTTCATGTTTCAGAGAAGGAAGAGTCATATACAGGTTTTGACCAATAGGAAGGTGAATGAATGACAACATTTCTATTTTAGGGTGAGCAATTCCTTTAATTTAAAAGATGTCGAACCTTTATCACTTTTCAAACACAACAATAATTTATGCTAAACCTTATACCTACATACAGTACAAGCTGCCTCACTTTGTATTTTCAATAGAGGTGACCTAATGTGCTATAATATCTGTATCAAATTATTGTCAGTAAAACACATCTGCCAGGGCCCATTATGGATTATGCAAACTAGAAATATGATCTTGCAGTCGTGCCAAATACAGTGCGCTATAGATTCTGAGATAATGCACGTTTGAAGCTTCTTTAGTAACACAGGAAGAAAAGGTCTTTCTTTTATTCCAGCCCTGAAAGAGAAGCAATTCTTCACAGCGAGGTTTTTCCGGATGTTATGGCAGGCTTACAACTCTGAGCTGTCAGTGTTAACATCTGTCACGTTAGTTAACGTCCTGCAATTCAATTCCTGTTCTCTCGTTCTCAAGAGAAGATCCTCACTCTTAACATTCACTCTCATAAATTCTCATGGTAACGTTCTCACATGCCACAAACACACACTGCCTGGAGAAAAAACTGACAAAGATGGACATGTAGCTCAAAGGCCCACAGGCTGTAAGAGGGAAGAAATGACCGTGGAGAGGTCCTCACAAAGCTTTGCACTCAGCAATTTTCTGTCAACGTAGGCGAATCCTGTTTCCCCGCCAGGAGATGATGGCAATACAAGACGAGAGAAGAAAGAGGCTACTAACAAAATGTGTCAGGAAAACTTGCATATAATTGATACATCTATTTCTGCTTTTGAAGTGCTGGAGTCAGATTTAGTTCACTGGCGCTGTGGCGATCAGGGATTAATGAGCTGACTACAGCTGACTAATACACTACATGCAATTAATCCTTTATTGCAATTTGTCTGCCATGACCGGTTATTGATTAAAGATATATGTCCCTAATATACTAGAAATGCAAGCTTGTAGAAGATGATCTTGTCCTGCCTGCTCTTACGCACACACGCAAGCTTTCTCATTTTGTAGCAAACACAACAGATCAAAACACTCACCGCCAGCCGCAGTGCAGGCTGGAGAGAGCAATTATCAGTCACTTTGGGGAGTCCATTCACACCTTCCTTCAGGAAGACCTTCCCTGACATATAGTTCAGTGAAGGCAGATTAGCTGGGTTGGGTCGTTCACTACTAGCCAAACACTTTTTTTTGTATTCCTCACTATATCAGGTACACACAAGCTGAGGCCTGACAACAAATTAGTGTTTTCTTATGGCGGCCATTCCCCGTGATGCCAATTTTCAAACTATAGTTAGTGTGTTTATATGTTGCTGCTAGAGCATAAACAATATCTGCAAAGTGACAAAGCTCAAAGTTCAATACCAAGCGAGATATTGTCAGAATTCACATTTCAAGGACTACAGAGAACGGCTGGAATCAGCCCTTTACTTCCCGAATGATGTCAATGTTCCGAGTTTTTGAAAAACCTCCGCCCAAAGGAATACGCCAAAAAAGGGGCGAGGCCTTACTTAGAGAAGATGAAGAGCCGCTGGAGTAGTGTTTGGTTAATAGAGGTTGTAAACATTTGACTGCGCTTAAATACTTTCACTTTCATCACAGTCCTACAGCTGGTAATAAGAATTCCGCTGCACACATTCTAAGATAACCAACAGTCAAATAACAGCTTTCATGACTTTAACATCGGCTGTGAAAGCTCTTCTGTGTAACACACTGATATTGTTTGTGTGTGTGTGCGCATACCTCTAAAACACTTCTATGAATCGTGCTTTGAAGTCCTGATGGCAAATGTCTCCTAGTCAATCTGCTTGTTTTATTATCCCACTATAAAAGGCAAAACGAACGCTTCTGTTATTAGTGTTAATTAATGACCGGTCTGACCCAATCGGTCCGGTCTCTGTAAGAAATCCAGTCGTTTGGTTAGAAGAGGGACCGCGGTAAACAATAGACTTGAAATATGTGAAATACAAAGCATTTTTCGAAATTAGAAACATTAATACCCATTGTTAAACACCCAAAAAACATTATCAAAGCTTCAAAAACAGCAAACGAATGGCTCCTTTAACTTAGATTTTAATTGTTGATCAGATGCATTGTGTCCAATCTTTTTCACTTTAGCACTGATGGTGACACTCTTGAAAATGTGTGATGATGTGTCGTTGAAGGAGGTTGCTGTGTAAACATCTTTCTCTGCCTCGCATATTTCAGCAAATGGAGGAGAAAATGCATAACTGTGGCTGTGAGATTTGTTAGCCTTTAAATTTTACTCCTGGGCATAAAACAACAACAAAACAGACTAATGGTCCCTCTCAGCATAATTGGTTTTACAATAATATAAAAGCTGTGGGATTTTTACAATTTCAAACATAAAAATTATGATCTAAAAAGGATGAGTGGTAAACATAAAGGAGGAAAGATCTTGTTTAAAAGCAACATTTTACTACATACATATGATTTCAACGAAAGATAATAAATATTAAATTTCACCATGAAATCAAACAGGTAAATTCTAAGGGTGGGTTGCACCAACAAGGATTAAAGTAAACAGAGTTTTTGTTGATCCTAGTCTTATTTTAATTCAAATTGCATTGCACCACTTAATTTTAAACAGAGAGTAACAAATCGTGAATTAAGACTTTAACCTGTATTTAAACCGTCATATGCGATTAATTTTGTCCGCCATGATGGATTTGCCAGAGTAACTTAACAGCAACAGTGTTGCACTGTCATGTAAAAAGGAAATAAACAGCTTGTGCATTTAAAAGAAACGTAATTTTGCAATTTAAAACCTCTCTCTGGATATTTCATTGATCAGTCTGATAAACACATCCATAAACACATTTCACAAGCCTTGAGGGATATGACAGCGTCCAAATATGACAGTTGAGCCGCATCGTTATCCTGCAGCTCGCGACTGGAGCATACATAAGAGAGACGAGGGAATCACGAGCAGGTGGACCTCTGCCGTCGACGCTGCCGTGAACGGCCCTGGTAGGCAATTGCGTTTCAGAGGGGGTCGTCCTTGGTTGTGTTCTGGGGCTGTTTGAGACAGCACCGCTGGCTGAGGTGCGCCTGTTCGCAGTAGCGGTGTTTACTACTAAGCAAACCACGCAAAAGCGAAGGGCCCCGCAAGCTTGGGGGTCCCCTAGTGGCCACAAGCAGTTAAATCGTTTGATGATTGTTTTTGATGCCGATCGACCTGCGTGCGCTGCACCGGACGCACCCAATAACAGGTCTCATCTCTTGACCACACTCTCCGTTTCCTCGTTTAGCTTCCCACCAGTGTTTCATTCCCCACACCTGCCTAGTGTAATTATCCCTTGTTAGTTCCCCTACTTAATGCCCTTGTGTTTGCTTTCCTGGGCTGTTTGGTTTTGCTTCATCTTGTGATGTACGTTACATACCGCCTGTTTACCTTGCCTTGTTCCTGTTTAGATTATCCTGATTGTCTATTTTGCCCCCCCATCGAGGGAAGTTTTTTGTGTGAATCTATTTTTGTAGTCAGACTGTTATGTTTTGGTTTCCCCATTGTGGATCTTTTATTTTGATTATTAAATCCAAATACCACTTCCAAAATGGTAAACACGCCCCTGCCTGTTCAGGACCGGACCACAATTTAGACAGGGTGCCCACAATACCAATGTCCCCGGTCACTGGTACCACTAAAATACTCTTCTCAGAATGTCGGTCTGTTCCATTTAATCACAGACGCTGTGCTTGTACTGTATGTATTGGATAAGAAAGCAGGGCATCTTGAACTTGACGCTTCACAGCCGACCACCCTATAAAACCGCTGCCCTAACTGGCTCTCATGTTTTTGCCAAGTGGTATCCTTAGGACAACATCATGTTGAACCTGGGACAACATTTAAATCAACCAATCAGATTTCAGAAATAAGTTTATAGTTTATTTTAAGTTTAATCTTCCTACCAGGATTAGGTGCTTCTACACCATTATTTTTCACTTATCATTTCCCTCTGAGATTAGGGGAAATTAATGGTAAGGGTTGGGGCTTGGTGTGGGTTAAGGTTTTATTTATAAAAATGTTGTCCTTAGGACATCAACTACTTGGCAAAATCAGGTTGAGCACCCACACAAGGGGTGATGAGTTTTATTTATTTAGATTTTTAGTTGCATTAAACACATCACTGAAGCATGACATGGCGCTTATGTATCTGTTTCTAATCATTTTATAATCACATTTTATTACAGATATGTTTTTTTATTATTTAAACCTCCTCAGTATAGCAAGTTTAAAGTTAATTCCTAACTGAGAGATAAATCAGAGTTTAAAATAATGGAGCAACAGAATTAAAGTTAATCTAGGTTTGCTGGAAAATTAAAACCTGGATCAAACGATAGCTTAAATATAAACCTGGACTGCGTCTCCCGAAACCTTTTTAAGGCTACGACATTCTCAAGTTATACCTTAACAGTGGTAGCACTGTATTCTTAAGAACGACGTGGCGATACGAAGGTTTCAGGAAACGCAACCCTGATTATTTTTAAACATTGTTTACAGTTTGGTGCAACAGAATTATTAAATAAACCATGATTTGATCAAGACCTAATCCTTGTTGGTGCAACCCACCCGAGGGTGTTTTACACAGTGTTGCAGTGATAATTATATATTATTTATCAGTGCAGTGTTATCTTTAATCAAAAACATTAAGCTCCTCTCCCCCTCTCAAAAATAACTCTTCATCACATGACGTAAGCAACAAAAAAGAGGTAGGACTTGAATGACTGTCCAATGTGTATTTGTTATTAATTTACAACAAAAAAAGCCCCACGGCACCCGCCCAACATTTTTCATGATTTCAGAAGCTGTTTCACTCCTTAACAAGATGCGCTTAACAAGACTGATAATTAATTTTGGTGGGGACGGTGAGGCGCTTGCCAACCTGTGCACAGGCGCAGAAGCTGAAGTGACATAAAAAAAGGTATGGGACAATTTATAAAAGGTTAAATTGTTGGTTGGAAATATTCTATTTAATTGTTATTTTTGCCAGCGATTTTAGAAATATATTCAACTACTGTAGATAGACTGTGGTCTTGCATTTACTGAAACAGCTGCCCAGTGGCACTGCAAACTTGGCCGCCCCGTGGCACAGCCAAACGGCTCTCACTAAATCCTTGGTGTTTCGAGTCTGATGTCATCACGCAACCGTGTTTCTGGGAAATTTTTACAATCAAAGGTAGTTTAGATGGTGAGAGTAAGGTTAGGGTAAAGGGTTTGAAAGACTTGAAACACCAAGGATTTAGTGAAAACCAACAAGCCACGCCCACGGATCTGACTCGAAACATTAAAGATTTAGTGAGAGCCCACTGCAAACATGGCCGCCGAGTGGCACGACTTCCATAAACGGACTTTGTTTCACTACCAGTGGCTATCAAAAACATTTACATTCCTAAATTCCTTACTTGCCTAAAATGAAACATCATGCTTTTTGATCTGGTGAAGAAACTTGTAAGAAAGAAAGACCACAAAAAAACCAACAGAATGGTTTCACAGAAACATTTATATAGTATTAAGAAAACTTAGTCAATCCCTTACACATGACAATAATGTAACAATTCTCTGGCAGATTCAAAGCAGGGTCTGAAAATCTGCCATCTCTTATATTTAGAGGACTCTAGAAATTACTATTTTTTTAATGAAAAATATCGGCTAAGATAAGAAAACCAAAAGACTCCTGCATAAGGCAGAGAAATGATTACCGCCTCATACTTCTGAACGTGTTTGCTTTAAACTTATTACCTGATCAACTTTATTCAGCGTTTCCGCCAGATAAAACGCAAATTACATCTTACCCGACTGTGATCTTCTGCTTTTATTAAACACACTTTGAAATGTCATTATATCTTTAATAAAGCGGTGGCCTCACAGTTTAAACGTAATTACAAAGCAGCGATATGAGACAATGAATCTTCCATCATTTATAGGTGTCATAACTGTTAAGCCTCAGCCTGAAGACGAAGACAATACAAGTGTGGGAGGCTCAGCATCAAACCTGTGAAGATTGAGCGTCTCTGGCAGGTGCAACATCATTAGGACGTTCTATTTTGGGGCTCTCAGAAATTGCTAGTTACATTTCATATGTTTGGAGATGAATATAGAGTTCATTTAATGGTTTCTGAACTTCAACTTGTGAAAAAATGCCATAAAAAGATCTTTAAAATATAAAGACGTGGAAAAAATTTCAAATTTATTTTCAGTTTTTATGAATTCACTATTTTTAGGTAGGTGTTGAGGTAAAATTATGGTTTTTGTTTCATTTTGTGAACTAATATATGTCGCCAAAATTCAGACGCAGCTTAAGTCTCACAAGAGTAATTCTATATCATGGAGCAGTTCTGTGATGTCATACACTGTCTGCGCAGCCTGCGCATGCTGCAAGAAGTCGCACGGGTGCTTACGTCGGGGGCCTTCAATGAGGCTACTGCTGACAGTACAACAGTATATTAATGAGAGAGATACATTTTGAGTGAGAGTAAAACTGACCAATGATATCATCTTTCAAAACGGACGTGCTTTTTTTTGCTAACTTTCCGCATTCTGGGGGGTTGTTCACCAGCAGTCTCGTAAAGCGGAAGAAGCACCCGAAGTAAAAAGGGATCTATACTTCAGCCTTTAGGCTGCCGTGCCTCAATTCATTCTGGTTGCTGATGTGCACAGTTGTTTATTTTGCTTAGCTTTATTTGAGATGAGTGATTTTGGTCAGTCTTAAATGTAACATATTGTGCATAATTGCGGTTATTCTGCATAACAGTGACATTTTATCAGATAAATGGCCAATTTACTACGGTCAGTTCCATACGTTTAGTTCACTGTACCAGTTTGTTATAAAGATTTATTAAAATCATATTTTTTTCTCTGGTGAATCTCTGTTTACTGTTTGCTAGTGTAGTCACCAGTTTTCTTTACTGAAAGCGCTCTCATGAGGTGTCGCTTTTTAAACTGGTATTGTGTGTTGGTTTTATGATCAGACTGGGAGGCATTGTCTGTCGTGTGTGTGCAACCCGGTCCATTATTCCGTTGAAGAACACATACACTCGGAACGCTGATCATAATGCATATGTGTAATAATATTTTTTATTTGAATTGCATGTTATTTTGGTGATAACTCTCTCTTGCTGTGCTGTTCGGCTTGTTGCGTTTCAAGTCTGGAGTAGCATTGTAAATGTATCATGTGGTAAGTGTGATGGCACAATGATGTATGTGCACTTCTATAGGCAAGCACAGTAAGGTAAAAAACCTTACTGTACTATGGTAAGTGTGTGTGTTGGGGGGTGGTTGCGTGTGCGCATACTACCAATGCTCAAACGACACGGTTCGCAACTGAAAGGCAGCAATGTCTTTTCTTTTATATGATGTCTGAAATACCTGATTCCGATTAGTCAATAATTTAACTCTTTTGTCGGATATGTGTGCATAATGGCAGGTATTACCATAGGTTCAGTATGCCAATTACATATTTTTTCTTCTGTTGTATTTTTTTTTTTAACTCATATCTCAAATCTCATGTCTATTTATTTATTTATTGTAAGCAGCTGTCTAATAACCAGGATAACAATGAGTAAGCCAGTTGCAAAATAAACTCCTTCAGGGTGATACCTTCCAAGTCCTTATCACCCCGTAGAGATTTATTTTGCGATAATGAGCAGCTGACAGTAAATGATCTCTTACATATTACTATCTGAACCCATGCAGGTGTGAAGGCTGTTCCATCAGTAATTGGTACTAAAATACACACACTCACCCCGACACTGTCCTCCAACATGTACTGTTTCCAGACCCTCCCGGTGTCACTGTAGAGAAACATATAGGCGCTGACCCAATCCATGCTGCCGTGGCGACCTTGTGTGGCCACGGCCGTCACCTCCATTCGGTCCTGTAGGTCAACCTGAAGCCATGGCGACCTGTCCGTCGACTCCGGGCTCCACCCTCCTCCTCCTAAAGGACCCCAGGAGACCACAGTCAAGGTCTATCGAAATTCTGAGAACTTATTACAGTTTGACTGAAACTGTTTTGAGATCGACATATAGTATGGTCTTAAAAGATTATTAGAGTAATCTTACAGGTACTTATTACAGGTACGTTTGGTTTTGTATTCACACGGTTTGCTGGTGTCACTCGTTTGACAGATTCCTCTTAGAAGCAAGCCAAAAAGCCTCAACTTCTTGACCTTACTTAACATGTACAGCGTTCGCTTTGGATCAAGCACAGGGAGGTGTGCCTGGGGGCCACACATGTTCCATAAAGATGCGTCTCTGCCCCCATGATCCTCCTGCCAAGGACTGTACGGTGAAAGTGGTCAGGCTCAGGCAGAGAGGTTCATTAGTCAGGCACCACGAACGTGGCTCAACTCCACAGGAGCAGATGAGAGCAGAATTTTAAACCTGGGATCACTGACTTGAAGGAAGCAGCATTTACACAGACCCCCAAGGGAGAGGAATCATTTAGTTTGTTACAGTCGTGCATGGCAGAGGTTCGTCACATCTATGAATAGCTCAGAGGACATGCTGAGGGAGGGCAAAAGGCTTGATAACACATCAAACCAGCAATTTCCTGGAAGTGGAGTTTGTTTTCTTTCTTGGCCTTGTTGGTTTGAATTAAACACTCAGGGATATGAATTCTACATCACTTTTTACCAGTGTGTTTTTCATGACAGGGTAATTTATGTTGTTTTCTAAAGTGACTCTGACAACTGAATTAGCATACAAACGAGAACTTATACTTACCATCTCTTCTGTTTAGTTTAGCGAAGTACGCAGCCCGACTGTCTGAGAAATGTGAAGAGCTCTGAAATGAGGTTGCAGGCAGAAGATATGCCAGAGATCCATCACAGCTGTCTGGATAACAGAACAACAAAATATATTAGCTTATGAGAAAATAAACTCCTTCACTTGTGTATGTGTAAAATTGATTTTCTTTAGATGAGATTTTTATTGTTCAGATAAGCTTCAATCAATCATTTGAAAGTTCCTGTAGTTCATAAAGTAGGGCATGGTAGGGCATCACCAACAAGATCGAGGGTTTAATTCCCTTCCTTCAGAGCACAAACTGATCAAATATAAGATAAAATGCTCAAATGATGGGTTTTAGTTTTTCCTTCTCTTCCTTCCCCCAAATTTCCTGTTTCCCATCAGCGGAGTACCTGCTGAGTCTTTAATTATGAAAATGCCATTTATTTTATTTCAATTAATCACCACATGGGGAAAAAAGGCTACTTGTATCTTAACACATCCAGATTTTGTTAAAGCTTCATTTGAGGAGGAAATTAAGAATTCATCAATTGACAGTCCTTTTAAAATGTTGTCTTCTCTGTAATCTTGCTTATCCCTCATGTCACGTTTGCACTGTGTGGGGTCATACTATACTATACTACACTATACTATACTCCATACTGTACAAATGCAAACAATATAAGTGAACATCTAAAGACTTTTGCAAGTTTAGCGGCATAAAATGTTCAGTCAACAGAACAGGACATAGCAATAAATACCAGGAGTTGCCAAATCAGTTGTACATAGCACCTGACACAAGGGTAGAAGAAGCTACTACTATTTCTGTGAACGCTACAGAACATCAATAGAATAATAATCTAGATCTATTACTTTGGTATAAAATGAATGAAGGTAAAATATGTATGCACCTTTATGTTGTTCCCAGACTAAAATAAAAAAGTGTGACCCAGTCTGTGAAAACAGGTTAAAATCTGAAAATATAATTACAAGCATCAAAGTTTGATTTCAAGCAATAATTTTACTATATTATTTCAGTTTTGACATAGCTTTCCTCAGTAAAATTTAAAGATATTAAAATGATATTTCCACAGAATGTTCTTAACATTATGTAGGATGGTCAGCGCCAATAGCCTGGTGGTTAGTGTGCTGACATATAGTGCTAGTATGCTTGCGGCAACCTAAGTTAGATTCCCGTCTTGTGCGATATTTTGCCGATCCTACTCCCCTGTCTCTTTCCAGCACTTTCTTGTCACCTCTACTCTGTCCTATCACAATAAAGGCAAAAAGCCCAAAAATATAACTAAAACATTGTGTAGGATGATTTTATGTAAATCACACAATATGACTACAGTCACATTTTTACAATATGAACAAACTGTTTCTTAAATTCAGAAGTAGCAATATGTTGTTAACAGAAAGTGTGGCATGCAGCTTCAGATGTTATAAATGTTTTCCATTTACGTGCATAACATCCTTAAAGGCTTTGACAAATCCTATTGGATTGCATGATCTTTGCAATTAACAAATAATAATAAAAAGAGCATAGCGGTCAAAAGTTAAGAAATGTGATGGAGAGGAAATAGGTTTCTGGGTCAAAAAAGCAACTGCTGCAGGTTATCTCTATGGAAACAGCAAAATATACCTGTGCTTCGGAACGAGTTTCATAATTAGGGTTAAAACTCAGCAGGGGTCTTGACTTTAGTTTTTGATAGAAAAGGTCATGTGCACTATTATCATCAGTTTACAGATGAGAAAGTCATTCACTTTTTATAATATGGGACAACACACACACTTACACACACGCCGTGGTCTACATTGCCAAAAAAAGACCAGCAAAACCTTTGGTTTTCTCTTTACAAAAGAAAGAAAGTCATACAGGTTGCCAAGAGGTTGAGTAATGATGAAAGAATTTTCATATTCGGGTAAACTAATCCTTTAAAACGTCACATAACTCCAAGGCTCAATTACTTCAAAACCCATTTACACACAACATGTGCCCCATTAAACTGTATAAAACAGCATGTCGACTGAAAAACCTAAATTCATTTAATTAGCATGTCAACAAACCCTGCTTTTGGGAATCTAGTAGAGATGTTCAGTTCCATTCAGTGTGGTTTTCATTACAGATCCTCAAATAACGAATTATTTTGCATCGCAAGCAAAGGACCTGAAGCAGAAAGCAGGAAATGTGAAAGGGTAACTGAATATCAATATTTACACATGGGATTTCATGGTCAGCTCCCTACTGCTCTTGAATTCTACAAAGTAATTTCAAAACACTCAAGCACACTTTATATTTGCTATAGACGTAATGAAATGCCAGTCATCAGTTGACATAAACTTTAAGTATATATTATGTATGTATGTATGTATTTTGCTAAATTAATGCTTCAATCAAAACATATTCACAGATGAGTGCTGTCTGCTCCACATAACCCCCGTCTTTAAATGTAGGCGACATATGTTCAGCTATTAACCTCCTGCTAGGCGATAACCACTTATGACCTTCATGCATATGTGAAGACTTTCCTGTGGCTTGGTTTCTTTGTGTTACATCTCTCTTTTAGTTACTCATTTTCAGGCTCTTATGATCTTTGAAGATCAACAGCAAAAAGACCAACAAACAAAGACAACAGGCAAAAACTGTTATGAAATAAATCATTTTGAAACGAGAGCCTCTAATTCATGCAGACTGCACATGAATAGCTCAGGCTGTTTTTATTCCTCAGAGAACTGCTATTAATCAGTTTTATTTTATTTAGCAATTTATGTGACGAAACTGACATTTACAAGGAACTCCGAGCCATTCAGTTTGCCATTGAATTTGTCTTTTTATTTGTTATATGCAAACACATCGCTGAGCTTGTGAAACGTTAAACAATCTTTAAAAAATCTTTCAGGTTAATAGTTTTTACATTGAAATTGATCAGTATCGTGATTCATGCAAGCGTTTCAAACTAATGACAATGTAAACCTCACCTCTAGCGAGACTAAAACAGTTGCCTGAAAATGCCACACAGAGACCTCAACAATTACATGAAACATGACAAGAGTAACAATCAACTAACTGATCAATTACAGCCTAGAAACAGGCTCCTTACATCACAAGTCGATAAGTAATTAAATGACAAAAAACAACAATAGGACAAATGGTCAAACGTTGCAATTACTGTTTATTTATTTTTTATGTTGGGATACCAGAAAATCTTTTGCATTGTACGCTTATTTGAATAAAAATGTTTTATTTAATCCATGTTTGTTAATTTGACTTAAAGTGATACTCATAAAAAAAATGGTTTTATCATCATTTACTTACCCTCTTGTCATTTCAAACCTGTATGGCTTTCTTTCTTCTGCAGAACACAAAAAATATATTTTGGAAAATGTTGTTAACCATGTGTCCATACCATCGAAGTAAATGGTTACTGCCATTGTTTGGTTACCAACATTCTTCAAAATCTCTTCTTTTTTGTTCTGCAAAAGAAAGTCATACAGGTTTGAAATGACAAGTGGGTGAGTAAATAATGACAGGAGTTTGGGCAAACTATCCATGGGAACCTAGGATCTAGTCAAACCGACTCGGATCATGTCCTGATCCCAGACTCCCTATATCCATTCTTCCACAATCCTATCTAAAAATAAAGGCAAAAAGCTTACGGCTTATGGCTATAGGCAAATATTTGCTTGGTTTTGTTTACCTAATCTAAGAATCATTTCACAGCATGCAGATGTTGACAACCAACTAGAAAACATAAAATGTTGTAGAGATTGCAATCTGGTGACCATATTCCTGCACAACCTTACAGTATAAGGGCACTTTAGGAAATGACAAGAATCTTTCAGAGAAAGCCTGGTGGCTCTGCAGCTCCCTGTGTGCTCTTAGAGCTCCGTTTAGGATTACTGTGCCTCCAGCGTGGACTGGCAGATTATGAGTACAGAGATCTGAGCCTGTCAGCACTCACAGGCCACTGATCCGGGATCAGGACGGCCGGCAGATCTGCCTGGACTCCGACGGATCTCGCGCCATTGTTCCACGTCTCTACGCCAATGCACAGCAAGAAACTCTAATCTGGTGCAGAGCAAGCGAGGATAGTGAAAACTGGCTGAAGAGCGATTACAATAATCACTGCATTTCAGCCATCTGTGAGTCAAGGGCTTGTTTTCATTTAGTGAATCTGTTCGGTTTTTAAATGGTGACCATGACAGGCTCCAGCAAGCTGAATGATGTTTTCAACTGAATGATGAAACGGAAGGGCGGAGCGCAGAAGAGGTCAAATGATTTCATATTGTAAAAATCCTCCGTGTGACCTGATTTGACTGCACGGATCATGTATATGAACAGATGTCTATAATACTGATTTAACACCCAACTCAAGAGGATCTTATTTTCCCGTCGTGTCTATTACCCATCATACATCAGAGCTCCTCTGGGATTATGCCTCAGCATTTCTGTGATATTGTCACATGGTCTAATTGCACCATTCAAAAACTTGTTTTGTCAGTTAACCCTTTCATTCCCCTAGAATGTTCTTTATCTATCATATCTAATAAGTCACATTAAATATAATTCATATTGAATAAAAACAATAGCTTGTTTAGAACAGAATTTATATTCATAATTTCTTGCATATTCAAAGAAAGTTTACCCAAAAATGAAAATTATTTTATCATTTAGCCTACTCACTCTCTTGTCATTTTAAACCTCTATGAGTGTTTTTTCTGCAAAATACTGTACACAAAAAGATATCCTGAAGATTGTTGGTTAACCACACAACTGCATTACCCATTGGCTTGCATTCGTTGTGTGTCCATACCATAGATGTGAATACTGACATTGTTTGGTGACCATCAGTCTTAAAAATATTTCATTCCGGGTTTTGCAGAAGAAAGAAAGTCATACAGGTTTGAAATGACAAGAGCTGAGTAAATGATGACAGATGACATTTTTGGGTGAAATATCACTTTAAATGTGCTGTTTTCTGTTAAACACCATTATACTAGCAAAACACTAAGGGGCTAATTCACAAAACAGTTCATCCACTTTTTCTTGCATATTTTTGTACTCTCAAATGTACCCGTAATACAGTTTAACCGAGCTCTGTATTAAATCACAACTTTTCCTTTCAGTGCAAACACCTGGCACTCCAAACCCACTGGCAAAATCCACAATTGGATTGTGCAAATTACATTTAGCTCAAATTTTGTAAA
The DNA here is from genome assembly GCA_006030095.1 of Triplophysa siluroides. Taxonomy (NCBI): domain Eukaryota; kingdom Metazoa; phylum Chordata; class Actinopteri; order Cypriniformes; family Nemacheilidae; genus Triplophysa; species Triplophysa siluroides. Next base: position 764,212 of record VCII01000724.1, read on the forward strand.
CTCTGCAGCATTATCTGATTTTCATAATTCCTTTAGTGAATCGGTCACTAAAATCCTGCAGACTGCGAATGCAAATAAACTGTGTAACAGTGGGTGCAATTCATTCCTGGTGCATTCCCACCCTAATTGTCCAACTGGCCCTCTATGATAATATGTATTTGTTACCATCGTAATTGTATTAGACTACTCTGAATGATGTCAATAAGAGGGATAATGGGATAAGCATAAATAGCTTTCTCACTCCTACACTTGCTGGGAAATGAACGCTTTCGATATGCGATTCTATCAGCATCTGTCTAGAGAAAGTCATCCATCTTTAACATCATTGACTCCTACTGTCACAGAATGCGCATCAAACGTATGCCGGCTGCATTAATTATATCTCTTAATTGTCAGCACAATAGCAAGGATGCTTGTGGTCACAGCCATGTCAAAGTGGCTGACTGTGTCAGTTAAACTTTCTGACCTCAAAATTTGGTCTTTCAACAGGTCTGGCTCAAGGTGGTCAACACTCATACTGTACGCAATGCAACGGTCCAAAAAAGAGACAGTATCCGATAATTGCCAAAATAACACATGCATATTAAATTCTTCAAGTAAATCATTCAGTTTCAGTTTTGTGCTCTGTGTAAAGAAGCTACAGGAGACTCTGTAATACTGTTGGCAGGTGAGCTCTGAAAGATGCTGTACCTATACAGACTCCCTGAGCACAGCAATTCTTGCACAGTTTGAATCTGAAAAGCTGGTTCTTATCCATCATCTTAAGTATTCTATGTCAGCTATTGTTATCCCTGACATTATATCAGCCAAATCTAGGCCTACCTATAGTATCAGTCTAGTTTTAATCCTAATGCTTACTGCATGTACAGTAACAGTAAAGGAAAAATAAGAGGAACATAGCTCAACTGGTAGACAAGTGTGCCATGGGATCAAGTTCCAATAAATGCACATACTTATAATACGTTCAGTATTGAATATTCTCCAGATATTCAACGTGTAAGTGTGCTTTTATGTTGGTTTTGTGTGACTTTGCAGCAATACTATATCCAGCTTAAGTCACTCGTGCCAGTGCAGCATTGCCTTAGAACACTAAGTCTATACAGTAGGAATTAAAGTTGATCCTTAAAATGGAAAACATTGTATGCGCTTTAGCTGTTTATTTACAACAAGCGTTTTGGCCTAAAAATGCAACGCTTAAGATGAACGTTTTTGAAAACGATGTGATTATCTTCTCTATGAAAACAGGAACTTTTGAAAATGCTGACACAATGTGCATGTGTGTTTCTTTACAAAGTGACATCACCAACTACTGGCAACTACAGTCAATGTCAACTGGACACAAACACACTTTTCTATTTTTACTTATTTGTCAAGTCAAGTCAACTTTTATTTCTATGGAATATTTAAAAGCAACAGAGTTGTGCTGTACTTTTAAAGCAGATCATACAACACATCTTACATCCATATGACAAATCTTAATCAAAAGTTAAAGAAAATAAATACATTTAAAGAGCAGATTTAAAACTGGCTAGTGAAGGGCCTAGCGTTACATTAATAGGCAAGCTATCACAGAGCCTGGGTGCTGTATCAGAGAAGGCACGACCACCTTTTGTTTCGCAGTGACAACGAGGGACGGTTAAAAGAGGCTGATTACCAGATCTGAGCTCTTTGAGGAGAGTAGGGAATCAGAAGATCACAGATATATTTTGGTACCTGACCCGACAAAGCCTTGTATACAAGAACAGCAATTTTAAAATCGATCCTGAACTGTACTGTGAGCCAATGTAAGGATTTTTGTACCGCGCTGCAGCATTTTGAACAATTTGCAAATGGGAGATCGCTGCTTGAAGCAAGCCGCTATAAAGGGAGTTACAGTAGTCCAAGCGTGATGTTATGAAGCCGTGGATAACAAAATCTTAGCTGTTTTAATTTCGCAAGTGATCTCAAATGGAAGAAACTTCCCTTCACTACGGTGCTAATGTGTTTCTCAAAATTCAACAATGAATCAAATATAAGCCCGAGATTTCTTACATGAGGTTGAACACTAGCAGAGAGAGAACCCAAACCAGAAACAGTTGTAGGCCTAGGTTGGTCTAAAATCATAATTTTACCTTCATTTAATCGCAAGAAATGATTAGCCATGCAGCATTTCATCTCTTAAAAACAGTCAGAGAGTGTGTCCCAGGAAACACTATTATCGATTTTGCTGGAAGATAAAACTGCGTATCATCAGCATAGCAGCGGTACGAGATCTTATATTTCTTATATATCAGGCACCCAGAGGCAACACATAAAGTGAGAAGAGTAAAGGGCCTAAAATGGACCCTTGGGGAACACCGCATGACAAGGGAACCGACCGAGAAGTGAAATTCCTAACGCTCACTCAGAAGGTTCGATCCTTCAGATAGGAGACCAATCACTGCAACGCGACAGCTGGTATACCTACCACCTTTTCCAGCCTATGTAACAAAATGCTATGGTCGGTTGAATCGACGGCTGAGTTTAAGACTAGCACCGCACATGAGCCAGTATCGAGAAGTTGCAACAGATCATTTTTAACCTTCAACAATGCGGTGTCCGTACTGAGCAGCGATCTATAACCCACCTGAAGATGACTCTCTCTAAAAGTTTTGAGATAAAAGGCAGCTTTGAAATAGGTCTAAAATTACTGAGAATGGAGTCAGAGATAAGGTATCAAGATAAGGTTTCTTGAGCAGAGGGTGGACCACTGCATGTTCAAAACTTGATGGAACAACTCTGTTTGCTAAAGAACTATTAATGATAGCTAATAAAGCCGGATTTAAGATTGCAAATACTTCCTTAAAAAGTCGAGCCGGGATAACATCAAACTTGCAACCATAGGACTTCTGCCATCAGCTTATTCTCTATATTTTTTTTCTCTGTCTCTTTTAATCGTTATTTTACTATAGACATACTAATTATGCATACAGCATGACTTCTCACTGTGACACAAAGATCGTAATGCATATTATATGATAAACACAATCATACAATCTTAGATAATCGTCATTGACATTGAAAAGTAAAAAGAGGCAAAGGCTAAGTCTGTCATATTTGCCAGAAAACTACAGGAGCCCCATTGCCAAGACAACTGCTTAATTGATCAAGAGAAGGTCACCCACCAGGAAACTTGGCCAAGTTAATTTTAAGCATAACCCAAGCTTTTGACGAGACTCCAGCACAGGGTTGTAAAACAGCATGTTACACCCCGAAAGCACTGCTGCTCATAATTAAAGGCATACAGATCAAGTTCCTGCCCAGGATTTTGAGATTTTCACAAGACAATGGGGAAAATCTCAAGGCGGAAACAAGCTAACAATTAAAATAAATAAGAAATATTAAGGTCACTAATCAAATAAGCAAGATGCTTTTGTAACATTTTCAAATCATACATAATCCATCTGCTTTCTGCTTGTTCCAGCTTGAGTGCACGTGATTATTAATGCAAAAAATGGGTATATTTTTTTATTTGGTAACTTTTTTTTAATTAAGATAAAAAAAGATTTTAATAAAGATTTTTTTTTTTTAATTAAGATAAACTTACTTGTCTCACAAATTTTACATGTGGCTTTACATTATTTACTATGTTAACATTTGCAAATAGTTTTATTTTCATTACAGTCTTTGTCAGTTCTTTCTGGTTCTCGAATCTGATTGGCTGAGAGCCATGGGCTATTCCATTACCAAGGGAACCGCTTCACCATTTGTGTCACTTCGCCACTAAGCCAAGTCAGATTTGTGAAACTGAAGGTAAACACACGCACATTTGGCAGTGTCTCTTAGAGCAATTTACAGCACTCAGGATGGTGTATAAAATTAGAGCGCGGGACACAAGGGTCTCGACACACGCTTTACATAACAGAAGTTGCCGTGTCAACTTGCTGCTGTTAACTAGCCCATTGTTACATTAAAAACAATGGAAAGTGCCGTGGTGCAATGGGAATAACGCATTCTCTGAGAGTGTCCTTTTACAGTCTCTCTCTTTCATTCACACGCATGTCCTGTCTCATTATTTCTCACCAATTACTTCACTAAAGCAGTACAGCGCAAATTTAAAAGGCATGATGGTTTTGAATTAGTATTGGAGGTTTATTTAACTGTTTGTTTAACTGCTGGGCTGAAATTCGTGGCAGAAGAAGGTACTGTACTTCACAAGTTCCGGATGGTTATAAAGACCCCCTGATTAATCTACACACTTGTGCCATCAAACTGTATAAATGCAATATCGCTCTCGTAGTCATATGACATGCCTCTATATCAGCATCGATGTATTAGGCCAAAGGCACGAGGCCAGAGACTGATATAAAGACATAGATTTACATTACCCTTCTACCTTCCACTTTTCTATTTGAGAAAATAAACAATTTGTGATAAACACACACAAATTTTCAACCGAATAATACATTTTTTTATATTTTCAACCTCTATTTTTTACATTATGGAATGTCTGCTTTAAGTAAAAGTCTGCTATCCTCATGTCTCTTGTTTTGGCCATTCTGCATGCTATCATTTTACAGGTTTATTTGTCAGTATTTGGTCCTGATGGCTTTTGAACAGCCATTATTCTGTGGGCTCTGTTCGCTGAGCTGTACAGGAGATTGGCATCCCTCAGTCTCTAATTAGGCAGCCCGCACTTCACCAAAACAAACACTGCACTACAAAGAGATGCGACTCAATAATGCCATCAAATTGCTTTCTGTCTTCCAGCAAAGATTTCTATTTTCTGTCTCCCTCTGTTCCAGAAAATAACCATCAGGTAGGTGTGCTGCCTGTCTCTGTGTTGGATGATTACGAATGATAACTCTATAATGCAGAACATGATGAACAGGATGTTGAAAAGATGCCTTTGAATTTTGAAATACAGCTGATGGTTAGCTGTATGAGATCAGATAGGCTTAAATGAGAACACTGACATTCTTCAAAAGAAGCTCTAAGAGATGAATGAAATAAGAAGCCCGGCAAAACAGAAAGATCAAATATGCTCAAGGATATAGGACCAAATTCACTACAATCTTCTGTTATGAAGCTCTGACTTTGAGTTGGCAAGATCTTCCTTTCTCTCTATACAATAAACACAGAGAACCTGAAAATCTACAGCATGGGAATGAAAACCACGGCTAAAGGGAAACAAGCATCATCGCAACATAGGCAACAAAAGATACTGTGTAGCTGAAAAATGAACCACCAGAGACCATATTATGACATCTGACATCTAACATTCTAAGGAATGTCAGCTGGGTAAGCGATTTAAATTCACAGATCTCTCAGGAGGAATTTACATTTTGTCACTTCACGCTTTATCAATGATTTGCTTTTAGCTTGTGTGTGCACATTACATTTACACTTGGCCACATTCATGTTTCACAAATAAATGTGATCTTCTATTCCCGCACTAAATGCAAATATATTGCATTGACTTTCATGGTGATGCAGTGCAAGTGAGTGAATTTTGTTGCACTGAATGTGTCTCATTCAGGGTTTTTAAAGTGCTTTGATGATGCAACAGGTAAAAGCTGTTATGTTATGCATTCGACTTAATTTAATTAAAGGAACTCATGTGTGAATTAAGGGGCTTCTAAACTTCTACTTGCTGACTTCATTTAGGAGCAAAGTGGTAACACTTTACAATATGGGTTGTATTTATTAACATTAGTTAATAGCTAAAATACTAACTAACAACGAATATTACTTACAGCAGTTGTTAATCTTAGTACATATTAATTTCAGCATTAACTAAAATCTTTTTTTAAATCAATAGTTACGCAACTTAAGTAAGGGATAATGTACGGCAGCTGGTTGTTATCGCAGAAATAAGCCCGACAGTGTGATCAGGACCTGAGGGTCTTGTATCACACTGAAGGGGCTAATTTCACGATATCAGCTGACTGCTTGTACATTATCCTGCTTATTACATGGCTACTTGCCACATGCGAAAAAAACAGACATGAAATGTGAATTTGAAATATTTTATTAGCTCATTTGTACCGAATGCAGACCTTCCGTGAGGAAAATCTGTTTATTTTCGGTTTCAAAAGCAAGAAACTACAATCAGATGTCACGAACAGGCAATTTGGTTGAATCATTTGTAAATATAATGTCATATATGATATTAAAAGACATATTTGTATTTAATTTGTAAAAAACCTGTAAATCAAACTAATTGTTCAAATTTTCAATTTTTTTCCTATGAAAATTTTATGAAATTTCTTCAAACTCTAAAGTAGCTTTAATGTAAATATTTAATATATGCAGATTCATGTATATGCAAATTAGTCCCCGCCTCCACTTAATTACAAAAGAATTACAGCAAAGTTTATGCTAAGTATACTGTCGGAATGTTACAGTATGACATCATTGCCTTACTTTGGACATCATGGTATCCAGTGCATGCAGAACTGATCGTCATTGATAGGTTGAACACCGCCTCCACAGAAGAATATCAACGACTATTTCTCTAGCCCCGCCCACTGGTTCACGCATGACAGAACTGAAGTAACACAAGTGGCGCGGAACCACATAGAGCTAGCAAGCAATAAACATGCCGTTAAAGATTTCAAAATATTGTGCAGCCAGTGCCTGGTTGTGGAAGAATACAGTCGCTGCATAACCTTCCTTCGGATTCCAACATTAGTAATGCGTGGTTGACGTCTATTTTTAAAGACGTTCCAGCTCACATGGGTAAAACATTTCTGCGAATTCCTTTTTGAACAAGGCACAGGTTGAGGCTGGATTTGTGGATACTAAAATTAAAAAGCCGTGCTGTGCCGTCAATATTGGATCCGATAGGAATGGCGCAGCAATCTTTTGTGAGTATGACATTTTTGTACTATGCATCACTATTGGTTTGTTAAAGATCGCTTGATATGCCCTGATAGCCCTATTTGCACGGGATTAGTATCACCCGGGTACCTCTAGTCATTTGTAATAATTGTTTTTTATAAGAGGTTGTCTGTGATCTTAATCCCATGCGAATCAGCCATGTCTGAAATTTGTAAAGTAAAAATTCCCCCACAAATGACCTACCATATTTTGATGAACACAGAGGTCCTGTGATAATATTAGTCCTGTGTGAATCGGCATCTCTGTGGTTTGGCAGGCTCATATATCAAGGTTTTATCCACTGTTTGCAGATAATGGAGGCTGATTGAAGTGTTTTCCTCTTATTTCAGGTGCTGGGTCATATCTAAAAATTACCGGGAGTCTCCCGTTTGTTTATATATTATGCAAAATTTCATAATATTTGAGACCCGCCGTCATGGTGATCTTCTGTCCAGTTCGCGATCACTGGTCTCAAATGCTGATAGGTACGAATGTGTAACCTAACGTTACGTCCCTGTATTCACAGAATGCTCCAACTAAGTTTACTATGCAAACTGCTATCCAATCATAGCATTGGGCATTTACTTCCAAGTCTTCAATGTGGCACGCCCATTAAAACGAGCGTTTGTAGAGCCGATCTCAAAACCCGGGTAGAAAATAGCCTATTACTTATTGTATCATGCAACAGTATAAAACATAATCAAGCCCAGTTCTTCACACCTTTATCAAGCCATTTTAGTTACTGTTACATTCAGTGAGTTTTCAGCATGACCTTCAAATATAGCTTTACATTTTTTTACTATTGAATATAAATGATTTCCCCCTTCACTTAACTTATAAGATTTGACTTTAGATTTTTATTGAAACTTTACGGCATTGCGATCCTAGATGTGACTCCTATATTTGTTATTCTGAAACCAGTAGCGCCGACATCAGTCCTAGGGCTAGATCATCGTTAACCTGCTATGTTAGTCAGGGTGAGGCAATGCCTGAGGTTATTGTCCTATGAGCTTCTGGTGAATATCACATCAGGGGAAGTGTGTCTGCTGTTACAGGACGCTGACAGTTGGGCCACTTCCAGCCCATCGGCCCAGATGGCAGGGCACATGGTCGGTCCCCAGCTGGATCATGGAAATGTCACAGGAATGGCTAGCATTTGAAACAGAATGAAAAAGAAATGCAGGTGTGTGTTTTATTTTTGCTGACGTTCTGCCTTTCATTGTCTTTGAGCCTTCAGAGAACATAACACCGTACAGCAGACAGTCAAAACAGTTACTACATCACAGAGTTTAAGAGCTTCAGCATGGCATACTGTGATCAAACAAATTATTTGGAATGGGACACATGATCACACTTCTTTAGGGATTAAAAAACACTCCTTATCAAAAGTTAAAAAAACATGTTTCGCTAATCTTTGTGCTGAAAGAAATGTTCTTTGATCAGGTGTAACGGTAAAAACTCCCTCCCGGAAAATGTTTTTAAAAATCTCATCAGGTGGCTCGCCTTTACAAATGTCGTTTTGAAACTCATTTTTGTGGAAACTGTCAGGTCTTTTGAATATCTCCCCGCCTGGCTTCACTTATTTGATGCAGTGGAGGAGATCAGAAGGGGGAACAGGCACTGAAGTGGCACATGTTTAATACTAGACATTGTGAAAGGACGCTTTCTAAAAACATACACACTTCTCAGCTGCTGCTTATACCACTTAAAACATGATCACTCAAAGAGGCAAAACAATAAATTATATAACATTACAGTACAATATTATTCCATTTCATGACTAATATTTTCATGCTATTTAACCATAAAATGCATACATTAAATATAAACTTATGTATGAGCATGGTTAGTCGTTCTCTACAATCAACATCAAACCTAAAACCTTGAAATCTAGCAAAGAAACTCATAGCCAGAAGAAATAAAAATCATCTCAATAAAAGGCAGAAAAAGACAGAGAGCAGTGAGTACGAGAAATATTACCCACCAGAGACGATGTTATGACATCTGGCTTTTGTGTTAGATTGGTGAGAAGCACTTTTATCCCCTGTGAAACTCAATGCCAGACTGAAATGAATATGTGGATCAACAATTAAGTCCAATCGTTTGCTATATATTTCATGTGATGATTACCATGGTTTACATGTCCATACCACATTTTTTTCAAGGTTGTCTATGAAATTACAGTGCATATAGGCAATTTTAAAAACCATGATCATGTTTAGATATACAGTATGTTTTAGTAAAAAAGTAAATAGCAAGCTGTCATTTTATCCTTTTTTTACAGTAAACCATTATACAGTACGCTATTTACAGTACACCAATAACGGTGACAGTTCCCATGGAACAACCCACACAAACTTACACCAGATAACATCAACATGCTATGTGTATGTAAATCAGGTCTTTAAATGGAATATTGAGCTCACATGAAGGTTGATTGAACACTTGGGGGCATTTAAAGGACACACGATTGTCCAATTCAAATTAGTAATCCTATGGTTTGTCTAAATCCCAAGATTCTAAATTAAAACCATTTATGGTGCATTTCCCTTATATTACTTTAAAAGGAAAGAAACTAGATCAGTAAAGGTGTCTTCATGCCAATTGCTGCAGCAAAAAAAAAGTGTAAGCGCCTCATTCATGTAGGACTGATCATTTTCCAGATTTTGATGATCATCAAAAAATATCAGATGAAAGCAAACAAGTAATGATAATCCGAAGATGTGTACCACCAATGCACCAGTTCCTAATTTCTGTGCATCTCAAACAGACAATTATGACAGTTTCACAAACATCATTAAGAGGTTACTGTTGTATTAAAGTAGCTATTCAAATAAATATTTCTGTAGTATTTCAAAAGAACCACAATCCTTAGTAGGTTAATACAACTGGATTAAATCCAAAGAACCAAACCGTTTTTCAGGATTTTTTTTTTAATTGAATAAGGTCTTTAAAATAAATCTGTATGGGTTGTATGTTTTGTATGGACATTAACAGTACAACCGAACAAAGTATGGTTGTCTTCTGAGAAGAGATGTGTAGAATAGCCACACAGAGAGCAAAAGTTATGGGTGTGTCTATGAGGGTAGTGTCATGTTTGCAAGTGAAATTCACTCTTGTACCAGAAATGTACAAAGACATTAACAAATAAGTTTAAGCAAACATCATACCTCTACAAGACAGACCTTAAAATAAAAGCTCTTTATCTTATAAGATAATGCAGACAAAGCACAAGTGTTGCCGATGTCATCATTTTAGGACAGACAGGTTGATAAACATTCATGGGATTGAACATTCTGAACAGAGTCACCACAGGTATGTACAATCTGCTGACTATCCGCTAACCTGCTATACAAATAATTGTGTCATACCCGGCTTGTTAGTGTCAAAAATTCAGCATAATTCTTAAGAAATCTCTCTTTTTTTCCCTGTATTTCCTCTCCACAGACGCAAGGAAGCAGAGGATACAGTGATAGGCTGATTTTGTCTGAATAAGGCCACGATTAATCAATCTTTTCATGCTCTGGTGCCCACGCAGCATAAATCAGCATGAAGATGAAGTCAAGTTTATAATATGGACAATACTGTCAAAGCTCTTCGCAGCCTCTCACCTTTCAAGGTGATTTATATTATCTGCTATAGCTTTAATGCCATTCGCACCATTTTTTTCTCCACATTTCAAGGTGCTTCGGCTGAATTCTTCACTCTTTGTCTTTTACGATACTGTATAAACAGTAGGCAATTTAGTTCTGCAGTGGACGGAAAATTGAATAGATTAGTCTGCCCTAGCATTGAACCAGTCATCTCCCATCCAACTCTAGCCTAAACTATTAATGCAGGAAACAGAAAACAATCCACTAAAGATTCCCTCCTCCTCAATGCCTGCAGGAAATCTGGTCATCTCCACAGGAGAGCTCCCTTTAAAAGCCTCTCGCGTTTGACCTCATAAGAAAGTTGAAATAAATGACTCTATCATGCTAATGCCCGACAAGATTCTGCTCTCCCCCACTGAGAGGGGAGTAGTATTTAGAATGTGAAATCAGGCTGTCTATACTCGACCAGCACTTTGACATGCGTTCAGACTGAATAAATATGTGCGTCCTGTTTGGGTCAATGCACACGCTTTGCACTTCAAAGGGTTGAGTTGGACAGCAGTGATCGCACACATTTAGTCTGACTTTTAAGGATCTGGCAGCTATGGAGGCGTTAATTGAAAACACGCTTTGCAGTCTTGTTTCAGTATGTACTGTAAGTGAATATACACCAACTGAAGTATATAAAAGATATATAAAGTATAAGATATATAAAGTATTTTGTCATTGTCCTTCAAGGGCTCTTTTTGGGCAGTTTTGGGCTTTTTTTCGCTTTACAGCTTTATGTGGGACGTACAATTCATTACAGTACATTGTAGTGATATTGAAAGATCTACAGCGTGTTTGTCATTCTTCTGCATATTCAGAAAATATGCCTCGCAAACTGTATCAATAATTTAATATTTTTGACGGATCATTAATATTGCATTGTTGAAAACCAAGACCTAATTTTGTTTTATGGGTAAAACCCATCATGATGGACTTTTTAATATAATCTTGTCCACACAACAATGTCAGGTTTCACAAAACAAACGGAGTCAGCCGGGTGAAACAAGACTTTCGTCTCGTGTCATGTTGGGACCCGCCAATGTCTAGTGGTCACAATAAAAGGGATGTAGTTGTTCTTCCGGGGACACCAGATCTGAAAGGACATGCTCTTGTTATCCCTCTTTGAGAGCAGAGCCAGGGGCTCCTGAGAGGGACAGCAGCAACCATTATCTCTGTTACCTGACACAGTTGACAAGGATATGATGGATCTCAAGCTTTATTCTGGTGCCTCTGTGGTAAATATGAGAATATCCTTTTGCTTGTCCTCAGTGAGGATTCAAGGCTGTTCTTGATCCACAACACTCTTCTCAAGCACTGCATTGCTGATTAAGTTTATTTCCCATATCATATAGAAAAGCAAACAACTGACTGAGTGAGAATACGCAGCGACACCGTTGTGTTGTGGAACCCACATTATGCTCGCCGTTGCATAGTGTTCAACATTTCAACAATACAGGTGACACATCTGGGGTAGCTGGATCTCACTGGTATTGAGAAATACACACACAGAAATACAATGGATCTATTCTGGGAAAAGTCGCACTGACCTCTCCTGAGTCATACTGTACAGTTATAGATAGGTGCCAAAATAGATAGACAATTCTATTGAAATATTAAAAGCTTATAAAAAAATAATAATAATAATATGGAAAACCAATTTGAAGAATTTGAATTGCAGTGTTGGGGAATGTACTAAAGAATATAAAGACATAGGGGTAACATTATAAGGGAGGCATAAAGCAACATGTTTAAAACAGATGTCGCACTTAAATGATGTAAATAACAATAACGGATGAAAGTAAACGCGATGTGCACCAAAACAAGAAAAGTGGTACAGAACAAAGACCATACTGTATGTAACCTATGGAAATCTGATATCTTCTTCATTTACATCAATAAACACACGCTGTGTGACAAACACATTGATAAAAGTTTAAATGAAACTCATTGGCATACATTAAAACAGTCACAACAATAAAGTAAACAAAGTAATATTTCTATCACGAGCACTTTTTACGCCTCAAACGTCTGATTTTTTAATCTCGTACGCCTTCCCAGCAATATTTTGGCGCTTATGTAAATGACTTAAAACGAATTGTTGCGTAATTCACTGCACATTGTTAAGCGTGTATTAATGTTACATTTGTTTTAATTCACTCCACATAATAAATATAAAATGATTTCAAGTATCTTGGGTCAACTACAGCAACTAACTAAAATATATGAGTCTAACCGAAGACGTAAGAAAAACACTACGCACGCAAGTTAAAAAAAACATATTAAAAAGCACTGCAAGGTACTTACAATGACTGGCGCACATGACTGAGCTGAGAACGGAGAGCAGCATCAAACTGACACCACAAGCCCATGACTTTGGCAACTGCATGTTGTCCAGGTTTCCTAATGGCAGTATATCCTAAATATGTATGAAAAGGTGTATTTCCAGTATACGACTCGCGTCTCTCTCTTGTCTCGTGTATATTTCAGTAGCTCGTGCTTCTCTCACCAGTGAGCAGTCGAACCGACACCAGGCGGAAAAGAACCTCTTAAAGACACCCACAGCTCCCACAACGCCGTCATCGTCATCTCTCCAACGCACACACACAGCTCGCACACACACTCCAGCATCCTCTTCCACGCGTACCTCGCTTTCCAAAGCAAACACTGGTGGTGCTCCAATGCATCAGAAGCCAATCCCATAAGACATTTAAATGGTTTTGAGGTATTCAGGGAACAGTGTGGAAAAGTGTATGTAATACTCATGTGGGCATTTGGCGCGTCGTGTGATGTTAGTTACGTTGTTGCGAGTCAACGCACTTTCAGCACCACGGAGAGTTCCAATAGACGCGCAACAGCGCAGTGCATTTAGTTTCACTAGCAAATAGCATTGAGTTAATTCAACTAAGTTCGGTTTCATTATTGTGCAGTTTACGCTTTTCTGGTGGTTCAAGCATTAACGAGACGCCGAGGCTGTTGAGCATTTCATCTATTTGCATACGGCTTTCAATATTAATTGTTTCTCACTTGTGCCATTTTTTCCCCATTTCACGTCACTGTAACGGCCGAAAATAACTGCGATAATGTTCAAAATCAATCGTCATAATTTGTTTTGTTGATGCTAAAAATTATTTATTAAACGACGACTAACAAACTTAACGCTTTGATATGAAAGGGCAGTGTATTATAGCCTAAGTAATAAGGATGTTGAGCATCAGTGTCATTGATCACTCATTGTCTCCGATAGACGATAGATTACGAATAAACCTGGCAAGTCCAAATTTTAATTTTTAAGGCTTCTGGTTGTAAACACTTTTGGAGTCATCTGTCTCACTGTACTAGACAGTTGGTGACACCCATAGGCTTTAAATGGGATGACAACACCTACTGACTCTGAATCAGCTGCTCTTCTGTTTCTCCTTGTGAGGACTAAATGTCTCAGGCTGAATGAACAACAGCGTTGTCAGCAGTGACTTTGACTTCACTTTGAGTGAATAATGTTTAAATGACATAAATCAATACATACAAACAGTTTTAGTGTAGAGCTTGAACGCTTTTATGATCAAATATCTCATGATCAAAAAAAAGACTTCATTCATCAAGTCTATACAGCTTTTATGTATATAGATCAAGTAGATTCACCTTACATTTTATTTAAGTAATTTTTCTATTTAAGCATTTAAATGTTACTTTTATGGTGGCATTTAGTAAATACAAAAACAATTACATTTATGGACTGATTAGGGTCAATGTATGAGTGCATTTTCAATTATTTTTTTACAAATTGAATTTATTTTATTAGGTTATGAATCATTCTTATGTTGTGTTCAGACCAAACGCGAATGAAGCGTTAAGCGCGAGTGATTTACATGTTAAGTCAATGCAAAGACGCGACCTACTTGCGGCGCGTTTTCGCGCGAATGAGGCGACGCGAATGACGCGAATCTCGCGAAAGACGCGAATCGCGCGAATTGAGCGTTCGCGTGAGTTGAAAAATATGAACTTTGGCCAAAGTTCGCGCCGCGTTAACCAATCGGTAGCTCTAGTAGTGAGGTGATTAGACGACGTTGTGAGCGGAGGCAAAAATCCGAAACAACCGAATTCGCGTGAATTTCACGCGCGAATGAAGCGAGTAAACTCAAAATGTTCAAGCGTCCAACTACGCGCGAATAACGCGATTCATTCGCGCAAGTCGCGTTTGGTCTGGACACACTATTATGGGAAAAATATGTGGGCAGCTTATAAAAGACATTAAGGTGTCTCAATGAAAGTTCAAAACGGGTGTATAGACAGATGATAAGTGTTTGTGTCAGACGGTTTAATGTAGCGGTCAAATGACACATCACCCACTAGGAACAGCGATAAGCAGGCTTCACGTGGAAAGAAATGAGACGACGCTCAAATGAATAGTTTAAACTGACCCTCTTGATCTTCCTATCCAGATGTTCCATTTCTCATGGGTGAGGTGTTTAATATGAATAGAAATGACTTCTTCATACAAAATATTTGCATCCACTGACTTACTTTAGCACAGCAAAACGACAGCATCTTCACCATCAATTATTTAGAAACTAAATACCATGCATCTGATAATGCTTAGCTTGCTCATGAAACAGTTTGCAAAAATATAATAATAAATGTATGACCAATCAGATTCCTTGCAGTTTACTTTGAATTGATCTTGTTTATGAGCTGTAGCAGTTTTTCTATACTTGCACTACTTCATATTACACTGATCAATACTAAATGCTTTGTAGAGCATCAATAGTGTGCAATAAATATGCTTGTGGTCTAATTAGAGCAAAAAGATTCATGATCTCATCACCACAAAGACCCTAGGATTACATATTCTATATTAGATGGTCATATGTGTTTTTTCAAGTATGCATGCTAGTTTCTGTTTTCTCTCCAGTGGTTGCGATGAAAATTGGTTTTCAATGTGACAGAGGGCCTTACAAAATGTCTTGCTACGGTGTAAATTTGTTTATCAGTTAAAGAATAACGATGAATAAAATGTATTTATTAATAATAAGCAATGTAAAAAAAAGCACTTGAATGCTGAAGTCCTATATTAAAGGTAACATAGTCAGGTGTTTATCGTACAGTACAAAAAATGATTCATGTGCCCTGCCTTGTAGTGACGGTACTATTTTTACCATCTGCATAAATGCATTCCGCTCTCATTTATCCAGCAGATCAATAGTCTCCCTTAAGTTCCTTCCCTGAGCGTTTTCTCGTTGGATGTCAAGTTATGAGGCTCTACACGAACAGCTATTAAATTACAAGGCCGTATTTGACACCTTCTTTCACCCATACAAATCCGATTCATGGTTTAATATCACCTTCCTAAAGGCAGAGAAGCATGAAAAATGTATTTCTTATTTTAAAGTCTTAAAGGTTGCAGACTTTTCAATATTTCAAGATCTCCCATTTCTAAAACGTCTTTAACGTGTTTAATATGACAGCTTAAAGCCTTGGACAAATCATATCAAAAGAATGTTCCTGTTGCTCCCTTGGTAGAGCATTGCACTAGCAACGCAAAAAACGTGGGTTCGATCACAGGGAACCCACTTACTGTACGGATAAATGACATGTATACACTAAATGCACTTTGGATCAAAGTGTCTCCAAAATGCATACGCAAAACAAATATAAAGAAGTTCAATGATGGTGCACACATTTTCCAGCTCTTGGAAATATTCCATGTGATATTTAATTATGGAAATTAAGAACGCAACAGATTACAGACATTGTGAAATGCAGACATTTTAACACCCAACAATATCCAATTTTAATTGTTCTTTGTGTTCAAAACTCTGTTATTACAGAAAGTATACAATAGATCATTTTTACATTCCAAATTATACAATCGTTAGATTATAGATGGTTTCAGCTACAACAACGTAAACATTATGTGGCCCAAACCTTACTTCTGGCAGACCTCTGCAAATAATTAATATCTGTTCCACAGTTTTAATTTAATTTAATACAATTTATATACAATCAAATATAATCAAAATATAAAATAAATTGTAACTTCAGGCCAGATGAAACCGTCAAAACCAACTGACTGATTTTTATCCAAGTCAAGCTCTCTCCTGTCTGAGGTGTAGCGTTTCCAGTAGACCACAAAGTTCTTCTTGTAAACAGATCTGCAGTGAAGTGTCAAGATTCTTGCGTTCATCTCTGGTAAGTGTTGAGAGGTACAGCCATTGTCTACTCTCCTTCATTCTCTGCACAATGTCAAACACGAGCAGCTTCATTACTCACACCTCTGCAGAACAGTTTTCATCTCCACCAGCCCTGTCAACATTGAGTCGGGAATGTGTGTAGCTCTGAAGTACAAAGGAGACACTTGTGTATATCTATCCACCTTTAAAGAGTAAACATTCGTAACAGAGCGTTTTGAGGATTAAGATACAGTTTGTTTAGCTTTACTAAGAAAAGTATAAAGAAGGTAGGGGTGTCGCAATTTCCCGGAATTGACAATAGCCATGATTAAAAACCATTTTCCTTATATTCTAAATTGTAAGTGTGATTTGTTGTTCAAAACAAGAGAAAATACAAAATAAACAAATTTAAAGGACCATAGTGTCCTTTTTTCGAGAATCTTTTGACAGAAATGCAATATGATATACATAACTATGTCTTAAGAGGTGTATAAACCCCTTACATAGTGAAGCGTTATGTTTTTATTAGCTTAGAATCAGCTATTTCTATTTACATACACCGCTGGTCTCCTTACATGAAATTCGCCATGTTGTTTTTTTACAGTAGCCCTAAACTGACAAAACTGCTCTACAAAGTTACGTAAATATGTTATCTCCTTTGGAAAAGATATGCTTCTTGCTAAAGTCTTCTCGACAACACCTTTGTCCTATGAGAGCCGACGTGGAGTGAGCCGTTGGTTGCAGTTCGCAACCTCACCACTAGATGTCGCTAAAATCTCCACATTGCTCCTTAAAATATGAATTTCACTGATAGCATTATTTGTTCATAAAAACATCTAACAAGATATTACGATAATGTTGTTACTATGAATCCTTTTGGCCATGATAACCGTTAAGTGAGAATCTAATATCGTGTCAGCCCTAAAAGAAAGTTTGTAATAGTCTGTAATCAAACTTGATGTTTTCTTTATGAAGCTTGGATGCATTTTATGAAACACAATTCGACACCCAAATCTAGATTCTGGGAACCACAATCGAAAACATCCCACACAACTCAATATCCTCTTCAGTTGAAATGAGTCACATTTATGATGAGCATTTGCATTCACATCATGCAAGCCAAGACTTTTTTTTCTGTTTGTAATGTGGTACTTCTTGTTTATTCATTTATTTTGAAGTTTCATTGGTAATTATTTTTGGTAATATCACATTGAGATATCGGAGTCATACACCCATATGTTTAATGGTGATGTCATGTTGAACTATTACCCCACCAAACTACGACTATCTACTGTATAGTATGTTCCCTCTGCATTAAATGATAGATCTGTGCTTTTTGTTTCTCTCACAGACATTGTCTGTAGCTTTGACTTATCACAGTGGTAGTTCTCTCCACTCAAGTCACCTCCGGCTCTTGTGCACTAGATCAAAGTAGATACATCTGTTTCTGTGTGTCGGTTGCACTAATGGAAATATATTCACGCTTACTCATTTCATACTGAGCAAACTGTATACTCCATACGGAATTAGTTCTCACCAGACTCCTTTTGACTAATACAATCCAGTCATTATTCATCTGTGGCCCCAGGTTAAAAAAAGAGGAGAGAAATCAAACTCTGTCTGACAAAATACAGGCAAGGACTCATCAGTCTGATTTATAGCGACTCCAGTGACACCCATCATGCCTGTAATAGCAGTTACTGACGGATAGCGTCACATGAGACGGCTGGTGTCAGGGTGAGAAAGAAGTAATGCTCAAACAAAGCTGAAATGCTTTCGCTATTTCAGAGCAGAAACATTTGTTACAGGGCAGACACAAAATATTATAACAGTGAGACTGGAGAGTCTGGCACTCTCAGGGTCTGCAGATGCTCCTCCATGTGTCAAAATTCAAAGTAAAGACAATTTAGAGTGTTTTGGTGCTAATAATGCTTTTAAAAAAATACTTTTAAAAACTTTAAATAGATTTTCTGTTTACACATATGAGATCTGTTTTGGTTTAAATTATTTCAAAACACCAGGAGTGAACTTTTCCTAAACACATGTGCAAACATTATTGTGTATTGCTTAAAAGTGAATATGAACTTGTTTTATTTGCAGTATTTGAAGTCTTAAAAAATTCAGAGCATCTTTTTTATTAGTTGGACATGTTTCTCCAGTTTACCTTCTTTGCAAATATATGCAAACAGAAACAATATTTTTATTTGAGATTTAGTAGAAATATTGTTAGCAGTTCAGAGAATGAAAAAAAATTATACTTTTACCTAAACACATACCTTTAAATAGTATATTCAGAAATTTTATTTTTCCACAGCTGTATATTCAAAAGAATAGTAGACATCTAGAAAAATACCATACTATATGGTGTGTGCGATAGTATACACATATATTTACATAATGCATTTTTTGTACACCCTTATTTCCTTGGAGCTTGAGGGGACTACGTGAAATACAAAGAAAAAGCTAGAAAAACATAGTCTTTTCACATTTAGTTGTGTCTGATGTGATATGCTTTTGTATAAAATCCACAGTATGTATAGAAGCAATTTATCATCCTCCAGATGTCATTGTCAATCACCAATCACAAATAAGAATTTGTTTCATGGGCCAGCTTTGAAGATGGTATCATTGCAGAAATAACAAATACGTGATTAGTCGAATGAACTAACAAAAGAGATGTCTTTGAGATATCTCTCTCTCTCTCAATTTTCAATTTAAGTGTGCTTTATTGACATGACAAAATATACATTCGTATTGCCAAAGCATTTGCAGCTGGTGATGTATGTAGTGTAACTCAAAGTGGTAAATTATATATGTAAATATATAAAAACAGAAATAGCATATAGGCCTAGTTTAATCAAATATTTACAAAAGCAAAATATACATTTAGTAGCAGAATAAAAGGATATAATAATATAATGTTATTTACATAAATTTGAAACATCAGGTCAGGGCAGATTCATTGTTTTCTCTTTTGTTGTGACAGACAGACACATATTGTGCAGCTAACCCACAGCAGATATGGCAGTTTCTCATCGTTTGACAGACTTGCAAACGTCTGGTGCATAGACTTGATTTTTCCATAAAACATTGTCCTTATATCTGTGTATTTTTTGCATTCTGTTATGAAATGGTCTCTCTCTCTCTCTCTCTCTCTCTCTACACATTAAAGAAAATATCAGATCTTTGTCTGTCCCAACCAAAGAAAGACTCCATGGAAACCTGCATCCACAGTCATCACTGTATCTTATTGCCTTTCTAATGTCATTATCTCTGTAGAAAGAAATGACGCCAGCTAATATAAGCTAACTAATGCTGCCCTGATTAAATGACGAATCTATCAGAAAGTTTCAGGATGTAATTTAAGTTTCACAGCATTCGCTGTTTCTGCAATTATACAATTTGATTAAAAGCACATGAAAATTACATGTATGATCATGTTTTTGTTTATTTGTATGACACACTGTAGCTGTATCACAGGGGAAACTTATGTTCTCTGTGCTCTTATATCAGTGTTGCATTTGGAGTGATCTTAAGTAACATGCAAAGGCAAGACAAGGTAATAAATGACACCTGCATGCAATAAATACTGACAAAATTACAGAAACTGAATGGGCAAATATCAGTAAGATTAGCTGTAGTTATGTCCCAAACCTTTTTAGCCAATATTTAACATCTCCGTAAAATGTGCTTCTAAGAAATCTTAGTGCCATTAATTTTGCCAGATGCACCTGTACTGCCACATTCTACACACAAATAAAACTGCACTTACACTTGGATTTATGAACTTAAATTGTTCCAAACCTGTCTTTTTACAAGAATAGTGATGAAATGATTTATTGCTCTGTAATTTTCAAGTTGATTAGTGTGATGTTGAGAGAAAAATGGAACAACCATGTTATTTTTATCATTTACAAATAGCAGTCATTTGCATACAGTCTTCCACTCTATTTCACAGTTTTTCACAGTAAAAAACAGAATCACTCATTCATGTCAAGACATGCCTGGCACTTAATGCGGCTCAAAATATCACAGCTAGTCATGCGAGTCAAGCTTAGAACAGTTGCTCTGGTCTCCAAATTCCAATATCAACACTGAAAGCATCACACAAGATAGAAGAAGTTGAGTGTCTGCCCTGAGCAGGTCATCTGTGAGCGCATTTTCGGAAAAATCATTGCTATAACATGATGAAGTCTCAAAGGACTTGACTTTCTTCCGCAGAACACATCTTCTTTTGTGTTCTGTGGAAGAAAGAAAGTCATAAAGATTTGAAATGACAAGAGGGTAAATGTAAATGACAGAATTTTCATTTTTGGGTGAACCATCCCTTTAAGTTGAATGAAGAAGTTCATGACCTGCTTGATACAGGAAAGGTTAAAAAAACGACAAACAAAAACATTTTATAGCTCGGATGTTGTATTCCACCAATTTACTTTTGTTTATTTTATTTTAAAGGAAACATCCAAGTCATACATCCTTAAAAGAAACCAAGAAGTCAATATTCTCATTAACTTCTGTATGAAAGTATGAGAACACAAAGACAGTACAAAACCTCCTTGAGACGTGCCTTTATATTCCGTTTCCAACACTATAAAAGTAAAAAAGTTACATGTACATTATATTACTTTTATGCTTCTAGCAGTCACTTTTCCACCAATACAACTTGCAATAAAATGCACAAATCACAGTAATGGCTCATAGCAGGGCAAGTAACTACGAATATACAACACTTTAAGCTGGGTCTCAAATGTCAAAGACTTGCCCACAGCAATAACCAATATAACGATCATCTAATCATTTATTTGAATGGGCCTGGAGAGGTTGCCGTTAAAACAGTTATTAGGATTTCATTTCACCATTGAGGGGGCTGGGGTCTACAGCTTAATGAAGGATTAGAGTCAGCGAGGGCATTGAAAGCAGAGCGAGACAGAAACAGCGTCTTGAATTGATTTCTAGTAGGCACAAGAAGTAAATGAAGAGAGCTGCAGAGTAAAAAACTGTAATATCCCACTAACACTGGCACTCATCAGTACAACTGCAGACACAAGAGCAGAGACACTTAAACTCTTATTAAAGCATTGATTTAGTCTTGTTCATTTGTTAACGTTTGAACACAGAATGAACATTCCTGCCAACTGAGCAGTTTCTTCAGGTTCCTACAGGTTATGTTCCTACTTCATCTAAAGTTGTATAAGTGATTAAAGCTGTTTGCTAACACCAACAGTAAAGGGATAATTCACCTATAAATAAAAATTTGAACACAAAAGAAGATATTTTGAGAAATGTCTCAGTTTTGTGTCCATCCAATGAAAGTCAATGGAATGCCAAATTGTTTGGGCACCAATATTCTTCAAAAGATCTTCTTTTGTGTTCTGTAGTAGAAACAAAGTCAGATTTGGAATAACATGATGGTAAAGAAATGACAAAAGAATAAAAATATTTGGGTGATCCTTCCCTTTAACAAACTACAAATAAATGTCTTTGTTTTTTAAATGCTATATTACCTTTTTTCTCTGGAAGTGCATCCTAAAACCGACTTCAAATATCGGGCCATTTGAGACCCTGCTGAAAAAAACGTTTAATGGTTATAATGGGAATTGTATTGGTTTTATTGTAACCTAAAATAGTATCTACAGGTATTTGATGGGCAGATGGGAACCAATAGAACACCATTAAATCCTATTGGAATAAAGCCCACAAAAATGGGATTTTGTAATGGTTTCAATGGAAATTGTTTTAATGGTATTTTAATGAAAACCATTAGAATTTTCAAATACATTTGATTGTATTCTACAAAGCAGAACTGGCATTCCTAACAATAATAGCATCTCCTCTTCCAGCCACCTGTTCACACACCGTTGCGCAACCCTTCCAAGAAAACATTTGTAAATATGACAACATTTCATAAGTCAAAACACTGTTCAATTCTCTATTTTCAGTGGAGTGGAGTCAGGCTGGTGGGGACAGGTGGACCGCCAGCTGTTCCTCAGCACGCAGCCATCACCCAGAAGAGCCAGCTGGGAAACATAAACACCTCTGAAAAAGGCCACCCCTTTGAACGTGAAGGGCTCTCCGGGTCTGTGATACGACAAATGGCTTTATTAATATGTAAAGTTTAAAAGGAATATATTGGATCACTTCTCTGTGGCACAGATGACGGTTACAGCACTTAAGGTAAGCGCACAACACAACATTATCACCGTTCTATTTCCACTGAGAAAGATTTGCAAGATGCTGTGGGTGTCGATGTGTTTTAATTGGAGGCATTATGTTGTAAATAACAGCATTGTTTGTGATGTCAATCACTCTATAAGTCAGAAGCAATACATGTTCGCAAAATTCTAAAAACCCTTTGAGATAGAGATGAAACTTTTCTTTGCTTATTGAAAACACAAATTTGCTAATACATAAAAAATTCTAAATCAGCAGCAGTGGCAATGTTGTTGCTTTTGCCAGAGGTTCTGATAGAAAATAATCTTGTTTCCCACAACCCAACGGTTCACCAGCCTCTTAATCAAGATCTGCAATATGATTAATATAATTGAACTCGCCCCTCAGGATCTCGAAGGCCTGGCGCTAATGATTTCTTACCTTATTACTGCAATCATATTCAGGGTACAAAGAAAGAAGGAACATAAGCATTCTCTGAATTTTCCAAAAAACTGATTCACTATTCAGCACTGGGAAACAAATGTCTTGAAATTAAAATGAGACGTGTGGTATTTGTACTAATGCTCAGAATCCTGTGTGACTCTTTACTCAATGGCTGCTCTTTTGTTCTGACCTTTCAAGACATTTAACATTCAACGGGTGACAAATATCTATGTGATGGGAAAAATGTCTGGTCAATTCCATAATATTAACAAAAATCATCCTGTTCCAAATTGATCAGGATCACGTGGGAGATAATGTAAATGGAGTTTACAACAGACTCTGTGGTTCTGTTTATTACCTGTGAACTGTATTTTTAAAGAATATATTTTCCTTACTGTTCAATTTGGAACAGGATGATTTGTGTCCTCAGTGTATATGAGTAATGTATAATCAGTGTTAAGTTACTCTGAAAAAAGTAATTAATTAATAGTTACTAATTACATATTCAATGGTGTAATTAGATTACTGTACAAATTACTCTCTCCAAATATTTTTTTATTACTAATTACTTTCTTTATCATACATCAACTGTGATTAGAATTGAGTCAAGTATAGACATGAAACGGCTTATTTAATTAATTCAAATAAAAAAAAAAACTACATAAATTATTCTTATTAACTTACCAAAGTATACAAATTAGGGATGCACCGAATCGAACATTCTTGGCCGAAGCCGAACATAATGTAAAACACTTGGCTGAAGGCCGAATAATACCGAACACCGAACATGTTTTTTTGCATTTCTTCTATTTATTAAGCCATTTTTTTGACTATTGCACAAATTGAATAGTCAAAATATGCTTTTTAAAATTTGTCTTGCTTTTCAATAAAATACAATACAACTTAATAAAAAATTGAGAAAAACAGTAAATGAAAACTAAAAATGTTGCCCTCTCCCTTCATGAATAGCCTATATAAATTAGGCCTAACTGACTGCTAAAGAATGTAATGTAAGTTACTCTGTACCCCTACAACAAAACAGTTCATTAAAAAGTGTCATTCCACATTGGGCCTATAAACTAAAAATACGAATAAACGAATTTTTGGCTACATTGCAAAAGGATTTTAAGAAAAAAACCATCCAATGCAAGCAATTCTGACTGATGCTGACTGACAACCACATCAGTTCACGTCTCTCCTCCAAACTCCGCCCTCAAAAGCTGACGGTTCTCTCAGAAGGTGAACTCGTGGCCGGGATACACAGGACATACTTTGACAAGTTCTTTAGTACAGGGAACTGTGTGCGCGCGACCACAGTATGATGTCGCGAGCGGCGGGACTACTGTCAGACAGCCCGCTTCCGTCTGAAGTAAAGTTACCGACCGGTAAAGACGCTTTCATTCGCAAATGTACTTCCGTGCGGCAAGTCCCGGGCTGTGTCTTTCTCTGACACTTTAAAATGCTCCACGCACACTGCCAAAATGTTTGCGGTATTAATAAAGCACAGGCGTCTCTCACTCTCTCTCTCACTCTCTCTCTATGCGCTGGTTGCTAGTTGATCGTTTATCGAGTCATGTTCGGTCAAATTTATTCGGCCATTTCACATATTATATATATTCGGTGGCTGAACATTCGGGTCATTCCTAATGGATATTAAAACATACATTTTAAAGTTAGTCTTGTCATTTTTATGTCATTTCCACAATTGAATAAATAACAGTATCTAGTTCAATTACATCCGAAGTAACTGTAATTAAATGACAGAAAAAAAGTAATACCTTACTTTACTTTTTCAAGGGAAAAGTAATTCAATTACAGTATCTAATTACTTAGTAACTAGTAACACCCAACACTGCGTTTCATCCTAACTTTTGCTTCTTGTTTTGCCATTTCTGTTTGAAATACGAAATTGCTGAGTTTTCTTTACACAGGTTGTGCTGTGGCCTGATCCTCTGCTTGGATGAATCCGGGTTTCCAGATCAGCGAAACAAAATGCACACTTTGCAACCGGTTCCTCTTTTTTCTGTTTACTGGCGTGTCGTAACCACACAAAAGCGAATCAGTTATAGAGACCATTTTAGACCACTATAGAGATATTTTTTATGTACTTGGTTAAAGAGATACTCCACCTAAGACTGAAAATTCTTTCATCATTACCCTCAAGCTTTTAAAACCTGTATACATTTCTTTGTTCTGTTGAACACAATAGAAGATATTTTAGGAGTATCTTTCAGTTCTGGAGTACCTTTGACTACCATTTTTATTTTTCATACTATGGTAGTCCTATGCCCCAGAAATGTCAGTTGCTAACATTTTTTAAAATATCTTTCTTTGTGTTCAACAGAACAGAGAAATGTATACAGGTTTGGAACAACTTGTAATTCATGACAGAGTTTTCATTTTTAGGCGGAGTATCCCTTTAACATGTGATCTGTCTTTAAAATGGAAAAAGTTACTGAATGCAGCTTTAAAGATCACTGCATGTTATTCACCTGCACCTGGTGAAAAACATGCAAATACTGTTGGATTTATCTCTCGCTCTACCGCTTTCCACCCTTCTTCACAAAAGCTTAACATGACAGACAGAGGAAGTGAACAGGAGTTTAGCCGCTGTAAAAACAAGGTAGAAATACCAGCCGAAAGTTCACTTTAACCCCAAGAGAGCATCAGCGTATAGACTCTCATTGAGAAGCTAATAGCCCTTGACAGCCCCTCTCTGGGGACTCAGCTGGATCAGGCAACTATTAGCTGATCTGGATGTGGGAAGCGTAAAAAACGCTGCTAGGGTTTGTTAAAGACACTTGCTGAGTCAGGTTTTTGTTATGGGGAGCTCTAATAGATGAAGAACCTGGAGCCATTTGTTGAGAGTGAAACCACACAAGCGATAGCCAGAGAGACAAATGTGACTTTAAAGACCCGAATAATGTCAGTGTGGAATAATGTCAATGTGAAAACTCTTATCACAATGTGGTGGGAGACATTAATCATTTGGATGACAGCTATTTGACTTTAGTCGCTGTGCTTTGAGTATGAAGTGTGGCTCTGTAGTGTTGTGTTGTGTTGAAAAAAGTTAATGTGCTAGGTACAAAGAAACAAAGGAAAAAGGAGAAATGCACAATGGTTAAAGACGTATATTATTGAACGATGGTTAAAGCCGAATTTTGGTTCGAAGACACGGATACGGTTTCCGAGACCGAAGACGACAGATGGGGTGCCTTGAGAACCAATCAACTCTGACTACTATAGAAAAGGCCAATGAAATTTGGCGAATGAAATTTGCATGCCGGGCTCCGCCCCCGGATGTCCGGTATAAAAGGATCGGCCCGTGAGCACTTGGCTGGCGGGTTTACGTTCGCAGTTCGCAGTGCGGGCAGATGTGTCAACGAACGCTGCTTCAGTGTGCTGGACGCCCAGACACCTAATGCAGCGATCGTGTCCATCCCCCTCCTCGATGAGGGTGCCGCACCCAAGAGAACAGCGGGACATGCCGCGCTGGAAATTGCTCAGTCCTGAAAAGGACCTTTTAGAAATAATCTCTATCACCTCCGGAACCGCCGAGACGCCCAGGAGAAGGTCGCTGCAGGAAGGGACGATCCGCTGCTCTGCGTCGTAGAACCGGCGAAGTAGAAGAAGAATTCGTTGAATTATTTTTGTTCGTAGTCATGAGCGAGGGCTCTGAAGAACAAAAGATGAGTGAATGCTGCACGCCGGCTTCCTTTTATACCGGACATCCGGGGGCGGAGCCCGGCATGCAAATTTCATTCGCCAAATTTCATTGGCCTTTTCTATAGTAGTCAGAGTTGATTGGTTCTCAAGGGCGAACCCCATCTGTCGTCTTCGACACAACGTCGAGAGACCGACAGAAAGGGAACCATGTTTTTGTTTAGTAAAAGTGAAGTAACCAATATTTTTGTCATGGTTTCACTACAAATACCATGATCTTATTTGAAGTAAAACCATGGTGGTGCTGAGGGTTGTGTATACTTTTCAATGTACTGTACTTTCACTAGACCTATTGTCTTTACCACAAACATTTACATTTCAAAATATGATTTTTTTTCAGTTGGTGTTACAATCCACCTCCCCTTCTGTTACAACAACACCCACTTTGTACTTGACATTCATTTACACAGCACAGGAATACAGTTTCAACTAAATTAGTGTTGTGTGTCGCAAAATGTGGAAAGATTATATCAACGTTTGGGACACCGCAGAAAAAAACTGTAAATGACGGATGCAAATGTTTATCCTGTCCCTAGTCTCCTGGTTCATTCTTAACTTATTCTTTAATTCAATACAAAGTGCATATACTGTATGACAGCTAAACGCAACCTAGCAACATTAGATCTGTGAGTGTGATACTCTACTGAGAAGAACCCACTTCATTAAACAGCGTTTTGAGTGGATTTTAAGTGGATCCAGATGCAGAATTGGGGAAGAAGATGGCTGCATTCTGCCTTTAATTACCAGCATTAGCATCTCTAACCGTGGGTAAGAATCTAATGGGTAACTTGTGTAGACACTTTTAGTGTAGCTCACTTTTATCACTCTGTGACTTTGATTTGTATTAGACAAACACTCTGTAGGTCAGTGGATTACTTTGTCCAGTGGCTCCTGGGGCATTGGCCTGTCTGAAAGAGCTTATAGAAAGAAGAAATGTTATTAATATTTCACCCTTCAGACTTTCTCCTGTCCATACTGACAGACAGGGCTGCGATTCAACATGCTACAGTTACACCTCCAAAGCCTGAACATGCACCCCATAAGCAATTCTCACTGACTTATAACACTCTTATATAAATCACAATTGTTGCCATAGTCTTGATAGGATGTAACATTTTTCCAAATCAGCATTCGTTATGTTCTTTGTTAGTTGTGCCAGTGAATAAAGTGATAGTTCTGTCATCAATTACTCACACTCTTGTCATTTCACACCTGTATTACATTCTTTTGCAAAACTCAAAAAAAGATATTTTAAAGTCCCCCTGCGGTAAAAATTTAGTTTTTTTAAATGTCTATATGGCGCTTTAAGATTTTTTGTGCAAATTCATAATTTGAAACAATAAAAAATACTACAAACTCTTTTAAACCTCAAAGATAAATGAACATTAAGCACAAACAAGTCTTTTTTGTCTTTACTGAAAAACACTTAGAATACCACAAAATTTCTAAATTTACTGCCTAAATGCAGTCTTACGTAAAGCATGCTGAGAACTGAAAATCCCCCTCAACCAGTCATGTTGAATTCACTTGTTTATATTAAGTAAACTCAACAATAGGTCCAATATTATAGGGATTTGCTTTCTACTCAACAATGTTAAGTTGACCAGTCAAAATCTTGTTAAGTAAAGCTGACAGATCAAAATGTTTAGTATAAATAACATAGTTAACTTACGTTAATTCACTAACTTGCGTTCTTTATGTACTGTGAACAAGGATGGGTTAAGTCAAACTGACAGCAGCGACAGTTCATCTTTTTGAGTGTGTGCGCAGGCGTAGTAGATGAGGCGTACTCATAAAAGGTGATTTTTTACGCAATTTAAGCTTAGCACACCAAAGTTATGATTCAGGTCATGTCATGTTTAATCATTGATCGGAAATAGGCTGTTCGTAAACAAACTTTGCCGCAGTTTACCAAAAAAAGCTGCCAGCATCTGTTTCACATTATAGTCCTTGAAAAAAATAAATGGCGGCTGAAATGCTGCTTAGAGAATAGTTTTGTATGAATTATATTTTAATATTACTTACAATAACTTTTGATTGCATTTCTATAAGTTTTGAAGCATAAATACAATACCGACAAAATTATTGGTGAAACATATCTTAACCAGACAAATTCTACTGACACTGCTACCTGAGCAGCCTCATAGAGTAGGGATGTGCATCTCCATTCTGAGGCCGATGCGATACGCATCTCGATGCATAGCGGACGATACGATACTGATGCGATCCGATACGAATGATGCGATTCAATGCAATAGGATGCACAATTCAATATGGGCGAACCTTGCCCAAAACACAATAGAGTATTTGATGGCCGAAAAATAGTTTTGTCTACCTATTGCAGGCAGATGGGATCTAATAGAACACCATCCAAAACACAATACAAAAAGGAATTTTCTAATGGTTAACTGAAGTGCCTCCCGACTTCTAACGCAGGGCACTTTCAAAAATAGGTCTTGACGTGGGAGCCCTCATTCTCTGCTAATGCTAAACATGTTTACAAATAAAAAGGCCGATTGCATCGGTTAGCCAGCTGGGAGTAAAAATTGTTTGAATCGTTTGCTAACTCGGCGTCGTGCTAGCAGTAGCAGAGCCGCTAGCAGCTAACTTTACAGCTACATGATACAACAATGCTGCATTGATAATCTGTCAGACATAGGTCTCTCAGGAGACAGGAGTAAAGTTGTATTCGGACGTGCCTTAATGCCTTTCTGCCTTAGAATGCAGCCTCCGAAGGCAGTGTGTGACTGTCAGGACACGCCTCGATCTCCATAGTGATATGATATGTTATATTCACGTAGCAGCAGTGATAACAGAACGCGCTTGTGAAACAGTTCAGCGAAATCGACCTATATATCGATTTTTACCAAATATGTTAGAAACGATGAATCATGATGCAAATGGCCACTTATATCCGAAACACAATTTTTTAAATCGTTGCATCGCATCGTTACCTTTTATGTCGATGCACCGATGCAAATCAATTGATCTTTCCATCCCTATCATAGTGGCTACAACCGCACTCTCTAAGTTCTGTGTTCGGGTCGGTACACACAGCCCCGCCCATTTCCCTTCCTACGGAAGAGTGAGACATGGTTTCCAAATTACGTGTCTGCATTCGCCGGTTTCATCAGCTTAGTAAATGAATTCACGTGTATTTCGCTGCCCACAACGAAGCTTATACAGCGACATTATTTACGATACTAGTAACAGACAATTGCACTCATCAACCACATGGGGGAACCTTGAGAAAAAGTTTTGAATGGAGGTGGGGATTAATTTGCATATTCATGAATCACCATTTACTAAATTAAGCAAGCGTGTGGAGTTACATTTAAGTCATTTTAAGGCATGAAGAATTTATTATGACAGGAAAAAAAAACTTTTACATATGCTATTTTAATGCTTGATGACATATAAAATGATCGAATGCAGTGGGACTTTAAAGATAACCGAAACAACTGCGGTACCCATTTAATTCTATTGGTTAGACACAAATCCTAAACAATTGCAAGGCAGTGGGTACCGCTGTTGTTCTGCTACCAACATTCTTTAAAATATCTTATTTTGTGTTCTGCAGAAGAAAGAAAGTCATACAGGTTTAAAGTGAAAAAGGGTAAATGATGAAACAATTTTAATTATTGGTTGAACTATCCCTTTAACTCTCAAAATGAATATGGCATGTTGAATGAATGTATAATATGGACGTTTATTTAATTTTCATTCAAATTACTGTAGATCCCTACCTGTGAGACAGCTCGTCTACAATTTCTACTAACAAAATATATAAAGTCAATAACTTCAATACTAAAACATTACCACAAATTATGTATTTAAGCCAAAATTCTAATTGTCCTGTTGTGCAAGTCTGCAAATTATACAAATTAATGCAGAGTGGGAAAGAGTGAAAGAGTGAAAGAGCAGAAGTGCACATACACAAATGTGAAATCTTTAATTACTGTAACTGTGAGGTTTTTGGTTATTCAAAACAACAAATGTCCTCCAAACATTAGCAATGTTATCAGACACATAATTACTGTGCACATATGTTTGCAAATAGACTGTTAATCTGAGCTCTCTGAAGGGCATTACTGTAATAATTACAGTAGTAAGTGTATTTCACTGTAGCAACACAGATTTATCTGCACTATTTGATTCATATTGCTCAATATTAAAACCAGAGTGTTATGTACTATGCTGAAGTCATTTGTCATCACTTGTGCTGCTTCAAGGTAGGCTGTGTTTAGCAAGACCTTAAAATAACACACAACTAGATGTATTGTTTCACTGTTGAATAAGTTATGCTTGTGTTTACAGTATATCCCTGGATGTATTTTCAGTTGTGGGGTTCTTCAATTCTCAGATCACTGACGGCTGTGAGGACCGGCCTGTCACACAAGCACCACAACAGTGGAGCTGTCAGTCAAACACACAGACAGCCTATATGACATCTGAGGGCCAACACTGACAGATGGTCAATAAAGCTTTAATATATCCTGTCATGCTACACGACAAGAGCAGTGAATATGAAGCTGCTGGATTTTGTTACTTAAAGGGGTCATATTATAAGGAATTGAATTTGCCTTCATCCTCTGACATAAAATACTACTGTCCTATAAAAAACACACATGCCTTTTAGAGATCAAAACATCCTCTCCGGTCTAACAAAAAAAAAACATTGATTGAAAGAAGACGTAAAATCATGTCGGCTTATTTTGACATTTGGCAGAAAAATATATTTGAACACACACATGTCTGAGGGACTAACCAGTTTTTATATTTCATATTCAACTTTTCTTGTTTTATTTTATTTTGCTTTGCTTGTTAAATCATTTGGAAGAATGTTTTGCTGCTCTCCGAATCTTTCTATCTCAATATTTTGTCATTTTTATTTATTTATTTAGCAAATAAATCATCATTACCACACCCTTTATCTTTGTCACTGGGTTTTGCAAATATATAACCAATAAAAAGTATTAAAAAGTCTTTACAACTTTGACAAAACAGTATGCATTTAAAAGTAGGGTGATTTTCCATTTCCTGAAAAACAGCAAATTTGGACATCGAAGGTTTCAGAAGGACAGCAACGGAATATATATAAAAATGATGGGTAACTTTTAACGTATGTTTGGGTCAAAAAAGGACACTTTCTGGGTTAATTCATTTAACCCAACAGTTGGGTTTGTCTCTTTATGACCCATCTGGGTTGAAAATAACCAAGCATTTTTTTAGAGCGTAATGTAATGCTCTGTTTTAGTTGTGTGAAGTAAATATCGTCGCTGTCGGGCAGTTATTTAACATTGTGTCGTTATGTTAAAGTTAGTATTATACCTTATATTGCTATCATATACTGTCGTGTACCAACACTAACACAAAATTTCTCCAAAACCATGTTTAATCGGAGATACAAGGTTTGTGACTTGGGAGCAGGGAGATACGAGATTACGCTGTCATTGATCAGAATGGTATACGCAGAGACGTCGCTGCTGCCAGCAGTGTTCATCAAAGTCTGCGGTCGTGTTGAGCCTTTTGACAAGAGACGAGGCTTTAAGAGCTAATGAAAGCTAATGATTGTGGTTACATACATCTTCCTAAACTCTATTTTAAACGTTAGAGCTATGAGTGATGCAATAACTAAATAAAAAGATAAACTGACTAGGCTGTCTATATAGGCGGAAATTAATATGCACGCAAATAAAGTCGGCGGTCGCGTTGACCCTCTTGACAAGAGAAAAGGCTTCAATAGTTAACCAAAGCTAACGACTGTGGTTAAATACATCTTCCTAAACTCTATTTTAAAGGTTTAAGAACTATAAGTGATGCAGTACAAAAAACGATGAGCTGACTAGGCTGTCTAATAGACGGAAATTAGCCTAATCTGCTCGCAAATTTACCTTCGTGGCTCACGAGCTTCCTTCTGCACCGAAGCATTACAGCTATAGATTTGTAACCAAACAGGCCTACTCAAATGTATCTAGCCTAACTATTTTCACTCGTTATTGTCAAAAAACAGACAGAGTTATCCAAAGATAGGCTTATTTCACCAGTAGACCAATAAATAAAAACCTTGCTAGTATATTTTGTATTTTACATACACAGTGCCAAGAGAGGCATAGTCTAGAAGTAGGGCTAACAGCTGAACTTAAAGTCAGTAAAATAATAATAGAAACAATCATTTAATGATGGTATCCAAAACATTTAATTCAATTCAAGTATTATATAACATACATTTTAAAACTTCAATGCACATGTATAATAAGCCTAGTAATAAGTAGATATTTAAAATACATCAATAACTGATATGTGTTGCTCGACGAGGATTCGTTGCAATCTTTCAATCAGGAGACGTAATGCCGAGAGTCTCCCGCGGAGTAAAGAAGAGGTGGAGTTACGAGACTTCTCAAACAGTTGAAGTGCCCAATGGAGTTAAGAGATTTGCTCTGAAGATATTTTCAACACTTTAGATTGGTTAATAATTTGTAAAAATAACAGACCCACATGGGGACTGACCAATAGTATCGATTTGTAAAAAAATATGAAATTGACCAAATTTGGACATAGGAGCTTTCCGCCCGACAGCGACGATATGATGAATAATAGTATCTTCTTGGATTATGTTAAAGATGAAGGCATGTCCCCATGTCAGGCTCTTCAAGGTCAAAAAACATTATTAAAAACACTGCTGAATCCATTTCTGCTAAGTAACAAATTATCCAGATCTAAACATTAAACCTAACGGTAATGGAAGGCAATTTGAATAAGAAAAGTACTGTAAATGTGTGAAATACCACAAACTATAAACTCAAACATAAAACAATAAAACAATAATACCTTATGTGAGTGTCATTAGCAAACATTTCCTACCAGAAGCTTACAATTTCATTACACAGGATCAAGCCAAATACATCAGTCTGGGTCATTAAAATAAGCAATTACAAGATGTAGACAGCAAAAACTCAGATCTCATTAAAAACATAAGCAATCCACAGATGATCACTGGAAGATGTTCAACGCAGCAGAAAGACCAAATGGTGCAAATAGAGGAAAATGTGTTTTAAATGTATATCCACTAAAGCAAAATTCTGCTTCGCTTTCAGTCTCATGTTTCACCAATAAAGCAACAGAATGTGAGTGCTTACAAAATACAGTACAATAACATCGGTGCAAGAATGCATCAGACTTGCTTCTTATTGCAAATAGTGCAAAATAGATATGGATACGTAATAAGCTGCAGTTAATGAAATACAGATGAGATGTCTCTTTTTAGTAAGCAAGAGAGCTGGTAATATCCTAACCTTTTATCTCTGTCTGCCTACATACAAAACACGAGACGGTAGCTGTAGGCTGCATTACATAAAATCCTGCTCATTCCATAGCAGATGCATACAGAAAGAAAATGCTCATTTGAAATGCGAATCTCTCATTGTTGATGAAAGGCCACGGAAGATCACCTTCCATCCCACAAGGACAATGTAGATATAGTTGTTTGTTTGATGGTCTCGATGCAACTGTTTGGCATCTCATCTTTTTCAAGGACAGCAGAATAGAAAAAAGAAATAGATTCAGAGTTTTGGTATCTTCAATTGAATTCCGATTTGAAACATTCCACTAATCTTGTTCTCTGATGTATTGCACAGTTGGCTTCCATTCACCAGGAGATTTGTCATAATACAGCCCTTTACATGACTGTGGATGATGATTCAGTATTATGCCCAAAACGTTTCCTTTATAATAGAATAAAGCTTATGAATTGAGTTACAAAGTGTGTTTATTGATATCTAAAAGCATGCTGAATTGGTGCTTTATAAAAGTCTGTGCATTAATAAAGCAGTATTTTTAATAATAAATTGACATGTTATGGAATAGCAGCATACAGTAAATGATGAAGCCCTGGACAACAAATCAACATGAACCGCTAAAAGACCCTAAATATCCACTGATTTCTCCCACATCAGAGGCTGAAGCTAATGCCTCTGCAGTCTAAAGCACAATGTGCAGATGCAGGCAGAATTGAGTCTTTACTGGGCAAATGAACAATCTGACACTTCCATCCCTGAAGAGAAGAATCATAAAGTTAAGAGCTGTTTAATGGGCAGATTTAACACAGCTCATTGTTTTGATCCGTTATGCTTAAAACTAGCAAAAACACATTTAAAGAGGCAAAGGTGATCCAGTGGGCAAGCATATTTTGTCATTTTAGCCACATAACTTCAATTTATGATGTCTGCAGTGTAACATACAGAAATATTGGTCAGTGGAGTGCTATGAATTAACATCTCATTGGGAAGTATAAAGTAAATGGGAAAAGTCATTTTATAATTTAAATAGTATTTCGTATTCATTTTCGTCCAAGCTGAGCTTCAGTTTTGAATACAAATATGCACCTGTTGCTTGTATAAAAATGCACATGTGTATATATTTAAAGTGAATGTAAATGCACATTAAAGGATGTTTACATTGACCTACATGTTGTTATTAAATGCCATAGAAAT
Source organism: Triplophysa siluroides (assembly GCA_006030095.1). Lineage (NCBI taxonomy): Eukaryota > Metazoa > Chordata > Actinopteri > Cypriniformes > Nemacheilidae > Triplophysa > Triplophysa siluroides. Next base: position 799,669 of record VCII01000724.1, read on the forward strand.
GTAATGTGACGTGCATGTGCAACACGAGCAAGTAAAGTATTTTCAAATAAAAACATTTTAAACCCCTTTAAAATACAACCTATGTAAAAAATAAAAAGTAATATACAACAAAACAACGTACAATAAGATGAATTATTTTAAACAAGTCTACACAACACACAAACTCGACTTTTAAATTATACATACAGTATTCTTAATACCTAAAAGATTTAGATTCATAAAGATTAATTTAGACACTTTCTAAAAGCAACATTTTATAGTCAATACACATACAGTATACTGGGTTATTTTCAGCATTGGGTCAAAAAGGGACAAACCCATCCTTTGGTTTATCATTTAACCTTTGTTGGGTTGTTTTGAAGGAATAGTCTAAAAATGAAAATTCTGTCATCATTTACAAACCCCCAGATTGTTCCAAACCTGTATGAATTTCTTTGTTCTGCTAAACAGAAAGGAAGATATTTGCAAGAATGTCAGCAACCAAACAGATCTTATCCACCATTGACTCCCACATAATTTTTTTCTCTAATATTGCAGTAAATGGGGGATGAGATCTGATCCAAATATCTTCCTTTGAGTAAATTATGACAGAATTTAAATTTTTGGGCGAACTCTTTTTAACCAATTGTTCGGTCAAATAAATTTTCTGGGTTAATTCAACCCAGCGGATGGCTTTGTCACCTTTTAACCCAACGCTGAGTTATGCCATTCCTATGGGGATCAAACCCATAACCTTGTAAATGCTCTACCAATTGAGCTACAGTTACACAGTATTAACATAAATAATACAATCTAACCAAAGGACATCAATCAAGTAGAATAAATTATTTCTTCACAAGTTCAATGAAAAGCTATGCCGTATAGAGACAAAATCCATTGGCAGAAAAAGACCCGGCTTCCAAGACTGACTACATGGTGACTCAGCCCTGAGCAGGGAGATTAATTATTCACTAAAGCAATGCTTCAATGCTTTATTAAATTAAATAATGTGTCATGTTCTAGAGTGTTCCAGTCATCCCAAGCATTTCCGATCAATATCTCAAACCAGTTGCCAATAAAATGATTTTCATTAATTAAAGAAAACAATCCTTCCTTTGTTGTACTGCTCTAAATGTACAATGGTAAATCATTGGCTACATGTTTAAGATTCTTTTTCAAAATCAAAAGTTGCATAATTTTCTATTTGTTTCTGTAGAGGCTTAAAGGTTCTTTATTCAGTAAAAAAATGTTTTTCCAGCTGTGCTCATGGGAAAAAGTCAAAGACACTTAATATAAAGCTCTGAAATATTAAAAAGAGTTCACTCAAAATGAAAATGTTTTCATTTCAAACCTGTCTGACTTTCTTTCTTCTGCTCAACACAAAATAATATATTTTGAAGAATGTCGGTAACCGAACAACGACACTACCCACTGACTTGCATTGGTTTTGTGTCTATACTAGTAAATGGGTACCACTGCTGTTCGGTTACCAACATTTTCAAAATATCTTGTGTTCTGCAGATAACAAAAAAAATTATAAGCCTCTTTTCAGAAGTCAATGTAGAGGATATCAGAATGTAAAAAATGTCACATTCAACACATTATCTGCATAAAATCTGCAGCCAATGGAATTGGAATACAACTTTTATTTGGCACATGTTTATAATACATTTGCTATGAACTTTCCTGACACACAATTAATTAGCACATGATAATGTGACACAGTAGGAACAAGTTGCCAGGTGATGTTATTTTGTTAAGTGCATCGTTTAAAAAACTGTAAAAAATAGAATAGAAAATAAAAACAAGTGCATCCATTCATTAAGAATAAGACAGCAGCTATAACATGCTATATGCAACAAACAACAATATACAGTATTAGAACAACACAGTCTAATCAGCTACAGTCTCAAACAGTATAAACTCCTTTCATATGCATCAGTATTTATATAAAATAAAGGCAAATGCAAATTATTTTTCGACAGCAATAATCTTCTGTTTACATCTGTGGCCTCCAAGGACACAGTGTCCTTCAATTAAGTGTCAACTCTTGAATAAAAGCCCTGACCGCCTTCCCACATTTTAGAGCACATTCACTAACACATTTGCTAGCTCAGTCTTCAGGTTCCGCACAGAGTTCAATTAACAGCAAATTTCACTATCCCTCGCTTGGCTGAAGCCGAGTGACTCTGAATGACTTTGAGAGGCCCCCAAAAGATCAATAAGTCACAGACACCTTTCACAACAGAGCTGTCAGCCCCACCAGCTGCTTTTAACACTGCATAACTAAACTTATTTTAAGAGCGGAGCAGTGACCATTTAACTTGCCTTGTTAAATCAAAGACAATAAATATATTCAGATCAGAGGTTTTTAATCCTGTTCCTGGTGACCCACCGGTCTGAGGAGTTTAGCTCCAACCCCAAACACACACAACTGAACCGGATCAAGGTTGAAGCTAGTTTGATTCACGACTGAAAACTGGTGCAGCATTAAAATGATAGTTCACCCAAAAATCCCAATAATCCCTTTACAGAATTTACACCTACACCAAAACTTCCTTATTGATTATGTTACATGCAGTGATGCTTTAACCTGTTGAAATAAAGTGTGTACAAAGGGCTGCATGAATCAAAGCATGTCTAAGAATCAGACTGTTTCATTATCTTCAGAATACGTTTAGCTTTTTCAGTCCTGTTGATTTAAGGATAATAGTCCAATAACACAGCCACAGCAAACCATTCTCTGCATCTTCACATTGGGTCTGTCCTTCTCGTGTCCAGAGAGATGAGGTTGATCTCAAAGCTCACCTCAATGAGTCTCTTTTATAAACCCCTTAGACTGTATATGCTTCCGCAGACCCACCACTGCTCAGAACATGAACATTCTGTCAACAGAATCTAAAAACGGATTAAAAGGGAAACTAGCAGTGTTTATTCTAAGCCCATCTGTTCATGAATAAGATTCATTGACCCTAATTAACTTCCCACATGCTATGTGAAGGCTTGACAGCTATTTGATTGACATTGTTCACTTAGGTGAACGATTAGTGTTGTCACACTGTGCGCTACTGTTGGTTGAAGAGAAATGTTATGGCAGGATTATATTTCAGTTTGAAAAGGTGAATGAGCACTATATATAGTCTTCTGTTCTGTGTTTTATACTGCGGAGGGTGTGTGTGTGTGTGCGGGATAAAGTATATGAGGTTTATTCTGCTGTAAGTGGTGTATAAATGGCTGTAACCGGAGGGGGTAAAGTGCCACCTAGCAGGCCTGTCATCAGTAGTGCTGATGAGGCCGGACATGCCAACATTAACCCTTTAATGCTTCGATTCAACTCAAATTAATTTCTATAGAACACAATTTTGCATTGTTGCAAGTCATTCAACTTAATGGTCACACCACGAAAATAATAACTTTTCTTTGTGTTCTTTGTGTTCATTGGGGGTAATAACAAAAATATGTTTAGTGTTTTTACACACAAAAGTTAGAGACAGGGGAGTGGGACCAGCAAAGGGCGCTCAAGACGGGAATCGAACTCAGGTCGGGCCACAAGTGCACTGGCATTATATGTCGGCGCACTTACCACGCTATTGACACAGACAACTGTATTCATATATTATGGTATTATATAATTATTTTTATAATACTGCTTATACTTAAATTATACATTAAAAGAAAATTCTGGAACAGTTCCAAACCTGTACAAATGTCTTTATTTAGTTAAATACAAGCAAACAAAGAAAATTGGAAGAACGTTAGCAACTGACAGTTATGAGGGACCATTGACAATCATAGTTGGAAAACATTGTATCATTTCTTTTAACAGAAAAAAATATATTTTGAGGAATTTAGGTAAGCAAACACTTTTGACAACCATTTTATGCTGTTTGACTGCTATGGTAGTCAATGATGTCCCAGAACTGTCAGATTCTAAAACTCTATCCCTTTAATAGCACCATTAATAAAACGTTCCATAATGTCCACAGACAATTAATTTTAGTATCACTAATATACACTTTACATTTGATATTTTGGTAAATTTTAGATTTGACATTAAAACTATTCATGCTGTACTTTAATATTATCTGTAGTTTATTTTTGTAAGATCTGTTCAGAAAGCCCTCTGAAACTATACTTTGTCATGGTTCCGCCATCTTGTCTTGTTTATTCTTGGTCTTGGGGCGGAGCCATGACATGGCCTTAGGTTCTTTGTGGAGAGAGGGGTTGGACCTTAGTATTCCTCTCACTCTCTCACCGTGTCTCGTCGATGTTTCCCGCCCTTTTTGTCTCGTTAGCCTTCCCATTAGTGTTTAATCCCCAGCACCTGTTCCCTATTAATTATCCTGTGTTTGTTCCCTTTATATAGTCCTCTTGTTTCATTGTCCTGTGCTCGTTCATTGTACCTTTACCTGTTTGTAGATCGTCCTCATATGCATGTGTTTGCATCTATCGCATATATCTACCAAGTTCCTGTTTCCACCGTGTTTAGTAAGTCTAGTTTTGTGTTTATACCAGTGATTATTTTCTAGTTTAGTGAGTCCGTAACTTTGATTTCTATTATAGTTATCCTGTCTTGTTTTCCCCATCGTGGGTTTTGTTTTGCCTGTTTTGTATTTAATAAAAATTCTGTTTACCCCGTCCGTGTGTCTGCCTGCACTTGGGTTCTTGCCATGTCAGATCATGACAGAATGAACGAGCCAAACCGAACCCAGCAGGCAGCAAGCCTGGACAGCTCCTTGCGATCCCACCAGGCCCGCCTACTTTTTGGGCTTCGGCAGGGGGATCAGGGATCAGGGACTTCGCCCAGGAGTTTGTGGCTGTGGCAGGGGAGACGGAGTTCAGTGAGGCAGAGCTCAAGGTTATTCTTAACTGCTGCCTCACTGAGCCTCTCAGGCGGACGGAGATGAGGATGTTGAGCTCCCTGTGGTTGGGTGATATGATCAGGTACGTGGTCAACCGGGATGATCCCTGGCCGTTAGTGCCAGCCTGGGTATCCACTCCCTCGGATAACATCCCGGAGGACCGCGCCCTGGCCACCCTTACCCTGGGGAGCTCAGCACCTCCATCCGTCTCGTCTTCTCCAGTCGTCCCCCATGGCAAGCGGGGCAGGAGAGCCTCTTCATGGTCGTCCAGTCCGGCATCCAGCCCGGTGCAGCCGGCGTCCAGTCCGGCATCCAGCCCGGTGCAGCCGGCGTCCAGTCCGGCATCCAGCCCGGTGCAGCCGGCGTCCAGTCCGGCATCCAGCACGGTGCAGCCGGCATCCAGCCCGGTGCAGCCGGCGTCCAGTCCGGCATCAGCCCGGTGCAGCCGGCGTCCAGTCCGGCATCCAGCCCGGTGCAGCGGCGTCCAGTCCGGCATCCAGCCGGTGCAGCAGCATCCAGCCCGTCCAGTCCGGCATCCAGCACGGTGCAGCCGGCATCCAGCCGGTGCAGCCGCCGCCCAGCCCGGCAGTCCAGCCGGCATCTCCAGTTGGGTGCAACCGGCATCTCCAGTTCGGTGCAGCCGGCATCTCCAGCCTGGTCCAGCAACCGGTGGTCCCAGTTCCAGTGGTGTCTGGTCCCAAATATTTTTTGTGGGGGCGCCGTGGGGGCGGGACGGCCCGAGCGGCCAGCTCTGCCGTAGGGTCCCTTGAGGAGCCGGCACCCAGCCCAGCGCATCAGCCGGCTCCTAGCCCGGTCCAGCAACCGGCTCCTAGCCCGGTCCAGCAACCGGCACCAAGCCCGGTCCAGCAACCGGCACCAAGTCCAACCGGCACCCGGTCCAGCAACCGGCACCAAGCCCGGTCCAGCAACCGGCACAAGCCCGGTCCAGCAACCGGCACCAAGCCCGGTCCCGGCACAAGCCGGTCCAGCAACGGCACCATCCAGCAATCGTCAGAGAGTGCCGCCCAGCTGCCGTGAGAGAGCGCCGCCCGGTGTCAAGTCCGGCCGTCCGGCCGGTGTCAAGTCCGGCCGTCCGGCCGGTGTCAAGTCCGGCCGTCCGGCCGGTGTCAAGTCCGGTCCCAGTCCGGCCGTCCGGTCAAGTCGGCCGGCCGGCCGGTGTCAAGTCCGGCCGTCCGGCCGTCAAGTCAACGTCCGGCGTCGTCACGTCCGGCCGTCGTCAGTCCGTCCTGTCACGTCCGGCGGTCGTCCGGCCGTCGTCCGGCCGTCGTCACGTCCGGCCGTCGTCACGTCCGGCCGTCGTCACGTCCGGCCGTCGTCACGTCCGGCCGTCGTCACGTCCGGCCGGTGTCACGTCCGGACGTTCCGTCCGGCCGTGTGTCCGGCCGGTGTCACGTCCACGTCAACGTCACGTTTGTCACGTCCGGCCATCCCTCCATGAACTTTGTGGGTCCCCCACCCCCCCATCCCAACCCTAGTGGACATCCCTCCATGAACTTTGTTGTTCCCCCACCCCCTTGTTCCCCCATATTCTGTTTACCCCGTGTGTCTGCCTGCACTTGGGTTCTTGCCATGTCAGATCATGACATACTGTATTGTATAAAAACAAGCTTAAGCTTAAATGATTGTGAAAAACCATATCACAGCTGTCAACATAATAAAAAATAATTAGATGGTTAAAGTGGTGTATTCTTTCGTACCTGAATCAAACCGAGAACAAACAGTTTATTATATATTTTCAACACAGTATCACAACTCTAAAGTGTGCTATAAAAATCTCAAAATCTGTCTCAAAATACAAATCCAGCACTCATCAGACGGATCTTACACATATTAAATGAAAACAGCAATTCTTTCACAACATTCCCGTTTCAGTTTATAGGTGGAGTGGTTGATTTGAAAAAGTGCTAATTTCAGCCTGCTAGCACTGAAATTATAATCCCACCCTCTATGCGATTCGCTGTCCAAAGCCACGCCTCCTCCAAACACATGAATGTATTTTGTAAATCCACATAACGAATTACAAACTAAATCCATTAAATTCTTCTCGAAGCATGTACATACCAGTCCAAAAGAAAGAGAGTAACCATGGTATCGTCTTTCAGACCCTTTGCCTGCCAGAGCTGTCTCCATCGTGTAAAAGCTGAACCGATTTTAGATCGAGTTTTTCGTCACTGCTTTTTCAAAAACGGACTTTCGTTTTGTAGATTTACTTGATGTCGGTTCCGCAGGAAAGTTTGATTGTTGCTGATTGTCCGACATTCTCCCTACATTGATGATGTATGATGTCTGCGTGAACGGGTGCGCAGTGGTATGCAAAATACGTTGGCTAAATATGAACACATGACCAGTCACAGCAATGACCAGAACGTTATGATTGGGCGAACGTTTTTTGGTTCTACTCCTTTCACAGACGAAATATAATTATACAAATAGTATCTGACCACTATACTTCTTGATTGCTATCAGGATGTATAGAGATTTCCTACCAACATGACACATTTTTTCTGGACAAGATCACCCACCATGCCTTTAATACATAATGCAATATAAAACTTGCAAACTCAGGTAGTCATGCATTTATAATCACGTCCTAACATTTAGGAGATTTTAAAATTCAGAAAAAGAAACTTGATTAAAATGTTTTAACAAGAATAACTCGACCATGAGCACTTAAGAAAAGCAAAGGAGCACTAAAAAGAGCACATGCACCTTCTTTAACAGTGTTCGACTCAAAAGGTGTCCCTGCATCAATGTAGAGGTAGGTGAACCCTGAGCTCCTGTAATTAACTTTGTCTTGCTTTGTGAGGTCACCCTGCTCAGAAGTGACTGTACAATGCAGTTCGTGGATTTCACTGGTAATTTAGCATCATGTGCAGAACACATATTGTGGGGGCTCAGAGTGTCTTGTCTTGGCATATGCACCCCTCTGAGCAAAACAACAGCCCGTTAAGCTACACTGTACATGTGTGTGGAATATAAATTCCTTTTTTCTGCCCTAAGGCTTCAAGTCACCCTGGAAAAAAATTGTGTAAGCAAAGGTCAGCCGAGATGGGGTAAAATCACCAGATGTCTCTCTGTCACTGCATGGTTATGCTTCACCTTTGTCTGTTCATTTATTTATTTATATATTCATTTATAAGAGACGCTTTTCCAGAAGTGCTTGTCAAATGAATAACATTTTTTCGCTTCACTTGATGTCCTTTTGCTCAAAAAGACACAAGATGGAATGAAATAAATCTTGGTGGACAGAATGATCAAGCTACAGACTGAGAACGACATTCAAGAGCATGGACTTTTGCAATCCACCACACGGTACTCAAACTCTACCACTTGAAGTGCTTTTCTCAGACGTGATTGCAAGAAGTTAGGGAATAAAACATAGGTACTGCAGTGAATTTTCCCTGTAGAGGTGCGTTCCACAGTAGGCCTGTAGAGTTGGACGCAGCAGACACCTCAGGATAAAACTCTGCAGGTTGTTCTGCGTCTCTTTTCTCAAGTGTCCATTTAAATGCTAGGAGGTGAAATAGGTGCCGTGTTCTCTGCTCTGAATGGTAGGAAACAGCTGTGATTAGGAATGGCTGTGGAAACACTGAATGTGGTGGGACTCCCCTGACTATTTCCCAGTCGTGGAGCACATCTGCTGGCTGTCTCTGTGATGGGGAATACAGTACAGTGGGGGATCAGATGTGGGTTCTGAACCGTCTCTTGCGAGTCCACAGCACGTTTACCGGTTTTGCATTCTTTCTCATGCTGGTGTGACGTACAGATGTTGTTGGTCACCAAACATCTGTCACAACAGAAAACAGACACTAAGCTGCTGTATATTGCAGTAAACCGAACAACATGCCAAGAGACTCAACTTTTTCACATCAACATCTATAGCCAGTAAAGCGTGGGTTTCGGTCTCAAGCAGTCTATCAGGTCTACCATCACACTTCAATAGAAACCCTTTACACAGAACAAGCCAGTGGACTCATTAATGCAACAGCATGAGGATCACTACACAGACAACACTCCTATGATAGCAGCATTAGGATACATAAGATAGTCCATTAGCGGATGAGAAGGTCTCCGGCGTTATTACTGCTCATTTGCTCGGCTCTGTGATACCTCAAATGTCTGTTCAGAATCACAGGATAATGAGATGTAACATTTGAAAGCGTGCCATCAGAAAGACAGCACTAATGTTAGCTAATTACCATATTTATATCTGTGTAAGAGGAAATAGATGAAAATGACCTTTAGGAGATGAGTCAATCAATTTGTGTGCCTGTTGATTCACATCTACATATAAATGTGGCAGCAGACATGATGTCTGCTATGGTGTAAGTCATGTGTAGTCCATTTTTTTTTTTTTTTTTACCTCTTTCAGTTTTAGTTTTTTTTCTTACATTATGGAATATTGCCGTGCTTGTTATAAATGATTTATCTGTGTAGGTTTTTTTTTTATTGATGTGCCCTCAAAATCTTACAGTCAGAACGACTCTCTTCTCTTCATCATGCATTATTCGGCCTGAAGGCGGGGCTATACCAACTGTCCAACGGCCAGGCTTCCAACTTCCAACAATTCAATCAATTCCTCAAGGACAAAATCAATCCTAGCCATACATTCTTCTCACTCCACAAGCAGTTACACTCAAATATAGGTTAGAATTTAACAATAGCGAATCGTGACGTTTGAGCCTTGGCTCTTCTGCGCACCAGCATCCCCCCAACACACTTACCACAGTACAGTAAGGTATTTTCCTACAGAAGTGCTCATATATCATTCTACCATTACACTTACCACATGATACATTTACAATGCTACTCTAGACTTGAAACGCAACAAGCCGAACAGCACAGCAAGAGAGTTATCATCAAAATAACATGCAATACAAATACAAATTATTATTACACATATGCATTGTTATCAGCGTGTCGCATGTATGTGCTCTTCAGCGGAATAATGGACCACACGATAGACACTGCCTCTGATCATAAAACCAACACAGTTAACGTGCACAATACCGACATCTCATGAGAGCGCTCTCAGCAAAGACAACCGGTGATTACACCCGCAGACAGTAAACAGAGATTCACCAGCGAATAAACTATGATTATAACAAATTAAATCTTAATATTAAACTGGTACAGTGAACTAAACCTTTGGAACTGTCAACAATAAGCAACAAAAAACAACTGTGCACATCAGCAACCAGAATTAATTGAGGCACGGCAGCTTGCAGAGATTTTTTTATGATTTTTCATGAAAAATGCTTAACTTTGCAGCGGCTTCAATTGCTGGGTTTTTTAATCGAAAAAGTTGAAAATACTACTTGAATTGGCACATAGGGTTCTTCTTTAAAGCAGTCCTAACACACAGGGTTTTCTGCCAATCTCATTTTAATCTTGAGTATCTATAGAGTAGTATTGCATACTTCGTATCTTCGAAGAGTATTTAGTTTGATCACATTTATAAAAGATAGACACAGCTTTACGATTGTTTCCAAAAACATACGGCGGGGGGGAGGGGTAGGCTGAACCAAAGCACGTGCACACCCATTGTCAACAAAACACAGACATCAGTTTCACTCACCGCATGCAGTTCATGTCCGGCATCTTTTAGTGCTGGGACGGCTCCATATATCAGTTTCAAACGATCTCCAAATCCAGCATTATATCCACTGTTTATGTAACATTCATCACCCAAATGTAGTGAACAAACAAACACCTGAACTTCGCAAAACGTATGCTCTCTCTCTCTCCTGTACACAAGTGAAAGTGACGTCTGCGCATGCTCCTTCTCCTGCTCTCCTTGCGGCCGCGTGCTTTTCCGGGAGAATTGTCCAAAAAGAGACTAAGAAAAAATTGTTATGAAACAGTTTTATATGTTCGAAAAAAACTTTACGAAACCTGTACGGTCGCTGGGGGAGTGTATCGAGCACAGAAATACTACGTAATACGCCAAACTCGTTTTTTGACAAGTTGACCATATTAAGCATGAGAAGACAGCACGTTTAACATTGTGAAGAAGTCAGAATGCATAAAACACCGTTGCAGGGCAGCTTTAAAACTACCACCTGTGAAAACATTATGTATGCATGTCCTATGATTAAAAGGCATGCAGCAGATTCATACTGAAGGTCTGGAAACCTAGGCAGCTTTAAGTTTAAGGCCTGCCCAAGAGGCCATTTTGACTGACAGGTCAAGCAGCCAATCATGTTTCATTTCATGCCACTTCATGTTTATGGTTGTGGAAAGGTCTCTGCGATAATTAATGCCATGAATTTGGCATACTTTTAAGAAATCAACATAGTTGATTGTGATGAATGTTCATTGACACCGAAAAAAACATGACAGCTTTCTTCATAGATCAGAGGGCTTTATGTTGTTTCCAGGTGTGTTGTTTAAGAACGTGACACACACATCGGTGAGGGTGACTTGACTCAAAGGAAAGGAAACGAAAGGCTAGTTTTTTTTAAATATGTGGCAATGGATGCTTTAAGCAAATTGTAAGTGTTACAGACCCTTCTATCTCCCTTCTATAGTATTACTGCTTGACTTATGGAGCAGATTTTGTCGGAATGGCGTGTCTTCGGCCAAATTATTTGGAAAGCCTTCAACAATCTCTAAATTGTTTACCATACAGGAAAAAATCAATCAATGACATGATAATTTCCATTGTATGATTTCCCCCCGTTCTCTTCATTTCTTTCCTAATACTGACTACCAATTGCATCAGTGAAGCAAGACTTCAAGTTATAATATTGTTTTTCTTCCTGTTCTCTTTGTTCCGGTTAACTAGTAACTGAATATGAATCAAGTTTCAGCTGATGCAACATAAGAACAATATTTAATCTTTATAAAATAAGTATAAAGTGGACAGTGAGGAACACCAGTTGACAACAATACTATATTAAAATTAAAAGACGTAAAACACAAGGTCTGGTCACTTCTGCCACAGAGCATAAACATAGTCATAATTTAAAGTGTTTTTGCAAGCGAGCAAAAAAACTAAAAACTGAAAACATCCCTGCAGTTGTCGCTCTCACACAGCTCATTCTTATTGGAAAACAAATTAATATTTTTACTTAAATGTATCCTGTCTTTATAACATACAGACTGAAATATTATTGTCAAATGGATAAACGTATTTGTTCCTTAAAATTATGGATTCTGCGACACGATTTTATATGTATGCACACTCAGTGTAAAGATGTGTGGGTCATGCAGGTCAACATTCCTCTTGTCCACCCACAACAGCAGCAAATCAACAGCAAGCCAAATGTACAGAGATTTTAGGATATTATAGGATATAACATTCGGAACTGAAAATGCATACAGCGTAATTAGGGGTTTTAATTGTTTCGAAACTATAAATGTTCAAATGTACAATGTTAGTAATGTAAACCTAATCAAAACTAGATTTTTTTAGGATTATTTGTTTTCTTGAGCCAGAAAATGATTCAAGCTCACCCAATCCAGAATTGTGTATTTGGACCTTTGAAGATAACTGGAGACTAACTGGAGGACCCGAAAGACCCATGTCAGTTTTTTCATCTGATGTGGTTATGCTGCATTGCAGTGAAACATGTTAGTGGTAATGGTATTCCAGAACCTTTAAGAGGGACTGACTAAGGCAGTTTTGAAGCTCATTAAAACCCTCTTCGGGTCGTGACTTTAGAGTTTGATAGACTGAGAATCTCCAGCTAATGGATGAAAATTTAGGCAATACAAGGTAAATGTTAAAAAGTAATTTACTTTCCCTTCCTCATCACTTTTCCCGAAACAAAACATTAGAATGTAAATGTTCAAATGTCATGCTTAAAGTGTGAAAATGTCAGGGAGATGGGAGGTGTCATAGAACAACATACAGCCTGAAGGATAAAAACAGACCAATCATTCAATCATAAATGAAAATATTTTATTTATTTAATCATTCCATTGTTTTAACTGTTGTTTGACTAGAGCGTATCTGCCTCAAAGACATATTCTTTAAGATTGCTCTTGCAACATGTATGATATGTTACTGTGTTACAAAGGTCAACAGTTGACCACTGAGGCATCACCCTAGAATTTAGGATTTCTAGATTTTTAGGATTAAGGGCATGAATGCCATCTCACATTCACTGTAAAAAAACTGAATTTTACAGTATTTTCATGTTTTTTTTTTAATACTGGAATAAAATATCGGAATAAAATCACGGAAAAAAGGCCGTACATGTACTAGAAAATCAGTAAAAAACTGTTATTTTCTGTTTTTTTTTGCTAGAGTTTAGTTTTGAAAATACGGTCAAAACAATAAAAATGACAGAAAAAGACTGCAATTTTACAAGAAAAACAGGAAAACATGTAATTTTACAGGATAACTGTTATTTGAATGTTTGTTTATGCCAGCTGCTATTTTAGCTGCCAGAAAATTCAAGTTTTTTACGGGATTTTTTTACAGTGTTGTTAATTACAAATGGACAAGGTGTGAAAAGTTGAAATGGTCAGAGAGCTGTGCAGAACATACGCTGTCCTTTCCGACTGCTGCATCGACATGTTCAGTCCTCTGCAGCAATGCAGAATTTTTGTGTGACACTGAGAAAAAGCAACAATAGATGGTGTTCAAACACAGCTGTGAAAGATCCCAGTGCCAACAAGGACAGCTGCTCATGAATCATTTATCTCATTGGCACTTGAATCAAGAAACTGTCCTCGCCTTCCACACAGACTCACTTTGGGGCCTGCTGAAGTTGCCATGTAGTTTCTGAAAGCAGTTTTATTCTTATTTCATTTGGGACTTTGGCAGAAAAGTGCTGTTTCCAAACAGAGTATTTTTTAAACAGAGAGTTAGCCAAATGTTTCCAGGTATACAGCAAGTTTAAGCCAACCCAAAATAAAAACAATAGAAATAAAATACATTTCTGTTGTATAACTTTATTGTTCCAGGCTTCCTCATATACATCATAGTCATTTTTTCTATCATGGTCCAGAAAAGAAGTAAAGACATCGTTAAAATGATCCATGTGATCATAGTGGTTCAATCGTAATTTTATGAAGCGACGAGAATACTTCATGTGGAAAAGAAACAAAAATAATGGCAGTAATCAATTTGAACATTAAGTATTCTAGTCATTGTTACTACTTTCTGGACCTTAACAGTGAAAATTACTATGATATTTTTTTTGGGGTGTAGAATGACATGAGGGTAAGTAAAGAATGACAGAATAAAAAAAATATTTTTAATTGACCATAACCAAAACATCTAACAGTAATACTGAGCAAATCTCCTGAAAATCCCAATAACACTTTGTGATGTCTGACCACCCAACCTGATTTCATGGGAATAATTAATTTGTATGATGTGAATTGTTCAAACCACAGGATTATTAGAAAAAAAAGCAATGCTGAAATCTCCTTACCCCACCCCTAAACCTAACGTCACGTGTGGAAGCCAATCATATGGAAACATTCAAATTCATGTAAAGTAGCCACCCCGTAACATACAAATTCCTGTGACATGTTGGCCCACCAAACAATTACAAAAATAGCAATTGTTAAAGGAGTAGTCCACCTTCAACATACATTTTCATGATAATTTACTCACCCCTGTTGTCATCCAATCGTTTCGCTAGATAAGACCTTTATTCACCGTCTAGTGTTGTTTAAAGCCCTTTGAAGCTGCACTGAATCTGTCATTTTGACCTTCAATCGTTTGTAGTCCATTGAAGTCCACTATATGGAAAACAAAATCCTGGACTGTTTTCATCAAGGACCTTAATTTCTTTTCGACTAAAGATAAAAAAAAACATCTTGGATGACATGGGGGTAAGTAAATTATCACGAAAATTTATTTTGAAAGTGAACTATACTCCTTTAAGGTCACTTGGCATGATTTGCTGCACCTAAGTATGTTAGGAATAGTTATTAATTTGAGCTGTGGCAATGCTGGCTTTTTTCTGGCTGTCTGGTTCAATTACATTTCTCACACGAGAATAGAAAGTGACAAGCATCCATTATTTGTTCTTTAATTATAGATTGCTGTTAGTCACAGCAGTTTGCAAATTCAAGAACGAAAGAAAGAAATTTTCTCATCGAAACCCTTTTCTGCAAATTGTTTCTATATTTCTTGGCAATTACATAGATATTTCTTTCGGGTTTTAGCACATACACAAATCTGACCACACATCTGATGATGACACATTGCCCGATCAGATGGAAATGATGTGTGACTGCTCAGAAAGCTACTCCATCATCACAGCATGAAGGCAACCTACTAGCTTGTGAAATTACACAGCCTGTTTATTGCACCATTTCAGGCAAATAGATTGTATCTCTTGAGTTTTAGTATATTTTAGGTGAGGAGTTGTAAACAAAGTGCCAAAACATATTATGAGGCCATTTCATTATGCTAGCTCTGCTTAGAAAAGGAATGACTCTGATTCTGGAGACAGAGCCTGACCCGAGCACTGATGTTTTGATCTATTCATTGTACTACACTGGTTGTTGAAGAGACCGAGTACTGTAATGTTGAGTGACTGTAATAATACAAGAAAATGCATTTCGGACTATTCACCTGCTGTCAAGACATAATGAGTCAAAAATATGTCGCTTCACATTAATTTCAGCCTTAATTGTTGAAAAAACATGAAAATAACTGTTTTGTGTAGAAATCACAATGCAGTCAGAATCAGACTAAGCAAAAACTAAAAAAATGTAACAACCATATAGGATATATATATAGGTTTTGTATTGCAAGTATATTTGAGGCTGAATGACATTGACAAGCACAATATGGTAGCCTCAAGTGCTATTGAACTGCTTTTGACAGCAAAATAGTGAAAAAATGGAAAGGATAACCAAATAAAATGCTAATACTTTTGTACAAATACTTGCATTTTTGTTTGAGCTTTTTATAAAAAGGAGAGAAATAAATTGCCTGAGGAAAAGCCCCAGTAAACAAGTGTGCTTTGAGGTTTTAAAAGTGCTAATTGAATCACTTGCTCATAAGGGTGCCTGTGATACTTTTCTGTGCCAACTACATTGCCAGTAATTCTTTGTTTTTAAAAGCCCAGACCTGCAGGGTATTTACAGAACTTTTTGATTTAGTTTGAGGCTTGTTTTGTTGCCTTTAACATTTTTTGGAATCCAATTACTGATGCGCCATTAAAGCCTCTGTTCCGCCAACCCACAAATCTATCTGTCTGTCTAAACTAATGGATGAATGACATCCACATGAAAAAAAAGCATAATAATAATCTATGATGCTAGCATCACATGAATGTGTGAAATGGTGAAGCAGTTAGAGATGTAAATAATAATCAGTGTTTTGTGGATAAAATATTTCATTTGAGAACCCATGAAATGAAACGAAAAGAAAGGAAATAATCTCAATGATTGACATTTCTAAACCCAAGCATTTGACACCCATCTAAATGCTCTGATTAGCAAAATACACAAATATACAGCGTCTTGCCCAAACTCCATGAAGTACTTAAAGAAATATTAGTTATTGCTTCTGTTTGGTTTAGCTTTAAAATTAGGCATTTGATTCAAACCACTTTGATCAAATCACAAAGATAAATGTCAACAAATTAGGAACAATGAATCTGTTAAATCCCCTTGAGGTTCAAGCTGTTTTACCCATGCATAATTTCTTTGAAATCCACATTTTTCACGGTAAAAGTTTGTACTTTAATAACAAAAAGATAAGCTTTATTTTTTAAATATTTACAGCTTAACATAATTTGAAAGTATTGATTTCTACATCATTATACCATGATCCTATAATTACACCTAGAAATGTAATATGATGCATCTACAAATTACATTTATTTTTCTTATATTACCAAGTAAAAGCTAAATTGGATATATAACAGAAGGTTCTGCGATGAACTGATCCGAAGGCTCATAAATGTCTTTACTTCAGCTCTGCAAACTATGGCTCTATTTCATGTACTTAATCTCATTTCTCTAACACCACCCCAGAATGGACAAAGACCACAAAAGGAAGCCAAATGAATGGTGTCAGGGTGATTGGATTTGCTCAGTCGACTGTAAGAACGGACCGGACGATTATCTATGTTTGAATTAAACAAACCCAGGCCATTATAGTTTTATTTTACATTCCACTGCAAATGACTTTAATGGCCCTCCAACTGGATCTGAGTATTTTCCCCATGTTTTATAAGTGAGTGGAAAAATAATTTATGGCGCGGAACCGGCTTATCATCAGTTGCTTTGGTCTCATCTAATGATCACGAGCCGCTGTCTCAGGTGATCAAAACTCTGCGTTGCATTAAGTAAAAAGGGCTTGTCAAGGCAAAGCACATTGAAACAGAAAAACATAATTTCCTGTTCTAAGGCAAATGGTCCAAGAACATCAAAAGCATGTTGTTTTGTTTATTCTTGACGAGGCAGATATATCATTGAGTGCAAAAAGAGACTTTCTCAGATTCTTCTCATGAAAAAAGCCCCAGTTTTTAGATTTTACAAGTCTATTATTTCACATCAGCTTTTTCCAAGATCAAATGATCAAAACAATGTTATTCACATTCATTTATCATTTATATAATTGTCTCAATTATTTTTATCATCGATTTATCAACAGTATGAATCCATGCAATTATTTGAACGGTTTGATTGTTATGCAATACATTTAGACATATTATTTGTTTGTCAGATTGGACTCATTACTTCAACCACCACACTGTAAAATAATTATTGAAGATAGATGTGTATTTCTTGTTGTATTGTGAAGACATCTGCTAATTTCTGCATCTCGTACAGATGTTTACTTAATGGACAGGACTTCTGTTGACAGGAAGACACATACAGTATCTTCCGCATATGACACATATCAAGTCGCATACGTCTAAAGCCAAGAAATCCCATAAGCAAGCACACTCTCCGTCTTATGCATGTCTTCTAAATATGCTTTGACTGACATATTTGTAGTGATAAGCAGTATTTAAGGTCATCTGCCACAGCATTGTCATATAATAGCTAATCCTAATGCTGCTATAAAAGCAAACATTCACAGTCGTCTGAGAAAATTACAAATAGCTTGTCTGTAAACGCTGTGGTTATGTGTGCGGCTCACTGTTCCTCTGTTATTGGCCGTATCCTCCGTCTCAGCACTTCCTTGGATGACAGATCTGCCAGCAGCCAGGTGGTGTTTTGTTAGACTTATTCTGCTGATTCATATTTCACTGACCTTACATGCATCATGACACATTAACTGACTGAGAGCAAAGCATCTCTTTTTAATGAATAAATCCAGCAGCTCCGCATTGCTGTATTTCATCAGTTTAATGAGATTCTGAATATAATGAGAAATATCTGATACCATTTTAAAAACTTTATACTGTACATATACAGTAACAAACACACCAGATAACATCACAGGATGTCACATAGAAGACAAAAGCTAATCTACTTTGTTCATACACTCAGATGCACATTTACTAGCTACAGCAGACAGATTGCAGTTCATCCCATCTATTTCCATCATAGTTTCTGGGGTTGGTGACAGTTGACTTCCAAATCAAGATTCAATGGCACATGCACGCCAGTCTCCAGCCCGTACAGTACATACGGATATAAAAGGAAGATGGTCATTCATTCATCCTTTGTTCTTCGGAACCTGCATGGCACATGTTGTCAAGCGAAATAGTCTTCGAGACTTCTCCTTCCTGCTGGACCATACGATGCGGAGCAGGAGACTACTCCTTTCTGAAGAGCGGACTTCCCCTTCGGAGGGCGGACTTCTCCTGGCTGAAGAGCGGACTTCGCCTTCAGAGGGCGGACTTCTCCCGGCTGAAGAGCGGACTTCCCCTTCGGAGAGCGAACTTCCCCTGGGCATCTCGGCAGCGAGATACAGACCTAAAAGAGCAATTTCCTTGGGTGTGACAGACTCATCCCTGAGTCAGACGGTCATAATACCTGCGTCACGTGCTTGGGGCCAGGCGAGCAGCAGGGGTGATTTGGGGGTACCTATGGATGTCGCTCCGTCAGCTTCGGCTTCGCGGACCACCCATACCCCAGCACGCTCACCTGGCTCGTCCCCGATGGGCGGCGGTAGACCGTCCCATAGCGGGCAGACTTTTCAAAGGGATGAGGATGAACTATCGGTCATTGCATCGGACAGCTATCTTCTGGCATCAGATATGGAAGATCTCTCTGAGCTCCCGCCTCCGGGCGGTCAAGATGAGACTGACGTTGAGATGTCAGCCATGCTTACCCGGGCAGCCTCGCGGCTGGACTGGTGGTTTCTGGGGTCGGAGCGTGGTCAAAAGCCACGCACCGCCCCGGTGCCATATTTCGTTCTCGACGCGTTCCAGGCTGCCGGGCTCTTTAGCTGTGACTTCCCTGGACGGCGGGGCGACCCGAGGCTATGTTGACATCCCCCAGGTGGGGCGTGCAGTCGCGGGCCACCTGGGTTTTCTTCCTCCACAGCACTCTCGAATCGACGGTGTCTGGGATGGACCGAGCTGCTGACCACAACATCCACCGGACGTTGCGTCGGTCAGCGACAACATGCACCTGTCTCTCAGGTTCCTCAGCCCAAAGGGTGAATGAATGATCGCCGCCATCTTCCTTTTATACCCGTATGTACGGGGTGGAGACTGGCGTGCGTGTGCCATTCACCAAGCCCATTGGAGTTTTAAATTCCTCTCGGAGATGCAAGGTTCTCAAGATCAAACCCCAGTCTGTCTCTCAAAACAACGTCTCATTCCCTCCATCAGGGAACGGAGGTTACAGTCGCAACCGAGATGTTTTTGATTAACGATTACAAGTGCAAATAAATAAATAAAAAATAATGGTATGCACGGATAAATCATTTATAATAATAACTGCAACTCTGTGTAAAACACTTAGAATTTTCCCGTTTGATTACATGGTGACTTTAAGCATGATGCACTTCAGAACGTACTATCTCACCAGTATATTGACACTAACTAAAGATGATGATAAATCTGTCTCTAAACATTAATATATGACTTTTCGGTTATAAATCAAAATGTAGGATTTCTTTGTCATGGTTATTTACTGCTGTACGAGTGCTTGATAACTGCAAGAAATGTGAAGCCATTGTGCATGACATGCAACATATGTTCCCTTGGTTTTCAGGATGTTAATACCTCAATCAACCACTGATAGCATATTCAAAAGTTGATTTATGCCCATGAAATAAAGTCATATGTGCAAACACTGAGATATAATCAGATCTAAATGTTATTCGACATCTGTGACAGGTGTTGGGGCTTAAGGTAGCAGCCACGACTTTCTTTCTAAATGAATGTTTAAAAATTCAATGAATTCACTTAAATAGAATAAAACAGAATATAGAACAGAACAGAAGAGAATAGAATACAATGACTTCACAAGAGTATTTAAGCCAGCCAAAGTCCGCGCACACACAGCCAAATCCAGATAATCATTTATCAGTAAATGATGGAGAAAAGCCTTCATTTATAAATCAAACCGAAATGGGGTTTTAAACAAAGGTGAAGTCATTTGTGGGTCTTGTATGACAAAATGATTTATCATGAAAGATCAACAAGTATGAAGAAATATCACCTTTGAGTAAAATACAAGGTTAATAGTTAAAGAGAACCACCAGAGGACATCTGCAGGCTAGACAGAATCTTTGTTACACATTTTGTGTCAAATTCATTGACAGAATTTAGCTTTCTTCAAAATTGAAAGCAACCGAAAACACTACAATTTGAGAGGAAAACAATGCATATTTGATGGCAAACTTAAACTATTAATTTGTTATTAGATCATAAGCAATGAATTATCTATTAACATCCCTATAGAAAGCTACTGAAAAACTAATGCAGAGTATTTTTGCACCTATAATCTATACATATACCATAATGTGCTTCCGCTCTGTTCTACTCAGTTTTTCCATTATATCTGTTCTTCTTCTGCTCCTTTGGTAAACTTTTGTATAATAGATGCAGTAAATATGTTTTCTTCGGGTACTACTGATGTAGAGCTAAAGCAGACCGACTGACCCCTTGGGCCAAAGCATCAGTGATAAAATGGTTGGAACAAAAATGTTATCTGAATCCCTCATGGTTCTCCTGGGAACAGACTGAACGACAGTGCTCTCCATATATCTGACAACAGCTCAGACTTCACGCCTGTCTCCTGGCTGCATCAGAAGCTGATCTAACTACTGCAGGCACCTTGTGTTATCTCTCTCTTCTCAGTCATGTATTTTGTTCCTCGATAGTTTTGTCAAAAAAAGAAGATTAAGCTCAAATAATCACTTTAAGTCGTAGAATAATGATGAATTAAAACACCATCTTCAGCAGTGAGATATGCATGAGTAACGTCCAATAAACATATCGAGATCATCGATTTTGGTAAGAGCAAATTATTTTTCCACAAAGGGATGTTGTAGAAGTAAATCAATTAGTGTCACCTCAGTCAGGACAAAGAAGGATTTTTCTATTGATGCAACTGTACATAACAATTCAATACTATTTATCATATGATATCCGAGCACTGAGATCCTCTTTTATTCAGCCATCTGCATATGGTTTCAACACAGCTTTCATTTATTAGATGACAAAAGGCCAACACGGCAGAGCAAATAAATTCTACAGATGCCTGTCAGACACAATACAATACATACTGTTATTGTATTATTTCTTTCCATTATCAACCACTTATTAAGAACTTCTGTAGGATGTCAGTTGTATAACTCTTAGTAAGAACTGTCAATCTGTGTCAGTGGGCACTGACACTTCAGTGGCTTTGATTTTGTCCCAGCAGCTGTCTGGTCTAAAAATAAACCTCATTTGCCCAGTAGAATGAATATGGGCCTTTCATACATCTGCTGCCTCTCATAACAATTAATCAAGCAGATCATTCCAGAGCTTTAAATGAAATCTGTCCTCCTTAGAGAGTCAGAATGATTTAACTAATTGTTAGGGAATGTGTGACTGAAATATAAGCACAGCCTCAGAATGCACTTTACACACATTTCAACCTACTATAAAAAAGGACACAATATAATATGAAGGAATTTTCCATATAAATGTTTTTCACCTGCTGTATTTTTCGTTAGTTCTGGTCTTTGATTCTGATTTGTTGTGCCGTGTTCTAAGCCATTGTAAAATTCCCAAAAACATACAGCTACCACATTTCAAGCATCACTGTACCATCGTATGTGGCTGCCGCTGTGTTGCTTGACAGCCGCTTTGTTGTTTTTAAATTAATTGTGAATCATTGCTGTGTATTTGGAATAATCGTTTCATAAAAGTAATAAGCCTAAAGAAGCCATGGTTTACAGTGATTTAATAACAGCTAAGGGGTGTTTTTAGGCACTGCTTTGCATTTTAGTGTTAAAGTCCCCCTGTGGTGAAAATCTAATTTTATAATTAAATTGTAGAAAAATGAAGCCAATACACCAGAGTTATGGCCACTGACATTAACATAATTTGGAGCCAGATTCTCCGCAGTAGTGAGCACAAAGTAGAGTGAACTTATTTGAAAAACACCTGGACATACATCAATGTGATAAGAACTGCCTAAAATAACAGAAAACACCTTTGTAAAAAATTATTTGGAGTGTGATTTGATATTTTAATTAGGCTCCTGTCCCATTTGTTTACATGGACAGGGTGGAGGTTATTTGGTGGTTATGACCTGTACTGCATCCAGCCACTAGGGGGCGATCAAAGAGCCTTCAGTTTCACTTTTCAGGACGTTTGAGGCACACCCGTTTTGAAACATTACAGAGTATTTTATCTATAAAACTGAAGTTTACCAATGATAGTTTAAAGTCCCACTTGCATTTCATAATTGTATTACTTAAAACTCATCTTTAAATATTTAAATAGCATATGTAAAAGTTTTTCTTGTGATAATCATTTATTCATGCCTTAAAATGACTTGAATGTAACTCTACACCCTTGCTTCATTTAGTATACATTTTACATTTACATTTAGTCATTTAGCAGACGCTTTTATCCAAAGCGACTTACAGAGAGTTCATGGAGCAATAAGCGATATGTCATACAGGAGCAATAATACAAAAGATGCTAATACAAAATTACTAGTTTCAACAAAAGTTACTAGTTTCAACCAAACGTGGATTAATTAATATGCAAATGAGTCCCCCACCAGTCGCGTGAGCTCGGACTGTTGATTATAGGTACAAAGATGCCGCATTTGATGTGTGAGCAGTGCATGCTCGTGTTGCAGAAGCGTGTCAGTGCCGAGTCTTTGCTCCTTCCTTACATATCTATGCCTTAAAGGGCCACAATCCCAGGTGTTTTCTACAATGTAAAATAGTCAGTGGTATCCCCAGAATGTGTCTTTCAAGTTTCAGATCAAAATACACCACATATCTTTCATTACAAGATGTTGAACATGACCATCTGTGGCTGCAATGGAAAACACGCCGTTTTTGTGTGTGTCTCTTTAAATGCAATTGAGCTTCTGCTCCCCTCCCCGTATGCAAAATAGGAGGTAGAGTGCTTACACATGTGCTTTGGATGACATCAAGACAAGCAATATAGCAGAAAGCGCAATTACGTCTGTAATGCCCAACCAAAACCATACACTAACTGCAATAAAAATCAACATAATGGCTTGTTCATAAATACAAATTAAATGGAAAAGAAACATAGATAGAACAACATACCTACCAAGCAACCAAATGTTGGCCATTAATCATGCATGCATATTATTAACAGACATAAACACGGATATAGGCAAAAGCATGCATTCAGAGTACTTGTATATGACAGACTGGTAAAGATCAGCAACCAGGTGTTATTACGTTGTAAGTAGCAATTTCTACAAATGCGCACTCTGTTTCTAACTGCTCTAAGTACTGTCGCACTTAGGACATACGAGAAAACACTGAACTCACCAAGAAAGAAACTTCTATAACTTCCTTTTGTTGTGAGGAATAAGCTTTACAGAAATTATGTCGGTCACAAGTCTTCTGAACCGATGGGAGCGATGCGTTTTACCACTAACTTTACGACACTACTACAACATGCTATCTTCCATTTTACATCCAACAACAGCACACATTTTTTGTTTCTTGGACATTTTTGTCGCTGGCTAGTGGCTACATCTACTCTTGCCTGAAAATGGCTGACAGCGTGTCTCTGGCGTCTCTGGCGTGTCTCAATTTCTGGTAGATAAACATCTATAAGTGCATTTTCTGGGATAGCGGCCCATTAAATCAGTTAATATAATAACTTTTACATATGCTCTTTTTAAGCTCAAAGATGAGTTTTAAGTGATAAAATTATCAAATGCAATGAGACTTTAACTGAAATGTCGGCAAAATCAACAGATAATGTACTGGCGAAAAATTGCCTGAACTTTTTTCATAGTTTTTTTTCAGCGTGGTTTTTTTCTGCTCTCTTGATTGATTTATGAAAATTGCCCCATTATGAAAGGAGAAGCACATATTATGACATTTGAAACGAATAGGTTTAATTTTGTCAATATTGTACCTAGCAGAACACATTGTCTTTTTTTGTATCTCACTCTCCTAAAAGGTCTTAGAGTAAATTATGGTCAATTCTCTAAGCCACAACAAAGTCGCACAATTAACAAACACTGGCTTGTTTTGTATCTTATTTGTTAGAAGGATTTTTAAGAAACAAGCTAATATATCAATATATACAGTACTTTAACCATCTTATACCTACAGTACAAGTGCACCAGTTCAGATTTAAATTCAACACAGGAATATCAAAATTATATTCACTGAGAAATATGCTGTTAGTTCTAGAAAGAAAGTCATAGCTCAAATTTTTGAAGAGGCTGATTTCAATAGCTTTGTGTGCAGTAGTCAACGTGCATATGAATAAAACCCCTCAGATTCTGCAGGCCAAACAAGCTTCTTGGGAAATAAGAGAAGCTTACAAAGCAGAGACGACCCTGAGGTACATTTCAGGTTACAACTGCAAAGGACAGAAATATTTGACATTTTGTGCCATTTGTTCTTAGTATTTTATTCAATCTTCATATTATTTTCTCCAGCTTTGGGTCTCTGTGTTGCATTACGAAGATTACTACTAGGATTATTGGCATATTAAAGTATTTGCTTTATGTCTGATCTGATGTCATGAATTTCACTTACTAGTGCAGCACTGGACAGAACAATAAATAATGAAATAAAAGAATACAGGAGCCTGGTCAAAATAACAATATTTCACCACTTACTGGCTCTATGCCTCTTGAACAGTTTCAAACCTTCAGCCCTGCTCCTTCCTCACCTTAGAGAATGTGAGAGCAGTGAAGGACACAACCTCTCATTGTAAATCCTCCACGGTTCAAAGTTTGTAGCGGTAAATACCTTCTAAATGTGACAGGCCACACTCTAATAGCAAAGCGGCAATGATTCATTTCAAATCCTGTACACCAAAGCTGTCCAAATACCACACTGCAAAAAGAGAAAGAGTGCGAAAGAGATTTTAATTTTCATGTAATATAGATATCAGTGGATTACATTTGCTGTGTGGGAGGATTAATTGTTGAGCTGAAACAGAGATGATGACTATAGACTCAACTGTTTA
The DNA here is from genome assembly GCA_006030095.1 of Triplophysa siluroides. NCBI lineage: Eukaryota > Metazoa > Chordata > Actinopteri > Cypriniformes > Nemacheilidae > Triplophysa > Triplophysa siluroides. Next base: position 825,062 of record VCII01000724.1, read on the forward strand.
GTCATAAAACTCACTCATGGAAAAATAGAGAGATATCTATATTATTACAAATCCAAATGTTGCCTGCAGTAAAATAATGTAATTTTCAGGTGGAATGTCATTTTAAAGCCTTGTGTACGTTTCATGAAGATTCCTGCACACAAGTTTTATTTGCGCCTTATTATTTAGCTATGGGGGCTGAAGATGAGAGCTAAATATCAAGCGAAGATCTCCAGCTCAGAGGAAGCAACATTTACCCTGACCCCCCCGGGGACAGGAATCATTCTGTTTGCTACAGACTCACATGGCAGAGGTCGACATCTAAAAATAAGCTCGGCTTGAGTTACAGTTGAGTTCTGGGGAGAAATTACTAGAATATGGGTAGAAATTATATGGCTTATGATCCGGCTGACAGGCAAACAATAAATGAAGCACTTTCAGCAATGCAATTAAAGGTTTCAAGGTTTCATTAGGCAGACGTTTATGAGAAGCAGCTCATGTCTATGACATCAAGAACCATTCAGTATTGTGTAAATATTTGAGCATACAATAGTGATATGCAAAACCAAACAAGCAATAACAATAGCAATTTAATTTATATTATTACAGTTCATACATTGCAGGACCAGCATTATATTCCTTCACATATAAAAGTGGTCATCTAAACTCCCCAAGCATCTAGACAAAAATTCATGAATACTGTAAGTCAATTCTGTCATGAATTACTTAACCTCAAGTTGTTCTAAACCTGTATAAATAAGTATTTACATAAATAAAAACGTTGTTCTGTTAAACACAAAGAAAGTTACACAGGTGTCAAAAACACTGGTGATGATCCTAAAAAGTCATTTTTTAAGGATAAGATTTATCCGTGACTTATAGCTCAGGAAGCCTCAAAGTGACATCTACTGAATATCTGGGTTATGTCATGTGACGATGTGTGAGTTTTGATTTGCCAAGACAACATTTTGAAAATTGTGTTCTGTCTAGTCATCAACAACATTAAAAAGTGTTTGTCCAACCCATTTAACAATTGTAATGTTTTAATAACATTACATTTAGATTTAACCTGTTTTATAAAACAAGATATGAAAGTATCAAGGTGACGTTGTCACGTTGTGATGTTTGTCACATTGGGCTGTAAACTTTAAAACAGCAGGTGGTGTATTTCAAATAAAAAATCAGAAATGTCTTCTATGTGGTCTTTTTTGGGTATCTTATGTTCCCATCATTTTCATTTGAAAACAAATGTGTCCTGGTTCTTATTGGTTAGAACACTGAAGCCAGGCTATATAGGTAGGAGCTAGACCACCTGTTTTGTGCACTTTTCAGCTGGTCAGCCTGAAGGTCCAGATTTCTGTTTAGCAGGATAAAGTTACAACATGCTGATTTAAAATTCAACACAAAATTCAAAGCAAAAGTTCTGCTGTACATTCAAAGAGTAAAAATCAACTAGCCAAACCTCTACTGACACCAAGTGAAAAAAGGTGGGAATGCACATGGATATCTTGTAAAAACAACTTCTCTTCATATCTCTTACGGTTCCTTTCATTTCCCTCTCTATAACACAACAGCCACACTATTGATATGCTATTGTAGTTTTCTTTGGTTCATCTCCCCACAGAAGCCTAAATACTGACAGACCTCCGTCAATCTCTTGTCTGCGTTATTTCATATGTCCACAGGTGTCTTTAGCTACCAAGCAGGACTCTTGATTTATCTAATTAACTTGCCCTAGTAGACGGAATCAGATGGTGGTGTTTACGGTTGAACCAAACAGTTGAGGACAATAGAACCCCAGAGATGATCAACACTCGAGCAAGTGGGAATCAATTTATTTATAGCAGCTGGTGAAGGGAAAAAATCACTGCCATTTTTTGGCATCCAAAATCCAGATATTACTCAGCAGTCTTTGTGGTTAGTGCAACTACTTGTTAATAAAAATGTACAGTTATTTTGTTATGGACAAAAATTCAGTTTTAGGTATATGGTGACAGAAGTTAATCTTATTTCAATATAAAGAAATCAATTAACATTTAAAGTCTTTCTGTTGTTAATATCGTTTACAATCGTTCAACACGGCAAAAATAATCAGACAATCATTGTTTATCAAAATGCTCAGTGTTCCAGAGAACATTTCTAAGAAACTCATCAGGGGGAATAACAATCAAACCTACATTATATTTTTGAAGGCTTTAAGCAGTCGTTCATTGGGATCAATATCTTTCCACTTTAAAGACAGAATAAAATATGGGTTGTTATCGTGCTGGACCCAGTCGCTTATCACATCTGTGCAATTTTTTCTATCATTATTCGTTTTTCTTTCATTATTCGTCCACTTTTTAGCTGGTCAAGCTGGAAGAGTAGACCTTGGCCAGGCAATGAAACATCAGCTATGCCAGATTTAGAGGACCAATCTAAACCAGACTTCCAACTAAACCAGCTGAAACCAGCCAACAAGCTTCAACTGGTTTGCAGAAGGGATATCGCTTCATTTAAATATTCAACAACTCATTCAAACCTTCGTTTAAATGCATTTTAGAGATTTAACAGTTATTGTAAAATCGTTTTATTTTATTAACCGTTCACTTGTGTTTCGTTTACTTTACTCCACCGTAACCATTATAGACATCCTTTCCTTTGAAGGTTACTAACATGATTTCACAACAAAATACAGCAAAAAGTTATCAACTGAATATGTGTGCCATCTAGTGGTCGTGCCTTCTCTGTGCACCTCTATGGTGTCACTAAACCCCTGTAATCCGACACAACAAACTCAGCTGCCTTAACTGTCTTCAATGTTTATGGTCACGAAGATAAACAACCAAAAGTTGTTATCGTCTCCAAATTAGTGTGTCCTCATTATCCTCTCCAACACAAAAACCAGTTGTATACTAGTGTTCACTGGATGTCTATTCAGATAGCAACTTTAAATGTCCAATTATAATAACTATTTTATAATATGTGAGCTCACAGAAACGGATATCAGACGAGTCGTCCAAAGATTCAGTCTCTGTTTTTCACTGGAGTTGGTCCCATCAGTGCGATGCAATGGTAGTCTTAGAAATATAATAACATAATTATAAAAGCTGCCGTCGGTAAAAATGCGAGATTTCAATTTGGCTAGACTTGTTTATTACAGTAAATTACTTCCTGTCAATTTCTGGTGTGTCGGGTGTCGCCATCTTTAAAAGTCCATTTACTCCGTGCTGTAGGCTATGTTAATTATGTGTTGTACGGAAATATTCCCAGTGGTTAGTAAGTGCTTGTCAGTATGTTATGTCAAACTTGTTTATAAGATTATGTTGCAACGTTGAGAAAAAGTGATCCACTCCGCCAAAAGCAAATCTGACCTTAGGCTACAAAAAAATATCAGCTAAATTATTAAAACCATCAAGATTCCTTTATAGTCTTGGTCTACAAGGTTAATTTGGGCTTCCTTACATTGCAGTGAGTCTTTGGCTTTAATCAAGTATACAGTGTTTCAAAATTGCTGAAAGGTGTACTGCGAGATAACATCCAGTAGAGTGCATTAGTTTCCATTAAATGAATATACACTCCGCATGACATAAGCGTAATTTGCGGGTGGGACATTTCCCCTCCACTTCTTGGAAGTAATAGGCCCTTTTCACATGACGTTACGCATCTTCCGTTCTGCCGCGAAGCAGTGTATCGTTACTTCCGCTAGCGCCTCAGAATGGAGTTTACCAAGTCTCTTGCACAGCTGCCACAAATACGGCTAGATCATGTATAATGTCTTGTAGGCAAATTTTCGCTTATGGCAAGATCAAAGCTAGATAAAGGATACAAATACTTTGTTGAACAGTACATGTTTGATTATGAAGGTAAGTGTTTTGTTTTCTTTTTGTGTTAGCGAAGGTGCGAGGATAAATACTTGAATAAGTGTTCTGTCACTGTTGTTAAATTCCAGTGCGACAGCAAAACAAAAGTTCTTCTTCTTGTTTGTTGCAAGACGGATGTCATGATACACTGCTTTGCGAGAAGGCGGAAGTAAAGTGACGTCATTGTGAAAAGATCTTATTAAGAATAATTTTTGCCTATTGTTTAGGGGCCATTAACATCTAAAACTTGTGGAAAACGCAGGATATGCGCCGCTTTCTCGCCATCTCCCGTTGCTCACACTCCATAAACGCAGCCAGTAGGCTAAGAAATGCGTGCATCATCTGCGCTCGCGGCGCTTGTTTGTGCATCCAGTGTCCAAGCACAAAAACGTGTAACCTAAACCAATGAACAAGGGGCATTTTTAGTCATAGGAATAAACTGTTATAAAATGTAATGCACCGCATCAGCCGATGACCTTCCCCAAATGACAGTTTTGGAACTACGCCCTGTGAGAGCTGGAGTAGAAAATCAGAGTAGTCAATGGACGGACCGCCCCCAATATATGATAAATATATTCCCAGCGAGTTAGAAGCAAAGTCCCTGTGAACCGGAAGTTGCGATCGGTGGAAATGGAATTTCTAATAAGAAAAATTGTGGCCGTGGTTTTCATCTTTCTCTGCGATTTGATTGGATGTATAAAAACAGCCGTTGAATTTTGAACTGGAACTGGCAGCAGACTGACAGTTGAAGGGGAGGAGTTAACGGATGCTCCGCCCAAACCATCTAACATACCTCATTTAAGATGGATAGACATTACAGGAAGGATGTGCATTTACAGAGTGTACCTAAAGATTATGAGGGCACATGAATTTTAAAAAGAGAATGACCCGCATTGAATAGGCTTGTTCGAGATGGCCAAATTCTGCGCAGAATCGATCACCGGTGATCAGGGCAAGATGCATGCCAGTAAGAAATGTGTCCAAGTTATGTCCGCCTTGGTCTGATGTCATGCTGACGTGTGCCAAAAAACTCTCACAACTTAGAGGCGGCCTGGCCGAAATCCGCAGGTGAGTGCAGTTGCTTCCCCTACACTATGTTGATGAAAAGCACAATGGAAACGACTTGCTGATGACACAGCTTAAATGCTCATTGGGGGAGAATGTCAGCTGATATCTTTTTTTCTTAAGTGTGCCATTAGTAAGTCCATTAACTGAAGTAGTTTGTATTTTTTGTGATTTATATGCGGAAAAAACACACCTATGTGAAAAATATTGTCCTCATAACCACCTTAATGTAAAAGCAGTGGCAATTCAATTGCATCGATTTCATTTGTGATAAAAAAGCAATTTTTGTATTTAAGTTTAAGAAAAACATTACAAAACAAGAGTAGGCTATACAGTTTAGATTCAAAAAAATTTTTTAAGAGGGGCAATTTTAGGAGGGGCTAAGACAAGAAAAATAATAAAAGATTATACCAACCAAACAACAAAGAATACAAAAAATAAAATTTGAAATCCATCCATTTTAATAAAAACAAAACTAGAAACATAATTTATATTATCGAGTCTAACAAAATTCCAGCTTTTTATTATTTGCTAATGACAGCTTTTTTGAATATTGTCCCAAATAATTATTACTATAAATTGGGTGATTTAAAAAAATACATTTGGGAATAAAATTCTTAGCTAACAAAAGTAAGTTTTTAATAAAACACCCTTTGACCTCCTTTTTTTACAGTTTCCATATTGAATTGTTTATAAACATGTTCAATTTATTTAATTATTTAATATGTTAAATCATTTAACCACAATTATTGCACTTTGTCCAGGAATGAAGGAAAAATATGCTCCGAAAGAAAATATGCTGTGTGTTTTCTGGAAATGAGTTACAGAATTTACACAATAGGCTATAGGAACTCCCCAGAAGGATAAATATCACATACAATTTTTAAGTGAATTTCTTAGATTTTTGGGATAAACTGGAAACTTTTAATTGGAGGTTCTAATATGTTTAAGCATTCGTTTGTCAAAGAAAATATCTAAATCCTTTCTTACAGACTTAACATGGTTCAGAGTTTGTCTAATATAAGTTTTCGAACATTTCTCACTTTTAAACTCTGGCCCAAGAAAAATGCGATAAAAAACATGAATGCGAACTATTCCATTGCTGACGTTTCCAGTCGACTCCACAACGCAATTTGGGAAGTGTCTGTCTTGCCTGCGCTGTTTTCACTCCTCCCCTTACTGCAGGTGCCTACTTCTTTTCAGTCTAGGCAAGATGCATCTCAAACAAGCCTATAAACTATTTACAATAAACGCTGCAATATTTCATGAAAAAACAGACATTCTAATTTATTATTTCACTGGGACTTTAAAGTAATGTTTTTGTCATCTCTGTCCCCACCACTTTTCAAAACAAAGTCACGCCACGTACTCTAACGTTTACGCTTTTTGGGGGTTTCGTTTACTCGCCAAAGAGTAATCCTGATCCATCAGATGCTGCATCCCAGATGCTGTATAACCACTTCCGCATTTGCATGTTGCCATAGTTTCTACAACCGGAAACTGAGGGTAGTGCATAGCAGCGGATATTAAGTCACTGATTTGCGACAAATACAAGGGAGACAAGGGACGGGCCATTATTTTAAATAGGAATTTCTCTGGATTTGCACATTCATGGGACCATTGGGGACAATAAGTACACAACTGCATGATATATATATATCACAATGTGCAAGAGATTTTTGGATATTTCATAACAAAATTATTCCATATTGTGTCTTTAAGACGGATAGTATGCTGATTGGAACGCAGGGTAATGCGCAGACCGACAGGCGCATGATATCAAGTACCGCGAGAGCATTTCAAAGGCTGTGGTTTGCTTTCCAATCGCACTCGCGGTACTTTGATGTCATACTCCGACCAGCCTGCGCAGCGCCCGCATGAAGACGAACACACCAATCGACTCCATCTGACGTCACGACGCCCCTCCTCTTTCTGTAAACTGAATAGCTGAACCCGCGCACGCACGTACTCACTCACTCATACCAGCTGCAAATAACGGTACTGGTCTCATTCATCAAGTTACTGTACAGGACCTGGATCAAGTGAGTTTAATGTACACCGTTTGTTTGTTCTTTCATTCTTTGTCGGGTTTTCATCCTTTATATTTGTATGATCGCGTCTCTCTAACTAGCTGCAACTTTCCAGAACTTGTAAATGTTGTTTCTGACACCTTAATCCATCTTGATTTATGTTATTGTGTTTGACACTTGTAAAAAGAATCCGTGTTATGTTGATGGTCTTTTGAATTTCCTTGTCTGCTTCTTGGTGTTTTAGCGACCGGTTTCAACTTGTCAGAGGTAACGTACACCCACCCAATAGTGGAGGCACTTGTCCTAACATAAAGACTGTAAAGTCACCGAGGGAGTTTTAACTCTCTGTCTGTCATACTGCTGAGTCTTAAAGCACCTTGACAATAGCTTTAGCAATCTGGTACATAAGGCACGAATTTCCTTTGCGATATTATCCTCCATGTGTGAACCGAAGTATAAAATTATTAGTAGGACTTAATCTGCTTAAACTTTCTCTCATGTCATACCCGTAAAATGTTTCTGTTACATAATTATGCTCGTTTTACAGCATGAGTGTTTTATTTAAGCGTTCTCAACATGATTTTATTTCTCATATTTCGAAATACTGTATGTGGGGAAATGTGCTGTATTTATTTATTTAAACAACAGGATAAACGTACTTTAGGTACTTATAATATTGGATTAAGGATCTCATATTGTTAAAATATTCTTTAAAATGTCTTGTAGTAAATGTCTAATGTTTTTATTTGATGAGAATTTATTCAGTAAATATGTGAGATGAAAGAAAATGGCATTTTATAAAAAATACCTGTGAAAATTGTGAAACTGTTGATTGTTTGCAAAACATTCGATAAGATTGTAAAATATGAGCTTTGGGAAGTACAGCACATCCCCATTTTTAACAGGCATTTCCTCTATGTATTCGAGACAAAAGGTGGAATATAATCTGGCGTTTACAGCCGTAAACACATACATAAGCAAACATTAAAGTCAATTGTAAACAAATAAATTCAAGTCCAGTCAATTGAAAATTGAAATTGCATCCACAAGTACTTGTTTTCTGAAACATGTCCTCAGCTCTGGGTCAACTAATTTATGAACGAGTTGTCTTTACAAAACATATCGCACACATTTTATGAGTATAATACTGATGTTTATTTTAGTTAATTGAAAGAAAAATCTAGGGTTCTAGAGACAGATGGACAAAGAAACATTAAAATCCTATTTTCTTTGTGAAATGCTGCTACAAACACTTGTATGGTTGTGAAATAATTATATACTGTATATTATAACAGTGTATACAAAATTTTAACCCTCACCAACAATTTAGCTTGGACATAAATGTATTTCTCATTTACTTACAGTAAGACTTCACTTAATTACTGAAACACAGTGATGTAGTGGAGTGATAAATCTCATAACCGGATGGATTGCAGTGCAGTTCGTGTAGTTTCACAATATGTCAGATTGTCTGTTTGCATGACACATTCCCAGTACAGCTGGGCATTTTCTCTAAAGGCGCTTCACTGTGTGTGCTTTCTTCCCCAAGGTGGTAACCATGGAAACCACTGATGTATATTGCTGGAGAGCCTTTATAGTTCATGATCAGACTAAAGAGGATCCTGAGTTCCACACACACACGCTACTTTTGATTTCTAAAAGCAAGAGCTGTTTGATCCTTAAGCTAGTACATTGTACAACAGAGCAGCTCAGATGCAACTTCAATTATGTTTATGAATTATTCACTCAGTTTCTTCAAGATTTGATTTAATCATCTGAAAACATCAACTGTTACACATAATATTTCGGATTTATCTCCTAAACGAAACTAAAAACAAAAATAAGGAGAGAACTAGTGCTGTTGTTTCCACAGCTTTTTTTCTTTTCTTTTTTGTGTGTAAAGAGGATGTCAGGAATAAGATTGAAACTTGCCTGGACAAGAACACATATTTCCAAACCTTTCAGTTTACGTTCAAGACATGTAGTGACAAAGTGGCCTCTATAAGTGTAAGACAATATATTGTAGTTTGCCTTCCGAAACCTCTTATGTCCAGATTCACTCTTTTTCAGGAAATGGAAAAAACACTGTGGTTTTCAAATGATTAAATACTGTGTTGTCAAAATTGACGAGCACTTTTTAATACTTTTTATTGGTTAGACAATGATAATGATTTATGGCAAAAAAGAAAAATCACAGAATATGGAGACACAAGGTTTCAGAAGGACAGCAGCGATATACAACATGGCCATAAAACTTAAATGGATGATATAGACAAAAAATTATTTGTGTTCCTTGGAGAAAACAAGTCTTGATGGCAGTCAGAGCCGATAGCCCCGTGGGGCGTTGGCAGTGCTCTGACATGTGGCGCATCGGGCGACTCGTGTTCGATTCCCGTCTCGTGGTCCTTTCCCGAACCCACCCTCCCTCACTTAACTGTACAAAAAAGCGTAAATGCCAAAAACAAATCTTAAAAAAAAAAAGTTTTGATGGCAGAATTTCCATACTAATCATTAAAAAAAATCTATAATGCTTAAAAAATCCTATTTTGTTTTATAACATATATATTTTAAACAAATTTCTATGTAAAGATAATTCTTACTATCATAGCTTTCTCTCTTTCTTTTTTTGCAACAGATATGTGAGGCCAGTAATCTCTCACTGAAAGAGGAAAACATGTCTGGAAAAAGCTGACAGCAGAATTGGAGTTCCGTAGGACTAAACACCATGGCAGCCCATCGCATTCGAGCAGCCAATCACACTGTGCTCCCTCGTTGCAAATCAGAGGGGACGCTTATCGATCTGAGCGAGGGGGTGTCAGAGGCCACTCTCACAGGTATTAAACATTCCCTTCTCATTTAACTACATTACTGTTAACCTTGTCACAAATTCACAATTACCACCTTCTCACAGTGCCCACTCCTAGTGCCTTACGACTGGATGGCACCGCCGCATTTGGCTCTGTCAGGGAAGTCATTGCCATTAAGGATTACTGTCCGTCCAGCTTCACCACTCTAAAGTTCTCAAAGGGAGACTGTCTTTACGTTATAGACACATCTGGTGGAGAATGGTGGTATGCACACAACAGTAAAGAGATGGGCTACATCCCAGCTGCATACGTCCAACCAATCAACTGTCGAGATTCCTCATTCAGTGATAGTGGAATGATTGACAGCTTGGGAGATATTTCCGATGAGGTGAAAGAAATAAACCTCTCTGGGGAGTGGACGGGGCTCTCGACAACAGAATCTCGTAACGGAAATCCGTTTGTTAACAAACGTGCATCAACTAACCCTTTTCTAAATGACACAGCTGACCAGAACAGTAACCAGAATTCAGCAAATCCTTTGAGTTTTAATAATATCTCAAACAACAGCAGCACTATGAACGTTAATGGATTCGGAAGCGGGCTTTTTGACACAAACATTTTCCGCCCTGGCTCAGGAATTGGCCCAAATCTTCGCCGAGACGATTCATTTTTTAAAGAGCAAGCGTTGCTTTAGCATGTCAGAACTATCCATCCTCCAGTCCCAGTCTGATGCATCTCAAGCGTCTTTGAGTTTCTTCAGTGGAATAAAATCACCAAAACCCGAGCATTATCAAAGCAGAGAGGATTTCAAAACAGCATGGTTAAACCACCGTAAACTGACACGATCCTGCCATGATCTGGATTCCATTGGACAGAGCCCAGGTTGGGGGCAGACCCAGCCTATAGAGACCAACATTATATGTAAACTGGACAGTACTGGCGGTGCCATACAGCTACCGAACACCAGCATCAGCATACATGTTCCTGAGGGCCATGTTGCGTCAGGCGATATTCAAGAGATATCTCTGAAGGCCTTGCTGGACCCACCCTTAGAGCTGAATAATGATAAATGTACTACTGTAAGTCCAGTGGTGGAAGTAAAACTAAGTAACATGGAAACCAAGACTCCTGTCACTTTGGAGATGAAGGTGTCTGTTGTGGTGAAGATTGAGAGCCGTAAATTGGCAGAGGTGGTGTGCGTCAGAAGCGACTGCAAGGAAGGGCCTTACATCCCGATTCCACATGCATACATGTATGGAGATACAGTTCAAGTAACTCTGGACAATTTGGAGCCTTGCATGTATGTTTCTGTGGTTGCCCAAGCTCAAGTCCTGGCTCCATACAACACAGTGTGGGAACACGTTGTAAAAAAGGTCACTATTGGGGTATATGGGCCAAAACACATCCACCCGTCCTTCAAGATGGTGGTCGCCATTTTTGGCCACGACTGCGCCCCGAAGACACTGCTAGTGAGTGACGTAAAAAAGCACTCACACTTCACTCCACCTGTCCTCCTCCAGCTCTGGGGAAAGCACCAGTTTGTACTCGCAAAATCTCAAGATCTCCAGGTTGGCGTGTATTCCAACATGTCCAACTTCGAAGTGAAAAGCACTGAACAGGCAAGAGGTGTGAGGGGCTTTCAGATAAAACTTGGCAAAGTGGCCCGTCTTGTCTACATGATCGCTGCCCGTGATTCTGGTGAAATCTCAGACTTTACTTTGCGAATTCAGGTCAAGGATGATAAGGATTGTATCCTTGGCCAGTTTTGTGTTCAGACCCCACCCCCTCCACCAAAGTCAACATCAGGGAGCTCTGTACAAAGGCGTTTCCTGAAGAAAAAGGAAGTGAGCAAAATTGTATTGTCTCCTCTTGCGGCGACGGCCAAGTACCCTATGTTTCAGGACAGGCTTGTCAAAAACCTGAAATTTGCGAAGTTGCTGAAAACTGTTATAAGACAATCTAAAAGCCAGTATTTGCTAGAGTATCTTAAAGGAGATGTGGTAGTACTTTTGAGTGAGGAAAGAATAAAACTTAAAGGACATTTATGGACCAAGGATTGGTGCTTCGGCTACTATCACGGAAGAATCGGTTTGGTGCATGCAAAAAACATTCTTACCATGGGAAAAGTGAAACCTGTACAGTACAAAGAGCCTGAACTTACGACTGCAGTCCTTTTAGAGCAGATCGTGAAGCCCTGCATGTGTCTGACTTACATCTACGCTTCAGTGCGGACCATGCTGATGGAAAATGTAGCAAGTTGGAGAGCGTTTGCTGATGCCCTGGGCTACGTCAATTTGCCTCTGACACATTTCTGCCGAACAGAGCCAGACAGCGAACCTGAGAAAGTTGCTTGTGTTCTTGAGAAGCTCAAGGAAGACTGCAATGCAGCTGAGGGCAAGGAGAGGAAGTCTTTCCAGAAGGAACTCATGAAGGTAAGCGCTGGGGAGGAGGGTGATGTTTCGGATGAATCTGGATGTGTATTGAAAGCATCTTTTTTAGAAAGTATCTATATGTTATTTATGCGTACAATTTTTATTTTTGTGCATTTTCTGTGCCTTTAAAAGTTCATTTCACACGAGGTTGCAGTTCAATAACACGCTTTTTGCAAAGCCTGCATTTCAGATTCACAAAACATTATGTAAGTGTAGTTAGTAAATAAGAAAGTAACTTTATTTATAAAGCACATTTAAATTCAGCCCTCGCTGACCAAAGTGCTGTGCAGAGACCACAATAAAATGACACAATCTGTATCAAAATAAATATAAAAACACAATAATGAAAGAAAGAAAACAGCAAAAACTAGGCTGGGAAAGCCAGTTAGTAAAAATGTGATTTGAGCCTTGATTTAAAAACAGAAATGGAAGGAGCACATTTAATATCATGGGGGAGCTGGTTCCAAAGATGAGGAGCAGCTACTACAAAAGCTCTATCACTTTATACTCTGAAATTTTCTCACCAAGCTGTCGAATTTGATCTGAGATTATGTGAGACCTTTTTCTAATATGCTCCATATCTCCTTTGGTGTTCAGGAGTAATAATCTCTTCTTTTTCTTTATGGTCCATAATTACAGTCAAGAATTTGACAACCCCATTGACATACAACAACCATTGTAATTTGTTGGCATATTTATTTTTTAGAGCGCAGTTTATAACACCTACTACTCATAATTTCTATTTGTCTTTTTTAGATGCTCTTTTTGCACCGGAGTGTAAAATTAAGTGTAACAAAATTACAGTAGTTTTGGTATAGGCTGTAGGCTAATAATGTCAATGAGGATTTGAAGCCTAATAATATACAGGTTTAATATTTATGTCAATTAAGCATAATATGTCATGTGGGAAAGACATCAGTATGATGAATAGCTTTTTAGCACGCAGTTATAAACAGTTCATTAATGCAGGCAGTCTGCTGTAACAGCTTTTGAAATAAATGTAGAAGATCCTTGAAACATTTACAAAACAAGAAGAGGAGCTCTGAGAAATGATCTCCTACATATACATTTACTATTTATAACACTCCCGCTGCAGAGAGTTTTGAGGGAAGAGGATCGTTTTTTATGAGATGTGTCCACATTCTTTGAAAGCTACATTTCTCTTATTCCTTGAAACAGAAAATTGCCATTGCTGAAAAATAGTAAATCATCACAAATTCTTTATTGGAGAAAAAACACCCAACAGCAATAATGCATTTTCAGTTGTGATGAATGTGTAAGTGTGATTGGTTGCCATTGCTGCTGTGATTTAAGGGTTCACTCTTTGTATGAATTAAATAAGAATTTAAATTATTTGTATATCATAAATAGATGAACACTTGGGATTCTGAATAGCAGAGGTATTACTAAAAGTATCAAATGTGTAATAAAATGAAAGTATAAAATGTATGTGCAGAATATCAATAGATATGCACTTTCAAATGCTGTCCTAAATCAAAACAACATGTTATCAGTAAAACAAATTGGTAATAAAAATGCACTGAAGAACGACATATTAAATCATTCATATGGTCAATATTAGATTTGTTTTTTAAGGATTCAGGTTTGTCTGGTTGGCACCTGCACTGACACTATGTCAACAGAACATGGAGTCAACACCTTTTAGACAACCGGAATCTAAAGAGGATGCTTACTAAGGAAATATCATGTTGCATTTTAGCTACTTGTTTTAAAAATACGAACTATATATAGAGCTGTGTCTAAAATCTGCAGTAATTGCCAATAGCAAACCCTATAGGTTGATCTGCACCCTTAAAATACAGGTTCTAATATATTCACAAATACCCTTATTTAAGTGTAATATAATTGTGTTATGTAAGTAGGTTGTTTGCAATCACATGGTTTCTCAATAGGAATTCACTATCACAAACTCAAAGTACCTATGTTTGTAAGCCGAACTTTCTGTCGAACCTTACTTGTAATAAACACTAGCTTCCGTTAAAATGATCCCTTATTAAATGGATAGAGTGAAAAATCTTGCTTACCAAACGAACAACCACAGAAAACCAAAATAAATACATTTCTTTTTCACTGATATCAAACATAAATATATGATGATGAAAAAGTTGTATTTTCTCAGTTTGTCGCTGCCATGAGCCACGTTATGTGGTTTCTTTATAATTAACTTCTATGAAGAACAAGTTTAACATGAGACTATTCTTATCCCTGGAATAAGTGCTTGCTTTAACAGCAGCTAGTGTTTATTACAATTACGTTTCATTAGAAATTTGGTTTTAAGTGGTCGTTATTTTGGTACGTTAAGCCTTTTCATTATAATGGACTTCTATGGGGGAGAAAAGCTTAACGCGAGATTTATCACTTCATATATTTTTAAATGATATGTGCCTGTTCAAAATCACACCTTTTATTAACATCTGTATTGGGTAAAGAAATTAAAAGTGGTACAGAGTCTGTTTCACTCAAGCAATATTTCAAAGTACTTTATGTGCGCATATCAAATTTATAGCATAAATGCTTATAGCCATCCTTGCCAACAGTGATAAACCACCTACATGTAATCACCTATGATCTTAAATCCTAAATAGGTTATCTTAAATAGATGTGTATAGCAGATGTAAACATCCTTCAAGAGTTTTAATAACATAATTGATCAGCATACCTTGATAACATACTGGATGTAAAGTAGGGAAGGGTCTTTGAAGGTCATCTGTTTTCATCTCAAACGTGACAATAGACCTGTGCTTGGAAGATGCCGGAAGACTGGTGGAGATTCATAGTTGTGCAGATGTTTCCTTTCTTATTGTTACGGTCTTAACAGATGAATCAAATGCGGAATAAGAGCCGCTCTAAATTGCCAAACCCTCCACACCTACATGTTCCTCTGCCAAGAGGTTGCAAACAGACATCAATCTGTAATTCTCAGCACGTTTTATTTAGAATTTTTATACAGAACATGCGTTTGCATTTGTAATGAGTAAATGTTTTATTTTTTAGTCTGGGCTTTAGTTATAAGTTAAACCTTTCTCATTAAATGTAAGGCTTTGTTTTGCAAGTCTAAAATGCTTTTTTTTAGATAAATCACTGATAATTTCACACCTGTTAGAAACCGTCTAATAAATACAGTATGTGATTAAAATAGCTTTGTGATAGTCAAACATAATGGGTTGGCACTCCATCCAGGGTGTATCCTGCCTTGATGCCCGATGACTCCTGAGATAGGCGCAGGCTCCCCGTGACCCGAGGTAGTTCGGACAAGCGGTAGAAAATGGATGGATGGATGGATAGTCAAACATAGTCTGGGGGATGGAGATTTTGTTTGCCGTTCTGTCACTGAAGGGCTTAATAAGTTCCTGACTGTTGTGACAGGGGTCACAGGTGAGACAGCCCAGGAAACAGGTGCAGATGAAAGGCCTTATCTCACTTCTACTAATGTACACAATCTGTGTGTACACAGTGTGGTACATTCACACACAGTCAGCTTTTCTGCACGATCGCAATGTACTATAAGATTATTTCATACACTGGACCTTTATGCGTGCAAGTGTGTCCTTAATTAAACACCGAATGCATGCACAAACCAAATTCATACCTTGAATGTTTGCCATCATGAGAACTAGCAATAATCCAAACCTCATACTCATTTTTCAGTTTGGGGCTGGTCATTTTTCATGTCTTCTGGGGCATCAGTCCTGTGTTCCTCCCCCTCTGAGCAGATTTCCTGTCATTCCAAGCATTCCAAAGCAGGGAACTGGATCAGAGATTAGCGGGTTTGGGGCGTGTAACGTGTGCTTTTGAGCACTTGCCGCTGTTGGGTGTCTGTGGATGAGAACATGTTTAAATTTTAAAGAACATGCCGTTTTTACTAATTCAGCTTAAAGCATTGAATTAAATTAAATTGCCGTAAATGTTTATAGATATAAAACAACAAAAATGTAAATGGGTTAATGTTTCATAGTTTTATAATATATAATAAAACTAAATAATTATCAAATATGGATAGATCAATAAAGGTTGTATATTGAGTGGCAGTTCAGCGATTATAGGTATATATTCAGTATTTGAATCTCACGTAGACTCTCTCGGACAAAGAAAGGTCACGTAAAGGAGACAGAACACTTGCCAACAGAACAGCCGGATATTCCCCCCTTACATTTTCCCTAATTCAAGAGGCTCAGAGTTGCTCTCATTATATTGTGCTAGAAGCATGCACGTCGCTTCCTCGCTATCAGCACATTCATCAAAGCACTTGGTCCTGGATCTCTGAGGCCATCTTTAGCCACCACCGAGCTGATCCCAAACCAATTTTGTAGTTGAGCCACTGAGAAAACAAAACAAAAAAAAGAAAGAAATTGTAATGCATTCTGAAGACAGACCTCAACAAGAGTAATACTTTTTATATTTAAATTTTTTTTTTTAAATAGAATATGTCATCTATTTTCTGTCAGCTGATTTCATACCTTTGATTTTGTAGTGAAATTCATTGCAACCAATATTTCTGGTTCACACACTGATCACAGCATTTCTCCTATAAGATGTATTGATGGATTAAACTTTATGTTTGTGACTGAATGAGTAGCAAAAGGCAAAACAATAAAGAGGCCCAGACATCATTCTCTGACTTTTTCTCTCCTGATATACTGCTTTGGTTAAGACCTTTTCATAACAAACTGTCTGGGAAAGTATCTGATGATAAACAGATGGTTTGAATGTATCTGTCATTCAGGCACTTCTGAAGATGGACTGTCAGGGCCTGGTGGCACGACTGATCATGGACTTTGTGCTGTTGACCACAGCTGTGGAGGTGGCAGGTCGCTGGAGGGAGCTTGCTGAGAGACTGGCTAAAGTGTCCCGTCAGCAGATGGAAGCGTATGAAGCTCCCCATAAAGACACTGGAGGACAACTGGAAAGTGAGGTAAAAACCCAAATGACTGTGTTAGGAAATATTATTGAACTGAAGTTTGTTAATTAATATTGGGTTTTCAAAATGATCACTGTCACATCTCGTAGTTCATTGTGTGACTAAAGGAGAAAATTACAATCCTGCAGGATTTCATTTCAGTAGACACGCAAAAAGGAGGATCTGAAGTTATATGATTATAAACTTCTCTTCCGCTCTTAAGGCCATGTGGAAACCTGCCTATGACTTCCTGGTCACATGGGCGGCTCAGATTGGAGACAGCTATAGAGATGTGATTCAAGAACTTCACACAGGCTTGGACAAAATGAAGAACCCCATCACCAAGCGGTGGAGACACATCACTGGTGCCCTCATTCTTGTCAACTGTCTGGATCTTTTGCGGAGCTCCGCCTTTAGCACCTCCCCTCAGGATGACTGTGCCATATAAGGAAATCCTTTACCACCTGACTTTTAAAAGACCCAGTTTTAATATATCATTATTCTAATTTTATATTATGTTTTTTACAAAAGTTTTTAGCTTTTGGTTTTGCACAACAATTTCTACATCAAATACCATGTACAGAAGCTGAGTTTAAATCTTTGAGGTTTTAATACAACAAACAAGGGACTTATACAACTTTAATGTGAAAAATACTAATTTTCTTGTTAAGACTTTCATTGTTCATTGCAGAATGATTTATTTGTCAATTTTGTACAGCATATATACTTGTATGCGTTTTAATACACAATATAGTATTTTTTACATTTGTTTGTTTTATGATGCCTACTACACTGTATACTGAAATGGTTATTTTACCTTTTTCAGTTCAACTAATGCTGTGATGTTTTGCTTGTATAAGTGAAAGTACAGCTAGAATGATAAGGGGGAAAACGAAATAAGATAATACAACCAAGTTAAACTTACACCAATGCACCAGTAAGATTAGGAAAAAATGTCACCAGAAACAAAATGTAAAACAACACAAAAATGTACAATGAAATATCTGACCTGAGGGTCTGGCTGTTTCATTGTGAGGAATTTTCTGATTTTGGAGCAACCTGCAAAGTTACCTTACTCCTTTTGTGCTAGTATTCTAAGGAAAAGCTGTCTACATATTTGGATGTACAAAATATTTTTATATCATTACTAGAAAATAAATGATTGAAATGTATGGCATTCTTTTGAAACATTTTGCACCAGTGCCTAAAACTTAAGTAGTTGGCTAAAGGTAGTATAAGGTTGTTTCAAGCATCATAGAGATACGGTTCTAAGGTTTCTTAGGTATCTCAGATCTCTTTGTATAGCTCTATTGAAGGACTATGAAATCTCACGTGATTATAACCATTAATGGCGAAGAATCTCTTGATGTCTTCTTCTGACACACTTAAGTTCTTTCTTTCTTTTTAATAAATCATCTAATGTGCCATAAACTTTTGCACAGTACTGACTGTTTACAGTACACAATCCTGTAGACATTCTGTATTAACATTATGAGAATTTTCATTATTTTAATAGCATGCACTTTGTTCACCATGTGTATTCATTCTGCCACAGATATGTTCATGTGTGTTTTTTTTTTTTTGTGATATAAAGAATAAAAGAGTTTCTAAAATCATAACATGCTATGATGTAAAACATCCCATAGACATATTTGTTTTAAATAAAGACTATACTTGACAAAGTGCACTCGTTGTTAAGTTCTTCTTCTTGGCGTACTCATTGAAAGTTTAAGAAACCTCAAGTTCTACTTTTTATTTGTGAATTCCAGCTTTATCACTTCAACACAATCTTTCTCACTGTCTGACAGGTTCTCTCAACAAAATTACGACCAATAAGGTAAACAGTCATCACTGTGGGTTTAACAAAAATGTACTTATATCTGCTTTTACTGAAGACAGACACGAAGTCTGCATAGTTTACTTTTCCTAACCTTTAATCAGCGCCTCTCTCCCTTTCACTCTATAACTCACTCTCTCTCTCCCTCCTACACACACACCGGGGTGAACCAAGGGCAGTTGATAAGAATCACAACGTGTGCACTGCAATGAATTTGTGCAATCTGTTGTGAAGATTCCCTACAAATTTGACAGTCAATCTAAAAATTAAGAATGAAGTATAATGAATGTGTGCGTTTGCCATATAGTGTTCCTCTACAGCAGTAACATTTTTGTCTTTATTTTCTACACAGACAACGTTTCGTCTAAAACGCACGTTGTTTTTAACGCAAATACGCACACATGTTTTTAATAATAATGTTTAATCTGCATGTTGAAAACGTACTGGACGCTTATTAGATATAAAGAATAATATAATATAACCGAGCTAAAATGATTTCTATTAAAAAACGTGCTTTTATAAAGTGTACATGGTGGTCTGGATGGAATACTTAAGTTTGAAAAAAACACATGTGACTTTTTCATTTAATTTCTTACCTCTTTTTCTTATGGATTTGCCTTGTCTTTCCACATTCCACATTATCATTTGATCAAGTTTTAGGGAGAAAACACCAAAAAAGTTCGGCAGGTGGCGCAATATATCAACAATATTTGCAGCGTAAAAGAGAAAAATACCAGCTACATCGTTTCATTAAATACTTGTTTAATAAAATATTTGTTTAGATTTCTGATAAATAATATTCACCACTGACCTAATTAAAATGAAAAGATTTTGTTTCACTGTGTGAAGTCTTTTTTAGTAAAAAAAATTACGAACGTTGAAAAATGTGTATTCAACATTTCCGAAGGGGTGTGTAAATACTCATTCATCTCGAAAATTATCATTTATTTAAGGCTTCTATACGAATGCCATTATTCCACAAAAAGCTCGAGATCAGGATAGCCAGTGCACAGGCTGCTGGGGGTTGTTTTCTGTTTAACACATGAACTGCGGGCGGAGTTTATCCTGTGTGCGTGCGTGTGTGTGGAGCTCGGCTGCCGCTGCAGGGCTTCCATTCATCACTCGCGTCTGATTATCACTGCGTGTCTTCACGCGTTTGGTGCTACGCAGAAAAAACATCTCATCTAATGTCGAAGATCGTCCAGGTCGGCAGAGGCTGAAGACATCAAGACGAACCCCATCGGGTCATTCGCGAGGATTTTTGAGCAGTTTGTGGACAGAATGTTGATGTGAGCTGTTACTGCAGAGACTCGAGGAGTATTTACAGCCACGGACCTGCACGCAACCACAAGCGCAATGCAATGATCTGTTCATCATATTAAAATCTATATTTGGTTGACTCGCTGGGGCTAGAGGGACTGCAGTGGTTTCCACCTCTGCTGACAAGGGGAAGCGGCATCAAAATGGGAAACAGTTTCTCCAACATATCCGCTTTTCAGTCTCTCCACATAGTGATGCTCGGCTTGGACTCCGCTGGGAAAACCACGGTGCTTTATAGGCTGAAATTCAACGAGTTTGTTAACACCGTACCCACGATCGGATTCAACACGGAAAAGATCAAGCTGAGCAATGGTACAGCCAAAGGAATAAGTTGTCATTTTTGGGACGTCGGCGGACAGGAGAAACTCCGGCCCTTGTGGAAATCCTACAGTAGGTGCACGGACGGCATTATTTATGTCGTGGACTCCGTAGACGTGGATCGGTTGGAGGAGGCAAAGACCGAGCTGCATAAAGTGACCAAATTCGCTGAAAACCAAGGTACGCCGCTGCTAGTCATTGCAAATAAACAAGACCTGCCCAAATCTCTGCCTGTGGCGGATATAGAGAAGCAACTGGCCCTCCAGGAGCTCACGCCTGCCACCACATATCACATCCAACCAGCCTGTGCCATCATAGGCGAGGGGCTTCATGAGGGAATGGACAAACTCTATGAAATGATTGTCAAACGACGAAAAATCCTTAAACAGAAGAAGAAGCGATAAGTCTGTGAGCTTGAACATGCCATTTACATTGCTGATGCCTTGAGGACTTGTTGGGCATGGCGTCTCAACGTTGCACTGATAACATTCATATGGATTGATCTTTGGATTTATGACATTTCAGATGTTGTGGTGGTGAGACGCATGGAATCGTGCAAGTGATTTCAACATCGAACCAAAAAAATATGAAAATGAGTTTTATATAAATGGGCTGGCCCCGTTTTTTTGTGCATAGCCGGGTCATCATGAGTTTGAAGGAGTTCTCTACTGTGCACTGTGAAAAACACTGTAACGTTGAAAGATGCTTGATATCCTGTTGACTGTTTTACAAACTTTGTTAAAATACAAAGTGAAGAACATTGTATGCAGAACTGTAGTAAAATATGAAAACGATTGCTGTAACATCACAAGGCCTGAATGACTATGGGCTCATGGAGATGTCTAGAAACTCTGAAGAACGTGTGATGGATTGGGCATTGACTGCAACACAGTCCATCTTTAAGCACTTTTTTTCTTACCAAGATAGTAGTGTACGGCACTGTAGAGCAGAAGTTAGACTGCCGGTGTACTGCAGAGTCCAAATGAATCCTGAAGTATTTTTCAATTAAAATGTGTGTCAAAGAAAATGTCTCATTTTCTCTCGCATTGATTAGTGGTTTTATTAGTAATCTGAGGATTACAAGCATTTATAGTTATGTTTCCAAATGTATGAATGGATTAAGCCGTTTTAAAAAGCTAATTTAAAAGGTCCAGTGTATAAAATGGCAACCGATGGCTCACTCCACCCCCCCACCTAATTTTCGAAGCACTATGGTGGCTGACACAGAACTAAAAATGTTGTCACGTTTTCGCTTCTTTGCCAATTGAGATAAACGATTTAGGTATGTATTTACAACATGACGAATTCCATGTAAGGGGACCCGCGGTGTATAAGCTCTTTCTAAGGTAATAAAAACATAGCATTCATTATGCAAGCTCTGAAGACATAGTTATGTATATTATATTGCATTTCTGTCAATAGATCCTCCGAAAAATAACACATTGGACCTTTCAAATTTAAAGGGTGTGTTACCTTTTCAAAACAACAATTATCTTGGGTGGTTTCTGGCATCATCCTCTGGATAAATGATAGCTTAAACGCCAAGCTTTTAAAAGTACTTGTAAATCATTTAAAATCATTATTCCACATGTAGCTCTGAGGGCTTTAAGTTCAACAGGGGTTTAACCCGAATCCAAAATAAAAAAGGTTGACTGTGTTGGGTTACGTTCCTTTAAGGATGTGAGCTGTAATAAACATTTGGTTTTCAGCCAAAACAATTGTTTAACGATTGACATATTTTTTTTTTTAATTGGATACCCATGTACTCTTTTCTATGTCGCCAAACTGGAATAATCCCCTTTCCAGCCATGCTGACAATGGCTTCTTTCTGTCCCATACAACTCTTTCATCCCAAGAGGAATAAGATAGTGGGTCTATAGAAAACCCCCCTATAAAGAAACCAGACTGGTCACATACAGGTGCAGTTGTTCAAGTGCTGTGGTCTTAACCTCACCTGAACCTTAGATTTGCGTGCATTAAATGCAAGTTTATAAACTGGAAATCTGTTAGTAAGAGTAATATCTCCTAGTGGGGGATAGTTAGGAGAAGAGCCACTTGTCTCAATTTGATACGTAAAATGATAATAGCCTCTGCAAACATGAAACTTTCAATAATATCAGGTTTCAAAGTGGCTTTTGTGGAGACAGAAGGCTATTCCCTATGCACCTCCAAATGGAGAAGAGATGGTGATGTCATAATGAGGTCATGGAGACAATCATTACTCATTGTTTTGTCAATGTAACATCTGAAGTATATGAAGTCAAATAGGATTAAGCACTCTTTAAATATGAAACGCATTTGTCCAGATTTCATCTCATGCAAACTTCAATGAGAATGATGTTTTATTAACAGACCCTTTGGTCTCGCGGCATTAAACTGTGATGAAACTTCCATCAAAAAATAGGAGTGACAAAAGTAACTGCTGAGTCAAGGGAAACTGCTTTAAATTTCACAATTTCGCTTTTAAGGTTTCCAGATTGCATTACTAAAGGTTGTTACACTTTGTTGACCTCTTCAGCTCCCTTTAGATGTCCTCTTTTCTCTTAACCTTATTTAAACCTATTAGCCTGTGGTGTTTGACTAAACGTTTCATTGTTCAAGATCTAAAATAATACAAATTCAGACTTCAGAAGAAATCTGGGGATATTTGAGACTGTTATAGGGTGTGTTGTGTGTGATCCTCCACCTGTGGAACATACTGCCGGTTTGTTTTCTCAGCTGCATTGTGGTCTTGTGTTGGCTACTATTGTTTTGATGGTTGGCTTTGTATAGGTTATTGTGTGTGTGTATATATGAGAGAACAAAAATATGGTTTGGATGTCTGGTTGTCTGTAGTCTAAAGTCTAAAAGTATCTGTTTAGAAAAAAAAGCTATTCATGCATTGTTACCCATTAGAAAAAGCTCTGCGCAAGCAGCTAATGTGGCCCTCCTGTCAATCGAACGTAAACCTCTGGCCTTATGTGAGGTCTGCTGCTTTCTATGCGTTAATTGTGTGAACGAGTGGAGGTGCCCGAAAGAAAGAAAAGTGTGAGATGGCTGAGTGAGAAATCTAGGGAGGAGGGGAAAAGCTGTTTACTTTTCCCTTGAGAGGGGGATGGAGGACCGAGACTCATTATGGCTGTCTGTGTGTCGGGGGCAGGGTTGGGTGGATATCTCCAGGTTCCTTACAAGAGTATAAAGAAGAAACCTTCAGTAAATGGCTGCAAATCAATGTCCTCCCTCTCATGGGAGAGAGACATACAGAATGACAGCCACATCCCTCACATAGCCCATCCGGTCACCGAGATTCATGTTTCCAAAAAATCTCTATTGTCATTTAACGTTTACATTCACAATGCATTATTAAATCTGCCATAGAAACATATGCACTCTTTATGTTTTCAAATGGTGTTTTAAAAATCTGTTATAAATCATATGGACACCATAACATGCGTAGAACTGCAGAAATTTCAATGGCTTTCTACAGACAGTCGAAACATTTGTGGTTTTCAGTCAACTCGGTACTGCTCTGTGAAATGTTTTGTGGTCATCTGTGGAAATGTTACAGAATTTATTTAACAATCACAGATTGTCATTGGTAACCTGGCACTATAATGTATAGGATGTACAGTATTATAGTATGTATTTTAGTTTGGAAGTCTAAATGAACAGACATCGATAGTGAAACCAAAGCATCTCAAACCACCTATTTGTTAAATTTTCCAGGGTCTCCTTTTTCCCAGCATGCTCGGCTGCACATACAGACATTGTGTGCAGTGAATGTGTCTGTTTCTGTAAATGCCACTGGTTTATCCTCATGACCAATTCAGAAGAGAGAGAGTATTTCTTGAATAGCCCATACCCCACTGCAAAATTCATGAGGAAAAATGTGAAAATGCACATTTCACCAATAGTCATGTAAAGACAACACTCAGAAAAGTTGTTTTAACGCAGCATTGGGTCTAAATAGGGCAATCCCAACCATTGGGTTATAAATTAACATGCTGGGTTGTTTCAACACATGATGGGTTGTTTTAACCCATGTCGGGTCAAATATGAGTGTTTTTTAGGTTAATTGAACCCAACAGTTGGGTTTGTCTTAGGGGTGTAAAGATAATTCGTAGTAGGATGCAAGAATGTGGAGAGATGGGAACATTCTACGATATGATGTTCTTTTAATTGTATTTGTTGAGTGGTCAAGACGCTATACCTACTCTGCCAAACCAGTTAGATTTTAGTAGACTAAATATAATGTACATCGACTAAAACTAGACAAAAAACTAAAATGATGGGTAAACCTGCAGGACAGACAGTTCAGTTAACCCTTAAAAAGTTACAAATTCTTTAGGCTGTATTAAGCTGGGTCAACATTTTTTCATCTAGCAATAAACAAGTATAGCTACTCATAACTGTACTCTACTGCAGTGCTTAAGCCACATGGCCCAGCTGGAGTTATGAGAATGTGAGAGAGAGAAATATATTTTCCTTATTCTTGACTTTATTCCATTATTCAAAGTGCTGTATATGAAATAGTATCTTACATGCTTCAGACAGAACAGGCTTTTCCTGCTAGGACCAGCTTGCCTCTCTTATCGTTGATTTTAATTGTAACATGGCAACAGAAACCACAAATGGATGCTAGATCAGAGTGAAACAGCAGCTACACCCAATTGTCTTTTAGTTCTGTAGCCTATGGGGTAGAAATCTGGGTCACATCCTGCATCAACCTCTTCTACTCTTTTATGTTTTTAGGTCATTATACAATACTTTGATTGTTTGTTTTTAGTGGCATGAGGGTAAATATAATTCAACACAGCACAAGAAAGTCAAGTAATGAAGTCATTATACATCCACATTTGTTCAAATGAAACACTGTGATAACATCAGAAATTTGTAAACGTATTCAAACAGTTTTTTTGTACTTTAACCAAGACAAGACATCTTTGAATCTCAATGGTAGATGTACATTGATGATATGCAATAGACACATTTCCATCATTTATGTTTCTGATACTCGAGTTTTCACATTTCGAAGCCACCTCCACTTTCCTTGAAAATGTGAGACAGCTACTGAAACGAATATGATTCGAGTCTTCAATTCTCAGCAGCCCAAGCTGGGAAAGTCTTTTCAGATGGAAATGGTGCGACTTTTTGTTACCCTGCTCTCTATTGTTCCTCCCGCTCTCTGTCCCACCCTATCTAACTCCGTTATTATTCCTCATGCCCTGTTTGACTGAATCAGCAATAGCAGAAGTTTTTCATGCACTGCGCGTAAAATAGATCTGTGACTGATTTCACACAGCATACTCCATTATATATATATATATATATACATACTTATGCACATATTCCTTAAAATATTTTTTTACTATTATGAATGTTATTTATACTTATATCATGTAAATCAACCATTACAAAAGTTAAATGTACACAGTAAAAGTGCATATAGTTCACAAAATTATCAATTTAAAAATAATTTATTAACTAATCAATAAGAAATGAGGCCTCAACTAAAATATAAATCAAAGACGTCTTGTATATTTAAAATGATCCTGCTCATCAGCGCATATGCTAATTATTCTGGTGTATAGTTTAATAATCTGATGTTCATATTTCACACAAGTTTTAATAATCAGCTGTTTAGATGAGGTGTTATGAAAGACTGCATACATGCTTTTTTCTTTATTAGAATGCAGGTCTACATGAATTTATTCGCTTAAAAAAATCTGCATACACTCTTAACAAAGGTGCTTAAAAGGTTCTTCACTGTGTAGCCATAGAGGAACCATTTTTGGTACCACAAAGAACCATTCAGTCAAATCTTTTAAAAACCATCTCTTTCTTACCTTTTTATAATCAAAACATTTTTTCCCCAAAAATAGCCTTTTGTGGAACAGAAAGGTTCTTCGGGTGTTAAAGGTTCTTTGTGGAATGAGGAAGCATCTTTATTTTTAAGAGTGTACTCATAATCTTAATCATTTAAAATCTTAAATTACACAAATGAAGGTGCTTCACGATGCCATAGAAGAACAGTTTCCCTTTCTGTCGGTCTCTCGACGTTGTGTCGAGAACGACAGATGGGGTTCGCCCTTGAGAACCAATCAACTCTGACTACTATAGAAAAGGCCAATGAAATTTGGCGAATGAAATTTGCATGCCGGGCTCCGCCCCCGGATATCCGGTATAAAAGGAAGCCGGCGTGCAGCATTCATTTACCTTTTGTTCTTCAGAGCCTTCGCTCATGACTACGAACAGAACGAATTCTATGGATTCTTCTTCTTCTTCTTCTTCTTCTACATTGCTGGATCTACGACGTGTAGCAGCGGATCGTCCCTACCTGCAGCGACCTTCCCCTGGGCGTCTCGGCAGTTCCGGAGGTGATAGAGATTTTTTCTTAAAAGGTCCTTTTCAGGACTGACTGATGACGCGCGCGCGGCTGTTCTCTTCCGTGTTCTTGACCGACGTAGAACATTCATCGGTGCTCGCACTGCTCCCCGACACGGCATTGTCATTCGGCAGACAGAGATCTTGGAGGGCGTCCGATTGCCGTTTTCCGGGGCTAAAAACTGGGCCCGGGGGCCGGGACTGTCTCTGAGTGAAGCGACCCCATAGGGCCTAGGTTGTCGCTTTGGCCGTCGGGGCGGTGGGGGGTGGTAACGACATGTTCCCGCTCACATCTTCTTTGCATCCACGGCGCCCGAGATCTATGGATTTAAAGCCTCGCCGAAACCTGGGCCCCCCCTCCGTCTTGTGCGGGCAAGGGCAATTGACTGGGGGACGAGTCGTAGTGGTCCAGGAGAGTCACCCCGGCTTTACCTTGCGCAGAAGAGTGACACCAAGGAAGTCCGCTTTCTTGATGCACCCATCTCGCAGGGTGGGTTGTTGGTAACACCGTCGAGGACTGCGCTCAGCAGTTTTTGACGGTGAAGCAGACAGTGGCAATTAGCCACATTTTCTCCACGCCGCGACTCGGCCGCCTAGGCCTCCGAGATCCCGCGTGACGTCTGCTTCCCGGCAACCCAGGACCCCTTCGACATCGGCTCCGGTTTCTGTGCCCCCACAGGCGGCACCCCGGAAGCGGAGGTCGAGGGGGAAACCTCCACCCCGTCAGCAACCTTCTCCCGAGAGGGGACACTGACGGGAAGACCCCAAGGAGAACAACATCGGGCCCGACCTTCACAGCCACGGCTCTGATCGGTCGGTACGGGACGGCTCCTGCCTCGTCACCAAAGCCGGGCCCTTTTCAGGGCCTGGCGCCCACTTACTCGCAGAGTTTTTCCGTTCTCCCCGGGTGTACTTACAGCCGATCGCACACTCCACTGGACTGTGCCCGGCGACCCGACCTTACGCCTGGCGAGGCGTTGGGTCGTACACACACGACAGCTGGCACCACTCTCAAATCGACAGTGCGTGCAGCGGTCCCGCCAGGCAGGTAAAAAAGGCGGAGCCAACCTTCCCTCCGGGGACCCCCCGTGACAGAAGGGTAGCTCCGCCAGCCGACGAACCACCCACCATGGGAATGATGAAGCAGACCGTCCCCTTGGTCACCCTGTCACAGTCCCTGGGAGCTCGAGAGCTGCCCACACTGTCTCGCTGACTAATGAGGGCGGTCCGTCTTGGTTACTCGATCCAGTTCGCCAGAGACTCTCCCAAGTTTCGGGGCATCATCTCCCTCTGTCAGAGGCAGGGACGCCTCCGGACTTCGGGTAGAGGTCACCACCCTTCTGGCAAAACAGGCATCGAGTTCGTCCCTCAAAACCAAGATGTTCAGTGGGTCACGACCCGCACTTCATCGTTCCCAGGAAAGATGGTGGGTTGCGCCCCATAGTTCTGCGTACCCTGAACAAAGCACCTTCACAAAGCTGCCGTTCAGGGTGCTCATGCAGAGGCGCATCCTGACATCTATCAGGTGTCAGGATTGGTTCGTGGCAATCGACCTGAAGGACGCTTACTTTCATGTCTCGATTCCCCTCGACACCGGCCGTTCCTACGGTTCGCGTTCGAGGGGCGGGCATATCAGTACAGAGTCCTCCCTTTCGGTCTGTCCCTGTCTCCACGGGTCTTCACGAAGATCGTGGAAACCGCCCTTTCTCCCCTTCGGGAAAAAGGTGTGCGGGTACCAAACTATCTCGACGACTGGCACACTCGCGAGATCTGTTGTGTACACAAAGGGACCTGATGCTCCGGCATCTAGATCGATTGGGATTTCAGGTCAACCGAGAAAAGAGCAAACTCTCCCCAGTGCAGAGCATCCTCTTTCTCGGTATGGAACTAAACTCTGTCACCATGACGGCGCAGCTGTCCGCAGCACGCGCCCAGTCAG
The DNA here is from genome assembly GCA_006030095.1 of Triplophysa siluroides. Classification (NCBI taxonomy): domain Eukaryota; kingdom Metazoa; phylum Chordata; class Actinopteri; order Cypriniformes; family Nemacheilidae; genus Triplophysa; species Triplophysa siluroides. Next base: position 853,912 of record VCII01000724.1, read on the forward strand.
TGTTGAACTGCCTGGAACACTTCAGGCAGTCGGCGGTTCCCCTGAAACAATTTCAGAGGCTCCTGGCATGGCGTCCTCCGCGGGGGTAATACCCCGGATTGATGCACATGAGACCGCTCCAACACTGGCTACAGAGTCAAGTTCCGAGGACAGCGTGGCACACCGGCAGCAGGCGCATGGTGATGACGCCCTGCTGCCGACGCACCCTAACCCCTTGGTCTTCCATGACCTTCCTCCGAGCGGGGACTCCCCTCGGGCAGGTTACGAGGCACGTCGTGGTGACGACGGACGCCTCGCTGCAGGGGTGGGGCGCAGTGTGCAACGGGCACGCAGTAGCGGGGCGCTGGACGGGCCCCTGTCTGCGCTGGCATATCAATTGCCTAGAGTTGTGGGCTGTGCTGCTTGCGCTGAGAAGGCTACGGCCTCTAGTGCGGGGCCAGCACGTGCTGGTCCACCTGGACAGCACGACAGCCGTAGCGTACACGCCAGGGTGGCGTACGCTCACGGCAGCTAACACGACTTGCCCGACGCCTCCTCCTGTGGAGTTAGCAGGTGATCCGCTCCCTGCAGGCCACACACATCCCAGGTGAACTGAACCAGACAGCCGACGCGCTCTCTCGTCAGTATACGCCTTGCGGAGAGTGGCGACTCCACCCCCGGTCCAGCTCATTTGGGTGCTGTTCGGACAGGCACAGATAGACCTCTTTGCCTCCCACGACACCACCCATTGTCTGCTTTGGTACTCCCTGACCGAGGCCCCCCTCGGCACGGATGCCCTGGCGCACAGCTGACCACGGGACGGGCGGAAGCACACCTTCCCCCCCAGGAGCCTCCTTGCACAGACACTGTGCAAGATCAGGGAAGAGGAGCACCAAGTGTTATTGGTTACACCGCACTGGTCTAACCACACTTGGCTTCAGAGCTGATGCTCTGGACAGCGACTCCCCCTGACCCATTCCTCTGACAGAGGACCTGCTCTCTCAGGGGAAGGACACGTTCTGGCATCCCAGATCAGACCTCTGGAAAACCCATGTCTGGTCTCTAGACGGGACGAGAAGATCCTGAGATGGCTACTCCCCCTATACGGCTGAGACCATCACCCAGGCTAGGGCCCCATCTACCAGGCGGTTACACGCCTCTAGACGGTGCCTCTTCTCGTCCTGGTGTCTTTCTCAACGAGAAAGACCCACTGAGGTGCTTGATCAGGACTGTGTTCCCTTTCTCACGAGACTGGAGACTAACATCTCCCCTCCACACTGAAAGTGTATGTAGTCGCTATTGCCACTCATCACAAATCAGTTGATGGAAAGTTTCTAGGGCAACACGACCTGGTCACCAGGTTCCTAACGAGCGCGAGAGGGCGGAAGCCGCCTCATCTCCGCTCCATACCCTCTTGAGACCCTAACGTGGGTCCAAGAGCCCCCAGAGGCTCCGATCTTCCTCACCTGAGTAAGACGGCCCCCCTGTGGCGCTCGCTTCCTTCAAGAGGGTAGGGGACCTCCAAGCATTCCCTGTGTCCCCGGATTGCCTTGAATTCGGCCCTGGTAACTCTCACGTTATCCTGAGACCCGGGCCCGGATACGTGCCCAAAGTTCCCACTACTCCCCTTCGGGACCAAGTGGTGAACTTGCAGGCGCTCCCCATCGGGGAGGAAGACCCAACCCCATCCGTGTTGTGTCCTGGACCGCACGCAGGGCTTCAGTAGCTCTGACCAGCTCCTTGTCTGTATTGGAGGACAGCAGAAGGGGAAGGCTGTCTCCAAGCAGAGGTTGGCGCACTGGGTCGTGGATGCCGTTACGACGGCATTCCGATCTCAGAATCTCCCATGCCCACTGAGGGCTTACTCCACACGGGGTATAGCCACCTCCTGGGCACTGGCCAGAAGCGCCTCTCTAGCAGATCTGTAGAGCTGCGGGTTGGGCTACGCCCAAACACCTTCGCAAGGGTTAACATCCTTCGCGTAAACCCGGTGTCAGCCCACGTCCTGCGTGGCGACATGTAGGACTGGCATCCGGGGGGGGCGTATGCCTGCGAAAGCATCTTCCCACCCTCCAAGAGGTTGGGTCAGTGTGCTATCTACCTTTCTTCTTACCCAAACACATGGCTAAGAAACTGGTACCTCACCAACCTTCCTTCTTACCCAGACCTGGTTAAGAACAGGCATTCCATCCATCACTAAGCAAGCACCCCCTGGGGCTTGGCTGGGCAGAGCAGCCTTCCCCCTTAGGCCGGGATACCATATGACCTATCACAGATAGTTCTAACCGACCTGGTGCTATCAGACGCAGTATCACCCCCCGCCGTGGGCTGTTCCGTCTGCTATACCCTCATGACAATGGTTCCCACACATGGTAACCCATGAGCTTCCCCAGGTGGACCTCCACCTCGCGGTGAACTACCCAGTCCGCACGTTCCATGCGTTCTCCTCCAAGGACGAGACCATATATATATCTCCACCATATTCCTCCCCACGGGTAGGAGGTGGCCTCTGCAGCGCTTCTCTGATTAAGAGTTGCGCTTTTCCCGGTGTAAACCCGAGCCGGACGGCCTCTCGCCTATAGAGAGCTAAGGCCCCGTCCGTGAAAGGTTACCGGTCAGGGCTGTACCCATCTTTCTCCAAGAAAGCTCTGGAACCCCCCGACCACCACACTGGAAGGTTACAAGTTTCACGAAAGGTTCGAGCTGACACGCCCAGGCTTGTTACCGTCGCTTCGCTGAGATTGTGACGCGATACAGCGTTGTGGCGTTTTCCATAGGCAACCCCATCTGTCGTTCTCGACACAACGTCGAGAGACCGACAGAAAGGGAACGTCTTGGTTACGTATGTAACCTCAGTTCCCTGATGGAGGGAACGAGACGTTGTGTCCCTTATGCCACTAACACGTATCGTATTCTGCTGCAGTCGTGAGAGGCTCTCAGGCTCTTCAGAACAAGAGGTAAATGAATGCTGCACGCCGGCTTCCTTTTATACCGGATATCCGGGGGCGGAGCCCGGCATGCAAATTTCATTCGCCAAATTTCATTGGCCTTTTCTATAGTAGTCAGAGTTGATTGGTTCTCAAGGGCGAACCCCATCTGTCGTTCTCGACACAACGTCTCGTTCCCTCCATCAGGGAACTGAGGTTACATACGTAACCAAGACGTTTTGTCTAAATGGTTCCATAAAGAACCTTTAACATCCAAAGAGCCTTTCGGTTTCACAAAAGGTTCTTTGTGGCAAAAAAGGTTCTTCAGATTATAAAAAGTTAAGAAAGAGGTGGTTCTTTGAAGAACCTTTGACTGAATGGTTCTTTGTAGAACCAAACATGGTTCTTGGCATTGCTGTGAAGAACCTTCTAAGCACCTTTATTTTTAAGAGTGTATTACAAAAAAGGTGGCTCAAAAGGTTCTTTGATGCCACAGAAGAACCTTTTGGTTCCATGAAAAAAGGTTCTTCAGAATCGGATTACTAAAAAGGTAAGAAAGAGATGGTTCTTCAAAGAACCTTTGGCTGAATGGTTCTTTGTGTAACCAAAAATGGTTCTTCTATGGCATTGCTTAAGCACCTTTATTTTTAAGAGTGCAATTCATTTATTCTGCCTGTGAAAGTATGTTTTAGGACAGCTTATAAAATTAAAAGGACATTGCAAAACTCCACCTGATTACTCAGATAACATGTTGCAACTAAACACTCAGTTCGTACATGAGACTTAATGTTCAAGCTCTTTGTTACTGTACAGTTCTTTTATATTAGGAATTGTTCTGTCATCATTTACTCATCCTTATGTTATACAAACTCAAATGACTTTGTTCCTTCTTCTAAACAGAAGAATGATGTAATGCATTGTCAGTTGGGTGGATTCAGTATGGCAGCACACTTCTTTTGTGCTCCAAAGAAATCATATGAGTTTGAAACGTTTTTGGGTAAACTTTTTCTGTTCTTTTGTTAGTTGTTTTACAGCATCTTTAAAATGTCTCCATAAATGTACTCTTACACTTTCACTCATCTCTTTTTATGTGGATACTAATATGTCTGAAATGGGCCTGTTTTACTAAACATTTGAAGCTGAATTATCTCAACCAAATGTATATGCAGAGGTTCGGCTTTGCTAAATTTCCTTCAACATCATTTAGATTGAACAGCCGTTGAGGTGGAGTGCTGCCTGCTTACCTGGTACATGTCTCAGATGTCTCAGACATTTACTGGAAACTAAAACCATGGAAGTGAGTTAAAGGTGTGACTTTGAGGAATGCAGAATATAGGTATAGGCAGACTGCGATTGTTTATGGGAAACCTGTCTTTCCTCTCCAACACTTAACTGTGTCTGTACAACTGTTTGAACGGTTTCATATTTTGCTGCTACAAGCATGACATGTTATGTAACATAATGATAGTCCTATGCGCAATATGGATGCCGTCGCATCATCCAGGTGGATGCTGCACATTTGTGGTGCTTGAGGAGATGTAAAGAGTAAAAGAGAAATGTAACTAATTATTAAAATTATTATAGGATCTAATGTTGTCTAAATGTTGTGCATGGTGTACATGTGTAAGTGGAAAACAAAGTTGAGCTTCAGTTTAAAGGGTTTTTTCTTGTAGTTATAAAGAGTGGATTTGGGAGTGTATATGTGTGTGTTGAGTGGGTTAAAGCCCTTCACAAAAATTCCACTTACTTGGGGGTTGAAGGCCAAGCAGCACTATTTGCTTGATTGAGCCTTTTTGTGAAATCTGTCACAGGTCAAAGGTTAAAGTTCTACGAGTCCATGCATGCTTGAGTAAACAAACGAGTTTTAGGCACAGCAGTTAAACTAATAGATGATACAACAACAGAACCACAACATCCTGGAGAACCTCGTTCATTAGGCTTAAAGAAATACAACAAAAGACACCCCAGAGACATTGTACTGTATATACCCAAGAGTCAATCATGATTTTAATGCACATTTCAGTACAGTTAGTTTCTCTATGTCTAGTTAAGGACAACACATTTCGTGTTCCTTTTTGACTCCCCTGGTTTATTTAATACAAAATGTTTTATATTGTGTTAAATTTCCATAACAGAAAAGGTTAAACATCCTTATGGCTGCTATATAATACGTAACACCTTGTTAAACATAAATCCAACCCCACTGGTTATTTATTACAAAAACGACTGCCAAGAAAAAACAAAACATTCTAGTCATTGTTTGTTCTCTTGTAAGAGTGTCAGCTTTGTCGCATAGTGTTAAACTCGCTACTAGCAGTGTGTGGGTGTAACAGATGAGCGCCGTTTTCTTATGAGAAAAGCTGGTGTGATAGACTAACACTATCCGCTAGTGGGATGTGCTTGTCTCACAGTTCAGTTTTCCATTTCCTAACAAACAAGACCTAATAAATAAATCAACCATTTCTTTACATTAAATGTACAGTAGTGAACGATGTTAATTGGTCTTCCACGATTAGCTTACATTTGAACTGAACCTTTTGGAACCATTGTTTGCAGTATTCTGTATCATAACAATACCAAGTTACACATGTTTTTATTTAATTGATGGACTTGTTATTAAAAAGACCTTTGGTTGCAAAATTTACACATGCCTATACAGGTCTATTGATTGTTCCAAACTCACATGGCGCCTTAAAGCATCACGTCTCCTCAAACTCGGCCCGACAGACAGATTATAAATGCATGATTAATGACTCGGCTGGTTCGCTCCGTCTCATTATCTCCTAAAATATTCCACATGACCCCACAGCATGCTGCAAATGAAGTGAAAAGCAGTGCAAGAATCCTTTAAACAGAAAAGAAACTCTTGGATACAGAATCCTTTGACTGTGTTAGAAGGGAGGAGAGCTGTTGTAAGTAATAATGACTAAGTATGTTTCTGCTATATAGAAGAACACCTAACAATTCTCGAAATGGGTGTGAAGGTGTGAAGTCAGATCTCACACCTCTAAGCTGCTTTTGAATCACTTTTCTTTCTCTCATAGACAGCACAGAACCTTGCGTTTCTCATAACTGGCACAACATTTACATGCTAAGAAAGTAACTTGTACAAATTTTGAAAAACCCAGTAAGAGTTTTCTCAAGTGTTTTTTATTTCGTGATCTGCACTTGTTCTTGTTGACAAACACCATCGTTCTCATCAGCTGAAATGTGAGAGTGAGAAAGACCGATCTAGTAATGGCATTCAGCTTTGTTTATGATCACCCCACTTTCACAAGAGTGAGAGAGAATCAAGAGGTTGACATGGCAACCAGTCCGTCTGGTCACACTCCAGCTGTCTTGAGAGAATCAGATGGGTTTCAGAAGGGGAAACTATTCACAAGAACGTCTTGAATGTGAAACTCTGTACTTTCACTGAAGCCAGATAGTTCTGTGTATACATGCAAAAGAATAAAACAAGTGTCTGAACCGAACATTATCATTATCAAAAAATATCCCCAAAAATCGGGTTTTTAAAATATTATTTATTTATCTATCAGAGAAATATAAATACTTTTTGCTATTTTTTGCTGGCCTACAAACATGCAATCATTTCTTTTTCATACTCTCGTGCTGGCTGTAAAAATGTTCTTGATCATTAACTTTTTTGTACAATATGTTTAGAGAAAACTTTTCATCTCTTTTCCACATGAGGTTTTTATGCTAAAATCTAGTGTAATGGTAGGTGAATTTCTTGGCAAGAAAGGTCTTCTATGGTCAACATCTGTTATGCCATCTTCCATCCATAAGCACCAATTATATCTTGAGCGGAATCTATTGCATCTCTTGTGGCTTGGTTTGTCATGGTCTGTGGTATTTCCTTCTGAGCTTTTACTCCAAGATGAAAGGATTACCAGTTGTCACTCTGTAAAGATTTACAACATAATCATTCTGTATCAACGATTATGTTTCAAATTAATACAAAACCACTGTTTGCTTAATCCAATCTGTATAGCAGATGGGGGACTTACAGCACTTTGGGATTCAAATACATGAGAATCAAATAATACATTCATGTGCCAACTTAAAAAGAAGTCATCGATTGTAAGGGTATATAAATCTCTCTTTACACTAACTATAAAGCCATCAAACATTTTGTCTCCAATCAATTCTCTGTTGTAAGGTTGTACATCCTTGACACTAGGCCTACATAAAGAAATCTTCTTGCTTCTTATGTTTCAAATACATAATGTGTTTTTGCCTAAAAGGATTGTATAGGGGCTTTTGTAATGATTCATGATTCATTCATCGTTGTGCAGCTGTTATGGAATTAAGTGTGATTCATATTCTGTTATGATCATAAATATCACTGGTCAATGTGAACGCACATCCAGAGCTTTTGCTGACTCTGAAATTATTTAGCAAGTTCTGTGGAAAAAGTAAGAGTGGCTGCTAGCAATTGGCAAATCAATAGCATGAAGCATTTGCCCATTAACAGTGCAAGTATTGTGACTAAACTGCCATTTTCTGTCATTTATACATTTGACATTTTGCCACTGATTACATTTTGGATAAATAAGTAGGCCTATTTAAAGGGATAATTCATCCAAAAATGAAAATTCTATCATAATTTACTCATGCTCATGTCATTTCATACCTAATTACTTTGTACCGATGAACACAAAGAAAGATATTTGGAAGAATGTTCATTTTCAGTTCCGGGACATCATTGACTACCATAGTAGGAAGAATTCAATGGTATCAAAGGTGCCCGAGAACTCTTTGTATTCCTAAATTCTTCAAAATATCTCATTATGTGTTCAACAGAACAAAAAATACAATATTTGTTTCCTACTATGGTAGTGGATGATGTCCCAGAACTGAAAATTGCTAACATTCTTCCAAATAGCTTTCTCTGTGTTCGTTGGAACAAAGGACGTTATACAGGTTTTAAACAACCTGAGAGTGAGTAAACGATGACAGATTTTTCATTTTTGGACGAACTATCCCTTTAAGTATTTAGATAACAAATAAAACCTAAAATCAAATTATTAAACCTTGATCTAAATTAATCGGAGGACAACATGATCGAAAACATTCTGTGCATACAGGAATAAATCTAATAGTGCTGACTAACATACTTTAAAATGTTTAAATACCGAACTCTTCGAGCTTTCTTTACTGGCCCTCCTGGGCAGACATTCCATATGGAGACAGGGATGTAGTCCCTCATTGTTCCTTACAAAGCAGGTAGAATGACCTCTCTTTGTACAACCATTAAACGACAAGAGGGAAAAAGAGAGAAAAACGAACCCTTGTACAAAGGCTGATTCATGACTTAGAGACTATTAGTCAGTAATACAAGAACAACTCAGCCCTGATGGAAGCTGGGAGGGGGAGAACGTTATCGGCATTGAGGAACCAAGTGGGTGATTGTACCAGGTAAGACCACAAGAAGTCAAGCTTGTCTCTTTTAACATCCCTTAACTAGACCAATTGCTACTTTACCATTTGGTTTTTATTATCATTTTAACTTGAAATCTTGTTGCTCATCCTTAAATAAAATATACAGAATCATCCCTGGCGAAACACATTAAACATCAGGGAAACTGTATCTGGCTACATTACATTAGATGATAGGTAGTTTAGGGAATTGCAACAAAACGTTCTTTGTTCTTGTCTTTGTTCTTCTCTTTTTTTCAACCACTCCCTCTCAGGAAGCAATTCCCACACATGAGCAGCTCTCATGGAGACTACAGCTTTGCTCTTTGTGGGACTGAGGGTCAGAGGTTGTCATGAGGGGTCCCCAGCTGGAGAATGTAAATCCAGACCGGTTTGACTGGCTGCTGGCTTTTGAGTTGCTTGCTTAATTAGCTTTTACTCTCTGGTTTGCATGATGACTGGGTTGCAAAAAAAACATATTTCACTGCAAAAAATGATTTCTCACATCCATGTTGTTCCAAGCATGTGACTCATGTGTGGACCCCACAAAAATCTTTGAAGAATCTGGAAGATTAAAGAAGGCCTTTTTATACACTCTCAGAAAAAGGTATACAAAATCTGTAACTGATACCCTTTAAGAATACTAATATGTACTGTTTAGGTACAGATTTGTATACATTTGGTAGCAATATGTACCTTTGAGGTACTAATATGCACTCTTTAAGTGCAGAACTGTTCTTTTTTATAAGAATGTACAATAACATATAATGTTTTGTTATAAAAACAACAATGAAATAAACATATAGATTTAGGAAATTTAGGATGAAATCCAATGAAATAAACATTTAGATTTAGGAAATATACTTTTTTTTCCTTTTGCACAATAAAGACCACAATTCATACTCTTTTTGACCCTTTTTTGACTCATATCTAAAGTTTTGTGTGACATGTTCAGGAATTTTTTTATTTAAAGAATATCTTGTTACGGTTATGCAAACAAAATGACTATACTTAGCTTTCATTTCACTGGTGAGTTTCACTGTTTTTGGTGTTTACCACACGTGTATTGAGACTTTGATGAGTAAAAATCAACAAAGAACGAGAGTTATTATATTTCAGCATACTTGTACAGACAGAACGTGTGAGATGTGTCTTAGCTTGTTCTTGTAGTTCCTTCCAGCAATGTTTGTATTCTGAGTCAAACATTATCCAATTTGAATAAGAGCTCTGAATGTTTCTCAATAACAGGGCGTAGCTATATTACAGCTCAACTCATGATGATCGCACGTGTGCTGCTGTGAAAAACAAATCTGAAAGGCAAACACATTAGACATACAGATTTATTACTGTATGTTAGTGCTAAAAATATGAATTCAAGAAAAATACGGAAAACATTGACATAGGGATGGAGATTTGTACAAAATGTTTTTGAGAAGGTTTTTTATGAGTTCATGTTGCAACAGGACTAGTCATAATCACATGACCTCACCAGCACCCGCTTCACTGCAAACTGTTCTAAAGAAAAGACTGAAATAACCCTTACTGCAACCTGCTAATTGTCCAAAAATAGCAGATCTGTTTGTTTACAGATAAGCCCAAAATTACACGTTTTAACCAACACTATTGTGAAGAAGATGGAAAGATTTAAGGCAAGAAGTCAAACTACTGATATACATCACTAGTATGGTCTTGTTAGCTCTTGTTATGATTTTGTTGGCCTGCATACCTCAAAACAGAAGTACAAATACATATTCTTGAACACAAAACCACTTTAGTTTAATTTCTGATACACTGCAAGCTATGGTATCGGTCCTGTCTCTTAAAATATTACACAATATAATTAAAGTATTTCCGCTTTCTGTTCACTTTTACCTTGATGTAGTTATTTTAATAGTATGTTGGAACATAGAGGCGTGCATGTGTCATTACCTGAAAATCTGGTCACAGATCCAGGGAACCACACCTGTTCTCAGTATTGCTATTCTTATTATGTTGTTGACATTCAATTTTAGGTGGCTGCCATAGATATAATTGCTTGACTGCTTGTGTTCTCTTTTGTAAACATTGCTTTGGAAACCAAACGTTACGTTCTAATTTCAGCTATGAAGGACACTGGAACATTTAGTCACCAGATATTCCCAGTCGCAGAAAGGTTGCATATTAACATTCCCAGAGGTGAGTAACTAGGACTGCAATCCTATTTCCTCACAACAGCAGGATGTATCATGTCTTCATTCCCCCGGCAGATGCATCATTAGATGGCTCTGGCTCATTTGCTAACTCACTAAATTTAATAAGCCACAATATGATGATGCTGGAATTTTTGCCTGTGCAACATGATCTCACACTGTAAAGATGGAACAACAAAATACACTGCAAAGAAAATAATTTATGTGGAATGTTTTGCCTTTTTTTTCAGTACAGATACCTACAAATTCTTAAATCTAGATAGATTTCTTAAAGGGATAGTTAAGTCAAAAATGAAATTTCTGTCATGAATTACTCACTCTTTAGCTGTCGCAAAACTTTATAAATGTCTTTGTTTGGTTGAACCCAGAGACGGATATTTGGACGATTGCTTGTAACCAAACAGTTCATGGACCCTATTGACTACCATAGCAGGAAAAATTACATTGATAGTCAAAGTGCCCCAGAACAATTTGTTTTCCTACATTCTTCAAAATATTTTCTTTTCTAGTTTTCCTACTATGGCAGTCAGTGTGGTTCAAGGAGTGTTTGCTTACAGGCATTCTTCCAAATATCTCTGTGTTCATCAGAACAAACTATAGGGTGAATAATTCATGACAAAATTTTTACTTTTGGGTAAACTATCCCTTGGATTTTTAAATCAAAACACAAAAATATATGCCAATGGGATAAAAAATAAAGAACATAAATGAAAACTTAATTCAAGTTTATTTTCCTTACCCCATTTGCAGATATTGTGGTTTAATTATAAGCTCGCTTGATTTAGATTTTTTTCAGAAAGAAAGACCTAATATCTTTGGCCATTTTGCATCACAAGAAAATGTATCCTGATTTAAGAAATGTTAAATATTCATACTGGAATACAAGACAAAAATACTAAACAAGAAATTAATTGCAGTTAAGGATATCAACTTTTAATAAGATTTACATAGACGTTTCAGCGCCAACGACGTAAACAAACTTTCTGTAGACCTCTACAAAGCATCAATAACTGTTGACTAGTTTTAATTTTGTTTAATACAATTAATATACAATAAAATATTACTATAAATTAATATTACTATAAATTAAATATTAAATATTTTTTTAGTATAACCAAACACAGACCAGAAGTTAACTTGTTAAGGCCAGCGTGTGCATCTGAAGAAACCGTCTACATGTGGTTTTAAATGTAGACAAGGGACATACATAGATGGATATGCTGATATTTACCACATTCAAACTGAATGAGCGAGAAAAACAACACCATGCAGATTATGGGTCACAACACAGAAGCTTTTAATAACTTCCAAGTAGAAAAATGTGCAGGTTTGTCTATGTGCACGACTGCTCCCTGTGGTAAATTGAGTCCATCTGCCAACATGTTGCAGACGTCTCCATCCACGTCTGATTGGCATTTATTAGATGCCTGTTTGCACCCTCCCCCTCCATATGGCAAGCTTATGGCTGTTGTCATAGCAACAGCTTCTCCCCCTTTAGTCCCCTGTTGGTTGATACATACATTCCATAAGCAGCGAAGCCTGATGTCTCATTCAGTCAGTGACATTTGTGAATGTTAATGCATGTGTTAGGATCATGAGGATGTTTGTGTTTGTCTGGCCAAATGTACACTTTAACATCTTGATCATTTGACTGTACAGCCCAATACCAGTTTCCATCATGGTTGTCTGGGCCTTTAAATCGATACAAGACCAAATCCAGTCTGGTGTCTCACAAGAATGGTGCAGTGGATTTGAGCTTCAAGATAACGGAGCAAAACTAATCTTGTGATATATTTGGTGAAAGATGGACAACATGACCTACATTTGGTTGGATAACTCGCATGGCAACAAAGAACCCTAAGCATTGATCAAAGCATGAGCTAATCTCAGTTTATACCAACACAACTTTACGGTCATTTGTAACTATTTTAAATTTAGCAAATTTGATAATTTGTATGAATTTGGACAATCTCATCAGTACACTTTCATATGTTCTGCATTTCCTCCAGTGCTGCTTGTTAAACATAGGATTAATGTGGACCAGCTTTTTTTTGCTTTTTCTCATAACCATACATTTTTCATGATTTACTTTAAAGTCCCCGTGCACCGGAAGTTGCGATCGTAGTAACGACACATTTCCGAATGAAAAGGAATTTTAAATGAGAATATTAGTGGGTGTGGCTTGTGTTTTTCACTGCGAATTGATTGTATGTGTAAAAACAGCTGTTGCATTAGGCTTGTTCGACTTGATGCGGTGCCACAAGATCCGACAGGTGGATGACATCAAAGTACCGCAAGAGCGATTTGAAAAACCCTAAAAAAGTTTGCTTTCGAATCGCTCTTGCGGTACTTTGAAGTCATGCGCCTGTCAGATCTTGCAGTGCTGCATCAAGTCGAACAAGCCTATAGATTTTGAAATGATTGAAGGGGAGGAGTTAGAAGATGCTTCGGCAAAGCCATGTAATATACGTCATTTAAGATGGATAGTCATTTCAGGGCGGAAGTGCATTTTCACATTTTAACTTAAGATTATGAGGGCACATAAATTTTAAAAAGAAAATGACCCACATTGATAAACTATTTACAATAAACACTGCAATATTTCATAAAAAAATAAGAATTTCACTGGGACATTTTTGTCTTCAATTCCCCTTGCATGAAATTCGCCATGTTGTTTCTAAAGTATTCCTAAACGGACAAACTGCTCTACAGAGCACGTTTCGTAAATATGTTATCTCCTTCGGCCAAGAAGCGAAAACGAGACGACATCTTAGTCCTGTGTCAGTCTTCGTAAAGGGAGGGGGAAGGGGGAGGAGCCGTTGGTTGCAATTTGCAACCTCACCACTAGATGCCACTAAATTTAAACACTGGACCTTTAAAGCAATGCTTCTCATCCCATCAATTTGAGGCCTGAAACCATTACTGTTAAGTGTTTTTATAGAATCATGTAAAAACTCCAGATACCTGTTGTTTTATTTCTGACCCTCTCTGTGCATATCAGAGTGACTCAGGTTAACAAGCGTTTGACCATGACTGTCTGGGAATGCAATCCATGAACATTCACCCAGTAAAGATGAATAGATCTGTCAGACAGAAAGTAACCCTACGTCTGTTCCTATGTGCTTAATCCGTTCCATCAACCACATCTAAGCAATACTTTATAAGGAAAAAAAGTATTAATTTAGTCAGCACACCATGGCTTTGGCACTGAGCATAGAGGAAATAAGCCAAGCCAAGGGCACAAGAGATAAAGTTTCAGATGTGCAGCTGTGAGCCGTAGCTCATATGATCTCGTGTTGTGGTATGCTTCACATCATCACTGGAATGTTGCTCCATTCATTGAACAAAGCGTTAACCCTGCTTTTAGTTCATCCATCTCAGCGGAGAGGCGAGAATCGAACAGCTCCTGAGTTACTGTAGAAGCCCGACCGGCCTGGAAACAAATTGGAATGAGAAACGTGAGAACTCGCTGTTCTTCATTCAGAGCCGCGGGCGGGTACCCCAGGTCATGTGACGTCATGTACGTCAGGTTCAACATCTAACATCCTTTTTCTTGCATTTTGCAGTTACTTCATCTTTTAGTTTGAATGTGTTAGGCCTTAACAATATTTCAAATCACAGATTTCTTATTTTAAGAATGGTTGTATTGAGTCGTGTCTAAACTAAGTCTCTTTGACATGCGAGAGCTTTGGAATCGAAATAAGTCAAAGACCATTTTGCATATATAGACCCCAAGTCCAAAAACAACACAGAACAGCTGTAACAGTCATTTGAAACACGTCAGTCAGGGATTTACACTTGAGGCGGGGGAGGAATGGATCGAGAGATTCCAGTCATTCTCTCTGACTTTAGGGCAGCGTTTGAAAGCCAGACTCCCCTGTGAAAATCACTTCCAATCGCCCAAGAGAATTTGGCCGCTGTGGTACGTCTGTCACCATGGCTCCAAGCTTTAGTTTGAATCTAAGCCTGTTTCCAGTGGGAAATCTGTTCATTCAGCAGTCTGACTCCAAAGTCTCACACTGAGTTTCTCGCAGAAGTGCTTGGAAATCCAAGCGTGGTCAGCTGGAGGCAGATGGTGCAGTTTTCCACAAGTGGTGTTTCTTAGATATTGCTGAATTTGGCCGCATCCACAGTGTAATGTGACAAACCGTGAAGCAGCAGCTACTAAAGCATGTGATGGTAAAATTATGGTAAAATGAGCCTCTATCTTATAGCTTATCCATCAAGATTTAGGTAAACATCAGTATATGAATGCCCTTTGTTTTAAAATGTAGGCTTCTAATAAGAATATAGATACAATACAGACTTTCCATTGTGAATATATCTGTGAGAGAAATAATAATGTGCTATGATTGTGTTTTTTGTGCAGAGGTCACGTGTGAAACACAAATTCATCTTTCGTTCTCCGCCTCCTATTGACTGAATGAGGTATTACAGTTGCATTCTTGCAACAAACATCATAAAAATGTTTTGCTTACTAAAATGTATTTTAAACAAACAAGTGCTTAGTTACAAGTAGTGTAGCCACTTTTTATTTTCCCTCTATTATTTTTTACAAGTGAGATTTGCACTGTTGACAAGACAGCCCGCAACTTAATGGCTTTTGGCAATTTCTTTGTACAGGTGTTTATTGAATTTGAATTTTGAGAGCTTGCATTTCAAAAAAAGTTGGGTGTTCATTTTTGTCAGTAAATGGACAGTTTCTGAAGAACAAGCACTCCTTTTGAACTGTGAGTGTGCTTGTTAACATTCCGCCATCTAGTGGCCAGAATGGATAAGTGCAGAACACCTGCTCTAAACAAATGGACAGCACTCTAATAAAGAGAAATCAGTTTTTGCCTCATTTACACAATCTAACAAATGTTTATGGATGTTCTAATCGCTGAGAATAGATAGTTAACATAAGATTTTCTTTTGCCCTTTTGCTTACAAATCGATATTGGCCCTTTGATATTTCTATTAAAATCTTTGACAAGAATTTGTTTTTTGATTCTATGTTGCCTATTGTGTTAAGTGTAGTTATATTTATAATGAGCATTACACAAAATAAAACACAGCTGGAACACTACAGACGATTTAGACACAAAGTGTTTTGTACAACCTTTAATGTTAAGCTATTCATCTTCCACATGTTCTACAGAAATATATATATCAGTATTACTACTGAAATAAATGTACATTCAGAATAATTTATATACATTCGGTTTATGTGCCAGACATGATTTGACATTAGAAATATTGTTGTGTCTGCATTTGCTTATGCATGCGTGTGCTCATGTGTCAGTATGTGTTTGGGTATCATTTTTGGGTACGGGTTTTCTTTACATGCAAAGCATAGCAGTGAGTATTGCTAACGTAAACGCTAAGACTACAGTACAGCGTTAGAACAGACTTGTCTTCATGTCTGAACCAGCTAAATCAGGGTCTGGTGCTTTAGAAGTTTAACAGTTTCATCTTTGGAATCTAGACAGATCTGTGATTTTTACAATTGTAACAAATAAGCCAATGTTGCAATATTACCCATTGTGTGACCCTGATGATATTTATAGTAGTAATGCAAAAGCAACTATTGCCACTAAGTCTATGACCATAGCACCATACTCCAACATGTCAGTTGATGGTACATTAGGACCTACTGTAACACATGCCTAAATATTTACAAAGCAGCACATTATGAAAACATAGGCAAATAATGCAAATGAGCAATAACAAACAGCCTGCCTCACCTGGCAGTTGTGACCTGACATCTGAATATTACAGTATTAGTAGTACTTAATTCCAAATTATGTAAACATAATACAGCATCCGCCACATTGACATACCAGTTACCATTGGTAGCTATACACATACACATATCTAAGTCAATACAGCACTCTACAGCATTGTGAAACACTGAATTTGAATAATATTCAAGCTGTCAATTGATACATAAATAGAATAAACACTGCATTAAACCACAAATGTGGCAATGGTATCACCTGAAAAACCAAACCGATAATAAATAGTCTAAATGAAAACCAACAACCTTGTCCTGATGACGAAAACACGACAAATATAATATAAGTAATATTCTGATGTGAAGTTTCTCTCTTCAGATGAGATCACATTAAGCAGTAAACATGAGGCTTTGGGAGGCTTTGCTGCAGTTATTTTCCGGCTCATGATTGTCTGTTTATATTGGTGTGATACATCAGTTTGCAGGAGTTGAGCTGTGAATTCATCACAGTCATTTACATTCAGTTACACTGCAGTCCCGGATGAAACTTAAGCCAAAGATGTTTGTTTAAAAGTTAGTTCAAAATGTTATTCAAAAAAGGAAAAACATGATTTCTGTTTATAATAAATGATGTACAGGATGTAAAAGTGTGTGTGTTGCTGCAAAAACACATTTCCCACAGATGAAACTTAAGCCAAAGATGTTTGTTTAAAAGTTAGTTCAAAATGTTATTCAAAAAAGGAAAAACATGATTTCTGTTTATAATAAATGATGTACAGGATGTAAAAGTGTGTGTGTTGCTGCAAAAACACATTTCCCACAGATGGTCCCCCGGTTGCTTCCATAATCGGTGACAAAGTGTATATTGTACCAAACCATTAGATTATTATATTTGTGCACTTAGTAACCAAACATGTAACAGGCTCCATGTAAAATAAATAAAGCTATAAATTCAATTTACATTTGCTGTTGTGCTATTTTAACATGTAGATCACAAATGCTTATGACAACATTTGGGTTTATGCTTCAATCTCTGTGACTAAACAAAAGACAATTATATATTTCCCATTAGTACTGTTAAACAGAGAGATACTAAAATGTGCTTCATATTCACAATGATTTGTTCTACATTATAGAATGCACTGTCCTCTTCACTAGCCCAATATAATACACCAGTCATTCTTTCTCTGTCTGCTAGATCCTGTTATCATTCATTGGTACATCAGATGATACTTCAGGCTGTTTATAACTTGGCACTAAGGAATATCTGACAAATTCAATAAATTGAACTGGCACAGCAGTGCATGCCAAGTAAATCACTGGTTCATCATAGCAAATTTGGCCATTTTTATGGTTGTATTGGTAGTATAAATGATTCAACAGATATCCAAAAACAGCCACGATCATTGTCAAATTACTAATATCTCTGGCTCATGTTGAAAAGGATTGTGCTGGTTATTCTCTTCCACTATCGACACACCCAACCCTGAACTGTGTCTGAGAGAAGTCTTGAACATATATTTGTGTCTACCTGCCGGCCAGTGCCAGTTTTGTGTACTTTCTTTATTAAAAGGAGCGTAACGCTGGAAGTGCAGATCTCTGAAAGGTTATATACAATATTTTACAGTAAAATATAAACATACCTTACATAGTGTGTATATTATACCCATTCTGCGGGGCAACGGCTCCAAAGATATGACGTAGGTTGGCTGTTAACAGAAAGATATTAGTTTGACCACCAAAAGTGCATTATAAGCGGTTTCAGATGCACAGTAATCTGATTTGTCATTATTGTGACCAATATTTACTCTATAAATTAAAATAGCAATTAACATAATGTGATTTCAAGGCTGTGGGAAAATGACACTATAAATGCTGATCTCTCTTTGAAACCAGAACTTCCATCCAGGAGAACATAGCTCCAGGTTTAGAGAAGTGTCTGGTCAAACACTGATGGTCCCTCCAACTCTGTATTCATGTTGATTCCTCTCCTCTTCACCCATAAGATGTTGTGCCGAGTGAAAGAGGATATCAGAAGCTGGTGGGTGTGATGGGAGTTTAGTAGATGATGCTGAATTGGCTGCCAGCAGACATTATTCCTGGATGTACAGTATTTGGATGTGAGGAGAGAGAGGCAGGGCAGCAGCAGATGGAGATGGAGGCCGCAGCATGGACGGATCCAAACTGTTGCTTTTTTCCTCTGACCCAGCATTACTCAAAGCGCTCATAGTTTCGAGTTTGTCTTACTCGTGGCACCATGTCAACCAACAGCCTGCAGAAATAACAAAGAGATGAGACTATGAAACGTACAGAATGACTGATGCTCTTTGACTTAGATAACACAATTTTTCGGCCTCAAAGTTTTAGAGAAGTTAAAAACCTCATTATATTCTGTGTGCAAAAAGATGATCACATTGAATACACCTACTTGATCCCATAAGCTAGAATGACGAGTCCAATCAGGACCCCGATGGTTCCATCCAGATACCAAACATTTGGGTGATGTTTAAACACCTCGGCGCTAATAAGGATGGAAAAGCCCATGATGCCTCCGACCATAGAATTAAAGCCTTCAGAGAAAAATAAACATCATGCGATTTTCTGTTATATCAAATATAAAGTTCTGAGTGATGTCTAAAAACCAAACTTCCTAAATTATAGACCTGAGAGTATAAGAAGCAACAAATCTGAAACAACGTAATGCACAATAATCATCCGCATCTGAGAATGGTATTAGATACTTTATTATCAATTTGTAACAAATATTGGAAAAACATGATAATGCCTTTCTCAACACTCGCCATGTTTGGACTTTTTCCTAGATGAAATCCAATCATATGTGGTCACAGGAGACCAAATGTTAAAACGTATGTGAATTCCAGGTGTAAAGGGAAATCTCTCTGCTGACCACTTGAGAGTGATTCAAGGTATAAACAGGAATGATAGGATTTGCAGTCATTTATACAGAGGTGTTTTTAACTCTCAGAGGAGATATTCACATTTTCCCTAGATTCCATTTGATAGAAGCAGTGATGTCGAATGACACAGACACATGTCTCACAAACTAAACTTGGTAGTCGAGTATATCCTAGACTAAATGCCTCTGAGATTTATATAGAGGTACAAGGCTCCTAATATGGTGTTTGTATACTGAGGTATGTGACATCTGGAGGCTCTTAGCTAATAATCTGAAATAAAAAAGTAACATAGTGACACGATGTGCTGATCATAAGACTTCTCTGTGTGTGTGTGCGTGTGTGTGTGTCCTGTGTGTACGTGTGTCATACCATCAGTAATAAGGGCTCTGCTGGTTAAAATCCTCCCCAGCATGAATTTAACAACAGCCAGAATAACACACGTGATGCCACTGACAATGGAAACACTAAACAGGAAGTCATCCTGACAGAGAGACAGACAAAAGAAAACAGATCAAGTGATCACTATACGTTTCAAGAATCATACACTCATGTATTTAGGTAAAATTATAATTTCATCATAACAATATTGTTTCTATTTGCATTACTTGCAGAAAATGAAAACTGGAGAAGCAGGTCAAAATAACAGAAAATATGTTATTTTTTAGACATCATACATGGCAAATCTCAATATTTATTGTTGCTATATATACCCCGACGGTCAATGGAGGAACTATATGAAAGAAAATACCAAAGAAATACAAAAATGTTAAAAAACCTTCAGTCATTATAAATGCTCAGAACATTTTCAAACCGTCAATTAAAGTTGGTTTTGACTCTCCTGCTTTTCCTTCTTTTCTCCAATCTAAAAGTGTCTTGCTCTCCACCCACACATAGACTATACAGAACAACTTCTCCTATATTTCTAATCAGCCAGTCTGTTCAGAGCTGACAGACAAGGAACGTGTTTCAGTTCAGGCTTTCATCTCTTAAGCTGTACAGCGGCCAGCTGAGACTGCCAATTTAGTGGAGTTGGATCACACAGCTATTCAATAAAGACATGTCAGAGATTCACAGTGTCTTCAGTGAAAGGTTCTGACATGGAGAGCCAGGTGATTAAATTAAAGGAGTAATGAATGAGAGGAAAAACTGCAGGCCAACTAAATGGCAAAAACAGAGGCTATTAAAGATGCCTACGCGGATGATACACAACTCCACCTGTCTTTTCACCCAGACGATCCGACAGTTTCTGCACACATTTCAGCATGCCTAGCCGACATCTCGCTCTGGATGAAGGACCATCACCTGCAGCTGAACCTTGCAAAAATAGAACTGCTTGTAATCCCGGCTGACACAAAGACTCATCACAACTTCTCTATTCAACTGGGCTCATCAACCATCACACCCTCCAGAAAGGCCAGAAACCTGGGAGTGGTCATCGATGATCAGCTTAACTTCACAGATCAGGTTGCCAGCACCGCAAGGTAATGTAGATTCATCCTCTACAATATTCGAAAAATTAGACCCTTCCTATCAGAGCATGCTACGCAAGTCCTAGTCCAGGCCCTTGTTCTGTCCAGACTGGACTACTGCAATGCGCTAATGGCTGGACTCCCTGCTTGCACAACCAAACCTCTACAGATGATCCAGAATGCAGCGGCAAGAGTGGTCTTCAATGAACCGAAGAGAGCACACGTCACTCCTCTCTTCTTAAAGTTACATTGGCTCCCTATTGCGGCTCGCATCAAATTCAAATCCCTCCTCCTGGCCTACAAGTCCACCACTGGTTTGGCTCCCCCTTATCTTCTTTCGCTAATGCAGACGTATGTACCCACCAGATCTCTGCGCTCTGCAAACGAACGACGTCTTGTGGTGCCATCCCAAAAAGGTAAAAAATCGATCTCACGAACCTTCTCTGGATCGGTACCACTTTTGTGGAACGATCTGCCCGCGGCAACAAGATCTGCAGATTCTGTAGCCATCTTTAAGAATCGTCTGAAAACACATCTCTTCCGTCAACACCTTACCGATTAGTCCTGACTTCTATCTATTTTCTACAAAAAAAAAAAAAAAAAAAAAAAAATCTAACCTAACTTAGCACTGTATACTGTGGTAGGCTTTATGAAGCCAGTTTTATTGATTGCACTTTTGCTTTTTGTTGTACTTGCGTTGTCCGAATTGCTTCAATTGTTTACCCCATCTGTAAGTCGCTTTGGATAAAAGCGTCTGCCAAATGACTAAATGTAAATGTAAATGTGAGCTCATTTCTGAATCATATATCCAAGAGCAACAGGGCAGGATGGATGAAATAGAGGGATACAGCCAGCACAAATCCATCATTGAATCAGCTCCAGTGGGGTTTCATTAGCGCTTACGGCGCACAAAATGAGCTTGAGGTAAAATATGAAAAGAATCCATTTATTATAAAAGACAATGTCTGAGTCGACCTTTTACTCATCAAACCCACCACATCATTAAGAGGATGAGTCATCTGTACGGAAGCACAGTTCATATTTCACTCGGCTCTGCTTCTCAACAAAAAGGTGAAATTTATTTACGCCGTTGAATGATACAAAAATACAAGGCCAAATACAGAGGAATGTATGTTTTGCCATGGACATAAAACAGATCAGTATACATCAGTGTACCGGGATTTATCAGTAGTGTTAAACAGATGAAAATAATAGGAGATACAATTTCAATACCATCACAACCTCTGAAATAAATCTGCAGCAGCTCACTGGAAAGCATCCTGTTTTTTTGATGAATTAACAGATAATGATTGAACACATTACTGTAAGATATGAATGGAGGAAAATCTATTGCGTTGAAAAGACTTGGAAAAAGCATTAATAACCCGTTTAATCCCACCGGTCACAATAGTGACAGTAAAAAAGGTTTTCATTTATAAAGCTCTAAAAACCTTAATGACGGATGTTTTAGTGCACTTCCTGCAAATATGGAAAAAATAAAGGGTCTCAATTAAATATGTGCAGTTTCACATGATTAGTGCAAATTGTCACATGACCGGAGCAGATTACTTCCTGTTTGCACCTTGAGATGATGATGACTGCATCAAAGCTCCAAAAACGAAAGTTTAGTAAAGTATGTTAACATAAAGATATGGCAAAGAGTTTTGGTACACATTATCTTTAAGGTGTCTAGTATTAATATATGAATTCACATATATTCAGTTTTGATGAGTGTGGTCATAGAATAGGTAAACATGTTGACGGTCACAATAGTGACCGTTGGGATAACAGTGAACTTAGGTATACAATATAAATACAATTGCAGTTGCTAGTGAAAATGTAACTAAAACGTTGCAATGACAAAATATTGCACTAAATTAAAAATTCTAACGTTACAAAAAATCTACTTCAATATCACAGTTTTTTAATTGTATAATTTTGTGTGAGCTAACATCATCATCTTGTTGTTTTGTATTAGTTTTACAATTACACTCTTAAAGGGATAGTTCACTCGAAAATGAAAAGTCTTTCATCATTTACTGACCCTCAGATTGTTCCAAACCTGTATACATTTGTTTTTGTTTTGCTAAACAAAAAGGAAGATATTTGGAAGAATGTCAGTAACCAAACAGATCTCATCCCCCATTAACTCCCATAGTATTTGTGAGTAAATGACAGAATTTTCATTTTTGGGTGAACTATTCCTTTAAAAGGAGTTTTTTGCAGGGATGCCATAAAAAGACCATTTATAGTTCCCCAAAGAACCACCTTTTTATCATCTAAACAACATTCATTCCACCACAAAGAATCTTATTCTAAACAAAAATGTTTTTTGGATGTTAAAGTTTCTTTATGTAACCATTCAGGCCAAAAATAGTTCTTCTATGAAACACCATTTTTGTTAAGAGTGTATAATGGTCTACACAACAGCACATAACATTTGATATTCCTATATGTGTATAAATGATCCTCTTATATGTTAATAAAACAGATTTGACAGGTCCAATGTACTGAATGATTTGCATATACCAACTATAGAAACAACAACCGAGGAATGTATCTTTGTATAGATCACTATGGAATTAATGCTTTACTATTAAATATTACACCCATGGACCAACTCACCACTTCAGGTAGAAGCTCGGTAGCAAGATCATGGATGGCCTTGCCCAAAATACACAAAGAGGACAAGATGAAAATCACTCCGAGGATCACACAGGCTCTGTGAATGAAGAAAAAGCTCATGTTAAAAGATGAGTTTCATCCTGGTTCAGACAGCATAACTAAAGGTCTAAATATATTACTACTACTATATAATAATGGTTTTATAAATGATGTATTAAACCTTCTACCTGCTTTGTAAAGATCAGACAAACACTGAACACCATGAACTAAATTGATTTACAAATGCTTTGTTTATATTCCCCATGCATGACAAGCATAGACCTACAGAGACCTTCGCTTCTTCTTCAGTATTGCTCTATTAATCTTCCTTTCTGACACATCGACCCGAGAAATGAGATTCACAAAGCCCCCTCTCAGACAGAGGATGAAACCAGCCGCGGAGGCCTTTATCAATGTAATGCCTTTTGAATTGAGACAGTCAAGGTGAAAGCCAGAAACAAGGCTGATATTTGATCACTCAATAAACTTGATAAATGACACAAGAATCTTCTAAATGACAAATGTTTTATTGAATTTCTGGCAGAATTTAGCCGACAATGCTAAGATTAGTAGCCAGCTAGGAGTGACAAATGACAGACATTTTCTAAATAAACATTTTTAAGCTCAGATTCATGAAGGAGTAATTTCCTAATTAAAAAATATAGAATAATTATTTGTTAACTAGAGAAATGTTTCTGAGAACAGTTTTCACAATTAATATCGTTGACTTAAAATGTATTGTTTTTTTAATTCATCCATTAAAATATTATTATAGGCTTTTTGACATTGTTTATCAGTGATTGACTACCGATTTTCTGTAATATGTTGTGTCCTACATGTAGCAGACAGTTTTGTGTTTTGTTTACTTACAAGTGTTCTCTGTGGGCAGAGTGCACTGCTGCAGCGTTGCTATAGCGCCACAGCACTATAATGGAGGAAACAACATCTAACGTCGCATCAAACTGCAAAACATCAGTGAATCATTAGTGCTGCAGATATCATGATAATCATAACTGTGTAATGATTCTAAACGTTGCCTTAAGGAAAACTAAACAGTCAGAGGTTACAAGATAAACAAACACAAAGCCTTTAAACAAAGACATCAAAATATAATAATGATAGCAGTAAATGTTCTTATTCTGTATGCAGCTGTGCATCTCTTGTTTCAACTTACAGCAAATCCAAAAGCCGATGCACTGTGTCTCATGAACGATACAGCTGGGGGAAACAAAACAACAGAGAAGATAAGAGGACGAGATGCAGCTATATTTATATATTAAACCACAAGGCACAGAGACCGCGCAGAGCAGCGCTTTAGCTTTGACTAACGTAAAACACC
Organism: Triplophysa siluroides; assembly: GCA_006030095.1. NCBI lineage: Eukaryota > Metazoa > Chordata > Actinopteri > Cypriniformes > Nemacheilidae > Triplophysa > Triplophysa siluroides. The sequence continues at coordinate 878,534 of VCII01000724.1, forward strand.
TTCTTTTTACTGGGAAAACATAATGAGACTTTTTTAAATGATGGGTCTATTTCAACTTGACCTAATCAATAAAAATTATTTTGTTGGTGTAACGTAATGTAGTAAGGTTGATTCAGTCATAATTATGATATTTTTGATCTACAAAAAAAAACATATTTTACAGTCAAAAGAACCATGGACATTTTTGTAACACAACAAAAGACATTAGAAATGCATTAGAACCCATTATAATTTAAAATGTAGTCCACACTGGATTCGGCAAACCAATTAAGAACAAGCAGGTTGTCATGTCGCGTCGCACCTGTCGTGTCCGGTGTCAAACTTTGAAATGCTGTCCTCATTACTTTCACAAAAACCCATCTTACAACATTTACATTGTATTTGCAGATGCCTTTATCCAAAGCAAGAGAGGATTTCATATTTTGCCCTAAGACCTAACAATACACATCAGTCAATGAAGGGCAACACACAATGCATTTCAAAAAAGTTGATATTGGGGATTTAAAAAAGTAGCCTAGTAAATTGTAGCCCAAACTTATGGAGTCAAGGTTTAAAATGTAATTGTTTCCTCCAATAACACTGCCCACAAATATTTATACCTAACATTAGATTTGAAAACTGTGTTACGCCAAAACGGATTTAACAAAGCTTCCAGACTGTAGTGATGTAAAGCTCTCCACTTTACAAAGCGTGATCCTGCATTTGATGAGCTCTATTTGCTGCCCCCTTCTCGGGTCGAGTACACTCACCGTTCTATTGATCTCTAACTTTAAAGACAGACTCAACCACCATGTGTCATAGCAACAGAAGGGCAAGACACTGCATGATATCTACCACTGGCCTTGGAGCCAAACAATCATTTTGTTCTGGAATTATTGTATGGAAGCAACAAAAGTATTTTGTGTTTTTTTTCAATAGGAAATAATAGATGTATGATACAATACAGGCTCATCAGTGGTGTAGTCTAGTTTTTTGTAGTGGGTATACTCTGATTTTCTCTCCCAGCCTACTCACCCGTCCCAGATTGACAACCCATGAGCACCACACTCGCGAATGCATAGCGTACGCCTCTATATGTAATCAAGAACATTCCGAAAGATTTATTGCAAGCAAGATTTCAATAGCCAATGACAGCTGTTAATCACTGTCTAGCTCAGCCAGTTAAGAGTAACATTTAGCCTTAGATGGTACATGTATACAATCCCTAAAGCACAGGTTTTATCAGCTGGTAATTTTCAATGCACATTTGTGATCCATGTGAAAACCAGCTATAAAGTAATTTATTTTGTGATATAGCCTACTATTTCTAAGAAAATAGAAACCATTACATACATTCTAGTGGTTTCCATTAAACATTTTTTTCTATTACGAAATTAAAAAAAATGTCTTTGGCATTAATGGGTGTTCTATTGATTCCCATCTGCATCTATTGTGCTTTGGGCAGAGTTCTATTAGTTTTAGGGCAACCAACAAAATAAAGAATATCCTGTGAAAGTATAATCTTTAGATTTAGTTTGATTTTGACGGACTAAGGCCATGGCAAAGATGTACAGTAAATCATATTGAAATACATGGTTAAAATCAAACTCTGATGCTCGTCACTAATAACTAGCCTAGTTTTCACACACTATGTCACACAATGAGTGCAAGTTGCGGCTATTATTGACATTGATAGTTTACTATAATAATCAACAATGAACATTTGTGCAGTTTTATCAAGCACCTGTTGCACTTATAGATTGCTGGCAGTGTCTCAACCCTGACTTTCATAAGGCTGGCCAGGAGTACTCATCTCTTATCATCTAAAACAATTATATCAATGTAGTATACGTTTTCTCTCACTTTCTCCCTCATTTATCGATTCACCACACAAACTAACGTTTGTGAAGTTGGCTAGTTAGATACAATTCAATATGCCAACAATCCCCTTACATTTGTGTTAATGATAACAAATATGCTCATTTTATTGAAGAATACGCAATGGTTTCAAAGTGGTTATCAGCAGAAAGTATAATACATCGGCGAACAGATAAATGTGATTGCGACCCAACGTACAGCGTATAGCACCTCCTCGGGCTCATATTATGTAACACCTGCTGCAGCGTCACCCAAAGCGGCAGTAGCTTCAGGGACGGACTTTTCAAATACACTGAAATCGTTTCTTTGAAATGCTTGCTTTTCATGATCTCCTTTTGTTTCAAATCTCCCGGTTGCACCAATGGTCCAAAAGTCAGTGCGTCGCACTTTTCTGACACACAACGATGTTGTTACGTATCCTTGAGCATTTTTATGTGGTTATACGGAAATTCTTGATCTTTCTAGTGGGTATACGGCGCATACCTGCGTATCACGTAGACTACACCACTGAGGCTCATGGCATAACAGCTGGTCAGGGTTCTGCTTAGAGCTCTTTACAGTTTTTCTCAATCGATTTGGTACATTTCTTTAAACTCAGGTAAAAGCTCTCAAAACAGTTAACACAGTGATCAGTACACTTTGTAATTGTCCTAAACAGATAGTAAATTCTCCTTCATTTCATACAAATCACAAATCAAAAGCATAATTTTCTCAAAACACTGTGCACAAAAATCCCTGATTTTATCACAGCAGTTCATACAGCCAACCAAATCTTTAATATATCAGGAAAAACATTTGTAACTTTTTCAAACACAACAAACAAAACTCTGTGAATTGTAAAATAGTCAGTTGCACGCCTTTTGTCTTCAATTAACGCCAAATTTTTATCTGATGAGTTAGTAATCCACTCAACACAGAAAAAGCCAATTTCCTAATTGTTCACACAGCTGTCTTACGTAATTACAACAACTACAAAAGGGGAAGAGAAGAAGAACAAAGAAGACAAATGAGGAGATACAGTAAGACAAAAAAAAGAAGTATGAGCAGTGGAAACAGAAGAGGTTTAAGAGTGAGAGGTGGTGGCCAGGGTAGAGGGAGAAGAGGAAGAGGAGATAGAGAAAGAGAAAGAAGAGCTGAAGATGTAGGAGGAAGAGCGAGGATGAGCTGAGGATGTAGGAAGAGGAGAAGAGATTGAAGAGATGGATAGATTGGAGGGCAATGGTATAGTGGAAAGAGAAAATAAAAGAGGTGGACAGGGAGGAAGAGGAGGGCAAAGAGGAAGAGGAGGGCAAAGAGGAAGAGGAGGCCAAGGTGTAAGAGGAGGGAGGAGAGGTAGAATGAGGGTAGGGTACACGCGTGTTTCAAATGAAATCAGAGCCACACTTATTGACCATGTCATAAATCATGGTCTCTCACTGAGAGAAGCTGGCCAGAGAGTTCAGCCCAATATAAACAGATCCACAGTGACTTCAATTATCTGCATTTCAGAGGGAAAACCGGTAAGTAACTATATTATTCTACTTTTACAATGAGAGTCCATGTAGTCTTGTTTGACATAGATCTAGATCTCTACAGTAAATGTTCCTGCTTGTCCAAACCTTTTTCAGAATTGAAGTTAGAGAACATTCAGGTGGACGAACAAGACTTTTTCAGTTGAACAAGAGCATGCCATTGTTGACATGGTGGTCCAGAACAACACCCTCCGCCTCAAAGAAATTCAGCAAAGAATAACACAGGACAATCAACTGTTCCACAATATCCACCAATGCAGTCTCTCCACAATTGACCGTGTTCTAAGAAGAAATGCCATCCGAATGAAGCAAGTATATACAGTGCCCTTTGAGAGGAACTCCGTTAGAGTGAAGGAGTTGCGATTCCAGTTTGTTCAAGTATGTGCAACCCAATTACTGCAATTTTACTGTCAACTCAAAGATATATTTTTCCTGAATTTTAAGTATGTGTCCATAAACTATTCCATGCTACTATATGTGAAAAGATTTAGGCATATCTATGTATACTGCTGCTTCAAAGTGTCAACTCAAACTTCAGCAACAATTTCACAGTAGTATTGACTGCAATCAATGCCATTACTGTAAAACAAAATTTACTATATTTTACCTTGTTTCTTTTTACTCTAGAGAAATCTTGGAGTTGGATAGCAGTGCAACTCATTATGAGTACTTGTATATTGATGAAGCAGGCTTCAATCTTCAAAAAAATGGAGAAGAGGGAGAAATGTGATTGGCCATCGTGCTACAGTCAATGTCCCTGGACAACGAGGAGGCAACATCACTCTCTGTGCAGCAATTTATACAACTGGTGTTGTGGCACAGAATGCTGTCTTGGGACCATACAACACAGCAAGGCTCCTACATTTTTTAAACCTCCTCAATGAAATCATCTTTCCGTAGGGTGATCAGAAATCAAATGGTGTGGAGTTTTGTAGTTGTTTGGGACAATGTCCAATTCCACCATTCAGCACTAGTGCGAGAGTGCTTTGAGAATCACCCACAATTCAGGATGTTGTTTCTTCCACCATATTCTCCTTTCCTGAATCCAATTGAGGAATTCTTCTCCTCTTGGAGATGGAAAGTACATGATCGCAACCCTTACAACCAAGTAAGTCTTCTTCAAGCGATGGAAGAGGCCTGTGGAGATTTGGGGCACAAGCATGTCAAGGATGGATACAGCATTCAAGGCGTTTTTTCCCACGATGCACGACTCGTGAAAATATTTTCTGTGATGTTGATGAAATTCTCTGGCCAGATGTAATTGGGAGGCATGATCAATAAAATAATTGATTCAATGAATGCAGTACATTTATCACTTTATTTATTTACCTATGTACTCATTTGCATAATATATATATATATATATATATATATATATATATATATATATTTGTGTGTGTGGGGTGACAACTTATTGTTATACACCTGAACTCCTCATTAAAGAACTTAATGAAAAACATGTATTTTCATTTATTTCTTTGTGTATCTTCAGCTGAATTTGTTATAAAATCAACAGAGAACACACTTTTAGTTTTGATGTTAATATTGAATTTTAATAAATGCATTACTAGAATAAAATGCTCTGTTTCATTGTGCAGTGAATACTTAACGGTTTCGCCAGCATAAGAGTGTGTTTAGTTTGCTGTGTTAACTGTTTTGAGAGCTGTTACCTGAGTTTAGAGAAATGTACCAAATCGATTGAGAAAAACTGTAATTCATGAAAGTAAATAGTGACCAAGTCTGTCAGTGGCCATTGCTTTGTGTACTGAGAAAAGAAAATCATACTTTTCAACAATATGAGATAGTAAATGATATAATTTTCATTTTTGTCAATGTTTTTAGCATACAATGATTTGTAATTTTCTGCTGAAGTAGATGCACAAGGAGTAAAATTCTGAGTTGTTTCAACCCATGGTTGGGTAAAATACGTACAGTACAAACCCAACCGCTGGTTCAAATTAACCTAGCAAATATATCCATATTTGACCCAACTAAAGTAAAACAACCAAGCACAGGTTAATTTAAACCAACGGTTGTGTTTATCCGTATTTTACCCAACCATAAGTCAAAACAACACAACATTTTATTTACATCTTATTAAGACTGTAGTGGAAATTGAACATTGGATGATAATAATGGAGTTGGATCATGGTTTCAGAGAAAAACCAGCCCTGACTTGATGATATTACTGCATATTTAAAATTTACGACATAAAACAGCAGCAAAGACATATGAACTGTCGAAACAGACATGGAACTGTTTCTGTTTGCGTTTTATGAGACAAAACTCTTTGTTGCTTGTTTGCTAACAAGACACGACTGGCAAAGAATGAGAGAAAGAGGCAGAGAAACAGATGATTAGGATTAATCTAATGTTTTTTATAATAATTATAAATTGTATTATTAACACTAATAATTCCTACTTTTTATCTTTTCTGTTTTTCATTTTCTGTATGTGTGTGTGTGTTGACGTGTTTATATGCAAAGACACGTCACTATACTGTGTTTCGCATTCATTTTCTCAGGGGGCGGGTCTCAGGTGAAAGGTCTGTGTGCTTTATTCAGTGAGCGTGCACGAGTTAAATTAGATAACATCTGTCGTTTCTACCATTTCTACATTTAACCAGGAAACTGGTAAAGTATCATTTAATGGAACTAAAAGAAGCCCATTTGAACACCACAGAATGGAACTCCCATTTTAAAATCCTCTTCACACAGACAGTCTCTCTGTAAAGAATGAGAAATAATGGGAGAAACCCTCTCCCTCTCTGTGCTTTGGACTGATAATGGCCACCGCTCGTGTTTTCAACATTCTAATCCCCGTCTCAGAGGAGCTAAGCTGACTGAGGTTGTCGCTCTCTAGTAAGACTGTGTGTGATATGAATTTCAATGGTGGGCAGAGACGACAGTGAAATAAAAATTTGGATTTCCGGGCTGTTTCCTAATAATTCGATTTCAAGGAGACGTCAGAATTGTTTGCTTGTTTTGAATGATCACCTTCCAATGTCAAAGCTTCGCTTTTTTCACTTCGTGTTGTGTAATGTCATGATTCATTTTGAATGACTGATTGTGCATTTTGTTTTGAAAGGAAAGAATCAGCCATTCATATTTCTGACTGTGGAAATATATTTCAAACTCATCAGTTGTTTACAGATTCTGGTGTTGATGTAATCTAGTTGCAATCAATGCTAGCAGCGGCACATAAAGTGATGCATTAAAAAAGTCAATAGGCTTATGGCAAAATCAATATTTGAAGCATTCTTAATATCTGAGCCAGGATAGTAACGCTGAGACTTAATACGGCACAGGGTGAATAATCAACATTTACCTTAGAAGAACAAATCAAATTAAGTGTTTTTTGTTGTGGAAAAGAATGAAATGAACAACTGTGATGCAAACCGAATGCAAATTTCTCAATCGCACACAGCAGCAACATGAGGGGACACTTACCACAACAATGATCTCCCTCAGTTCTGCTGCATTACGTTGTCTTTAATAATTCACAATCTACAGCGCTGGGCCATTTGCCACATGCAGAGTGGAGTTTTCTGCACCCTCACTCCCAGCGCTGCTAACCGATGCTGACGTCAAATTTGGGAGATTTGATTCGAGAAAGTGCAGAGGCTCAGGTTTCATATGAAATATGAGCATCATATGCGGCCCCCTACAAGGGCGCTGATGTCATTTGCTCTGTGGGTGGGATGAGTGAAATAAAAAAAATCACAAAGACTGTGACTTGAACTGGATTTCTAAAAAACTATTTCACACACAAAAATATGCTTCCATTCTTACTGATGGACTACAGAGACCCCAACCTTATTATAATCGAAATAGAACTACATTTTACACTAATAATTGAATCCAAGAGGAATACAGCATTTTCAAATAACTCACAGTAGCAGACAAACCAGAAAGAAGTAGGTGCCCTTCAGAACATCCACACAGGATGTAAATCACACCACTACTGGTTTCAATAGTAAAGGTAAATACTGGTAGATCTTTTGTCAGTTCAGTCAATGAGAGCTGGTTGTTCCGGCCCCTGTCCAGTCAAGAAAGACAAAGGAGGTATTTAAATGGTATATAAAAGAGGCAAATAAACAGACAAATGTAGTGAACCAGTGACTTATTGACCGTGTGTGTGTGTAATCAGATTAGTGTGCAGTGCTGGAGAAAGAAAGCAGGTGATGTGCTTATCCACACAGGAATTTACACACTAGACTCGAGAATTAGCTGCCTTGCACATTCACACACAAAAAGATTCCCTATGTTTCATGTCCTTTGCAAACGAAATGTATAACAATAAATCTGCTTTTATTTGCTTTTAATTCCAATTAGACGATTTTCATTTTCAATTTTAGTCTTCGTTTCATGCTTAGCCTATATTCATAAATCGTCGCTGTCCTTCCGAAACCTCCGATGTCCAACACTGTACTATTTAAATGATTGAATACTGTGTTGTCAAGCAATTTTTAATACTTTTTGTTGGATATTTGCAAGACCCAGTGACAAACATAAAAGGTGACAAAAAATAGTGATTTATGGAAAATTTTAAATCACATAATATGGAGAAGGTTTCAGGAAGACAGGAGCGATATATTGTATGCATATTCTTTCCTTTTCTGACACCATATCTTGTGCATTTAGAGAAAATTGAAGTGTACATACATAAATGATAACATAACGTAAATAAGTTTGCACATGATTTGAAGGGATAATTCTGTCATCATTTACTTACCCTTTTGTCATCTCAACAGCGGAACACATCACAGCGATGGCGCCCATTCACTTGCATTGGTTTTGTGAATGGGTGCCGGCGCTGTTCGGTTACCAACACATTCTTCAAAATGACTTCTTTGTGTTCTGTGGAAGAAAGAATGTCATACAGGTTTGAAATGCTGGAAGCTGAGTAAATGATGACAGATTTTTTTCATTTTTGGGAGAACCATCCCTTGAAAGTTTATCAGGTTAGAGCTAAATCCTTTTATAACAAATATTAAAGGGATAGTTCACCCAAAAATGACAATTCCTTCATCTTTTACTCAGCCTCTCATCACTCCAAACCTGAAAGACTTTCTTTCTTCTGCAGAACACGAAAGAAGATATTTTAAAGAATGTCGGTAACCAATCAATATAGGTCCCCATTGACTTCCATTCTATGGACAAAACCAGAGACATTTCTCAACATATCTTTTTTTTTGTGTTCCACAGACGCAAGAGTCACATGCAGGTTTTGAACAACACAAGAGTGGATATATGATGACAGAATTTTCATTTTTGGGTGAACTATTCCTTTAAAGAAAGATGTCTCACAGCATTATTCACAGAATTAAGGAATTCCTTGGAGGGGGGCCAACATGCTCCATCCACACGACCCGCCCACCTCCACACCCTCAGCGTCTCAGTGGAATCCAGGTTCCAGAGCTCTAATCTAGGTTGATTTATTGAGGTCACACTCACAGAGCATGCAGCTCACGTCTGAGCTCAGCTTCCAGGAGCCCCCTGAGACCAGAGACTCCCAGCCAACATGGCCGGTCGAGCACATTTGACTGCTGTTGTTCTGTTAACAGGAAGTGCACTGCACCTGCTTTCTGCAGCAGAATGTTACCACATTTATACTAATATACGCTTCGGTGTGTGCCAGCATGACAGGGTTTCTGCTGCAGTCTAATGGTTGTGTGTGTGTGTTTCGAAACATTTAGATATAATGTGGTGTGTGAAGCCTATGACAGGGTTGGCAGGACTTCAGAAAAACCTGATCAGAGTTCACGCGCATGTAAACTTTTTGACAGACTGCACAACTTGATGAATTCTGAAGAAGTGAAAAGACTTATCAATGTCACTCTGCATGAATGGTGAACATTGATAAGGATGTCAAAGAAAACAAATAAAATATTGTTTCAAACTCTTATCGGCAGAAGATAGTTCACCCAAAAATGAAAATGCCGTCATCATTTACTCACCCTCTAGTCATTTCAAACTATGTGCGACTTTCTTTCTAATGCAGAACAGAAGATTTTAGAATGTTGGTAACCGGCAACCATTGACTTGCATTGGTTTGTGTCTATACAATAGTAGTGAATAGGTGCCGGGGCTGTTCGGTAACCAACTTTCTTAAAGAGTACATGACATGAGATCATGAAATTACATTTCATGCTGTGTGTTATGTTGCCGTGTTTGAAAGTAAGCAGTCTGCCAAGTTGTAAATCCGAAGGTGAATGAATAAATTCCCTTGGAAAAAAGGGAGTCGACTCTGAATCACACAAACGAGTCGTTCCCAGTCCGATTCGCCAACCGCCGCGGATTTACGTCACTACATATAGTCCCCGACTACCTTTTTCTAGGACTGCCCACGGAAAACTTCACTCTTCTCCCCCAAACACTGTAACTCGTGAGCCTCATTCGCGGTAGACCAATCACAGCAGACTAAACCATCTGACCAATCTCATCAGACTAGGCTAGCGGAAGGGGATTAGACGGATGAATCGCCGAACGAATCATTTGAGAGTCAGTCAAGAAGTAAGGTAAGAATAACTGCCTATTATTACGAAATAATAGTGTTTTTACACCTTCTATGTACAGAGATAAACTTGTTGTTGGACACTCCATAAACCAAAGTAGGACCTTAAAAGTCTCTAGTTATGTACTCTTTAAGAATATATTCTTTTGTGTTCTGCAGAAAAAAAGTCACACAGTTTTGAAATGACAAGAGGGTGAGTAAATGATGACATCATTTTCGTTTTTTGAGTGAACTATCCATGTAAGCTTGTGGGTCTAAAATGCACAATTAACAAATGTTTCTCACGTGTTGCAAAATGACATTTCACTGTTATCTAACTATGGAAATTCTCAGACATATTTACCTGTATTTCTACCCCCAGAATTCCCTATTCAGTTCAAAGAGACTCATATACTTGGCAGGCAAGGCTTTCTGATATACTCTTTGATATAAAAAAAACATTTCAGTTCAAAGATTCAGCCTCTAGAAGTCAGAAACAACATTTTTGAGGATGCTCTACAAACATCTTTACACAATAGAAAGGACCTGCTTTGTTAAATGACAGTATTACTCTTACACCTTGTCTACACAGGACGCGATGAGATGCAACAAAAAAATAACCCAATATAATTTTGTCCACACTGGATGTGGCGTGATGCAACACGACAAAAAGTTTGTTCTTAATGGGTGTCGCGTCGTGTTGCGTCGCTCGTGTCTGGTGTTGACAGGGTGTTATACCACCTCACAGTACATTTTATAGCTTTTTCGTTGTGAGGCCCCCTTTGTGTAGGGTGTATCGCTGTGTGCCCCCGCCCAAATAAAGACTTATGATCTTAAAGGGGTCATATGACACGGCTAAAACGAATATTATGGTTTGTTTTAGATGTAATGCAATGTGTATACACGATTTAAGGTTCAAAAACGCTGTATTTTCCACATACCGTTTCATGTTTGTATCTCCTCTTTACCCCGCTTCTCTGAAACGCACAGATTTATTACAAAGCTCCTCGCTCTGAAAAGCGAGGTGTGCTATGATTGGCCAGTTAAACAGTGCGTAGTGATTGGTCGAATACTGCAAGCATGTGACGGATATGTAACATATCTGTATGGCCTCAGGTTCCAAAGCAATTGTACTGACAGGTACGCCACCTTACTTGTGTATATATTTGGAAGGTCATAGTCAAATCATATCATGAACTGATGAAGATTTGTGGGGGTGTGGTTACACGAGGCGTTTCAGGCAGGTCTGGGTGAGCATTCGCTTTTAGATAGAATGCATCTTTTGTTCCGACACTTAATTTTTTGCAATTTTACGTGTCTAATACATGCATGGGCAACTTATAACACACCAAAGACACAGAAAAACATGTATTCGTGCCATATGACCCCTTAAACATAGGATTTTAATGAAACCAAAAACATTTATTTATACAATGATGGAATACCAATAATTTTTGTTGCCAGTCATATTGTTTATGTTTGATTGCATAAAACGTATCATAAAATTCTGTATTTCATAAAATGCTACAAACTGTGGCCCCCTGAGTCCATCTTGAGGACCCCAGTTTGAGAACCACTGTTTCAGTAAACAGAGGTTTACATACAACCCACAACACAGAATACTAACTAAATTCTGAACTGTGTTCAACAGAAAAAAGAAATTGATACAAATTGAAACAATTTGAGATTGAGTAAATGATGACATCATTTTCATTTTTGGGTAAACTGTCCCATGAATTGGTTTGATTGATTGTGGACACATTTTGATGCATTTTCTCCCGGAAAATCACACTTAGCGTGCGTGTGTGCAGTACATTAACATGCCTGATGTCCATGCAGTGTCATGATCCTGTCCTTCTTGTCAGGAGTTTTCCAGTTCTGTGGACAAGGTCGTAACAGTACCGTGTCTGATGTGCTTTTTGTGTTCTTTGTAGAAACACATGGCCTTTGTTGTGACTTTTGCCTGTCGCGTGCCTTGGCCCTGCCCCCTTGTTTCTAATCTCGCCCTTAGTGTTTCATTCCCCTCACCTGCCCTTTGAAATTTTCCCTCGTAAGTTTTCCCCATTTAAGGCCCTCGAGTTCACTGTCCTGTGCCGGTTCATTGTGTTAAGTCCTGTGGAGTATTCCCCAATGTTTTGTTTCCTTGTTCCACTCTTGCCTGTCATACAAAGTGGACTTTTATTCTTGTCGTTTTGACTTCCTTTGTTTTGCCCCCTCATGGGAAGTATTTGTTTTTGAGTCCTGTTTAATTAAGTGTTTGTCCTCATCGTGGGTTTTTGTTTTATTAAAAAGTCATTGTTTCCCACCACCTCTGTGTGCGCTTGGGTTTCTCTGTCTGTGCACTTCATGACATGAAGAGAACTGATCAGAGGAGCAGCTGTTCACAATGTAAGCTATCAGGTGAAATAGACTGCAATGTCCAGCTCTTGATTTTGTTTCATTTGTATATAGTTCACTACTTATAGCATTCACAGACACACACACACACACACACACACACACACACAAACATCCTTCAACATCAATTCGAGCTTTGTAAAGTGCTTTGGCCGGATTCAGTACCATGGACAGCAGCAACCCACTGGGTGATTTCAATGGGCTATCTGCACGAGGCCGCCATATTAGATTTCAGATCAGCGAGTGAGGGCAGGCTTATTTCCGGTTGTATAACACTAAATAAAAATAAAGATAAAAAGAAGAAACTGTTAAATCAGCAATATGACAGAAACTCTTCTGTACATTTCTGAGTACCTCGTTAAGCCAACACAACTTGACATCACAGCAAAAAAGGCTGATGATATTTTATACCAGTCAGTGCAACTCCCCGTGTTTCTCCCCATATATTTTTTTTTAAGCAAAACAACTATAAACTCGCATTCACTGCTCTCACTGCTAGTAGATACGTTTTATCTCTTTGTTTGAACTCATCGTTGAAAGTTCTATATCAGACGGATTGAATACTCAAGAAAGATGGAATACTCATTGTCAGACTGCACTAGCATCACTTACAGATGAGGCATCAATGGTGTCGTGTTCTTTGTGATGAGTTTCCGTGTCGTTCTTACTGTGAAAGAGTATTGATACAGTCATGATCAGGTGGCGTTTGTATTCCATTCATCATCAGGCGGGGATAGCTCCTGGTGTGGAGAGAGTGTAGCGGTTTCACATCGAAGTCCCCCAACTGTGCAATACACAGGCTGGCTTATGTAAAAATACTTGTATAAAAGGATTTTGGTTAACCACATGAGCATGGACTATAGAATAAAAAGTTGTTTTTCTATTGTGTTGGCTTAACGAGGTACTCAGCAATGTAAAGAGGTTTTTCTGTTATATTTCAGATATATCAGTTTCTTATTTTTATCTAAAGAACTGCCAAAAATCCCACTTTTCCCATACAGTGTTACACTACCGGAAATAAGCCTGCCAACCTCACTGATCGGAAAGCTAATATGACGGCTTTGTGCAACTAGCCCACACTGTACCTCTGTTCTGACATTATTAAAGAACAGTTCACCTAAAAATGAAAAAAAAAAGTTTTTCTCAAGTTGTTCTAAATATGAATACATTTTGTTGTTCTGTCAATTGTGGCCAAGAACCGCCATTGACACCATTGGTCGGTTACAAGCATTCTTCCAAATATCTTCGGATATTTCCAAATATCTTTTTCGCCTGCTGTAAGTTCGCGTCCATACGCGTCTTTACGTTGACTTTGTATCTAATTTACTTGCGCAAAACACCTAATTTGGTTTGGTGTGATCCCGCTATAAATCTCTCCTACGCTATCTGTAGTCTCCAGATTTTAGAATAATCCTTAAAAAGGATTGAAAAACTAGTTTTTTTTAAGTTATCCACGGCTACCACAGTGTCCCCGTAGAGCTGTGTAGGTACAGTATTTAAGAATGATTGAGAGGTATCTCATAAACACCAGCAACACGGCTGCTGCTGGCGCTGGTTCAATTATCACAGAACATTTTTGTGGTGCCAGTGTTGTTATGTCCTGCCTAAATGGACTGCAAGGATCACTCAACACAAAGGCCTAACGTGTTTAGACAGGTTTCTAATGGAGCAAGACGGCAGACGTCTCGAGTGCTCTGCTCAGGTTACAGGGCTGGCAGAATACGTGCTCATTTAGCAAACCCTTACGTGATGCTCTAAACAGGTCTTAAAGAGGGACAGTGATGTGAAATGCTCATGTGACAACATTTAAGCAAAAACTAGGACCAAACAACAAAAGTTGATGACAAGAAACGCCTATTTTGTATGTGTGACTATTTTGTATAGTGAACTTGGCACTTGCGGTCTTAGCAATGCTTTAGTAATGAATTGAATGGTCAACATTCATGTTTTTATTTGAGACACTTGCAAACAATGTGTCTGGGATGAATGAATCTGGTTCTCCTGACATCAGAATGCTTGGTTAAACATGATTGAATATTTCTGTCAGCAAAGACAGCAGGGAATAATGCAAGATTGCAGTGAATTTATCTCTGTCTTTTGGCACCATGTGAGTGTGCATAATCCATTAAACTGTGAAAATAATAGCTTGTATGGCACGTCCGAATGACATTGATAAAGACACTCTTGGTGTAAAGATACAGCTCAACTCAAGCAAGACAAAACAACCTCTAAGTGAAGGCACCCTAATGGGCAATATTACATTTCACATGCACTAGTTTTATAACCTCTAATGAACAGTGACCAGTGCTGCATATATCTATAGATTGGCCAGGTCCCAGCTGGCTAAATGTCAGTATAATTAATCAACACTAAATGTGGATCCGCTGTTACCTATAATCTCATTTGTATGGTAGAATTAGCACCAAAAGACATTCCATCTATGAGCATCTGAAGTGAAATCGAATAGGACAGAGACACTGATTTGTGATTGTACAAATAAAAAAATTAACTAAAAGATCCTTCTCAGTTGTGACTTTTAGAATTATTTCAGGCCCAAGTATAGGTTTACATCTGAAGGGTTTATTCAATATTAAAATTGAAGCATGTAGTTGTAAAGAACACCCAAAACAATTCAAACATTCAACGTAGCGTTTCCCTAGATTTTGTAATGTATTGAAAATATATTTGTATTCTCTTATCAATAGCCAGAAAGTAGTGTATGCAGCTACTGTTAAATGATATTGGTGACATTATACCAAGTATAATAATTTGCATAAAGCAAACATTCTAACATTTTCAATATTTCTCATAGAAACTGAATTATTGAAGAAACTTCCCAGAAAGATACTCGAACAGACTGATTTACATGTCAAGTTAATGTGTTGTAATGAACATTCAAATGATATCTAGAAGACTGACAACTTAACCAGATGATATGATACATTTTTAAAACTCATTTTGAAAGAGATTTTCCCTCAAAATTAAAATTCTTTCAATATTTACTCACCCTGTCATGACAAACCTGTGTTTCTTCTGCACAACACAATGTAATGTGGAATGGTTGGTAACCAAACAACATTGTTCCCCATTGAGACATTTCTGAAGATATCATACAGGTTTTGAATGAAATGAATGTGAATAAATGATAACAGACGTTTTATTTTTGGGTGAACTTTTGCTTTAAGGATTGTTTTAAAAAGCTTTTAAAGGAATAGTTCTCCCACTTGTGAAACTTCTGTCATCTTTTACTCACCAACAGATTGGGAAGATAGTAAGTAACCAACAGATCTCATCCCATTGACTCTTATTTCCCTACTATGGTAAATGGAGGATGAGATCTGTTTGGTTACTGACATTCTTCCAAATATCCTTCTCTGTGTTCAGCAGAACAAAGACATCCATACAGGCTTGGACCATCTCCTCCTGAACTTTGTTAATAAAACATTATTTCTTAAACTATTTGCGCCTTATTCTCCCCAAAGCAAAATATTTCGAACAGCAGCAAGAAGAGATTTGGAATTAAACAACTTGGTTTGTTCTGTAACAGAAAAATGACTTCAATAAAGAGAAAAGTACAGCCAGTGCAGGAAGCACATCTGCTGCTACATCACATGCTTCTATTGTGAAATCACTGCTGGGTCCGGACATCTCATGACAATGACTGATGAAACCAGAGATAAAACCTGCTGATGGATGCATTATTGTTGCTAAAAAGATATTCTTGTAAAATGTAATTGGGTGGAACTAATAGGACAGGTTTGATGGGTAAATCTTGCTTAACACTCGCATAACATTTATCTTGAGGGAATAAAGCGAGCTGGCACATTTCTTTGACAACCCAAACGTTTTCAATGACACCCAATTTAATACCATCTGACCAAAGAAACTAGGCAAATATAAACCTGCACACCTTAATTAAATTATTTTGCAGCTAGCTCAAAACTCAAGTAAAATAAAACGGCTCAACAGGACAATTTGACACACATTCCCAAACAGTGCATTTGACAGTGACATCTGGTGGCTTTTGGACACATCTGTGAAGTCTACGAGGCCATTAAGAATCCCATATGTCATTTTAGGATTCAGGAGGGTGTCTGTTTACCCTTACTATGGTTGCTATGCACCCTTGATGTGCCCTGTTTGACCCTTGATGGCTCTGAACACATCACAAATTAAAGGAATGTGTATACTAAAAAATGAAACAACATACCCAGAACCTTGGCATTGTAAGCACCATGTTTCACCAGTTGACAGGAACACTTTAGAAAAAAGCCAAAATCTGAATATTATGATTAGCATTAGACATATAAGACAGTTCACTTTTCATACTGTAACTCAATAAATGCCAAATAAGACTTACTGGCAAAACCCAGTTTTTAATATTTTCTCTTAACAAACATTGTCCTTGTCATTATATCATATGATTTCTGTTCTAGCTTTTCTTACACAAACTGAAAAATAGATCCATTCAGTTCTAGTCACAGACAGACAGAAACAGAGCTTCTTTTTTTCTGTCTTAAGAATCCAAAGACAGTCACAAGGCAGGAGACCATACTATATTTCATCCTGGAAGTGTGATGTTGCAGTATTCAGTCGCACTTGAGCAGAAGAAGGGTGACATGCCACATTATTGAGTGTGACACAACACTGTGTAGAAATGTCAAGCATTAAACCACTTTAAACCACTTTAGCATGAGACAGCCAAGACTTTCTGTGGCCAGTGCTACAGGCATTGTGTTAATGAGTTTAGGAATTATTGTTATCATGATAGATGTCTAACACACAGTCAGATACCTTTTCAAAAAGTTGTGATCAGTCACCGTCTGTTTGGCATTGACCAACTGCCAACTTTCTCTTCTTCTTAAGTCTCATATTATAAAATTGAGATCATAAATAGACAAGACGTAATCAAAGCATTGCTTGTTAGGGGTGGTACTGTATTTGTGTGTGTGTGTGTATGTGAGTGTGTGCTGGTATTCTCCCCTATGTGGGGACCTAATGTAGTAGTAGTACCAGTAGATTGTGACCTTGTGGGGACATTTTTCAGGTCACTTGAGGGAAAACAGCTTATAAATCATAAAGAATTTATTGAAAATGTAAGAATGTAGAAAGTGTTTGCACTAGCTGCCACAAGATGTTAGTAAATCTGGCCCCTAAAGGTCCCAATAGAAAATGCAGAAACAATAATTGTTTCTGGACAGATCTCCTAAACTAAAACCTTTTATTGTTCACAAAAATAAAAAATAAAAACTAGAAACCATTCAACAAACCAATGAACCTCAAAATAGCTATATTTGTCCCTTAGGCTGCGATGTGAGAGAACATTTTTACATCAAACTAAATACTCACATTGATTTTAAATAGCTTAAACTAACACCTGACAGCACATAAAAGCACAAGTCACCTGCCAGACTGCTAAAAAAACTCAACATTTGCTGGCATCTATTTTTGCTTTCTTTGCCAATAAAAATTGATTATGAATATAATGAGTTTCATATCATTACCAAAACACATTTCAAACGCTAGCAAAAGGCAGTTAAAGCAGCAAATGTTGATTGCCAGCTGACCGCTATGTCTGATTCTAGACTAAACCTGCTTTATGTGCCACAAATATCCTGAAGTCTGGCAGTGCCATTACAACTAGCTGTCCATCCTGATGGTTACCAATGCCAGTTCCAGCCAAATCGGCTTTATGTTCGCAGAATTTCCTGATAGTTTTAACTGCCAATACTAGCCTTGCATAGCCAAATCTGTCACCAAATGACATAAGGTCTGGTCCACAAAGCAGCTTATTCCTGCCCAAAAATGCCAGCTTAAACAGAAACAGCCCAATGCAAGAATTTGGTTAAAGTCAACCAATTAAATTGAAACTTGAAAGTATTTTATAGTTTTAGGTGTAATATGAATCACATGGTCAGGAAACAGACTGCACTTGCTCAATCTAGCTAAGTCTGCCGCAGCCAGGAGAAGCATCGCCATGAACTTACTGAAGGCTGCCACAGCCAGGATGATCGTCACCACTATGGAGATCCAGGACACCCATAGAGCCTTCTTCCTGTAACTCTGAGCTTCATGAGGCTTCAGGCGCATACTGCTCTCCAAGAGACCTGTCAAAAGAATAAATAAAACACTGTTTAAAGACTATTACGCAATTAAATCAACTGAACTATTGGAACAAACAACAGGGGCTGGTTATTAACTCACTGGGCCATTACAAGCATTGAGCCTGAGGCATTGAGAGAGAGAAGAGATATTAATAAGCTGTATGTCAGAGGCAAAGAGGAACATAAATTAATGTGCACTGTCAACGGGGTAATAACTCTGTGTTTAATTAGCTGAGCAAAATGATTCAAGGTTTAATTGAGTCTGGTTATGAGCCAGGTGCAAAACTGACTTTTGGCGCTTCAGTGATGCAGACCACTGCATTGCCACTTTTAAATATTTTGTTGGTGCAGAAATGATCTTTAGCTCAAGCAACTTTATGCATGATTTTTGTTTGCATCATTTGAAATGAATGGAAAGCTTGCAGCGACCTATATGACCCGGCACCACTGGACTGCTGGTTCCAATTATGACAATATTACTGCCGGACAATATAACTGTGTCCTTTAAAACAGTGTCTTACATAAAGTGTTTTACAGATAAATCCAACACCACAGGTCACAAATTTAGTCAGACTATGTGAGACTACGTGAACTGTTTGTCCACAGAAGCCATATAACCTGTTGATTGTCTATTGTGTAGTATACAAGCAATGATCACATTGCTCAAATATGCCTGTGTCATCTGTTCGCTAGTAATTTAAGCTATGTCATTGTGACAGTGGGTGGTTGTGTATGTATCCCACACATACACGCGCCATAGTCCAGACTGATCTGTCAGCCCGTGGCAGTCACATGCGGAGGGTTATGAGCACAAAGTCGATACTTGGTCAGTGCGATTATAAAAGCTGAAAAACAAGAGCCGGTGAATGTGCCCTCTTTTCCACTCACATGATCTATGTCCTTAGTCAGAACGGAGAGCATGTGTTGCATTTAATTGCAACCCATATGTTCCGATTCATGTTTGTTTCTAACTCAAGATCTATGTGTATGCTTGCTCAATTTGCACTTTCACATAAAAATGCAACGGTTAAAGGACATCACAGGAGCCGAAACTCAATTTAAAGGTCGTGCCTCACACTGCTAATCATGTGAAAGGAGAACATCCACATGACCCAGCATTTCTGCAGCGATTAATAGGGCATGCATGAAAGAGAGGGAAAAGTTCTTCTCAGGGGCTTAAAGGGACATCAGATCAAAGATTTTTATTCACGTTGTGGGAAATCTGTTAACAAAATAATGCAATTTCAGCATGTACATTTAGTTATGTATGATCTTTAATAGATTTATATCTCAATTTAATGAATGAATGTAAAGAGCTGTTTTTAATCCATTTGTATCTTGAGAAGTCCTTTGTATAACTGAAATGTCCTTTTTTATGCTGGTGCAAAGTGGAAGGTAAAAGGCAACAAATAAAAGAATCTTGATAGGTCTTGATAAAAAGACTGTAACAAATAAGTAGTACAACATCTTTAACCCTTGTTTCTGAGGATTTGTAATTCAGTTTTGAGGTATTCTAACACACAGTTTCTCCATAAGACCAGTGGTGAATTGAAGGGTCTTATGAATTATTCAATGCCTCAAACTGATTGCACAATGGTGATGTTGCATACAGCAATGCTTAGATCTTGCAGGTGAAGAGACGAAAAAGTGGAAGTGCTGATCTGAGATCACACTTCTGAATAGCGCCACTTACTGAGCTCAGGTGCAAACCTGGCACAGGTTCGTACTATATACTGCACATGAAACCTTTTACAGCATGTTTACAGATTTTCAATGGACTTCTGGGGCTGTATTGCAGGAACGTTATTGAATCCTATAGTAACCATGGTGGTTTCAATGAAGAACCCATTTAGAACATTGAATTTGTCTAATCTTAGAACTTAAATTAGCACTTTCTGTAACATAACGTATGGCCCATGAACTATGTCACCTGAAGGTTCTAACATTTAAAATGGATTCATAGCCCATAATTTTCAAACAAAATTACAGTTGTCTTATTTTTTTTTATTAACTTTTTCCTCATATTTAGATTGTGAAAATAACACATAATAACATTGTGACGTAATAGCCTACACACATGCAGGGTCACAACGTCACAGTAAACAGCAAAGATTTATAAGGTAAGTTTCTAAGAAAAAGTTTTAAATAGTAGGACCAATATGAACAAAATAATGCATGCGATTCGAGACAGTGTTCACAAAAACAACGGCGTTCACAAACATGAAAGTTGTCAAAAGCGTCAAAAAGATTCAATGCGACACGCCGACAGGATGATACAGAGCGGTACGTGACGAAACTGAATAACAGAAGCTGTTCCAATGAAAAACACTTGCCAACAGAATAAGAATATTTCACTTAATTTAACACTTTTATAATTCACTTAAGGGCTATTGATGTAGTTAAACTTGTAAACCCCAAAAGGACGTAGTCTCAGATTTGCTCTTTAACTTATGATGTGAACTGAGGGTGTTGTGCTCACCTGAATTATTAATAGATCTCAGGGCGCCTGCGTGCTCCATTGGACCGCAAACCTCGCATTGCTTATTTACATCACACCCAAAATAAATGACTTTCAGTGAATGTGATTATTTGAAAATATTGCTCTAACGAGTCTTAAAGAGTAAAAGTGGTGTGTTTGTGTTAAAGAGATTGAGTTTTACCTGGACCAGTCTCAACGGTGTCTGTGATTTTCATCTCCTGGTCCCGGTCCATATTGAAAAGATCGCCCTGACTCCCTCTCTTGGGTAGGTTCGGATCCTGGGCAGCGGCGCATTGTCCGTTTTGCACAGCCGTCGGGTCCACGATAGTCGGATTGGGAATCGGGCAAGGATCTGAAGTAATAATATCTGTCATGTTTGCTTGTTTGTTCGCTTGTTTTTTTAAATCAGATTTAAATGAATGATCTCACGTCGAAGTGCGACGCGCAGCCATCCAGTGGCAGCATTAAAAGGAGCGGAGCAGAGATGCGGAGATAAATGCAATCTGCCCAGCATCAGCAACGGACCTCCACCCCACCCTCCCACCGAAAACAACTCCAATCCGAGCGCAAGAACTGCAGCAACCCAATTAAACATGTTGTGCCACTCTAGTTTCTCCCTATATTTCCACAATCGTTGATCCAAAGACTATAAATGATTTCTTCCTTCAGATCGACTTGAATTTGAGAAAGATTTGTCAAGTGGTTGATGACGACAAATTCATCATACTTTCTAAAGCCCGTCTGAAGTCAGACAATTATAAACTTTTGTCAATCGTGCTTTCCAACTCTTTCATCTTGTTATTTTTCGATAAATAAGTTTGATTAAATTAAATCACAAAAATGTACTCCGCGTTTAGTCAGAATTGTTAATTCCGTCATTAGATCAAATCTTTACTATAGCTGTCAGGTGAGGACTCTGATACCCAGTGATGCTTCTTTTATTAAAAATAAATACAGTAGGCCTACATTGTTCTTTAGTATTAATGTCTGTGGTAGTAAACGTTTTAACAAAGTCGGATTAACTGTAGGCTAACAACGAGATGTCTGCCCTGATATAAATGATCGTGTGGTGTACTACCTCCATTAACCGCTGGAGGTCAGTGTTGAACAGAAACAAAATATTTAGTTTTTTGCTGAAATCACTGGAGCATTGCGACATAGGGCCTACTTGAAAAAAAGCATTTGTAGCTTAAAAATTGGTGTTTAAATATATGTGTACGATGTATAGGTATATATTTTTGAAGTGTGCATGCCGTTCCGGAAATTAAAGTATTTATAAAAGTATTGGTTGTATATATGGAATGAAACTATATGGAATGAAAGTCTGAATATATGGAAAAAAACTATAATTTATTGAATAAAAGTATGAAACCATGGAATGAAAGTGTTAAATATATTGATATTATATTGAATGAAACTCTACAAATATGGAATGAAATTAGAATACATGGAATGAAAGTATGAATATATAGATTTAAACATGAATATATGGTACTTAAATAGAATGCAATTAAATTGAATGAAATGTGTGTGAATATATTGAATGAACGTGTGAATATGGAATGAAACTGGCGTCATCAAAGCGCCATCTTGTGTTAATGGTGATTGTTCAGATGTTGAACATGAATCTGCGCGAAATCTAGTAGCCTAGAAGCCATTTTAAATACTAACGAATTATAAAACACGCTGGCGAATGCGTGTAGGCCTACAGGACAAAAAGATGGCAACCGGACTCAATACGCTTCTAACGATAAAGAAATACGTTTACTATTTCATCGCGGTAGACTTAACACGGTAAATCTCACAGGCCAACAAGTTCCCGAGTGCCCGGCAACAGAAATAAATATGCCTTCCACTTCGACATCACAGGGACCACCCACAGCATCTCCTATCTACAATCTTCACCCGTTGTTCAACATCTGAACAATCACAAATAAGAACACAAGATGGCGCTTTGATGACGCTCATATTCACACTTTCATTCAATTTAATTGAATTCTATTTACATTCCATATATTCATGTTTAAATCCCTATATTCATACTTTATTTCAATATATTCTATATTCCATATATTCATGTTTAAATCCCTATATTCATACTTTATTTCAATATATTCTATATTCATTCCATATATTCATGTTTAAATCCCTATATTCATACTTTATTTCAATATATTCTATATTCATTCCATATATTCATGTTTAAATCCCTATATTCATACTTTATTTCAATATATTCTATATTCATTCCATATATTCAGACTTTCACTCCATATTCTAGTTTCATTCCATATATTCAACCAATCATACAGTTTTATAAAAACTTGAATTTCCTGAACGGCTTGCCATATGCAGTTTACAGCCTAATCTATATGTTACAAAGATATGCATTTAAATAAGCCATAAACTGTATATAGATATGAAGCCACATTTATTTAAACCAGTCATCAAAAGCTAATGTTTGTTGACGTTTCGCTTCTCATGGATTTTCATTGGACTATTTGAACTGATTCAGGGGTGGGAATGTTTGCTTTCAGAAGAGCACTTTACACACCGAACCAAAGGAGTTGCACTCATTCTCCCCGCAAGTCTGTCAAACATCCTGCCATTAGGATTTAAGATCTTTTTATCAGCAGAATGAAGATTGATATTCATAATCATATTTTACCAAAAGAATGGCCAGACCTAAAGGAGGTATGTAGTTATGGGAAGCAGGTTATCTTTAACTGAGTTATGATGGGTTAACCATGATGTATAAGTCATATTTTTAAATTGTATAGCATGTCAAGTAACCTTTTATTTATTCATGTAGCCTATTTATTTTTTGTTATAAACAAGACCTAAGCTTTACTCTTAAAATGTTTGCATCTGTTAAACATTAATGAAAGGGTTTATTCAGTAACTCTGACCTTTATTACTTGTTTATCTGGGCAAGCCAGGGAAGATTCTAGTAGGCATTATACTCATGTCCTAAACTATGTTAACTACACTGCTGGATGACTGAGTAATTTAGTACGACATCAAATAGATTCTGTATTTTATATCTATATTTAGCATTATATTTAACTAAATTCAGATTTAAACAGAATAAAAATTATAAATTTGAAATGACTATTTAATACTTTATCACCTGTGTGTTATACAGAGATATGGATATGATGGGTTTGTTCAACTCCAGCATCACTGCCAAGTAAGTTTTTATGTCTGCATTAGACATCGATAAATATACACAAACGACCCGTATTATTGATAATTCTTTAACCTATCATCAATAATTCTGTATTTTAAGAGTTCTATATAGATCTCTGTAAGAACATCACATGTTCTGCATTTAAACAAGAAACATACGTAGAACACTGTACTGTGTTCTGGAGAGTCACAGCTTTGGAGAGTCACAGTTAGTTTCTCAGCTGCTCATGGAGAAAAACAGCTTGATCTGCAGTTTAGTCTACAGTAATGATGGTGGAAGAACACCAGCTGGAAGGAAGGGGTTTGCTTGGCCATAGATCCTGCTGGCATGAACTCATGTGAGCTCTTCCTGAAACAGAGTGTGAGTGTATGCGGGTATACTTTATATGTGAGTGTGTTATGGCCCCCATGATGAATGAGTGGGCAGCACAGAAAGATCTGATCCTCCAGCTCAAGACAGGCGGATGTTAAAGGATCTGCCAGTCTTTTTATACCTGCAGACAGTCAGAATCATTGGATTGTTCTGTTTCAGATGTACAGTATCAGATTGTCTACCATCAAAGCTTATTTAATTTCTAACCTAACAGCTTGTTGCATAGAAAACAATTGTTGAAATAAACAAAAAATGTACAGAACTGGTCACTTTAAATTAATTTGGGATTTTTGGGTAGGCTGTTTTAAAAATAAGTCTTTCTAAACAGCACTCAATATAAAACAGTAGTGTGGAAAAACAGGACAGCAGGCCTTCCCCAGGCTCCCTCTCTGAGCAGCAGTGCTCTGCATGGGGCTTGACCTTTAATAGAATATCAGACAAAAAGCAAATAACCTTGAGCACTAAAAATACTGCGTCATATATCTGCCTGACCCTATAAACATGAAAGTATTCAAAATGACCTCCTCTTTAAATTAGAATGAACTATATTCCTGTCTGAATATTTATGCTAGATCAACAACAATAAACGTGTAGTTAAAGGTATTAAAATTTCAGTGGTGCAGACAAACCTTGACTGCAGATTTAAATGTGCTTGTCAAGCTTATAACTTTGTGCACCTTGCCTGACTCTAAAGTCCACTGCAATGTAATGTTTGACCTTGCTCTTGCCTGCCACCAAGTGGCTGAAAACACTAACTGTCAACTTTCATGCAGGAATGTTGGTACAATACCTGTGCGTGATAAAATAATTTCTTCTGAAGATTGTCATCTCTCCTGTTAAAAAACACAGGAAAACAAGGTGTCTTTGATTTGTGCATTTCAGGGAGAAGCCAAAATGATGATGGATGGAAAAATGTTTCGTGTGATTCAGGAGAACTGTTGGGATGCTGATGCTCGAATACGGGATATGGACAGGCATGGTAATTTCTCAGTAAATACGACTTGTTGTATACTTTTGCTATGTAAAAATCTCTTTCATGTTTTCTCCATCTCAAAAGGTCAGTTTACTCAAAAATGTATTATTCCTCACCCCCTAATGCTTCTTTATATAAGGGGCTGTCATAACCTTCTGTTATGTTTTGTGGGTGAAAGAAACTCATATGTATGGGCTGGAATAAATGCGAGCGGATAAATATTGATACATTTTTAATTTCATCAGATCTCATTTTGTATGTACCTCCTTGCTATCTAAAGATCAATTCAACTTTAGTCAATTGTTTGATTTATTGCAGAGATTTCTTTTCATTTCCTTCAGGAGTGACAGTCCAGGCCCTCTCTACTGTGCCTGTAATGTTCAGCTATTGGGTAAGAAGCAATAATGTGAAATTTAACAAATACATTTGGCAAATAAATGCGTGGGTTTAATCATTATACATACAGTGACTTCTTTTACAATTAATTCAATTCTTTTGACCATCATCCCATTCCAAGCAATGTTTTTCCATGTCTAAAGGCCAAACCCCATGACACATTAGACCTCTGTGGGATTCTTAACGATGATCTGGCTGCAACAGTGAAGCGATATCCGAAGCGTTTTGTTGGGTTGGGTACTCTACCCATGCAGGCCCCTGATCTGGCAGTACAAGAGATGAGGAGGTGTGTCAATCAGCTGGGCTTTCCTGGAGTGCAAATTGGCTCTCATATAAACACATGGGACCTCAATGCCCCAGAGCTGTTTCCTGTCTATGCTGTAAGCCAGTTTGCTTTTAGTAAAAGACACCCATCTTACTATCTTACCAAACAAATCATATAACGCAATCATATAATGTTTAATGCAGATGCTATAATGACAAATAGCCTAAAGGTACCCGTTTGCTACATTTGAATAAAACATTTATTCTATAAAACTGATTTAGGTATCTAGTTCATGATATAAAGATTTTATTAAAACAAATGAAAGCATTTTGTTTCTGTCTGTAGAGCATTTAAAAAAACAGTAATTTATGCACTTACCACAGGCAGCTGAGGAACTTAATTGCTCAATATTTGTACATCCATGGGACATGAAGACGGATGGGAGAATGGCTAAATACTGGCTGCCTTGGTTAGTTGGTGGGTTTGATTCAATAACCTTAACCTGAAAAGACAAGACGGGAAAATGTGATGTGATATATGGAAAGGTTTTTCATTCATTCAGGATCATTTAATAACAGATTGTGTTCGTTAAAAATGTCCCTCGTCACAAAGTCAATTGCAATGACGCTGTCGGCCCTGCGTTGTACTGTTTAACAGTGACGTGTCAAAATGTTGGTTTTATTATTTGCTGTTTTTAATATATAATTTACATAAGTACTTATTTAGGTATGCCATCAGAAACTACAATGGCCATTTGTTCCATGCTTTTTGGAGGAATTTTTGAAAGATTTCCTAAACTTAAGGTCTGCTTTGCTCATGGAGGTAAGAAGTGCTTGTAAATACTCTTAAATTAAAATTATGCATGTCACTTCACACTCTTAGCTGAATATGGCATGCATTTTGCATACTTTTTGTTCCAGGCGGGGCTTTTCCATACACCGTTGGTCGAATTGAGCACGGCTTTAAAGTGCGGCCTGATTTATGTGCAGTCGATAACAAGAACAATCCACGCAAAAACTTGGGCTCTTTCTACACTGATTCGCTAGTGCATGACCCACTGTCTTTGAAGTTACTTATGGATGTCATAGGAAAGGTAAATTCTCGAATCAACTGCCACGTATGGCCGTAATATTTCCACCTGCTTTTATCTGCATTGTTAGTCCTAGGACTATTTAAGTTTTAATAAAGGACTTGTTCTTGTAGGATAAAGTGATGTTAGGCACAGATTACCCATTCCCACTAGGCGAACTGGAGCCAGGCGCATTGATTGAATCCATGGAGTTTGATAGTTGTCTAAAGGTAACAAAAACTTACCATACAAACACATTGAACTTCTCAATTGTATTCATTTTTCTAAACATTTAGTGTTACAGAGAAAACTACACTATTTTATTTTATTTTACTTTTCAGGATAAACTGCTTGCTGGGAATGCACTGGAATTTTTAGGACTGTCAAGAAAACAGTTTCAGTGATTCAGTTGATGTTATCAGAAATTATTATGAGAGTTGGATGATTATCATAAACAATCTTACTTGATTTGTTTTAATTTTTATTGATTTATATTTTAAATTGCAACATTCTGTACGTTTGTTTTTTACACATGTTCTGTTTACAGTTTGTATTAACAGAAAATGCTTTTATTATGTAAAAATGTGGGTAAACATGTTTCCAACTTTAGGAAGTTATTTTTGATCTTTTAAAATAAAAGTACAATTCAACTCAAACCGTCCATGTTTAATCTCAGTATCTCCAGTAATAACAGAATGTTATGCAATTATTGCCATTTGACAGAATGGACTAACTCTAATATTTGTAGCCTAGCACCAGGATTTTTAAGATGTTAGTAGGGGCTCCAGTCCTGATCCTAAAGACATACAATGTAACGTTACTATGTTTTACCAATACTGGGTTAATACTGTGCGCACTTTTCCCTTTTAGCAACATCAACAAACATATGAAGACCAAAAACACTGTATTTATGATGCGGCAGGTGGCGTTTCGAGATGCAAATGTATAAGTGAACACATTTATATCTATGAGTGAACCGCTAAATAAATATTTTTGACTTTTTAACTTTAAAAATGTTACCCAGCAACGCTGCTCCGTGACATTTTCGCAAAGCGTCGAGCGGTGCGTTGAAACCTCTTGTGAAACATTCACATAAACAAACGATCCACATCGATGAAAATAAACTACATTTCCCAGCATCACCGCCCGCGTGTCCTATGTCGTGCGTGACGTAAGTGCGGAGCGTGAGTCCGCTCGTACGTGACGTTCGCTTTCTGTTCGTCTGCTGGACGGTAATGGCGGCTTGCCGGGGATCATCGTCCAAATGGTTTTTCACCCGGGAGCAGCTCGAAACCACCCCGTCCCGCCGCTGCGGAATGGAGCCAGACAGAGAGCTGTCGTATCGACAGCAGGCCGCAAATCTAATTCAGGACATGGGTCAGAGACTAAACGTGTATCCTTCAGACGCGCTAATCAACAGCAGGCCTGATATTGTCTCACTTTTACTGTTTGAGTTGCTGTAATATCAATAATCTCTAGTTATGTCGGTGATATAGTTTGTTAACTGAATCTGATCTGTAATATCTATGGAATTACTCAATTCTCGACCAAACCCCGTTAACGTTAGATCTAACGTTAACTGACACAGCGCGCGTTTGTCTCTTGCGCGGGCGCGTTGTTGTTCATCTTTACTGTTGATATTTGCAACTTCGTGTACACACGCGTCCCGTCACTTTGTAATTTAATTTGTGGTCGAAACACAAAATGTGCCCAATGGGTTTTTGGTTATGCCTGCCTACGTTGAATTCGCGCGTGCCAGCGATCAGCTCTCGTCCGTTGGATGTGTGATGTAAACGGCACGCCAACAGGCCAGTTTGTGAAAATAAGAAGGCACTTCCGTTCCCCACGATTGTCAGGATACGTGTTATGTCATTGTTTAATTTTTGTTCAAATTATGTTTGGATTATTTGTCAAAACAACGGGGTTTCATTGCAAGTTAATTGTATTATTGTTTATTATAATAAAGTTTTCCTTGACTCTAAACATCAGTTCTCAACTCACAATAAATACTGCCATTGTTTACATGCACAGATTTTATATGTACCACTCTTTCACCAAATTCCACAGAAATGTAAGTCTTTCCATCAATGCTTTCTTAAACCATATGATAATAACCTATCCTAAGTGAAAGGAAGGTTGCTGTCAGTGGAACTGTTAGTGTAGTTTCCACAGTTCACTATTTATCCAAATTGAACTTAAACCACCTCAGCCAAACTCTGACGTAGTTCTTTCCTTTGTACTGAACGAGTGAAAAGTAAAAGGAAGCACTGTAGAACCCAAGAATATAAGTAAACTTGTATTAAACATCCTACATTTAATAGCATGGTGGTTATTTGTTATATCTAGTTCACTCTGCTGTATTTTTTCCGTCCACAGACCATCTCCCCAACAACATTATTTCTGGCTGCAAAAGTTGAAGAGCAACCACGGAAACTTGAGCATGTCATTAAAGTAGCACATGCATGTTTAAATCCCCAGGAACCTCCACTGGATACAAAGAGTAATGTAAGTCCACTGGATACAAAGAGTAATGTAAGTCTGGGGAATTCTGGGTATTGTTGTTTTTTATTTTCTGCATCACTTCCCTGTGTCTTTTTGTCACACTGGGTAATAATCACTCCACGAGAGTGTTTTGATTCTGCCTCCACGGAATCAGTTTTTGGCATCTAGTGTGTCAGTCCTGGGGTAGTTATAAATACTGTGTCCCACTCCCTCCTGAATTAAAAAATATTCTTGAGGGCACCAATTGTAAAAAAGCATTCAATATGCTGCTAAGTGTTGCCTGTATTTATTTATGAAAGGGACATGATTTCAGCCAGAGTGGCTGAATAGAGTTCTGTCTATTGGTTAAGGAAACAGAAAAGACACATTACAAGCATCATGTAATGATTGTCTATTGAACTTCAGGCATACCTCCAGCAAGCTCAAGAGCTGGTGATACTTGAAACCATAGTGCTGCAGACTTTAGGTAAGTGGCCTGTATGGAAGGAGGTTACATTTAACTATAAGAGTGAACAAGGAAGGCTTGCTTACATATGGTTCACCTTTTGAAACCAGTAAGGATTTTGAATGGGAAAAAAAGCGAATGTAGCTCCAAAAGGAGACACATTTGCACTCATAGAGTGGCAAGTTGAACTGTCATAATGTTTTTGACTGTTGGTTTCGAGGCTTGATGCAAATTCATTTGTATGTTACTTTGCAACAAGAAACATGCAAATCATTAATTCTGCGTTGTTGTTTTTAACTAATGCATGATATTTTTACATGTTTGACAGGCGTTGAAGTGCATTATTGCCAATCGGTTATGAATGAAATTCATGTGCTTTATATTGCAGGCTTTGAAATAACAATTGAACATCCACACACTGATGTGGTGAAATGTTCCCAGCTAGTGCGAGGTATAGACTTCATACGTTCTCTACGACACCTTAATCCCTGTTAGATATAAAACACTGCTGACTTATATTTTAAATCAAATTTTTGGCTATTGAACTATGGCTAAGCATGCAGTGCAATGAGAGGTAACCAATGACCAAGCGTAATAAGGTCGGTATGACTCGCTCTCACACTTACGCATCTCTTTCTGTCTCTTTTGTTTCACAGCAAGCAAGGATCTGGCACAGACTTCCTATTTCATGGCTACCAACAGGTTGTTATCCAGAACCTCATTTGTTGCACTGTGACTGCACACTATAGCTTCCTTAACTGCAGGTTACCCTACTAGTGTCCAACACCCTCCTCGCACCGGTGGCTACTGGGAGGCCCCCCCTCCCAAACATGCCCTCAGAGTGGGGCGGTGAGGGGGTTCGGCGACACCTGCCCCGGTTGCAGTGCGGTGTATTGTACGGGGGATTATTGTTGGCACAGAGGGGTTGAATGCACAATGTGAAGTGTAGTGGTGCTCTTGAACCTCACGTTTGCTCGGTTACAGAAGTGCATTTGTCTAAAAAAGACACTTTGGTAGCCTGAATAGCAGCTAAAGATTACACAGATGTAAGCATTACATAGAAGTTCTCACGGTAAGTACCCCAACCCCTTTGTTTTTTTCCTATGATTTTGTTATTCTCAAAGTGAAAAATGAACCTTTGTTTCGGTCACAGTTTTTGTATTTAGACTATGTCGAAATATTTCTTGTTTGTCAATCAGTGCCTGGCTTGATTTTAAGAATAAGACATCTCTTGTGTTTGGATATGTTATGTAGTTATGTGTTTATGCGAATAAACCCATTAAGGACCTGTTTAAAAATGTAAAATACTGAAAAGATTAAATTCATTTTCCTATGGCTGTGCATTTTTATAGATATTAT
Source organism: Triplophysa siluroides (assembly GCA_006030095.1). NCBI lineage: Eukaryota > Metazoa > Chordata > Actinopteri > Cypriniformes > Nemacheilidae > Triplophysa > Triplophysa siluroides. The sequence goes on from VCII01000724.1 coordinate 909,948, forward strand.
TAACTATAAAAGACTTCTGGTGTCAGATGTGAGACAAGATTTCAGGTGAAAAGGGTCCTTAAGGGGTGTAGGGGTGTAGAATTTTCTTTTTTGTGCATTTCCCCCCCAGTTTTGTTCCTCATTTAGTGTTAGGTCGTCTTTAGTATTTGTACCCTTGTTTACGTAGGGAGACTGCAGAAATGTCTGAACATGGGTCTGGAGCAGTATGTGTACAATGCAGCCTGTTGAAAGCTGAACGTTTTAAAGATGGTCATGAAATTTATAGTTTTACAGCGTAAAGTGTGAAATCATTTTGCTCTTATTTTGTAAAAGACGGTGTGTTAGGTTAAGATTATTTCCTTCTGTTGAATAAAGGAACAGTGTCTTGAACATATATATTATAGCATCTATCTTTGTTGTATTCATATTTTAAAACTCCACTAAGCCCATGTCCAAGCATTGATTATTTTTTATGGCACACGGTTACCATCCAGCTTTTGACTAAGGTTTTGTTTTGTTGGTTATTTATTTTAAATTTAAGTAAAACATCATTTTGGTAATGTTAGTATTTAGATAGAGGAATGCTTGATTTTTACTTTTTGCAGTTTGTATAGCAGAGCAAATGCATCCCTTTCACATTAAAATAGTATAATGTTGATTTTTTTAAGATGTTGGTAAAGGTTCGCAAACAACAGAACAAGCACATAATGAGACCTTTTTGTCTTGCATGGACTGGTAGACATGGATGGTAACCATATGCTTGTGTGCTTTATTCTGTTGACGGCAGGCCTTTACACCTGTCAATAAATCAAAGCTTTTTAGGTTTATTTTACTTGTATTCTGTTTACACTTGATTATGAGTAACATCCCTGATGTATTTTTCTTGCACAGATTTGATTTCAACTAAGATATAATTGACAAAATTGTACAATCTATTCTGCAATTTAAATGACTAATGTTTGGAAAGCTGTTTAGTTAAAGGTTAGTTCACCGAAAAATATAAATTCTGCCATCATATCCTTCCCATGTCATTTCAAACCTGTATGGCTTTCTTTCTTCTGTAGAACCTTAAAATAAGATATTTTGAAGAATGTTGGTAACCAAACAACAGCGGAACCCGTCCACTTCCATTGGTTTTGTGTCTACACAATAGAAGTGAATGGTTACCGGTGTTGTTTGGTTAGCCACATTCTTTATATTGTTAAATGTTGTGTTCTGCAGAAGGAAGAAAGTAATACAGGTTTGGAATGACACCATTTTTATTATCCTATGAAATGTTGTCTTGCCTTTCTGTTTACACCCATTCAATCTCTCTACCTCCGAGTACTATAAAAAAGATGAGCAGTAGATTTGATTCTCGTATTTCTCGTCATCTTTTGTGGTGAATTTTATAATAATTTAAAATAGTGTCGCCATGAAGCATAGGTCTTATTTCGTTAACACCAATCAAATGAAGAACATAGTGTCTTCTAAAATTCTTTGATTTCCTAAGTCTGCTTTCTGATGTTTGGTGCATCACTAGTGACACTGAATGTGAAATTGACAATGCATTTTATGCTGAGAAGATTAACTGTGCAGGCAAAATTTAAAAGCAGTTACTCATAATTCAGGAGTTGTTTTGCTTAGCTAAACTTATATATTTATGATGTAAAACATTCCATCTCTTCAGCAGGTAATCGCTTTCTTCTTTCTTTGTTGTCTTTCTCTTTTTTTCTCCATGACATGCTGCCCTTGCAGTTTGCACCTCACCACCTTCTGCCTACAGTACAAGCCCACTGTCATTTCCTGTGTCTGCATTCACCTGGCGTGCAAGTGGTCTAACTGGGAGATCCCTGTTTCCACTGATGGAAAGCACTGGTGGGAGTATGTGGACAGCTCAGTTACACTTGAGCTTCTGGATGGTATGTGATATAATTTGATCATAAACGGGTTCCCCTACCATGTTTGGGCATTGCGTTTGAAATCTCCCTCAGCTGCGCAGGAAAGCTCATTGTACACTTGTGTTGTAGAACTGACCAACGAGTTTCTGCAGATTCTGGAGAAGACACCCAGCAGGTTGAAGAGAATTCGTAACTGGAGGGTAGGCTTTATATGATGAAATATAATACTATTATAAAATGTCATGCATTTAAGGCGGTCGCACACTGGATGCAGAAGCGCCGAGCAGCGCAACGTCGCGTCTAGACCAACTCTGCTATTAATGATGTAGAATGGAGAGGTTTTCTGTATTAATGCGCTGCTTTTCTGTTATTCACAGATAAATGCATCTGGCAGCTTATGGTGAAGTCAGTGTGTACATTAAAGATGATTTCAGTCAAAGAACATCTAATTTAATGTTAAATTAACCGAGTGGCGCATTGTGTCGCTGCAGGACTCAGAACAGCGTCCTGAGTTTTGTAGCATAGCGCCGCCATCAGGCGCGGAATGGTGGCGCCGGTGTGTGTACACTCATAGAAAACAATAGCACAACGTTGCGCGGCTCAGTGCTTCCGAGTCCGTTGTGTGACCCCCTTTTGTGTCTTAGTGCCATTTCAAATAATTCCTTGATCTATTTCTAGGCTACACAAGCTGCTAAGAAGCCCAAAAGTGATGGTCAGGTCTCCGACAGCAGCTCTTCAGCAGGACCCTCATCCCAGGACTCATTGTTGATGATGGATGCCTTACCTGGGGTCTCCTCGAATACAGCCTTCCCCAAAGCCTCCACGTCTTTTCCGCTGACCTTGCCAGGCAACCCAAGCAGCAGTCTTTCTCTTGATTCCATGGCCAACATGCAGGGAACCTCATACACGTACACCGCCCCCAGTGACTGGCCTCAGGACCAAAAGTGTTCAGACCTGTATCCCGTCAAACAGCTTCCCCCACACTCCTCTATGCAACCACACCGGCCTGACAAAAGCGCAGAGTTTAACCCTGCAAAACACGAACATAAAGCCAGCGGTGGGGCGAAACATCAGGCCACGACCAACCCACCATCTGTGGCAAACCCTCAGAAAATGTCTTTGGACAAGTACAGGGAGAAACATGCTGCTGACCTGGCAGGGCAGAAACGCCGGCAAGACCAGCAGAATGCGGAGACTGAGTTTAGGGATGTGTATGGCGCTCCGGCAGAACACCGTAAGCTCCTGCCCCAACATTCTCACGGGCAGCTGGGATTAAGCAGCAGTGCTGGAGCCGCCACCTCCTCGCCCTTGAAGATGAAGCTGCCCGTCCTCGGGCAGGACAAACGGGAGAAAGTACAGAGCTCATTAAAACTCCGCCTTCCTGTCCCCTCCCAGAGCGAGAAGGGGGGGTCGAGTAAGGAAGAGCTGAAAATGAAAATTAAGGTGTCTTCTGAGCGGCACAGCTCCTCGGACGAGGGTGCCGCAAAGAGCAAACATTCCAGCCCTCTCGTGAGCAAGGAGAAACACAGAGACCACTCGACCCATCGACATCACCACAAACACAGCCACACGCACAGCGGCAATGGCAGGAGCGGCCTCGAGGCGTCCGCTGGTTCGTCCCTTCGGAGCCCGGTTGGTCCCACTGCCGACGGGGCAAGCTCCGCTTCCAGCTCCGGTTCCACGCGTAAGAGGTTGAACCTCGAAGCCAGCCACAATCACCACTCCAAAAAGAGCAAAAGCTCCAAGGGCGGCGCAGGTAGTTCCACTCTTTGTTCCTCTGTTCAGCAGTGTGTCTCATCTCACAACTTTGTTCTTAACCTTCCCTTCCCCCCTCCCCCTGTCACATACCAGGTGGGCTACGGACATCTCAGCACCCTAGTGAAACTGGACAGGATGCCAGTGGAGAGCCTCGGCCTTGAGGGTGCGCCGGCCTAACTAACGGTCACCACACAGACTACAAAAATACTTTGACAAGCTTGATTTGCTGTTAAGTGCCCGAGGAATGAACTCTTGAACCTATAGGAAAAGAATATAAAGATGTAAAAGAAAAATCAAGCATAGTTCTCTTTATTATGGAGAAAATAATCAGGAATGTCAATGAAAAAGAGTAAGAGAAAGAAAATAAAAATGCTTCCCGATCTTCTGGCAGTTCAGTTCAGTCTGGGCATCTCTCTGTGCTGCTTCGTCGTCACTATTCCCTCATGAGCAGTTGGTTTGTGTGCGTGAGCCGGTAAATGGGTGTTTGTCCAAAAGAGTGAAGTGTTATTCCCCCACAGTGATTATTTATATAACATTTAAAAGACTGAAAGCAGCCTCTAATATGACTGATGCTCTCATTTGTTTAAATGCAATCAAGCATTTTAAGTTCCATAGTTCTTTGGATGTTTCTTTTTCCCATTTGATTCCATTTGAAAGTTGTTTACAGAGCGTTGAGAAAAATTCACATACATTTTTGTATGTTAAAAGCTGTACCATAACTTCTCAGGGCGGAGTTGCTTGTATAATATATATACATATATATGCGGGGTGGATTTTGTGACTCAGTGTTAGAATCTATTATTGGCATTTCTAGCGGCATCCTTCCAGCAATGTTCTCTTGAACTGGTGTTCCTGCCCGGGTGGAGTGAACTACCATGCAATCCACACTCTGCCAGTAACCTGGCATGTTGTAAGAGGCCATGAAATGTTTACCTTTTTTGACCTTCAAGCTGGATGCCAAAGGCTGTGCCTCCAAAAAAGTGCAAGCAAAGTTCTTCGAAGTTTACATAACCTTCGCTGTGAAGTGCATTTAATATATTTCTAAGCTTGAAGCAGTAGCCTCTTGTGCAACTCTGTAAACCAATAACAAATAACCATATAGGTGGGTGAGACTGGTTTTACGATTACAGTGTTGACCCAAAGAGTTGTCTCAGAGTTATTTCTGAGAAAAAGATGAATGGTTTTGATCTTTGATTTTGATTCTTTTAAGTGTGAAGCTATGGGTAAATGAGGCCAGCATTGTTAAAACAATGAATAAGGCAAGTAAAACTGTTGGCACTTATTTTTTTTTTATTTTTTTTGTCTTTTCCCCCATTTTATTTAGATATAATAATAAACTCCATGGTTTCCACTACCTTAACCTCTGTCTTTGCGTATGTGATCATTTATTGTGTTAAACATAATTGCACATTTATTATTTTTGTAACATTTTGTACACAATTTTATAAATTACATTTTGTCTATATGAGACTGTTATTGTAGTGTCACAAAATCAATTTGATTTGTATCGTTGTTTTGACAATGTCACTTTGGACAGAAAGGTTTTTTTAACAGAAAGGTTAGTTAACAGTCCTTCTGCAGGCTTGGCTGTGATGAGAGATAAATGAATGTCTTAGCAGCTCCTTTGCAGATGGTCGTTCTCTTGGATCTCTGTAAAGAAAACAGGTTTTAAAAAAGAACTGGAGAGAATATTGTTTTTGGAAAATGTAAGCACATTTGGTTATGAGATTTCTTTATTTTTACTTTGAATGTACTTTTGTTAGAAAATATTCTTTAAAAAAACGAATATATAAAATGTTTGTATAAATGCTTACCTGGTTAAGCAAGCTTGTACAAAGTCTCTAGCATTTGTAGAGAAGTCATTAGGCAGAGAAGGCATCAAGCCCTTTCGAGCCCCGATGTAAAACAGGGCTGCCATCTTTGCCATGTGTGCCAAGGGTGGCTTTCCTGTTGCCATTTCAAACATAGTGCAGCCAATGCTCCAAATGTCGGATTTTCGACCATGGCCTGTCTCATTGATCACCTCCGGTGCCATCCAGTACGGGGTACCATGTACAGATTTCAAAAGGTCACCCTTACTTCCACTCAAAGTCAGACAGTTTAGTCGGCGAGCGCAACCAAAGTCAATTAGCTTGACTACTCCAGTGGGCATAAGCATGATGTTGTTCCCTTTCAGGTCCCTGTGGATGACTCTGTTAGCATGAAGAAAGGCAACCCCCTCTAGAATCTGTCGGGTGTATAAGGCAAACACTTTCTCGGGCAGCGGTCCAAACCTGCCCAGTATACTAGCAATGGAACCACCTGGGACATACTCCATGAAGATGCATACAATGTTCTCCGATAGAGCTGTGCCCAAGAAACCAACAATGTTAGCGTGTTGAAGGTTCTTAAGAAGATCCACTTCTCTCTCCAGTCGGTCATATTCTTTTTCTGCAATCTCTGAAGTTGAAGCGTCTAATACTACCTGTTTGACTGCGATCAGTTGACCTTGACTTGTTAACCCACAGTGCACCTGTATTAGAGGCAGATGAGAACTTTAGTCTTGGAGAATATTTTGTATCAGGTTTCTTTTCAGGGTTTTATGTTTTGTGTTTCATTAGTATTAAAGGAATAGTTCATCCCCCAAAACATATGTCATCATTTATTTATTCATCATGTTGTACAAAACCTGTATATGACAAAACATCTCTGCGTGTTTGTGTTCATACAATGGGGGGGCCCAGTGTTGTTTGGTTTCCAGCGTTCTTCAGAATATCTTTTTTGTTCGGCAGAAGTCGTACAGGTTGAAATGACAAGAGGATGAATAAATGATGAAAGATTTAAATGTTTTGGGTGAAACCTAAGTTAGAAGCAAGAAGTAGTTACACCTACTGTTCCATAGGCCCCTTTTCCCAGAACTTCTCCTTTTGTCCACGTGACCGCTGCATCATCTGAACAAGATCTGGATCTCTGAGCATATTTCAGTTCACCAGAGGAAATGTCCTGATGGACAACAGACACTTAACATAATGTTTCATTGGACATTAAAGTCGGTTGTATGATCATGTTAAATATCTTTTTGCGGTTTACCTCATTTAACAGTTTCTTGAATTTTGAAGGTAAGCCATTACTAAACTCATTGCCATCGTACTTTTCACTCTCAAGTGTTTCGGCTTCTCTTTCCTCCAGTGATATTAACCCCTTTGCCAAAGACCGGAGCAAGTCTTCTGTGAGAGGTCCGTCACCATCCTCCTCTCGAAACTTCTGATATACAGGCGATTCTGTTCTGTCACTTGTCCATGTGTTGATCAGAGGTTGTGCTGGAAGTCTGCTCATGCTTGATATTTCAGGTTCACCCGTGGTACCTAAATTATTTGGAGTCTGTGGCTTTTGATGTGTTGTAGAGTGAATGAGGTGCGCTTCAGATCTTGTGACTGAACTATTTTGTTGTGGAATATTTGGTTTGGAGAAAGTGTTTGAAAGAACTTCTTCAATCACTGACAGTATGGGACTGTTTTGTCTTTTAATAACCCAACTAGAAACATCCTTGCCATCATCTTCAGTAAATGGCATTTTGGAGTTTTCCTGCTCTTCCTCTGCCTCGCAATCTGAAGTTACATTGTGACGTTTATTCTCTGAAAAGGGTAGATGCTTTTTCATCCGTTTTGGAACACTATCCCTTTTCTTGTGTTGCCTGGATTTAGCCCGACTGTATCTTCCAGATTGAGATTCCTTGAGTTTTCTTCTGTTAACTTCTGTTGTTTTTTGCCCTGTTTGTTTTCCATTGATTTGTCTTTTAACTTGAAGTGATGTATGGCCCGGTTTGGCTTTCTCAGCTGAATTGTCCACTCTAAGATTTTCGTAGACTGGAGTCGCAAACATTTCATAAATCGTTGGACCTTCATTGTCCTGACTGATCTTCAGAAACATGTCGTTGTACGTGACATGGTCCACAGCAGATTTCGCTCGCAGTGTTGCTCCTAAAACTGGCTTTTTGGATGGTCCTGCACTTCTCAGATTTCTTTGAAATTGCTTTTGACTGTTAAAGCTCGCTTTCTTGTCATCACAACTCAACCTTGTGTCTTGACGAGTTTCAGAGAGCCTCTTTGTAGTTGTTACTTCATCTGTGTTTTTTTTGTAAGCTGTTGGTGTCATCCTTGGCAAACATGATTTGTTTGGGGTCTCTGCTGCAATAACTACACATGAGGGCTTGTTTTCTCTGAGCTTCACCTTGGAGTGAATTGGTGAATTTATCCTGGTGCTTGTAGTTTTAGCAGAACTCTGATTTCTGTGTGCCAAAATATTGAATGACTGATTTGTGTGAAAAGATGCTTTGCATTTTCTGTCATTTCTTTTGATGGCCTTTACTGGTTTGCTCTTTTCATGTAGAATTTGATCTACTACAAATTCTCTGAGGTGCTTTTCATCTGAATTAACACAAGATCCATTATCTCTTGCTCGTGTGGCTGTGCTGGTGGGTTCATTGCGATATGAGTCAATATTTTGAGACTTTTTCTGAAGTTCCTCAGAGTTTGCACTTGTTTTGGAGACATTCCTCACATCAGCATCTACCTGTCTATCAATGATTGATTCGATAGGTGTATTATCTTTTCTATCATCTGAAATGATAATGTCTTTGTTTCTTATAGTATTCATTTCAGAACTGTTTAAATCTTGAAAATCCAAATGAGATACCAATTCCAGTTCCCTGATTATTGTGTATGTCTCTTGAGGAACATTCTCCTCCTCTTCTTGGCTGCTACTGCTGCAGGAATGACTCTCCTCACTGCCTGCTCTGGTGCTTCTGGATCTTCTAAAAGCTAGCCTGGAGATCCTTTCCACTTTTCGTCTGCACTCGAATGAGAAAGGGAAGGTGCTTGGTGTTTTTATAGGTGGTGGGTGCTCAATACTAGTAGTAGCAGGGACATTTTTATATCTACTGTCGAGCGGCGTTAGATGTTTAGGTGTCCTAAACATGGTTGGTAGTGACATCTGGTAAAACACAGCAATACAAATTTAGAGGCTTGGGTTTAAGTGTTTGTGTCATAAGAAAAGGATATTTGCTTTTCTTACCTTTTTTGTGATAACTTCATCCTCTGTATCGGCACATCTAAGCCCTGTAGTTCATTGAAAAGTGTTTATCAAATACATTCTCTTTATGAGGTTCATTTGAATCGCATTAACTTTAATTCAGTGAGAACACAATTCCTAAGACTCCTAACCCCATCTCAGACTGTCTATCTCTTTTGCTAAGCAGGTGAGGAGACCGCTGTTCTCAGCTACAGCCCAGTTGATCTTTACACTTTAAGATCTTGGAAAGACTGTATATTATGACAGTTTAATGTTACCTGGGATTACGATCTTTTTCTAATTATTTCGTCCCTGACCTTAGCTCAAGCTCTGGGTGATACAAGTTGTTTTTTTAATCATACCGTAGACTTACTAACAGACTCTTGGACTGAGTGTCAAATTAATATTCTTGCACAAGAACACCAATGAGGCTAGTTAACGTGCAAGCCATAAAAACACCAGTGCACATACCCTCCATTATTCTGACACTTCTGTCTACTGTCACTTATTTTGAATGCAGGGCCAGTTTGGGTTTTGTGCTCCGTTGAAATGTCACACTGTGTTTGTATATCTGTATGTTAGTATACATCGAAAATAGTTTTTACAGTAACATCCACCTACTCACTGTTATGAATGTTAGCCCGTGCTTGCAGCAACAAACTTGCATCAAGAGCAGGTTCCATCAGCGTTGATGTCAACTTGCTGAGCTGGGTACAGTGAGGAGTAGGAAAAACAGGTACCGAAGAAGTCATTTTAAGTGATGGATGGAAGAGCCTTGTTTTGTCCCAGCTTTTTCTGCTGCCCCATAGGCTTGGCAGGGATGAAGTGCGACTGTGTAAAAATAACATGCATGAGCCACGTTCATTTTACAATGTTCATTTACAAATACGGAAGCATGTTGCTAAGAAGTAAGGGCAAAGAAAACAGGTTTTCTAAGTTCTCTGTGAATAATGGCACACACTGAAACCTCTCTGTTATGCTGATGACTGCTTGATCCTGTAACCAAACACCTCTGTACGGTCTTTGTGTAAAAATAAGAGAGCGTCACTGAATGTCTTTCATACAAGCCAGTTTGTTTGTGAACACAGTTGGTTTGTGTATTTTATATTTGTACAGGTGCTGTTGTTTAAGGGATTTCTTCATTTGTAATTGGCTGTCTTTGTTTATTCAAATGCTAATTTAGCTTGATGAGGAAGAGATGAGTAGAATCAGCTGGCTAACCTGCTCTGTTTCCTCTCATCACTGCTGTATCTTCTGATGGTTATCTTTGGCTCCATTGAACCCACAGAGCAGATCCTGTTATCTGCAGACACACAAATTCACTTTGCGTGAAAAGGGCATGTGTAAGCCATCCCATGATCATCAGCCTATACTGTAGTATAGGTGTAATATATCAAATTTTGTAATGCAAATTAATTCAGAAGTTCTCCATTGTATCCAAATCCATACAGGAACACAGACAGATATTTGAAAGAGGCAACTGACATTTCTGGGCCATCATTGACTACCATAGTATTGTATTTATTGTATTATTTTTTTGGTTCTGTTGAACACAAAAGAAGATATTTTGAGGAATTTGGGAAAGCAAACAGAACAGTCAGTTGCTAACATTTTTCTAAATATCTTTGTGTTCAACTGAACAAATAAATGTATACAGGTTTGAAAGAACAAAAGGGTAAGTAATTCATGACAGAATTTGTATTTTTGGGTGAACTTTTCTGTTTTGTTTTTTTTTACAGATTTTCCACGTATAATGTAAAAAATCGGAATTGTACAGTTTTTTTTACAGATTTTTCATGTATTTTGAAATACTGTCAAAAATGTACAATTACAGAAAAGACCTAACATTTACAAGAAAAACAGTAAAAACATTATTTTACAGTTTATTTCTGGCGCTCAGCTGCCACAACATTTCATGTTTTTTTAACAGGATTTTTTTTACAGTTTATTTAGGAAATTGGCTGAAAACTGCAAATTTACAATAAAACATTTTTTTTTCGAATTTTATTTTACAGTGTATCCCTTCAATGTGTAACCCATAGGGTTTGTCCATTTTTGACCCAATGCTCTATTAAATAAACCCATCATTTTTTAGAGTGTTGTTGTTCTTCAATGCATCTAAATCTATAAACCATTTTCCAACATGTAAACAAAACTAACCCAGAAACACTTCCTGTTTCAGTTTTTTAACACATTTGAACACATATATTAGAAGAAAATACAAACAGAACACATCAAAATGTCAAGCAGAAAAGCATTTGTTGTTTATGTCTTTAAAATAGCCAATATTGAACTATGAGCGCAAATGTATGAAATTACTGAAAATGTCTTTAGTCAATCCCAATATCCACAGTCCTGACAGTAATTCACCTGCCAGGATCTTTATTAGCAGCTAGACTCAACACACGAAAACATCACCTTGAGCAAGCAAAAATGTAGATATGTTTTACCTTTTTCAAATTGTGGCTTTTAAAAAGCCTCACCGAAACTAAGTATTTTACGGTCCTTCCTGAGTCTTGGGATAATCCTTATCTGCGAGTGTCATTATGGAAAGGTTCTCTGTTGACTGTAAAGACTTAATAAGTTGCTTAGAACAGAGAAGCCCAAAAAGCCAAGAAAGACACACCCCTGACATTGTCATGGATCTCTTGAGGGATTGGCTGAGAGTGTAAGATTCCTTTTTTCAGGATGGTGAAAGCGGCAACCAATGGGCGTGTATGAATGCCCAAAAGACACAGAGAGCCACTGTCCTTCAGGAAAAAACTGCAGGTGTTCATCTGGCATTCTGTAATCTCTTCCTTCGGAGGAAAATAACAAATGATTTGTGCAGTATAGTTGTTGACTCACCTTGGTTTATGTCTGCTTGGGCAACTATAATCTCAGATGACTCTGTCTGCGTAAAATATTTTTTTTTGTTTTTGTAGTGCATTGGATATGCAATATGGAAACTAAATATGAAAATGTCTTAAACACGTACACATAATAAAACTATTAAAGCTATGAGCTTGACTATTCCTTAAATACAATGACCTCTTACATTATCACGCCTGGTTAATTCACCTGTTGACTGCTGACCATCTGGAGGAGATCCATTCATTTAGGTAAAATCGTCATTAACCAGCTGTAATGCCTGACAGCAGTGACTAAGGCTCAGCCAAACGGAGCACAATAAAAGGCTACAAGTACTCTGAGATTATACTGTAAATTCCATTTTATTGTCATGTAGTTACAATCCCACTGACATTACTATCCAGTTAGCAGAAATTTCAATAATTTTGCCTACTTTTGTTTTGTTTTTGTTCAAAGAAAATAGTTTACTGGTAAACTAAAATTCGTATGAGTGAGTAAAAGAGTGAGAGATTTAGAGACACCTGACCTTCATCTCAGGTGTGCAACAGTCACGTGTAGGAGAGCAGCTGGAGGTTATGGCTGGACTCCCAGGCCAATAACATTCCAGACACGTAAACAATGTTTCTCAAGAATACAATGGAAATGCTAAAATGAGTTTGCACATTAGGAACATAAACACTATTCTGCAAATGCGCACTTAACAATAAATGTGCTACAAGATTCTTTAAAGAAATGCCATTTTTGGTTCCCCAAAGAAAATGTTTGTCAATAGTCCAGAGAACCTTTTACACCACAAATAACCTTTTGTGGAAAAGGTTCTTTATGGAACCATACAGCAAAAAAACATTTTATTTGGGATGGTTTAGCATCTTTATTTTTTAATAGTACATATGGATACATTGGAATGTAAATAAATAAAAAATAAACAAACTTTTATAACATTAATTTAACAATACAACAATGGTTTAAATAGTGTTTCTAGTTGAAGTGCAAAGCAGCGTTTTACCTGCGTGTGTCGCAGAATCCATTATTCTGAGAAGTTCTTCTTTTTTTGAGCTCCTGATCTGAGAAATGTACCACAATGCACTGTGACCTCTTTGGTCTATGATCTTTGTGTCACTGAAAAAGAAGAGGAGGTCATTTAGTGATATTTATTCAAGCACTGTTTATTTATATCCATTACTGTCTGGCATTCCCAATATTATATACCTATTTATCTCTTTGATACAGATCCAAGATCAAGAAATTGATCTGATTAAATTAAGTGAAGATGGTTTACTTACACTGAAAGAGACATAAGTTCCTTCACCACTTCCACAGGCTGATATTGCCATGGCAACTGCAGTCCTTCAAACAGATCTACATCTCTTACAGCCTGCATTAGAGGGGTCAATCCATCTCTGTTCTGTTTATTAATGTCCAACAAGCCTGTCTGGGCCTGTGACACACAACCATGCATTAATGTTGAAATGCATTGCAGTTTAGTAGCTTTTTCCACGAGGGACGAGGGAAAATATCTTGTACTCTCATGACAGTTGGCCGATACAGATCCACCAGAAAACTCCCTATGGAGTCTGACCTTCTTTGTCTGAACCTAGTGTTTGTATCACATATCAAACAGTCAAAAGGCAAGTGGAAGTTGAAGTCTGAACTGCTCACCATCAGGTCCTGTAGACTGCAGGGGTCTCCCCTCCAGGCGGCATCTGAGAGCTGCATCTGGTGGGGTAAATCTCTGATCAAGGCCGATAACAGCTCCCCCTTGAGTGCTGGCTGACTAACATGAAGAGCTGTCTGGTTGCTATGGTTACAGAGGGTGGCATCTGCTCCTCTTTCCAGAAGAAAACGCATCACCTGTGTTCACAGAGGAAGAAATGAAAATAAATTATTCACCGATGCTTAAGATTGCATTATACATGTCAACAATATTCTAAGTAATATATTGCACTTTTTTTGCATTGCTACATGCAAGCCACCTACAGCAATAGTTTTCATCATATCATCCGTATTATCTCATACCGTAGTAAGACCCATCCTGCATGCACTGATAAGAGGAGTGCAGCCATCTGAATCATGTGGCAGATCTATTTCTTCCCAGCAGTAGAGTCCCTGCTCCAGTCCCAAAGTCACGGCCTCAAGATCTTCTTTTAACAGAAGCTCCACAAGTCTGCTTCTTTCATGGCTCCCCATGCTTCAGTGCTCTAGAATATCTACAAAAACATGTCATTTATTCAGTTATGGTGCGCTTAAAGGGAAGGTAAACAAGATATTTTGATGAACATAACATCCGACCTCATGGATTTATGTATGGACGTAAAACCACTGGGAGATCTTTCAAAATATCTTCTTTTGTGTTATAAAGAAGAAAGAACGTCATGAAATTGATGAACTGATGTACTGTCCTTTTTATGTATGCTTGCTTTTCTATGGGAAACACTTCTGCTTTGTTGCAACCACGTGGTTGTGTTTGCGACAGTCTCATATATACAGTATAGTGCGGTAAATGATCACAACACAGATTGAGCATGAATAAGATTTTAGGTATTTTATTCTTCAAATGACAATCAAATAATTAGAATATGTTATTTTATTGTACTTAGTTTCTTCTTTATTGACAAGCGTACAAATTGTATGGTATCCATAGCATCATCGAATTTATTAATGAATAGAGATATACAAGAATATAACTTACTCATCAGATATGTTTATAAAGTTCATATTGCATAAATCACTCTAGAACTTCACAAGACAAATTACTTGATGTTAAATTAGGTTTAATAAACAGGAGAAGCCTCTTGCTGTTATTTATATTTAATGTGTTAGACTCACCTGTGCCAGCTGTTTGTTGTCCAGCATCTGGATTAACATTTTGCAAACAGTTCCTGTATTTACGTCCTTGTGTTTTTAAGGGTCAGCGCTTTGTCTTCATTGCGTCTTTATGCCTCAAGCAGCTTTGAGTTTACAGCTTGTTGCCAGGGTGACAGCAGCTTTGGCATGAAAACAATGAACTGACTCTGAGTGCTTTGTTTTGGTTTTAAAAGGGGAAGTGTGCAGAAATGTCCATATAAGCATTTGGTTGTTATGATAATGTACACCATATATTTCTATAATATATATTTTTTTTTATTACATAACGACAAGCTAATATACACTAGTGTACTGCAGAAAAACAAATAGGCTATACCTGCTACGCAAATAAAGCTAAACATTGCAAAACGCGAGTGTTTCTCATACAAACTTAAATAATAAAACAATTTCATATGTAAACAACTTATAAGTATGCTCATTGCGTGTGTGTTTGTGCAGAAGGTGTCTGGCAGTCAGTTTGAGTTGACAAGATCTCTTAAATCATCTATTAAAACTATTGTCATTTGAACATTTTCTAATAAAACAATACATTTTAGATGTTGCTTAGGATTTAAGGAAGCTAGGACAACCATTTACGAGTACTCCATTTTATTGAAGAATGCCTGTGCTGTTTAAGGTGTGTAATGTCATGTCAAACATCTAAAAGCTTTTGTCAATCCAAAAGGCTTCATACTAAAGATTATTTGAAAAAAAATATAGGACAAGAACAAGATTCAAATGTTCTTCAACAAAATGCAGTGTTGTAATGAAACGAAGTAAAAATACTTAAGTACAGTACTTACAGTAAGTATTGTTTGGGAGTATCTTTACTTGAGTCTTCATATTTCTGCAGACTTTTAATTTTACTCCACTACATTTCCTGAAGAAAATGTATACTTCTACTCTGATGCATTTCAAGCATGTTCGTTACTACAAAATAAAAGCATAGAAACAGAACTGAAATAGCCAGTTGGCGGTCCGGTCACCATGACAATGCTGAACCAATCATTGGTTAAAGCTCATGCAAGTGCAAAAAGGTGCTCTCTGCGGTTAATTTCAAGACAAGGTTTTAATGAGCTGTTTCTTTTAAAGATATAGAGCACATTTTTCTGTTTCAATTCATTATCAAATGACTGGGTTGTTACTGTAAGGTAAATGCAAGGAAAGAAATTAAGAAAGGGCCAGACAGATTTGTTGTGATTTGATAGAGGGATCAAATTGGGGGTGGGAGGGAACTATCCTTTTATAAAGTTATATGAGTTATAAAGTAAAGGTATAAATATGTGGTTCTGAACTTGTATTTTTAGAGTTTAGCCATTTGGGAACATGTTTTTACAGATAAAACTACTGAGCTTTTACTCAAGTCATATTCTAAAAGGGTACATTCACTTCTACCAAAGTAATTTTTGGAAAGATATTTGTACTTTAACTCATGTTTTGTTTTTAGGTACTTCATACATCACTGACAAAATGTCTAAATAATGTGCATTAGCAAAACCTGGCAGGAAAAAAACAGTGCAAAAACACAGTATACACAACCAGACAAAACTTGTAGAGATGTACCATGTACAACACCACGACCTCTAGTGTACGCTCGGAAACTTCCAATATTCATAACAGTGAAACATACAACATCTGAAACAACCTGTTTGATAAATAAAAGCAACCATTTCCATCATTATTCAAATCTCGTTTCAAGTGATTATTGAATGAAACGAAAGGGCGCCCCCTAATGCAGGACTATCAAATATCACAGGCTCTTTATCGGGCCAGCAATGTCTCATTGTAATTCTATTTTAAATAATTTAATTTATTTATCTTACTATTCCAAGACTTCACAAAATATAAACAAACTCCTCAAGTCTGTATTTGGCAGTCATGGTCAGCTCTGTGTAGAGGCGCTGTTAGGTAGCATGAGCGTCAGTGAGGGACCGGCCCATCACACACGCACGCACGCACGCAGGCAGACAGAACAGAAGGTGGAACTGACCGGTGCTGATGCTGATCGAGCGCTGAAGGTGGACTCGGATTTAACGCCAACGAATACGGCCGTTTCATTTCACCGAACGATTATTCGATCTATTCACTGATTTTTAAAACGGATTCCAGTAGTTGCATAGTATATTCTGTGAGGTTGTTTTCATTTTTGAAAGCTTTATTCGCCCACGCGTCGATTATGGACATGACGGACTGAACAACTGATAAGCATCAAGATATCACGATTGTTTGATTGATGCGCCTGTCTGCAAAGTTCTGGGTGGACGCCAAGATCTGCTGACCAGAGAAAGTTTCGTTAAATTAAATCAGACCTATATCATACAGGATGGCGGATGCGTCTGAATGTTGTGTAAAGGTGATGTGCCGATTCAGGCCACTTAACGAATCGGAGATCAGAAGAGGTGACAAATACATCCCGAAATTCAAAGGAGAGGACACCGTCGTTATTTCGGTAAGATTTCTTCAGAGCGCACAGTGTTATCAAGGCGCACAGAAAGTTAAGCCTTTTTACTATGTTCTCTGTTTTTCTTTGTGTAGTTATATGCATGGTTACCACCGTATCAATTTCCTGGATAAATTATTGCGGTCAACTCATATCCGTTTGGGGGAAATCATAGCCATGCTGTTCCGAGTCTTGGATAACAGCTAGGGAATAGCAGCTTCTGATGCTTCCAGTTAGTCGTCAGTGTTCGATTTGCTCTTGTTATTTATAACCCAACATCTCATTTCATTCAAAACATCGATTGGCTTGAAAATACTAATTGAAATTCGTGTAATAAACATTTATCGATAACCATATGCCGTCGTTTCTTTTACTTTTACGAGATTGGGCTGTTTAAATTTTGTATTTTGGTTTGGTCCCCCAACAACATAAATGAATGAGACTATAAAACTATATCTGCACCATATCTATGATCTGCACTGTGAAATTGTCATGTCAACACGCCCTTTTGGGCTACATGATGAAAATGCATGGTCAGAAATACCAACGACAATTATTTATTACTTTAACTGTTAGAATTAATTAAAGCATCTCAATAGCTAATGTTTGTTTAGTGTATTGTTCTTATTTGCCATTAGTCACCAGTTATTGTACCAGCTTTGTAATTCTAATTTCTAATGGCAGGTTATTTGTCACATTTGATATAATTTGATTTGTGGCTATGATTCAATTTCACACCGGAATACACGTGGCGAATTAGCTTGTTTTTGTGTCTAAGCTTTTGATGCCATTTAGGTATTTAATAAAATTCAAAATGAATGCCGGCATGCTGTTGTAATTGCAAAACAAAAGAACTAATGTGTGTCTCAATATAAAAAGCTCCACAATCTCAAAATTTGGAAAACGTCTGATTATTGTATGCTTGTCAGCAGTGTGCAATGCTTTCACTTGTAGGAGTGGAGTTATTTGTGGTTGTTTTGCAGTGATGATAGTGTATGTGGGTGTGTGTCTTGCTGTACATATCAGACTTGAATAGTCTACACAGTAAGACACTGATGGTTTTTATGTTTTACAGTAAACCTCTAGAAATCCCTTGTGCAAACACAATAGCTCGTATTATACGACCTATTCAGATGGTAATCATCTTTATCATGCCGAATCAGCACACAAAAACGAGTGTAGCTGGTATTAGACTTCAGACTTTAAAGTACATTAACATTAACAGAACCCTGCGGTCTCAGCTTGGCCAGATGACCCTAATGCCAGACATTTTGCTTGAGGAAGTATGAAAACAATGCAGACCGGGTAATATATGTACATTTATTACCGTTCGATATTTAACTATCTGCATTTCATTAGTAAATCTTCATAATGTTTCTTTCTTTGTGTTGTCACTGTATTTGTCCAGTACACCCTAATCTTAGTTTTAACCCTAGAGAATTTAAAGTCAATAAAATGTAATTTATGTACGGGGGAAGGGTTGATTTTCACACCTCTACCCCCAGCAGCACTGATGGATTGACAATGAAGAGATGTATTTATGTTTGTCTATCTAATATATAAAACACATTTTGAATAAAAACATTATCTGATGCAAAGCTGATTTCTTATGAATAGTAAATAACATTATAGTAAATTAATTAAGCATTGCACATTTGAATGATGCTGAAATAATGCAAGCTAATGTAACAATAATTGAACAAACCCCAAAAATAAAATTTGTCACTTTAAATTAATAGTTATTATAATTGGTAATTGTTAAACTGATTCAGGTTGATGTAAAAATATTTTTTTTTAGTGAAATATTCAGTTATTTGTCTTCTCTCTATTAAACATAAACAGATCTTTAAACATTACCAAAATTATTTGACAATAAATTTCTACTTTTAAGGAATATTAAGTAGCTCAGAGATTCAGTATAGCTTTTATGTGTTTGTGTACAGCATATAAACCTTAAATGATCATCCATTGCTAAACCTTTGAGGGGAGATATGCGACAGTTTGTGGCATAAGAAAATTGTGTTTCATAATCATCTGCAGTGTGTCAGCATCCGGCTAGATTTAATGTTTTGCTTTATGGGGGTTGTCTGGTCAGCGGTGTTCAATATGGGTGGTAATGTCCTATTATGTGTGCAAGGCCACGAAGAGTCCCAGGGCTCCTGCAAGTAATTTATGTTGCCGTAGTGACGGAGGTGCCGTTTGGGGGGCCAAACCAGTGGGGCAGAGCTGGGATGTTTTAGTGGAATATTTATGCAAGTCCACAGAGGATTATGAGCCTTTTGTGTTATACAGAACACACATACAGTATATAAGCATCTTGCAAATATGAACTAATTTCTATTTTTCTGTTAATTGTTAATGGTAGTTTTTCACATTTTGGTATACTGAATTTTCACAGGGCTGAATTTCTCTAGACAAGGCATCAATTATTGACGTAAACAATGCAGTGCATTTTCCTGACCACGTGTGCTTTTAGAGCTTTTAGTGCACATCCTTTGTTTTTGTGCATTTTGCAATTAAACTCATCTGTGTAGTAGCCTAAATGTCCATTTCCATTTGGCAAAGTTTAATAAGTGAATACAAAAATGTTGGCACATATTGATACTGTCATGAAAGTGTTTGTACTTAGTTTGTTGGTTTGTACTCTTACACTCAAAATTATATCAAGATTTAATGCAACAGGCATGTAATTATTTATTTGACTTCAGAATCAAAAAAAGATGTATCCCTAGATAGACAGTGATGGATAGAAAAGATGATTGCAGTCACGTTTTCCTAGCAATTGTGTTATTCTTCTCCACCATTGGCCAAAAGACAGGTGCTGCCTGTCAGCCAATCACTGCATATTTTTCTGGGTGAGATGTAGTTTCCGTGGTGACGGTCTGGGTTTAAGCAACAGCTCTCATTTTTGTCTCGGCAGGGATTCTTGACCCCTACCTGCTAAATCAGACGTACAGACAAAATTGCTGAGTGAATATTGTCAACTGTCTGACTGTATAACATAAGACACAACAGACTAACATATAGACATATGCCACGTCTGCATTATAGATGGGCATTAAATAGAATAGAATTGGATCTGAAACTGTGGTATAATGTCTCTCTTGCTCTATATGAAATGCAGATATTAATACATAGATTCCAGAAAATATATCCACTGTTTATACAAGATCCTTTATATATAGTTCACAATATACTTCAATAATGGTGCATTTTGCGGGCGAGTGTTTTGATTTTTCTAACTATGTCAGTGCAGTCATTTGTATTAGATATTATAACAGATATTAGTATTATAACTGTAAATATACAGTTAAGCTATAAAATACCTTAAAAACTGTAATATTCCAGCAGCAGGGGCGCCAGAAAAAAGTAAAATAACCTTTTTTGTGAAGTAAAATTACATGGTTTTCACACACCCTTGTAAATGTTAGGTTTATTTCTGTAATTTACAATTTTTTACCAGATTTCAAAAATATGTGTAAAATAAAACCGTAAACTAAAATGACATTAAATTACAATATTTTACAGTGTACTGTTTTCCTTTTAGCTGCTTAGCACAAGTTAACACAAGAAATAAGCTTCCTCTATATTCCATTTTTCTTCATTGTTGTTCACATGTTGCATACATGTTTGTTGGAGTTTATCTTATTGATTCTCTGGATTTCAGCTGCATGGCTCAGAAAAAAAAGAAAGAGATTTGTTGGGCCTCAATAACATTGAATTGCAGTTGGGGGATGGGTATTCATCTAAAGGAAGTGCAGTGTCAGCGGAAAAACACAGAAGGGTCCTTTTATGAGAGTGACCTCTCAATGCAATTTGAGGATTCTTCATAAATGTATATTATATATAATGAAATTGAACTTATTTATTTATTTCGGATACTGTAGACATCCATCTTGTTTTACCATGTACTGTTATTCCAATCATAATCCCCACTACTAAAACTATTATTGTATTAACTGTTCCACATGGGCTCAAATGTCTAGCCACTTATACTGTTCTGTCATGCTTGTAAAATATTCAATGGGATTATTGGAGCTCTCTTGTTTCTTAGTCGGGAATCTGTTGTTTTTCACTCAACACCATTGTGACCCTCCATATAATGTATTCTTATGAAGGAGAGGGAAAGACGTTCTGGCCAAATTTGCTTTGACACATCTATAGGGCTGAAAATAGGGGGTACGCGTGGAAAGATGCCAGGGAGTGAATTTCAAGGAGGGGCAGGGTTCAACCCAAAATGTAGAGAATTTCCATCTTTTATCCATGAAATGGCCTTCAAACGCTATGTACATCAATAAATATTATTATAAATAACGTATTGTATGCATCTATGGTTAAAAATATGTCTCCAACTAGAATCCCCGTAGTAAATAGGTAATTTCCATCACTGCACATCTATTTTATTTCAATGGAGCAAAGTAAAACATATGCAGATTTACTCCACAGACATTGTCACGTAGAAAGAGTTCCATATCATGTTTGTTGGGCTGTAAGTAATATGTTTTTTAGGGATGATTCTGTTTTCAAATTTTTTTTTTTTACTGATTTTGCTTCTCTTTTTAGGGCAAGCCGTATATCTTTGACCGAGTTCTTCCACCAAACACAAACCAAGAACTAGTTTATGACTCCTGTGCCAGACAGATTGTTAAAGGTTTGTTCAATCATTACATGTTGACTGATTGGAAAGAGAATTGAATGTTTGAAACTTGTTGTCAGTAACCATAATTTCTTTCATGACTGTATTTTGGACAAAGTTGCTGTTTTGAGACTTGAGTCTTGTATTTCAGATGTACTGGAAGGTTATAACGGGACCATCTTTGCATATGGCCAAACCTCATCAGGCAAGACTCACACTATGGAGGTAAAAAATGAAACATGCACTGGTGATAATGTTCACATGTTCGCATAATTCATAAACATTTCATCACACGTAAGGCTCTTATGGGAAGAGAGAAAGTCACCGTGGACAAAATTGTCTAGACAGAATATATCAGATGAAATTACTTAAATGCCACACTGCAGTAGCAGCTGCAAAATGCCAGTTGACTGCAGGCGTTGCCCTGGAAACAACCAGCATGTGAAGTGATGTGAATGTAAAGTAAAATAATTGAGGCAATGTTGTCTGAGGTGTCACATAAAAATGGATTTCTATTTTACTTAAATGTCTGTCCTGTTTACATATGCACATTTGAAAGATGCAAACTAGCATGTCAAAGGAAAGTCAGACTGTATGAAGCACACATTTGGTTCATTCTTAAACAAAGTGTTTAGTTTTTACACAAAATATTTTATTTGACAGTAATATGAAGTCACTCATCTTTTATAACTTGTCCCTTATAACACACACACATACAGGGAAAGCTACACAGCGCCCAGCAGATGGGCATCATTCCTCGCATTGCCCAGGACATCTTTGATCACATCTACTCTATGGATGAAAATTTGGAGTTCCATATCAAGGTATTGGGGAGGGGAAATATCCAACATTAAAGTCCCAGTGAAATAAAAAATGACAATGCCAATTTTTTCATGAAATATTGAAGGGTTTATTGTAAATAGTTTATCAATGTGGGTCATTCTCTTTTTAAAATTCACGTGCCCTCATAATCTTTAGTTAAAATCTGAAAATTCACTTCCTTCCTGTAATGACTATCCATCTTAAATGACGTATGTTAGCCGGCTTGGGAGGAGCATCCGTTAACTCCTCCCCTTCAACTGTCTATCATAGAAAGACGAAAGCCACGGCCACTATTTTTCTCATTAGAAATTCCATTTCACTCAGAAATGCGTCAAAATACGGAAGTAAAATTGACCGCAACTTCTGGTTCACGGGGGACTTTAAATCTGCTAATGTGTACTTTTATTTTTAAAATGATTAATATTAAACAAGTGTGTATGTTATTAAGAATTATATGTATATGTATATATACAATATGTATACATTTTGTATCAACAAATTTTATTCACCACAGGTCTCTTATTTTGAAATCTACCTGGACAAAATCAGAGACTTACTTGATGGTAAGATTTGAAATGGAAACATTCCTCTTCATCTTTTGCTGTTTTTGAATCTCATTCTTATGTTGACTAAATGTTTGTTTTCTTAGTTTCCAAAACCAACCTCGCTGTACATGAGGATAAGAACCGGGTGCCCTTTGTCAAGGTAAGACTTTTGAACAATATAGTATGTGTAGATTTAAACCTTGATGTTTCATGTCTTTTGATGCTGTTGTTGCCAGGGCTGCACAGAGCGCTTTGTGTCCAGTCCAGACGACGTCATGGATGTGATTGATGAGGGAAAATCCAATCGTCATGTGGCTGTCACAAGCGAGTTACCTTTTAACCCTAAATAAAACACAACCAATGTACTGTGCTGTAATGTTAATGTGTATGTTTTTCCACAGACATGAATGAACACAGCTCCCGCAGTCATAGTATTTTCCTCATTAACATTAAACAGGAAAATGTGGAGACAGAGAAAAAACTGTGTGGGAAGCTGTACCTAGTAGATCTGGCAGGAAGTGAAAAGGTGACACGCTTTATAATTTCTTTTGAAGCATATCAAAATTTGTGACACTGGATCAACACATAGAATAGATCAAATGTTTCCATCTCTCTCACAGGTCAGTAAAACTGGAGCAGAAGGATCTGTGTTGGATGAGGCTAAAAATATCAATAAGTCTCTTTCTGCTCTGGGGAACGTCATCTCAGCCCTGGCCGAGGGAAGTGTAAGTGCTCTGCTCTTCTCTTTCCCCTTGAATGCATCTCATCCTGTGTTCTCAAACTGGACCATATATCTCGACTCTTACCATACAAAACAAAAGCTTCATACTTAACTGATTAGCTTTATTACCTTTACAGAAAACTCATGTGCCATACCGAGACAGTAAAATGACAAGGATCCTTCAAGACTCTTTGGGTGGGAACTGCAGAACCACTATTGTCATCTGCTGTTCACCCTCCATATACAATGAGTCTGAGACCAAATCCACTCTCATGTTTGGCCAGAGGTGAAACCATTTGGGCTCTCAAATGTGTCTATTTAACACATATACACAAACACACGCATTAATATATCTATATATTAATATTTGTTATTAAAACGTCTTTGTTCTCCGTAACACAGAGCCAAAACCATTAAAAACACAGTTTCTGTGAACATGGAACTCACAGCAGAAGAATGGAAAAAGAAATATGAGAAAGAGAAAGAAAAGACCAGGGGCCTGAAAGTCACCATCCAGCGACTTGAAAATGAGCTCAAACGTTGGAGGAAAGGTATAAACTCCAGCACCTTATCTCTATTTATTTGATGTTTAATAGTTCAAATTCACTTTGTTGTGTGTGCTGTTGTCTGCTGACAAATCTTTAGATTTAGATTTGCTTGAAAATTACAGTTATGGTTTGGATTGCAGTTTTGTGGTACTCTGCTTACTGTACATGATATTTGTGCTGCACTATTGGGCTCAACTTTGTAATGGCCAGTACATTTTTTGATGTAATTGTTTTAACAAAAGCTTTGTTTTGAGGTTTGAGTCCTGAAATGGGGACATAGAAATGGGTCCCATTAACATCTGTGCTAAGAAACAGAGCCAGTTATTTATATTGTTCTGCTTTCTTTTGTTTGTTTATTACTAAAGCCACAAATAAACGGTGTATTTAAGTAACATTTGATGTGCATTTGTATAGGTTGAAAACACATCACAATTGACATTGATACCATTTCCAGCTAATTCCACAGATTGTGGAACGAGGCACAAATAATGCAGTTTCTTACAAAACACATGCAAATAGACACTACTACAGGTAGCTGAATATATTTACCATCTTGCACGACTAAAGATGTGCTTAAAGCATGTAAGCGTTAACAGCTGCCTTTACTTTTAATGCACCTACACACAGATGCTGAAGTTAAGATTTCTCACATTTCTTGCCCCTGGGTTTAAACAGCATATTCATTCATAACATTTTTATATTATTTTTTATCCATGTTTGGCTATTCGATTAAAGTTTTTTTGTCATACTGTTGGTGAAAATATAACCCAATACTAAAAATGGAAAAGATGCAGAAATGTTTATAAAAGTTCAAAGCTTTACTTATTTTATTGTGTTTATTGTGTTGACAATATTTCATCACTTTATCTTCAGGTGAGAGTGTACCTGTTAATGAGCAGCTCAGCAGTAAAGATCCGAAGAATTCCGAAGCCACTCCCGTAATTGACACTTCGGCTCCACCCCCTGAGCCTCTTTGTGATTCAGAGAAAACCCAGTATGAGGAACTGATCAATGACCTGTATCAGCAGCTAGATGACAAGGTGAGAAATAGCTCCTACATGGTGTTAAAAATCTGTTACAAAGGTGTTTGAGAAGAAAAAGTGTACCTCCCTCAATTTCACTCTCTTCCTCTCCTTTCTCTCTCTCCCCAGGATGATGAGATCAACCAGCACAGTCAGCTGGCAGAAAACCTCAAGCAGCAGATGGTAGATCAGGATGAGGTGAGTCCCCTCCAATAGAAGCCCCATAGAGCAGAATAGTCATATTTGTCACAATCTACTGTATTATGTCAAAGTCCGTTTAAGGAAGTCGTGCCACTCGGCGACCATGTTTGCAACGCCTCTGGGCAGCTATTTACGTCATAGCAAGTCCACAGTCCTATTTACTTGTATGGGGGATATACACATACAATAAATGACATAAGAAAAATCACAATTAAACAGTATATTACGATCAATAATTAAACATGACATGAACTGTATCATAACTTTGATTTGCGAAGCTTAAATGCGCTAAATCTACTTTTTTGAGGTCATCTGATCTACTGCGCCTGCACGCAGGCTGGCAAGCGCCTTACAAGAGCCCCGCCCCTGAAAATCATCAGTCTTTACTGATTGACGATTGGCTAGCGAAGGTGGGACTTCCTTCGCTAGAGTGGCAATACTGAGCGTTGCATTTCTCGCCATTCATTGGCGCATCTTGTTAATATTAATAATATCTTTGATTATATCATACATCTTTCATAAAAGCATGTTATGTTATTAAAATATCTAGCTATACTGAGACACAGACAGCATTTTTTTTTAGTTGGAATCAAAATCTTAATACATAATATTTACAAGCATAAAATTAGATTTTACAATAGCTTAACAAATAAATGTATGATGTCCCATCCTGCGTGTACACAGCTGCTGGCCTCCACACGCCGTGACTATGAGAAGATCCAGGAAGAGTTGAACCGATTGCAGCGTGACAACGATGCGGCTAAAGAGGAGGTGAAGGAAGTACTTCAGGCCTTAGAGGAGCTTGCTGTGAACTATGACCAGAAGAGCAATGAGATGGAAGAGAGAATTAAAACAAACCAACAGCTCTCTGAGGAGCTTGTGCAGAAGAGTGTGAGTAGAATGAGAAAATATGAATATCAGGGTTATCCAATGAAATTCCAGTTTGACAAAATGATTTTTGTCATGAAACATTTTATAATAAGCTAATAATGTGTTAAAGTGTTGTGTCTTCCTAAGCTAAATTAATTATATGTTTTGGGATATAATTATGTATAAAGATACATAAGAGGGTTGACAGATGTTCAATTTGTTTTTAATCAAATGTGTCATTGGGGTTATTTAGAAATGTGTCTATGTTATATTAATAAAGAGTTGGCATTATCTAATAAGTCAATTTTTACATGTCGAGGTGTTGCTTTGTGTAGTGATTGTAGCCTGTTTCATTATGCAGGCATCTCTGGCTGGGGTGGAGAGGGATTTGGCTGCCCTGCAGGAAGTCAGCGGACATCACAAGAAGAGATCAGCAGAGATCCTGAGTTTATTGCTCAGAGACCTCAATGAGATTGGCAGTGTTATTGCCTTGAATGACCACAAGGTATAAGAACACAAATCTCATAAACACAAACCCATTAAACATACATGTCCTGATCCAAGCAACAGCAAACAGTTTTAGCGACCATTAACTAAATGTGTCCCCTTCCCAATATTTAAAATAAGGGTTGACCGGTATATGGATTTTTCAACTGCCAGTTACATTTGTTGTTCAATTTAAATTTGTGGTTACAGGTATAAATGTAATGATGTAATTATAACATTTATTATAATATTATATAATATTATAACATATTATACATAATCCTTTTACCTAGATGGCAGAGTTAAATGGAGGAATGGAGGAGGAGTTTACCGTGACAAGGCTCTTCCTCAGTAAAATGAAGTCAGAGGTGAAGTCTCTGGTCAACCGCAGTAAGCAGCTGGAGAGCGCGCAGGCCGACACAATGCACAAAATGCAGATCAATGAGAAGGAGCTTGCATCCTGTCAGCTGCTCATCTCTCAGGTATCCTTATACAACAATACATCTCTCAGGTTATTTACTGAAAGGGCAGTAAACAGCGCCCTCATGTGGTATGCTGGATTGGATTTTCTTGTTGACTTTTTATTTATTTTTATATGCTAAGAAATTCATGGTTAACTGTATGCTGCTTCTTCAATCAATATTAGAATAAAAAGGTACACACAGTTTACTAAACTATCCGAACCACAGTGGTAACCATTGACTTGCATTGGTTTTGTGTCCATACAATAGATGGGAATTGGTACCTCCATTGTAATTGGTAATAAGGGAATTATGTCGAAGAAACAATATGTCCAAGCAAAAGAAATAAGTCTTCACTGGTGAGATGTAAAAGTCATCTGAATTTCAACATTACCCCAAAATTTTGGCCTTAAAAAAACGGGGATCATGGAAGTGCAAACAAATGTAAACATTTACATTTAGTCATTTAGCAGATGCTTTTATCCAAAGCGACATACAAATTAGGGGAAAATAATAGAAGGAATTTGTGCAACAAAAGAACAACGATGCATAGGTGCAGTAAAAACTGGTCTCAGTCAGCCTATAACAGTATGCAAAGCTAAGAATTTTTTTTGTGGGGGAGTAGGAAAGTAGAAAAGAAGTAGAAGACTGTACTAATAGGTCAGATGTTCACGGAAGAGATGTTTTTTTAGCGAATTCTTAAAAACAGCTACAGCCGCGCTGATCTTGTGGCAAGAGAGAGATCTTTCCAGAGTCGTGGAACACATCCAAAAAAAGGGCGTGAGAGTCATTTTTCCCCTTTATGGGATGGTACCACAAGGCGTTGTTCGATTGCAGAGCACAGGGATCGGGCAGGTACATAAATCTGAATTAGCAAGTGACCGAACAGACTTGATCTTGTGGCAAGAGGGAGATCTTTCCAGAGTCGTGGAACATATCCAAAAAGAAGGGCATGTGAATTTTCCCCTTTGTGGGATTGTACCACAAGACGTTGTTCGATTGCAGAGCGCAGGGATCGGGCGGGTACATAAGTCTGAATTAGCGAGTGAAGATATGGGGGTGCCGACATCTGACCCATTACTTTTGTTGGCCAAGAGCAGAGATTTGAATTGGATGCGATCGAATATAGGGAGCCAGTGCAACCTAACGAAGAGATGAGTTAGGTGTGCTCTCTTCGGCTCGTTGAAACCACTCTTGCTGCTGCATTCTGGATCATCTGAAGAGGTCTGATTGTACAAGCTGGAAGACCAGCCAGTGATCGAGTATGGACAGGACGAGAGCCTGGACAAGAACTTGCGTAGAATGCCCAGACAGGAAAGGTCTAATTCTTCTAATATTGTAGAGGATGAATCTACAGGACTGGGTGGTGCGGTCAACATGGTCTGTGAAGTTCAGCTGATCATCAATTACCACTCCCAGGTCTGGCTGTGCTGCAAGGAGTAATGGTTGATGAACCTAGTTGGATGGAAAGGTCATGCTGAGTCTTCGGGACGGCCGGGATCACAAGCCTTCAGTTTTTGCAAGGTTCAGCTGCAGGTGATGGTTCTTCATCCAGAGTGAAATGTCATTCAAGCATGCCGAGATGTGCGCAGAAACCGTCGGATCATTAGGCTGAAATGACAGGTGGAGCTGTGTGTCATCCGCATAGCAGTGATAGGAAAAGCCATGTTTCAGAATGACGGAACCTAGGGACGTTGTGTATAGGGAGAAGAGCAGCGGTCCACGAACTGAGCCCTGGGGTACCCCTGTACTGAGATGCTGGGACTCAGAGACCTCACCTCCCCAGGATACTCTGAATGACATATCCAAGAGGTAAGACACGAACCACCGTAGCGCCGCTCCAGAGACACCCATAGTCTTGAGGGTCGACAGGAGGATGTGGCGGTTGACATTGTCAAAATCAGCAGATAGATCCAGGAGGATGAGTGCAGACCACAGTTTGCACTCCAGTTGTCATTTGTCTCAGATTCACACATCAGTCTTTGTGTGTTTGTTTCTCAATGTGTTTTTTGTTTTTATGTGGTTTAGCATCAGGCAAAGATCAAATCTCTCACAGACTACATGCAGAACATGGAGCAGAAGAAGAGACAGCTGGAGGAAAGCCACGACTCACTGATGGAGGAACTCGCTAAACTTAATGCAAATGGTACATGTGAAGGACTCGTTGTTGTATTAACTAAGCAATGTGTATTGTGTGCCAGAAGTTGTTTATTTAGCTGTATTCAAAAAGCATCTGTTTCTTTGACAGTAAATGTATTGTACAGTAGTTTTTGAAGTAATCTTCAAACTTTTTGTTTGTTCATACAGAAAAGATGCATGAAGTGTCAGTTCAGGATAAAGAGAAGGAACACATGACCAGGATGCAGGACGCTGTGGAGATGAAGGTCATCAGAGCAACAGTTGTCATTTTCTCAATTTAAAAGCACTGTAAACAACTATAGCGTCAGTTATACATAATTGTATATAATACATGCAAATGCTTGTGTTTTGGTGTCTAGAAAGCTTTTGAACAGCAGATGGAAAGCCACAGAGAGGCTCACCAAAAGCAGCTCTCTCGCCTCAGAGATGAGCTTGGGGAGAAACAGAGGAGCTTGGATGAACTGAAGGAGTAAGAACTGAGTTTACTGTACGCCTGAAGCAATTTGCAACTGATAAAACATACATGTTTAATAAGCCATTTATTAATATTAATAATAATAACAAGAGCTGCAAGCAGCACCACCGGGGGCCAAGCCCACACTTTAAGCCGCTTTACCCAGCGTACCCATCACACCAAGCCCACACTTGCCCCACACCCAGCCCACACTTCCCTCAGCATACCCACGACACGAAATGAGACAGTAGAGCAAAAGTAGCAGAAATACAGTGTATTGGAGGAACAGATTCTGTTTGAATATATTTACATGTAATGTAAACCGCTTTAAGTTGCACTACATACATAGCACTTTATTTTATTTTATTTCATTACTAAAATGACATTTCATTTCGTTTGTTGACATACTTGCACTAATTGTGCACATAGAAATGTGCGATACAAGGTTTAAACCAGCGACCTTACGTACTCGAGACTTGCAATTTATCAGGTGTGCCACTCAGTTTGCATTGCTTGACAAAGCAGCGTTCAAGGGTAATAAAAAAATATAAAAGAGTAATATCTCACGAACGCAGGTATTGATAACAGATGTCAGAAGTGACAATGAAAGACAGAATGTCATTTTGTACTCAGCTTGTTTGTATGTACAGTATTTTCATGTATTGTAAACTGCTTTAAGTTGCAATCAGTTTACATCGCACTTTATTTAATTTTATTTCATTACTAAAATGACAATACATTTAGTTTGTTTACATAATTTGCAAATTGAAATGTATAAATGCGCAACATGAGGTTCAAACCATCAACCTCTTGCACCCGAGACTTGCGAATTTATCAGGTTCGTCAAACACTTGGCTTGATTCACCCAGCAGCATTCAAGGGTTATTAAAAAATATATAAAAACGCTAGGTGGCGCTGTCTTGAAACGCCAGGGTATGTTTGGGACTACAAGTTGGTGACGCGTGTCAAATTTGGTGGCGATATATCACACGGTTCGAAATATATCGTGGTTTATGGCACATTTAAAAATGGCGGACGAGCCGATCGTTCAATCACGACATAATCGTACTCACCCGATCCGGCAAGATTTGAGGAATCCGTAGACACTGAGATCACGATTTTCTGACAAACATTTCAAAAGTTAGAGTCAAAAATATACATCTTCATATTTTGCGCTGTTCCCCATTTTGGCAAGGACCCCCATTCCGAGGTGTAGTTGACACGTACCAAGTGTCGTATTGATGAATCGAACATTAGCCGAGTTACAGCCTCAAATACATTTTTGGGTCAACTTTGAAAAGTGTAACGGATCTCCATTCCGTCTAGGCGGCTCAGTCCAAAGATCGTCTCAGCCGATTTTCGTGACAATCTGTCACAATTTCTAGGACTAGTAGCGAAAAAATGCAATACTGTACTTTTTAAGATGGCCGCTACTGTAATGGACAGAGTCTTAGTGTTATGCATGGAATGCGATAAGTGTGACGAGTGCATGACCTGTGCCGAGTACTACTTTTGTACATCACTGGGTTCAAAGGTTACAGCCGTTTGAAAAGTGCATTTTTGATCTGTTGGTGGCGCTATAGAGTGAGAGCTAGAGACCCCATACTTGGTCACTTGACTTATGAGTACCACCTCTACGAGCGTGCCAATTTTCACCATTTCCTATGTACGGTTCATAGGGCTACCATAGACACCCATGGTTAAGAATAATAATAATACTGACAAGAACAATAGTGGCCAATAGTGGCCAATACTTGGCCCCTAATAATAGAATAAAGTATTAGTCTGAAAATTGATTTTCCTAATGGTAGGTAGTTTGTGGTTGTGCTATGCCCAGTTATTATAGGCTGTTTCATCTGACGCACGCACCTGGCCCGAAGTTAACTTCTGATCTGTGTTTGGTTATCGGTCTGGCTAGTAATATAACTATTTATTTTATTGAATTAATTCATATTAATTTGTATTCATATTTTATTCTTTATTGATTGTATTAAATGAAATTAAAACTACGTAGTATTTAAAAGCCGGGTTTCCATCACATTTATGGGCATTTTGAAGTTTCGTATCAGAAACGAGTAATGTAAATGCCGAATTTAGATTTAATAATTTATGTATATTGTTATTTGTACGTTTTCAGTAAGTACTGTGACAGGAATAGGTCACAACAAAGCAAAACTGACTTTACTCCTCTTTTGTCAGTGTGAATCAGGCTCTTCAGCTGGAACAGAAGCAGCTCATCTCTGACTATGAGAAGCTCAAGCAGGAAGAACAGAAGAAGGACGAGAGACTCCAGAAGCTCACGTGAGTCCACTGCTTATGTTAGCTTATGAAGAAGGATAGATTTTCCAATAGGTAGTTTTCATATCATTTAGTTTATGCATTTTGCTAACGTGTTTATCTTTTTTGTTATAATTAGTCTGTTGAATGAGAAGAAAGAGCAAGCCAAGCAGGATCTCAAGGGTCTAGAGGTGACTGTGGTGAGTAGGATTATAATACCCATCATTCCCGAAAGTTTGTGTCTGAGGACCTGCACCAGTAGTTTATCAATAAACCATAAAGTTTAGCAGCTGTTGTTATTATATACTATATTCTAAGAATATAATTTTAGAGATAGTTGACATAGTAGTTCTGTTTCTCATTAGACCAAAGAGCTTGAGACTCTCCATAATCTGCGCAGGCTGTTCATCCATGACGTCAGCGAGAGAATGGGACGAGTGAGTACACATTTGTTTTTGAATTTGCTGTCACCTGTGTCTGATCTTGTAGATTTTACAGAACCAGGCAATAATACGTATAAAACAACATTTTTTTACCTGAAAAGGTCAAATAAATAAATTATAAATGTTTACATATCTCTATAGAATATAGATCTGGATGTTGATGAATCAGGTGGAAGTCTGGCACAAAAGCAGAAGATCATTTTCTTGGAGAACAACCTGGAGCAGCTTACTAAAGTCCATAAGCAGGTTTGCTAGCATTTTTTTATATTATATAAAGTCATTAGCTCGTGTCAATAATCTGTGTGTGTCAGAGCCGATGGCTTTAGAGGTCAATTTCCCAACCCCACCCCCTCTCTCCTACTATTCAACTAAGGCAATAAGGCTAAAAATTTATCTTTAAAAATAAATAAATAATCTGTGTGTATCTATAGCTGGTACGTGATAATGCAGACTTGAGGTGCGAGCTGCCTAAACTGGAGAAGCGTCTGCGCGTAACAGCCGAGCGTGTGAAGATTCTGGAGTCTGCTCTGAGAGAAGCTAAAGAGAGCGCCATGAGAGACCGTAAGCGCTACCAGCAGGAGGTGGACCGCATCAAGGAAGTCATCCAGGCCAAGAACCAGGCCAGGAGGAATCACATCGCACAGATTGGTAAAGATTAAAAATCTATAAAATTGTGTGTTTTATCTTATTTTTTCTGATTTGCCATTTTAGAAATAACACTCAGCAAATATATTGATTCTTATAAAGATTCCTCTTTTTTTGGCTGAAAGCTTGATTAAATACCACATAAAAAAATGACAAGAAGATTTCAATGATTTACTATAACCAGTAGGGAGCGCCACATACTTAGAAACTGATGACTATACTATAATGCACTGTTGTGTATTGCCTCCCATGTACACTTTTAAAAATAAATGTGTTTCACAATGCCATACAATATTTTTTGTTGTATGCTTCCATAAAACATATTTTTTCATGAATTCAAGTACTGTCTGCCCATGCTATTTGTGTTATGATAAGTTACAATAAAAATAGCTTTTGATCTATTTAAATATATTTTTCTACCACACTGTTTTCCCTTTTTAAGCTAAGCCTATTCGTGCTGGCCATCATCACCCTGTGGCCTCCGCCTCACCAGGTCACTCTGTTCGAGGGGGCGTGCCGAGTCCACGGCGACATCACCATCAGTACCAGCCCCAGCCCCCCCAACAGCAGCAACAGCAGCAGCAGCAACAGTACCGTCACAGGAACAAGTAAAAGCAAGCATGTAAGTTTGGTTTAAACAGTCTTTAGATGAGAAGTGCGTTTAGTTGTTTTAGTTTGTATTGATGTTGAGGTGAATGGTGCAGTGCTGCTTCTAATTGGGTGTAGCAACATGTGATGTATCTGAAAACCACAAGTGACTTCAGCCGGAGAGTTGTGCTATAGCATTAGTTACTGTGCCAACTGTTTGACAAAGATGGAGCAACACTTTTATAATAGCCACAAAAGATCTGAGCGGGCGAATGGCTGGAATCCTTGGGAAAGTCAGTGAACGATGGATAGTTTCTAGTGCCATTTGGCATTCAATGAAATGAAGTCAAAGTTTGTGGATGTATTTCAGGTTAGGTCACCATTGTTTGCCTTCATGCAAACTCAGTAATATTCTGGGTGAGAAGTTAAAAACTGTATTTCAGAATATAGCGATGATGTAACAAGCAATGTTTAGGGTGGTGATATTTTTTACTATTATGTTCTTCTGATAAATTACTAACTTTACACATCTCCAACAGGGGACAAACCATTACACGGTCCAATGTCTACAGTATTCGGACATTCTTTCCATTACAACCATGTATGGCAACAAGAAGGCATCTTTTTCCACTTTTTCCTGTTCTATTCAGAGAAGGAAAAAGACCTCCTGCCATCTTTTACTAAGACTTCTTAAGTTAACTTCCTGTCCTTACCATGAGCCCCACACACAGTTATGCTGTAAAAGTCAGATCCTGTCCTCTCTATTCAGTCAGGCCTGGAAGAAGATCTGCAGAGACAGAGACCTCTACTAAAGACAGGTTGAAGTGTTGTTATCACATGTAACAGTGAATCAGCTTGTGTTTTTACTAAGATGCCAGACTTACTGAACGTGGAGAGAAGTATCAGTCTAGTACTGTAGACATATGTTACAAAACCTCCAAACATAACAGCCGAATTGTATTGTTTTAATGGCCATGCATTGACATGAATGTGTTTAAATAATGCTTGATGTGATTTTTTATTTATTTGCTAGATTTAATTTTATATACATTAAGCATTTGTATTAATTCATTGATATGGGTTTAATTTGTAAATGTTATTTTTACTACCTTTTGTGTATTATTTATTTAAATGTAACTTTAATGTCGCACATTAAATCCAGGGCATCATGTATACTGTACATGTTTTTTACCGATATGGGTGCTGAACATTTTTTTCGCAGTAATTTAAATGATTATAATCTGGAACAGCAGTAAAATATCAGTAGAAACACATCTGTGGTGGTAAAGTTAAGATCGTGTTTTGTAAACTGATCTGTTTGAAATAACTTGAAATGCAATCATTATAAAAAAAGCCAAAGTCAGAAACATACAGCTTCAAACATAAAACACAAAAAGACCACATGCCTGTACTTCAAAGATTCAGTAGCAAATGTTTCTGGAGAGATATTTTACAGCTGATTCCGTTTATTATTTACTATTTAATTTGTATGTACTTTTCTATCGTTATTTATTATTTGTGCGTTTTTACTTTTGATATTGTATATATTGTAAATTCTGAATGACTCTTTCAAAAATTTTGTTTCATCAAGACAACCATCACACGAATATTACAGTCTTTTAATAACAAAAAATGTTACCTGCATTGTCTGTTATTGTCACACATAAGCTACAGTATACAGTATTCGTCTGTGTTCAGTATTGTGTCTTATCAATTCTGAAAACATTTTATTAGTACATGCAATTTTCCTATAAACATGTTTACATCAGTTAACTATAAGGACTGACCAACTGCATTATGCTGTAAGTGGAACTGTGGGATGCTACTCTATTGTTTAAATAAGCACAAAAATGACAAAGAGAAAAGTAGTCATGCACCCTTGTTAAACTTCTAATTCACTGAATTATGTTTTGCTTCTTTATCTTCTAGTGAAAAAAAAATGCACAAACGGTTGTAAACTTGTATAGGCTATCATTGTGCTGTTTTCTAGTGGAGTTACTGCACACACCTCTAACATGTGTTTGTCCTTCAGTGTTGCTCATCGAAGTTGAAATGTGCTAAAATTTACCTCAGCATACAGTGTGCAAAGCATCTAAAAATGAGATAGGCCTATCAAAGAATATTAAATGAAAGTTATTTAGCTGGTAAGAAAAGTGCCAACAAGGATTTACATTGTATTGTTCAAAGTTATTACGAGAAAGCACATGTGTTATGGATAACAGGGTTTCAGATGCATTCACTTATTTATTATCAGATTGTTAAAGGAAATAAACGTTTACAAATAAAGATAAACCTAATGTCTTTGGGTTTGCCTCTTTGCAAGTATTTCATCCTAACGTTTCTCTTCTAAACGTTTTTTTCAGATCATACGTTAAATAAAAGAGATTACTGTGATTCAGTCATGTTGGGGTGACAGGGTTGGGACGCTCGCATGATAAAGGAAGTAACGTGCGCGATGCTGGAGTTGAAACCCTGACGTCCGCACCCAATCGACCAATAAAAGACGGTGTTTTGTGACGCTCACACGCCTCCCAAACTACAACGCGCTAACTTCTCCATCGCTAAAGGAGTTGATGGTCTGTCAGATCAGATTACAGAAGGTGGGTGACCTTCGGATACAGAGGGTGTGATTTCATTTCTGCAGAAGTCGACGGTAAGTGTGATTTGAGTTTGGTTTTTAAACTCCTTGTCCAACACCAAAGCAATACACGCAAAGCATTAGACACGTTTGTACATGATGTTCGTTTGATCTAAATTGATTCAAAAGAAATAAAGCTTTGTTTGCATCCTCGAAACTGAAAGATATTTAGTCAGTGAAAAAGACGAAATCATTTTGAGATTATCTCGAGACCGGGGATAGTTGTCATTGGGGACTATGTTTCAGAATGAGCTATTTTATAAAGTCTGAATGAAATATTGAATGCGGTTAAGAATGATTGCTGACTTGTGCTATTTTCTAAGTACTAGTATTTTTTTCATCGACTTTTACTTGCGGTGAATTGCAGTAAATTACAGGCTAAGGTTTTAATAATTCAATTCAATATTCAATCATTTATATAGCGCTTTTCACAATGTGCATTGTTCCAAAGCAGCTTTACAGGATAAAATAAGAAAAACACAGAAAGGTAAAACACAGCACAGTGCATGGTGTTTATAAATCAAATCCTCTACAAACAAATTATCTTCATATGTCTTATGTCTTGGATCCCCCCCAAAATATTATAATTGTCCTCTATGTGATCATTATATACCCTCCGTCCATTATGCATATCTTTGCCATCTGTAATTTTGTTAAGGTGCTGAGGAGTGAAAGAGAGCCCCTCCTCTCCTCTTACCTCAGCTGTCACTCATCTCCTCTCTCATGTAGAACTAGAGGACACTAGTTGATCACAGGCAGGATTGTGGTCTTTGATGTAGCCAAAGAAGCAGTCTCGGTGGTATGAGAGGGCTTCCATTAGTCTGTCAGTGAAAGCTCACTCTTTCCCGG
The DNA here is from genome assembly GCA_006030095.1 of Triplophysa siluroides. NCBI lineage: Eukaryota > Metazoa > Chordata > Actinopteri > Cypriniformes > Nemacheilidae > Triplophysa > Triplophysa siluroides. Next base: position 947,093 of record VCII01000724.1, read on the forward strand.
GACGGTCGGGATCAGATTCGGCTGTCAGCTGGTATGTATCTGTGCAATCGAGAGTCTGCCTGACTGTCATTAACTGTGTGTAGTGGAGCCCACAAGAGATGAGCATGCAGGTCGTGTCCAGTCATTCAAACCCTGAAGTGCAGTATGCCTCGCTGAACCCAAAGATTGAACGCTTCACTGTTTCAACACTGTTAAACATAATGCTGCTGAAAAGGGACTCCCAGTGATGCCATAGAAGAACCGTTTTTGGTCTCTAAAAGGACCATTTAGTTGTAGGTTTTTAAAATATAATTTTATTTTTAAACTTTTTACAGTTTAGATCCTTTACATTGCACGATATTAAATATGTACTGTATGTGAAGGTTCTGTGGATGCTATAGGGTTGTATAGAACCACACAGTCAAACAAAAAAATATTTTGGATTCCTTTATCTACTCTTAGCTCATTCAATCAGTTTAAGTTTAATGTACTGTACCTTGTGGTATTGGAAATACATTTTTGCTGCAAAATCCTGTAAAAAAATCCCTGAAATTTTCTAGAAGCTGAGCTCCAGAAATATTCTGTAATATCACAAAAAATACATGGTTTTCTTTGTTTCTCTCGTAAATTTGTGGTCTTTTTCTGTTATGCAGTCTATTCAAATGTTTCTGAAATTTGCAGTCTATTTATTTCAAAAATAGACTGTAAAAAACAGAAGCTTTCCGGCAGCTGAGGGGCCAGAAATATAACATAAAAATAAATGTTTTTCCCTGTACAATTACATGGTTTTCCCGATTTTCTGGTAAATTTGCAGTCTTTTTCTGTTTATACGTGAAAAATCTCTAAATAAGTAACATTTGTAACATCTAAGATGTAGATGTAGAATAAGGCAATGCAGAATAAGGCATTTATATGGCATCAATATTTATACATACTAATATACAACCAATATGCATGTTAATAAGCAAGTAGTTAATGATGAATTTATATACCTTTGTATAAAGTGTAACCGTAATTTGTATTTGGGTAGTTGGCAAATTGCACATGTGTCTTATGGCCTGACATATAAAAAATGTAAATGAAAAAACAATAAAGATAAATCTCTCACTTGTATGTAGTTTTATAGCTATTTTAAACATTATTATTATTTATATAATGAACAGTTTGTTTTATATCATATCCAGTGCTTTTAGTGGACAAAGCTACACTTTTGACCAATATCAAGAAATATGGGTTTTATTCAGAATTCAATTTTCCTAACCTGTTATTTACTGTACATCCATATCAATTATATCAATAGACGGCTGCATGGTTATAATTTAAATGTACAGTAATTATAATTCAAAGGAGTGTGTAAGTAATTGCAAGAAACTATACGCCTGCAGCTGTGAACACAAATGAATCCTTTTCTCTTGACATTGTTAGTCAATAGTTTGCTTGTTATGTTCTGCAAAAACCTGTTTGGAACAGAGCCACATGAATCGACTCCTTCTGTCTCATCAAGTCATTAACTGACTCCATCTTCAAACCTTAGCAATTACTATGGAATTTTAAGAGTGGCCGCATAACACCGATTATGTTTTTATATCACTTACACGGAGAGTGGAGCCTTGTTTGCTTGTCCGCTTTGATTCAGACCGTCTGTTTTTTTAAAGTGAGTCAGATGGCGAGAGATCTTGATGATGTAAGATGTTTAGAAGTCACAGCTGTTGTTGACTGACCTAACCTGCTCTGTGCTGACTCCTATCAACAAAATGATGCTTAAAGGGGTCATATGGCGCAAATTCAGATTTTTCTGTGTCTTTGGTGTGTAATAAGTTACCCATGCATGTATTAGACACGTAAAAATGCAAAAATTAAAGTGTCGGAACAAAAGATACATTCTATCTAAAAGCAAATGCTCACCCAGACCTGCCTGAAACGCCTCGTGTAACCACACCCCCACGAATCTACGTCATTTCGTGGTATGACTTGACTAAGACCGCCCAAATCTAAACGCAAGTAAAGTGGGCATACTTGTAAATCTCATTGTATCGTCACCGCCGCAGCCATGTCACGGAGACGCTGTGTTTCGTTGCGAAAAGAAAGACTCTTTGTTTGCCCTGCCAAAAGATGAGACAACTTAAACGAATGATTACATTTTATTTACAACATTGTTCCAGAAAAGTACAATCCAAATGTTCAAGTTTGTGCAGCGCATTTCACAGACGATTGCTTCACGAACGTAGGAGAGAGATTAAGACCGGCTATGCACGAAAGCTTTGGTTAAAACGTGGGGCCATTCCAACCATTAAAACTTTGCGATGACAGTCTGGTGCTTCAGATTCACAGCCCGTAAGTATATTTTCATTGTAATAGACTGTTCTACGGACTAACGCGAGTTGAGTTTGTCGTGTGTTTGTTATCTGCAAATGCAGACACGTGCGCAACGTGAAATAAGACAACATAAGTCCTAATAATCAGTAATAATGTTCCAACAAGAGGCAACAAATGTCGTGTTTATAATGGGGTTTATTGTCTTTGTTGAGTCACGACGAGACGTGGCGTAACACTGGTTGATCAAGAAGACTCAAAGCACTGCGTCGCGTTATTTATTATATTACCATTCCCTTTGTGCTGCAAGCTTGTTTCTATCTCACACAAACTCTGTATGATGTATATGGTTGTTTGTTTATAGTCTTTTTAACATCGTATATAAAAGGTAAAACAGTTAGCTATAGTTTTAAACTATTTAACACAGGTTTTTAATAAAACCTTACCAATCCTTTACATCCTGCTCGAGTCGCGCTGGCAAAGTTGATGTATCGGCTTGATCATCTTCATTTTCTGGATCAGATTTGGGCTCGAATTGATATAACAAAGTACCAATGACATTTTATCAACTGTCAGTACAATTGCTTTGGAACCTGATGTTACGGATATGGTAAGAGGCGTTACATTTCCTTCAAACGGTTGCAGTATTCGACCAATCACTACGCACTGGTTAACTGGCCACTCACAGGACACCTTGCTTTTTTTTTTGTTTTGACCCCTTTAATTGTAATGTTGAATCTACTTTGTGTGTTCTTTAAAAAGTGTGCATTATAAAGATAATGTATTAGATATTATTTACTAGAATGATCTTGAAATATTTTCAGCCTTTATTGATACTGTGCAAAGCTCTTTGCTTTTGATGTACTTTAAACACAGGGTTGTTTTACTCGCTGAAGTGGTGCTGACTACGTAAGAGTTCAGCTATTTGTGTAGTCTATCATTAAATGAATCTCTTTAGATTTGAGTTGCAAAGAGTGCTCGTGAGTAGGCTATCCTGTACAGTGACTTACTTGCTGTTGAATGCTTTGACCTGATTCTGGTTATGTCATGTTCAAGTATGATGCAAACATGCCATTTCGATTTGTGGAAAGGTTCTGACTTGTATTTTTTAACTACTAACCTGAAAGGCCCTGTCTCACTGTGGGCATGTTAAGACCAATACATCCTGGTGTAAGGAGACGGTTTTCAATAGTTAAAATAGTCGCTATTTTTAGATTGCTTCCTGAAGTGGACAGTTTTTTCACTTTCCAGAAATGTTTGCATGGACATGAGTTTAGGAGTCACATCAGTAACCTATAATGAAAACTGGTTTACTATATTGTACATGGTGTGTGTCGCCTCATGTGGCCAGAAATGTTGAGATTACATGACCAAATAAATCACTTTTTATCTTAGTATTTATCACTTTTGCTTGTGAAATTCATGGCTGACTTCAAATAGTCAATTTTTACAGTTGAACCGGTAGCTGAAAACATAAGCTGTGATGTGGTTCAGTAATGTGGTACTGTGGGCAGGTGAAAATTACCCTCTAGAATGACTGTGGATGGTCAAGCGTGGAGATAAGCCTGACCCTGGGCACTTGTCTAAACTATCACAATGTGACTGAGTAGAATGACTGGGAAGGGTCACCTGCTCTTGCCCTCAAGGTCACTTAAACAATAGAGGTTCCCAGCGTCATTGATAAGAGTCACATACTCTTTTATCTCCAAAAGTAAAAGGAAGCATTAATGGAGTATCTAAAATCAACTCTTTGTATATGTTGAAGAAAAGGCCTACTCTTATGACTGTTATTTGTTCATTTTCACAGCCTACAATTTTCCTAAAACATTTTGGCATCTGCTTTAATTCATTTTGATGATAAGAAATTCAGAAGCATTGTGACTATTTAAACTGCATGTGCCCCCTTGATGAGTTTTGAATTTAATGCAACTGTAAAGTTTTAGCTGAAACATTTTTGATAGTGATACTGTAGTTAAAAATGTTTTCTTAAAGTTGTATGTCACAAATCACTCATGTTTTAATTTAGTCATTACAATAAAGTTGAACGTTGATGTTGCCACAAACACAATCTCAAAGCACTTTGTACCTATTTTACGTGGTGGCTAAATCGTACGTTTTAGTACGATTTCCTTTTGGGTCAGTAGATGTAAGCTTTAGCATAAGTTCTGCTGGGAAGACTGGACGACACCAGGTGGTTAACAAGGGTGCAGTGCAATGTGTTTTAGGCTCGCTTAAAGGGGGGTTTGACTGTGAAAATAGAGTTAATGAGAATTATGGAAGATGGAAACACATGATTTGCACAGTTAGGGGTGGGGCTTTATTATAGTGTTTTCTACTTGTACGATTCAGATTGTATGAATTAGCAATGTCGTAAAATAGCTGTAATGTTGCTCAAAACATGCTGTTTTCTTGTGGAACACAACAAAAGTAAGTGATCCAAACTCCAAGGCCCAGTTTCCCAGACAACGCTTAGCTTATGCCCAGGACTATGCCTTAGTTACATTAAAATATTTAAGTCACTTTTATTAAAATGCCTTAGATCAAAATATTTCTATCAGAAAGACCCATCCTTCATCCAGGTCGAGCAGCGTGTGTGTAAGGCCTGCCTGATGATGAAGGCAGGGATCGAGCCAACCCCCAAAAGAAGTTAAAGGACATCAAACCGATCTTTGGTTTCTAAATTCTAAAATAATACAGAAGATCGAGTATTATAGGGTATTGACAGCTAGAAAGATAGCGGGACTATGACAATTGGATGTAGCGGGAGAATATGAGTCAAAGAATACTTATGGGCATTTAATAAAGTTGCGAAAGCAAAACTAAAGCACCATAAGACCAATTGAGGGATGCCACATTAGGCGTAGAAGTGAATACCTATTGACATTGGACGTTATAGGTCGCTTTAGGTAATGTTAAAATGAAAGGGCATGATATACTATGAGGATAGGTCTTGAGAGAGTAACGGTGATGACGACATATGAATCATGATAGTAAGATATGCCACGTAAGGCTAAGTTATATAAGAGCCTTCATAGGCAATGCTATCGTGGAACTCTCAAACCTTTACTGGAATTCTAAGGAGAATGCTATGGAAGCCGTATTAAGTAATGCCACATTAGGCAGTGAGAAGTGCTATAATGCCTCTAAGATCAACTGAAGGAATATATGAGCACCGCAGTAGGTGATTAGGTCATAAAATTAAATAACGTACCATTGATGTATAGGGGCAAAACAAGTAATTAATTTGGGAGATTGAAATAATTGATTACGGATGGCCATGTTAGACGTCCAAGGATTGACATGCTGGCTTGGTAAAGGAATCAACCTTTATTTATTATTTTGACGGTGGCCACATTCTCCAATGCATGAATCAGCAAGAGGGAGATAAACGAGCAACCTTGCGGGATAATTCTTATTGCGAAGTTAAGATGCCCCAAGAGAGCATGTCACATTTGGAAACTGTACGTAGGTCGAGGAAGGAATTCATTATGGATCTAACTCTTGGAGTTTCTCATTTTGGAGAGAGACTTGCATCTTAACTGAATCGAGAATAATGCCAAGGAATTCGAGAGATGTAGAAGGGCCCACTGTTTTCTCGTTTGAAAAAAAATCCAACACAGATCTTCTGACAGACAATTGAAAATCTGCAGACTACTTCTACAGCTAAAAGATACTCTCACTGCGAAATAAAGTAATGAGTCCCATTTAACTCCCAAAAGTGGCAAATCGGAAGAGTGTATAGGAATAATTTTGAACGCATCTGTTGTGTCTGCTTTTGCTAGCCAAGAACTGCGTCCTGCTAACTTAATTAGGTGGATAGCAACGTCAATGGAAGCGCAGTAGAGGGAGAAGGGTGCCGAGGAAATGCATTCGTTGACACTCGTGACGCTGTCAGAGTGGGCTGAAGACATTTAGAAAATCAAGCATTTGATCCCTGAATATTTACATGTAGCTATGGCGATAGAGTTAACTCGAAATGGGGAAAAGTAGGGCAGCTAAAAGGGCCAGTCTTTATAGGTTTCTTTAGCTAACAGGTCACAAACTACATCAGGTTTAGCTAGGGCAGACTGAAGATTATAAGCTACGTAAAATGTAGACAGGAGAGAAAGAATGCCAAGGGGTTGAGGGGTGGTGATTCAGAATTTTTTCTGAAGCAACGCTTTTTCTTCATCGCAGGTCTAAAGTGTCTTGGGCAGACGGATTGCGGGTGAGGGTCCTTGCAGAAGCTGCAAATATACGAGAGTTTACATTTAGATTAATTATATACAGATTCTTTGAAATTATTGCATAGAGGAATGCCGTGAAATTAAATTATGGGATGGCCTTTTACATCGAGTGGGACGTAAGGAGAGTTAGCACCATGAACAGTGCGTGGAAATTGTGTAGCGAAGGATTTGGGGCAGACAGGTGAGGAGTGTCCATGTGAACTTCACACCGCGCAGACCAGGGTTCTTTGACCGGCGAAATGACGGAACAGAAGTTCAGATTCAGTCATGGACCAGTACAGCCTAGTGTTGAAAAGCGTGATAAAGGAAGCCGATTTTGCCGAAAAAAACTTGTCTTATTCGTAGAACAAAGTCCTTGAGTATCTTTGGTTTAAAATCTGCGAGCAAACCCAAATAGAGATTGAGTTCTTCCCTGCATTCGGGGGTTTGACACATGAAATACCAAAGGCTATGACGAATTCACCGAACATGGGATTGCGTTGGAGTCCTGGATCTGAAGTTTTGAGATAGACAGCTACGTCACCGCAATCAACCATTTGATGATCAATTGCTGGCGATGGGAGCAGTAACGCAGCCAAGTTAATGTCTTTACCATGGATTATTTCAGATCTGAGGTTATTTCAGATTTCGAAGGACACGGTGACGGCAGTGGGTGGAACGAATGGCCTACCGAAACTTTGCGTGGAAACGGCTGTGGAAAGATTATAATGAGGCGTAGCGGCTGGCTCAGGTGTGACTTGGAACATGGATGGAGCAGCTTCGGCATGGCTGGGGACGTGAAGGGAGCCAAGGGGAGATCGGAGAACCCAGGAAGTGGGTCTGATGACGTTGAGGTATTGGGTAATCCAGGTGCATGTGTGGCGAAAACAGTCTCAAACACTCCCAGGCTGTTTTCAAAACTTTTAACGGTTTCAGTAAGTCCTTCAAGAGCTTTTAAGAGCTGCCCATTTTAAATTTCTGGTTCACGACTGGAAGAAGGCGGTAATAATGAAGCAGAGGACTTAGCTTTCTTAGCTTGCATGGGTGGAGAAGACTTAGCAGTCCTTTCCCGGGTGGCTAGTTTATCCTGAGCCAAAGGGTCAGAGGCGGATGATTTAGCCTCCTTTGGTGATACGGAGGAGCTGCCTCAGGGTGTTGGAAGCCAGGAGGATGATGTCGTTACGTAAAAGGTTGCTGTTGACGGGAATTCCGAGGTCATCCGGGATGGCTAAGATTTTTTCCGATGGCCATTGCATCCAGGGACTTTCCCGTGTTTGGATACGGGAGCTTTGCCGCACGGAGAGAGGAGAAGGTGGAACTGTATTCTCATCTCAATCGGTAATATCGAAATCTACGATCATCTTTTGGGTCATAGTGAGCTGCAAATGAGAATAGAAGACAGGAACTTCGACTACGAAACCTGTGGCTAGCAAATGAGAGATTAAGTCCGGTATGTTTTTATACTTGGTGTCGAGCTGTGATTGGATAACTAGATCTTTATGAATAGATGACGTAGCATTACGGTCTTTCCAGTAGAACTAACGCTAAAGCTTTCATTAATGGTGTGCATCTTGAGACAAAACGATGGCAATGACATATTTTAAGATATGTTAGGGCAATTTATTTTCAGTTAAGACAGCTCAAATTTTTTTTCATTCTGGCACAAATCTTAAGACATGTAAAACTGGGCCCAATGCTGTACTGTTCTGAGGGATTTTTCTTGAGGTTAGGACACATTTCTTAGGACACATGGCCATCGGGCCGCATTTTGCTTCTGTATTTCTACATTTTTTCTTATCTCTCACGTCAACTGCCGTGAATCATAGCTCTTAGCACAGATTGCATTCCTTACTGTAATCCTCATCAAATCCTGAGAATGCTGAGAGAAGAGTTGGAGCTTACTGTTCCCTCACACATAATAAATGTCCAGGCATCTCTATTCAGCCAACCTTGGCCAAAGTCCCAGGTGAGACAGCTAAAGGGTTCTATTTAATCTTAACCTGACGAGAGCACTTTGGATAAGAACTCAATCTCTCATCATCTCGGGAGATTAGATCCTCACCCTCGAATCAACTACGACGACAGTACAGACTGAGGTAATAGGCACTTCGATCTGGACGTTTGATCCCAGTGTGTGTTTAGATAAAGAACTCTGCCCCAGTTAATTAAACACCAATGGAAAAGTTCTGGATGAGTAACTAGTTCCTCTTGACAAAATGAAATGATTCAGACCCTTTAATCGCTCGGATAATGAATTGGCTCAATAGGTTCTGTTAAAGGGATACTTCACCCAAAAATGTACCTCATGTACATTTCACCTTACTCGGTAAGGTGAAATGTAATCACCCTCATGTAAAATCACCCTCATGTAATTTCAAACCTGCATGTAAAATATATTTTGAAGAATGTTGGTAAACGAACAACGGTGGTACCCATTCACTTCTATTGTAAAGACACAAAAGCAGTGCAAGTCAATTGGTCCCGTCGTTCTTGAGTTACAACATTTTTTTAAAATATCTTATTTTGTGTTCTGCTGTTGAAAGAAACTAATACTGGTTTGAAAAGAGGGTGAGTAAATTTTTTTTTTACATAAAAGTTTGTACATTCTTATGCTGTATTCACACCAAACGCGAACAATCGCTTTCCTTGCTCTTTATAGCTCACAGGAAAAGTTCGTTATTTTCGCGTGAGTGACGCAACAGTGAGTGTCTTTACGCGCCTGGACCTGTCAAACAGAAGGTGTCTATGAGCTCTTCGTGCAAAATTCTCGGTCGAGTTTTTCCACTTGATCGTCCGCCCGATTTGCGTCATTCGCACCGCCTGCCGCGAGTTCACGTCAGTTCACGTCTTTGCATTGACTTGTATGTCATTTACGCGTGCAAATCGCTTAATTCCCGTTTGGTGTGAACATTTTGACACTATTTGCAGAACAACATGGTATGTTTTAATGGGTTTCCTTGCATCGGCTAGTTTTACTTGTAACCCCAGTCTAGCAATAAGTAATTTATGCCTTGCTGATTAGAGAAGCGGTGTGTTTAAGGAAAGTAAAGTGTTCGGGCGTATCTGTTCTCTACTTTTATTTCTTTATCTCTCTGCAGATCTCCCGATTTCATTGGATCAATCAATCTCTAATTGTCTTTCAGCCAATAACTGGCATTAATTCTGCCAACTATGCAATAGCTGGTAAATGTGGTATATTATCCTTAAGTACTGTGTATATTGTAATGTGTAAAAGCTTAGTGCTTTCAGGAGGCAAATTAATTATTGACTTGCATTGTAAATAGAAAATGCACTAGAGTTGCAGCATGCAATTGTTGCCTTAAAGATTTTCTTCTTGTATTAAACTGTTTGGAATTGCATTTGTAGCTAGCCTAAATGACTCAAGTGACAAAACATTTCCTATTGTAAAGCACAGTGACTAAACAAATCACTGCTTTTCACATCAAACGAACTGTGAGTTTTTTTGTTGTGTGTTTTTAATAGTCAAATACATATTTACATTGTATGTTAATGCCTCTTTAAGCCCCAACTAAGGTGTAACATAAAGTATTTAAGATATGGCAAGAGAATATGATGCCGACACAAATTAGAGTTAATTGCTGCAGCAAAAATAAGCCAACCTTATGCCTCCTAGCTGCTGTTGTGAAAAAGTAATACTTTACACCTGTGGGTCGCCTGAACAATTGACTTAAATCAAAGCAGGCACTGTTATTTTAGGGTCAATCAATCAAGCTCAGAGCTGAGAGTGAATGTTAGAGAATGCAGCTAATGCCGGGGCCTCACCACAAGATAATCGGGCTGATTTCTCCCCTTCTGACAATCCCAGGTAAAGTCCCGATGATTTATTTGATCAGATTTTACTGTGGTGTGATGTGTGTGAGTGAATGAACCTGATCGGACGAACAATGGAGCAAAATCATATTTTTGAAATCCTAATGTGTGGGGGAAACCCCGAGGACAAACGCACAAGAACGCTGTTGATTGTCACGTGGAACAAAACGATACCCAATCAGAAAGCCAGCTGACAGAAGCACAACAAGCGTGGTCATGACTTCAACCAAACCCTTTTCTTTTATCTGTCAATTTTCTGTCAAACGCATTACAAAAACTATCATCGCAGTAGAAAAATCAGGTTATGTGCAAGTTACAGTAGTGGTAGGAGTCCGAGTGTGCTAATGCTTTAAGGTAGAACAGAAAAAAATAGGTCCAGTGCCTGTAATGAAGGCAGTGGACTCTTTCAGTTGATGATGTCAACAGCTATTTTTTACAAAACAGTATTGGTTTTCTTTTTTTAATTGCTGTGAAGACATAAATACAACAATATTTGAAAGTTGCAATAAAATAACATGTGCTGTCACTGTGCCACCTTAAATGCTTTGGACGCCGCTGCTTGAGACATTTCTCAACGATACAGTAAATAATACTTTTAAAATCACATAAAAGGTTATATGTACACGTTTGTTTGTATTGAACACATATATAATAAACATACAGTGAAATAATGAAAACTTATTCTGAGGTTTCGAGAGAATTTCCAAGATTCCCTGTGTTCACAGCTTTGTTTGAAAACCTGTTTGTGTGCTCTGTGATGTCTTCGTCATGTCACAGGGCACCACATATTATAGGAGCAAAACGATTATATCTAGGATATTGTACTCATGTTTATTGTCTCTTACAGTTTTAAAGTCTTAAGATTTAAAAAAATATTTTGGTGGGCCCGGCATTAGACACTGAGACACAGATCAACTTAACATCAACTTAACATCAACACCCAAATAAATAAAAAATTCCATGTGAGACAAATCCTTACGTGTGTAAGCAGTATACCAGCAGTATAGTCACGCAATGAATCCAATGAATTTTTCTAGACCTAGTCTTAGATGTCACCTGCCGGTAGTGATACCTGAGCCCCCTTTTCTCTCAGGGCCTCATCTAGCCCTCTCTGTGGCCTCAGAGGCAAATGGACAAGCTCATCTCCATTTCCCAGCCCAGTGAAGCACACAAAGGAAGCCGTTGTTCTGGGGCTCTGATCCCACTGAACCCACAGGCCAGAGAACAGGAAGGCTTCAGAGAGTCTGCTAGAGAACGGGAGGAGCGAGAGAGTGTACGTGGTGTAATCAGTTGGCCAATTAAACAGACACCGGTCTCTCACCCCCATGTAATGAGAGAGGCGGGCACTCAAGGGTTAGTTTATCAACATACGAACCCTGGGTGGGAAGGGCTGCTTTTATTTATGTGATGATGCAGAGATGATTTCAACATTAAACACTTGAGATTTAAGGGATTTTAGGATTAAACTGACATGCTAATTATTTCAGGTAAGAAAATGGGACAGTTCACCCAAAAATGAAAATTCTGTCATCATTTACTCATCGTCAGGTTGTTCCAAACCTGGATAAATGTATGTCTTCTGCTAAACACAAAGGAAGATATTTGGAATATATGTCATTAACCCAACAGATCTCATCCGCCATTGACTCCCATAGTATTTATATTCCCTACTATGGCAGTAAATTGGAAACGAGATCTGTTTGGTTCATGACATTCATACAGGTTTGGAACAACCTGACAGTGATTAAATGATGACGGAATTTTCACTTTTGGGTGAACTATCCCTTTAAGGCCTTTTGAGGAATAAAGACCCAATTATTTGTCAGTTCCCATTATGAAGATTTATGTAGTTGGATGGACTTGGTCAGCTAGAACCGCAGAAGCATGTTATTAAAGCTTCCTAATAGCTTTCTAAGCTGCTTTTAGGTGTCAGGTACCAGAAAAGTAATTAATGCAAGAGAAAAGGCCTACAAACAAATCCAAAGCGAAACTTGAGACGCATGTAATTTTACTTGGGTGGCTGTTGAGCTCCTAAAATTGCAGTGTAAGATGTTCAGGTTGCCTTTCTGAAACACTTTTTTACGGTTCATTGCGGATGCCAAACGGTGTGACCTTTTCTCCTAAAAGCGGGTTTCTTCATTTTTCATCCTTTACAGCAAATGTCTACATTGAAGGGGAAATTTGAGTTGACGTTTTGTGTAAACATGTGAGTCAAGGACTGTTTAAATAAATAATGATATCTCGTCATTTCAAACCTGCATGACTTTCTTTCCTCTGCAAAACAAAGAAGATATTTTGAAGAATCGAACAATGGCGGTACCAATTCACCTCTTTTGTATAGACACAAAACCAATGCAAGTCAATGGGTACTGCCGTTGTTTGCTTACCAACCTTCTTCCAAATATTGTTTCTGTTGTGCAGAAGAAAGAAAGTCAAGACAGAATTTTCATTTTTTGAGTGAACTATCACTTTAATATTGACCGAGTAAGGTTGTGTCAAAAATTTTAATCATAGTGAAATTAAAGCTAAAAATCTAACTTTGATGCTCATTACTTCAGAATTAGATTGTGATACTAGTCTAGTTTTGGGTCACATATAGCACTGTGTGACAACATGCCCCGTTTGGTCAACGTGTGTTCAATGATCAGTATCTTTCCTAAGCAACAGAAGTGGAAATGTTTAATAGCTCTTAGCTTAGACTTAAAATGTTACACAGAAACTGGAAATGATCCACTGTGAGTGAAAAAAATTGACTACAAGCTGCTTTTTAATCATATCTCAATGTGACCCTCCTCCTCACAAACACATGAATACACACCTCAGGGATTTTCCACACAAATCTCACTAAACTTGACTAGACCTGATCGAGTAACAACACAACATTATTCGAAATTTATTGCCGTACGTCATCTCCTTTATCCACATGATAGCCCGAGGGATTTAATGGAATCTTTAAATGGCAGTTTTATATAATGATTGTTAGTTCAGTGTTGATCCGCGCATGGAAAAAGTTATGCGAAGGATTTACTCTATGAATAGATTTGATTCTTTACCTGTGCCTCTTGAATTGCTTTGAATACCTCATGTTTCAAAATCCTTTATTTTTTCCTTGTGTTAAATACAGTCTTGATGGACATTGATGGGTTTATTACTGCCGTTGCCATGGAAGGTTTTAGAAGATTTTACATTATTTTACATTAACTAAGCTAAATTAAACCATCATCAAAACTGCCAAATACCAAGAAAATGTCTGTAAAACCACAGAGTTGTAATTGCTCCTGTACTTGTTTTGCTCTAGTGCTCTTGTATTGTCCTTAGGGCCTTTGTATTTTACAGCCGACATGTCTGTGTGCTGGTCAGCTTTGATAAATGAGCACGAGGGGACCAATCACAACAAAGCCATAAAAGCCGCCACAAAAAGCCCCCTTGATTTTATATCCCTGACCTGGTGCTTTAATGACACCATGACTTCCTGTGAAGGTGGACTCTCATACCTAAGCACTCAGTGACTAATGTAAGACAAAGACAATGTGGTCAGATCGTGTAGGAATTCCTGTAGGCGGATGGTAAATATAATGCTTGTTTAGTCAGCATTTTGGATTGGTTTTATTTGTGGTTACCTAAGCATTTTTATCAGCTGTTGCTTGAAAAAGAAAAAGGACTGAAGAGAGGATAAGGGCGTCCTTTAGGCCCTACTTTTTGCGGAATTTGAGAAGAAATCTCAGGTAACTGAAACATTTTAATCGCATTTTAAAAGCCACATATTAACATGTGGCTTGGGTGTCATGTTTACTGTTTAATGTAATGCTTTTTATCTTTTCTTTAATGGTGTCATGGTGGAACCCTAGGCGTTTGGATCCTTATAGTTTATTTTTCTTCTCCTTGCAATATTTCACGTGCTGAAATATTTCAACATGACATGTGGGCTGACAAGTATTTTTCACTCGAGTTGTCAGGATCTGGGTAGCGCTATGCAGGTGCTTCCATGTGAACTGTGGGAATGTTTTTTTCTTCCCCTTCATGTGAAGACAAAGTGGTTTTATATTATATACTTAAAATGACATTCTGGAGAGATGGGATCTCAGAAACATTAAGCAATATCCTTCTTACAGTTAGAAATGAATGTACTTTATGAAGATGGTATGAAATTTGGTCTTCTAAATCAAATTTCTGACATCTTGTGCACTTTTGGCCTCGTTTTTGTATTGTAACCTCAAAAATAGCCCACTGTATAATATACAATAATTAAATGAATACATTGAACAGCTCTTGGTCCTCAGGGCACCAGAAAAGCCTGTTAGCTCTTAAGAAGGGCGTGTTTATCACCACATAGAGAAGAAGAGCACATCAAGTATTCTGGATTCCTCCGTCATCTCCAGGTTTCAAAACTGGGCAGTAAATCTGCCAACAATGATTTGTGTGGTTAAAAAGCTGCTAGAACAACGTAGTGTTCTCTTTAACATGTAGGACTTGGTTTGTTATTAATGTTTATGAACATTATGCAATACTGCACATGATGAAAGAATTTCAGTCCCTTTGGCTATGAATAATGAATTATATCCTCACCTAAGTAACATAAGATAAGACACTTATGGTATTGTCATTCCAATTTAATTATTTTTTGTTCTTATGTGGTTAACCATGAACCACCACATTTTTATGTGTCTTCTAAGTTGAAAGACTGAATTGTTGCTTTTTTATTTGCTGTTTAAAACACTGTCAGCTTCGGTATTTTAGGTGGATAAATAATAAAAATAGGAAGCTGTTTTACTAGCAAGAAGACGAATTTGTCCCTCTGACGTTTCTTACAAGTCCTGTTAAGCCTCTTTGTTTTGAAATCTTATGTTTCCCTTAAGGCGAGACACATCCGTGAGGTGGAGGGTTTGCATTCTTCACCAAAATCTGTTTAAAGAACCTTTGCTCAGTTTTCACACTTGTCAGGGTGGATTAACTCAAACAGAGAACTGAAGTGTGCAATAATATATACATGATAGCATACAAATTTAATTGGAACTTGAGACCTACAGACTTGAATAAGAAACACCAAGCCATCCTGTTCAAGACTGAAGCAGACGTTAAAACTCTCAGGAATTTATTTGACAATATCATAAGTGCGTTTTTATTTGGCACACATTAAAGGATGATCCACCTTTTTGAGGTTTTTAAGTGCTTTGGGTAGTCTGGGAACATTCCTGTAATTCAATTCTAAGCCTGTCAGCACATCAGCATCAGACTGGTATAAACCTCAAAGGATGCACTAAAACTCACTGTTGGTGGTATTTACACAAGACGTGAAGATTTCACAGCTGTATATTTACTGTGGCAGCCTTGAGGGAGATACTGTATATGAGCAGTTTCTTATATTTCATTTATATATTTCACAGTGTTCTCACATGCAGCATCTTATGTGGGGTTTTTTAGAATTGGCATAAGGCCATAATATTACAGTATGGCACAATGGCAGTAAGAAAAAAACATTGCTTATTTTCACATGTCAGCAGTCTGAGTCAAATTTAACAGCTGGGTTAAAATGGTGATACTTGTCTTTTCTAAAATAATAAGCAGCTTTATTCATCTGATATGACTTGAAAGATATCTGTAGTAAAACTTTCTCGACCCGCATCAAACTTCGTTGTGCAGGTTTATGCTCACAGATCACCAAAAGTCTTTTCATCGTATGTTTGATGCACACAGAAATTAAAAAAAGAAAAGAAAAGAAAATTGCTAACTTTAGTCACACTGCCACACATCATACTGGGTCAAAATTGTATTGTAGTGTATATTCTGCTGTTGTTGGTTGCTTTACGAGCCTGGTAAATTATTTTAGTATAAAGAGCCGGTTACATTACGATAACTATAAATATATCATAAAGTTTTAAAAATCGTTCGTCATTAGGAGAAAAACGGGGTTCACATCACAACTATAATGATAAAGATGCAGAGAATGATATCGTTGGGATCACTTTCAGAATAATTTTGTTGTCAAAACGTTTTATTGTTTAAAGACCCTTGACGTCTAAAGTCTTTTGCTACTAGAAGGCATAAATTGGATATGTTGTCACCGGTATTGACAAAAAAAAAAACATAATAAAATATGATTATTGAAACTGTTTTAATGCTACATATAACAAACTCTCTCATTATTTGTTTATTTAAAAACTGTAGATGTCGCGAAACTATCATTATGTTGAAATCATTTGGCCACGATAATCTTGTGGTCAAAATCGAATATCATGACATCCCTAATGCCGCCCCTAAAAGACAATCAAGCACCTCATGTCTTTAGTGGATTTATAGTATTGATGTCTGCTTCTGCATCAAAAAATCAATATGTAATTTCCTCATTTTAATGTATACAGGATCTACATGTAATCTAGCAGAGTGATGGTTTTCGTTTAAGGTTATGAGGAGGGGGTGTGTTTGGGGGGCGGTGCTAAGTGTGTTTGTGTGAATGGTAATTATTTGGGCTAGACTGACTTGACACCAGACTGTTGGCCTCACACAATGGCTAGAAGCTCCACCCCCAAACTGCACCTGCTGTCCAATCAAAAGCGGGGGTTGTCAGGAGGTTGGGGTCTGTGATTTCTGTGCTGTTGTTGTGGGACAGAGCTGAAATAGAAAATGACTTCTAAGCTTTTTCTGTCCTTTGCTTTTGAAAGTTTCAGTCAGCGCAGGAATATATATGCACATTTGTCTGTAGATATCTAAATGCTTTTTGTTTTACAATCCAAAGGTAAGTCTTTGTTTCCTAAATTGTATACATTTTTAATTCATTTTAGCTCATTTGTGAAACATTCATGAATGTTTTAGCATTCTCTGTCTGACAATTATTTTGTGTTATTATTTTGTATTTTGTATAATATAATTTTTTAATTACATTTTTGTATGTTTATTGTCTTATTTTACTTCAGGAAGATTTCGGATATTTACAGACTAGTTTTAGAAAATCTTTCGAATGTATCAACAGACATCAAACACTGTAACAGGAAACACTATTAAGGGGTTAGAGTCTCACAAATCTGTTTTTAAAGAAATAAGTTACTATGGTTAACTTCCATGCAGTGTTGGTTATTTAGGTGGCTTTACAGATCACTGAAGCAATAGAAAGGCCTCTACTTTGGTTCCTAAACCAGTCAAACGACAGCTGACCTCCGCAACTCATTTACATTGAATTAATTTCACTGAAATACAATAACATTCAGATAATGCATTTAACTGGTCCAATAGTCAAAGGCCACCAGTATTCTGGCGAATTTAGAACAATCTGTCTACAATGTGTGTGTGTGCATGCGTGCGTGCGTGCGTGCGTGTGCGTGCATGAGTTTTACATGAGTTAGATTTAAACAACCATTTTACGCTCTTTACTCTTAACACGCTGCTTTTAAGTCCATACATGTCCACCACGAGCTGGTATATGACCTGAGAGCACTCGTGTTAGGAGCTGAAAAGACTTGAGACCACAGGTTCCTGTGTGTGTTCTAACCTACGGGTCAGTGTAGCTCATTGCAGTTGTGGTGTCAGTCATTATATATGTGTGATCTCCAGAGACCCTCCGACACAGCGTGTCACTGCCACAAGATTAATGACATTCATCTGTTTGCTTAAAACCACACGCTGCATCTAAGAAGAAGTATTTATATCCTGGAGGGAAATTGTAGAACGGATGTTAAATACTTCGGAGGCAAACAATGTCAAAAAAGTGTTTATAAACGACTCATTTTCTAATCAAATGATTTAAAAAGAGTGATCTTACTCTAGGTTTGCATTATAGTATTAGTGAGGTGCAAAAAGTAAATAAACATTGACTGAAACAAGCACTGGTGCATGTTAAAGCGCTTTGAGAATGTATGTTCAGTCTTAATGATTAACGTCTTAGGTCACCATGCCTTACTGCTCCTTAAAATGCCAGGGGCAGGTGAGAGAGGGTTTTTAGCGTAAGACATTTCAACTATGTGGCCAGACGTCAGGAAGACATGTGGATTCGGTACTTGGATGTCAATGGCCTAGCCTTCTGTTTGAAATGATAAACCTAGGGCCAAAACATAGATATGTTTGTGACTTTTATGCATTCAGTTTATTATCACAAAAGAACAAATGTTTTATTCCATGCATACCAAAAACCCAATATGTATTGGGACACTTTGACCTGACAGACAAATGGTAGTCAGTTGTGACAATTGTAATAAGGCTCTCTGTGTCATTGAACAATCACAGGAAGTCATTTATCTTAT
Source organism: Triplophysa siluroides (assembly GCA_006030095.1). Classification (NCBI taxonomy): domain Eukaryota; kingdom Metazoa; phylum Chordata; class Actinopteri; order Cypriniformes; family Nemacheilidae; genus Triplophysa; species Triplophysa siluroides. The sequence continues at coordinate 965,652 of VCII01000724.1, forward strand.
CTTTAACTGTTTATTTTTAGGTGTCACTATCGGTCTCTAAACATGGCAACAGATCTGGCCTTAGTAACTGTTCTTATTCAGCTTCTACTTGATATGGTGATGAGTGACAACATCGACTTCTACAATCTCATGCCTGCTGTAGAGAGTGAGTGTGTGTTAAAAAAATATTGATTTAATGTTTTCTTTTTATTCCAATTTACACCAACATAGCTTATTTGCATACAACGCACAGTTAATGAATGTAATAATGTTAACATTGTTGAAAGCGTAACCGTGTTTATGTGTGCACAGCGACTCCATACCCCGAGAGTTTCAAGTGCTTTACATGTGAACAAGCCACTGACAACTACAGCTGTAATCGCTGGGCAGAGGATGTGTGGTGCCCTCAGAGTGAGTTTCCTTATCACACACACAACCATATATTATTAATAAATTATATATTATTAAAAAGATTTTGGCAAGCCATCTGGAAATTATAGTTTTAAATCAGTTCAATTCAGTGTTTTCTGCATTCTGTTACATTAGATCACAGATATCTTTAGATTTAATTGGAATCTTCTTTTTGGGAAATTATAGCTGAAACTGAACAGTTTATGATATGAACTGAACCAAGATATTAACTCGGTGTATACTGTTCTTTCATCTGTAGATACCCAATACTGTATGACAATACATCGCTTCAATCATAATGGGAAGACAAAGTCTGTTACCAAAAGATGTGCAGCGCATGAAGAATGCCGGTTAGCAGGCTGCAGACATCACAAAAACCCACATCACCTGGTGAGTGTCCATCTATACAGCCACGGAAAAAATTAAGGCACCGTTCCAAAAATTATTTTTCGTTTTTCTTAGTTTACTATTTATAGGTATGTGTTTAGGTAAAATAATTATTTTTGTTTCATTCTAGTGAATAATAATAATTTTGTTTTAACATTTCTCCCAATTTTCAAATGAAATTCTTTTATTTGCATTTATTTGCAGAAAATTGAACAATCTGGACAAACTGGTTAAAACCACAAAAAAGAAAACAATGTTTGCAGATCTTGAATGCTGCAAAGAAAACAAGTTCATATTCATGTTTAAACGGCACAATACTAATGTTTTATATATATATTTGAATATTTAAGGGAATATACCTGGGAATAATGATTTCTTTTACAACTTTCATGCCTCTTAAAAGTGCATTATCCAAGCACTTAGCATTATCTTCTTTCACGTTGCTGTTGATGACTTTATATCATTCTTGAGGTTTGTTTCTGTTGAAATTTAACAGACATTGGACTGGAATTGCCAGAAATGCTGTTTAAAGGCAAAACTGGAGTGGGCTCTTAATTTTCATATGATACTTTGTTAAAAATGTATATTGAAATAAGGTTTACAGTATATGAAAACTATTGTCAGTTGTGATTAAGTACTTTGTGATCATTTGTCAATTTGATTATACATGTAATGTAATATACATAAAATATCATATAATGCTGATGCATTTATTCATACTGTAGTTGTATCACCATTTTTATTGATTCTGTTTTGCAGGAGTGTGTGTCTTGTTGTGAAGGGATGGTTTGTAATGTCGATCTGCCAACCAATCACACTAATGCAGTGTTTGCTCAGAGACGAACCCACAGCTCAGCGGCACCTACATTCAAGACCCGGGACACTGTGTTCCTGCTTATCACAGTTCTGACTGGACTTTTTCCTTTATGATCCTCAATCATGATCGGTGATGAACAGCACTACAGAGAAATGACTTATCTCTGCTTGAGATGGCTTACAGTCTAAAATATTGTTGCTGTTTCAACGTTTTCAGCTTGTTCAGCATCTGTTTGGCCTTCAGACGTCTTCAAAGGAAATGGAAGGAGACTGTCAGTTAACCATGGTGGAAGCGTTGTGTACTGTATTGTCCAATCAGATCTGAATGAGCAAGATCTGGTAATCCAATTGAAGTGCTGCTGGTTACTAATTACGTGCTAAATAGGACAGAAAAACAGACGCGGCATTTAGCTCCAATGAAAGTGAATGTTAATACTGATACTTCACTGGATTTGTATTGAGCAAACTGAGGCTGAAACTGAGCATTGAAAGTCTCTATATGGGGAGGATGGTTTGCGCGATGGCTCTGATCCCAGATTCTGTCATACAATCCAATGAGAGGACGCGGAATGTATTGTTCCCTCGAAACAATGCGGAAGTCTCTGAAAGAGATCTTGATTGTTACATATGTAAATATATCAGTGCTTTAAGAGCATGGACGAGGATAAATCGCAGAAAAGCACTAGAAAATAAGAAATGCACATAAATGAGTAATAAATGAACAAAGTGTTTACTATGATTTGGGTCATTCTGGTTTGGTGATTTCACATTTTTTTCATAGCATTTTTTTAGTATCACATAAATACAAATGTAACCTAATTGAACGCATATTCATTTAAAAAAGGCATTTTATTTAGGAAGTATATAAATACTCAATTTTATAAAAATAATATAAGATGTGCATTAAGTTTTTACAAAGTAAGCCAAAGCAAATTTATATTTGAATGTATTGTTGGGTTACCAAAATTGTTATTTTTAATGGAACAATGCATTATGTAAACAAATTAGGCATTATTAATACAAGTGAACCAAACAAATATAAACTAGAGCTGCAGACTTTTTTTAAATAAACTGCACAGTGAGATTGTCTCCATTCCCATGATGATTGAAGCGAGTTATGACAAATGGTCTTGTTTACTTGGTTGTAGCCCTGAAGCTTGTCAGAGATTGTAAATTGTTCCTCATCTCTTTAATCTACAACATACCGCTGTGCTTTTCTCTATGGAAACAGCAGGGATCTCTTCACATTCAATATAAAGCTTTTAAAACTCCTTCCGTGCTGATCTGAAAACTGTTTTGTGTTTTTACATGAGACAGTCCGGGTTTGAATTTGGAGGAGGGAGCTGGATCTTGATTAGTACAAAAGAGCAAATACCCCCCACCCCTAGAGCCCCCAGCACAATAAAAAGATTCCCAAGAGAATCTCGGTGTGGAACACAAAGCCGTGAACCATTTATATCATTGCTGTCTAAATAATGAGGACTTTTTTTTCAGACCGAACGTGACATCGATTTTACTCCATGTTTGCAGTTCTGTTGGGTGTGCTTGTTTCTTGTTTCCAATTTTAGAAAATATTATAGGAAGAATACGTTAACCAGTGGGGACAGAATACTGTATAGTAAATATCTTTTTTTATTTTCAAAACCAATTCTGTAGGAGGTCTTCATTCAAACCTACAAAAAATGTTACAGCTATTTTTTCAAGTTGGTGTATTTGTCCCTAGAGATGACACTGTAGGTTACCACAGTGATAAGTGATTATAACAAGTCTTTATAACCATGTGTGTGTGTGTGTCCTGCTCTACTCACTGTCTCGCCGTGTGTTGTTTGCACTGGCTGCTGGCTATCTTTGTTCTGGTTTTATTAGGCGTAGAGTTGGAGTCTGTCACTTTCAGCCTTTGGAGGGTCATTTATCTCCCATTGAGTAAAATAGTATCAGTGCTGCTGGCCTCATCTGCAGCGCTTGCATCTTTATTATTCAGAAGCCCCTCTGCACAAACAAAAAAGCACTAAGCTCATATGACGAAGTTTTGATAATAAAGAATATTTGATAAAGTCAAATATTACTGTTAAATAATAAACACTGGGGTTCTGATGTTAAGAAAGGAGGGAATTAATAACAATCAGGAAATATACAGTACAGTTTGTAAAGGTTTCAAAAATATATAAAAATGACAGATACATTGCTTCTATTAAAACACACAAGATGCTTTGGAACATTATGTTTTCACAAATATATGGTAGCTTGTGCGACTGCGGTCATTAAAGCAAAGGACATACCAATACAAAGACATTCTGAAATGTACAGTAATTCAATTTTTCAGTTTACAATTTATATTGAAAATAAAACGAAAAAATAAAATAATTTTCACGATTAGTTCCAGACTGCTGAAATATGAAATGTAATAATTGTTTGACAATGGTCACTGGACAAAAACACAATTCAAGACACAGATGCATTGGAAAGACCCCACCACTTATATTTGACTTTTAAAGAATTTAATTCCTGGATTATCTAGTGATGCATTTGGTCATGAGAGTTACCGCAATACTTAAGATATACTGTAAGTAGCCTAGTACAAAAACATCATTCACTTCCTGAATTTTATTTGCTTCGTTCAAACAATGAACAACCTTTATTTCTGCTTCATTTTTCATGGTGGCGCCACATACGGTTAATGAGCATTTCATTGAAGTCTGGTGATGGATGATGTCTTCTCACAAGAATTTTTGATAATTGTGTTCTTGTTGAGGAAGTAACCTGTGATTGGTCGCATGATGCACACGATTCATCTTTAGGAAATGACATAAAAGGAATTAATACCACCTTATTTAAAGAACATAGTATCATCACATGTTACATGAATATTTTGTCAATTAAGGCTGGCTGTACATCATGAACAAGTCTGGTTTAAATCTGTGACCATAGTCCAACTGTTAGAAGAATCCAACTGTTCTTCTTTAGTCATTGTGAATAACATTTTTGGACGAAAAAGAAGCGATTACCCAATGAATATAAAATGCTACAAAGGCTCTTGACACTACTGGTCAATCCAGAAACGTTCTTTGATCACAAATACCCTTCAGGACGAGCTTTGTTTTCTATGTTAATCCCAACATAGCCCTGGCAGCATTTGATCATTGGATCTGGCCTGTCCTGTAATCCGAATGCATCAGCCTGCCTGCTTTGTGCCAGCGAGCGGGTCTTAACATTCCAGTGCAGGGCCAGAGTTCAGTGCGCTAATTGGCAGCAGGCAGTGTTTCCTGAGAGATTTTCTTCTCTATGAGGATCTGACCCCTCAGAAACCTGGTTTAGCAGAGTCAGGTCTCACGCACAGCCCTGTTCCCTTTGTGGCACTTAGTCATGAGAGGATAAAACACCAGTGGCCGGCAAGTTTATCTGATGGAATGCAGAACAGTCGTGTACCTTGCTGTTATGCATCTGTGTTCTTTAAATACCAGCATTGGCTGGCAAGCCTCAGAGAAACATAGTAAACTGTGTGACATTAAAGAAAGAGGAAAAGTCTTAAGCAAAGAATAACATGGGTTGGAATCATCAGGCATCTGGCAATAATATATTATATTCATAACTGGGTCACAATTCAATTAAATCGTTAAACAAATTGTGTTGGAATTTAGTGCGTTGTCAAGTTATGCTCTTGGATTGTTCTGACTTTTGATATTTGTTAAATAACTAAGCATGTAAATGCCCAGTAGGCATTTATTTATTTATTCAGTGAATCTTGCTCGGCATCTTATTTGCAAAATATGTCTACGGATGAAAATCTATTTTTACTCTCCATGTATTAACAGCACTATGTATATTTGCTATTTATTTGTGTTTATTTATTTGTTTGTTTTTAATATTAATTTATTGTATTAATTATTTACATACAAACAAAACTAAAATGAAGATAAATCTCATGCTATTAAAAATTATTGGACAATTTGATTTTAAGTTTTTGCTGTCACACCATAGGACATTATGTACTGTATCTTTGTCAACTACCCTTATATAGTTATTGTAATACTTATTTACATTTATTATAATTAATATATTTATAGTTTATATTACTGTTATTTTATTTATATACAATTATTTGTCTGTTTACTATATTTATATGTAATTGCTAAGTGATACTTATAAAACATTTTATACTGTGAATCAGCTTTTTAAGAGCAATAGAGCCACAAACTAGAAGTTGTGGAGAGACACAAATGATTTCATTTTCAGCCACAATATGAACTCTAACATCAAACATCTCATCCTCATCAAATAATATATGACCAGCCCCTGGTCAGGAGGGTCAAACTTATTCTGCTGTGGTGACGACGTTCAGCTGACAGAAAAGAAACAGGTGTATATGACTCTGTGATCTTTTAGCACATGTGTAGAGGACTTTCTGTGAAGTCTGAAGTCTTGCTGAGATCATACACCCCCTGTGATGCCAACAAACCTTTCAACATGAAGAAGAAATAAAACTTATGGCTGATGGGAAATGCATATTTGGCCCTTCTTGACCCTCTCTCCCAAAGCATTTAAAGGGACCATGGACCAAAATAGAATTTAGGTTCAGACTGTGTTTGATAAATTGGAAACTAGTGGGATTTTTATTAAAATCATCAGAATTTTTGCTGACATTAAAAATAGAAAACAATAGCTCTATTAAACATAAAGTCACAAAATCTACACTAATACAGTATCATTTAATAATGTCCCTATGTGTTCTTTATACCCAAAAAACAAGTTATGTTAGAGGTAAAAATAAGAACATCAATGTTTTGCAGATGGGCACAAGCATTTGTCCCATTCAGTTAATGTGACTGACATCAGTGGTCCTTGAAGAGACCCTTGCTGACGATTGAAGTGTGCCTGAGGGGCTCACACGTTCCCCACTGTCCCTCTAGTGTGAATCATCAAAGACATCTCATTTATTCAGTTTGAGATGATCATGCATGCCAACCATCTCAACTGGAAACCTGCTGTCAGGTAAGAGGACATACCAGGTGTGTTAATGGCCTCTGGAGGTAAATACAGTAGCAGTAGGATGTGATGAGTAATGAATTGTGATGACTTGTCAAGTCATCAGAGTGTTTGGAAAGATATTGAAAGACAAATCCTTTTTTCCTTGGATTGTGAATACTGTGGATTAAGACTGTCTTGTTGAATATTATGTCGAATGTCTTTCATAAAAGAAACTACACTTTCAGGTCTGAGAAAAAACCGGGATCTTCTCCATTACAAACCTCACCACAGCTCTGACTTCAACACAAACACAATTAAGTTGCTCTTATAGTGAGCGTGCGAGTTGTACAATGACTGGTGGTGTTAGTTTGCAGTTGCTGTGTCCTGGGGCAGAAATGACAATGGCAGTTTAATCTGTTCGTTACCTTTTACCTCTGTTTTTATAGCAGCTCTTTTTTTACAGGACCTTCGTGGATATTCACCTGAAGAAATCTACCCAAGGATATAACACACTTTCAAACTTTGCACTAATAAGACCCAACATCATTTTTTTCTGATATCTGCAATAATAAAAATTAAACACACTATTATGTTTGTACAAAGTAACACAGATGTGTGCTAAACATGAACAATGTAAAGAACTTTTTTATAGAAAGACTTTTTCTCCCTTTATACATTTCACATTTCAGAAAGCATTTTGTTTCTTAATATGATATGTACAAATTTTGTCCAGTAAAACAGTTCATGCCAACAGATATAAAACATAAAATCTAATTTAGCACTACACTGTGTGCACTTTAAATCAACACTTTATAGTTCACCTAAAAATTGTAATTCTATTATCATTTACTCACCCTCGGAATATATGTGTTTGTTCTGACGAACACAGAGAAAGATAGTTGAAAGTTTGTAACCAAACAGTTCTTGGCCACCATTGACTACCATAGTAGGAAGATATAGTCAAAAGTGCCCCAGAACTGTTTCCTTTCCTACAATCTTCAAAATATCTTCTTTTGTGTTTAACAAAACAAAGAAATGTACAGTATTAAGCAATTTTTCCTACTATGGTAGTCAATGGTGACCAAGAACTGTTTGGTTGCAAGAATTCTACTAAATATCTTTCTCTTTGTTCATCAGAACAGAAAAATTATACAGATTTGGAGGGTGAGTTTGTTCTTGGACTTTAGATTTTTGGGTGTACTGTCCCTTTAAGTCTAAGATTACTTACTACACCAGTACATAAGACTTTTAGCTAACCGAAGCTTATTCAGCTTTGTTCCTCGATTGTCTTTGTAAGTCTCTGTATCTCTACTCTTCGCTGTTCATTTCAACCTTGAGTAAAATTATGCTTATCTCGTGGCTCTGCATACCAGTGAGACACTGCACTTCCATTACATGAAATGTGACCCTTCAGGAGGAGGTTGTAATTATGGCTGAACGGCTGATTTTAGATTTCAACTTCAAGCGGAATTCAGTCATGCACAAAATTTGTACATGGTGCTGATGTCCTTTTTTACATCACGATGGGCAGTTGTAACAGGCTGTTTCAGTGATATCTGTCTTGCGCATTTAGTGGCCTCTATCTCAGCCTGTCAGACAGGAAAATCATCTACGAATGAGTGAATTGGTAGTGTCTATTTCTCAAGCTAACTAAATGAATCACATCGTATCTATCCAGAGTGTAACATTTATTTGCCAGGCCCCTCATTGTAAAATTAAAATGTGGTGACAGATACAAAAATATGAAAACATAAAGAACAATGTAAGGTCTTTGGGCTTTTGTCAAAGCTGACGTTTCACTGAGAGACATGAATCTGGCTTGTCTTGTATTTATGTAAGTGATGACCCCCTGTCACGAATATGCAAATAAAACAATTTTGGGATAAAAACAAAAACAGTTAATTAACAACGCAAAATACATTGGTACTGACATTGATATGATCTAAATTCACAAATTTTTATTGCAACTTCATTTTGCATCCATGCAGGTCCTGTAGCATACATTGAAATTAAAACTGCTTATTTTAAGTGTGTAAACCACATTAAAACTGTATTTACATGACTGGTCTCACTTCATGTTCTAACCCTGCCATTAATCTATCTGCACTTCCAAGCCTAACAGCAGAGTCTTCACTCATTGCCGTCTAATCCACTCACTACGAATCAAACGCTCATCCTGTGTAGATCTACCCTGAGCACTAGACCTTTGAAGTGGATCTTTAGGCATAGACTTTTAAATAGCTACGATGGATTTACTTACACTTACCCACGTTCATGTTTTAGGGCCCCAGAATGTTTCCAGTGACATAGAACGTGCTACAATGTGTCTTTTTTAATATATTTGTAACACTTTACAATAAAGTGCTATTTGTTAACAATTAGTTTATGCATTAGTTAACATAAACTAACGACGAACAATACTTCTAAAGCATTTATTAATATTAATTCATGTTAATTTCAGCATTTATTAATACATTATTCAAATCAAATGTTGTCACTGTTAACATTAGTTAATGCACCATGAACTAACATGAATAACTGTATTGACATGAACTAACATTAACAAGGATTAATAAATGCTGAAAAAATAAATTGTTTATTGTTAGCAAATGTTAGCTAAAGCATTTAATAATGTTAACAAATAGCACCTTATTGTAAAGTGTTACCAATATATTTATTAAGAAAATATATATTTTTTATAAGTTTAAGGAGCTAATACATCAACAATTATTCCAAGGTTTATTTTGTTTTATTTACATCATATATCTCATTTTGTCTTTATCGTGGCCTTGGGAAATCATTTTGGATGTTTGTGGTATGGAACATTTTCCAATAATATTTGAAGGTTAAGTAGACAATTTGTTAATAATAAGTAAGGCACATTTACTGCGAGCATAAATGATATAATGTGTGAGGTCGATCCTTTTAATCAACATGATTCACTGTACAGTAATTACAGAGACAGTCCCGTTGAAGCTGCCTGGGGTTAAGTGCAATACTCAAAAGTACAATAGTGACGGGGGTCTCTGACACACCCCGGTTTATGGGTCACCCCCCTCATGGCTTTTATCTTGCCCTCACAAAAATGTTAACTTTCACGTGACTCAAGGGAGCCAACACAGACGACATCTCAAGGTGCTAAAAACCTGCTTGATGAATATATGAGCATATTCTGTGTTTCTTTAAGACAACAGAATTGTTTTGAAGCATTTACTCTATTTACATGAAGAAAATGACAAAATGATTTTGTAATCTGTAAATTTAAAAAACTTTATGTTTGTATGGAGATTAAACATAGCAAATCATTTTGTAATGTAAGCTGTCACATAGTATAATAATATGCTGTACTGTATCATATTTATGAGGAAGAATTTTGAGCATTTATGTTTTCTTTTTCAACAATTAAGATTCTTGGCTGTGGTTTTTAGAGAGAAAGTGCTAGATTTGACATTTCAGTCACTTTTGTGGTTCATTCACCAGCAGAGGGCCAACAGAATAGACTGTGTCTCAAAAACTTTAGCTGACTAACAAGACCCAATTTAATAAAGGGATCACCAGTACATGTGCCTATACTGCCTCCAAAATGCAGGTAATTTAAAGCAAAAATAACAATGTTTTGGATGTATAAAACTGTTAATGCTGATATATATAAAGCATGTCATGTGCTATTGTGACCAAGATACTCCAGGTAATATGAATTCTTACCAGTGTAGTACAGTACGCGTGTGTGCTTTTTATACATTGTGTGTACATTTAGATTATCGAAAATGTCCTCATATAAATGTTAACACATAAAAATCTAACTTTTAAAGGGATAGTTCACCCATGTATGAAAATTCTGTCTTCATTTACCCCCACTTTGTTTCAAAACTGTACACATTTCTTTGTTCTTTTGAACAAAAAGAAAAATAATTGGAAGAATGTTAGCAATTTTCAGTTCTGTGACATTATCCACTACCATAGTAGAACGAAATATTGTATATATTTTTCTTCTGTTGAACACAAAATAAGATATTTTGAAGAATTTATGAAAACAAACAGTTATGGGGCACCTTTGACTAACAATATTTTTAAATATGTTTCTCTGTGTTCATTGGAACAAAGTGATTCATACAGGTATAAAATTACATGAGGATGAGTACATTTAATTGTTGGGTAAACTATCCCTTCAAGAGCATCCTACATTTTGCACAGATCAGTAAAAACGTGATTTTTATTATATGTGTATGAAAAGCATTGTGTCTTTGCGGTTTCTTCACTTTTGTAGCTTCAGAAGTGTATGTGTGTGTTCGTGTGTGTGTGCGTATCCATCGGGACGCGCCTCCTCTCGACCTCTGATAGGCTCAGTCGAGCGTCTCATCCGCCTTTTAGGAAACCCTTGAGTTCACAGGATTCAGCTCGGACGTGTCATGAGTACAAAAAACAGAAAGGAGACTATCGACATAGGTGACTTTATTCGCTACAAAAAAAGGATACATCTGCCGCGACAAAAGTTTTACCACAGTTGTTCGAGTCCTTTTAGGTAAGTAACCGGAACCTTGTCATTTGACCTGCTGCGTCTGTACAGGCTACTGAATCTATTATTGCATGAGAAAGCATTTAAAACCTGTGCGTAGTGTTGCATAAATACACTGTTTTTCATTCTTACATTTAAACTTTTACCTGTAAACGCAAATATTCGTGAATAGAGCGACCACTGCTTTCAGAAATATTACAAACTAAATGACTAAATAACAGAGACAAACTGTTTGACAGCGCAAACTGGAGCGCGTGCATTATATTAAGCGATACTGTACAATGTACACTGCCTAAACTCTGCCATTGATTAAAAAATGAGCTTACAGTGAGTTGATATTAAACTTATACTAAACAAAAGTTATTAGGTGTGCCAAAGTAATAGCTATAAAATCCCAGGTCATCTGCTTAAGAGATCTCTCAAATAAGTAGCGACAGTGCCTCATGGCTTAGCAAGCAAGGTTGTTGTTTTTAATTCTCTTGCTCTATACTCGCCAAATGTGTATATTTTGACATTTTGTAAAATCTTGAGGTGAATCGTCATTCACAGAACATTCACAGTGTATACAAAAGGTCAGAATCAGTTACCCACCCTGAATCTATGGCAGGAATGTAGGTTCAATGTCATGCATTTGTGCAATATTATATGGAACTAATCAGGGCTCATAGATCCCGTGTGCATATCCACACAACAATGAATGTATAATATTCAATATTATATTATGCAGCAGGTGCAAAACGTATAGGAAAGATTTTATGTGATGGTTTGCTTTGATGGAGCTTTGTGTGGCGCTTTGTGTTTGCCATGTTTTGTAGGAGTGGTTAATTCACAGTGAACCTTGATCATCGGCTACATTTGTACTGTAGTGCTCTTAATGTGCCTTTGTTTTATCTGGATATGCAATTTCCTAGAATCCCAGTTTGGTATTTGGTATGCAAGTGTATTTTGTATGTTATCTGGCTCATAGACAGTGCCTAGTGTTGACAGACCATGTTCTCATTTCAATGGCCTTTATATTAATGCACCTCTGAGCACAGTCTGTGTTTATCTATAGGGTATCTATTTATCTTCATCTATAATATTTATATATAGAGACTATATATTTAGCTTGTGCACCTGTGCGGTGCTGCAGAAGACAAATTACACTGCCGTTTCCACATTTTTTTCAAGAGAAAAGCGAGCCTTGAAAAAACATCTTATCTGTAGCGTGTGTAGGGGTATGTGTGGAAAAGACTCAACACGGGCAGCCAAGGACACAAGAGGAAGGAAATCTGTGAAAATTCACACTTAGCAAGAGGAAATCCATCGTGCAGGAGTTGCTTATGAGGCAAGCTTGCTTTGATATGAGATATAAATGTAAAAAAAATAATACATTTTTACTGAGATGAAAAACCGTGCACACTGGGAAAGCCCTGATGACATCATTGCGACAGACAATGCATCGGGAATGTAGGAAAGCATGCAACCTTTACCTTTAAATTCACTATTATATCAGGTCAGATTAAAATGTGCAGCTCTTCACTTTTGAACAAACTAAGCCCTTCTGTTAAGTCTCGTCTTCCAGTCATGTTTAGAGCAATTCAAGGAAATGTATTGTCTCCAGCAAACATGCATAGGAAGAATATAATTATACAGTTATGTGTGTCCAAAACCCATCTGTAGACTGTCTGTTTTGTGAAGGGGCAACAGTCTTGGTCGAAGGGACACGGACGGAACAATGAATTCAAGAAGAAAACGGTCAAGAGATGAAAAGAACCTCACCAGCGTGAAAAATGCATTTGTCTTAGTATTTAAACTGCTCACGCAAGATTTATCGTCTCTTGGATTTACTTTAGCAGGGTGGGGGTCCAGTTCCAACTCCAGATCATCTCACACATAGATGATTATTTTTTTTCATTTTTCATTTTTAGGTTTTGTACATAAAGTAAAACAATAAACTGTACAGTACAATCAATAGACAGATTATCATTTGTTTTAAAACATTCTTCAAAATATATGTTTTTGTGTTCTGCAGAAAAAAGAAAGCCATACATGTTTGATGTAATGATGACAGAATTTTATTTGGGGGGCGTGAACTATCAATTTTATAAGCATATTTGTATATACAAGATTTTACTAAACGATTTACAGGGCTAGTGGTTAACCCAGTAAAAGAAAATAGAGAATGATTTTATATGCTATAGTCATCTGTTTTCTTTTCATTGTTTTCATGATATTTTTAGTCAGATGGGAGAATCTGACATGTAATTCACCTGTCAACCGATTACCTCAGATTTATGGATTCCATTCTGTTTGTGTGAATACTTTCTCTTCATACAGACATGCCCACATGTTAACATATCCGTTGACCCAAAGAAACATTGGTTCAACACCTCTGTGATGACATGTTTGAATCGGAGCAGGTGCGTCTCCAGATGTGACATTGTAGAATCCGAAAGGTGTTATTTGAGACCTCTTAATAACAAGGGGATGGAAGCATTAGACGAGAATATATGGGTCATAATAAGTTTACGTCATGAGGGCCATTATGTGATGGTTTGATGTAAACAGGAGGAATGTCACGCAAGGGTTTGAGTTGTTCATTCTCGGGTGTGTCAGCTGGTTGTCTTAAATGATCTTTGATGGATTGTCCTGTTTTAGAACTTTAGAGTTTATTTTTTAGGGATGGTCATTCCCAACAACAAGCCTATCGATAAGCAAGATCACTTAGTTTTTGAGTTTGTTTCCATATTATTTATTTAGTGCATTAGCTGTTTGCATAGCAGTTTGCATGGAAAAATTCTCTCGCATCTGTTTCGGTATTATATATATATTTTTTTATAATCATATGCAGTCTGACAGTGTATTAAATGCAAATAAATTATTGAAAGTTATGTAATTTTTGTTCCATATGGTTATACCCACTTCTCGTAATACCCACAATGTAACAAAACATGGCACCTTTCTACAAGCGGTCAAGTCCATTGCGTGACTACCAGAGGTCGCATTAGACATCCCGTGTCATGGCGGGGGAGGGGGTTTAGTGTTCCATGTGCTGATCCAGCCCTCCATTACGCAGAGTGCCATCTCAATGAGTACGGCGAGGCAGAAGAGCGATGGCTTCATCTGACCCCTTTGTTTTCCGTCGAGGAACTTGACAAAGGTTGATGGTCTTTAGATAATGATGCTTCTCTATGGGCTGAACACATAACACATGCATGTGCACCGGAGCGTACGAGAGGGTCCCTCTACGTGGTGCATTACTTATGCTCCTTTTGAATTATTTAGCAAAGTTTGTTTTGCGTTAGCTGCATGAGCGACTCGGGCAAGATCACTGTCACTGGGTCAGAGCGAGTGCCTGAGGCTTTCTGCGCTCTTAATGCAACTGTTATTTTTGCCCGCTTCGCTCTATTGTTTCGTTACTATCATCCGAGTCCTTTTAGCTTAATATATAGCCTATGTAATGTATAGGATATATAGTGTGGTGTTCAGAAGCTTTTTTGGTGATTTTTAATGCTAATTAGATGCTCTGACACCCCATTCGAATGCTTTACTGAGCAGATGTATCCGATTTGTCTTACGGGGGCCTTTTTTGCACCCTGTAGTGAAGCTGCTGCCTTCTTTTGTTGGTCTATGAAGATTTATATGTAGTCTGTTAATACGCTGGGCACCAAAAGATTTGAACATGAATGTTTAACTATTATATAGTGTGACCTCACTTCAATATTAACGTAATGAGATTTTTATATTATAATATATTGGAGAAAAAATGTACATGTAACAGAAAAAAATGTTGATAAGATTAAACTGTTATTAATTTTAAGCTGAATGGTTTTATTTCTGGAAACCCCAGGATCCTTTTAATACCTCAGATCTCATGTTTGTACATTTTTATTTTATTGTACATAAAATTTAATTTATTAAAAATGTAATTATTATATTTGTATATAGTATCATATTTTTAATACGATCTATTTTAAACAACACTTTCAAAAGTCCCCCGTTAAAAACATACCAAACATTACATGTTTTTAATGCCAGATATGAAACATGAATAAATGCTTGAATTTTATTATAAATTATATTATTACATTATTATTCAATTATATTATTTCATTAAAAGTAATAATGCATAATAATACTTATTATTATAAATATATAGTATAATTATGTTTTTTATAATTAATATTTTTTTTTTTATTCAAATAAGCATTATCATTTTACAATTTCTTTTTCTTTTTAAAAGTACATTATAGGAGCCATTATCTAAAAACAGTCAAATAAATCTCCACAAATCATGAAGTTTAATATAAAGATTCAAATAATTTTTTCGAAACAAAGGACATTACCTGCCACTGCTATAAAGTGAAAAATCTTTGAACCCCATATGTATGCAATGAATGCTAATGCTTTGGTGTAAGCACAGTACCCACATTGCTCCCTCCTCAGTATCAGCAACCAGACAATTCTGCATGTCTCCAGAGGATTTTTCCTTTGAAGTTTTTTTTCACCTGATGGAAATAAGTGCCTGGATTTTTATGGATAAGTCTCACTGCATATCCTGCAAGCAAAGCACTTTTAACCTCAACAATATATAACTGTAATCGTATTACTGGCCTAGAAATCACAGTTTGCAACTGTGTTCGGCAGTCTGACTTACTGTAGTTCATACGTTTAGTTTTAGACATTTAGTTTATGCAACAGCTTAGTCTTGTATTAATCCATCTCATTCATTCAAAGAATTCTTGACCACATTTGGGAAGTATATGTTATAAATGATGTTCTTGGACTGGTATGTAGACTAAAGGAGATTATCCATTGTCAGGTGATCTCCAACTATCCAGACATTGTTTATAAATAGCTGTTTACTAGTAAACATGAACAAAAGAGCCAGTGAGTGAGAGGTGGGTTTTCCCCTCATCCAAGAAATCTGATTAAACTCAGACACACTCTGTCCATGAAAAGGTCTTGCTGGGGCAATGTGAGGTTTCGCCATCCAAGACCCGAAGACAAAAGAGGGAGTAACTCCTTTCATGAACATTTCTAATCAGAATTCTGATTCTGACCCAAAGACAAAAGTGGGAGTAATCCTTTCATGAACATTTCTAATTAGCCCCCTCTGCCCTCTCATCCTGGTTTTAGTGGCCCAAAGTTCAAGGGAATCAAACCCACCACGTGCTCCACCCTCTTGGTTTGCCACAGCTGCCACAAAATATATTTTATCCCTCCTCTGTCCCCCACACCAAGACATTATTGTAAATCTCCTTCCCTACAAAGGGTTCCTCTCACTTCCCCTGTGTTCAGGATTTGTGCTTCACCAAACGAAAGGGAGAGTAGATTAATGCAAAGATCATTACGATAGAGGTAAATCACCTAAACCCAAAGCTACCGGATCAAGATGAATGACTTAATAACTTTTATGTAGAGTGTGAAACCTAATGTAGGAAAATGATAAAAATAGATTGAATGACAAAGACTTGAATAACAACTGACAAAGAGGTTTAAAAATATAAAGTCATGTTTACAAAATAAATTAGCTGCTCTAAATATTATTTACCTCAGGGATTAAATCATCCAAACATGAACATGCTCTCATCATTTTCTCACCCTCATGACATTACAGATAAAAATGATTTTCGTTTTAATAATATAAAATTTTATCACGTTATCTTATTTTACTGTATTTGTTCTTGATTATCATTCGTTTTTAAAGTAATGTAACACTGTCTACACCGGACGAGGCACGATGCGATGCGTCAAAAGACAATAGAATGCATCAGAACCCATTATAATAAAAAAATGTGTCCACACTGAATTGTCCACCCATTAGAACAAGCCGTGTGTCGTGTGGTGTCGCGTCGCATCCGGTCAGGTGTAGACACGGTGTAACTGACTCCAACTGACTGTGACGATTCATTTTTTGAGCGTATTTTTAAAATCAAAATGTGAACAAACAAATTTGACTTGAGTAATATTTTTAAATATGGAGGCGCTTCGGTAACTTTAAATCTCATACCATATCTTACATTACTGTCATATGCGAGACGCACAAAACAATCGTAGTTTCTCCGTAGTATCATCCTAACAGAGTATCATGGTAATATTGTTTTTGTAATTTTCTCCGTCATCTGAGGCCGTTGCAGGTAATTTTCCATTGTTTTAGGCTTACATGTCTGATTCCATGAGTCTTTGAATGTGTCAAGAGGCTGAAGAGGGGATTAACAATTCTACAGCTGAACCGGACCACTTCAAAAGAGTAAAGCAGGATTAGTGTGTTTGTGTGCATGTAGGATTTCAATTAGCGGGCTTGTGATTCTGATCCAACATGACTCTTTTGGATTTGTGGCATGGCTCATTGCTGTTTTGCTTGTGACTGAAGGGCAGTCTGTTGAGAAACGTTGTGCTGAGATGAATGAAGAACTGCAGGTTCATTTGTGTTTCCATAGTAGGCCTATTCCCATATATACTGGATGCAATTTTTATATAAGTATTAATATTAATAAAATGTAAAACTTAAAAACAAATTATACACTTAATATATTTCATAATGTAATTATAAATTAATTCTTATTGTTTATGAAAATGAGATGTAACATTTAATTTGCATTTAATTTGATATTGTTTTGTTTGACTGAGACATTTGATGTGACAAAAATGAGTTTATACTACTTATTTTTGTATGTATATATGCCTAAATGCATAATGTTCTGCTGTACAAACCTCACGTAAAAAAAGCTGACTGCTTACAATTTTCTACAATTTCAGTTTTTATGCAATGTATTTTTATTATTCATGGAAAGGCTTGTGCTTTAGTCAGGAGTAATAATGCTATATCTAACGTTGTGGATTTTAGTAAACTAGAAAAAAAGGCCAACCTGCAGCTTGATGCTTCCTGCTGTTCTGCTGTTTTTGCCCCTCAAAGCTGCGCAGAATCTGGTCCTACAAGTTTTGAAAGTCACCAGAGAGGATTTGCTTTTCTTTCTCTCCATTAATGGGAGTGACTGCCATTCACAGGCCAATTCACAACCCGGAATATCGTGTTTCTAACCCGAGTAATTCTTACTCACCTGGCAGTGGCTCAAGCAGGAACTTCTGGGCCCTTGACCTGCATGGAGCCCACAAATCCTCCACTACTGTTTCTTTCCTCCACCCTGCTGGGTCTGAGTCAGCCAGTGACCTGCAGTTATGAGACGACATGATATCACTGGTGTATCGTACTGTACAGAAAGTAAGTCAGGGTTTTTTCCTGAGGGAATTCACAGCGAGTTCTTTCATTTTGTGTATCATACAGTAAGTGTATCATCATCAGGGCTATTGTCATCAGATGACTTATACTTCTTGGTTTATATACAGTATTATATTATATATATTTTATTCATATATTTTATTCTTAACAAAATCTGGATTGGAGGAAATAGATGAAAAATATTGATGTTTGGTTTGGTTGTATAGACATGGCAAAATCTGAGCCCAGTTTGTGACATTGTTGTGATCAATTCTGAAGCTCTAATGGAGACGTGTGAGATTTCTGGGTGTTTTTCTCAGGAGAACATTTTTCATTTGCTCTCTATTTCAGCTCATTAATGCCAAGAGGAAATAATTGAGATACCGAAGAGATCTCATCTGTGATTTTTATTTCTTTACATTTCTTGTAATGAGAAAATGAGAAAATGAAGATTTGCTTAGGACTCGTGCTGTTCAGATTTGACAAAACAGCAATACAGTTTTGGACATTTTATACTCTGCTGTAATACATTAGTTGTCCAATGTGATGCATGATACAAATGCAGATCATGGATGTTGTACAGCTTCACACTGAATATATGGTGTTGCATAATGGCAAACTCTGTCATGGAAAGAGCATCAAAGATGTTTCAACATGCTAATATACTCACCCCTCCTTAGTAACTTGCCTCATAAACATACTGTACACTAACAGGGTCAGATACTCCATAAACAAAGACATACAGTTAACACAAGTCTGTTTTGCAATTATGCTCTCTAATGCACCACAATCCTTTATAACGCTCTCCAAACAACAGAACACTCTGAACAAACAATCTTTAAACAAATCCACGACCACATCTTCCATTTTCAGGGCGATCTGCATGTACTGAGGTCCTGATGACAGGTTTTGCTCGTGGCGGGCACCTGGCAGAGCATGAGAGGAGATGAGCCACTAACGTTTAACCCAAGGCATTTCCTGATCGAGTCTGGATGCCTGCCCTTAAATGTCACATTAATTATTATGTTTTGTTTGGTAACTGAGAGGTTTTTAAAGTAAATATTTAACTGATGTTGAGATGCATTTGTCATCATTGTAATTATTAAGTTGCCATCCCTTGTCAACATAATAATGAGATAAATGAAAATTGTCTTAAGTAGTTGTAAGTTAAAGAATGTTGGTAACTGAGCAACTGCGGCACCCATTCACTTCTATTGTAAGGACACAAAACCAATGCAAGTCAATGGGTACCACCGTCGTTTCGTTACCAACATTCTTTGAAATATGTTATTTTGTGTTCTGCAGAAAAAAAGAAACTCATACAGGTTTGAAATGACAAAAGAGTGAGTAAATGATGACAGAATTTTAATCAAACTTTCACCAAAACTCTCTACTTCAAAAACTAAGGCTTTAAATAATTTAAAATTTTGTCTTAATGTTTATATGGTTTGGCTCTTTGGTATTATATTATTTAAGGTCTTTTATCTCAGATGTTCTCAAAGTTCTGGCCTAGGCTGTTTCTGCTTGAAGGTCGAGGACATTAGATCTTCCAGCAACAGATAATGCAGAATAAGAAGTCTCTGGTCTGAGGACACCTGTGTGGTGAAACTGAATCCATGTTCTCTTATCAGTAGGATGTCTTTGTGTTTCTCAAGGCATACTTAACTCATTCTCTCATACGGCTATAGTGATTTTATCAGAGCTGCAGATTCACCTGCAAGCTTGTGTATATGTGAGAGTCATTCTGAAATTCTAAAGCACACCTGACCATTTCATTTGTTCGCACGTATGTGCACCCATCTGGGTTTGGTTAAGAAAGAAGTTCATTTATTTACCCAAATGAATGACTTGTATCTAGTTATAGAAACATAATGAAAACTTAAAGTAAATAATTTTTTTATTATGCAGTAACGTGTGTTTTTTGTCTGCATTGGTTTTGTTTTATTCTCAGTGGGAGATTTTTTGTTAGATAACATATTGTATCTGGTTATAAAAACGTAACGTAATTTTTTTTACATTTGAGCTACAATTTTGTATTATGCAGTAACGTGTGTTTTTTGTCTGCATTGGCTTTATTTTATTCTCAGTGGAACAATTTTTGTTAGATAGTATAATTTTTCTTATTGCATTAATGATTTTTATCTCATTAGGCTGTAATCTGCCCCAGTTCTGCATGCGTCCACACCAAATATAATTCTAAAATAATTAAAAAGCCCAGGAGAAAATCTAATCTATCATCTCTGATGTTCGTGTTTGAGAAAGGTCAACACATTTATCAAAGGGTCTGGCAAAACACACTTAAATTGTTTGTTGACATTCCCGCTCAATGTGTCAGCTTGTGGGACCTGCAGCTAAAAACAGAAAAATAATTCTTTTCAACGCCCTGCGACCTTCAATGGGGAATAGATCACTTTGAGGAAACTTAATGCTGTTAAACATAGCTGTGCTGTACCACACTACAGTCTTTGAGAGGTCAAGAGCTCAGTGTCGGCCTATTTAATAATTTTTCTGAGCCCAGTATGCTTAACACAATAAACAGGAGGAAATCTGGAAATCTTGTCCTGTCCCAGACAGGAAACCACTGTAATCACACTTGACGTGTAAAACTTTAAAACTCTTATCAGTAGAAGCAAGCAATGACACTAAAGAAAAATATCAACAAAAAGTTTGACATTCACGTTTCACATAGAGTCGCAAATACATAACAATTTCGACCAATTTCGGACCCTTTCTGATTCTGATGAGAGGTCTGCAAACCCTTTACAAACACCTTAACATCAACTGTGAACTGCATGATAAAATCAATCACTAAACATTTAACCCTAGTCATTAACGCTAAACAATTATTTTTTAAATAACCTCGGTTTGTTTTCCTTCTGGTAAGAGTCTTAAGACTCTGATAGACCTTAGTAGTCATATTAATATTAGTACTTCAGTACTCGTGTCTGCATGAAGGCAACTTTTTGAAATTGCATTTTCATAAATTTACACAGATTTAGAGAAATTTGTGTATTGTGTGAAAATGGATTGATTTTGGGTTGCTCTGAAGCACATCTGAAATGACTGTAACCTGCCTTAGCCTTTGTTTCTGTAACATAAACCACCGAGGTTTTAGTTTAAAGCATGTGCTTTTTCTACAGCTTATCTTTTTTTTATCTTTTTGTTAGCCTAACACAAGTATCTCACCAAAAAGCATTACAGATCCTTTTCATTTCAGCCCTTTTTTCAGCCTATAATAAATATGTAAAAAAACTAATTTAACAAACAATAGCATGAAAAACAAACAATTTACAAGGTAAAGACCAAAAACATTATTTTATATATATATGTGTTTTAATATTAAGTGTAGGCCTATAACTAGTGTTTTGATAATTAAACTAAAACCATAGCCCATAAATGTTCTGTTTCATCAAACGTCCTGTTTAGTGGACTGTAAACATAGATGCCAATTTTGCGGTGTGCATCAAAGAGGTTTTATTGTGACCATGGCATCCAGTATTTGAAAACAATGGATCACTGTTTTTTCTCTGCTGTCAACAACCAAACCAAACAGTTAAGAGAGTCAGAGTTGCTGAAAGGTCGGGAGGCAGACTGCTGACATAGTAATTGATATAATGAGGCACTTGCTCTTTGTATTTTTTTTTTTTGGAGAGATTGTAATGCGTTTGAACTGCTTTTTATCTCATATTTATGTGCTGCCTGATATTGAAGTTGGTAAACATGAATGATTTTACTATTATGAATATTTGTTGTCTTTTACAGGTGTCGTGTTGGATCTGGATTCTTGCACATGTGAGTTTTACTCCAGAAATGGAACCCTGGCCTATTATGGCCTGGGGCTTAATGCTGAGCGCCATCGCTGGCTGGATAAAAACTGTTCAATCGAGGGACTTCACAGAAAAAGACATAATTTTCCTTCATCCCTCAAGTAAGTTTACATTCTGAAAACATCTTTAAAAGTGGAATTTATTCAGTTCATCATCACAAACAGTTATACATTTATGAAGTAAAGGAAAGCCTTTTGAAACATGATGCACAATAATATTTTACAGTTAGTGTTTGCTGGCTCAGATTATACAGTCATCTTTACTTCCCTTTCTGTCCGTGTCTCGACGTTGTGTCGAACCGACAGATGGGGTTCGTCTTGAGACCTATCAACTTCTGACTAGTTTAGAAAAGGCAAATGAAATTGGCGAATTCAAATTTGCATGCTGGACTCCACCTCCGGATATCCGGGTATAAAAGGGAGACGGCGTGCTTCATTCATTCACCTTTTGTTCTTCGGAGCCTTCACACATGATCGACTTCGAGACTTCAAACTCTACCCTGAATTACTACTGGAATCTTAAGAAGTGGTGCAGCGGACTGTCCCTTCCTGCAGCAACTTCCCCTGGGCGTCTCTACAGTTCCAGAAGTGTTAGAGTTTTTTCTCTAAAAGAGATAATTTCTCCAG
Source organism: Triplophysa siluroides (assembly GCA_006030095.1). Classification (NCBI taxonomy): domain Eukaryota; kingdom Metazoa; phylum Chordata; class Actinopteri; order Cypriniformes; family Nemacheilidae; genus Triplophysa; species Triplophysa siluroides. The sequence continues at coordinate 988,383 of VCII01000724.1, forward strand.
CATGGCATGTCCCGCTGTTCTTGTGGGTGCAACACACTCATCGAGGAGGGGGACTGACACGATGTCTGCCTCAAGTGATGGGTTTCCAGCACTCTGCCACCTGGGGGGGCTCGACCTAGACTCCCGTCCAAAGCATGTATGTTTTCGGCATCTCTGGTATGGAGAGCTTACTCTGCTGCGGGCCAAGCTGCCTCCTATCTCCACGCTATGGCCATCCTGCAGGTCCATCCGGCCAAGGCATTGAGAGAGCTCCATGAGGGTAAGACCAACCCAACGCTTATGCAGGAACTCCGCACCGCCACCGACCTCGCTCTACGGCGACCAAGGTGACCGTGCGGGCCCTGGTCGGGCGATGTCCACACTTGTGGTCCAGGAGAGACACCTCAGGCTGAACCTTGCACAGATGAGTGACGCAGAGAATGTCTGCTTTCTCGACGCACCCATCTCGAAAGAGGGGGCTGTTCGGTGATACTGTCACGCAGCAGTTCTTAACCGTAAAGAAGCAGACAGAGGTTATCAAACATATCCTCCCCCACTGCGACTCGGCCACCCTCCGGCCGTCAAGATCCCGTGCACCGTCTGCTTCCCAGCAGCCCTGGTCCTCTTTGACGCGCTCCAGCGCCCCCCGACTCAGGTGGCCCCCGGAAGAAGACATCAAAGAGGAGACCGCCACCCCCTCAGCAGCCGTGCGGAAGCAGAAGCAGCCCTTATGGGAAGACCCCAGGGAGATTGAGAATACCTTCGGGCCCGACCCAAGCCATTCCATCGCTGGTTGGTCGATCCGGGATGGTTCCCGGACTTGGTTCTCGGAGCTAATGCTCCTGACGACAACTCCCCCCTGGCCGATTCCCCTGACGAAGGACCTGCTTTCTCAGGGTAAGGGCACATTATGGCATCCCAGACCAGACCTCTGGAACCCCCACGTCCGGCTCCTGGACAGAATGAGGAGACCCTGAGTGGCCTACCCCCTACTGCGGTTGAGTTGATCACTCGGGCCAGGGCCCTTGCAACTAGGCGGCTATACACATATAAGTGGCGCCTGGTGCTCTTCTCGAAGAGATGACCCGCGGAGTTGCTCGATCGGGAACGTGCTGTCCTTCCAGAGACTCGAGAGCTATCTCTCCCCTTCCAAACTGAAGGTGTATGTAGCCGCCATTGCCGCTCATCACGACCCAGTTGCTGGTAAGTCTCTAGGACAGCACAACCTGATCATTAGGTTCCTAAGGGGCGCGAGAAGGCTACCGCCTCGTCCGCGCTCCGTACCCTCTTGCGACCTTGATTCTCTCAAGAGACCCCCCTTCGAGCCCCTCGGAGATGCCGCTCTTTCTCACCTCACGATGAAGATGGCTCTCCTGATGGCGCTCACCTCCATCAAGAATGTAGGGGACCTACAAGCATTCTCCGTGTCCACAGATTGCCTAGAACTCGGGCACGGTGATTCTCACGTTATCCTGAGACCTGACCTGGCCCAAAGTTCCCACCACTCCCCCTAGAGACCAGAACTTGCAGGCGCTCCCCACCGGGGAGGAAGACACAACCCCATTTGTGTTGTGTCCAGTACGCGCATTGCACCTCTACTTGGACCTTACACAGAGCTTCAGCAGCTCTGAGCAGCTCTTTGTCTGTTTTGGAGGTCAGCAGAAGGGGAGGGCTGTCTCAAAACAGAGATTGCCGCACTGGATCATGGACGCCGTCACTACGGCGTACCGGTCCCAAGATCACCCGTGCCCACTGGCAATGAGAGCTCACTCCACCTGGAGCATAGCCTCCTCGTGGGCACTGGCTCAGGGCGCCTCTCTGGCAGACATCTGCAGAGCTGCGGGTTGGGCTACGCCCAACACCATCGCCAAGCTTTACATCCACCGTGTAAAACTGTGCACCTCCTGCGGGCGGGCTGGGCAGAGCAGCCCTGCCCCCTTTTGGCCTGGTACCAGCTGAGTTATCTATGCATAGCTCTAACTGGACCTAGTGCTCCAGACGTAGTAACCCCCCAGCAGGGCGGTTCCGTCTGATGCATCCTCATGATTGGTTCCCACCTTGCAGTAAACTCTCCTGCAGTCCGCACATTTCTCCCATGAGTTCTCCCCTAAATGGCGAGACCATGTTGGTATCTCCACTAAACTCCTCCCTACAGTATGAAGTGGTCTCTGTAGCGTGTCCCCCATTTGAGAAAATAGTGCTTACCCAGTGGCCTTACGGTACCGGGTGGCTTCTCGCTGTTAGAGAAACAAGGCTTCCGCCTGTGAGGGCCGAAGGCAGGGGCTTCCCACCTTTTCAAAAAGCTCTGGGACCCCCTACCTATCCACTGGTAGGTTACAATTTCACGGTAACGCCCAGGCCAGTCACCGTCACTTCGCTAGAGATTGTGACACGGCATAGTGCCGTGCCGTTTTCCATAGGAATCCCATCTATCGGTTCGACACGGCTCGTGTCCTACATGCTACAATGCGTGCTGCCTGCTGCAGCAGTCGAGAGAGGTCTCAGGCTCCTCAGCCCAAAGGTGAATGAATGAAGCACGCCGTCTCCCTTTTATACCCGGATATCCGGGGGCGGAGTCCGGCATGCAAATTTAATTTGCCAATTTCATTGGCCTTTTCTAAACTACTCAGAAGTTCATAGGTTCTCAAGACGAACCCCATCTGTCGGTTCGACACCACGTCTTGTTCCCTCCATCAGGGAACTGAGGTTACATCCGTAACCAAGATGATTTCCACTGATATCATACTTTTCCATTGCCAAAGAACACAGAGAAATACGTGGGTTTCCTAGTGTGTTCTGACTCCCTGTTTTCCATTTTTCAGTGTGGAATTCCACAGAAACAAAGAGGGTCAAACCTCAGTTGTCAGTCACAGCTTCTGTAGATCTTTTCAAGTCAGGGTCGGCGTGGAGCTCTCAGATCTGGCTTTTCTGATTATGACCGGCTTGGTTCTCAGAGCCCCCAACCTCATCTTGTTTTCATATCTCATCCATCCATCCCTTACATTACAGATCAAGACTAAACAGGAATCATATACTCTATATATTTGGATATTTAGTAATTGTGAATACATGATTATTATAATTGCTCCAAATGATTGTATACTTTTCCTAAATGTTGGCGGTATCAGTTGAACACCAGGCCAGTGATTCATAACTCAGCATTACAACTGGCATACTGTACCGTTAACCCGCATCCTCAAATTTGACAATTGTTGTTTCTTTGGTGTATATTTGATCTTCTTGGAACCCTTTATAGGGAAATGGCTCATGAAATACATGAGTACCATGCATAAATACACACTCTAATAACATTGATTTGGTCATTATGAAACATTTATACATTTAACATTTACTGGATAAATGTACGTATGATTAAAATGCACTGCAACATAATTCTTTCATACAGTATATATTTTTATATCAAGAATATAAGGTGAATTGCACCTGCTGATAACTGACAGTATTGGCATACTGTATGTTGTGTACTGTACAATTAATTCTCATTTATTTGCATGGGTTTGCATGCAGATGTACTAATCCAACGATTTGTAGATGATACTGAGAGATCGCATGAGTTAGTAATGTCGTTTCTGCTCTGCTAAGAGGATTAATCTTTACAATCTGTGACACTTTCATCATGGTAAGCAGGACCTCCCAAGATCATTTCAGCTGTGTGCTGGATCTCGACTGTAAAGCTGGAAGTATCTGCTCAATACACCAGCAGGGATCGTGTGTGTGTGTATGTGGAAATCAGTCCTTATGAGATCCCAACAACACTTTGTGACCTGCTGATATCCAGCTGTTATATATTGATGTAGAGGATGTGTTATTATGGTGAAGTTAATTTAAATCTGTACAGATGGCAAGTATTGGTTTACAACCCCATGAGACCATTCACAGAAGACATCGTACTCCACCTACTTAGCATCCGTAGCCCCACTTCATAGATAATTATATATTTATTCAGCCTGAGAGGATGGGATATGCTGTAAATGTGGAGAGGCCAAATGAGTGTATATCTTATATGTTGTCCTATAAATATAAAAGTACCAATGCAGATTTTTTTAATAATTTGATTAATTATTTAGTGTTCTGACCATATGTCCATATACATAACCATAATGTTCATATGTACAGCTCTTTATATCATGCAGCAAAGGAGAGATAATAGAGAACTAATATTGTAATTGTGTCAGCTGAAATGAAGCATTATTGTAAATAATCATAATGAGTTAAATTAATTCCCGCTTTTTAACATGTATTTTTCTTCTGTCATCTGTTTTTTCCAGCAACTCCATATCCAGGTGGATTAAATGTTTTACCTGTGAAGACGCTCCTGACAACTATGCATGCAATCGGTGGGCTCCAGATCAGTACTGTCCAAGAGGTAACAACATCTCTTTACCCTTTTAGGAATAACATTTGAATTCCTTAAAAAGAGCCGACCACTATTACTCTTTGTATATTTGACCCCCTCATAAAACAAAAACGCAGCATTTTTTCAAATTCTACAAACCCAAATATACTTAACTTTTACTGGGATTATGCACTTAGCCTAGATCATGTGTTTAACTGCAGTATCTCCAGGTCTCTCTATACGCACGTCTCTCCATATAGGCCTAATTCAGTCCATAAATGTTTTAGCAGGGAATAGTCTCCCATATAAGGCACGCTAAACACGCTGTGTTCCGACTGATTTATAGACCTGTGTTAATGACTCAGCAGCTCTAAATCTTTAAAAGACATTGATTTGTTCGGTAAGAACACATGCTGCTGCAGGTCATCTGGAATATTGCAGGGAACATATACATTTCATATACGTTTCCTGTGTTTTCAGCATGTACAGTAGTTTAAAAATATTGTGCAATATTGTGCGATTGTACGAATCGTATTACAGTTAAAGTTATTACAATTTGGCAACAAAGTGGCTAAAGGCAAGTACTGCAAGACCCTGCAGGAAAACCACTTTCCCCAACTGAATCTGACTCCTTAGTCAGTCAAGACTTAATGTTCTGTTTTGTAATGTAAACAGTATGCTCCTGAGAAAATAAGTGACTGAGAACTTGCTCTGTGACTTTCAGAAACCCGATACTGCTACACACTTCATAAGATGAGCTGGATGGAAACACAGTTGCGGTGACCAAGCGTTGTGTGGCACTGGACGACTGCCTGTCCACAGGGTGCACTGATATAGACCATGAAGGAAACAAGGTGAGCGATTCAACTTTAGAGCTAAATATGTTTATAAGTCAAGTACGATCACATACCAATACAGTGATTATTGACATTGTATTGAAACATGTTCATGTTATAGTGTTATGATATTTTTGATCTCCCAGTGGGGAAACACAAGCAACACACCATAAAAAAGGGTAACATTTCAAATATATCTTAAATTATCTGTCTAAATTCTGCTCCCCGTAATGGAAGTCCTCCTCTTTTATCCTTAGTTCTCATTTCAGTTTAGACAGAGTCCACTTGTGATTGTGAACATGTAAAGTGGGTGGTAAACACTTCTGGTTCACATGTCTTGGGATACGGCTCAAGACAGCAACACTAAACGGCTCTTTAGGTAATCCATTTATCCTCTCTTGTGATTTGGCTCTAGATGAGATAAAGTTGTGAGTTATGCTGGTTTCTCTCAGTAATCCTTGTGTGAGTAATCCTTGCTGAAAGGTGCGTCCACAGGGCCTGCAATCGTTGTGTTTTACCCCCTTACCTCTAGCGCTGGACAGGAGGTATGCAGGGGGCAGATGTGAGGAGGGTAGATTGAGAGATAATTGTGGTTGTAAAGATTCCAAGCAAAAGGTTCATTCTGAGGTTAAAGACAATTTTACATCATTATAACATTTGCACACTGGGTCACTATTGGTCAGTGTAGTGACATGTATTTGCATACTGATTTGTGACTGGTCCTTTTTATGGTGTTCAGCCACCTTTATAGAGGGTATGGACGTGTCGTCACTTTAACATGTGAACACCACATGATGACCACGCCGGAGCGCGCCCCCCGTGGGGGCAAAAAAACCTCCGAAAAATGACTGCTTACAATATCAGGAAACGCAATTCCACGCAACATTTCAGTGTCCTGGAACACCTGATTCCTTTGTAAGTGGTAGGGAAGTCGTAAGGATCACCGTCGAGTCCAGCTGCTTGTAATTTCAGCGAATAATTGCGTGTTTTATCAATGAATAAATGACTAAGGCATATATATAGCGCTTTATTGTGTATTGCTGTACACCCAAAGCACTTTACAATCATTTGAGGGAGGTCTCCCCTCAACCACCATCAGTGTGCAGCATCCACTTGGATGATGCGACGGCAGCCACAGCTATAGGACAGTACAATGGCGCCAGCCGCTCACCAAGGTGGAGAGGATGGAGAGATAGAGCCAATTCAGAGGGTCGGGACTATTAAGAGGCCATGAATGACAAGGACCATGGAGGGAATCTGGCCCGGACACCGAGGTTACACCCCTACTCTTTACAAGAAGTGCCATGGGATCTTTAATGACCCAAGAGAGTCAGGACCTCGGTTTGACATCTCATCCGAAGGATGTAGTCCCGGATTCTTTGTTTCTCCTTATTCCATTTTGCTGGGTGTTTTGCCACCCAGGGGAGCATGTTCCAGGGCGTTTCCCCACATGTTCACGTGGGAAAGTGACGTCAATGAATTCCCTCTATACGGCATTAATTCTCATAGCATTTAGCGATGTTGTCGCTAGTTTTAGTATATTTTGAGACCTCTTTAGAAATGTTTTTGTTCAAAAAAGCACTCAAGTGACAATTCTAGTGATTTAGTAAACTGTAGTACATTTTTAAAGTTCTAATCTTTACAGTTTTACAGGGACTTGTTCAATTTCTATTTAAAATGTTTTCTGACTGAAACAAGAACAGTGTTTGTCTGTGTAAATAAGCATAGAGAGAAGGAAAGAAGTGATGACACTAGATGCAGAGTCCACTACAGAAATATATTCAGTTTTCAGGAATTTACTATTAATAGATATGTGTTTAAGTCAAATAGCTATTTTTGTTTACTTCTGTGAACTAGTGACAACATTTCTTCCAAATTTCAAATAAAATTTGATTTGCATTTATTTGCAGAAAATTTAAACGGGACAAACTAGTCAAAATAAAGTTTACAGATCCTGCATACTCCAAAAACAACAAGTTTATATTCATGTTTAAACAACACAATACTAATGTTTTTACATGTGGTTTAGGATCAGTTCAAAAATGAATTTATGATTTTTTTCCCAACTTTCATGTGTCTTTCACATTGTTGTTGAATGACTATATGCCATTCAACAGAAATTTAACAGACACTGGACTGGAACAACCAAAATACACACAGAAATGTTGATTTAAGGCAAAATTGGAGAGGTCTCTTCATTTTTTTCATGTCTGTATGACGCAATAGCGTCATGAATTTGCTTATTAACACTTGACATCATCTGATGACATTTAGAGAAAACGAGATGCATGCTCAGTTTAATGATGTCATTACTGTTTCTTTCAGAAACACAAATCTAATTATTTATTTAACACATTTATAAATCAATACTTCTTTAATCCTTGTATGTGTTTGGTTATCTTACCGCAGGTCTGCACGTCCTGTTGTGAAGGGAACATCTGCAACTTGCCCCTCCCACGAAATGAGACTGATGCCCTTTTTTCCACCACGTCCCCCATTAACAAAAGCTTTCGGCCAACACAGAGTCACACGCTGCTGTCTGTCTGTATAGTCAGTCTGTTGCTTCACAGTATTAACTTTGAGAACCATCCATGATGGATGAAACCCTCATGGCAGTCATTTAGGAGATGGTTGACTTTTCTCAAAATGAAGTGTTAATGTTAGACGTTTTATGTTTTCATACTAATGTTAACTATGACAAATTCTACAGTGGGCCACAGAAATAGGGTTTAAAACCTTTGGAGCCATATTCCTCAAACTGTGTGTAATATCTGATCAATTGAATATCACTTTTGTTACACTGGACACAGGAAAGAGTGTTGGGGTGGAAAGGGGGATATTTATGGCAAACTGAAGCAATCTGCACAATTTTTTCTTTTAATCAAATGTGAGTTGTGTTGTATACATTTGTATAGATATATTTATTTTTTTATCATCCTTTTTTGTAGGAAACCTCAACAGTGTGTTACATGTTAGATCAAAGCGTAATATTAGGGCCTAACCTACATAACTTTCCACCCATAATAGGTAACTGCTCTCATCATTGTTGTCATTCAGATAAAGTCCAACGGTTATTTTTGTCAACATGGGAAAAGGGCTTGGCATCTAGGAAACAGTATGGAAAAAAAGAGCTACCTTCCACAGCCCTATACATCAAACATTCTGTAACCTTTTGCACTTCCATTTGTTCTTGTATCATATTGACACATTCTTAAAGCACTTGTGTACAGATGTTTGTCACATGGAACTGAACTAATAATATTTCATGAATATGTTGCCTCCACATTATAGCGTAGTGAAGGGCTGTAAGATTATTATTATGTATGTTTCTATAACACATTTGTCAATCAGTTGTTCTGTACTGTAAGATTTAAAATCAGTCCGCAAATAAGTGTTGAGTTCAGTGTTATTTTGTAATGTATTATCTGTAATCTGTTGTCAGTAATGTATTTTTTGTTAAAGGGATCCTAAAGCTGTTTGCTTCTTAAACTTTTAGAAAGTTATGACATATATTGCAGCATTTACGCTAAAATCAGTTTTAACTGGGGGCATGATTATCACAGAAGGGCTTTTGTCTCTTTACTCAGGTAGACCAGCCAGTGCCAGTTCAGTAATGCCCAAAAAGCTTTCTAGTGACTTAATGTCCACACATAAAATATCATAGTATATCATAATAAAATCATTTGTCGTCAGCTCAGACTAATAACATTACATACATTACAAACACTTGATATGTAATAAGTCTCCATGATTTTTTTTTCTTCTTTTCTACTCTAAGAACTCAAAAATGCTGCATGCCCATGTGTGCCAAGGTCCATTGTAAATGGAGATATTTTCTACACGTTCATGATATCCTTGTATATTCTTGTGTACATAGTTTTTGGATATGCTTTGTAATGTCAGGCTTAGGATTATTATGTGTTAAATCATGCATTCCGAGTAAATTCATAACACGTATGTGGTTGTTTCCTACCTGTTTTGTATTAAATGTAAATCCATAATGTTTACTGTTATTTTGTTTACTGCTAATAAAAGCAAAACTCAAAAATGAGGTTTGTGTGGGCTGGATTCTACAGACGTATTCTTTAATAGAAAACACACATTTCAAAAGTACTTTGAATGAATGTTCTTTCTGAATGATACTTTGCTGGCTGTTTGAGTCACACAAAGATATTTCTGTGTTTTGTTCCATTTTCCTAAACCCCTGCTATACAACCACTGATTTTCCATCCAAACACAATACTTTCTAAATCTAGCCCTATTTTTTTCACTTTTGCTACTGCAGTCTCCTAGTCAGCGTTCATAGCCACTAACAGAGCAATAATTATAGTAATGAATGAAAACCCGAGGAACTAGATGGAAAATTCCATATAAACCTCATATAAGAATAAAAAATATCACATCTCTGCTTTTATTCAACAGATATTGCCCCTGTTTCACAGACAAGGCTAAAGGCTAGTCCCAGACTAAAAGGAATTTTGAGCTGTCATAACTGAAAATATCTTGTCCTGACATATCTTAAAATATGTCAGTGCCATTGTTTTGTCTCAAGATGCACATCGGTAATGTTGTTTCTAAGGCATTTTAACAAAAGCGACTTAAATAGCCTAAATTAACTGAGGCATAGTCCTGATTTAGGCTAAGCCTTGTCTAGGATATCCGGGCCATAATCTAAATTCGTGTCACTTAAATTTGGACATAATTTATATAGACAGGTTTAGCTTTGATTTTATGAGACAGATTTAAGGAATAGTTGTAGCTCTTTAAAACAGCAGAAAAGAAGAAACCCAACTCTATTAAGGCACAAGACAGAGGTCAAAGGTCAACACCCAGTACCCTTTTGGTCATTTGAGTCACAGATGGTCTGCAGGTTGGATTGAAGCAGGCTTTGCTCAGTTATAGGGCGTTTAGTAACAGTCTGTTCCCGTGACTAATAAAATGCTGGATGATAGAATAAAACAAAATAGCTGCTCCATCCTTTGCGTTGTGTGGGTTTATTTACATCTTTATTACTTCTGTGACTTTTTATGTGAAAGTTCTGACCACACTTTTTCATATAATAAAGAAAAGACGTGTCAAACTTCGAATGAATCAAAATAATGGATTTGGAAGGGCATGAGCATTTATACATTAAGTTAAAGTGTTTTTTTGTGTTGAGTAAAACATTGCAGTAAAATCTTGACAGTCTCTCTGAAAGTTTCCAAGACAAAACAAACGTCGCCTTCATCCTCCTGCTTTCCTCCACTAATCCAGTTTCTCGGCTCATTCCCTGCCGATACAAAGTCAAATTTCCCCTCTAACGCTGACTTTCCAGATGAGCAGTAACATGTTTTTAATGATCAAGAGCGGCTGCAGGCTGGGTTTCAGGTACCTTGCCTGAAGTCCAAAGAATGACCCTCATTGTTGGAGGGCATAGCAGCATATCCTGTTCAGTATGGCCATGCTGAGATTTTAATTACTCCACTGCAGAGCTTTGGGATAGATTGAGCAGCAATGGAAACAAGCACAGCCCTTCTTTACTATGGGAAAATGCAGACTGTCTGCATTCGGCATGATAAAGATGTACCGTTCCATGAGCAACACTAATATCCAAATACTCTATATGTCTAAATCCACTTTCGAAGATTATAGTTGCTTACTGCTCATAGTATAAATATAAATGATGCACTAATGTTGTAGTTTTAAATGTGGATGTTACATGTATAGCCTAAAGTCCAACATCTGCTGATTACAAGATTCAGTTTTAAAGCTTTAAGTTTAAAGGCTGGAGATTGTGTCTAGCACACAGGAACTAATGAATAGTCTCATGGGAACATCAGTGAGAGCAGATGGAGAGAGAGCAGAGGATATCTGTACCTCAACAACACCTGGCGACTGCGGGGCGAGTGGAGTATGTGTATTAATCCAAACACGGTGTGAATCTAGTAACAGGGTGGAGACAAAAACAGATAATGATGTAAGTGTGAAGTGTCTACAGAGGAAGACTGAGACAGTGGGAAAATCTCACAGGATAGAATGGATGTCCGCTGTAGTGTTTCGGGAAGACTTGAGGAAGGATTGGTCTGAGTAAAGTGCAAAGTCATACTAAGCTGTTACCACGGCTTGAACATTTTAATGACTGAATTACAAGATGATGATAGATGAAGAATTTATTCATCCCCTGAGGGAATAAAGGCTCAGGATAAACCAGAAATAGATCCTAAAAATAGCTTGGTGTTATTGGAGGAAAACAAAGCTCTTAAAAGAGCTGCAATGCAAGCAGCACAAAGAAATACAATGAGATAAACAGCACAAAAATGTCTGATTCTAAAAGACAAAAAACAAACAAAAGGAACCTAATACAAACTTATTTATTAATAATCAAGTCCAAGACAGCTTCTTTTTGAAATAAACAAATACATCGATATTCATAATCATATATCAATAATAAGTTTGCTTTTAAAAATGTATTTGAATAAATATGAAAAATGATGTAATTGGCATTTCAGCCCAATAATTCAGTTTTTAAGTCCTATTCTATTTGATTTGTCTGCTAAAACAAATATTCACATTTTATTAAGAATATTATGAATTCTTTCTTATTATGTCTTTCTGGGTTGGCTTATTCATTACAAGTCTAAACTGTCTAAATCAATGAAAATCCAGCAGAGAAAGCTTTATAAGGATTACAGAATAAACACAGCTGAATGAAAAGGTGCAAAAATCACATTAAGTCTGGCATTACATTGGCTGCTGTTTGCTTTATGTACATCACAAGCCCCCAAACAGCACAGTCTGTGAGTCTCTGATGTGCCTCTAAATGATCACCTCTGCCAGATAACAAAAGTCAACAAGACCTGACAATGGGAACATATAGGAAGAAACGTAGGAAAATTAACCAAAATAGCACTAAGTTACTTCAGAAGTAACATGGAGCCTGTCCTCTATTTTAAACCTTGCAAGTTTGTCCAGCGCAAAGAAAAAAAACACAGTTATATCTCCTTAAAACAGCAGGCGTGACGATGAGAGTCTTTGACCAAGCCAATGTAAATCTTTCTAAAAACAGGAAAGCGTTGGCAGATAACTACTGGGAATGTTCCATTGTCTGAACAGACCTCTGACACCAGGTTTCCCTTTGCTTTGCTGCCCTGGCTTTGGTCATCATCACCCACCTAACAAGAGACAGAGACCCCCCAACCTCACCCACACAAATCACATGTTTTTAACAAGATATATTTGAGTGATATCTGACATACTTAACTCTAAAATTCAACATTGACAAATATCTCAACTTCTATTCACAGTTTAGAAGACATGTAATTTAATCAAATATTCTGGGGGGGGGTGATAAGGTGGCTTGGCATGATTTATCAATAATTCACTCATGAAAAATAACAAGATGGCCTGACCTAGATATCTAACCCCAATTAAAATTGTATGATTCTCACTTTGAATTATTCCACCACTGCAAATGCTTTTGTATATTTACATGTGCCCTTTTATGTAAATGGTTAAATATTACTTTTGTATTTTTTATTGCTGCAATTTATTATTATTTCAGTGTTTTTCTTTATTTTCAGTTCACTTTAATTTTCTCTTCATTTATGAAAATTTAATCAAATTAAGTTTGATCAAATTAATTTAATAAAATTAATCTTAAAGCTTAATTTTAGTGTCTCAATTTATTAAACTAATTTCAGTTTATTGCTTACTGTAGGCAGGCAACATTAGCTTGTTTTTTCAAATAGGGCAGATCTTTTTTTATTTTAATGAACAGAATTGTTATTTTTTTACTACAAAATAAAATAAGTTCTGTAATGTTTAAACATTTCAGAGCATTGTTATAACTATTTACAATGTTTATTTTACATTATATGCAACTGCATAAATGACACAAGAAAGTTTCCTCACATCTTCAAAGCAAAAGTATTTTTTTTACTATACTCCTCTAGCAAGCTAACAATGAACAATAGATGTTATCATAATCATATTAAATGCTATTGAGTCCCATTGGTGAATATGCCCCCAATTTCACCAGCTTAGGGAAAGGTTTCAAACTGACAAAGGGGAGGAACAAAGTTTTAAGTGGACAATTATGCCTAATTGATAGTCATGTCAATCAAGATTGGTTGTCAGACATGCATGGGGTGAAGACCACTGTCCTGTAGGCCTAATTCATTATCCAGACAGAGCCTGTCTCCAAACGAGCACACATGCTTTGATTTGGCCACACATCATGACAGTTATATGTATTTGGTAACTTTCTGTAAGCGGTTATGTCAATATACCATATCACTATTAAGAGACTTAATACCATATCACTATTAAGAAAACAGAATTGTGCTTTTGTGTTGATCATATGGGTCTTATGATCATTCATTCATTCATTCACAGCACATGCTAATGGAAAGTGAAGAACTGGCTAAATAATTGTGGTGTCAGAGTTTAAAGAAGACTGATTATAGTCCATCTGTTGTGACTCTAAATGAATTCTAATGGTACCCTGGAGACATTGACCCCAGCAGCTGCTACCTTCGCTAACCTCAAGCTAATCGGCCCAAAATATTCTCCATTTAGGTTAGAGACAGGCTTAGACTGCTAATGCATTTCATATTGAGGTAAACCATCAAGCATCCCCTCAAATTGCAAAACATTACATTTAAAAAGTCTGCACACTTGTCATTGGCATGTCACTACTGACTGAGTCATAAAAGTTTTGTTTATCTTCGCAGCTTACATTTCTCCATAGTTTGATTAATGACAGAATGAAGAAGGTCAGATTTTAACATTAAGGTCAGTGGGTTCAAATTATTGACACAGTGGGAAAAAGGAACATTAGAGAAAGTAGTTCTCCTCCATTTATTAAGTGTGAATGTTATGGACCTAAGGAGAAAGTTTATGTTATTGAATTGAAGTCTAAAAGCCTTTAGTCATTTCTGATATATTTTAATTATTGTAACAGTTCTCATATTTTATTTAAAAGTATTAACATTATCAATTTCGTCAAGGATTCTATTGCATCACAGAAAACAATCTTAGCTTTGCAACCCATTGAAACCCACATTTTTAATGGACTTTCTTGCGTGTTTTAAAAAGGCAACACAGGCAAAGACTTGGATTGAACATCCTACATGATTGACAGTGAATTTGACTCTGTAGCACAAGTCTCCACAATAAAAGTTACACCAAGTGCCTCTGGTTCTACAAAAACAAAACAAATCTTAGCACCAGTCATTGGGCAACTTCATATTGAATTGAAGATTTTAGTGTGTTTAATCTTGCTGATCAAGCATAAAGGTAAGGAACCACCCAAAGTTTATTTCTGGTGTTGCGCCTGACCATGTTTCCATAGCAACACAGCATCCTTAACTAATTATCTTCAGTTTCCTTGGAGCTTCTTCATGATTTGGCTGTCGGGTGGAGCAGTGGTGAACAGTGTGCCCACAAAAGCGTGTGTCCCCCATATCGTATGCCGGATCACTTTGCAACAGCCCAGGTCTTCGATCTGGAAACCTAAATGTCGGTATCTTTCATCCGTTTCAAAGAGCGTGTTGTTTGTGTATGAGCCGAAGAACTAAGGACAAAGAAGGTCAATTTAATTACAGTTGTGTTGAAATCTAAACAGCAAATTATAGACGTGTCAAGACTTCAGCAATAGTTTAGGCAACTTACTGCAAGGCCAGATGATGGATCTATAAAATCCGCCCAAAATCCTTCTTTTTGGAGAGCACAACATATCTCTTTTGCACCTTCAATAAACTGAAAATAACACAGTTGTTAACACAACACACTATCCTGTATTATCAGCAAATAAACATCTTTCCTTTAAAAAGCAGTGGCCTGCAAAAAACGAACAGCAAAAAGTCACTCCAGCTTGGCCCCATTTCAATTAGACAGGAACTCACAGCAATGTGAACCAGACAGTAAATAACACACATTGCCAAAGGCATGCATTGCTGAGTCACGTAACCTGCCCATGGCATGCACACTCTGCCAGACAAAATATATGTCTATCTATCCATCCATCCATCCATCCATCTCTATCTATATATATATATATATATATATATATATCCCTTATGCTAACTTGCATTACACATTACAAAACCCCAAGGACGTAGAGCACTGAAACAAAGGAGCTAAACAAGCAGATGAACTCACTTTAGCCAGCAGCTCTTCTCTCTCCTGGTCCACCTGCTCAGACCAGCACGTCATGTCATTCTGTGTCCTTTGAGTAACAGTGACCACCATCATTCCAGTTGACGGGACATCAGGGAACATTGACTCAAAATCTAAAAAAAACCTTAATAGTATTCATACAGTACTTAAGGTCATGTTCATGCATTAACGTTGACAACAATACAAAACAGATGGAAATGCTGCCCTCTTGTGGACAAATGTTTTATTATATTTCGAAATTATATATATCTATGCAAAACTGTACATTTTGTGTACGTGCATTGCGTGTCTGTTGAAACTTCAGGAAATATAATAAAAGTATGTTTAAGTTATCTGTTTTTGCAAATAAACTATTTATTAACTTTAATACAGTGTTATTTTAGTAGTTTACTTTAGAAGTTGTCTACTGGACAAAGTAGCATACAGACCTTTCTTTAGAAGTTCAGGGCAGGATTGAATAGCACACTCCACATTGGAATGGTCAAAATAATGCTCTACTTTACTGATTGTCTGTGCTGCATTTGTTTTCTCGGGTTCCTAAATACAAAAGTTGACAAAAATAAAATCCTGAACCAAAATGTATTACAATTATTAACAATATTATTATGAGCATGACTACAACTTAAACAATAATTCCAAGTATGAAGTTATTGATACTTCCTGAGACCAAAATCAATATAAATAACACAAAAAGCATCGTACATGAAGCTCATTGATGAAATGGGCCAGGATGAATCCGTGCCTCTCGCTACTGGACTGAGCTGTGAGCACATCAGGCAATACGTTGTGGACGGGTACAGTTCTCTGTGCTGCTGTGCCCTCTAAATGACAGTCAAAACCCACATTACCCGGCAACTGGAAGCGTTTATCCTGAGGTCCAAATGGACCCATGTTCTCATCTGGCCACACTGTTCTTGGTGCTGTTCACAGGAAACAGAAAATAAACAGAGATTATTACCATTAAATTGCCTTTACAGTTATCATCACTTTGATCTCACTGTAACCTCTATATGTGAAATATTCAGGATTTTTCTAAGACTATTGTATTACCATTTCTTCCTTTTCTTTTATTGGAAGATATTTTCTTAAAAAGAGCAATATAATAATTTACCAATGTCTGGAGTTGTGCTGTTCATATGTGGCTCATCTGAACCAGATGCCCCAGAGAAAGTTCTGGCCCCTACAACACGGTGAACAAGAACATGAAGCCCTGGCAGGTACGTAACCAGCCGAGCTCTGCTGCAGAGCACCTGAGAGAATAAAATAAACAAAAAGCATTTCAATCTGGCTTATGAGGCGGATTTACAGTAAACATTTCTATCATAGTTGCAGAATTAAGTTGTATTACAATTTACTGTATTTATTACAACAACTTTCCAGTTAGGAACACAATGAAAGGCCATATTGGACACCTATTATTGAGAAGATGTATGGCTTCATGTTTACAGCAAAACTGAACAACAGCTTAATAAATCATCAATGCTTTTTTCACATCATCTATGGCAGCCTCTTATCACACATGATACAAACAATAATACTAATCATGTTGTTAAAAACATGTCAAAAACATGCAGGTGTAGAATAAAGGTCACGAAAACAATAAAGCAAGAATATCAACTAATTAACCACAAATAAAGTAAGTTATTCTGACTAACGTTAATGTCATGTGAATAGCACATAAAATGTAAACGTAAAGATAATGACACATTTGACACTTCCGAAACATGTCTTATTATTAGCATTATGGCTAAGCTAAATCATAATCGCTTCAGTAAAGTTAGTTCTAAGTCAGTATTAAAACATATCTGGTACTCGATAAGAAATAATCATGAATCAAAATATGACTGTATTTGAGCCTACCTGTATTTTGATCAACTTATGTTAGCTAGCTATGCAAGTCTCTCTTGTTTAACCTTTTGATTACGTAAGAACGGAGACTTGTAGGGGACAAAATTATGCTTTCGACTTCATGAGGCGTTGCGCAGACTGATCTGAGTGCAAGATTAAAGTACCGCGAGAGCTGTTTGCAAGAACAGGTTTAAATCGCTCTCGCGATACTTTGATGTCACAATCCAAACCACTCTGCACTGCACATGCACAGCGCTGTGTGAGAAGTCGAAAACGTCAAGACAGTACATGACATTCATTACAGCTCCACTAGATGTCATCAGATCTCTGTAACTGTTACATACCATTCAACATTCAGATATTATTTAACAATAGCAATTAAATCTCCAACAAATGTCTTGCATAGCGATTCAAACCGTAGAACCACAAACAATTAATAAAACGACTATGACTTTCTTTGCACATTTGTGCTTTTAAAGAAATAATCAAATATCATTTTCTAATTTCCAATTCTTCTAACTAAATAAAATTTCTAAATAAATAGAAATTTCTAATAAATAAAAATTTCTAATTAAAATTTCTAATATATTTTATTATCATTTTTTATCCATTTCTAATAGTTTATGATTTAAATACCCGAACAGCGGATGCATGTCATATCGGAATAGGCTTTTTCAGTGAAAGGGTCAGAGATGCTGAAAAAACATAGGACCTAATAAAATTGTCCTCAGTCATGTCTAACTGTTTTTTTCTGGTTGACTGTTATAGTTTTAGTCTAAGATTCGGATTTTATCTATGATTATGTCGGTTTATAATGGATGATGCAATTACGTCTTTCAAATGACAGGAGAAAAATCTCCTATGTGGTATAAGCAGGCCAAATAGGAACATGGTGATGCATTTTATTTTTTATATTTATATTTTTTTCTATGTAAGAAAATTTATGTTTTTGTCACTAAATATACAGTGCTCGAATTAAATCAAGTCTTATGGGGGACCCCATAAGACTTTTTTGGTGGGGGTGGGGGATAGTCTCGCAATATACGGTTTATACTAAATAACAATATTTGATCATAATATGCATAACTATATACTATTTTTTTAAACAGGCCTACATAAAAGAACGGGCTTCTTTTACTGTATTTTGGATCAAATCGATGCAGGCTTGGTGAACAGAAATTACTTTTGAACAGTAGTGTACGTCCAATAGAATACTTCTAGCATTATTTGCCAATGTAGTATTTACTATTTTCCCCAAAAACAACTGGACGATTCACACTTTGTGATAATAATGTTTGTTCAAAAAACTAGTTTATTATAAGTAAAAATATAAATTGTGACAAAACCCGCTGTCAGTCTGTGTATTTTTGTTGTGGCGATTTTTCAACGATTTAAGTGCAGTTTACATAGTTACATCCAGTAGGTGGCGGCAAGGGACTGTTAAAGTGAACTAACTATGGCTATCAACATGTCAATCACAACTATTTCAAGAGTGAATCCCGCATTTATGTGCTGATGTAATTCCTGAAACTTTGTATGTGGCCGTTGGTTTTAGCAGCATGAAAAACAAGTTTTATAAAATTCTGAATGGATTATATATAGCACAGAAACCGCACAACGAGCACTCCCTTTATAATTACTAAAAAGCTGTCACTCATCTTCATCGAGATCTCTAGCACCCCAGAACCAGGCCTAATAATAATTTACGCAAGGAATACAAAAGCCCCGAGATGGAGTTTATAAATATAGTGGAAAGATATATAGAGAGAGAGAAATGACCCGTAAGTAGAAGCTTCCTTTCCCGACTGCGAGTGGGGTTTATTATTCTCCATTTTTTGCTGAAGTTAGTTTCACCGGAGCGACCCCAATTAAGCAATGTCAACCATGTCCTTCGCTTGGCGGTCTGTAGACGCGGGACGTTTAAAATTTAAAGAGACATGACAACTAGCCCATAAACAAACTTAATAATTATTGTAAATAATTAATTCGCGAAATTTACCATATCCATTGCATGAATCAAAATATCTGAGCGACCCCCCTAAGTCTGTTTTTACTTCTTTCCCTTATGCCTTATGGGGGATCCAGATTAAAAACACACTTGTTTAGCTGTGCATTTACAACCTGAGAACTGTGCTGGTTTACATCAACTGCACTTCTATTTCTCATTTCTTTAGTTTTTATTCTTTTTATATATATACTCACATTTTTTTTATCAATTTTATTGCAGTTTTATTGTTTCTTAAAATCTAAAATTGTATTTGTGATCTTAAATCATTTGCATTTTAATGATACATCGTATTTCTCTCTGTCAATCATTTTATGTAAAGCACTTTGAATTGCCCTTGTGTATGAAATGTGCGGAATAAATAAACTTGCCTTCCCTTGCCTATATACTGTAGGCTATGTTGAAACAAAAAAGTTCCTGGTTACTGCTCTATCTCTTCTTGTCTCTTCCAAGAATTTATTCTAAAAATTGTTTGGTAACTTTGTACAGCACTTCTGATATTGTTGCCTCCCTCAGATGATTGGTTTGATTGTTTCCCCTGTTTTTTGTAAACACTGTCTGCTAAATGCCTTTAGTGTAAACTTGCTGTTTTATAAGTTCTGAATAAAGACAAACAATTGTCCTATAGGGTGGGTATATTTGTGTCCTTAAAACTGTCCATTTTTGGGTCAGTTATATCTGTTCTAATACTGGAAAAGTATGAAAAAAGATCCTTATAGAGAAAACAGAGGTCACCCGCAGCACTGAACTCCATTACCACACTGTGTCTGTCAGTCTAATGATTGAATCATTGAAGAGCAACCCATCTTATAAAAGCTATAGCAACAAAAAAGGGTTTCTCTTCAACAAAAGGTACCATTTGAAATTGCAGCACTGCACTTAGTCCAATGGGATGTAACAAACGTAACAACAGCTCCAGGTTGTTCTGCAATATCATTTTTGTTGTACTCGGACAGCCTTTTGTCTGCCATTTCTTGTGTCATGTTCTTTTCCTGCTGGAAAATGGCATATATAATTTCATAAAACTTTTAAACAGAGATTTTTACATTACACGTGGCAAGGTTGCCTATCATTACATTTACACTATCATACAAATGTACAAACATAACAAAACAAAAGACTGTGAATAGGTCTAAATATAGAGAAAATAAAAATATAGTCCACATATAGTAGCCGTTCAATGTCAAAACACCCCGCATCATGACAAGCCGCTACATGTTGTTATTTCTTTAACCACCAGATGAACCGGTTGACTCAAAAATTCTACTCAGTACCATGAGCTGGAGGCACAAATTTCTTACTAGAGCATGAAATAGGTGCTTGTGGTAAAAGGGAATGGTTTTTGATGTTTGATGGATCCCCATTTATCAAAACTTTTCATCTGCCCTGAAAGGTCCCTGGGGACTAACATATAATCCATCACAGGGATAAACAATTGTTGATACTGTCAGTAAGTGCCAATACTGGCCTAAACCCATTGGCACTGGCTCACAGAACTTGTTCCGGTAAAGTAAAGAAAAGTAAATGTTACATATGGGGAATATTAGAGGAACTAAGCTCCTTTGATACTGTACATTTTTACAGTGTGAACTGCAGTTCTTTCATTGGAGCTGAAGTGAAAATGTATGATTTAAATAGTATAAGAACCTGCTGTGAAATAATGACTTTTTAATAAAATAGTCTTCTAAAAATGTATTGTCACTGCATTTAAATGTGGTTTGAAATTCATCCAAAACTGATGGAAGACATTATTTAAATCTGCTTTAAAGAGGATTTTTCCAATATATGATTCCGACATCATTTTATTCTGTCAAATTCTGCCAAAAAACTGTCATGTATCAAAGATATTGTGTTAGGATAAAACATGGGTTCCTTTTCTTTTATTCCAAAGTTTTAATTCCAAGAAAACAGTTCAGCCTTGTGAAGCATTCCCAAAAGATTCCTTAAAACTAAATTCTTCAATTTAATTGCTTTATGTATCTTAATATATCTTTCTTGTGCTATAAAAAATAAAAACCTTGAACGGTTTTCATTCATCTTTATTTAATCTCCAGCGCTGTGATTGTTATTCATCCATGAAGCTCTACTGAAAAAGCTATGCAAAAGAGTTGACTGTATAGGTTTGGAATCCGGGTATTTGCTTTGGCTTGACCTCACATCACTTATTTGGTCACCAAGAACATCTGTAATGACAATAGTGGCTCTAGAACATGAAGCTGTTCTCTTTTCAATTCTTTAATTTGTTTAATATTGCTAGGCAGTTATGTGACATTTTAAAAACCATAGTTGAAGTTCTTAGTTGAAGTACATCTTTTTTTAATCTGTAACCCCAACCACAATTCACAAAATGCAAAAATGCTTTGATATTACCCCTGCATGTGATGTTCCAAATAAACCCAGTGGAAGCGTACATAAATACTGTTTTTCTTTTTTATTTATTTAGAAAATAATGTCAAGGAAGAAAATAAATAGAATTACAAACGTTTCTATTGAAAATAGACTGTTTTTAAACAACGTGTTGTATGATGTATTTAATAAAAGTAAATATTATATCTTTGTTATTTTTATTTCTTTCATGTCTTCATGATGGAAAAGCATAGATGTCAGGCAGATTATCTGCTTTTCAAACCCTTTCGCTCCTGCACGGCTGGTTAAGTAAAAATGCGTTGTTTTATTATCTGCGCAGTTGTCTCGAAAGAAAAGAGGCCCATGACTTATGTTTAACTTACACATTCCAGGGACTCTCAACGTTTGTTATTGTAAATTGGGGTGGTCCAGTGGGGGTTGCAAATAACCTTTTTGATAAATAGCGTTATCAAATCCATATGTTTCCACTCACAGCAAGTCACCGCTATACCTAGCAAATTTTTTCTTCAGCACAGAGCACATGTGGTATTTCTGCTCTGTCAGCTCGAAGCTACACCAGCTGTGGTAAAACGTTTCTTGGGACAGAAAAGGAAACGATAGAAACATGTAGGTGATGAAGACATGAATACAAATACTCTTCACATGGCAGTTACTAACAACGCCAAATGTGAATACCATTCCCAATACTGTATGGAGTTCTCATTTTTACGATCTTCACAAAAATAAGTGGAAAAATAATGAGCTTTTTTGGTGTTTCCATATGTGAGCAACATTCTAAAAAGTGATTTCCCAATTTACAAACATTTGTAAATGATCCAGGAAGGAGACAGTTCTTGTTGGTTGACTGTAAGGATGTGGCATTCAGTCATGGAACAGCTTCTTGCTCTGGCTGTCCTCCAACCTATGAACATTCCTCTTCTGGGCTGTACTCTTAAACTGCTGCTGCTGACACAGAAGAACAGGAGGGTCCTGTTATCTTCGGCATATCTAAAACACATGTACACACAGTGAAAATAAGATTTAATCTGATTTTTCAATGAAGTTTCAAATTGAAACCATTTTGTAACTGTGTTGTTTACAAACAAAATAACTTTAATTACAAATTACAGTGTGGAAATATATTGTGGAAATATACTGGTGGAAATTCACTGGTGGATGTGTATTATATAATTAGAGTTATGTGGATATTAATGTGGAACACTATTGAATTAATACAGATTATCACAAAAAATGGTGAAGTTTGACTGAAAATGTACGTTATGTACAGAGAGAATAAACAAAACAAAGGATTTGAATGTTTTGATGTTGGATGCAAGCTTGTGGAGCCAGGGATATTGCGAAACTGTGTTGGAAAAAGAGAAAAACCCAACCACAAGACATTCTTCTCACATTTCATCAAAAGCTTGCCCGCCCTAAAGTTGAAAATATGGCAATTTCCTCTTTAAATATCTTGTACATTGACCTTGCACTTCAGTGAGTGCAGACGAATGAGGAATGTCTTTAGGAGGCACAGATTCCAGCTTTCATTATAGTTCTTTGTTGCATATATCACATGTGATAACCTATTAATCACATAGGGCTACAAAACTAAAATTCTGTCGTCATTTATTCACCCTCATGCTGTTCAAAACCTGTGTATGACTCTTTCTTCTGTGGAAACGTCTCAGCAGTTTTGCATCAATAAGTGGAAGTCAATGGTGGCCAATGTTGTTTGGTTACCAACATTATTCAAAATATCTTCTTCTGTGTTCTGCAGAAGAAAGGAAATCACAAAAGTTTCTAATGACATAAGGATGAGTAAATTATATAATTATTTTCATTTTAGGGGCAACTGCCTTTAATTTAAAACTCACAATTTAAATAATTTAATTGAAAGCTTGACACATGATTACAATCTGCTCCTTTTTGCCTGTTAAATGACTACGATGACTAGAAATTTCCATCATGGTCACAATAATGAGTCATGTTTACAGTAAACCTTGCAGTAAATGTTTTTATTCATAGCTCAACAAACTATACACAACAACACAGCAATACGAGGACCTAAATAAAACTTCAGTCATATTATGGGCTCCTATCACAACTGGAAAGAAGCATTTAATTTAAAAGCTAACAAGAATTTAAAATGTCAGTAATTGCTTTTTTATTCATTTTTAAGTAGCCTAATATTTCATTGTTTAGATTTTTCTCAGACTTTTAGCATAATTATGAGGGATTTAAAGATTAAAACATTACAGTAGATAACATCACGTTATAATACATAGGCCTAAATATAATAGGCTAGTACAGTACATTGAATTAGCCTACATCACAGTCTTTAAAAATGGCTTTATTTACATCTGCAATGGTTTAAACTCTTGACATAAATCCTCATGTTGCAGGTTCTGTCTCTTCAGCTGCCTTTATCATCTCTACATGAAGGGGCGCGCCGCGCGCTCTCGCTCACTGGAATCTGAGTTCGGGTGCGATGGGCGGTCCCGCGCTGCGCTCATCACACAAATATGTGGAGGTTACAGACTCTGGAGAGCAACGATCCGAGGGTTTTATTTCGCAATGCAAAGAGGATGCGCCTTGTGCTCTACAGTTTGAGTGTTTGAAAGTTGCTCGTCTTTATTAAATCCCGAGGATCTGTCAAGACAACTTACAGCGCTTTAAGACTGAACAGAGCATTGGCCGATGCTTTTCAGATCCGGCGTTTCTCTGACTGTAACATGATGGATAGACTTAATTCAGTCACTATTCTCACGGGCTCATCCGGTTGATGTTTGAAGTGCACTGAATGAAGATGAGGTCGAAATCGAGTCTATAATGGATCATCCTCACGATCTGAAATGTAAAATAGTTGTGGTCGGGGACACTCAGTGTGGGAAGACGACGTCCTTGTTAAGTGTGTTTGCAAAGGACTCATTTCCCGAGGTTTGTTTAAAAAGTTCTCTTTGGCATTTGCGTTGTAGTTTCAGTCGTTTGTCCGGAAGGTTTTTTTGAATTTATTTTTAGGCGGTTCATGAATTCAAAACACAGAAGTAATGGAATGCGAAATGTGTTTTTTATGCACGTGTGATTTGCCTCTGCAGAACTACGTTGCCACAGTGTTTGAAAACTACACGGCAAGTTTTGAGATCGACACGCTGAGAGTTGAGCTCAGTCTTTGGGACACATCAGGTATGAACAACCCCCTTCTGAATTTTAAAACAGCCATTTCACGACAAAACCCTGCCTGAGTAGCTACAGTTCAAATGGAACAACTTGAAAAAATATAATTTTTCCTTTGTAAATAGAAGCATTTGTCATAACATTATAAAGAAATACAATCAAAAAATGAACAACAAGTGTCCCTTTTTTACCTTAGCTATTATGTATTCGGTCTGTGTATTGTGTTATTTTTTGTCATAGTTTGAGTCATTGTGGAATATTGAGAACTGAGAGACAACAACAAGATTGCGAGAAAATAAATTGTTTACTGCAGAAGACTAATAAATCAATCTTATAATTCATACATTTATAAATTGTAAATAGTATATGATAAGTGATATAAAGGTTACAGACATTTTTTTGTATTGCATTACACTGACCTGAACCTGTGTAGCTGTTATAATGGAGATGTATTGCACATTGTCCAAGATGTTCTTTAAGGTAGGGATGCACCGATACCACTGCCGATCCGATACCGATATTTGAATTCTGAGTATCGGCCGATACCAATCCTGAACCGACACTAGCACTGTTTTTCTTGATCAATGTAGAATTGCATATATTTTGTATCTTTTATTGCCAGAGGTGGATAATACTTAAAGCTTTTTACTTTCAAGTACATTTTAAAAATTCTGTTCTTTATCAGATTGTTTTTACTTTGGACAAAAAACACTTCCCTACACTGTAAAACACTTCATACTTTTTACTCCACTACATTTAATTAATTAATTTTAACCTTTTAATCCTTGAGTACATTCAAATCTACCACTTTCTTTTACTTCAGTATTTTTAAAAATAGGATTTTTTTTAATGTAATTAAGTACTGTGTTAAAGAAATAACAAATAATTGTATAAATTGTACTGGAGTATGATATCTGCTTTACAATGTAGTCTCATTAAGTACAGATACTTACAATGCAGAGTATAACAGACTCGCTCATGTGCATTGCGGACGCAGAATGATGCCCTTAATGCACCCTCTTCACTCACAAGCATCCCGGACGCATGATGATGTGTCCTGATAATGATCATTCTGGTGTCGCGGGGATCTTTGCTCCCCAAGTTCAAAACAGTTATAGGATAAAAAGAAGAGATATGTTACGTGTTTAAGTGCATATTAGCATCCATCTAACAGTTAAAAAAAATGAGTTAATGTGTATGAATGACGCACAACACAAACCGCTTCCAGTGCTTTAATCTAATACACTCCGCGAGTACCGTCTCTGGCAAAATGCATTTTAAACAAAACCATAGACTATTATTATGAAGAATGATTTGAACGAGTTATACGTCCTGACTGTTACCGGACACATGCTGGATGGAGATTGACAGATGACAGCACTAGCGGAGGTCAGAGTTTCTGAATGATGCTATATTGGTTTATTCCTCGCATAAATTTATCGTCGCCAAGTTTCCGGCTCGTTGTCTCCCTCTAGACATTGAAGTCAGGTAGGACAACAAATCACTTCCGAGAAGTGAAATACTGTTGAGTGGTATCGGTGCGTGGTATCAGCAATTTATGTACTAATACGAGTACGAGTATTTTACCAAAGTATCGGCCGATACCCGATACTGGTATCGGTGTCGGTGCATCCCTACTTTAAGCAGAATCATATTCCACACTAAAATAACTCATTCATTTTATAACTGTTAGGTAACAGTGATCATTCACAAATGTAAGTTGAATTACTATATTATTTGCAGTATTTGTAAAATATTGTAGCTCAGTGGTTAGAGCATGGCTCTTACAAGGTCATGGGTTCGATCACAGGGATTGCACATACTCTGATACAGATGTGTAGTATAACGCAATGTAAGACGCTTTGGATAAAAGCGTCTGCCAAATGCATGAATGTAAATGTAAAAAGGATGATTTTGGTTTTACACATACGTTCTATGTTAATAACTACTGAAGCTTACAAGAAAGCTTAAAAAAAGCTCCATTAAAATGGACAGGCTTTTTCAAATGAGCCCTATAAATATTTCAGTAATGATGTCTAATGATCCGAGGTTTGAGCTCATTTCAAGCCCTACAAACTTTCTAGAGCAGATTCAACACCTAACTCCCAGAATAGCACTGTAACCTAATTCGCTGTGCTTGAATCACGGGGACATGTGCTGTCTTCGAGAGGGACAGTACTGACTTGCACAGGGAATCCCACAGAAAATCAAACCACATTATTCAATCAAGTTTAGCATGTGAGAAAACAAAGCAAGTGATCGCAGGGCTAGACTGCAACAAGCACTGCTGGAAAGTGCCGTTACAACAAAGCAATGAGCAGCATTTCTGACCGTGAAAACCACATCATACGTTCATGTATTTGTATACTAGAAATTCCCACAAGCCACTGCTAATGAATTTGCCGCATACTCCGCATTTTGGAAAGAGGTCCCCGAGGCTGATGGGTGAAATAGAGCTGTCTAGTTAAAATTTGTGTGGTTTAATATCTCCAGTTTAGTATTAAATAAATAAATGTGTTTGTATGATACATTCCATCAGATGGTTTTAATAACCCAGTCTGGGCTGTGCTGCATACTTCCTTCTGTTTCCACTCTCTGGCTTTACATTTCACATGAAAGCAGCAAGTACTGTATATCTTTGTGATAGATGAATTCAGGTTTTTTGAAACAGTTCAGAGAAATGTACTGTATATCTATGGAATTATGGAAATAATAAAACAGCAATACACTAAGGGTATGACAATATACCAAATTACTGTGTAATTAATCGCTGCGATTATTGATAATTTGTTAGTACTTCCGTGTAAAAAATAAAATAGCAGTTTTGTAAAGTAAAATGTTTTTCCTGTTAATCTTGTAAATTTGCAGTTTATTATAGTAATTTTTTACCGCAATTACAAAATACATAAAAATTATGTATAAAACAGTCAATTTATTTTACAATGTACACATATGAAACAATTGTAAATAATTTAGCACCTGTTCAAAATCATGCTAACATGCTATAACAACATTTAATGATTTAATATTTGGTCATTTTTATTTTATTTTTCAGATATATATTTTTTTTATAACATGGTTTTAATTGGTATTGCAGGGTCTCCTTATTACGACAATGTGCGGCCCCTCTCGTACCCAGATGCTGATGCGGTTCTCATCTGTTTTGACATCGGACGACCAGATACTCTGGAGAATGTTCTAAGAAAGGTAGGTCTTTTCTCACCATTACAATACATTCGTTAGTCAAAACGTTTATATATTGTTGGAGCGCTCCTCAACTGTAATGATATTCTCACAAGCCTTGCCTTTGTGCCAATGAGAACAAAAGTCCGGACATCTGAGAAAAGGGCCAAGTGAATGAGAGTGGGAATGTGTGGGATAGCTTTGATCACATGAGGGGGAGAATGACAAGCAATAAGAGCTTGTTTACATTTAGTCTCAGAATCACAGAGCCTTTGTGTGGCTGGATGCCTTGTAACCTCTGATGTCATTGAGAGACTAGAGGTATTGAGAGGGCATGTATTAGCAATGCGTTTTTGGGAGCTTCAGTCTTGTTCGGGAGCTCCCACAGACTGTAATCTCAGAGGTGGTCTGTGCCAAATATACATTCATGTCAACAGGGGCCATTTGAGGATTTCAGTCTTTAGGGGCTCAGCACCCCCATGATATGTGTTTGTGTGGTTTTTGCAATTCTGAATGTGAGAGATTACTTGATAATTACTTGTCTAATAATTTAATAACATAAACAGTTTAGATTTTTAGGGCATAATATAACAGATTAATTAGGTTGCGATACCAATTATATAAAAAAATGTGTATTAACATGCAGTACAGTTTTAATGTGTTACCAAACTTATGATAACATTGTGTCATATTACTATTATATACATTCTAAGATTTACATTTATAAAATAATGTACTATGATTCATGTTGGTTGTTTTACCGTATAATCTGTTAGTGGAAAGGAGAAATCGAGGAGTTCTGTCCCAATACTAAAATACTGTTGGTTGGATGCAAGTCAGACCTGCGTACAGACCTGGCCACATTTGTGCAACTTTCCAATGACATACCTTTATCTTATGACCAGGTGAGTTTTTAGAGACGTTTATAGCTACACTACAATACAATCAGTGAGCTAGAAAATAAAAATCTGATAGAATTTAGCTGTCAATTATTTAGCTGAATTTATATTTCTTGTGTCTTTTAGGGTTCAAATATGGCCAAGCAGATCTCTGCCCCTTACATTGAATGCTCAGCGCAGCAGTCTGAGAACAGTGTAAGGGACATTTTCCACATAGCCACATTGGCTTGCATCAGTAAAACCAAGAAAAACGTCAAGCGCATCAAGTCCACCAGAGCCACAAAGAAGACCTCACACGTACCCAACAGACGTGAGCTGGACTCTGTGTCATGTCTACACAAGACCAAGACAAAAACCTGCACAGTCATGTGACTTCAGATGCCACAGAAAGCATTTAACGACATTCTGCGCGAAAATGAATGGACCATGAACTGAATAGAGCTATATTGAACTTCTCCAGTATAAATATTCATCTTTAATGAGACTCAAGCCTATTCTTCCCTGCTTAAATATGCATTTTTAAACATCTCAGACCTTTCAAATCATGAACATAAAGGTTCATATATACTGCCAAAGGCTATTCACCTAAAACCCCTTTAAAAGCTGCCAAATTGTATTTCCTCAGAACTTTGTTTTTTGTTGAAACTTACTCCGGTTTATGGATGTAAACCACTTTGTTAGTGCTGCTAATCTCAGGTCTGTTTTCTTACACCCGACTACACCAAAAAGTTACAAATAATGTCACAAATATATTGTAGGTGATGTTAGATATCTAAAATTAGGCAATAAATTAAACAACCAACTGGTACGTCTGATAAAAACATTGGGGGAAATACATATTCAAATTTAACATGATACACTTACATCTGCTTTGAGCAATTCTATTCAACTATTATAAACAATTTAAAGGTTTCCTGAACTGGCCTTGTTTATTGTTTTATACTGTTGTATGAGGTCTACTTATGACGTTCGCGTGGTTTTCACATTCAAAAACATCAAAATCATAAAGAAATAGGCTATTTTCTACCCGGGTCGACAAACGCTCGGTTTTAATGGGTGTGCCCGCATAGAAGACTTGGAAGTAAATACCCACTGCTATGATTGGAAAGCAGTTTGGTAGTAAACTTAGTTGGAGCCTTTTGTGAATTTGGTTGGAGACATAACGTTAGGTTACACATTCGCCCTATTCACACAGGATTAGTATTATCTGGGGACCTCGTGTGATTTAGAAATGATCTCCTCACATTTTACTTATTTCCCGGATGTGATGGCAAGGATTTGCGTATAGTCTGTATAGCCTATAGTTGTATGGTGTTTAATGATATATGACCGTACCTGTCAGCATTTGAGACCCGTGATCGAACCGGACAGAAGATCACCGCGATCGTGGGTCTCAAATGTTACGAGAGTTTCCATGATAAATAAACAAACGGGAAACCCCCGGCCAAAATTACCGTGTTGGCAGTTAACTTATGGATATGACCCAGCAACCTTGAAAACCTTGAAAAATTATATATGAGACCGCCAAATAACAGAGATGCCGATTCGCACGAGACTAATATTATCACAAGACCTCGGTGCTCGTCATTAGTGGGGGAATTTTTACTTTTTCAAAGTACAGACATGGCCGATTCGCACGGGATTAAGATCACAGACAACCTCTGCAATTATTACAAATGACTAGAGGTCCCCAGGTAATACTAATCACGTGCGAATAGGGCTATCAGGGCACATGAACCGATTTCTTAACAAAGCAATAGTGACGCATAGTACAAAAATGTTGTACTCACATAAGATTACTGCGCCATTCCTAACGGATCCAATATTGACGACACAGCTCTGCTTTTTAATTTTTTCAATTCTCCGCAGATCGTAGATCCTGTGCCTTGTTCACAAAGGAATCCGCGGTGAAATGAAGCGGACAAATGCTCAATGTTTTACCCACGTGAGCTGAACATTGTTTTTGCTGAAAAAATAAACGGAATCCGAAGGAAGGTTATGCATCAACTGTGTTCTTCCACAACCAGGCAGTGACTGCACAATATTTTGAGATCTTTAACGGCATGTTTTTTGCTTACTCGCTCTATCCGGTTCCGCACAACTAGTGTTACTTCGGTACTGGCATGCGCAAAGCTAGAGAAGTAGTCGTTCATATTCTGTGGAGGCGGTGTTCAACCTGTCATTGATAGGTGCATTCCAGGACCTGGCATTCGCTGGGCCTGGTGTCAATAACAGTTGTAATTTCAGTAACAAGGGTGTTTTCAGTTCTGACACCTACAGGATGTTCGCTTGAATACCATTCCCTCTTATATAACAAAAGCTTGTGTTAAAATTGATGTCTTAATTCATGACTCCTTTAACTATGAAGAATTTAAAGGGTTATTAAGCAATGAAAATTTCATAACTGTACCTGAATTTCTTTTAAAAATGCTGTAGATCTCCTTCCCCTTGTAGAGAACATATAAAATAAAAGGAACCAAACCAAAAAACAAACAAACGTTGAAGTGTAAATCCAGGTATGTTGAGTATGTTCTGTGTTCATGTTCTTTGATGAGTTTTTTTACTTTCCCAATGGCTATGTAGGTCCTTCATACAGTTTGTAGTGCCACAAAAGTTTTAAAGTCAATAAATGCTTTATAATAAATGGGGGGAAATAAAACAGGGATCAAACAACACAAAATATACATGTCAACAAAAGATATTTATTTGAATTGAATAAATATTTGTATTTTGTAATTCATTTATGAATTAATCGGAAACATCTTATACATTCATGACAGCATGTTACAATGAATTCAGCGGCAAGTCATATGGTTAGGCTAATGTAAGGTATTTTAATTAAAACAGCAGTCATTTTTCAGAAAATAAACCCATAGCCAAGTTTTGTATGATATGTAATCTATAACAAGCACCTCTCTATGTGCTAATAATACAGGACAATTTGAAAATATGTATTGCATTAAAAAAAGGCCACAAGGGGGCATCAGTAGTTCTTTTTGCAAATTGATTTGGGACAAGATTTCATGCAAACTAAGAAAGTATTTTTCTTGCCATGAGTGGTTAATTTGTCACATTCTTTTTTTAAGAAATGATTAGGCTTGTCACAAAAAAAGGTGGCTGTATCTGTACAGGATCTAAAAAATATATGTCACAGCCTCAGCGTTTGGCAGTTACATAGCTCAAAATTATATTAAAACAAACTATTTATACAATGTAATGCCAAAACATTCGACAACATTTACAGCTCTATTTTAAAATAAGTCTTTGTTTATCATACATAAAAAATTACTCATGGCATTGCAGGTTGCTATGGACATTGTAGCTGTAAACTAATACAATTAAGTGTTGTGTAAACAAGTCTATGTATTTAGTTTAAAAGCTGTAGGTGTGTGAAGAACAACGTCAGCTAGTGGGAAATTGATTTAAGAAGTGCATGTTTTCCTATACCGAAGCATTTGCTTTGACAGGTTGCTCCTGCTCTTTTTGCCTGTCAACAAACTGAAGGTCAATGGATGTGGCCGGGACCAGCAGAGTTCGTGTGAGCGGTTTCACACTTTTTCCTGAAGGATCTGAGAGCACCTCATAGTGTTTAATTAACTGCAAAAGGCCAAAATACACATGTGAGTGTTTTGAAAAACTTTCCATAGTGAAAATCGACGAGAATGCCAAGACATGTCACACACTGATCAAATAGAGAAATCGATATCAAATATGATGTTGTGACAGCGTGCTATATTTCATCTACAACTATTTAAACAACATTGTTCTTTTTCAAATTTTTCTTGTATAAGTATGTCAACATAGTTTTATGACATCATAATAACTAGAAGACTAAACTATTTGTATTAGCACAAAATTTGTCATAGTGCATGGCTATTTAATCTCTAATTTTATGTTTATTTGTGTCACCATGAGACATTCAGAGATGCATTTCTAAAGCATATAAGTTACACATTGACAGGTGGAATTATCTCTTATAGCTGGAGAGGTTTGGTCAGACCAAAGGTGAAGGACCTCAGTCAATATCTAGTTTAGGATCCAAGGTGAACACAGTAATTTGATTAGCTGAACTGGGTCACACATCATGAATAGCATAGGTTGAAAATTCTAAGCAAATGTTGTTCCATGTTTTTGGTGAAGAACCTACTTATTCATGAAATAGTAGGTAACAGGCCACTACATTACTGAATAAGATATTAAACACTGCAAAAGTCTAAAATGTATAATAATTACTTTGTTGGCAGTTTCTAGAGGTAGCAGATTAGGAATATGTTTTTTGACTCCAACGCTTCTTTGAATTTGTCACTTATTCAAACCACATGTGACACGATAAGTTTTAGACATTTTCTTAAGTGGTATTTTCATACAAGAAATGCTTTGCAGCAATTTTTCAATATCCAATCCCAGAATGGTAGAAGTTAAGAAGTTAAATATATTCATAAATATTTGTAAACTGGTGCCGACTGTGGTGGTTGACATCGTTCTTACCCGTGATAAGAGGAGGTGCATCTCCAGTTCAGCCACTCTGCGGCCCAGGCAGGCACGGATACCGAAGCCAAATGGAACAGAACCAAAGGGGTGTTGATTTGACTGCTTTTGCCCCCGGATCCACCGCTGTGGTAGGAAGGCAAAGGGATCGGGAAACACTGTCTCATCGTAGGAGACTGAGAAGTGGCAAAGGTGGAACAAAGTCTAAAAAAGACAATACACCAACAGATCCGTTAACAATCTATTCTATAAACGTGTATGTGATAGAAATAAATGCATATGACTACAACAAAATATGTCATCAGAATGATTTACGCTTTCTGGTGTGCATGAACAATAGTCTCAGTTCATACGTATATAGTCTCAGGATACTTTTGTTTGTAGGTGAGCTTACATTTTTAGGAAAGAGATGACCGCCCACCACTATCTCATTTTCAGCAACGACACGAGCATTCCCTGGAACCACCGGATATAAACTAAGAACATGAGAAAACGTCTTTAGCCAATAATTTAGTAGGCTTTCACAACATTGTTATGTTAGTCTAACTGGCTCTTGTTGCAGGTTTATAACACAGTAGGCAGCAGGAATAGATGCTGTACCGAAGCGTCTCTCTTACGACGGCCTTTAGCAAAGGCATCCTGTTGATGTCATCACTGCAGGGCACCTTGTCGCCAGGACAGACACTGACAACCTCTTCGTACAGCTTCTGCTGGATCTCGGGCTCTTGGGCTAAGCGATAAAGCGCCCAGGAAATAGTGTTTGACGTCTAGAATGGAGACATGTGAAGATTCATTAGAAGGATGGTAATATTCCCTTCAAATCAACAAATTCTTAATGGGTTATATTGTCTTTTCTTGCATCGCATCCAGTATAGACACGGTGTAAGGTGTGTTTTGTACTGTAATTGATTAATTGGTTAAAACTAAATATAAATCATCTTTAGTAAAGAGTGAAAATGTTTACTGTGTCAACTCCAGCCAACAGAAGCTCTGTGATGCTTCCCAAAATCTCAGTGACGGACATCTGCTCGCTGACCAGCAGGTGTGTGAGATACTCTCCCTCCACTGGCTTCCCTTCTTTCACCCTTTCCTGAATCTCTATAATCTTCTTCTGCACCAGTTCTTCCGCTGTCCAAAAAACAAACCTTTCTTAGCCAGTTTAAAGAGAAATTGATAACTTTGTGCCAGGCTGAATTCCAGCTGAGAGAAAATTGTTTTTTTAATTCAAGATGCATGATTAAATTGTCCGTAAAAAACACAAATGCTTTATGCAATCTTATAATACTCTGGATCCAAAAACAAGGACCTACTTTGGGTTGAGACTCACCAACTTTGAACAAATGGTCCCAGACAGCCACAAAACTCTTCCAAAAAGGCATGTAGGGCCAGACAGATTTAGGGAAGAGGATGATGATGGGTGAGAGACGAAACATTTCCCCCACAGAGAAGATAAACTTCTGTGTTTCCTCGGGAACTACCTCATTCAGACAGCCCATTCGACTCTCAAACAACACTGAGCAAATTCCTTATGAAAGAGTAAAAGAATAGAAAATTTGTCGAAACACTGTCAAATACAGAAGAAGATAAAAAGATAACATTTGATATAAGGGGCAATATAATATACAGTATGTAATGTTAAAGGGATAGTTCTCTCATCCTTTACTCAGCCTCAGATTGTTCTAACCTGTATACATTTCTTTGCTTTGCTGAGCACACAGGAAGAGATTTGGAAGAATGTCAGATCTCATCCTCCATTTAGTGCCATAGTAGGGAAAATAAATACTATGAGAGTCAATGGGGTGTGAGACATTCTTCCAAATATCTTCCTGTGTGTTCAGCAGAACGAAGAAACTTATACAGGTTTGGAAAAATCTGAGGGTGAGTAAATGATGACAGAATTTTCATTTTTGGGCAAAATATCCCTTTAACTATTCCCAATCATGTTAATTGTATGTAAAAGGGTTTGGACATTCTGCTATAAATAACTCATTGTGTGGATGTGCAGCATAGTGCATGAGCTGGACAATGATTTCAAGGCCAAAGCTATATTTATGGGAGTAGAAGTAGGCTTTCATTATCAAACATGTTTAACTGGCATTGACCTTTTATCTTTGATTTACAAGATTATTGATACACAGTGGATGTACATGAATTAATGGTTGCGGGACTTAGTTTGACATACATATTGCACAAATAATCTTGATAATATCTAATCTTGAAAGAATGTCATGTTTTATCTTGTACCACAAGGCGCACAGATATTCAGTAACATTCTGGTGTATCACTGTGTTAACTTCAACGTCTGTAAATCAACAATTTGTTATAAAGGAAGAAATGTCTCTATGACGGTCAAGTCAATCTTGACCTTGAAATTGCCCAATACGTCATACCTTCGAAGGCAAACTTGTATAATTCTCCTGCCACGTCGTGTACCATTACGCCATTGCCTGTTGTTCTCCGAATCCAGTCCACTTTCTCAATAAAGTCGCTCACTACGTCATTTATGGCATTAGTGTAGGAGGAAACATGTTTGGGCTTCAGCATGCGAGGGTTTAGTATGCTCCTGATTCGCTGCCATTCTGCTCCCATTCTACCAAACAACAAATATAATATATGGAGTTATGAATACTGTATTTCTGCTGCACCATGGCTGGATAATGAGCAACAGTAATTAAACAGAGAGAAAAATCTATTTTCTTATGCTGTTTACGGTTGGAATTATAGATTTAATTTGTTAGATTTAACATGACAACCACCCCATATTTCCCACTTAACACATCCATCATTTTTATTCCAAGTGTATTTCTTTCAAGTCTCCGTCTGTGTACAGTATGCTCCCAAAAATGACCAAATAAAAACTGCAAAATGCTTTTCTATTTGCCAAATGTTTTTCTATTTTAAATGAACAAATAAAATACTAATGGCATTCTATAATAGACTATTTCTGTCCGAACTAATGACAGATTGTCCCTGCCGCCTAATACAAATGATGGTTCATGGCTGTGCATGCTCCACCATAACATGTATGTATTGGTAGACGCTCATTAGGCCAAGAGTGAAGAACATAGAGTTATTTTCTTGGCGAACCGCAGTTATTTGCATTTCACTGTCATGCATTGATTCATCATAATCTTACTCTGTGAGGGGCCCATAAGCATGATTTCGGAGTTGTCGATAGCCTCTCCAGTGGGGCATGTCAGTGCGGATCGGATGGCGACCCTCTTGTCGCAGGACCTCTTCTATGAGATCTGCACGGGCCACATTAACAACAACAAGTGGCCCATATGTGGACTTCCAGAGCGGACCATATATTTTTTTGTGCTCTATCTGTAATAATGACAAATGTTAGTGTAGTTAAAGGGACAATAAGACAATATTAAAACCACCATTCCTAACTATTTATATGATTATTATTAAGCGTAGTGTGCACGGTATACTTCGCAAATTGTATCTGTTAAAAGCGCTTCAAATATTATCAGTGTGTCACGACTTCACCACACCTCTCTTGTTTTAGATCTGGCAGGTCTTTAAAAACGTTATTCCCATTACAGTGTGCATGTTCGTGGACATGGAAAACAAGAGCAGGATGTCAAGTTGTGACGTATCCTTAAGTTACTTGCGTTCAAGAAAAGCTACGCAATTTAAAACTTGTTTTTAGAGTTGACATTCGGGCGTTGATCCAATGCGAACCAAGAGCGCATGCACGGAGCGTATCCCGAACTGCATTACAAAGACGATGGCAACGCTTACCTGCATTTGTTGTGTCGTATTGAAATAACCTTTTCCAAAAAGCCAGTATAAGGATGTTAGAAAGCTAGGTCCACCCAAATCATCCATCGTTTTTTGTTTATCACCATCTATCAATGTAGTGTGCGTAGGATTTCCGGTGCTGAGGAATGCCGATAACAAGCATTTTATTCCCTTATTTTCAGTCCTGCATAAAAATAAGCCCGTCCGAAGCAATGATTTTGAAAACATGTCTGATCCCGTAGTGAACAGTCGGCAGAGTACTGCTCTGTAATGGCACCCGGTCTGTTGTCTTATGAACTCGAGTGAACTCTGCCTCCTTTTAAACGCTGCGAGAGACGACGTGTACTAAACATGCAAAATGAGCCACAGAAATTGTTTCGTACATTTTTGTACGAGTTCTTAAATAATTTACCTCCCGTTTCACCGTTTCATCAAATAGTAACTGACGGATTAACAAACACGGATTAATTCCCACATGAAAAATACTGTAACGTAATTTACTGAATAGCAAAATCCTAGATATTATAGTGTTCTTCAACCAACCATAGTAATTAAATATTAAAGTACTACAGTACTTACTACAGTTTTATCAATTTAACAAAGTGCAAAGTAACGATGACCCAGAAAACACAGAACATTCCCCTATGGTTGTTTTGTTGGGAAACATATGGGAACGTTCCCTGTAGGTAATATTTTTCCTAACCAAAAGCTAACGTTCCCAGAATGTTCCCTGCAGGTTTTTTTTTACTGACCAACAGCCAACGTTCCCGGAACGTTCCCTTCATGTTATTATGGACAACAATAAAAATAATTATGGGGTATAAAACCCCAAAATAACCTGGAGGGAATGTTCTGTACAGGTTCCCAGGTTATTAACTAGTAGCATTAAAATAGACTTAGTTAACATTTAGACTTACTGTGACCCTACATTAAACATGTTTTTAAAAGCACCATACAGTACAAACACAGATGAAAACGTAACACTATTTATCTCTTTGAGACATCTAAAAATAAATGACCAAATGTGATCCTTATTAGCGTAGAAAAACATTACCATTATCAGGTAATGCTGGCGCGGATGCACAACATTTTTTCAGTTTCTTACCATTTTCCGAAGTCTGCATTCAGGTCTTCAAGCAAATTACGAATCAGGTCAGTAAGATAATGGAAAGTGTAGAATTGGAACCACTTTTACTTTCAAGGAGCAATTACAAGCACATCATCAATATAACAAACTTAGAAATCCCATGTGGGGCATCGCAGTGTTTTTTTAATGTATTTATTGACAGTTTTACAGTGTTGAATCATGGATTTTTCCATCTGATAAGTGTAACATGAGTTCAGTTATTGTAAGACAGTACATAAAGTACAGAATACTACCCTGTCTCTGAAAGACAGGGGGACTAAACACTACACTAGTGACAACATATAGAGGCAAACACTTCTGTATTCTGCTTAATGGAAAAATAGGCAGTAGGTGTTTTTTAAATATTTTTGGGGGTTTACCATAACATAGACATAATAAAAACAGCAATCATTGTTTTAGGGTATAACAACTGTTTTGAATGGAGAGCTGGCTCCTTCACACACGCCAAATTCATATATAGACAGCCGACCTCTCCCCTATAGCTGATGCCATAGTAAAAGTGAGCAGTTACTTAGTGTTTGCAGATCTAGTTGAGCCACAGCATGTGTTTTACCATCATAAATATTTAAATAAACATACTTAACAGATGTTTTCTTTATCCCAGTGTTTCCCAATCTTGGTCCTGCAGTACCAATTCTTATCGGTACTGCAATGTTAGTAGGTCTCAATATTCTTCCAATTGTTGGTGCACATACAAATTCTATTGTACGTACTCATAAATCATAAAAATCTGTGAATTTATTCCATTAAAATAATAATTCTTTTTTCCAGTGTCCTTTGGCATCTGATTGTAGAAAGTAACAAACATAGCAGTTACCCAGCATCTCTTGTTTGCCATGTTCCTCGTAACATATTTGAAGTCACGCTCTTTAGTCATGTTTGCTCTTTTTCTTGTGTCAACAGAAGCTACATATATCCCAAAGGCTCTTTTAAGAACCCACTGTCCTGCCAATTTTGTATCCAACCTTCCTCAGCACACATGACATGAGATTTTCAGGTGATCCTGAAGAGCTTGTTCAGCTGGTTTAAGTGTGTTTGATTAGGGTTGGAGCTAAACTTGGCTGGACAGTGGGTCCTCAGGAGCAGGGTTGAAGACCTATGTCCTAAGAGACAGTTTTTTTGTTTGTTATTAAGCAAACATTTAAGCATCCTGCATCTATCTTGACATGTTCACCAAAACATATTGTTTAGTCAATAATTACTGTTGAAACTAAATGGATCTCGAACTGACACATCTCACTCATATTTAGTCATGTTTGCAGCTGCTAAATAAACGGTTTTAAGAGCCCCTCACAGAGCATCATTGACAATTAAATCAAATGTAAGTAAATTACATTCACTTCACACATGATGATTGTTTGTTGCTGTTAATAGACTTTAGACATAGGCTATCCAATTCTACTTCAGTGTTACTTCCTGAGTCTGAGACTCGTATTGAGTTGAGGTCAAACGTTTACATACTGGAAAATGTTGCAAATTTAGGAAGCACAATAGGCATTTTGAATTTTTTATTTTTTTATTATATACTGCCCTGAACAAGTTATCTTACATAACAAATGTTTACATAGAGCAGGGCTTCTCAAAGTCTACTTTCAAAGGTCCAAATCTGAATTCACTAGTGTGTCAAAGGTCCGGATAATTGGTTGTTTGAAAATTAGTTTTTAATACACATCCTTATTACTTTTTGTAATGAATTAACATTACTTTTTTGAAAACAATAGAGTATTTTGCATTTAAAGTACTTTTACAACAAATCCGAAAGTGGAAAACATACCAAGAGGTATAGGCCAAAAATAAAATGGTGCAAAATACAGAGCAGCCTTATGTGAGAAATGGCACTGTCTGTTCTCAATCAGTTTGACATTTCCACTTTTTATAATTCAAACTGTCTCGTTACAAATTAAACAGAACAGCTTTGTGCTGGATTGGGGCAAAATGAATCCGTACCTCTCTGTCCAGTCATCTTTAAAAGCTCTGTTTTCTTCGACTTTTCTTTTTTTAGTAACGGACATCCTCACCTATAGAACCGCGCACGCACCTCGGTGAAGTGACGTTATATTAACCCGCTCGATTACGTCAAACGTCATACGCTTACTGGATTTCACGGAAGCAATTGACATCGCGAGAGCGATTCAAAAGCTTACAGAGCAGGCGGGTCTCCTCTCTTTCTCTCTCGCGGTCATGTGATGTCATGCGTCGATTGGTCTGAGCGCAGCGGCGCCACAAGTCAAACAAGCGGGTCCGGATTTAACTCCCTCCGGGTCCGGATCCGGACCGGTGTCCGGACTTTGAGTAGCCCTGACATAGAGTATTGTCAACATCACAGAATAACAACTAATTTTACAAAAATAAGTCAGTCAAAAAGTTTCTACACATTTCCATCATAACAGACACTACATTTTTTATTTTAAAATATTAATTTATTTATTAAGTCATTCATTCTTTGAACTCACTTATGACAAAAAGCTTACAATATATATTTTCGATTATTTTAAAGGTTTAAAATTAATTTGAGGTGACACTGACAGGTGAAAACCTACTGACCTGTGCTAGTTCACTCAACCAAAGTTAACCTCTGCTAATTTAATTGAGTTTAACTTACCAGTTGACGTTATATTCAATGGCAATCATTGACCACCCCCAGACAACAGACAGAAAGTCTGAAGCAGCAACAAAGAGTATGTTTTTTTATTTTTCAGATTAAATAATGCATGTTTAAGGAATAATGTTTAACATTGCTTTACAGACTATTGAACTAAAGTCTTGCAAAAATTGCAAGAGATTGTTGAAAATCAGCAAGAAATCATGGCCACGCAGAGACAGTTACTGGCTGCTACAGCTGTGATGGTGCCAGACGAAGGGGGCGACTTGCTGGATAATGGGCAAATGTCAGACTGTGGAAGAACTCCAGCAGCTGGACACTGAACTGGCCAACAAGGACCAAAAAAGCAAAATGGTAAATACATATGCGAGCATTTTAAAAGTTCACTGTAAAAAAAATTGCAAGAGCAAAGACTGAACGCTTCTCTAGCAAGGTAACGGCGCACATAATTATTGGGTATAAAGATAAAAAGACTTGTCCTGTAGATGGTCTGCTCGTGCGCTTTAACCTGGTGCATGAGCAGATGCGTTTCCTCCCTGGAGAAGCGTCCGGTCTTTGCTCTTGCAAATTCCGTCATGTAAATAACGAATGGTGCGAGCGCAACTGTCTCCTAAAGGTAATGGGGGATGATTCTCTGATTGGTTTACTGCACATTTTGCCCAAAACACACCCATACTCATTAGGAAAATAGGGACAACCATTTGTTCCTCTGTCCACTGATCTTTGGAAAAATCTTTAAAATCCTCCACAATCTTAGTATTTTAGGCATCTCCTGCGTATTTGTCTCTTGTTCACCAGTGAGATTAATCTTTTTACACCGAGGACAATTAACAGACTGATACACTCATCAACTATTACAAAAGATACAAACATTCTATAATGCTCAAGAAGTCAACACAATACATTTAAAGGTGGGTGTAAACTATCTAAAATGCTATTTTGGAGTCCATCCATCCATCCATTTTCTACCGCTTGTCCGAACTACCTCGGGTCACGGGGAGCCTGTGCCTATCTCAGGAGTCATCGGGCATCAAGGCAGGATACACCCTGGATGGAGTGCCTATTTTGGAGTCAATTACTAATATTTTGTGTGTATCGCCTACATGTATTTTGTAGCTTTAGGAGGCCATTACTAAATGATAAAATCAGGTATTTAACAGAATACCAAATCAAGCTGGTCACCCAGTCCAAATGTTTACATACACCTGACTGTTAAATGTATGGTGTTGACTTGAGCATCATGCAATGTTGTTCAAAGCACTGTCAGGGTGAAAGATTTTTGTTTTGTGGTTGCTTAATTTCCAGCCTGAAATTATAAACCTGCATCCAGGGTCGGACTGGGGTTTCACAGTGTTTCATTTTAACAATCTGTTTGTCGAGGTGCAATTGCTTCCAGGGTCAGTAATGAAATATGTTATATATCAATGAGTCCCCAACCATTATAAGGTACTGATACAATGGCTTTGGGGAACAAGATACTGTATAAGAGTAAAATGAATCGTAAGATGCAACTAATACAAATGAATAAGTGTTTATCAGTAAATGCGTGCTTGTCTCTCTTATTCTCCTTCTCATCACCAGCTTTCTTCAGATATAAATCTACTAAAGTATATAAACTAGCGTGTCAGTTAAAACTTGATGAGCAGATCTCAACCCACTGATCAATGATTATAAATGAATAAATCGGTATGACCATAGTAGGACACACTTTACTATTTACTCATGAATTCTTTTTTACAGATGAACTTCCTTCGATCCCTTGGAGGATTAAATCCTGGTGCTGCAGTCAAGAAAAT
Organism: Triplophysa siluroides; assembly: GCA_006030095.1. Lineage (NCBI taxonomy): Eukaryota > Metazoa > Chordata > Actinopteri > Cypriniformes > Nemacheilidae > Triplophysa > Triplophysa siluroides. The sequence continues at coordinate 1,030,951 of VCII01000724.1, forward strand.
GTTGCGCAATATTTCATCAATTTAGGTCTTGGGGGCCTACAGTTTGAAAGGGAAGAACAACAAACAGACCTTCCAAGACCTAAGAATTTGGCAAGTTTTGCCCTTACTGCTGCTATTAATCATTTTAGGGACATTAAAAAGTTTTGTTTTACAGTGTTAACATACAGATAGTATTTCTATTTGATCAGATATTGTCACAAAAACATTTTCAGGAGCTGAGGGCAACTAATGCGGAGGACCTAATTCCCCTCGGTTTGAAATATGCTCCACACAGAGAGACTTAAAATGGTATACAATGGCATTTTTCAAATGATCAATACTAGAATAATGATGCAAACTCATAAAAGTGAGAAAGTGAATGATTTTTCATAAAATGGGCCAAATAAAACATTTAGAAAATGTTTGTAAACTAACACACCATCTAGAGGTGTGATATTAAAGGCTGTTTGAATGTTTTTGTAAAATCTTTCAGAAACAAAGTTTTTTATAGTAATGCCTTAATATATGTACAGGTGCTGGTCATATAATTAGAATATCATCAAAAAGTTGATTTATTTCACTAATTCCATTCAAAAAGTGAAACTTGTATAATGTATACATTCATTCCTCACAGACTGATATATTTCAAGTGTTTATTTCTTTTAATTTTGATGATTATAACTGACAACTAATGTAAACCCCAAATTCAGTATCTCAGAAAATTAGAATATTGTTAAAAGGTTCAATATTGAAGACACCTGGTGCCACACTTGAATCAGCTAATGAACTCAAAACACCTGCAAAGGCCTTTAAATGCTCTCTCAGTCTAGTTCTGTAGGCTACACAATCATGGGGAAGACTGCTGACTTGACAGTTGTCCAAAAGACGACCATTGACACCTTGCACAAGGAGGGCAAGCCATAAAAGGTCACTGCAAAAGAGGCTGTCTGTTCACAGAGCTCTGTGTCCAAGCACATTAATAGAGAGGCGAAGGGAAGGAAAAGATGTGGTAGAAAAAAGTGTACAAGCAATACGGATAACCGCACCCTGGAGAGGATTGTGAAACAACACCCATTCAAAAATGTGGGGGAGATTCACAAAGAGTGGACTGCGGCTGGAGTCAGTGCTTCAAGAACCACTACGCACAGACATATGCAAGACATGGGTTTCAGCTGTCGCATTCCTTGTGTCAAGCCACTCTTGAACAACAGACAGCGTCAGAAGCGTCTCAAGACACAAAGGACTGGACTGCTGCTGAGTGGTCCAAAGTTATGTTCTCTGATGAAAGTACATTTTGCATTTCCTTTGGAAATCAGGGACCCAGAGTCTGGAGGAAGAGAGGAGAGGCACAGAATCCACGTTGCTTGAGGTCCAGTGTAAAGTTTCCACAGTTAGTGATGGTTTGGGGTGCCATGGCATCTGCTGGTGTTGGTCCACTGTGTTTTCTGAGGTCAAAGGTCAACACAGCTGTATACCAGGAAGTTTTAGAGCACTTCATGCTTCCTGCTGCTTACCAACTTTATGGAGATGCAGATTTCATTTTCCAACAGGACTTGCACCTGCACAGAGTGCCAAAGCTACCAGTACCTGGTTTAAGGACCATGGTATCCCTGTTCTTAATTGGCCAGCAAACTCGCCTGACCTTAACCCCATAGAAAATCTATGGGCTATTGTGAAGAGGAAGATGCGATATGCCAGACCCAACAATGCAGAAGAGCTGAAGGCCACTATCAGAGCAACCTGGACTCTCATAACACCTGAGCAGTGCCACAGACTGATCGACTCCATGCCACGCCGCATTGCTGCAGTAATTCAGGCAAAAGGAGCCCCAACTAAGTATTGAGTGCTGTACATGCTCATACTTTTCATGTTCATACTTTTCAGTTGGCCAAGATTTCAAAAAATCCTTTCTTTGTATTGGTCTTAAGTAATATTCAAATTGTTTGAGATACTGAATTTGAGGTTTTCATTAGTTGTCAGTTATGATCATCAAAATTAAAAGAAATGAACACTTGAAATATATCAGTCTGTGTGGGATGAATGTATACATTATACAAGTTTCACTTTTTGAATGGAATTAGTGAAATAAATCAACTTTTTGATGATATTGTAATTATATGACCTGCACCTGTATATCATAAAAACTTGGCGACACTATAATGACTATTTCACATACAGTTATTAGCTCCAACTCAATTGTTTGAGATCATATCCGTCTTACTCTTGTCATTTATTTGTTTGTTTTGAGATTATGCTGAAGTGAAGATCGACTTGAATTCCTTTTTTATATAATAATAGCCGGTTTTTATATTTAAGAAATTATTACTTTAAATAGTTGTATTTATATGTATATATTACATATGATAAATAATTTACCAATATTGCATTATTTTAACGTTTTTATTGTTGTTATTTATGTTTTCTTTGTACGTGTTCCATCTGTATGTCGTTTAATTTAATTTAATTAGTTTAGTTTAATAAATGTTGTTTTATTTAACACTGGCTATAAGTTATAGTCAGTTTTTTTATTTATCATTCTATATTTATCATTCTATATTTAATACATAGTTATATATACATATATATTTTATAAGAATTTATTAATTATTATATATTTTATTTTAACATTTTTATTGTTATTATTAAGGTTTCATTATGTGTTCAATCTGTATGTTGTTGAAGGTTGTTTATGCAGTTTAATTTAATAAATGTTGATTTATTTAACCCCAGTTCTTGGTCTTTGAGCAATAAACAATCTATAATACATGATTTTAGACTTATTTGCATTAATCATAACATTAAGGTTAGGAGAACGTTATCGCAACGTTAGCGGACCATTAGGGGCACGTTCCTCTAACGTTAGTACAAAGGTAGGGCAGGGAACGTTCCGTTAACGTCAAGAAAACTTTCCTGGAAAACCAACAGGGAACGTTAGAATATCTGTTCTTGTAACCAAAAATTGTTTGCTGGGGACTATCCTACAGTATATTAACTATAGTACATAAGTATACTATATTATATTTGTCATGTAGGTTTACATGGATTTAGCATGTTGTGCTGAACAGTCAAGTAAATAAATTTAGATTTTTAAAAAAAAATTAATACTGAACAGTCAAGTTAAATTCTAGATTTAATCAAATTACTTCACAAGCATTATTAAGAAAAACTTTGCAAAACAAAACTATTTATTGATCTATACAGTTCAAATGACCAAAAATGACTACGTTTACCACATCTGCCAATCCTGCTACAATATACAGAATGGCACATTATATTCTGCAATTACTGCTCAAGATCGGCCAAAAGACAACCATTGTGGATGTGTTGCTCTTTGGCCTGCCAGATGCGCACAGTAAGACATACACTTTTTACCTGTATGTGGTTACATCTTAAGAAATTGAAGCAGAGTAGATAAAATTAAATAAGAGAGAGCCCATCTACGGGCGAGCACTTCAAGTCCTTTAACTAACACTGTGCTAGTGAGAATGGGAAATATTAAATGCATTCTTCTTTATACAAGCCACAATGAGAATGATAAAAAATGGCTCTAAATAATCATAAACTACACAAATTCAGGTATTGCAGGTCAATAATGTGTACATTTCTGTGATTGTTATGTATGGCACCTAGATCATATGAATAGCTATTTCAATATGCGTTGTTGTTTCTTAAGACATATGTGTTATGTTGCTGAACCATCTAGACTTAAGCATGCCAAGCATCAAAAAAGAAAAAGTTTAAGATGACCCCAAGTCATCTCCTAAATAAAATGAATATTATCTCACCGACAGATTTACCTCCGAGCATACCTCCGAGGATGCAACAAGACATCCCTATAAAATGTAAGCATTAGCAGTCTAAACAAAATAAATACTTAGTTTACTTATACAGCAAATCCCCCAGCTTTGGGGCTGGGCGAAAGAAAATACTACTTAAAGGGATAGTTCACCCAAAAATAAAAATTATTTCATCATTTACTCACCTTCAGGTTGTTTAAACCTGTATAAAAAACCTATGCAAATTGAACCCAAAAGAAGATATTTGGAAGAATGCATTTTGGAACGCAATTTTCAGTTCTGGGACATCCTCCACTATCGTAGTAGAAAAACAACTATTGTATATTTTCTGTTGAAAACAGAATGAGATTTTTAAAGAATTTAGGAAAACAAACAGTTCTAGGGCACCAAATGTGTTTCTCTGTGTTCATCAGAACAATGTTATTTATACAGGTAAGAAATTACATAAAGTGAGCAAATCCTGACAGAATTTTTATTTTTTGGGTGAACTATCTCTTTAAGAGGGAATTGGATTCAGGTATCACACTAAGTTGTGAAGTGAACAGATGAAAGTGAACGGATGCCGCACATCTGGCCCTCTTTCAGCATTTACTCCAGGTCAAGGGGGTTGTCTAACATCACTGCCGTCAGTCATCATCACTTTCACTCCCAGATTCACTCAGCTGGAGGTCATTTTCTAAAATATAACAAATCGTGTTTTAGATACACAAACAAGAGAGTCAAATCTACCCAAAGCACTGAGCAACCCTTAAAACTTACGTAGCGTGTTCATGAAATTCCCGCTGCTCTCCTCTACACGGCTTTGAGATGTGTTGGGGGCAGATGTGGTGTGAGGGGGCACCGGGGCTCCAGCGGGCGGGGGGCCAATCTTGTCCTCAGAATCGCTGCTGCTGGAGCTGTCTTCGCTACTGGATGATGAGGAACTGTGGGAATCTGAGGAGCCACTGCTCATCTGATCCATGACACGTGCTTCAGCCATGAGTTCTGCATAAAGGCATAGAAACATACACCAACGTATGACCAATCGACAGAGAAGTCACTGTTAAAAGGGAAATGTAATTTAGGAAAAATAGTTAATGGATTAAGGGGGCTGAAAAATGTTGTTTTCTCTATTGCACACTATTATCAAGCCACCGTCCTGTGGGATTTACTGAATGAACTGAAAATGAACCATTTGCTGTTTGTTTCTGTTTCTAATAGTTACCTCGCTCAATCTCATCCATGGGGGATGACGGAGACATTTTCTCTTTGGGGGGAGAGCTTTTCGTGCTGGATTGAACCCTGTTTCCACTGCCAGACTTCATCTGCTGACTAAGTCTATTTGTCTGCTGCTCAAGGCGGGACTGAATCTTACTGCTTCCCTCAGCCCTGAGAAAAAGAAAATGATCAATTGAATAACTAAGATAACATTGTATAAACTCATGTAAATTATCACTTTAGTTACCAACCTGGTCTTCTTGACCGCAATGTTACTGCTGAGTTTCTCCAGACGGTATTCTCCTGTGTCATGGTTAACAATGAGAATACACTCTTTCATGTAAGGCCTTTTGGACCCTTTAAATACTGTAACAGGAGCTGTGGATCCCTGTTATTTTTGGAGAGAATGAAGAAAATAATTTATTTGATCTCATTCACTGCCATCAGGAGTATTTAGTAATGTGTGCCTACCTCCAAGTTTGGCAGTGTGATTGTAACTTGCTCTCCTTTTCCAACTTCCAAATCCCCCTCACATGTAGTGTCTATGGAGGCTGGTTTAAAATCATCTGCGAGCAGAAGAAAACATTCATATCTCATAATGATTAGGTGGATCAATGCTGACGCTCAACATCAGTAGTGTAGTACCAGGGCACACCAACAGATGGCTACACGTTGCGCATTGTAATGCGAAAGCATGGAGTCCTGTTAAATTAAATGTCCCCAATCATTTTATTTTAAAAGATAGTCTCAGTCTCCTTTGGCGAGTTCAGTTAAGAGAAAGTGGTGGTAGTATATAGTGTTTTCTTAATTATTAAAAACATTATATCTTTGGTCAACGTTACAACGCCGAGTTCGCCAGCAGGGTGGAAGAACAAATAGCTGTCTTCTCATATGCCTGTAGAAACTGTTCTAAAGAATGTTGTAGTTTTAGCAGTAACGTAAAACATGTTTAAATATGATCTTTTTAGGTATTTAAAAATAATAATCTAACGTACATATGAATGTAAAAGATACCACTTACATCGTACCGTATGGAATGCACTTTTAGGCTGTTTCTCAAAAGTTTCGCCTAGTTTGAGAGCGTGTTCCTGATTGTCAAAGTTTGAATATGGTGTTCCATTCATTATAATAACAATTTTCAACCATATATTACCAGTTTAATACTTTCTACTTGGTTCGATACCATGTACGGCAGAAATAGGCACCTCACTTCTGGACCCGCTGCGTGCTCTTTCTGCGCTGTCATTGGCTGCGTTTGTTCACTTGGTTACGCCTTATTTGACCAACTCTCCACTCCAATTGGCTAAAAAGACTGTCGGTCAATACCAGTGTAACGCCAGGCGGAAGTGATAGTTTTCCCAACCGCATGGGTGCCCTCTTGTGTTCAGTTAATAAATGTTTATATTTGTCATCCAAACTATTTTTTTGAATAAATTCTGTCTTTATATTTGAAAAAGATTTAGGCATAATCTGGAAATCTATGGAATTTTCGGAGCCAAAATAGTATAAATATATCGTTTAAAACCAGCCCACAAATGAGTGGGAGTGTGAAAATGGAGCAACTTCACACAACCAAGCATAGAGGTATTCCTCTCACCTCATTCAAATGTCCCCTGATAGCTGTACCTACAGGTAAATTAGCTGAATCTTAATTTGAACTCTACAGCTCCTTGTCACAGTATTTAAAGATCTTAAAAGCCTTTTATGAAAGGTTATATTCTCTATCGATTCTGATCAGATCAGAGAAAATGTATATAATTAAATATGAGGTTGTTGGTCCAGCCTTTACTCTGTCGACATTATTCCAATCTTACAGTTTTGTTTTGTCAACCAGTTTGCCAACTAAATCCATGTTTGCCCTAGGTCTTGAGACACCTTTATGTATTTCATTTGACTATAATGCATGAACAGTAGTTAGGAACAAACACTTCAACATTGTACTTCCATCAGGCAAAACTGAAGACTCTGCTTTACTGACAGAGCACACCAAACTGTCATGATTTACTCATCCTCAAGTAATTCTAAATCTGTATGACAAAACGAGATATTGTGTAGTAGAATGTGGATAGTCATACAACATCAGACCCCCTTGACTTCCATTGTATGGACAAAAAACCACTGGCACTTAGACATTTCTTAAAATATATACTTTTTGCTTTACAAGAAAAAATATACAGGTTTTGAGTTCAATTTCAATTAAGATTGCAGCAACCTGTCCACTTTAGTTCACCTCAGCAATGAAATTCTAGGGTTCGATTAAGTAGAATCTTTTATTTTTGCATATATATTTCTATAGTGCTTATTAAGATTTTCACAATTTGCATTGTTTCAAAGCAGACAAGGTTTTATAAAACCTTTGATATATTTACAATGTAGGGTGTAAAATCTGGTTAGTGAGTAATAGAATAATAGAGAATGTGAAGCTGACGTCACGCCCTATGTTGCATGTTGCGGTGGCGCCGCCATCTTGGGAGGATAATACTCCACTGCTATTATTGTTTAGATATGTGCCGTTACTTGTTTTTTTTATATATGGAGAAATCAAAAGTGAAAGAACCATGGCCTTTTCCTGAACGACTCTGCGTAATGCTATTGCAGTTTTTTAACACAGCAAGACCGACCTACCATAGTTATATTTCCAAATCAAACAAGAAAAACAAAACACTGCATTGAACGCAATAGCAGCCATACTCCCAAGATGGCGCAACATTCAACGCGGCGTGACGTCGATTAACAAGACCTATACTCTGATATATAAGGAGAGAGACATTTTTGGTCGTGTTGAGGTTGTCTTTAGGCCATTCATTTACGAATAACATGCATGCACACAAACACCCAGCATAATCGTAGTGAGAGGATACCGATACCTCCAGAAAGACTGAGTTTGTGATGTATGAGGAAGCATTATCAGGATTGCAGAATCAGGGTATTATTGACTCATCTGTGAATGTGACATTACATTTGAATGTTATTGATAAAAAAAGCAGGTAAATCCAGAAGTTTTACAGACAACAACAAGGACAGTAACGTATGGAATCCTAGTTCATGATCTCAACCAGATTGGAGGGTATTAATAGACAGAATGTCATAGTTAAGACCTGTTATTGGGCAAGGATGATTGGAAAAATGGCATTATTTCCAAATCCAGATGGAGACTGGCTGAGGCTCTTAGATTAAAGGTTGGATTAAACCATACTGTATAAATAGTTTATACACTTACACACATACAGAGGCTTATGCACCTATATATAAGTATGCAATGTAGCTACTGTCTCTGTATAGGAATCTCACTGTTAGTACCATATATTACACTCTGGATTAAATGATTTTTCTCCATTACGTGATTGGCTGAGATGAGGTTAAGACCCAGTCCACTAAAACTGCATTATCTAAATAATGGCCATCAGGAGAGTCATTACGAGATTGCTGCTCTTTTCTCAACTGCTTACTGGACAAATCATGTTATCACTTATTTTATTTGTGAGAGTTGACTGCCTTGTAGCCTATCCTGTTCCCCCTAAAAGAGTAATAAGATAAAGGTGTACAATAGCATTACTTTTGTATTGCTGGTATTTTGCTATGGAGCTTCCACTGACAAACAGGGTTGACCGCATTTGCTCACATGACCACTGTGAGGATGGTTAAATTCAAAACTCAAAGCTCATTTGAATATCATGTGTAGATTACATATACCACCCCACTGACTCACTTTAAGTGTTTTATTTCAACAAACGTTTATGTTTTATAATTTATCTAGGCCATGATGCAAATAAGGTTTTACAGGCACTGCTTGTTTTGCCTATGAAGTGGCTTTTGTTGAAGGTCTACAGAAAGAACAACATGAGGCTGCCCTTGTCCTTGACAAGAGGAATTTTTTTTATCTTGAGCACAACAGAACCCAAGTATTAGTAAAACACTTTCACGACTAGACTACCACATAGCATTAGAGGTTATGATAATTACTTTAAAGAAACAGTGGATGGGGGTGTGGCTTAATGGCATCATCAGCGTATTTAGGGCAGTTTTGAATATTTTGCTCATATGCAGAAATGGCCTGATAAATGATTCGACAAAGCAATATGTGTACAAAGGAGTACATTGTCTGACACTACACAACTCAGCATGTCGCCTAGGATGAATGTTTCCTTTGTTTGGTGTGTTTGTAATGTTTTTTTTATTAGGATAGTCAACGTCCCCTTCTTGCTTTAATGTAACAATAAGAATATGGGTCTTTGCACAGAAACTGTGGAAACATATTTTTATGGAGAGTTTCTTGATCAGCAACACATCATATCTTATTAGCTTGTTGCTTTATTACAAACAAGACTTTGTCAGATATATAGTATAGCCGTGCTAAAGGATATGTTTAATAGGCTTATAAACTGTTGACTTATTGTGTGCATTTTTTTGGTGAGATGTGTGAACAACTGATCTGCTCCGAGAATATAATTTTATTAAACAAAATGGGAACAAGAGTACTTATCATTCAATGACCTACTGGGTTAACTGTGCTTGGATGATGGTTATCTTGCAGTAACCCATTGCTTTTCTTATTTTACAACAAGCCTGCGTGTTTTAAATACTTCAAGTTCAACAATGTACAAGTGTTCCTCCTATAATGTCTCCTCGCACAATATTTCATTATGAGGCTCTGGTCTGTATGTGAGAGGCCATCTTTGTCATTTTCCTCTTCTGCACCACAGTGGAATCCATTATCATGTCAACACGTTGTCATGGATACAGTATAATGTTTCCTGCGATCTATGACTTCTGCCATGAAAACACCAAGTCCTGAGTAACTGAGTCTTGACTCTGAGAACCGTTCAATGGATATGTGTATCTTTCCTGCACAGCAAACATTTTCAAATGTACTTAGGCCCATTAAAAATCTGCCCATGATATAATTAAAGCGACAGTTCACCCAAAAAAAATTCTGTCATCATTTACCCTCGAGTTGTTCCAAATCTGTTCACATTTCTTTAATGTGATGAACACAGAAAAAGATATTTGGAAGAATGCTTCCAAACAGTTCTAGGCGACCATTGGCGACTACAGTAAGACAAATTACAATAGTAGTCAAATGTGCCCCAGAACTGTTTGCTTTCCTACATTCTTCAAAATATCTTCTTTTGTCTTCAACAGAGCAAAGAAATGTATAAGAATATTTTTTCAAATGTATTTCTCTATGTTCATCAGAACAAATACGTTTCTACAGATTTGGAACAATTTGAGGGTGAGTAAATGAACTCAGAATTTTCATTTTTGGCCGAACTGTCCCTTTAACAGTTTGTTTTTATCAAAGGTAATGTGAGATTAAAGTAGACACTATCCGTCAGTCAGGTGTATTTGTGTGGGTGTGCAGCTATGACTGTAGTGTGGATAGGAATAGATAAGAGCAGTGCACCATGTCTGTGGGATGTCCATCAAGGCAGGACTGGCCCTCGAGGCACAACTGTTCCAGACTACAGAGCTCTCTCATTTCATAGAGGCCATTGACCATGATGTCCCAGTTGTTCTCTGGCATAATTAGCTTGTGGCCTATATTTCACATAGGATACCTCACATCACTATGAAAGTAGATTGTTGAGCCACATAGCCTTATGACTCAGCATTTTCTGACTGGCAGCATCAGGCCAGCAATCTCAGGGTGAAAGTTACAGATTCAATGAAGTTAGATTAGTGAAGCGTTTGGAGCTGGAGTTAGAAACTAATCGGCTGTGCCCTTTCTTCCATCCCAAGTTTGCTGACCTGGCACTCCTAAGTAAGGTCTGCTGTTAGGCATGGCTCTGCAGGTGGATTTGTCTCATTCGTTCTGATGCAGTACTCGTCCTTTGGAGTGGACAAATGCTGCGATAAAGATAGACAGTTTTTGTGATTTCAGTTTTTTCAGGTTTCTTATCGTCACTAGCACATAGATCTCACAGAGCACGGCTGTGGTTTTTCGTGGGTGTTATGGTGAACTAAAGGCCATTGATATGTTTGCAGCCCAGTTTTGAATGCTTGTTACATCAATACTTGTGAAATAGCCACATTGTTGGTCTCCAAATCATCCCTTCCTGTCACCGGCGCACATCTGCATAACGTTCAGCAGCAACGGCACGGAATATTCTGCATCATAATCATGCGGCTGCTTGATATGTGTTGAAAGGGGCTTGTTAAAAGCCCTTTTGTTGTGCAAATACAGATGCCAGTGAGCTCTTCCTTCATATTAACGCCTGATTTACTCTTTGTTTTGCTGTCAGACATGACATTGATAAGGACCACAGTGACCAAATATGGCCACTTCCTGAAGATGGAGGAGACCATTTACATAGGGGGATTTTGAGTAGGATCATTTATATTATACCGTTTCAGTTAAGAAGCTTGACTCTCACCTCAGGCCATATGCCCTTCAGGGGCATCTTAGGCATCTTGAGACAAAACAATGGCACTGATATATTACTGGGCAAGTTATATTAAGTTGAGACAGGTCACAGATTCATTTTAGTCTGGGACTAGCTTTAATGTATCCCCATTCACTCCCATTCTACCTTCCATATCTTCCTTCCGCAGAACTCAAGGAAGATATTTTAAAGAAAGTTCGTAACCTAGGGCCATATGATTTCCGGGATGCAGAAAACGCGGACGGAATCACAGAATCCGGGCATTAAAATGGAATTTGATGTATACACGGCATAGCGCTGAATCTTGCAGATTTAAAACTTCTTTATCGGAAAATAGTACTGAGCATTCTGCACAAATACAGATTAAGATCAAAATAAATTAAAAGTATATAAGTATCTACAGTATTGATGAAAGTTCTCAGTGAGGGTGACAGGATCCTGTCATATAGTGTTAGTTTGTGTGTGTTTTGTCACTGTTTTTTTCTGTTATGCTGGTTGTTCTTTTGTCGAGGCAGGACTTGACATATCTTGCAGCTAGGTTTGAGCTTATTGAGTTTTCCCAGTAAGTATGAAATCTTGTCCTTTTGTTGAAACTGGTTAAAGTCTTTGTAGAAGTTTGTAAACTGGGGGAAGAATGTTTTTCTGATGTGTATAGTTTGGACATGAGATTAAAAAGCGCAGCTCAGTTTCCACTTGATTCTGTGTGCAGTGTGGACACAGCCGCTCTTCTCTTGGTGTCCATGTCTGTCTGTGTCTGCCCGTCTCTACAGTGAGCTTGTGATCACTGAGTCTGTACATGGTCAAGACTTTTCTCGGTTAAGGGTCTGATATGGTTTTGAGGTATTCTGCCAGTTTATATTCTCTGTTTAATGACAGATAGCATTCCAATGAGCTGTTGCATCTGTCCAGTGTTTGAGATATTTCTCTTTTTGTGTTTTAATAAACCATCTGACCAATCAGATGAGAGTAGGCTGGCGGGAAGGAGGGGATTAGACGGATGATTCGCCGAACTAATCATTTGAGAGTCAGTCAAGAAGTAAGGAAGAATTACTGCCTATTATAACAAAATGTATAGTGTTTTTACATATGTGTGGAATATTAACTCTTTAAGAGAATAAATCCTTTAAAACATATGAACACATACTGAAAGTTAATATTAAAAACTCTTTCAAAAACACAAAATGTATTTTTTTTTCAACCTATACTCAAAGATCTGTTAACCAACAAAAGACCTATTAGAATATGAGTAAGTGAGAATGGGGATTGGTTATGGTTATATAAACATTTATCTGCCTTTAGTCCAGCTGCTCAATCAAACTTTCCATGCAGACAATGTATTGGCTGGTTGGGTTCATTTGTAAATGTTCTCTAGGAGAGATAGAAACTTCATTTTAATAGAACATTTGAGTCAATATCAAGGGAGTGTAGATGGTCATAGTTCCATGCACCAATGACAATACAATCCAACTGTATATCATTTGCAGTCCTCACTCATCATGACTCGTCTGAGGTATGTGGGACAGTTCCCATGCTGTTTCCCAGGCTCAGAGCAACACAGGAAGTGATGCCAGAACCATCAATTACCTCAATACCGCACTTTTAATATATGCATCTATACACTGCATACAGGAGCAGCTTAGCCTAGAGGTGACCCACATCTAATACATTATATATTCACATCCTGTGTCTTTGTTTAGCTGGTGGAGTTGCTCATGTGCTGAACTGGAATCCAGTATGTGTGTCGGACTGGGAGGGTCTCGCTTTCTGCATTTGTGTCAGTGTGCTTTGTGAACATTGAGTTTTTGGAACAATCAATTGTACCCATGATGTTATGTCATGGTGCCAAATTTAGGATATGGAGCATTTGAACAATATCCTACAGGCCTCCATGAACAATGGGTTGTTTTTGAGGACCACCAAGGACAGACATTTATGTTTTTATTTAGTGGCCCATGCATTCTTTGTGAATTAATACATATTATTTATAAATCATCCAGAGTTTACATAGAACTCTTTTATCCTGCCATTTAGCTTCTGCTTGTGCCTCTGTCAATGCAAATTAGTAGGAGGTAACAGCCCTTTTCTTTTTTAAGCGATATCTGCGTCATTTGCTGATTCATAGGAAGTCCTAAATTTAGTTCCTGTGCCAAAAAAGAATGTCATGATGGAGAGGCGAACTTCTTTGAAAGAGTATTATGCTCATTTATTAATTTTTGCGATGCTGTGAAAGGTAGGCCGTGCTTCAGTGATCACTGTGTGAGCTGTGCGTATGAATTATTGAGGCTGGTAGAGCCCTCATAAATAAGGAATGCAAGAGTCTTCGGGCAGGGTGACGGCCGCTGTTCTGTGGCCGCTCGCTGTCTTGAGTATCATGGCCACCAGCTTGACATACCCTTTAAGCCCTGAAGTCCATTAATCTCTGTAATGTTTTCCCTTTTCCAGCTATAACCTTTTTTACAATATAACCTTGTGTGTAAAAATAAGGCAATTGATCCATTTATTTCTCAGTTACTGTAAATAGATGTTTGTTTCACTGTAAGATTGTTATATATAAAGTTGCAAAGTCCTGTATAAAGTCATATGATAGTCATATCTGGCATTTCAAAGCTTGTTCACTTATTGCTGTCTTTTTATTTGCACTGTATGGTGCTTCTCATAGACAACTGTATAATAAATACAGCTCTCTGGAGAAGCTTCAAGCAAATGCATGAAGCATTTACTGGCCGTTGTGTAGTGTATTAAACTGACCACAACTGAACCACAGGGACCTGGGGTTTTGATTCTTCTACAACTGGTGGTTTGCTTTTAAAGTGCAATGTAAATCATGATGAATAAATTATAAAAAGTAAGTGTAAGGAGTCTCAGTCAAGTTGGCAGGGCTGTTGTCTGAATACTACAACAACCCTGTTGGACTAGCACCAGGGTTTCACTATACAGTATTTATGTTTCATCAAAGTAACATTTGGCTACTTAAGAAATAGTTCACCCATAAATTAAAATTCTGTCATCATTTACTCACACTCAAGTTGTTTCAAACCTGTATACATTTCTTTTTTATTCTGTGAACACAAAGGAAGATATTTTAAAGAATGTGGGAAACTAAACAGTTCTGGGGCACCATTGACCATCATAGTAGATTGATTTTTCCCAGAATGGTTTTCATTAAACATTCCTCAAAATATATTTTTTTGTGTTCAGCAATAAAATTCATAAAGGTTTGAAACAACTAGAGGGTAACTTAATGATGACAGAATTTGTATTGTTGGGTGAACCTTTTCTTTATTATATTTTTGCCTTCTTGTCCATGTAAAATCTAACCAAAGGGCTATTCAAAATCAGAGTCAGTAGGAAAAGTGCTTATTGTTGACCTTTGACATTTCTCAGGGCTTTTTCTAATGTAAACCTAGAATCCTTGAAACTAAAGCTTATAGTAAATTGAGTCCCTCTAGGGGGTTTGGTATCCGATGCTGATAATGCATCGGCCAACGACCTCCTGCGTATGATCCCAGTGGATCGCTGAGGTATGGCAGAGGCAAAGAGGAAATCCCTCAATCTACCCTATACACAAACCCAAAAGATACATTGACTGAGGTTACAGCAGACTGATTAGCTCTGACAGGATCAGCTGATGTCTGTTTAGCGCTCTGATCGCTGGAGGAGCTGAGAAGCATGTGCGGAAAGGATTAGCTTTCTCCATATGGCCCGTACGCAGCCACCACACATACTGTAATTACACCGCACAGCCAATATGCTCCCAAAGTTCTCTTGGGAATTCCAAGGAATGAAGAATTCCGCACTGCGTTCCGGTAGAGATAGTGGTTCATGTCCGATGTTTTAAAGGGACCCAAAAATGAAAATTCTGTCATCATTTACTCAACTTCGAGTTGTTCCAAATCTGGAAACATTTCTTTGTTCTGACGAACACAGAGAAATATATTTGGAAAAATGCTTATAACCAGACATATTTTGCCCCCCATTGACTACCATAGAAGGAAATATTTCAATGAAGTGCCTCAGAGCTGTTTGCGGTCCTACATTCTTCAAAATGTCTTCTTTTGTGTTCAACAGAACAAAAAAATGATAAAGTTTTCCTACTATGAGTCAATGGGGGGCAAGATCTGTGTGGTTATAAGCATTATTCCAAATATCTTTCTGTGTTCATCAGAACAAAGAAATGTTTACAGATTTGGAACAACTCGAGGGTGAGTAAATGATGACAGAATTTTCATCCTTTAAAATCGGGATGACTTTTAGTTAAAGTTCCCATGAAATGTTTTTTTTTACTTTTGAATATGTTAGCCTTCAGTAATGTATATAAACTGCTGTGGTCAAAAACACTGAGAAAATTATATATAGAATATTTATGATTTCAACGTTTGAAGTCTCTCACTTCCGCCAATACGGATCAATGATTTTTATGACAACATTTTGCACTTCAGCTTCTCATGAATTCTAGTCTGTGTGAACAAAACACTTTTTAGGGTTTAGTGTTGACGGATGTCCAACCCTAACTTCCTGTTTCAGTAAAAATAACGTCAACGCATTAAACAAAACTTTAATACTAAAACATAACATTTTAATAGTGTAACTCGTATTTATCACTTCCTTAAAACAGAATAGGTTTACAATTCATTCCTTGACATGACTGTGACGAGGATGTTACAGCGCCCCTGGATTTCCATTCCAGATCAGGTAATCTTCACGAGTGAATGTTGTGCTCCAGGTTATTGTCATCTGTGTAGGTTCACAGCTTTGCAGACACAAAAACAAGGAAAACCCCCTCGAGAGGACAGGTGGGGGAATGAGAGGGCATATCTGGGAGGTCCTTTTTAGTGAACTGTGTGCTTGAGTGGTTCCCATGCCAACGGTGAGTGGAGCGGTGTTTGGAGCATGCTCAGTGAGGAGCTGGCGGCTGTAACAATAGCTGAGTGAGCTAAAGGAGCTCACACGCTGCTATCACATCAGAGCGGAATAGACCTCTGCGTGCACACTGCTGACATGGTTCTTCCTCTTGTCTATTACCTGTCTTTACTGCATCAGAAAAAGGTATGAGAACTTTAGATGGAAATGATGAATAATGGCTTGGAAAAAATATTTGGACTTATATATATATATATATATATATATATATATAGAGAGAGAGAGAATAATAATTTTACCATTGGTTTGCTTTGAAAATGATTTTATTTTGTTCTTGTTGACTCTGATGATTTGTGTAGGAATGCATTTTTATGCCAGCTGTCATCCACTGTCTATCCATTTGGCTGAATTGTATATTTTATTTAAATTTTGAATACTGTTCTAAGTGTGCGGTTTACCTCTTCTGTGCTTATTCATGATTTTTTAGTATAATGCCACTTAAACTCAAAGGGACATTTCTTTAGTTTAAACAGTAATTTGCTCAATAGACTTGCTGAACTGAACCGCGTGAATGTAAGTCGCATACTTCTCATGACACCGGACGGTGGATAGATCATGTGCTCTATAAGGAGAGAGAGAGGAAGATAGAGCGAGCTGAATTTATCTGTACTTGCCGCACCGTCACACGATCTTTCTGTTGTTGTAAGGAGTTGCCATGCCCCAATGACCCCCCTGACGTGTCGTTGTGACAATGGGAGGTGAGGGGTCAGCCTGTTTTGTTGTGACAACACCGGCATTCTAGTTTTTGCCTCTCCCGGTTCACCACCTTGCGCCCCAACAATACACATGGCACTGGCTCGCTTGAGATGCAGCCGCCTGCTCTAATGAAATGCTCTATTGATTTATTGCACGTTTGGGTGGGCACATGCTTGTATTAGATGAAGCCATGCTACTGTAGGATGCTGAATACCGGTGCGTGTCTGTCGCACATGGTACGAACATGGGCCACTTTCCCCTTCGGCAGAAAGATCTCAATATTTCATCCAGTCAGATGGAAAGAATAGATGGAGAGGGAGTATCTCAGCATACAGGAAATTGGAAAATAAATTCAAGTGACACTTGCTGCTTTGCAAAGCCTCATCACAACGCCTTTCAAGGGACTGGATATAGCTGAAATGTCAGGTGGGCATCTGTTGATTTTAAAGATTACGCTTTTAAAAAAGGCATTTGAAATCTAAAGATTTGAAAATGAATCCCTGTAGATCATTTGTCTGGTCCTGTTAGATGAATTGTCCATTTATAAAGTGACTGATATTGATTTGTGGATATATTTATATCTTATAATTGCAGACATTTGTAAAATCATGCATTGCAAAACTTAGAAACTTTGAGGCAAGTGTCACACTTGCTATATATTAGTTCAGCTCAGAATGCCAATCTCAAAAGGAGTCTGGTTTGCGGACTGCCAAAGTTGGGTTTTGTTATCGGTCCGAGGAGACATGGGGTATGTGAAGTTGTGAAGTATGTGAGGCATTGGCATTGAGCTGCCATTGTTCATGCATGATGAATGTTTGGAATAATAACATGGAAAAGCATCTGTGAATAGGAAAAACCCACATCTCCTGTTGAGATAAATCAAAACAAAATGTGTGACATAAGGTTACACAATGGTTTAATTTGTATTTTATAGTCAAGGATTCATGTAGCTTTTCAAGATTTTTTCTATTTATATATTTTTTATTCATTATCCACTAAAAGAAACCTCTTTCCTTACAACATGATTTTATACTGTTTGGTTTTTTTTCTGAATGAAAGCTTTTGTAATCTCTGTGTTTTAGTGCAACCTGTTGCCGAATTTGTAGTATTTCAGCATTGAAACAGATCCACTTTGAAATGGAGATGATTATGTCCAGCGTTCATTTTATCCAGTTGAATCACTTTAACGTTTTCCGGGGAAAGGTACACCATACAGTAAGCAAGAAGACAGCTGATCAATTGCTGTCCCCCCCACACTTCTCATTCATAATCCCCCTTTACCCCCCCCCCCTGTTTGTCCTCCTCTGCTCTCACCTCATCACCCCCTGTTGAAAGCCCATTACTGGCCAACCGTTTCTGACGGAGATCGGGGCACCTTCACGAAGAGATACGCTGCTTTGATCCCTTTTTCATTCATGAAGAGCAACAAAGGAGATGATGTGTGTGCGGGAGTGCCCCTTAGGATAGGGCTGTGTGGCTCTTATGATGTTGTCACAATGGATAGTTATGAGGGCTCACATGGAGCTGTTGAAATGTGACTGCTGCAGGCAGCTCCTGAGGTCATCGGAAAGCACCAGTCTGCCGAGAGTAATGCATGATGCTGTTTATTATCTATGTAATGCCATAGTCCATGTGCATGTGTTTGGCAGATGCTTTAATTCAAAGCAATTGATTCAAGCTATGCACTTTTTAAAGGGATAGTCATCAATTACTCACTCATGTCATTTCAAACCTTAATGACTTCTTTCTTCTGCAGAACACAAAAGAAGATATTTTGAAGAATGTTGGTAACTAAACAACAAAGGCCCCCACTGACTTCCATTGTTTGGACACAAAACCGCTGAGACATCTTTCAAAATATCTTCTTTTGTGTTTCACAGACATAAGAATTATATACAGGTTTTGAACAAAATGAGAATGAATAAATGATATCAGAATTTGTATTTTTGGTTGAACTATCCTTTTAATGCACATGCGTTCCTTGTGGATTACACAAGTTACAGTTACCAGTTACAGAGCTACAGGAAAGATACACACATTATTATTATGTTTTACATAATGTATTGTATTGGCATTGTGTAATGTGTAACGGTTTTGTGTTTTCTTTTACTTTTTTAGATTTAGAAATTGTTAACCCTACAGTTGCATTAAATTAGACCTGACCTGACAATGGGATAAAACAGCCCAGAATTTTGGGTTGATACAACTCAGCACAGGTTAAAGTCCCATTGAAATTAAAAATGACAATGCCAATTTTTTCATGAAATATTGCAGCGTTTAAATAGATTATTCTATTCTCTTTTAAAAAATCGTGTGCCCTCATAATCGTTAGTTAAAATCTGAAAATGCACTTAATTCCTGTAATGACTTACATTAATTCCATTTTAGATGACATATGTTAGACGGCCTGGGCGGAGCATCCATTAACTCCTCCCCTTCAACGCTCATTTCAAAATGCAACGGCTGTTTTTATACATCCAATCGAATCGCAGAGGCAGACGAAAGCCACGGCCACAATTTTTCTCATTCAAAATTCAATTTCACTCGGAAATGTGTCAAAATACAGAAGTAAAAACAATAGAAACCTCCGGTTCACAGGGATTTTAATTTACATCGCAACAGTTGGGTTTGTCCGTTTTGACCCACCCCTGGGTTGAAAATAACCCAGCATTTTTACAGTGTTTACCGAGCCTCAAAATATCAAATCAGAATAAAATTATACTGGTTTAGAAGTGGTAATATTTGCGCGATTTCATCAAGCACATAAACCGTTGCCTCAAGGTGTGGTTTCATCACCAGACACCAGGACATTTCTCATAAGACTCCCTGGACGGATAAGTGATTTGATTCAGGATAGTCAAGTCCAGACCTGATGGACAATTAAGATATATCTGTAATTCCATGAAAGAATCACATTGTCGTGTAGTCCATACTCCTATCTCTCTCTCCTCTCTCTCTCTCTCTCTCTCTCTCTCTCTATGAATCACAGGTTCATCTGCTTCTTACAGCAATCCTACCTCATTACAAGAACTGTTGTTTATCACTAGAGCTCCTGGGATTGTCTCTTCTACTCTGTCTGTTTTCCCACTCACCCTCTCATGTTTTCTCTCCTCACCCTACCTCTCATCGCTCGCCTCTATATCAGGCTTCCTGCTCTCACCAATCAATCACTCTCTCCTGTCATATCACATCTTTTACTGTCCTCGGTACAGTTTTCTCTGTTATCCTCGCTTTATTTCACACCATTTTATTTCTCTCTCTGGAGACTAATAAGTGTGAATTGACTGTAATCCAGCCCAGGTCTGCATGTTGTTTTTGTTATTGTTAGAGTTGCCAGAGCTGTTAGTGTCATTAACCAGCCAATGAAAGTACAAACAGACACAATGAGGAGTCATCAGGAGAAAACCACTGCTGTAATTCAACCTGCTAAATAGTATAAAAATGATTTAAAAAAAATGATTTTAATCTTTTATGTTTGGACTATTGTAAATAATACTAGAGAGAAAGTTATTTTCAAAATATTGCACAACGTTTATTATAAAATAATATGAAAAAGTATTGGTAATGGAAATATAACTGATAGATGCTTCCTTTTGTCATTTTTGGCTTTAGTTAAACTCATGTTACTGTGGTATTAATATCAATTAAAAAAATGATAGCACACATACATCTGGGAGATTTAGTAACTGCATTTACATCTGCAAGACTTTTTGCTCATCTGCAGTACTTCTCTGAGATGTTTCCTGTCAGATGTCATTAAGACATCTAGAAGATGCCTGTAAGATGTTTATGAATTAGAATGCATGTAAAACTGCCTTTGGTAAGATGTTTAGCTGTTTTTACACAGCAGATGTTTTCCAGATCTCTAGCATATGTCTTAGACGTACATGTGCTATTTGTGTACAAATAAAAAATACACTTTCCAAAAGCTAAGGCACTTGTACAGAATGCATAACATAATGCATGACATCTTTCTTTGTCATTTTTAGATATAATGTCAGTCACTCTGTCAATGTCAATTTTTCCTTTATGTCTATGTCCCTGACACATACAGTATACTTTGTGGCAGTGCTGCCAGCTGACAGTATGCATGGAACTCGCTCTTTGAGTGGCTTTGTCTTTCTGTGGTATCATGTTCATGTGACTTATCTAACCCAGTGTGAGAGGAAAGAAGGCTTCTGGTGAGCTGTTGTGCATTGATTCTGCAGAGTCATTATCATCTTGCTTCATTTCCCCTCGCTTCTCATAGCACGAATCAGCTAATGACCAGGTTACATCACACCAGGCTTCGTTCATTTCATTGAAAATATTATAATCTTGCTATTCATTATGTAAGCAGTTAAAAATAAAGCAATTAAAATAAAGATATTTGTCTTCACGACACATATTATTCGGCATAATGGTCAGCATTTGAGTCTGGCTTTATAGTCTCTCGGGTCAATAGCTTAATCAATTATGAGGTATTATAGCAAATATACTAATAAACGGGGTTGCAATGGTCATGAAATTACATGTTATTATATCATATTCCAATTTTCTGGATGAAGTCTTGCACTAATGGTATTGCGTGTGGCAGCTCGGGCATTAATTAAACACATCCACCAACAAGAGGACCGGCAGCCATTGATTCATTTCCATATTGACGTGTGTCTCTTGGAAATGCAAGCTCTGTAAATTGCCTATGTGCGATCTATTGTTGCTGGCTAGAATGTCACGACAGTGTCTGTGCCAGTTATTTGAGACCACTTCGTAACCAGGCCACACACAGTATATAACCATTCCCAGTAGCATCAACACAGTTTTAAAGGTATAGTAAAAAATATATATATGTTATCAGTTATTCACCATTTTGTTGTATGACCTTCTGTGGAACACAGAAGAGATTTTGAGAAATTATTTAATGGTCTTGTGTCCATACAACGGAAGTCAATAGGGGGCTCAATGTTATTTAGATACCAACATTCTTCAAAATATCTTCTTTTGTGTTCTGCAGGAGAAAGAAAGTCTTTACGAAAGATTTTCGTTTTTGGGTGAACTACAGTATCCCTTATGTATGTACCAATCGCTGGAGTATCATGCCTCTATTCACCTTTATCAAAGGACAGTCTCGCTCACCTATAGAATAGTATGTGGACTACTATGTTTATGGAAAAACCTGTGAGCTAACAAAGGTTCTCTCACCTAATCTACGGTATGCATTATTCATGAACTCCGCAGAAACATAAAATATTCACATAACAATCTTGAGCTACAGGAAGACACACCCACTATTAGTTTATGTCATGTTTTTTATCACCTTGGTGCCTGGGAAGACCTCTATTCAGCCTGAATATCAGGATTCATGTAATTAGCAAGCACCCATGTGACCAACTTCTGTTTCCCAGTTTGTCTAAAATGTTGCAGATATAGTTGTCAGTTCGCATTGTTCGGTTTAGCGTTGAAGGCTATAAACTGTGGGTTGAATTCTAATTTACCATGATATGCTTCATATAAGAACTTGAGACTTCACCTCTCGGTATAACATGTTTCGATGCTGTCTCCTCTTACTTTGAAGTCGCGTAACCCAGCTCGACTACTCTTGTCAGGTGAGCGTGGTGCTGTGCAGGCAGCTTATAGAGAAGCTCTTGAGTTCAGCTGGAGCTCTGCATCTGATTATACAGCACTCGCTTTCGCTGTAACTACATCACTCGCCCAAGTGACAGGTATTGGAGTTTGAAGGATCATTCAGGATGTATATCGAAAAGATTCTTTGTGCTGTTTGACTGATGAATTGGTGCTTCTTTGGATTTTGATACAACAGCAACAGCACAAGTATCATAACCTGCCAGACTGATTTACAGTACTTTTGCTGGCATTTACAGCAGATATCTAATCCAGATAATCTGACCGTAAAATAGAAAATCTCCTTACTGCAACCTATTGAAGATTAGCAGCCACTGATCAATAATTGGCTGGACCTTCGAGAGCACTAAAAGCTTTTTTTAGGATCAGGTCCAAAATTATGGGGATAACAGGACTACTAGCCCTGGCACTTGTTACCCCATAATTACAACAACCCAGTCTCAAGGCATCTTTTGATTCGTGTTCGAATCTATTAATTTGTGTTCATGGACACTTGTATGGTCCTTAACTAACATTAACAAAGGTTAATAATAAATAAATGATTAGTAAATGCTGAAAACGATGTTGTTCATTGTTAGTTCATGCAAGCGAATGCATTTACAGTTGTTACCATATATACAACCTTATTGTGAAAGTGTTACCATGACTTCATTTGTTCAAACAAACACAATTTGAGTTTTAATCCACAATATCCTGGCACACACATTTGTAATATCATTGGGGAGTCATCTGAAGTGAAACGATACGATACGTTTGTGAGTGAAGAACAATGAATATTTTGAGATTTTTGGCTATTGTTACGTTGCATATCTGAGCTTACATCCTGAAATGGTACTTTAAGACCAAATATGGTGGCACGATCATTTAAAGTGGGCTCCATGTCTATAACTATGGTTCTTCTGTGTCTTGTGATAGTTGACGAATGCACGTTTCATCACGACACAGTCTCAAGCGTTTTTTTGTGAAATATTATATGAATCTGTTGAGGGATAGAGATGGGTGATGTTCACGATAGAGGCCTTACATGTGATAGACGAGCCCACTCTCATGAATTGCGTATAAATAACACGCGCTGTGCAATATCGTGTAATACGTACGCCAAAGTTCGATTTTGCGTGCATACAATACGCCTATTTTTGCGTGCATATGATACGCCAATATAGCGTGTGTGCATATTAATCAGCAATTTGTCTCATTAACCTGTCCCCTAACCCAAACCCTAAACCTAATGATAGCGTGCGTGCATATTATAACCTCTACCCAAACCCTAAACCAAACAGTATTATTTTAATTATTTCAGTGTTTCCTCTTCATGTACGTTTCAAAATGGCTGCTCTCCCCCCAGGTGCATGCAAACATTGGCGTATCATATGCACGCAAAATCGAACTTTGGCGTACGTATTACACGATAATGCAATAGCGTGTCATTTATACGCAATTCATGAGACCGGGTTGAATAGACATGGGTGATGTTTTGAATGGAGGAAATTATATATCTGTCTCTTGGAAATGCCTCTGTAAAAAATGCATCCTGTTGTGTTACACGAACCGTAGCAAGGCTCGTACTGTAGCTAACCGCAGGGTCACTTTTCATCCTGCAGAATAATACTGTGAATCTGCACGGCATGATTTTCTGCTTCCTAAACCTAGAAACCCCCCACTGTGCAATCTCACAAACCTGCAGATACAATCAATATCTGGCCTTTGAGGCTCTGAATAGCTTTCAGAGATCAATATGTAACCTTGCCTACAGGGGCAGCAGAATAATTCCTCCACATCTTCAGGTAAGGGATATGTAAGCAACACCTGAGAATACACTACACATATTTCTTCTTCTATGGTTATACTTCAGGGATTGTGGAGGTGAGAAGTTGAGGGGATTATGAGGTTATCACTTCTTTACATGATTCCCAGAAATAACAGTACTTCAGTCTTTGTGCGCATCCACTTAACTTTATTTTGGGACAAATGCTGAAAAGAGAGCAAAACCTAATAAAACCTCTGTGGACGTCCTCGTTTGCAAAAACACAATAAAAATATGTGCAGAAGGTTTTCTTTTAGGGTTTGTTTGAGTAGGGTTAGGCTGTAGCATCAAAGTCTGTTTGGGGAAGTCGGCGGCCAACTTTGCTACACGCCTCCGGGCAGTTAGGGCAGTTATTACGTGTAATTCAAACAAGACGTGAATGGATATTTCTACAATCGCTGGCTAAAATCCAGTTTAAAAGACATAAAAATTGACATAAACTGTACCAGAACATTGGTTTCCTATCATCAAATTGCTCTTAAATCATTTATTTTCATCTTGCTTTACATCAGGGGTCTTCAACTACTTTTCTTTGAGGGCCAGATTCCCAAAGTATAAATAGGATGCGGGCCAGTTTTTTAACGAATCAATTATTTTGTTTTTCTGTTATTTATTGAGTTTTGTTCCTTTTACACTGTTTTTGTTGCAGTCACATGTAGGTAATATATTAAAACATGCACACAAATATTGCATCCAGTATTTCTGCCTTTTCATGATATTAAATTAAAAGGGACATTCTTTTTTTTTTAAACCATTCATGTCTTTTTAATTGTATTTTATATTCCATAATGCGTTACTTTACCCAAAAAATGCTACTAATTAACTCACCCACAGTCCTCCAATCCAAGATGTGGGTGGCATTGTTTTTTCAAGAAGGTATTTATGAAGATATTTTGTTGAATTGATTAAAGTTAAATCAATTTTCAAATCAAGTAAAAAACACAAACACATTCAACACAAAAGTAATCCCTGTGACGTTAAATTTGCGTCTTATTAAGCGAGTCAATTGATCTGTGCAAGAAACTGAACGCTGTTATCACATCTTCGGGTGAATTCCAATCGCATTCATGTGCCCCACCCACTTAAAGGGCAGATCCTTTGTATAGTGCGACTTCTAGGGGGAGATGAACAGCTGTTTTTCGTAAATATAGCCTTTATACATAATGAATGCAGTAATAAAAACAACACCGTTTTCCCTTTATCTGAGACAACCGTTCACGCGATGTACCCTTCCTACAGTTAGCCTACTTTCAAGGGCACAAACGCCTTTAAGAACGCGACCTATCGCGTGCGCAAACCGATTGCCTGTGGCTGTGCAATGCAATGCTTAATATAACGTTGTAAATAACATTAAGTTTCTTGGACTGAACGATCAAATCACTTTATGACGACCTAAATCATTATGAGCCGAAGGAATTACTTTCGTTTTGAATATCGCAGCGGATTTTAAAGATATGGCGTCTCGAGAACGTGCATTTAAAGCACACCGTTCTTAAAGTCTCTCCGCTTATTTGAAATGTTAAGGCGGGAATGTTAAAGATGATTGACGGGCCGCATTTATCCCGCGGGCCGCCAGTTGCCTATCTCTGCTTTAGATACTACGCATGCGCAAAGCTTCGCTCGGGTCGCCATATTGAGCGTTGCGTTCCTCCCCATTCATTTCAATGGCAGTGACGCATTTTGTTAATATTAATATCTTTGGTAGTATGTTTAACCGCAGCTGTGAATACATGTGAGGTGCATGCAGTAACCTTCATTAGGCCTGTATAATATTAATGTCAACTAAAAAAAGAGCCTCACTGTCTCATTACCCACCGGGACAGTGTTGGAGAGTCGTCAGACTTTTGTCACTTTGATCCGTGTTAGTGAGCAGCTGGACCACATACTGACAGACATTCGTCAAACACCAGGAGCCGCTCATGCGATCAGCAGCTGGCAGGAGTCGAACAGTGTCTCCGAGTAATAAGGAGTCATTGAAACAGAATTCACTGAAATGCTATTATCACAACTTGAAGAATGTTTAGAAGGTCTGTGGCTGATATTAAGATGAGAGGAGATAACATGTATAAAGGCCTTGAATGGTAGAGCCTTGACTCACACGAGCTTGAAATATATCTGTGTGGTGCTCTGGAGTATTTCTACATACCTGAAGATCGACAGGAGTTTGCTGGAGGCTGTTTGAGAGCTATAAACACCAAGGTCATGGGTCTGAAACCCATGGCCACTTTCAGACCCAACTGTACTGTATGTTCATTCATTGGGATAAACATCACTCTTTGTTATTGTTTTATATTTGTATTCGTAGCGTTTGTGTCATCAACAAAATAACCTCAATGCAAGCAAATGCTTTTCTTAGAGAAAGACAAGATTTGAAGTACTGCAGGTGTATTATTCATTACAGAAATGGATCAGTATTATATTTGGATGCTTGTATTGATTTCTTTCCTCTTGTGTTTTTTGTAGTTGGCAGTGCCCGGGGCCTCACCAGTCTGGCATTTTGGATAGTGTGTCTACCTCTGAAGAAACAGTGTGTTGGCTCACAGCCTGTGAATGGGAACCTAAAGCAATAGGAGTATAGGTGTCTACAGTATACAACGTTGATTAAAATGGGGTAAGTTTGTGTAACTAAAAGAGTTATGACTAGCATATCACTAAGAGTAACTCTAATTAACTCAATCCTTTAAAGTTTATTAGTAGAACAGCCTCCAGATACCTGGATAACCTAACTGTACAAATAAACATACTGTATAATGTACAGTAAAATCATGCAACTGACCTCATTAGCTTACAAAATCAAGATCAAATGTAAATGGACTATGCATTGAATGTTGCCGCAGGTGCTGTTTTAAAGATGAGGTGGTTGATTTGGAAAGGCTCTAACTTTAGCCTGCTAGCACGGAAATTATAATCCCACCCTCTATGCGATTCACCGTCCAAAGTCACGCCTCCTCCAAACACATGAATGTATTTCGTACGAACTACAAACTAAATTCATTGAATTCTTCTCGAAGCATGTACATACCTGTCCAAAAGAAAGAGAGCTACCGTGTAATCGTCTTTCAGACCCTTTGCCTGCCGGAGCTGTCTCCCTCGTGTAAAAGCTGAACCGATGTTAATTCTTTCATGATCCAGACGTTTTTTCGTCACTGCTTTTTCAAAAACTGACTTTCGTTTTATAGATTTACTTGTTGTCGGTTCCGCAGGAAAGTTTGATTGTTGCTGATTGTCCACCATTCTCCCTACATTGACACAGCGGACATGAGCCCGCTGCGGCGCTGATGACGTATGATGTCTGCGTATACAGGGTGCGCAGTGGTATGCAAAATACGTTGGCTGAAAATGTGCACATGACCTGTCACAGCGTTCGGCCAGAACGTTTTGATTGGGCAAACGTTTTTTGGTTCTACTCCTTTCACAGACGAAATATAATTATACAAATATTATTTGACCACTATACTTCTTGATTGCTATCAGGATGTAAAGAGATTTTCAACCAACATGACTAAAAATATTTCTGGACAGGATCCCCCAACATGCCTTTAAGTCACTGTAATTTATGAAATGAAAGGATTCTTTTTTAAATTAATCCTGAAACCTAGTAATGTAATATGTTTCTCATTTGGACTTTAAAGGGGATGTCAAAAAAAAAAAAAAAATCTTTAAACAGTTATTGTTTAATGTTCTGTCATTTGTAAGTCACTTTGGATAAAAGTGTGTTCTTTTTTTTCACCATCTCAACAATATCTCCTAAAATGAAAATTCTTTCATCTTTATTTACTAATTAATTACTACTATTAGGCTCTCCCTATCATAAACATTTACTGCAGTTTTAATGCGTAAGAGGAGAACTGGCACTCCCAGCTGTGACTTGTTTCTCCCAAGGTTTTTCGTCCATTTATTCATCATTGGAGCTTTGGTTCCTTGCCACCGCTGCCGTGTTGGCTTGCTCTGTTTGCCATTAACATTGCTTTTATTAGGATGGTCCTCTCTGTTTGTACTCGTTACACAATTTTTCCTCTTCTTTGTTTTCTTTTTCATGTAAAGCTGCTTTTACACAATGCAGCATAGTTGCACTTGAGTTGCCTTCCTCTTATGTCGTTCAAAACTAAATGATTTACTTCTGCAGAACACAGAAAATATATTTTAAAGAATGTTTGTAACCAAACAACATCGGACCACATCGACTTACTTTGTATGGACATAAAACCACTGAGACATTTTTCGAAATATCTTCTTTTGTGTTCCACAGAAGAGGCACATACAGGTTTTCATTGACATGAGTTTGAAAAAATTATGACAATTTAATTTGTTGTTATATTTTTAAGTCTTCCAAACATTCCAAACAATTTGTAGGTGTGCTGTAGAATCCCCCGTGTTCAACTCCATATAGAGTTCTTATGAATCAGTCCTGCATCTCTGCGAGAGACCGTCTGCTCGTGCTTTCACAAGTCCATAATAATTCATCTCAAACAGGAGAGCGTGAATCTGTCTGTCTGTCACATACAGAGAGGGCATATTGAGCCTGGTGATAACTGATCCAGAGCCACATGCTCATTATACAATCTCCTTATGGTAATTGACTGTTTACTGGCGCATCAGCAGTTTAGAAGCACAGGCGAGAGCAAACACTGACAGCGCTATTGTGACGGCGAGTCTGCTCGCCACCAAGAGAAATCCTTCCCACTGTACAACAAAAAGGGCTTTACGTTCCCCTTATCTCGCAAACAGAGCGTTGAAATGAACCTGATAATATTTGTGGTGTTTCAATAGTGCCGGTTTAATTAAACGGGGCCAAATGTTAATTGAACACCGGTGTGTGCTACTGTAGACTACCCCCACTTTTCTTCCACCAATTTTCCCACCTTATTCTTTCCTTAAGCAAATGTAATCATGACGCTATTGATGTTCTTCGACAGCCAATGGGAGGTAGACGAATAGTTATCTAAATGAAGCGGAACCTCTAAAAACATGCTCTTTGAAAACTCCTTGCTTGACCCTGATACCTGTTTAAGTTTAAGGGTGGATTTTAATATGGCCCAAAGCCAGGCAGTTTGTACTAATTACTGTAAGAGAAACCATTCTCACTGATCCACAGTTCTCATCTTATTAGTGGAATAGGAGCCCCAGGCGAGTGTTGTGTCTCTCTTTATTACTGTCCCTTCTCATTTTCATTTTTTAATGGCATTGCAGACATTTCCTCCATCCATTTGATTCATACAAAAGAATGAGACGTTATTAGAATATAAATTAGATTATACAATCATGAGCATTGATATTACCCACTGCAGTGGTTAGCCAGCTATACATCTCTTAAGTTACTGAACTGTGGTTTTGTCTCTGATAGGGTCATTTAATAGATTTAGATAAGTGTCCAGCTATTCAGCAAGATCACAGCGATGTGCAAAATGAATAATACTGAGCATGTGAGAAATTTACATCAGGTCCAAAAAGACTGAGAATTGTATGTGACGGTATTATGTTTTCTCCCAGCAATAAATGTGAGGACTTTTATCGCGATACATTTATTTATTTTATTATTTTCGAGTCATCTGTCATCACAAGCAACGCTTTCATATGCATTGATTGCATCCAAAAATATACCAGATACTTCAAACGAAATATACATTCTTCTTTGTTTACCTTTGCTTTTCATAGGCAAGGGGGTTGCATTAGAGGATTCTGAATCTTGCTGACTTAACAAGAGTAAGCTCTGAGAAATGTAAAAAAAAGATAGTGTAATGTTATTTAGAATTATTCACAGTACTTTAATAACCCCACAGTAACAATATTGTGTAAATCATCAAGATAAATAGCATTATCAACACCAGCACAAGTCTTCAATATCTAATTTAAAGTGTGAAAATATCGCCGATGTCCTTCTGAAACCTTGTATCTCCACACTTCATGATTAATTTTTTTTGCCATAAATCAGTCACCCTTTATGTTTCTCACTGGGATTAGCAAATATCCAACCAATAAAAAGTATTAAAAGTGCTTGTAAACTTAATTATACAGTGTATAATTATTTTAAAATAACAGTGTTTTTTCCATTTCCTGAAAAACAGTGAATTTGGACAGCCGAGATTTCGGAGGACATTGAGGTTTTTCCACTCATTTTTTTATTTTTTGTCTGGCCTTACACTACTGGACTCCAATGTATTTTGTATCAGATATACATTAATAACAAAGACAAATGTTTTTGCTTGTTTTGTTAAAGTTAATTTTAGTATTTGGTGGTGGTGAATCAATGTTTTGATACTAACGCTCTTACTGTGCTTTCTGGTGTCTGCAGTGTGGTGTTCCCTGTCCTCCTCTTTGAAACATGGCGGCTCCTGCTGTGGCCATGCCTGATGTGAAAGCCCCACAATGTGAGTACTCCCCAGCAGGATCTCCTGCAGGCTGTAGCATGGACTTGTCCGGAGACCTGTCCATCCTCGGCTCCCCACTTTCTGCTTTCCCTCATCATGCCGTGTCTCCCTTCCCTGCCCATGACCTAGCGCTGGGCCACTATCCTTCCAGCTATGACAACAACAATGGCCTGCTCAGCAACCTGGGGCTCTACTGCTCCACCAGCAGCATGTATCCCCTAAAACAGCCTGGCGCTCGGTCTGGCTACAGAACGATGCGTCACCCGCAGGGATGTGTGAACGCGGGCGGGACCCGGCTTTACCGCAGCTTAGAAAACCTGCACTTGGCTGCTGGTGCGTATCCGTACAGGAGCGTAGACAGCGAGTTCATTCTTCACTGCACTTCAAGCAGCCATTGGTATGATGGACCTCCTCAGGGATCACAGATATACGGCGTACTACCTTCTCCTGAAAGTTTGGCGTTATATAGCCGCAGAGGAGTGGTTAGAAAGGACATACCGCTCTTTCCTCAATGGCTCTTGCCCGCCGTTGAGGACTGGAGTGTTAACGCAAATGCTCGAAAGGGCCTTAGAGACAAACTTCGATTTCAGAGCACACGTGTCTCAGAGCCCCACAAGCCCTTGCGACCTGTGCTTGGTAACGCACCATCACCGATGCATCCATGCGATCAGGATGTACAGGTTCGAGCGGGTCCACCATCCTCTTTGTTACCAAGAAGTAGAGAGCAGGAACTGTGCGCCCGTCGCATCACAAGCCCAGATGAGATCAAGCAGGAAGCAATGAGACGGCTGCAACTCCGTAGACAGAGAAGCACTCCCAACCTCGTGCTGAGCTCCAGACAGGAGTCTAGCAACATCAGTAAAGCTCTTACCTCAGATCCCATCTGTACCAATTCTGCCCAGTCAACCCCTGAAAGAAAAAGACCCCCTGTGGGTCGCTTGCATATACCTACATTTGAGGAGTTTAAGAGAATGAGGCAGAAGCAGAGCAGCAGGAACCACAATCCCTCCTCAACTCAATCGAGTGGATATGTGGGAAGTAATAACAAGCATAAAGAGCTTAATGGAGGGGAAGGAGAACAGATAGCAGAAAGACAGAACGAGGAAAGGATTGACAAAAAAACGGATTTCAATTGTCCGGGTGTACACAGTGGAGAGATGTGTGATCCCTCTTCTACAGTGGAGGATCCAGGTGGACCCATCTGCACCAGCCCAGTGGCCCGTTCTCCGTTACATCCTCAAGCTCCTACAGGAAAAGGGGAGGAGAATAAAGTCCCGACAGGAATAGGGGCCACAGATGCGGCTGTTGTCCCCTTCCCGGTCCGCTGGGAGAGTGGAGATGGACCCTCCAGCTGCTGCCCCGCAATCCTTCTGGACAGCACAGACCTTTCCAGTTACGGAGCCAAAATCTACAAAATGAAGGATGGCTTCCTGGGATCCGCCCTGGACCTTATTAAAAAGAGGTGAGTGAATGAACAAGCTTTTGGTCTTTGGTTAATACTGCACCTGTGCGTTTAGGTAATACTTAAATTCATCTTCTAAATTCTGTGAGGTAAATTTATAACCTGAATTAGGTTACCGTGCATTTCTTCTGCTACTTCTGTTTTCGTTAAGTATTGAAAGTAAATGACAACATTTAAACATCAGGACAATAAAAAAAGTTTGGTGGTTAGACTGTAATAATCATACTTAATTCCATATAGGTTTTCGGTAAAATAGGGACATCTTGTTATTGGAAAAATAAATACAGTGCCGGCTAAAAATGCTGGAAGAGTGTTTGTTTTGGTGATCAGTTTTGCTTGTTAAGTGTGGAAATGGGTCTTCCATAGCAGGTTGCATCAGTGTTTCGGTTGCTATTGATTTATTCCAGCATCTCTAAACAGCTATATACAGATAGTGTGAATATATTATCACTATTGACATAATCCTTATGTCTGGGACACAGCAGAAGAACCTGGTACACAGTAAAAAATTCTTAATTATCATAAATACCTTGTCTCCCACTTTGTCTTGACCACCTTTTACTTCTTTTTAAACATTTTGAGCCTAATGTTCAAAATTATACACTATTTTTTATTTGAATTGGTCTTCTTTTGAGGATATTTTATAGTTTTAGGGTTAGGTGAGACAAATTATGATTTAAGGTCGGATAGTTCACCCAAAAAGTTATATTCTTTCATCATTAAAAAATATTTTTTGTATTGCAGAAGACAGAAAGCTATAAAGGTTGGTGATCAAACAAAGGCGGTACCCATTGACTTACATTGGTTTTGTGTCCATACAACCAAAGTGAATGGGTACCACCGTTGTTCAGTTACCAACATTCTTTAAAATATCTTCTTTTGTGTGTTGCAGAAGAAAGCCACACAGGTTTGAAATGACAAGAGGGTGAGTAAACGATGACAGAATTTTCATTTTTGGGTGAATTATCCCTGGCAAGATTGTTGCAGTAAACACAGTAGCAACATCCAGAAGTAAAGAGGGTTTGATAGATAGGATTTTTAGTGAAAAAAAGGTTGATAATTGCTTATATTATATTAATTAAATACAATACAAACAATATTCAATGTCATTCCTGTGTGATAATTATAGATGTTTGAACACGGTTCACTGTCTGTTTCACTGCTGTTGTGTTTTGAGAGGAAATGTCAATGACGAATCAGATTTTCCCTGTACTGTACTGTTCTAATTTAGTTAGATATTAAAGGCTAACCACAAACACTATGTTAATATCAGACAAATGAAACCCTTTTTAGAATGACAAAGACCCTGTGACGTTTATTAATGACTATTACATTTGATTGTCTCCTAATATTAAAGGCCAATCAATCATGAAACTTATTTGTCTTATTCTACCCGATGTCCTCCTTTCGCTGAACTCATCTAAATGCACAGCCCTTTCTCCATTGATTCCCCAAAGCAATACTTTTAAGATTCTGCAGCAGTTGTGTTTTCCTGTGTAGGTGCCTCGTTCACATCTATCCACCAACAGCATCTGACATATAGACGTTTTACACCCAGAATCTTGCATATGCATGAAATATGTGAAGTTAACAAGAAGTTGATTAACATAACAGCACATACTCTGACCCTGGCAGTCGTCTCAACATTTTTTATGCATGCATAAATCCATATAGATTTTCCCTCAGAGTTTCTTAGCTTAATTACCAGTTCAACTGAGGTGTTTCTACGTAAGAGAACCTATTTTTTTTATGTTATTTATCTTCAGGGAAGGAATCCAGCCTAAAAGTCTAAATATTACATTCAATATCTCAGCTGTACCGTAGTGCCCCAAGTATGAGATTCATTACTACCGAGAAGCTCAGGGCTTCCCGGTCATTTTTATGAGACTTTTATAGTTATTTTTATTTGTTGTCTGCAAGCTACAAACACGTGAATAATATTATAAAGTGTTCTATTTAAGCTGTCAGTATGCTGCAGTAAGCCTCTTTATGCAGACCTAATAAATTATGAAAAATGAAAAAATAGTAATTAATATCGTCACACGTCACTGTTAAAATGACAGGCAGTATATCTGAAACACTTCAATGACCATTTCATTCATGTGTGAAAGACACACATGCTTTTATTGCCTCTTTCAGAGAGGAATATTAATTCCTCTCTGTCCACAGCTTTAAGCTTTTTGAGGCACATTAATTTCACATTTATGGTCTGAAATAAAAACGCACATTTCCTGTGACACTCTAGCTATTGACACGCCTTTTTTTCTTTATGTCAAAGCTTCTTTGTCTCTGCTGTGCTTTCTACTGAATGTGCTCATGCAAGTGCCGTCAGCAGTATTCTCAGTCAGTATCTATGCAAATATACGACTGTAATGAGTGCAGTATGATCAGCTATTGAGCTTTTGAAGCAGTAAAGTATGTGGAAGAGATGCTGCAGACAGAGTCAATTAAGAGCAAGCTTATGACAGATCAATCGAAACACCTGTTTTTCAAACAAGACGTGTGTTTATCAAACAACAGTCGATTGATGTGTTTAAAACAAGCAGCTTATTTCAAAACACCATACCGTGTTTTTTTATTGTTTTATAATATACGTGCACACCTGTATCTACATGTATTCATCTTACTTTGAATGTTAGTGTGTCAAGCCTTCCATTGAACATTTGCTGCCTGCTTTTATCTGCCTGATCAGAAAGATTTCTGTGTGAATCAAAACAAAACATTCTTATGCGAGACTGTGCTGTTATTCGCTCTCGGGCTGCTGTGTGTGGGGTCAAGCTGGATACATAAGCTCCTTTTCCACCACATGCACACACAAAGGAATCTAAAAGATTGATTCTGCATGTTTAGATTCAGCCCCCTGCAGTGAGGAGTTCAGGTGTTAATGTGAATTGATGCGTCTAATCGCTGTCCTCCGTCAGCCCCTCTTGTCTGGGGGTGGAAGGGGGGACTTGCTTTCCCTGGGGTATGGGGATTGACCACCACACACAGTGAATGAAGAATTGTAATTCCAATTTAACACTAGCGTTTTCTTTCTTTATGTTCTCTGTCTCTTCCATGCTGCCCCAGCTGCAGTGCAGATATTGCATCCGAGACTCTCGTCCGACTGTCGCGTGAGCAGAATGATGCCGCTGACATCACCGCTCCCCAGCCCAGCCATCA
This sequence comes from Triplophysa siluroides, assembly GCA_006030095.1. Lineage (NCBI taxonomy): Eukaryota > Metazoa > Chordata > Actinopteri > Cypriniformes > Nemacheilidae > Triplophysa > Triplophysa siluroides. Next base: position 1,066,341 of record VCII01000724.1, read on the forward strand.
ATCTGCCCACGTTGCCATGACAACGTCGGCCTGCGGAGAGGAGCCCACAGGACGAGGGGGGAAAGCGCCAACAGAATGCGTAAGGAATGCTGCCGTGTCTCGCGCACGCTCGTACACACCTGCTTTCGGCTGTGATTTTCACCTCTGTATGAGGACAGCGGGGACTTTGTCATGCATGCGCGGGAGCGTGATCAGGGCACATAGGAGGCTGAGGTTGCAGGGGAATCTGCATAGCAGAGACGACTGCAGACATGCAGGGGCGCAGCTAAGAGAGAAACGCAGGGAATATTAGAGCCGGGTTTCATGGTGGTAACTGGTTTTTATTCCTTCTGTGTGTCAGGTTGTGTGGGGATGCTCAGTGTTTTCTTCCCTTTTCTTGCTTGTTGAGATGCTGGGCAGCTATGCATTGCGCCACATTTGTTCTTGCAGTACGTCTGAGTGTATGTTTGAAGGCTAAGGGTGATACCGGTAGACTCTCTGACTGTGGGAGTTTTTTTTTATTAGCCTGGTAAAGCTGACAGTCACATTTTTGCTATCATTCATTGGATTAAGGTTGCGCATATCACCTTTTTGGCCGCACTGGGTTAGAAGCCTCTTGGATGTCTCTGGATTTCTGACTGTAATGAATTAAGATAATAGCTGCATCAGTTATGCTGAACGTTACCTGAAACCAAGGTGTTTTGTTTCTCAGCGGCATTTGAGAACCTAGAGCTGTAAAGTAACCTGTAAAAGGTTCTGCTATATATCTGTTTATGGTTAGCTTACAAATAAACCATACATGTGTCCTATGGTGTGACGGAAAACATTTAGAAAACAATCTTTTATAATTCATATATTATTTTATTTATATTTATAATATAAAATATCATGAGAGAGATTTAAGTTCATTGTTAGTTTTTTTTCTAAATTTTGGTGGTCACACCATAGGACAAATTTTATATATACAGTATTCATCAACGACCCTTGAAATATCAGAAGGTTGAAAAGGCTGAATTTTGATATGGCTTAGAGACGTCGTTTTAATCACTGTCTGTTGTTTTCAGAGGTAAACAGTTATCAATTGTTAGAACTTTGTGAACAGATGTGGTTAGTTATAAGTCAGCATGAAAGTGTCTGGAACCCATTGTACTTATATTTTCAAGTGAAAGTTTGTGTTAAAAAAACTGGGATTGATTGGATGTGAAAGGTCCTTTTGCTTTGACAAACTTTAAAAAAATAAAAGGGCCAGAAAGGAAGTTTGTTTCAGAGGTAAAAATATGACTATTCTGTTTTAACCCTTGTATGTTTTTATTAAAAAAAAAAATTCATAGAAATGTATCTAAAAATACTTTGCACATTTACTTTTTTCCAAGTTACAAGCAACATATACAGCATATGGTTAATATTTGTCATTGTCCTCTGTTAAACACACACACATGAAAAACTAAAATATAAAAAAATATGTATTACTGAAAAAAACATGTTTATCTTAAACATGTGAAACCCAATTTCCACACAAGGGTTAAGAATATCAAGACAAACATGAATTGCAGATGAATTGTTTACATAAGACCATTGTCTGTAAAAAAATTTACATCGTTGAAGTGATTCTGAAATAATATCTCCATATTGTGATTTTGTTTTTGCCATAAATCGTTATTATTAGCCACCCTTTGTGTTTGTCACTGGGTTTTCCAAATATCTATCAAACAAAAAGTATTAAAAAGTGCTTTTCAACTTGGAAAACACAGTATTTCATCATTTTAAAAGAACAGTGTTTTTTCCATTTCCTGAAAAACAGCGCATTTGGACATCCGAGGTTTGGAAGGTGTTATGTTATGTTAGTGTCTAGTTTGTTAAGCAGCTCAAAAGGCCATTTTTCAGGGAGGCTAAACTTCAAGAGCCATTTCTCTATAAGAAAAAAAAGAAACACGTTCTGTCTTAGGGGACTCCCAATAGACTTTGTATCAAACCCAGAAAACGAAACTTACCACCCCACCAAATGAAATACTTTGGTAATATAATACCCGCTTTGGAAGTACTTTAAAGCAGTTACCCTGACTGCTCTGAACATTTAGCGGTTCTATTATTTCTGGTACTATATGAATACAAAACGATCACATCACTGATACTGTCTACAAATAAACTCTGCTATTTGCACGTTTGACTGACAGATCTCTGTCCCTTCGACAGGTTTCTGGAGCGGGTTGCAGACGCTCCAGCTCAGACGCGGCCTATGAGCTGGCTGAGTCAGTGAGGGCCCAGCGTGAGTGCCGCCTGCGGCCCCACTACAGCGACCCCATGCCCGCAGACGCTGCCAAGCGTAAGCAGCTGGAGATGAAGATTGCTGCAGTGGCACGTTTGCACATTCACCGCAGAGAGAGGGACTGTGGTAAAAGCTTTCACTGCAAAACTTAAAACGGCACTCACTGTACTGGTTTTGAATAAACTTTACTCGTGCCCTTGATTTATACTGACTCACTCCATATAAAACAATCTTCAGGCTAAAGAATATCATTTTTAGTTTAGGTAATATCATCATATTATATGGCTAAGATATTACTAAAACCTGCCCTTAGGTGTCTCTTACTGCAGTGCATGGACACGCATATCCTCTACCCTCTAGCTTTTGGCACAGCACTTAAACTTACTGTTTGTGCTTTCTGCTTGTACTTTGTAATCAGTGCCAAGCACCGTCAGGGGCCGCTCGGAGCCAAGGGGTGAGGAGAGAAGCCGGAGCCTTGGTGTAACCCGGACCGCACAACACCGCTGGAGTACAGTCAGCAGTCTGAGCGCAGACAGTGGTGTTGTAGGGTTGAGCGATGAGCGGGAAGAAGATGAAGAGCCACGACGTGCCCGCCACAGCGCCGGGGCCGAGGTGGAACGCGTGGACAGTGGAATAGGATCAGGTTTGGCTCGGGGCTGGAGGAGACCCTCACCTTTCCTCAGAAACTGGGAGGTTCGACAGCCCTGTCCTGATTGCGGCCACAAAGAGGGGGCACGTGAAGAGGGCATGTGTGAACGCTGCTCCAAACTCCGAACCGAACGCAAAGAGGCCATCATGGAGTTCCTCAACACTGAGTCGAGTTTTGGAGAGGACTTGCGCATTATCAAGGAGGAGTTCTTCTGTCCCATGCAGAGTGCAGGGCTGCTGACAGCCGAGCAGCTAGCGGTGGTCTTCAGTAATGTTCAAGAGCTCATTGATGTCAATGAAAGGTTCACAGAACACCTGCAGGACAGCATAGATCAGGCTTTTGATCAGGTTAGAAGCCCCTGTGGTGTCGTTATTTTACCATGACAAATATTCAGTCAATATTTGCAGTTTTTTAAGATGATCTGCACTGGCAGGTATCGGCACAGGGATGGCTGATAATCAAGTGTTCTCTCCTTTGTTTCAATTACACAGCTTTGCCAACGCATAATATTTAGTTTGATGTTTATACTTCACAATAATTCATATTTAAATTAGTAACATGTCAGAAGTCAATTCAAAATATTGCAAATACAGAGGGGTCCAAAACTACAATTGAAGAGTTCATTTGCAAAAACAGATAAATCTGTTTTTTAAAATGTTAAAATATCATGTTTTGTTCTGTTTTATTTTCAAATAAAGTCTTTAATTTTAACTTAAAAAATTAATCAAAAATTAATGCAAAAATCTGGTTGCAAAAATGCAAAACAAAAGCATTTTTATTTAAAAGTCCAAAGATCTCAGACACTTAAATAAAATGTTTCTCATGATCCCCAAAACCTTTTTATCCAAAGATGATGCTTAAATGTTTTACATTATTTTTATAGACAAAAATATAAATGGGGTGGTTTCCTGGAGTAACTTCAACGTTAGAGAAGTCTTGATCGAAAACAACTTGCAGTGGCATGTCTTCAAATATTGTGAATAATTAATATAATATAAAGTGTGATTGTTTTGTCTTATGATGCACACCGGTAATCTTTTTTGTAAAGTGTGTTTTTAAAAACAACTTAAAGAGTAACTATTACAGTGTCCTTAAAATGACATTTCATGCATTGTGTTATGTTGCTGTGTGTGAATGAAAGCAGTATGCCAAGTTGTAAGGGTGACTACACTGAAAATGCTGAAATACATGAATTTGTTTAGAATTTTTTTAGTTACAACATAATTCATAATAGGTATAAACAAACATAATAGGTGATGTAACGTACCTTGATTTTTTCCATAATATTTACCTATTTTAGATAGGGATGCATCGATCTAAATGCTGGCCCATAACGATTACCGATAATTCTTTAACATTGCAAGCAGATAACCGATATATTGGCCGATTTACAGTATTTAAACATTAATATACAATTTTCTGAGACTGAAACAAAGGCAAAAAGTGGGCAACTGCTTTTATTTGAAAACATTGACTGCAGAAAACAAGATAACCATTAGTTCCCTTTCCCCCCTTGAAAATCATTTACTTTACACTAGTTAAAGATTCTTTAACTTTTAAACTTTTCTGGTATAATGTTTATTCAATTAACAAATTAAAGAAGTTCTTTCAGCGCAACCCAGAAAAGTGGTCTCAATCGTCTCAAGTCTAACAGGTCTCAAGACCATCAAGCATTCAGACAGCAATCGGCTTCAAACAATATGCTTTTGTTTCTATAATTTACACATTCATAAATATCTTCATATTATACCTATCAACAATATACAATTTATCTGCCTAACTTTTATTTTTGGCTGATACCGATAACATAAAAATGACCATTTATCGGCCAATACCGATATGGCCGATAATTTATCATGCATCCCTAATTTTAGACTAATATTACATTCAGGTTATCAGAATCAGTTAGTGACCTCAAACTAAAACTGAACAGTAGTGTGTAAATGTAAATGCTTTGCTGTGATGTGGATGTAGAAATCTGCGAATAATATTTGAGCTGGGCAACCTAAATGAATGCGGACTGCTTCCATACAGGGCGATGAGGACCTGCAGACTGTGTGCATTGGAGAAATCTTCTTAGAGTTTGTGAACATGCTTCCAGCATTTCAGACCTACTGCCTGCAGCAGTCCACATCTGTGAACATGCTCAACACACTTGAGAAAGAAAAAGAGCTTCTTAGGTACACCAACACACTTAATAAACTCATTTTCGAATGTTAAAATAGTGCTTTCAGATTATTCACATTTATTTAATGCGATAAATACACATCATAAATACTTATTCTTCTATTTTACTTTCCCTCAGAATATTCCTTGACGTGTCCCAGAACGACAACACTGCTCTGAGGCGCATGAACCTGCGCTCCTTCCTCATGGCTCCGCTCCAGCGCGTGACCAAATACCCTCTCCTTCTAAGTCGCATCAGCAAAGCCACCCACGAATGTCACCCCGATTACTCGCGTTTAAAAGAAGCCAAGAGCCGGGTGGAGTCCCATCTAGAGCACATCAACATGAAGACCAAACAGGAGGGCACCGCCACATGGTCCCTGCGCTCTTTCCGGCGCGACAGCCGCAAGAACCGAGAGGTGATTAACATCGAGATGAGAGAGTTGTCCATGAAGACTGTAGGATGGGCTCGGGAAAGTACGCGCTTCATTATGGAGGGACCCCTACAACTGGCGCAACCCGCCGATGGGCAGTGGCTTAAGAAGGGAAGCAAGTCCCTCAAATTCCAAAATGTTCAGAGCTTACTCATGGTTCGCACCCTGCGCTCCGCAGAGTCTGTGACGTCTGCCGATGGTGGTCTCAGGGGAGAGCTGGAGAGCTTGGACACGGTGCAAGATGGCATACTCGTGCTCATCAAAGACAAAAGCAGCGGAAAGTTCACCGTCCTACGGGAGCCCATCCAATTGGCTAACTGCGTGGTATCCGTCGATCCCGACTGTGACGATAGTTTTGAGGTGCTGGACATCCGACGTGAGGCTTTTGTTTTCCGTGCCTCGGACAAACAGCGCACACAGCAGTGGTTTCATCAAATTAAAAGATATGCCTGCGATCTTGGGTCTTGGAGAAAAAGACGCAACGCTCTTCCCAATATCATGATCAACACAGCCCAGAGTCGGTCCTGACACCATGTAGCACCACCTAGATGTAAATAATAAAACCAATATTTTGTTGACCGGACAGTATTTGTGTTGGGGAATAAGATCTAATGAGATGTTTCTTCGACTGTAGACTTTTAAGTCGCAAGGTTTTACTGTGATTTAAAAGATTAAAGCAACAGTTCACCCAAAAATGAAATTCTGTAATCATTTACTCACCCTCAAGTTGTTCCAAATCTCTATACATTTCTTTGTTATGATGAACACAGAGAAAGATATTTGGAAGAAGGCTTGTAACCAAACAGTTCTTGTCCACCATTGACCATAGTAGGAAAAATGACAACGGTAGATGGTTATAAAATGCCCCAGAATTGTTTGCTTTCCTAAATTCTTCAATATCGTATTTTGTGTTCAACAGAACAAAGAGATGTATACAGATTTGGAACAACTTGAGGGTGAGTAAATGATGACAGAATTTTCAATTTTAGGTGAAATGTTCCTTTAATATAGACTGAAAGGGGGCACTTTGTAAAACTGGAAAGCAAATAAAAGACATTTGTGGAAAAAGGAAAAACGATATAAGGTCAAAAAGGCATGCCCTGTGGCATAATAAAATGAGGAGCTCACTAGATGCCTCACTGCTGCACTTGTATAACACTGATTGTATGACCAGTTCGCTACTGGGAAAGAAAATACATGTTTTCAGTGGTGATACGCATGAGAGAAAATGATTTTGATAGAATGAACGTTCATGTGAATATTTAGTAACGCACTACAGAGTGAAAACTTTGTTTGTGTAGAGACTGAGCTCAAAGTTGGTTTCTTTTCTTTATTGTTTTCTCTCTCTCTTCCGTAAGCAACTGCTGTGTTCTCACTGCCACACGAGATCCGGGGCAGTTCTTATAGAGTACATGTTGGTCTAACTAGCAGCAATAATCGTCATTGTATTATGTAGCGACAGTAAAGCATTGAATTTTTTTTTTTACAGGTAGCCATCCTCTTTTGTGATCAGTGATGTTTATTGTATGTTCCCTTCCTTGAAGGAATACTCTCAGTCTGAGCACTAAGACATCATTTCTGGACATAAACCACTTCCAGAAAAACTTAATAATACACGATTTTTCCCCAATGTATGTAATTTATACTTCCAGTATGCTGTTGCTTTGTCCTAGTTGCGAGGAGAAACTATGTGCCTTTTTTATTTGATACTGAGTGAGTCAGTAGTCCTATTTGTTTTCTCCTTTGCCCAGAAATCAGTCAAAATATTGAGGAAAAACTATTCGTTTTTAGTAGCTGCTAATATAAAAAAAATCCCTCAGATATACATGCTGTGTTGTATGTTAACTCTGTTAATGTTACTGTTTTTGTTTGATGCACTTTAATATGAAGGACCTAAAACTGGAGCGTGGACATTGTTCTGCAGTTTACAAAGCTTTACTGTATTTTGTTTTTAAGATTGTTTAAGCTTTAAGAGAATTATGAACCACAGTTGACTTGGCAATAGCTATGAACCACATTCAGTAATTGTCCTATTTGTATGTTTAAAATCAACATTGATGGATGTAAAGTGTCACCATCACTGGATTTTGACATTTAGGTTTCTACATGAATATTTGCTGTTTTTCTAATGGCATTGATACTGTTAGAAATATCATAGCTTCCATTACACAGCAGAATGAGGAATCCTGCCAGAGATCTTTGTCTGAAATGGTACTTTTACCCAAGACCAATCAAGCTGTTCAATTTATTTCCGTTCTACCTAATTTAATATTTTTGTTGTGTAAAATATTGTGAGTTACAAATAAAATGAAAGTATCCATTTCTCTCTTCATTGACTGCACATTTTCTGAGAAAATTCCCGATGAAATATTTATTACACAACATCATTGTACAACAAAATGTGTTATCCACTGAAGAGTGAAGGCTGAACTACTGTACCAGATGAACAAAAGATTTTACTTTTAAATACTCCATAAATGTAAGTAATCTTCAAAGAGAAACAAAGTATACAAAGCATTATTGCTGACATTTACATAGAACCGTTTAAAGGTGACACTTAAACAAAAAGCAGAAATGTAAATGCACAAACAAGAGCGGATAAACAAATGAACCCACAAAGAGAGCCATGTATAAAGCAAAGATTTTAAAAAGTACTGACAATTTGCTTTTGAATCATTTGATTGGAAATAATTGTGCTTAAAGCTCTTATTAATAAGACTATCTACAGGTTATGTGAACCATGCAAAACCATTCATAACCATTTAACAAACAGCAGGAACAAAATAAGAGGGTATATGAAATGACAAATGAAAGTTAAAGGGCAAGTGGTCAAACATGCACAGCGAGAACTTAAATATCAAAATTTTAGCACATTTATCTATTTTATCCTAATGTAGGCATGTGCAAAATTAACAATTGTTTCAGTCATGGTTACAATTAAGAATGCGAAATGTTGTTTGCTGAACACTCTTTAAAGAACATCCATCAGAATAAACATGGAGCTTTCTGTCCAGAAAGCAACAATCAGATGCAAAACTTTAATAATCCTAAACAAATTCAACAGAATCAATTCTTCACTAAATCCCTTATCATCCTATTTGTTTGACTGTTTGACAATGAATGATGACCCAGAATACTAAGAACAATAAAACAACACAACCAAACGTGACGCATCTATACATCAACAATAGTGAGAAGGTGAACATCTCTACACTCAAACATGAACAGCTCTCCATCATAGTGGACAGGTGGCTTAAAAATGGCAAACCACTGCCCAAGGCTGCTCGGGCTTCAAAACCTCCATTCCCTCCCCTCTTCCTCTGATCACCTGCCCGCTGACAGGTTTAACCACTTCACCAGTCATGGAGAATCCCAGCCAGGGTGGCGCCCCGCTGCCTCCTGCATTCCCCTACTGGCTCTGCTTGTCTCCCCCCGTCTCCTGCTCCTTGGCAAGACCTCTGATGGAAAGGTCATAGACCACTTCCTCTATCTTTTTGACATCATACTTGAGGCCGTCGTAGCGCTTGCGCAGAGGGTCATTTTTTAAGTTAAGTAGGCGAAAGCCAGAGTCCAGTTCATTGATGAAATTTGAGATACGAAGCGGCCGTCCGTAGTCTCCCGCCGTCACACTGTTAACTGCCAGCCTGGACTAAACAAGAGAATGAGACACAGCGATTTTAATAGTTAATTTCATTTTTTTGTTGAGCTCTTAACTTAAAACCACAGAATGCAGAAATTTTGTTCAGTCATTTTCTCAAAGTAAAATTTGATGTACCAACTTGACAAGAACCAACTTAACTGAATTTTCTCCTAAAATTGCTTAGGAATATCATATAAAGTACATATTATAAATAATACAGTAGATTATCTCTTTGAGCAAAAATAATCAAGATTTGTTAATAACGGTTTGTAAGGGTTTCAGGTGAATTATGTGCACTACTTTGAAATATGTAAATCATATTCTGGTAAGATCTCTTCTGAATTTCCATTTTCTCTCCATTTAATCTTACCAATGTCTAGGGGAAATATTTAAAATTGCTAAAAGAAATCCCATTTGGTCTGCTCATTTTATATCAAAGTATATCAATGTAATCATGACTGTGGTAACTGTAAGTGCATAAGAACATAAAGACGCTAAAGAAAGTCTACCCAACACTTTTTAGTCTTCACACATGAACAGTTCAATTTTGCCTTATATTGTATTGTAATTAGAATAAAAAAGCAATGTGAAATCACACATTAATATCTTACCAGCTCACTGGCCATAATAAGAACTCCAGCTAGATAGTCTTCAATATCCAAATGGAATCCCTTTTCTCTGTCCACTTCAACTGCACAGTTAGAGAATATTATTAATATGTCAAATATGAATACAAATATAGTATACGCAAGATATATACTGTCACAATCACTACATACTATCAAGTATTTTTGCCACTTCTTCACGTGTAACCAAGGACTCTGTTTCCAAGTATATCACAAAAGCTGCAAGGAAGGTAAGCCGCTGAAGAACAAATCTCCAATGTTCATGATACCTAAAAGTGAGGATATAAGCATCTTCAAAACAGAGACTATAAACATTCTTATTTAATCATTAAAAACAGGTCAAGTGATATCTGCACTAACCGATAGTACTGCTCAGCAGGGAACTTCGTTTTCAGCTCTCCAGTTTTAGTTCTCACAGTGCAGAACAACTCTCTGGCCTTCTGACACTTGCTGGGAACTGGAGAAGAAAATGAAGGTACATCATAAAGCTAACATTCAGAGCACAGACACAAGCCGAGCATTTCAACAGGTCTTACTGTCTTTAAATCCACTTGGTTGATGGACACTTTGGAGAACAGTCAGAATCTCTCTCGCCGTCTGTTCGAGGATTTGCACAACTTTTCGTATGTCCTAAAAACATATCAGTGCAGATACGTTACACTTTATCATATACAATTTAACTGTTTTATGTAGACGCGTTGCGTGACATTTCACACTTCATGTTGCTTTAGTACATTCATTTCATAAATATTGTGTCTGCATATGTCTACCTTTCAAACGCTAGTGTACGTGTAAGTGCACCCGTTTTACCTCTCGGATATCTTGGTCGGCGCTCAAAAAGCCTTGGATGTAGCTAAACATTTCGGTTACAGACATCTTCAGTGCTGTTTGTGCGCCCCGCTCTTCACTGTAACGTTACGTGACTTAATAATCTAAAAATGCTATATTTAGAGTTTTTTTGCATTTAATAAATGTTCTTTATTATATTCGTGCTCCCGTGACAAAGACCGTTTAATTGCGCTTTATAGCTTCAGCGTGCACAATCGCATGGGTCCTTCCTCTGTGCGTCGCATTACGATGATGTAACGATCACCGCTTTTGCAAGTCAAGGCTAGAGGCCATCTGCTGGCCTTTCACGCGTGGTTCAGCAACACTTCTTAAAGGTTTTTAAGTTATTTAAGAGTAAAACATTACTCATATTCAGTATGGAAAGAGTACATTTACATTTTGATAATCTAATCTCCAGTTTTAATCTACTTCAAAACTCCACTTTGGAGTATTGTGAACTATGTGCAGTGACCAATGTTGCCCTCCAGGGGGCAGGAAGAGATGGTATTATAAAATGGATTGCACATTAGTAGCATCATGTAACGTTTCAAATAATTGAAACAAAAGTATTAACACAAAACAAGAATATTTAAAAATCAATTTCTGTCTGATTCTTAAAGGACAGACTTAAAGCGTCTAAAACTGGCACATACGTATAATATGTAATTTAATGTGAAAATATCTCCGGTTAGGGGTGCAGATTAGAAGGATATGTGTATTTAAAGTGAGATCATGCAGTATTCATAATCTATTCCGGATTTTATTCGATTTTCCATAGTTAAAATGTTAAATTGATTCAGCTCCCCTACCACAACCATCTGTGATAGTCTATGATTGGCTATATATATATATATATATATATAATAAAAGAAATCACTTAACCAGCAAGGACAGATGGGTGAAATCTTATCTATGGGTGAAATCACATAATCGTTTTATAAATTATTAAGCCCCAACAATTTGTATTAATAGTAACAAACAGTTTTTTTTATACATTTTCAGAAATGTACAGTACATGGTCTTTGGGTCAAATACTTAGTTCTATATTATATATTTATTTACTTATGTTTTTCGCATAGACCTGTCTGCTACACAGATACGATCATGCAATCTATTTCTAACAAATGCAGAAATACTTGTTGTATCGGTTCATTTGCTGTCAGTGAAATTAAATCTATTTATCAAAATCAAGTAAGCTGCCTACCAAGTGGGGTTTCATCTTCGCCGAAAGATCCGACAGGCGGATGACATCAAAGTACCGCGAGAGCGACTCGAAAAACCATAAAAAGTTTGCTTTCGGATCGCTCTCGCGGTATTGTGATGTCATCCGCCTGTCGGATCTTGCGGCGCCGCATCAAGTCGAACAAGCCTAATATTTGGGAGCGTTTTAATCGCCTTGGCAATCGCACAACTCCATGTTGTCTACGTAGGTAGCAAACACAGTTCCGAAACATCGTGAGACTTCCGGTGAGTGGTGCGCGGCTGTAAGCGGCTTTGATTGCGTTCAGCGGTTGTTGCGGCAGCGAGCGGACAGACGCTCGTCGGACTCGGACTACTGCAGGGAACTGACAGCAAGCAGAGCCAAATGAACGCCTTCATTTCTTTTACCTCCAGCGATGACAGCACTGAAATGATGCAGTATTTTGAAACCCCGTCCTCAAGAGCCATGGATACCGTTCACACGAGAAAAATTAAGAACTGAATCCCTGTTACCGAGAGCTCTAGTTTGTAGTGAGTCGGAGCGGATCGTTAGCTTAGCTGGCTAGCAGCAGATTCATTTTCATTCCCGGGTGGTGTTTCCCGGGGCCAGTACACCAGCGATGGGAATCGTATTCACAAAGTTGTGGAGGCTTTTTAACCATCAAGGTACGTCGAATAGTATATCTAGGTTAAAAGCGTACGGGTGTCATCTTATAAAACGCGTTTCAACCGACTAAATTAGCAAACAGGCGTTTGCTAACCTGCTAGTTTCCCTTGAAAACAACGATATTTTTGCTTATATATAATGAAATTATTCAGATAACATGTTTCATTATGTTGATCAACTCAGACATCTGTTCACTGTCTGACCTCGCATTAAATAATCGTCAAGTCATCAATAAATAGATTTTTGAATTATGTTAACGTTACACGGTTTAGGTTGAGTATTGACAGATGTGTTCCTGACTGCTGTCATGTTAAGTACTGTCTGTGTGGAGGTGGAGGATCGAAACCTGAAATCTGTATTTGTAACTAGGACTTATTGGTTTGCATCATTGTAAGCCACTTGACACGTTTATGCAAATTTCACTTAATATATGGAGGTATTTGATCATAATTAGATTCGCATAAGTCTGTTGTATTTCAGTTAAGTTTTGGGTCTTAGTTTTGTTGTTTGATGTGTCTAGTCAGGTATTGATGCAACGTAAACGGACATTTTAAAGTGAATGTGAAAGTAAGTGATCAGATATAGAGTGGTGGAGTTTGTGTCAGCATTAGTCAGTGATATTTAATTTACTCTAAATGTTGTTTTATAGTAACTGTGGAAGTGGTTTGTACATATACTGTTATCTTGTGTGAAATACAAGATGCATATCAGTGTATGGGATGTTGCAAATTAATTTGTCTCCCTAAAACATGAACAAGACAAGTTTTCAATGTCAATGGCAACATAACCCAGTGGAAGGTTTCTCTTCTGCTCACCTTACTCATTAGCTGTACAGATCATTGTGACATGGACCAGCCTTGTAACATGAGAGTCAAGGTGGAGACTGTTACCTGCAGGTAGGCACAGTAGCAATAGGCTTTCTAGGTGAGGCCCAATAAGTGATTCAAATGCGTTTCATACTGTATAATTTAATGCATCATTATTCTGTCCACTTTCAAGACATGCAACCCTGCTTGAAGGGAAAGTTCACCTTCAAAATGAAAATTCTGTCATTATTTACACACCCTCTTGTTATTGCAAACCTGTATGACTATTTTGAAAAACCGTCGGTCCCCACTGACCTATATTGTATGGACACAAAACCAATACAAGTCAATGGGGACCAACAGTTTTCTGTTACCAACATTGTTCAAAACATCTTTTGTGTTCTGCAGAAGAAAGAAAGTCACACGTTTAAAATGACAACAGGATAAGATGGTGACAGATTTTTCATTTTAAAGTGAACTATTCCTTTAAATTCTCTTTTAAACCATTTCATTGAATATCGATAAAACGATATAATCCAAACATCTTGAAATTTGCCTTCTTGCAAACTTTGTTTCCTTTTCATTATTAATAATTTATTTGACTTGGCAGACAATGAGATTCGGCTGTAGTTTCATTATGTACCCGTCCTTCTTTTCCCTTTTATGTGGCATTTGTCAAAATTTTAAACGTTTCGCACAGCTGTATATGAACCCTTATAATAGCAGCCCAATGTGTTTTAATGATCAGTTGTATAAAATAAGGTGACTGATATATGGACCAAAGACGTTAAGATGTCCCCATCAAAAGAAATGTACCAAAGTGATTTTATGTCCATAGAAATCACATTAAATGTAAGAAAAATGTCTACTTCATGGTTTCAACTAAGCTTTTGGAGAATAAAATGTCAAAATTTGGTTGAAATGTTACATTGTCATTCAGTGTTACACAATATTCATGTACAAATTCAAACAAGATGACTTGAACATATTCAAATATATAAAAGAAAAAGGTAGCATATCTCATTTTATTGTGTTTTAAATGAGTAAAAAAAAATATTGAAAAATTGGCAAAACCTATAGGATATTGGCAAATAAAAAAAAATACAACTGATTAGTATTTGGGTAATTAGTCAAAATATGTCATACATTTCTTTTTGTTTTTAATATGCCTGACAAGATTGTTACACTTAATAACATTTTAGTAGGTGCCTTTACGATATTTATTTTTTACTCAGAAAAAAAAATGTTATTAAATTAAACAGAAAACTTTTTTTAAAAACAACAATTTAAGGCAGTATTGCAGTATTATTAGTTTTATGCTTAAACCCTTTTTCGTCTTTGACCTATATATTATGTAAAGCTGCTCTATGTAAACCTGATTTGAATCAATGGAACATTGTCAAAAGCTCTATATACAAATATATTTGATTATAATTAAATTGAATATAAACCTGTGCTCTGTTGGGCTTATTTTGTGTAAAGTGGAGAAGAATGATGGCTGTTTTGAATGTGGAAGTCAGTTAAATTAGACTGAGATTTTGCATTACCTGTTTATTTGCCTATTGTGTAATGTCTTACATGGAAAGTCATATGCAGGCTTTTTTATGCAAGCTGTTCTGCCTTCATGGCACACCCTTATAGTTACCACGTCACCATGCTGTGTAATACCTTTGGCGTTTTTGCAGTTGCAACCACCTGTATCTATATAGACAATAACATCTCGAAATACATTTGACTGCAGTGTGGTTGCCTGTAAGCGAGCAATTAACGTTTTAAGGTGGCCGTCAACAGGGCGGAGCAATTCCTTATTCCATCAGTGTGACGTGTTGATGTCCTATGCAGGTTATCTTTGGGGTCTTAAAAATGTATAAATAAATTCAGAGAAAATTAAGGCTATTAAAAAGTCTTAAATGTCATGTTCCAAGGTATTACATTTTGTATCATATTTTCTCATATTTGTCAAAAGGGGTCATACGCTAAAGTTAGTCTGAATTTAATAATTGCGTAGGCGAATAGTGGGTGGTCCATTTACACCCGGTTGTTAAACAACATCGTTGACTAATGGGGAAATGCAAGTTTTCATGAAAATGGTAGGAGGATTAAGAGTTGGAACCATGGCTGAGGGCCGTCTATGGGAATAACCGTGTGGCGTACTGTTCTGTGTGTTGGAAGGCAATTGGCGTAGCCTCGATTCTCTTTATAATAAACCCTGCATTGGGTTGGTCCCTCAATTAATTCTCTGGGGCTTCGTTCCCCCCCTTCTGAATTATGTTCCCTAATAAGAAGTTATCACAAACTAAGACTGTTTAGTTGTGCTTACAATCAGTATATATATAGTTAATGTAAGTTAAAGTGTTGCCAATGTACGATTTAAACTTGAAGTGGTGATGAGGTCTTAAAATGTATAGAAAGTCTTATAAAAGGTCTTAAAAAGTATTCAATTTAGCACCATGATTTGTGTATATATGACTATCACACAGCCTTTCACCGGCATTTTTGGACAAAAAATGTGTTGTCTACCTTGCTCATAAGAAAGGAATGGCTTGTCAACTAATTGATTGACCAGAATGGTTATATTTAAAATATCAGACCAGTAGGTGTTCATCCTAATAGGCAGTGTTGAACTGAAAACAAGTGAAAGTCACATTTTCACTGGCATGTGAAATATGAATATCATTTAACCACATACATTGTGGCTAAATTATGTCCATTTAGCTATGCTGGCTTCATCAGATACCAAGCATTTTTTATTATAGGTTTGTCAATGATTTCACCTTTTTATTTTCTCATTTGCACTCTTTAATTGTGTAAGAAGAGTTTCACGCAGCGATAATACATTATAAAGTTATTGTAGGATGTCACGTTGCCATTGCATAGGATAACACAATGGCACGCCTGTCATTCACAAAATTCCAAGCATACAGGAAAACTGGTAAAGCAGCACTTATTATTTAATATTGTTTATTTATTAATTTCATGCTAAACACGTGGGACATATTTTATACACAATGCCAATAACAAATTATCAGAAAGAATCTCACTTTACCTATATATACTTCAGGCAAAAAAATTTTATATTTTCGATGAATAGGCTGCGTTAATGATTTTTCAGTGCTGGTATTGAAGCAACTTGACAATTGTATTTCTTTTTTCCCCAGAGCACAAAGTCATTATTGTTGGGCTTGACAATGCGGGAAAGACCACCATACTTTATCAGTTGTAAGTATTTCACTTTAAAGGGATAGTTCACCCGAAAAGGAAAATTCCGTCATCATTTACTCACCCTCAGGGTGTTCCAAACCTGTATACATTTCTTTGTTTTGCTAAACAGAAAGAAAAATATTTGAAAGAATGTCAGTAACCAAACCGATCTCATCCCCCATTGACTCCCATAGTAAATACAATGATCAGATCTGGTTACTGTTTAATGTAAGCCATCCTGATTTATTGTATCATTTTGTACATAGATATGTTGTTTTACGTCACGTCAGGCCTGTTTTTGTTTGTGTTTATAATTTTTTTTTCCAGCTCAATGAATGAGGTGGTGCACACTTCACCCACCATAGGCAGCAATGTGGAGGAGATTGTAGTCAATAACACACATTTCCTTATGTGGGACATTGGAGGACAGGAATCCTTGCGTTCGTCTTGGAACACTTACTACACTAACACCGAGGTAGGCTTTCTGTATACTCCTTGTGTCCTTTGCCTTTTATGTACAGTTGTCTTTAATTGTAAATGCTTTGTTTTAGTAAGTGTTTTTCCTTTGTAGTTTGTGATCGTGGTTGTGGACAGTACAGACAGAGAGAGAATCTCAGTGACCAAAGAGGAGCTCTATAGGATGTTAGCCCATGAGGTGAGTATATTCCACCAAAAAGTAATGGGGTGCTACATGATCATTTTCACAGGCTGTGTCCCAATTCGGGGGCTGCGTGCTTTGAAGGCTGCATTTTAGGACCGATTGCGTCACAGCAGCACGACTGAAGGCTGGTAAGGCTGTCCCGATTCAAAGGTTGCTTCAAAAGCAGCCCTAAAATGCGACCTTATTTCCGCAGGTTTTTAAGGATAGAACAAATTTATCCTCCACAGCTTTGGCTATCCGGAGATTCATTGCGCGCCTGTAACGGCGTGATATTTTAAAATAATCATTCAAAACTTTAGTTAAATAAAGTATGTAATTCACAAAAAACTGTCAATTTCAGTGTTTTAATAGTATACATGATGTTGTTAATTAACATTGGTGCATTATTGTGTTTTTTGAATTTGTAGTAAGGTTGGTTAATTTAATATACTGTTGGGCTGTTTTAATCTACACAAGCGTGTCATATTCTCGAAAATAAAATAAAAAAATTCTGGTTCCGTATTTGGTTTAAAAAAAGTCTGAAACGTCTCTGCTGTGTCCTGCTGTCACCACACAACAGAAGCAACAGGTGACACAAATCACACAATTAGGAAATCCTCCGCGAGGCTAGACCGTCTCATTTCAGTTCGCTTTTTGGACTTTTGAGGCTGCGTGCTTTGAAAACCAAGTCCTCGTTTTTAAGTCTGCGACCTTAAAGGTTGCAGCCCCTGAATTGGGACACAGCTACAGAACGTACCACATACACATTATAGTCAGATGTTGTAATGTCTGGTTTTCTCCTCTGTTGAGGGCTATACTGGTCACTTCCTTTTTTCTTTTTTAGGATCTGAAAAAGGCTGGTTTGTTGGTTTTTGCCAATAAACAAGATGTCAAGGATTGTATGTCTGTTGCTGAGATTTCCCAGAGTCTACAGCTCACCTCTGTCAAAGACCACCAGTGGCACATACAGGCCTGTTGTGCCCTCACTGGGGAAGGGTAAGACCTTTTGAAACAACTCCAGATATATGGCAGATAGGACCACAATATACAGTCAAACCAAAATGTATTCAAACACCATCAACATTTCTCACATTATCACAGTTAATTATTAAATGTCAGAGTTTACTTTATTTTGCTATCCTCACATAAACAAACTATAGTAAAAAAATCTACATTTATATCTGGTGTCTGAATAATTTCAACCCAATTGTTTGCTACGGTTATTCAAAGTTTTTTACATTTTACACTGTGCGTGTGTAAACCCCTTAATCAGCATTTTTAATGCAAGACGTAAATAAAACATTTAGTGACCATTCATCTTATGTAGATTAAATGAAAGACAGAACGCTAAAGCTGAATGTGTGTTTCCGGTCCACAGGCTCTGCCAAGGTCTGGAGTGGATGATGTCACGGCTGCGAGTAAGATGACCTCTGACCTCTGATTGCAGTGTGCTCCTTCTCTCTCTTTCCCACCGGCGTGGAGGCCGGTTGTCGCTCACTGTGAAGGTGACTTAGCGACGTCACCAGAACTTGATTAATTTATTACAGATTATGGAGAACTATGAACAAACAATCCACAACTAAATAACTAAAATGTGTCAGGACTCGCAAAACAGCATAAAGCGAAACCCAGTGTTTTTTTGCAGTTGAATAAGGCAGCACAGATCTTGAACTAAGATGACTTGTCTCTAGTTGAACAAATCCGTCTGGTGTGGCCTTGCTGCTTTGCCCAGGTACCTGACATGGTGTTACGCAGTGTGAACAGTCCAGTATTTTCATTTACTCTGTGCCTGTGCCTGACTCTATGCCTCCTCCTCTGGACTGAGGAGACACGGTAAAATGTAAAATACACTTAAACAAATAAAGTGTTTTTATCTGTCATGACGTTTCACACTTTCTCTTTTGATTTTATTGCTACAACTTGCGATGTATTTCAAATGTTTTTTGTTACCTCTATGTGGCGCCAGGGGGTTTGCAAGAACAAATTCTCTTAATAATTGTTTGAAAATGTATTTATCCTGAAAGAGAAACCTGTTATGTGTAATAAACAGTTTATAAAGCAACAGAGAACTGCTTTTAAACTCACTCACTCGTCTTGAAAGGAACATTTATACTAAAATACTGTTACATATTCTAATATCTTTCTAATATTTTAATATCAGTTTTCTTTGGTAACTCAGATCTTAATTTAAAAAAGAAAGAGGTAAGTATTTAATGTTTATTTAATTTTTAATATGTTTATTTAATTTTAAATGTATATCGTTTATTAACATTTTATTTGTATTTATAAAATAAATAGTTCTGGTCCATGTCGATTTGTCAGTAGCCATAGTTTATTTATGATCAGAGCAGATATTTCAGATTTTTTTGTGTCTTATTTACTGCAGTAATTCTTTTTGAGTAGCAATGATAACATGGACTTATGATCAGTAAATTGTCCTTGGCAGATTTTTCTCTGGAAAAAGATTCTCTAAAATATGATCTCGTGTAGTACCTCAGTGCCTATTAAGGAGGGGTGATAAATTTGTTCTTTTGCACTTCTGGGCCCGGTTTCACAGACAAGTCATAGCTTTTAAATTAGGATATTTAAGTCGCTTTTATTAAAATGCCTTAGACAAAAACATTACTGGTGTGCATCTTGAGACAAAACAATGGCAATTACATATTTTAAGGTTTGTCAGGGCAATTTATTTTCAGTTAAAAGAGCTCAAACTTTCATTTTAAGTCTGGGACTAGTCTTAAGCCTTGTCTTTGAAACCGAGCACTGGTGTTGTTAATACTAAAGCTTCAAGTACATATGAAAGTACATCCTGCCCCTTGACCGTTTCAACTAACATTAAATACACAACAGGCGGAATAAACCTGTTATACACAAACTCACCTTCCTTCAGGCATGTGCACAACTGACTATGTTGTAGTTGCTTATGCTTTAATTATGGTAAGCCATCTCCTCTGTCACAGGGTTTGCGGTCTCTGTCCTGCAGTGTTCTAGAATGTTGTTGTTTTCAAGCGTGAGTGATGTTGTTTTATTTAAACTGGGTGTCATCCTAGGTGTGTTAATAACCCATCCTCAGCTGTTCAGACCCCCCACCCGTGAGCTACTCATCTTTTCCAGTGACTAAGCTTTTTGTTTGTTTTCTAATGTGTCTGAGTGAAGAACAATACATAAACATCAAAAGCAACCAAATTTGAGGTAGCATTTTACTGTAGTTCTGCTTACGGTGTTACAGTTGACAGAAATATATAAAAATGTACCAAATGAAAATATTCTGGGAATTAAAAGAGGATCATGCTTGTATGAGGCTCATTGAAGAAAAACACATAAAACATACATTGTATGAAATTGCTATTAACCTTTTAAATAATAATAAAATATGTATTACTAATGTTAGCTATTTAACTCTATCAAGTGTCTTTTATGGATTTTTACTTGCTGAAACGAAACAAAAATTTTGTCAAAATCTTTTTTTTTTGACCGAATGATAAGACTGCTGTAACATTTTTGATGCTGCTCATCATTTGTCCTCACTTTGTCAATGTATGCATTTCAAAGGTAAACATTGCATCTGTTTTCCTTATTAGAAACATTGTACAATTGTAATGAGGTCAAAACCACTACACGCAATACTTGACACTAATAACAGCCACAATTTCGCATTTGTTGTCAATGTTAGTTCTTGCAAACTGAGAGCAGAGTAGGAAATAGTGAGCTGAGACACCGGCTGCAGCTGCTTCTGTCATTCAGCTCTGTAATACTGCCCCACCAAGGACATGTAGAGAACTGCACACCTGTGGAAGGAAATGACATCAAGATACAAACTGAATGTTTTTAACATGTATCCAGATGTATGTGAGGGTATCAAAGCAGGGTCTTGTTCAACCTGTCCATGTGGCACAATGGTGTTATAGGCTGGGGAAAATGCGGCCTCTGTCACTATATACCTCCTGCGGCCATTCAGGAAGCTTTAAAAATAGTGTTTGCTGTATTTTTGAACGCCCCTGAATAGTTTTAATACTGTAACATGCTCAACAGAATTAGATCAGACAGAAATGTGCAGTAGAAGAGTGGGATAGCAGTTGTGTGTCACTGTCAGCTCAGAGATGTGGTGTGGTAGCAGATAGTAATAGCATAATATGTAATAAAATTAATGTTTCCAAACAAGTCAACCATGGGGAACTGTCTTGAAAAACAAAAAAATTGTGCACATTTGATGTCAAGAACACAGCCAAGAAATGTCCAGCAATCTCAGAAAAAGATACATTAATCTCTTAAGATTTTAGAGGTACATATTACAGAAAAGCTACACTGTAAAAACCCGTCATTTTACATAATGTTACTGTTTTATTAACAGATTTACAAAATACACTCAAAACTGTCAAATTACAGAAAAAGACAGCAGATTTACAAGAAAAACTGGAAAAACATGGAATTTAACAGGGACTTTTTTTAATTTGCACATTTTTTATAGTTTTTTACAGGATTTTTTTACTGTCTATTTTTGAAATACGGCCAAAAACCATCAAATTACAGAAAAAGACAGCAAATTTACAAGAACAACTGAGCAAACCAACTGGTGTTTTACTGAATATTTCTGGCGCCCCATTTTTTTTACAGTCTATGTAATGTATGATGGAATAGGCAGATGAAATTTTTGTGTACGTAATGCACGTCAGTCTTTCTAAGATGCTTGAAATATGAACATTTAATAATTTTTCTTCCTGTTTCGTATGTCCTCCTGATGTCACTTCTAATGGATTTGCAATTGGGTGCACTAGTCAATAGTTTATTTCCCTCTTGCCCCTCGATTTAAGCCCCTGTGTGACCTCAAGACTCCTCCCTAGTCATCTTTATACAGTATGGACAACCGTAGACCTATGTCCCAAGAGCTTGATGACTTCTCTTGACACTGTTACCTTGCTTTGTAGTACAACATCATACATTCTGTCATTCAAAGCAACAAAGTCTGTTTTCATTTCTCTTCTTCATAGTTTTGATGGTGGTGATTTGCTGAACAGGTGCACTTTTCTGAAGGATGGCTAATGTATATTTAGCTTTTGAAATCCGAGAACGCTGCCCAGTGATTGGTGGATAGGAGCACATGATAACCGGAGTGCCGTCGCAGCTGTGAGTTGTTGCCCAGCGTTTCTCAGGAGGGACGAGTTGGGGAGGTTCTGGCAGCTTGGGAAACGTTTAAACTTTAAAATCACCGGTAAGCAAGAAAAACCAACAAACCAAACAAGCAAATAGGCCTACGTTTCGCTCTGCAGCACAGATTGGCCTGCTCTCTATCGGATTGTCCGTCTTCTTCCTGGCGGTAGATGGAAGTGATGCTGAGGGTTGGTTTCTTCAATCGCAGCCTGCTAAGAATTGTCTGACTTCATTGGTCATCGTGTAGGAACAACCACTTTTACAAATGACCCAAATCTGGAACTTATTCCTGGACTTCTCATTGATCTTCTTTGGAGATTACCTGAAGCACATCACGGGCAGGATTGTGTTAACTTCCCATTCACACGCCTAATAATCTTTGTGATGAAAATGCATAGAAAAGTCTAATTTGATGTGATTTTTTTGACAGTCGGGTCCTAAAAAAGGGTAGTTAGTGGCCAGGCCTAAATTTAACCCGCAGCCTCAGAAGGCATTGGATGTCCACTTGCTAAACAAAGCCAACCAATCAGCCTGCAGCATTGGCTTACATGTCAAATAGCTGGAGCGATTCAGAGCAGCTGTCGCAAGGCTTCAGCCAGGAGGCGCAGTGGTTTGGGGGGTCTTAGGTGTCAAACCCTCTCACCAACCGAGGCCTGCTGACAAACTTCAGAAAATTTAGATTCTTTGTTGATCCGAGGTGTGCATCCGTTCAGTCAGAGGAAAACTGACACATCTGTCTCTGTTTAGGTTTGCAGGAATACATAAAGTGGAATAGGAGATTGGAACGCGAGTGGGTGGAAAGTCAGCACCTTCTTTACTGTAAGGTTGCTTAAAGTCCAAAGGTATGTCAGTCTCGTGCATCCTAAAACATTTTTCTTTAACTCTTTCATTAACTTTCATACAGAAATGAACAGATTACTTTACATCTGTTCTGAATTTCCCCTTCAAGTAAAATGTTTAAATGAGGATCCTTCTGGTTTCACTTTATTTGCCTTGTGGAACATTAAAACACGTTCTTAATGCTGGTCCTGTTACGCATAATTAAATTGAGTTTAGGATTGTTAGTTGTTAAACGTACAGATTGTTAATAGTGCCGGTGTTAAGCTGTCTGTCTGGCTTCGATCTTATTGTGCAGAACTCTTTGAAGATGGCATCAGAAGAGGAGTTTGATGAGGAGTATGAGGAGGAGGTAAGATACACATTTCAAAGATTTCGAGAGCCAGCTTATATACTTTCCACCTTAGTACCTCGTAGATCTCGGTTCTATAGGTATATTGGCAAACCCTATGAATAGTGGTCTATGATACCTCCAAAGTCAGCAGTTCTGTAAGGGCTGCCATGTCGTATATGATTATCATTGGATTACATTTCAGATGACCTCTTACTTGGAGGCTCTGACGCTCTTGTGCTGTAAATTCCATTGAATAAATATTTTGTCCCTATATAGCATTTTTTTTACAATGCCTCAGTCAGTCTTCTCAATAGAAGCATTTCTTTAATCATTTATATCATCATTATGTAATATCTACAATCTGGTAATACTTGTTATGTGCATAGGAATGTAATGTTTATAAAAATAAAGTGATACAAACAGTGTTTGTTTAAAAAACCTGAATGGAAATAACCATTGTTAGATATAATATTCACTTTTATACTAACAGTGGGATTATGTTCTGTTCATAGCAGCAAAATCTTCTGCAAGCTTCATTAAGAGCTGAAACTACAATTAAAGATAAAGGCGATATACGCTTCTATACTGTAATATTTTCAATATATTCAAATCTGCTCAAATATACTGCACTTTTATATACTTTAAAGTTTGGTTTCTTAATGAAAGATTGATTCTCATCTAATATTTTGACAAATATCCCAAATATCTAGTTAAACGTTTAACCACAGCTCTTTCTGAAGCCTCCAGTGGTTTTGTGCACTCACTGTAGATGTATTTTTGTGATGTTATCCATTGAATAACTGTCTTAATGTGTTAATGGTAAATGCTTTCTCTAATGTGTATGTCTGAGTGTTCAATGGAAGAGTGAAAGCAGAAGGTTGCTACTTTAATTCATTATTTCCCTTGGAAATAGAGTTAAAGTAGACCTTGTATACTTTCCTGACTATTTCTGATGTTGATAATCTTATAGGGGATTACAAAACTATTGCATCAAAATAATGCATTAACATGATTTCAAAATAACTTAATAAAATGATTTCAGGAAAGGGAAATTCGCCATCTTACATGTTAAAAAGATGGGAATCTCAACACGAGAATTATTTAGATTATATACGTTATACGCTCTGGTTTCACTACTACTTTCATCTACACTTAGAACAGGATCTCAAAGACATCAGAATTTCTTGAAATGGCTTCTGTCATTGGAGCTATGGAAAGCAGACAGTTACAGTATTTTTCTTCCTTAATATTTGGTTAATTCTTGTAAAACATATTTTTCACGAGTTAATATTTCCAGGCTACAGTTAGATAAGAACGTAGATAAAAGATGTGACATTAATACAAATATTAAGATCCAGAATCTAGAAATAACACTTTGTGAATCTTTAATGTGCTTTTATCCCCATTAATGGAAAAACAGCCCTCAGCTTTGGGCAGAGTCGTTCTTCCAAGAGATACAAATATAGAAGTCGACATCTCCAGCAGGCTCGCAGAAAGGCAAATGAGATGAGCCGTGTTGTAAATCATACTCCTAACCATTAACGGCACGCTGATAAAATGCTTTGGGGGGGAGGACTCGTGGAAAACTAACACCTGGAAGTAGCGGAGGGACAGTTTTAATTTACAGTATATTTAATGACAAAGTGACTACTTTACACTTCTCATATCTTGTATGTTAAAAATCAAAAGCCATTGCCAGGGGTAACAAAACATGTATGTATTTCTGCCTTCCATTGGTCCAATTAAAGAAGCCTCTGGAGTGATTTTTCCTGCTCTGGTTTTGTGTTAAAATCATGTATTTGGCTATAATTTCTTATTAAATGATTGAAGGAAAGTTTATTCTCTTGATAGTACAGTTACATATATGACTGAATCTGAATGCAGTGCAGTCACAGGTGTATGTATTGGAATGTGTTCCCTGATCCACTGTTTCTATGTACTACAATGACAATAAGTTTAGCAGTAAATAATAATAGTCATGATGTCATTTGGTTGCTAAAATCTTCTTACCACAAGCCAGACGGCTCTGTCAATCAAAGTCAAAGCTCCCCTGTGGAACCAGACTCACTTTTATTCTCTAAACATGAACTTAGTTAGCATAAACATGATTTAAGTTCTCTGATTAGGAACAGTAGAGTTGAACCACAATTAGTTTAGCTATTTGCTGAAAAATTTGATGTGTATATTAAGCTTGCTGAATGGTAGTAAACATGACCTTAGGCCAAGATGTTAGTTAAAAGATCATGGTAGAGCACAACGTGTATTTTAAACTATGACTACCAGAGCTGGAAAAGTCACTTTCCTATACAGTATTTTTTCTGATGCCTGTGATCCTCCTTTTGAAAGCCCAAGTTTTTCCTATATTTATAGTACTATGAGGAGGGTTCAACAGTCACCACCACGACCACCTCTGGGTCTCAGGGTGTAGAGGTAAATGATCTCCTCCCCAGAGTCCTCTGGTGCCAAAGACCATACCAGAAGATACTTTTCCAAATTACACTGCATGCCATGGGGGCTATTCCCTTCCAAATCTATTTTCTTTTCTTTGTTAGTGAGACGATTATTAAACAAACTCTCTTGTTTAACAATTCATGATTTATTAAGAATATTACTGTATGTTGAATGAAGTGTTTTGAATTCTGTTGAAATACTATAAAATAGCCCCCATGCTACCTTCTACTGAGCCATTCAAATGACATCAACAAATAGCGATAATAAAGGTGTTTTTATAGAGCTTTGTTAAGTGAGTGAATGTAATGTTTGCTTGTTATATCGAATGTTTGTCTGTCTGTTAACATTTTTCCTACTCTGTGATCAAACTAATGCTTCACGCAATTTATTGTAATGCATGAAAATTCATGTTCATTTGTTTCGAGTTATATATACAGGCGCTGAAAAAATTAAGAGACCATTCCAAATTTTCATTTATTTAGCATTTCTAAATGTATTATGGCCATTCCAGGCCAGTGTCTGTTGTATTTCAATAAAATATTTGTATAAAACCTCAAGAGTGACAAAAACAAGTCATCTAAAAGCAATGTGAAAGACTGACAGCATGACAAGACACATAACAATTGTGATAAAAGTTGAGGTTATTACATTAAAATATTTTTTTAACTTTTCCTATATACATGTACAAATATTAATGTTGTATTGCTTAAAAGTGAATATGAATGTGTTTTCTTTGCAGTACTTGACGTCTGAAAAAATACAGAGCATGTTTTCTGTTATTTTGACCTGTTTCTCCAGTTTTCATTTTCTACAAAAAAAAGTGCAAATAGAAACAATATTTTCAATTGAAATTTGAGAGAAATATTGTTTGTAGTTTTAACACCTAATTTTACCTATACACATACCTCTAAATAGTAAGTACAGAAAAACTGAAAGTAATTTTGAAATGGTCTATTAATGTTTTCTGTGGCTGTATATACATTATATAAATATATTAAGATATCATTGTATATAACATTATAAACAACAGATATTTTGAAAATGTAAATTTTTCCAGTATTTACTTATAATTACTAATATTTTTTTTTGGTTTTGGCTAATCTCTCAAATGGAGTAAAATACTAATTTGCATGGTAGGTAAAACACAATAGTGTTTCAGGGCACATTAAAGGTAAGTGTTGCAAACTAGATGCTTAAACTTAACTTTATGGATTTTTTGCTTTAAGGTACTTTATTACAGAAAAAAGTTTTACTAAATCATGCTAATAATTCTTCATAAATAATGTGCCCCTGTGATGTTTAGATAACAGGAGACATTATTAAAAACATCCTGTACATTTGTCACAAATGCTGATTGATCTCTTTTTGTTTAAGATGGCTCCTGATGGCCTTCCTAAGCGCACGGTTAGGAAGAAGGCAAAGGTGGACACCTCCAAGTTCATGACACCTTACCTGGCACACAGTCAGAAGATGCTTGACCAATACAGCCATGTAAGAGCTTCAAAGCAAATTGTTTTGTGTTTTATAAACATTAAGTAACAGATATTGGTCATAAAGTACAGTATTAGAAATCTAAAATGTAAATTAAATCTATTGCATGTTCTTGTAGAATAAATACAGGGAGGAATATGAAAAATCAAAGGGGCAGCCTTATGCCATCTCAAGTGACACACCTGAGATGATTCGCATCAAGAAGGCCCAGGAACAGCTTAGTGAGGTATGTACCACTTGTTGTAAAAATGTACACATTTTCATTTTTATTTGAGCTATATTAAAATGACATGCAATAGCACCCGATAAACTTATTTTCCAGTATGTACGGTTTGTTCATCTCATCGTTTTCATTATTCAGGTGAAATACCGTATGGAAGGACTCAAGGTCAAAACAACCAGTCTCTATGATGGTGAGGCTCGTGAGGTTATCCACGTGAAGCACGTCTCTGATCTTCTCAGCAAAGTAAGTGCTTGTTTTGGGTGTTTACTGTCATTTAATTTTATCTGACAGTAAAGCACAGCTTTTTTACGTTTTCCACTTTTGCAGGTTCTGTACAGACAGAAATGGGATGAGACCAAGGATAGGTACTTGCTTCCTCCTGATGCCCCTGAACTGGTTCTTGCTGTGAAGAATGCGGCAAATTACAGCAAGGTAGACTTGTGATTACATAAGCACTGAAGTAAAACCGATCTTCTATTCTGGATCGCCCTCTAAATGTTTGAAAATCTCTATCAGAAACTGTACACAGAGGCGTGGGATGAAGAGAAGACCATGTTCTATCCATACAGCGACAGCCCAGAGCTGCGCAGGGTGGCCAAAGCCCAACAAGTCCTCAGTGATGTGCGTACAATCTTACATATTCACACAGTTACATGATTTTTCTAGATATACTCCTATTGCATGTTCCATTTCATTGTTTTGTTGTGTTCCACCTTCACAGGTTGTCTACAAGAAGGGCCATGATGAGCGCAAACGCAAGTACACATCTCTGGCTGATCCTCCAGAGTTGGAACAGGCCAAGAAAAACTTTGCCAATCTTAGCAATGTAAGACCCTAAGCAGTCATTTTTAATATTACAATGTTTTATTATAAAAGTGTTGATGAGTGGTCCAACCACAAATGAAGGGTCTGTAACATGAATCTATTATCAATTAAACTAACATACTGGTTTAATCTAAAGTAATATTAAAATATATGTATATGTTTATATATATCGCGTTTGTAAAAATGGTGCGATATATTCTGCCAAGTGAGCATCAGGTACCACTTATAATGTAAATATGTTCTGTCTAATGGCATTACAAATACACTTACATAATAATAATTAATGATAATAATTCACAGCTTAAATATCATGAGGATTACAACAAGAACGTCAAGGGAAAGTGGTGTGAAACTCCTTACTTCGATGTCGCTATCGCAAGAATGGCTATGGATAACCTCAGTGAAGTAAGTAGCAAGAATTATGCACGCTTAAAGAAATGACAAAAGTTTCAACCTATAAACTCAAATAACAAAAAATGAGTATCACGCGTTTCTATTTCTTTCTAGAAAAAATATACTGCTGCTTTTGAAGATATGAAAGACCAAATTTATTTCATGCAAACGGAGACGCCAACATACGACGCCAATAAAAAGGCTCGAGAGGCTGCCAGTTCGGTGAGTTTATTTATATTTTATTTCCGTGTTTTCTATGAGCTTTATCATTGTGCATTGCCTCCCAATTATAAATAAAAGTGAGTGGTACGTGTTGGTAGAGAGATGCATATTTAGATCTTTTCTCATTGTGTGAGCATGACCTTCTCGTGATGATGCTCCAAACAGATCATGAGTCAATGCAGACATTCAGACATCAGACTAAGCTCTGTTGATCCCTGCTTACTAATATCTACATTACCTACATCACAGTTGTGAACATGAAATCGCTAACAGGATTAGATCATGAGTATTTGTGTATCCTGTTTCTAAGTAACAAAAAGAAACAAAAAACACAATAATAATAGATTGTAATGTATTGTGATTAAAATTGTAAAAGTTTAATACTAAAACAGACCCTATTTTATTTTCCTTTTATTTACAAGTTCTTGCTCTTATTGTAAACAATAAATATGTGCACATTTATCCAAAGAAATACAAAGCTATTTCTCAGAATCTTTGATTAAAATGTAATCATTTGCTGACATCAACAAGCATCTCCTAATTTTTTATCACCAATCTTAGGAAGAAATATTCCTCATTGGAAAAATTGTAATCACATTCTGTAAAAATGTTGATTATATATTGATTTAAAAAAAACACTGGATCACCAACCTCAAACAACCTTGAAAAGCTCATAGACGTTTCATTTTAATTTTCGTTTCATTATTATTATTCAATGAATCTATATATTTGTTTATTTTCACAGGTCAAATATAAGAAGGAATATGAGAAAACAAAAGCACAGTCCGGCTACAACGTTCTCCCTGCTACAGATAACCCCCTTCTCAGACAGCTGAGATACGCCGGCACCATCTTGAGTGATGTATGTCAATCATGATTTATGTGGTCTGCTTTGGCAGAAAATAAATATCGCAAATTTATTAAGTAAATTATTACATGGGTTACAGCTTAATACCGTCAGTGTTAATGTGATGAAGGTTTAATACCATCAGTGTTAATGTGAGAAATTAATGGCATCTGTATGAGCCATCACACCAATATACTTTAAATGAGAATTATAAGGAGTTTTAAGGAAGTTTTTTCTTTAAATTCATTCATTTTTATTTCATTGCTAACATGTTTTGCTTTTGCCTTTTCTAGAAAGTGTACAAGGCAAACTATGAGAAATCAAGAGGATTCAGCATCAATTACTGCGATACTCCTAAATTTAAGATGGACAGCGTATTGAAGAAGTTTAGTGATGTAAGTGATACTTGCTTTGCATCTTTGCTGAAAACATTTACTCATATCTCGTTCTCAAATGTCTTTATCAATCTCTCTCCTCAGAAACGTTATAAAGAGAAGTACGAAAATGAGGTGAAAGGTCATTATGTTGGTAGCTATGAAGACATATTTATGCTTCACTGCCAGAAGGTGGAGGAAATGAAGAGTGATGTAGGTTTTCCAAATGTTTATAAATTATTTTTATTTAAATGATTGTACATTTATGAAAATGTGTTTTTTTAATTATACGTGCCTCCTTGTTTTTTATTTTTTAGAAAAGTTACACAGCTGATTATGATGATATGAAGGCAAGATGTTTCTTCCCCCAAACCGTTACGCCAGAATATGAGGCCAGTAAGAAGCTTCAACAATGTAGTGAAGTAAGTTTATCAAAAGATTTAAACCCGCTTTAAAATAAAATATTGGAAGAACATACTTTCCTTTGTAGATTTGATATTTTATGTAATGTGTTTTTGTATATCTCTCTGCAGAAATCATATCGCTTACATCCGGACAAAGTCAAGTTCACACAGGTGACAGACTCACCTGTCCTGGTACAAGCTGCTATCAACGCCAAACAGCTGAGTGATGTAAGTTAAAAAAGGACATTCCACACCTTAGTGAATATAACGTGGTTTTTCCAAAATAATAATACACTGCTATGGATAAAAGTTTTCCAGATGATTGCTTCACCAGAATAACCCCCTCTCATTATCCAAGCACAGCTGTCACTTTTAATGCCAGTGAACCCCCAGACATATTATTACAACTGTTGTTTGTTTCTGAATGTATTTTAGGTAAAAGGGACAGGCAGTAAAATCCTAATGAACAATTAGAATCAATTCCTTTGAGACAGAGACATCTAGCGTTCAATGTGGAGGACAATTTACTAAGGAAATATATTGTGTATGCTAATTACCATGTCATCTGTTTAATATAACGTCATCACACCATATATTTTGAATACGTATAATATTATAAGGTCTTTGTAAAATTGATCATTACAGTTTTTCAGAATATTAAGATCTCGGATATTATGTCTGAATGATTTTTGTTGTGTACACATTGCACATGCAACAAATACATGCATTTACCGTTATTTTCTCTTTTCACAGATCAACTACAAGGAAAAGTATGAGAAGGAAAAGTTTAAGTGTTACCTCCCTCCTGATTACCCTTTCTTTATTCAGTCCAGAGTTAACGCATTTAACATCAGTGATGTAGGTTTTTATTCATTCAAATTGCTTTATTAAATGCTTTTTATAACAGTAATTTGTAACCTGATCATAATGCACTATTCAATTTCATGTCCCTAGACGTGCTACAAGTATGAATGGGAAAAGACAAAAGCAAAGAAATTTGAGGTGAAAGGAGATGCGATTTCAATCCTCGCAGCTCGCGCCCACACCAACATCGCTAGTGATGTAAGTAAAGGATTTGGGTGATTTGATGCAACACTGTTTGATGCAATAGTGACACTGTTTTGTTCTCTTGGTCTTTGATGTCAGGTGAAATACAAGAAGGAATATGAGAAGAACAGAGGGCATATGATTGGGGCCCTCAGCATCAACGATGACCCCAAAATCCTGCACTCAGTACATGTTGCTAAGATACAAAGTGAGGTACGATTGATCTACACAAAGGTGTCAACTATAGTGTCAACTAGGTGTCAACGCGACGATCCTGAAGTTTGTTTTTTAGCTGATCATTTTCTAATAAAATCCTCTGAAATATGTTGACAGCGCGAGTATAAGAAAGACTACGAGAAGATGAAGACCAAGTATCATACCACACTGGACATGATGCTTGTGACTCTTGCTAAGAAATCTCAAGCTATCGCCAGCATGTCCGGCTACAAGAAAATCATAAACCGTTACCTCATGCCTTATGACAGCATTCCGCTGGACCTGGCAAAGAGGGCCAATGCCATCCAGAGTGACGTAAGGATCCCTTCTGCTTTCAGTTACAAGAATAACCATTTTGCAAGTTTAGTGTTGAATCTCTTGACAACTGTTTTCTTTCCAGTTTTGATGTGTTTCAGGATTTTGGGGGTTAGGAAGGTGTACAAATTTCTCTTTTAATTATCTAATTTACATCAGAGATATGAACCAATACTCAGTATAGGGGGTATTACAGAGCGGGGGCATTCTCGTTTTCAGAGAGCATCATTAATTTGGTCCGTTTCTGTGATTAATTGTGAATTGTTGTTGATACTGAGTTTTTGTGATTTATATCCACAGAATGAGTACAAGTCAGACTTTAACAACTATGTCAAAGGAACACCATGGGTGCCTTATGGCTCCCTGGACTTTGAGAAATCCAAGAAAGCAGCAGAGATCTTAAGTGAGGTATGACGTTGATTAAACTTGATTTAAGTTGACCAACATGAGTGCACTAACACTGAAACATGTTTTGTATTTATTCATTCTTTATGCATTCTCAGCTTTTGATAATATTTCTTTCTTCTTCCTGTTTAGAAAAAGTACAGACAGCATCCAGACACTATACCTTTCACTGCTATAGATGACCATCCCATCCAGCTGCAGGCTAAGGTCAACCAAATGATAAGAAGTGATGTAAGCATATGATCATAATATATAACCAAGTATTTTAAAGAGGAGGTAACACACGCAGTTTCTGCCAATCTCATATGAATCTTGAGTACCTATTAGGGGGTTTCTAGTCGACTAGTCAACATCAAAGTCACCATGCAATCAAACAGAAAAATGATAAGTGTTTTACGCAGTGTTGCAGTGATTATTATAAATTATTTATTGTGCACATCATTATTATTTTTTTTATTAATTTGCACTTATAATCTTTCATCAAAAACGTTAAGCTTCTCTCCCCTTCTCGACAACAACTTTTCACCACATGACGCCAGCAACAAAAAAGATGTAGGACTATCCTGACTGTTCAATGGCCAGGGAGTTTAATCCCTCCCATCCAGGAACAATTTACAACAAACCAATCAAACAGTGAAGGGAAAAATGAACCCCCACCCTACATTTTTTTCTAATTTCAGAAGCCGTTTCACTCGGATCCACGTCACGTCACGATACGGAAATGAAGTCAATCGCAATTTCCGTTTCATGGTGACTTTAATGCTCTGGCGCGACATTTAAAGCTTGATGTCGAATAGTCGCGGGTCATGTGATTTTTTTGACACTGTACCTTTAAGACGACAACGGGACGGATATCATTCCCACCCGGTTCAGCGGGATTCTGTCACACTCCTGGCAATAATATATTGTCCTGCTTCCGCACGCAACATTCACAATGTGTCCTGTTTTCATTCGCAACATTCACGATTTGTTCTGACGCCGCAAAAGCTCACAGGTAAAGCCTTACGTTTCAGTGCGCTAGCTTCTACACGCAGATCTTTTAATATTATAGGATATTTTTTACTTGTTCCCCGTTCAATAAAACACAAAAGAAACAGAATAAATAAAAATGTTTCAAATATTGGCTGCTGTGTCATTGAGGTGCTGTGTTTGTTAGTCATAGGCCGTCACAAACAAACTCGGTATTCTGTTGTTTCATCTAGTAATGCACATGTAACTTTCAGTTTACTTGTTGTAAATGTCCGGGACATTTTCCTGTAGCACAGTGGTTGCCGCAAGGTCATTGGTTCGAGCCCAGGGATTGCACATAATTAGGAACAAATATGTAGTAAAATCCAATGTAAATCGCTTTGGATAAAAGCGTCTGCCAAATGCATATGTAAATGTAAGTTTGATCTATACACACGCTTCAGATCTTAAGTAACGTTAGAGGGTAGTTCATCCCAAAATCAAAAGAGTGTTATTTTGTACTGATGTTAGCATATTATGAGACTTCCCGGCGTTTTCGGAGCACAAATAAAGATATTGAGGTGACATCCGTGTGATTTCCAGGACTCCTCATAGACATAAGGGTTCCCTTTCTAGAATGGTTCACTTCGACATTGCGTCAGAAGCTGACGCTATTGGCGGATATCCTCCAATCACTAGCCTCCTGAAACCGTATTGCAAAACGCCAGTACATTCCAAACTGTACTGGGCCAATGACGCTGAAGACGGTGCTGAGGGGCGGAGCCACCTTCACTATAATAAGCGCTGTCAAGAGCGGCATAACTCAGATTATTTTCCTTCACGAGTAATTTCACAAGCAATTTCCCAACGAAGCCAACGACACTGTGATTTCTGCAAAAGAAGACGGTCTTCCCTCTAGGCAGCCCAGATATTGCGGACAGGGCTGTGAACGATTAATCGCGGTTAGCACTAAATCCTGCTGAAATCGACCTGGCTGCGATTATGCAAGTCATCGATTATTTTATTTATGCCTAGCTTGTCCATGAAGTACGGCTCTGGGATCAGTAGGAATTGCTGCTCGATCTAAAAGCAGTGCGAGTTTGAGTCGCTTATAACGTGCATTTAAAAAAGCAACACCTCTCAAACATGATCATTTTAAATATACTTTATTATTATGAAAATAACTGAGGAGGCTTGAGGAACAGTGATAAAAACATGTCCTTAGGCATATCCTAGAACTACATGTGGTATGGTCTTCTTCTGCAGTGCGTATTTGGAGTTTATGCACGAGAGCGCCCTCTGGCTTTTGGATGTAGCAGCATTTTACCGCACTCACAAGTTGTACATAAGTCACTTGATATATACAGTATTTTCGGTTTATCGTGCACAAGTCTTGTTGCGGATGTGCGTGTTCTGTGCGGGGCCTGTCGACCCCCCCCCCCGACACGAGCAAGCACTGTATGAGGCGGGTAAGACTACCGTGAGACAGATCCTCGCGCAGATACGGCCAGGGTACTGGTTTGTTTAGGTAGATCTGAAGGATGCATATTTTCACATCCAGATTGCCCTTCATCAAAGGCGTTTTCTGAGATTTGTGTTCGAGGGAGTGTGTTACCAGTTTGCAGCGTTCTGTGCAGGATATCGCCTTCTTAGTTTACATGTGAGGAGCGAGTGAGAGACCTGATGTCGGCTCTTGAGTGTTTTCAGCCTCGGCCCCCCCATGAAACAATATCAGAGACTTTTAGGACAGATGACGGCAGCCTCAGTGGTGTACCCCCTCGGCCTGCTGTATATGCACCCTCTTCAGCTATGGCTGTTAGTCCGCGTGCCAAGGAGAGATTGGAGACCCTAGCATACCCCAGACCGGTTCAGCTGCGGCATCCAGCTTGGGCGGAAGGCAGTCACGACGGATGCGTTGCTTACGGGCTGGGGATCCCTGTGCAATGATGTCCCAGATTAAGGCTCCTGGTTGGAGACAGAGAGTTCTTGGCACATACACCGTCTCAAGCTGATTTTTAGCTCTGCAGACCTCTGTTCAAGCTGGCAGAGGAAATCCTTCTATGGGCGAAAGGCCATCTGCTTTCGTTAAGGGCAGCTCATGTCCCTGGGAGACTGAATTGTGGTGCGGACAGGCTGTCGAGGAATGGAGGTTGAATCCCCAGTCAGTGGAGCTGATCTGGAATCAGTTTGGGAAGGCAGAGGTGGACCTGTTCGCGTCGGAGGAGAATACGCACTGTCCGCTGTTCTACTCGCCGACGCGCTCTCCCCTGGGTAGGGATGCAATGTCACTGCTGTGGCCGAATGCCAGCAAATACTCTTTTCTCCTGATAAAGATCTTGCTGCTGGTGTTGCGCAAAATCAGAGAGGTTAACCCTTGTCACTCCGAAACTGCCCAAATCAGCCATGTTTTCCTGGTGGAGCTTGTGATCGCTCCCCCGTGGTCAATTCCTTTGAGACGAAACCTGCTCTCTCAGGAAAACGGCACAATATGGCACCCCAACCCCGAGCAGTGGAAACTGCACGTGTAGAATGTGTCTGGGAACCGGGAGTGTCAGCCATATCAAAGGTGTACATGGCTGCAATTTCAGCCTTTCACGTGAGCGTGGAAGGACGCTCAGTGGGCAAGCACGACTTGGTGGTGAGATTTTTAACGGGAGCAAGGCATCGTAAACCCTCTTGTGCTTCCACCGTGCTAACCCTGGACTTGGCTTTGGTCCTTTAGCCAAGCACATTGGAGACTTGCAGGTGCTATTTGTGAATGCTGAATGCATGCAGTTTGGGCCGGGTGACTGTAATGTTGGCTGAAACCAAGAGCGGGTTACGTGCCTAAATTGCTATCTACCCTGTTCAGGGCGCAGGTGATCTCACTCCCTGCCTTATCAGCTGAAGAGGTGGACCCGCCGGACGCCACTGTACAGAGAGACTCTACGTGTCTATGTAGAGCGCTGTAGATTCTCCTCTGTCATGTCAGTCTGTGGAGCGCATTCACGAGAGCACATCGACGGATGACCATTCGGTGGGGGCAGATGCCGGCGTTCTGACTGACAACCCGGAAGCGCAACTCTGTGTTTACAAGAAGATGCACGCTGTTTATAAGCTGATCTTCACAAAATGTCTGATGATTTCAATATTGAGGAAGACTTGCAATTTTTTGCCCAACCGAATGCGCATGCTTCGAAGTGCTCTCGTGCACTATAGACTGACATGACAGAGGAGAATCTATAATCTATATAATAAAGTGATTATTTTGGTTAGTTTTTCGCACATAAAGCATTCTAGTCACTTTAAATGAATTCAATTGAGCCACTTTGAGCGGATGGACCAATTTAACAATGTCTTAAGTACTTTTCTGGACCTTGACAACAACAATGACCATTATGTCTATGAGGAGGCCTGGAAATCTCTCTTTGATGTCACCTATATATCTTTATTTGTGCTCCGAAGACGCCGGGAGGTCTCAAAACATGTTTAACATCATCACCAATTTGATTTTGGGATGAATTTACCCTTTTCTTAGTTTTGTAGTTTTAGATACTTTATATTTAGAGGCTATTTTGCGGGAGTCCCGCCAATCTCCCGCTGCCCGCACACACGAGTGTCTTACTGCCCACACCCATCAAATCTTGTTGCAAAACATTTCCTAGCACTTATTTTATTTCTTAATGACGTCATTGACTAGTCAACGCTTCTTTTATCACATAATAGTCGACCTCTAAAAGCTAAGGTCGTTCAACCCCTAGTACCTATACAGTACATACTTTGTATCTTCGTAGAGTATTTAGCTTGATCAAATTTTAAAATACAGATACAGCTGTACAATTTTTTCGGAACTACAGCGTGAGCACACAATACATCATCGCATTGATTCACTGTAAGTTTGTGTTGTTTACATTATGCACGTACACGCCGATTGCCAACAAAACACAGACATATGACTTATCACGTGCGGTTCATTTCCGGCAACTTTTAGCGCTGGGACCGCACCATCTATCAGTTTCAAACGATCTCCAAATCCAGCTTTATATCCACCGTTTTATAAAACATTATTCACCGAAATGCAGTGAGCAATCAAACACAGCTAAACTTACGTCAGCCGAGTGAAGTGGAATTGATGGGCGTGCTCTTTCTCATGTTAGCTGGTTGACGCGTGGGTGTGCTCTTTTGCTCACTGGATGATGTGTGGGCGTGCTTTTCCAGGAGAATTGTCCATTATAGGACCCTTAGAAACGGGAATCCAAGTTCGAAAATAACTTTCCGAAACCTGTATGAACCCTGGCGGAGTAAATCGAGCACAGAAATACTAAGTTACACATTCAATTCGTTTTTTGACAAGTTGACCATGTTAAGCTTGAGAAGCCAGCACGTTTAACAGTGTTAAGAAGTCAGAATGCATGAAATAGCATGTTAC
This sequence comes from Triplophysa siluroides, assembly GCA_006030095.1. Lineage (NCBI taxonomy): Eukaryota > Metazoa > Chordata > Actinopteri > Cypriniformes > Nemacheilidae > Triplophysa > Triplophysa siluroides. Next base: position 1,104,331 of record VCII01000724.1, read on the forward strand.
CTCATCTTTAAATGATCCCTCACATGTTTTTGTTAGAGCAGACCAGCACGTTTATGTGTGAATTATTTTCTCTATTTAGCTGCACTATAAGAAAGGTCTACAGGAAATCCATCAGAAATATTCCCTGCCTCCTGATATCCCGGAATTCATTCAGGCCAGATGTAACGCGTACAACATAAGCAACGTAAGTGTAATTGACCGCATATTCTTTTTTGGTGAAATTGATAGGATCATGTACAAGTGTACTGTCTCTGCTTTACAGAAATACTATAAGGTTGAATGGCTGAAGACTATTGCAAAGGGGTATGACTCGAAGCCTGATGCCATCCCTGTAATCGCAGCAAAGGCCGCAAGACACGCTGCTAGTGATGTAAGTAACAGTTTCTCAGCTTCATGGAATAATTATATTGAAATAAAAATATGAAATAGAACAATACTGAATAAACTGTTGATTTACACCTTTCAGGTTCAGTATAAGAAACAGTATATGAAGGATAGGGGTCATCATGTTGGCTTCCGTAGTATACAGGATGACCCCTTGCTGGTGCACTACATGGAGGTGGCTAAAATGCAGAGTGAAAAGAACTACAAGAAGGATTACCACAAGGCCAAGCTGAAGTACCACGCCCCTGTAGATATGATGAGTGTGGCACATGCCAAGCATGCATCTAAAGTTCAAACGTTTGCAGGATACAAGCAGCCTATGCATCGCTACACCCTGCTCCCTGATGCCATGAATCTGAATTTAGCTCGCTCCATGAACATCAGCTCCAGTGATGTAAGAAAAAACTTTTTCGATTATGAGATGTACATACAGTAGTACACACAGTGAATACATTTGGATGAGAATGTGTGCACTGAACACTTCTGTTTAATCCCACTAGTACCAGTATAAACTGGAATATGAGAACTACGTAAAAGGCACCGGTTGGATCCCTATTGGTTCACTGGACGTTGAAAAAGCTAAGGCTGCTGGTGCGGCTCTCAATGAGAAGAAGTACAGGCAGCACCCTGACACTATCAAGTTCACCAGCGTCCTGGACACCCCAGTCATGGAACAAGCCAAACTAAATGCCCAGCAGCTAAGCGATGTGAGGGATTTATCACAGTTAGCTCATAAATAGGAATTAAATTGCAGAGGGGGCAACAATGGAGCCCTGTGGTACTGTTTTTGCAATTCTCTCTAAATCTTGTAAATATCGTTCCACAGAGACTGTACAAAGCCAGTGGTGAGAAGTTTATGCACACATACCATCTCCCTGCTGATGCACCCGAGCTCCTGCAGGCCAAATATAATGCTGTCAATGTTAGCAAGGTGAGAATTTTGCACATCTTATACACAATTTTTAAGTCAGTTATTGGTATCTAGTTCAATTGTAACCTTTTGTTTATTTTTATTTAGACCTACTATACATATGCACACAAGCAGGATCTCCTGAAAGGTCATCATATGAAGCATGATGCCATTCCTATAGTCGCTGCCAAATCCTCTAGAGATATTGCTAGTGATGTAAGCAAACAATATTTAATTGATTAAAATTGTATTTGTTTTGTGTATCGATGACTAAACTGTATTATTTTTAATAGTACAAGTATAAGCTTGCGTATCAGAAGGCCAGGGGTCACCACGTTGGCTTCCGTAGTCTTCAGGACGACCCCTTGCTGGTGCACTACATGAAGGTGGCTAAGATGCAAAGTGAAAGGAACTACACAAAGGATTACCACAAGGCCAAGCTGAAGTACCACACCCCTGTGGACATGCTTAGCGTTGTACATGCCAAGCAAGCATCTAAAGTTCAAACAAATGCAGGCTACAAAAAGATCACCCACAACTATGTCCTCCTACCAGATGCCATGCACATTGGATTGGCTCGTAACATGATGGAGATCCAAAGCGATGTAAGATCATCTTATAATACTGGGTCTATTTTATTAAAGTAAGATTTTTTACTTGTTTATTGACAACATTATAAATGAATCTTTTGTTATCCTTACAGAATGTGTATAAATCAGAGTTCAACAACATCTACAAAGGAGCAGGTTGGGTTCCAATAGGTTCCATTGATGTTGAGAAGGCCAAGGCGGCCAAAGCTGCCCTCGATGAGAAGTCATATAGAACACATCCTGGTAGCTTGAAATTTACCAGTCTGACGGACCAGATGAACATGGTCTTGGCCATGAACAACTCAAAACTACAAAATAAAGTACAAGATATTTAAATGGCTATCATGGATAGTTTTCAAAACAAAAAAATATTGCAAAGTCATTTGAATTCCCTTTTTGTGCACTTTTAGGCTGCCTATAAAGCCTCTGGAGAGAAATTCTTGCACACCTATCATTTACCTGCTGATGCCCCAGAGTTCCAGCAGGCCAAGTTTAATGCCCAGACAATGAGTCAGGTAAAGTGAAATGAAGATAGACTTTTTTAATTGTACTGTGGCAGCACATAACTTGCAAATCAAACATGAAACCAAACTTGTTTTTATAGTCACACTACAAGGCTCAGTGGCTTGCAGACATCGCCAAAGGCTATGACATGAAAGCTGATGCTATTCCTATTGTTGCTGCTAAACTAGGAAGACACATTGCCAGTAATGTAAGTGCACTGTTATTTTTGCACCAATTACCTTAGCAATTAAATGGTAAAAAGAATGTATTGATTTGAATTGTTTTTTACAGTATCAGTACAAGAAAGAATTTGAGAAGGCAAGAGGTCACCACGTTGGGTTCCGTAGTCTCCAGGACGACCCCTTGCTTGTGCACTACATGCAGGTGGCAAAAATTCAGAGTGAAAGAAACTACAAGAAGGATTATCACAAGGCCAAGCTGAAGTACCACACCCCTGTAGATATGATGAGTATCATTCAGGCCAAGCACGCCTCAATGATTCAGACGTACGCAGGATACAAGCAACACCACCATCGCTACACCCTGCTTCCTGGTGCCATGAACCTGGAGTTAGCTCGCTCCATGAATGCCAGCTCCAGTGATGTGAGACATTTTTCTAATCTAAGAATCCAACATTTTAGCAGAAACTAATATCAGTGGTATAATTACAGAACCAGACACAGCACATACTTTATTATGCACCATTAAGCTGTGAGTGGAACCTCAGTTAAATTGAGGTGGGATGTTTGAATTGAAATAAATGTTTTGCCTTTTCTTTGTTTCCCAGGTTGAGTACAAGAGTGAATACAACTGCACCATGAAAGGTGTCGGATGGGTGCCTATTGGTTCACTGGGAGTAGAGACCGCAAAGATTGGAGGAAAGATTCTGAGTGACCAAAAGTACCGCACTCACCCCTCCAATTACACCTTCCACAAGCTTATGGATTCTATGGACCTTGCTTTGGCTACTGCTAACAACAAGATCATGGACAAGGCAAGTCTGAATTCAGTTTATTTTCACTGGGTTGACTGGTGTGGAATTAATGGTCCATGCATCAACATTAAAACATATTTTTTATTGTTATAGCAAGCATACCATGCTGCCTGGGAGAAGGACAAGCTCAAAATTCACGTGATGCCCGACAGTCCTGAAATTGTCCTAGCCAAGGCCAATTCATTGACCATGAGTCAGGTATGATTTATAGTGTAGTTTTTGATTGAGACAAATATTCTTATGAATAATGAATACAAGCTGGCAATGCGGTATTATTAGTTCGGGTTTGTTATGTTGCTTAACTATTTGTTCTTTTCTGTGTATTTTCAGAAACTCTACAAAGCTGGCCTTGAGGAAATGTATAAAAAGGGCTATGATCTCAAACCAGATGCTATTTCGATTGTGGCTGCCAAAGCCTGCAGGAATATTGCCAGCAATGTGAGTTTTACATAATTTTCAAATGATTCAAAAATGTTTGCAAAATCTTTGATGTTGTGGCACAACTAACGGCATCTTTTCTGCCATTACAGTACAAGTACAAGTTGGCATATGAGAAGGCAAGAGGTCACCACGTTGGCTTCCGTAGTATTCAGGACGACCCCTTGCTTGTGCACTACATGCAGGTGGCTAAGATACAGAGTGAAAGACACTACAAGAAGGATTACCACAAGGCCAAGCTGAAGTACCACACCCCTGTTGATATGCTGAGTATCGTTCAGGCCAAGTACGCTTCAATGGTTCAGACGTATGCAGGATACAAGCAGCACCATCATCGCTACACCCTGCTTCCTGATGCTATGAACCTGATGTTAGCTCGCTCCATGAATGTCAGCTCCAGCGATGTAAGTCCTCCAAATAAAAAAGTAAAAGTTTAAGTTACTTTTTTCCTATCATTGCATTTTAAAATGATTGTTGCTATTTTTTAGGTTGAGTACAAGAGTGAATACAACAACACTATGAAAGGTGTTGGATGGGTGCCTATTGGTTCACTGGGAGTAGAGACCGCAAAGATTGGAGGAAAGATTCTGAGTGACCAAAAGTACCGCACTCACCCCTCCAATTACACCTTCCACAAGCTTATGGATTCTATGGACCTTGCCTTGGCTACTGCCAACAACAAAATCATGGACAAAGTAGGCAACACTTTTGCAATATCTACTATGGGACATAAACTCTACTTGATCTGATTTTTCATCTAAAATCTATATTATTACAGCAAGCATACACAGATGCTTGGAACAAGGATAAGACAAAAATTCACATCATGCCCGACAGTCCTGAGATTGTTCTTGCGAAAGCTAATGCGATCAACATGAGTGAGGTACGTCTACTGTATTTGTAGAATCTTTTAACAGGCTGATCACAGATCAAAGTTTCTTTTGTATTCTAATGTATGTAACACGTTTTTGAACACAGAAAGCCTACAAAGCAGGATTGGAAGCCCTGAAGAAGAAAGGTTATGACCTCAAAGCTGATGCTGTAGCTGTGGTTGCAGCTAGAACCTCCACAAACATTGCCAGCGATGTACGTGACATTGAGATAATCATATATTTCGCTCCATAGTTTTACCCTCTTTCACTTCAACAAATGTTTCTCTACAGATACTAATATATTCATTTTCTCATTCATGTTCTTATTACAGTACAAGTACAAAAAGGAGTACAACAAGGCAAAAGGACATCACATTGGCTTCCGTTGTATTCAGGACGACCCCTTGCTGGTGCACTACATGGGGGTGGCCAAGATACAGAGTGATAAACTCTACAAGAAGGATTACCACAAGGCCAAGCTGAAGTATCACACACCTGTGGACATGCTTAGCGTCGTACATGCCAAGCAGGCTACGGCTGCTCAGACCTATGCTGGATACAGGCACAACATTTCTCATTATAAAGTTCTGCCCGATGCCATGAACCTCGTGCTTGCACGTAACATGCAGATGATCGCAAGTGATGTAAGTCTGAGCTATTTATCTAAATATTTTATACTTGAGACTATAGCGACCTGTAAGCATTATATGTTTAGAATCACTTTTTAGTTGTGAAATGTCGTTATATATTATAGTGGACATGACAGCATTTTCACCCTTCTTGCAGAACATCTACAAATCTGAATATAACAGTTATATGAAAGGAGTTGGATGGATTCCCATTGGATCTCTGGAAGTGGAGAAAGCGAAGAATGCTAGCAAAATAGGCAGCGAGAAACAGTACCGTTCACACCCTAGTAACTTTAAGTTTACTAAAGAAATGTCTTCTATGGATTTGGTCCTAGCTGCGACCAACAATGACATCAATAATAAGGTAAAATTGATGCCACCTGACTTGACGTTGTGCTTTGTTATAGAATGTATGTTTGAAACTTTTCCCATATATCTTGTCTTCAGCAAAAATATATTGCCGCATGGGAAAAAGACAAAACCAAGATTCACATTATGCCAGATGCTATGGACGTGGCACTTGCTCGTCAGAATAAAGCTAACTACAGTGAGGTTAGTGATACAATTCATACTTTTTGATTTATTCTAAACTATAAATGCACTTAAATGTAAATGATCCTGAAAATTATCCTTTCTTACTCATTCCTTTAGAAACAGTACAAACTTGCCAATGAACTAGCAAAGAAAAAGGGATACGATCTGCGTGCAGATGCTATCTCGATTCAAGCTGCCAAGGCAACCACGGCTATTGCTAGTAATGTAAGTTTTCTTCCATTTTTGAACCCAACATTTAAATACCGCGCTCTTACCAGAATTTAGTACTTTAACACTTTTAATAAATTTGAATTCCACAGTACAAATACAAGGCTGGTTATCGTAAGCAAGTTGGTCATCATATCGGAGCCCGCTGCGTCCAGGATGATCCTCTGCTCATGCTGGCCTTGAACTCTGCTAAGATTGCCAGTGATGCTCTCTACAGGAAGGACTTTGACAAATCAAAAACAAAGTTCCACCTTCCTGTGGACATGCTGGCATTTGAACTGGCCAAGAAGAACCAGATCCAGGTCAATGATGCCAATTACAGAACGTACTTGCACAACTGGACCTGCCTGCCAGACTCAAATGATGTTGTCAAGGCCAGACAAGTGTATGACCTCCAGAGTGATGTAAGTGTTAAAACACTGTGGATCTGTCTGTATTTGTAATGTTGCAAACAGAAACATTCATAGAGAAACAACACATCATGCATTGGCTGTATAAGCTTAGTATGCAAACCTCTCGTTGTGTACATTTTTCTTAGGCTGTGTACAAGGCTGATCTGAAATGGCTTCAAGGTCTTGGATGGGTCCCGATTGGTTCCCTTGATGTTGAAAAAGCAAAAAAAGCTGGAAAAATCCTGAGTGACAAAGGTTATCGTCAGCACCCAAGCAACTTCAAGTTTACCATCACAACTGAAGACATGCCACTCGTTTTGGCCAAAGCCAATAATGAGATCATGAACAAGGTACTTGTACATACTATACCTAGACACATATGCAAACATATTTGAATATTGTGATCTAATGCTGTCTCAAATCTATCAGTCAAAATATGCTGAAGTGTGGAACAAAGACAAGACACAGATTCACATCATGCCTGATATGATGGACGTGGTGCTTGCAAAGCAAAACAAGGTCATCTATAGTGAGGTCAGTCTTCCACATTGGGATTCAATACCCTGTAATCACCATGAGTAAAATATAAATTAAAAGCAATAAACGCACTTGTATGAAAACTCATGCAATATCTTTTGCTGTGGCGTCAAGTTGTTTAAATTTTTTTCTGATTTGCTCTCCAGAAACAATATAAACTTGCCTATGAACAAGCCAAGAAAAAGGGTTATGATATGCGCAATGATGCTATTTCTATCATTGCTGCCAGGGCCTCCAGGGACATTGCCAGCGATGTAAGTGCCCCAAACTATTAAGGAAATATATTGAACACTAACAATATAATTTGGTGCACTGAGAATTATTTCTTCCCCTGCAGTACAAATACAAGACTGGTTATCGTAAGCAAGTTGGTCATCATATCGGAGCCCGCTGCGTCCAGGATGATCCTCTGCTCATGTTGGCCTTGAACTCAGCTAAGATTGCCAGTGATGCTCTCTACAGGAAGGACTTTGACAAATCCAAAACAAAGTTCCACCTTCCTGTGGACATGCTTGCATTTGAACTGGCCAAGAAGAACCAGATCCAGGTCAATGATGCCAACTACAGAACCTACCTGCACAACTGGACCTGCCTGCCGGACTCCAATGATGTTGTCCATGCCAGACAAGTCTATGACCTTCAGAGTGATGTACGTAATATCCAGCTTCTTTCAAGAAATATTAATTCATTCGTTTACAAATTAATTTCCACTTTTTTGCCTGATTGGTTAATTGGTTGTGTTCCAACTATCTTGATTTGTGTTGAGAGGTAGAAAAAGCTAACAGTTTTATGGAGTGTCAGTAACAATTTTTGTTTTTGTGTATGTTTGCTCTTAGGCTGTTTACAAGGCTGATCTAAAATGGCTTCAAGGACTTGGGTGGGTTCCCATTGGTTCGCTTGATGTTGAAAAAGCAAAAAAGGCTGGAGAAATACTGAGCGAAAGGAAATATCGTCAGCCACCAAGCAACTTCAGGTTCACCAGCACAACTGAAGACATGCCAATAGTTTTGGCTAAAGCCAACAATAATATTGTGAACAAGGTGGGGATATAAATAATATACAGTAACACATCCATGTTGAATTGTCTCACTTATTCATTTTGTTACTTTTTGGATTTGACAGAGCATCTAAAATGTATTTTAATTTTAAATTCACACTTATTTGACAGCAACAATATGTGGAAGCCTGGAACAAGGACAAAACAATGGTCCATGTCATGCCAGATGCTATGGATGTTGTACTTGCTAAACAAAACAAAGCCAACTACAGCTTGGTAAGTTTGACACAAGTGGTACATAAGGGATGTTTTTGGATACCAGTTCATGGATTTAAATTCTTCATTTGAACGTTTTCTTAGAAATTATACAAGCTTGCAAATGAAGAAGCTAAAAAGAAGGGCTATGACCTGCGCAATGATGCTATATCCATCAAAGCAGCCAAGGCTTCCAGGGATATTGCCAGTGATGTGAGTATTCTGAGTAACATCCACTGAAAGATAATAGAAATGGTACATTGAAGCACTAACTCTTGGCTTAAACGTTTCTTTTTCTGTTTTACAGTACAAGTACAAGACTAGTTATCGTAAGCAAGTTGGTCATCATATTGGAGCCCGCTGCGTCCAGGATGATCCTCTGCTCGTGCTGGCCTTGAACTCAGCTAAGATTGCCAGTGATGCTCTCTACAGGAAGGACTTTAACAAATCCAAGACTAAGTTCCACCTTCCAGTTGACATGCTGGCCTTTGAACTGGCCAAGAAGAATCAGATCCAGGTCAATGATGCCAACTACAGAACCTATCTGCACAACTGGACCTGCCTGCCAGACTCCAATGATGTTGTTCAGGCCAGACAAGGCTATGACCTCCAGAGTGATGTACGTGTACAACACTGAATCTTAATACAGATTTGCCTTACGTTGGTCAAGTTTATGCAGACACAGTATATCTATTATTTTTCCTTATGTTTCCTCCAAGGCTGTGTACAAAGCTGATTTAAAATGGCTTCAAGGTATTGGATGGGTGCCAATTGGTTCTATTGATGTTGAGAAAGCAAAGAAAGCTGGAGAAATCTTGAGTGAAAGAAAATATCGTCAGCATCCAAGCAACTTTAAGTTCACCATAACAACTGAAGACATGCCACTTGCTTTGGCCAAAGCCAATGCAGGCGTTATGAACAAGGTAGAATGCTTTGATCAGCACTACACCAAATTCATTGTGTTTCAAATATTCTATTCCTCATCTTTTTTCTATTATAAAAATGTATATATCCTTTCCACATGGGTCTTACAATTTTCTCTGTACACTTTAGAGAAGTTATGTGGAAGCTTGGGAAAAAGATAAGACTAAAATCCATGTCATGCCGGATACAATGGAAATATTGCTTGCCAAGCAGAACAAAATCAACTACAGTGAGGTGAGTCATCCATGAGAAAATTTCCTATGACTTTTCCTCATATTCTTTGATTGCTTTGTAAATATTTAGTGAACGTTTGAAATAGTGACATACTTTTGTTTTCATATCTAGAAATTATATAAGCTTGCCAACGAGGAGGCTAAAAAGAAAGGCTATGACATGCGTGGTGATGCCATTTCTATAAAAGTAGCTAAAGCTTCTCGGGATATTATCAGTGATGTGAGTATTCCATTTGTACCTATTCATTTATAGTTTCTCTGTTTTTGGTATAGAATGTATACAATCGTTTTCTAAAATCATCTTCACACTAATTGTTCTTTAACTATTTCACTGTAGTACAAATACAAGGCCAGTTATCGTAAACAAGTTGGTCATCATATCGGAGCCCGCTGCGTCCAGGATGATCCACTGCTCGTGCTGGCCTTGAACTCTGCTAAGATTGCCAGTGATGCTCTCTACAGGAAGGACTTTGACAAATCCAAAACAAAGTTCCACCTTCCTGTGGACATGCTTGCATTTGAACTGGCCAAGAAGAACCAGATCCAGGTCAATGATGCCAACTACAGAACCTACCTGCACAACTGGACCTGCCTGCCGGACTCTAATGATGTTGTCAAGGCCAGACAAGTCTATGACCTCCAGAGTGATGTAAGTATTAAAACACTGTGGTCTCAAAACACATGCTTTGGCTGTAAAAGGTTAGTAACCAAACCATTATTTTTGTGTTTGCATGTTCTTAGGCTGTATACAAGGCTGATCTGAAATGGCTTCAAGGTCTCGGATGGGTCCCGATTGGTTCGATTGATGTCGAAAAAGTGAAAAAGGCTGGTGAAATCTTGAGCGAAAGGAAATATCGTGAGCACCCAAGCAACTTCAAGTTCACCATTACAACTGAAGACATGCCAATGGCCTTAGCTAAAAGTAATGCTACCACTTGCAACAAGGTAAAATGCAGTAAATCTACTCATTTGAGACAGTCGTTATTCCTTAAAGAAAAATAAAAGCACACAGATTTCTCAATTTATTCCATTTAAACAGAAACTTTACACTGAAGTCTGGGACAAGGAAAAGACCAAAATCCACATTATGCCTGACTGCATGGAGGTTCTGTTGGCAAAGCAGAACAATATGAATTACAGTGAGGTATGTGTCTGTAATATTGTCCAGGTCATGTGTTGTATGGTTTTAACATTTTAAGTAAGCTCCTTAAATCTAAAGAAATTACTTTCTGTCTAATTCTTTTCAATTTTAGAAAAGGTATAAACTTGCCAATGAAGAATCTAAGAAGAAGGGCTATGACTTGCGTGGAGATGCTATTGCGATTAAAGTGGCTAAGGCATCCAGAGATATCATCAGTGATGTGAGCACTTTTTTATCATTAGAATTATTATCATTGGTTTGTAATCATTGTTTTTTTGTATTACCTACCAATTTTTAGAGTAACTTTTAGAATATAAAAAACCCTTTTTTTTCCACAGTACAAATACAAGACTGGTTATCGTAAGCAAGTTGGTCATCACATCGGAGCCCGCTGCGTCCAGGATGATCCTCTGATCATGCTTGCATTGAACTCAGCTAAGATTGCCAGTGATGTTCTCTACAAGAAGGACTTCAACAAATCCAAAACAAAGTTTCACCTTCCTGTGGACATGTTGACTCTTGAGCTGGCTAAGAAATGCCAGATCCAAGTCAATGATGCCAACTACAGAACCTATCTGCACAACTGGACCTGCCTGCCAGACTCCAATGATGTTGTTCAGGCCAGGAAGGTCTATGATCTTCGTAGTGATGTGAGTGACAGTGTCATTGAGTTTATTTAAAATTTTAACTTCATAAAATAGGAACTGTAAAGTGTTTCAAATTAACATTATCTTCACTTCAGGCCGTGTACAAAGCAGACATGGAGTTCATGAGAGGTGTAGGATGGGTCCCCATAGGCTCACTTGAGGTCCTGAAGGCAAAGAAAGCAGCTGAGATCCTCAGTGATAGACTGTACAAACAAAAACCAGACACGTTTAAATTTACACAAGACATGCAGTCCATGCCCTTGGTGCTTGCCAAGACAAATGCTCAAATTATGAATCAGGTTAGTAAAGTCAATACTTGATTATATATATATTCTTTTAAATCATATTGACCTATAAAACCAAAATGTTGTACTCACACACAGAGTTAGATGCCATTTGAAACTAAATTAAGAACACTCTTCTTTTTCCCTATTTTTTACTTTCTTTGCATAAGCCTGATCGCATAGTAAAATACTGCATGTGAATTACGTTTATTAAAATGTTCCATTGTTTAAGCTCCAGTATTGGAACAACATTGACAACATATTGTTTAATTTTAGCGCGACTACCATGCAGTGTGGGAAACAGAAAAGACCAAGATCCACATCCCTCCTGATACTCCAGAGATTGTGCTCTCAACTGCCAATGCAATGAACAATAGTCGGGTATGTATCACTTAATCATTGTCATTTATGTTTTATTACAATAACAGATATATATCACTTAAATCAAATACTCTGCCTACAGAAACTATATAGACAAGCAGTTGAAGACATCTTCAGGAAGGGCTATGACCTCAAATCTGATGCTGTCGCCATCAAAGCTGCCAAAGCAGGCAGAGATATTATCAGTGATGTGAGTGCATACCATGACCAGTTTATATTAAGTTGATTTTCATTTTCCATTTCATTACCCTATTACATAGAAATAGGAACAATCCTGAATACTGTTTTAATTTTCACATGCAGTACAAATACAAGACTGGCTATCGTAAGCAAGTTGGTCATCATATCGGAGCCCGCTGCGTCCAGGATGATCCTCTGATCATGCTGGCCTTGAACTCAGCTAAGATTGCCAGTGATGCTCTCTACAAGAAGGACTTCAACAAATCCAAAACAAAGTTCCACCTTCCTGTTGACATGTTGACCCTTGAGCTGGCTAAGAAATGCCAGATCCAGGTCAACGATGCCAACTACAGAACCTACCTGCACAACTGGACCTGCCTGCCAGACTCCAATGATGTCGTCCAGGCCAGAAAGGTCTATGATCTTCAAAGCGATGTGAGTTTTAGTATAATTTTTTATTTGGATTCTTAATAAGTAGGAGTGTATTAACAATATTCAATAAAAAATGGTCTGTAATCTTGCTTTGTTTTAAATGCATTTTTGGTCCCATCAGGCTGTGTATAAAGCTGATATGGAATGGATCAGAGGTATGGGATGGGTTCCCATTGGCTCTCTTGACGTAGAAAAGGCAAAAAAAGCAGGTGAGATTCTGAGCGACAGGAAGTACCGGCAACATCCAAGCAGCTTCAAGTTTACAAGTAAAACAGATGGAGTACCTTTTACTCTCGCCCAAGCCAATGCCAAAATCATTGACAAGGTACTTTTGAGTATTATGTGTGTAAATATAAAATAAATTGTTGCATGAAATCACTGCTGCTAGCGGGGATTTTGTAGACAAGAGATAAATCTATCTCAAATCAACCTATTTTGTCTCTACTAGAATGCATATGTTGAAGCCTGGAATAAGGAGAAGACCAATATCCATGTCATGCCCGACACCCCTGAAATTATGCTTGGCAAACAGAACAAGCTCAACACAAGCATCGTAAGTCCTGCAGCAGTTGTAAAGTGGACTGGCCTGATCAATGCCGGAATCAAGATAGTTTAAAATCCAGTTCTGAAATATTTTCTCTTGAAATCTTTATGTCTTAATTCATTTATTTTCACAGAAATATTACCGCCAAGGCTATGAGGATAGCCTCAAGAAGGGCTACTTCCTGCCTAAAGATGCCATCGCAGTAAAAAGTGCCAAGGCTTCCAGAGATATCATTAGTGATGTAAGTCTGATAGATTTTATCAAAGACATTGAACACACTGTGTAAATAAAAGCGCTCATTCTTCCCTATATTAAAACTTGCAGTACAAGTACAAAACTGGCTACAGGAAGCAACAAGGGCACCACATTGGAGCTCTCAGCATTCAAGATGATCCCTTGATAATGCTTGCCTTGAATTCAGGCAAGATTTCTAGTGATAACTTGTACAAGAAAGACTTTAACAAATCCAAGACCAAATACAACCTCCCGGCTGACATGCTGTCTCTTGAGCTGGCTAAGAAATGCCAGATCCAAGTCAATGACGTCAACTACAGAACCTACCTGCACAACTGGACCTGCCTGCCAGACTCCAATGATGTGGTCCAGGCCAGAAAGGTCTACGATCTGCGCAGTGATGTATGTATATACACTGATTCACACACAGTACTGTTTACGTTTCTTTGATATACTTATACATCAACATTATTTTTTTAAATTAGGCTGTGTACAAAGCTGACCTGGATTGGATCCGTGGGTGTGGCTGGATGCCCCATGGTTCGATTGATGTCATCAAAGCTAAGAACGCTCAGACAATCCTCAATGAGCGACTGTACCGCCAACATCCTAGCACTGTCAAATTCACCAGTGCTGTGGACCTGCCCTCCATTGTCTTGGCCAAGCAAAATGCTGATATCCTCAGTGATGTAAGATTCTTGCTGTTGCTTTATTTCTAAAATTACACAAATCTTTGTCTTTGTTTTAACCTCAATGTCTGCCAAACAAAGCCTTTAACCAATTTTTATGTGTTCACAGAGAAAATACAAAGAGGCCTGGGAAAATGATAAGACATCGATACACATCATGCCAAACACACCTGCCATTGAGTTGTCCAGAGCTAATGCCATTGCAGTCAGCAATGTAAGCCAATTCACATGCAGGGCGGCTGAGTATTACTTAAATATTTGAAATATATTATGCTATTATCCACTGTTTTCTTTCAGACAATGTACACCAAAGATTGGGACGCTACGAAGGCAAAGGGATACCACATCAAAGAAGATGCTGTCTCTGTTATTAAGGCAAAAGTCTCGAGAGATATAGCCAGTGATGTAAGTTATCCCAAATTCAAGTTCTTTCTCTCTTCTGTCATTACTGTTATTTTCTTTATGTTCAATATTAGAGCTACCTTAAATTCAGTCGAAGCATTGGAAATTTACAACTAACATCCATCTGAACATAAAAAAATTATGTCATATTTTAAATGCAGTACAAGTACAAGACTGGTTATCGTAAGCAAGTTGGTCATCATATCGGAGCCCGCTGCGTCCAGGATGATCCTCTGATCATGCTGGCCTTGAACTCAGCTAAGATTGCCAGTGATGCTCTCTACAAGAAGGACTTCAACAAATCCAAAACAAAGTTCCACCTTCCTGTCGATATGTTGACTCTTGAGCTGGCAAAGAAATGCCAGATCCAAGTCAATGATGTCAACTACAGAACCTACCTGCACAACTGGACCTGCCTGCCAGACTCCAATGATGTTGTCCAGGCCAGAAAGGTCTATGATCTGCGTAGTGATGTAAGTTGAGCTTTAAATATGTGTTTTAAACATTTCCATTACAAAAGATGATCACACATTGACCAATTATTTCATTCAACTGTTTAGGCTGTATACAAGGCCGATCTAGAGTGGCTGAGGGGATGTGGATGGATTCCCCATGAGTCTGTTGAAGTCCTCAAAGTGAAGCATGCTCAGAAGATCTTGGCTGATGTAAGTCTTCTTCCATGTACTACATACTTTTCCCATGGTGGTCAGATGTATAGAAAACTTTAACTTGACTTAAAGATATTGCTAAATGTGTTTTTTTCTGTGTTTCATAGAGAGGATACCGTGTTAAGCTGGACAGTCAGAAATATACAACTCCCATTGACAGAATTGACTTTGTGCAGTCCAAAAATGCAGCTGATGTGCTCAATGAG
Source organism: Triplophysa siluroides (assembly GCA_006030095.1). NCBI lineage: Eukaryota > Metazoa > Chordata > Actinopteri > Cypriniformes > Nemacheilidae > Triplophysa > Triplophysa siluroides. The sequence continues at coordinate 1,119,560 of VCII01000724.1, forward strand.
GTAACCAACAAATGAGAATTTACAATTGGCAGTTGGTTTTCAGTGATTACTAAAAAACAAATTACATCGAGTGTTATTTGTTCCGTCTCTTCTCAGGCTAAGTATCGTGAGGCCTGGCACCAGGACAAAACTAAATACTCCTTGGTGGACAGTCCACTTCTGGCTACATCCAGGGAAGTGGCCAAGATGTTCCACCCGGTATATTATTTTTCTTTTTGAGATAAAACAAATGCCATTAAATGGCTAAAATAATCACTTTAAAATGAGTATTGGCACCAATCATCTATATAAAACATATTTTATAGCAACTGTACACTAAAGACTGGAACAAGACCAAAGCCAAGTCATACTTCATGCCTGGAGATGCTGTTCCCATTAAACAATGCATCAGCACCACTAAAGTGCAGAGTATGGTAAGTTAATAACAATAATAAACTTACTAAGATACCCCTCACATATTAAACGTTTGATTATAAATAAATTCATGTTTTTTTTAATGCAGTACAAGTACCAAGAAGGCTACCGTAAGCAGGTTGGTCATCATATCGGAGCCCGCTGCGTCCAGGATGATCCACTGCTCATGCTCGCCTTGAACTCAGCTAAGATTGCTAGTGATGCTCTCTACAAGAAGGACTTCAATCAATCCAAAACAAAGTTCAGACTACCAGTGGACATGATTGCATTTGAACATGCCAAGAAATGCCAGGTCCAAGTCAATGATGACAAATACAGAACTCGTCTGCACCAGTGGACTTGTATGCCTGATCAAAATGATGTCATACAGGCCCGCAAAGCATACGACCTGGCCAGCGACGTAAGTAAAACACTTTAAAGAGTGTTGCTGAACTCATATTAAAAGAATACATATGCACATACTACAAACTGTATATAATGTGATCACACTCCTCTCCCTTCAGTACATCTACAAATCAGACTTGGAATGGATTCGTGGCTGTGGATGGGTGGCTGCTGAATCTGTCGATCATGTCAAAGTCCGAAAAGCCCAGCAGATTCTGAACAATGTAAATTTGACTTGAATATTTTTCATCCAACTTCTCAACTGCCATCTAGAATATTTTACAACAATTCCTATTGTCCTCCCCCACAGAGACTTTACAAAAAGGATGCCATGGACAACTTCGCCAAATTCACCAACATTGTGGATCTCCCCGAGATTGTCCTAGCAAAGGTTAACGCTTTCAACCTTAGTGATGTAAGTGCATCTCAGAATTGACCAGTTCTTACTTTTTTGCAAAAACACTTAAGTAAAGTGGTTTAAAAATGGATTGGTTCTTATTTTGTTGCATAGCTGAAGTACAAGGAATCCTTTAACCTGGAGAAGGGTCACTATATTGGATGTGAAGATACACCACAGTTGGCTCACAGTAGAGATGTTGCAAAGATTATCAGTGAGGTAATGTAAAACATCAAATTTATAACTCTTTTTGCAACTGAAAATTGCTTGTTTCTGCTTAAAAATTAGCTATAATTGTTGTTGTCTTCTTTTAGAAATTGTACAAAGTTGCCTGGGATGAAAGCAAAGCTACTGGCTACCAGCTGAACCATGAATACCTGCAAGTACAAGCAGCCAAGAGGAACAGAGACATAGTCAGTAATGTAAGTACCTTTCTATCTCTATACTGAATTTGTACACATCACCACATGCCCAGATTCACTAGAAATTGGAAACTGGTCTCTTGACAGTACAGGACCATTAGTAGGTTAAACAGGCATCTAAATAAACCCAAAGGTTAAGAGCCTCAAGAGCAAAAGCATCTTTCCATGTCAGTAACCTCTAGGTAACAATATTATATTAAGGAATAACACTATTTTGGCTTGTCTCATGTCATTTTTTTATTGGAATTTGCAGGTCAAGTACAATGATGCTCATGAGAAAGCCAAAGGTCACTACATGGCTTCAACTTTGGTAGACTTCCCTGAGGTGGTCCGCTCTGGTCAAATGGAGAAGATGAAGAACTTGGTGAGCTGATATTTTGATTCCTTAGTCTGAGGTCTAAGATTATTTTGCTCTGTTCTCACCTTTTGATGACATTAACTAAACTGTCATATTAACTATTTACTCTGTAAATGTAAACTCAGTCTTTTTAATATGTCCAACAGAGAGACTACCACAAAGCCTACAATGAGACCAAAACTAAGCTCCACATTCCAGCTGATATGATTAGCCATGTGGTCGCTAAGAAATGCCAAGATATACTGAGTGACGTGCAATACCGTACATATCTGCACCAATGGACATGCCACCCTGAGCAGAATGATGCCACCCGTGCCCGCAGAGCTAATGAGATCTTGAGCGATGTAGGTTACCTCTCACAATACCTTAAAGGTTTCCTGTTTTAGGCTTGTTTGATGACTGCATTTGACTGATTTCCCCCGGCAGGTGTTTTACAAAGAGGACCTGAACTGGATGAAAGGCTCTGGCTGTTATGTCTGGGACACTCCCGAGATCTTGCGTGCCAAGAAGTCATATGACCTTCAGAGTGATGTGAGTAGCATTTTTAAACCGATCTTTGTCATTTACGATGAGACTGTCAAGTCATGTTTCTGCATGTTTGTGTGTTTCTATACAGATTAAATACAAAGCAGAAGGCAAGAAGGAATGGAACAACTACTCCATTGTGACAGACACCCCTGTGTATGTGACTGCTATCCTGGGCCACACCTGGGCCAGTGAGGTTTGTGCACCCTTTATTTTTTTAATCAAGCTAGAAAGCATACTTGTAGTTTTAAACTCAATGCTTTTTTCCACAGTTGAACTACAGAGAGGCGTATCACAAGGAGAAGCACATTTACACCACTGTTCTTGACACCTATGACTACGCAAGATGCTACAACCTAAAGCAGATCTACAGCACTGTAAGACAGCTTTCCGCCTTCTTAAAACTGTCCCATTTTGGTTTATAGTGTATACTGTTATCAGAGTGTCATTAAATATTCTTTGTCCACTTCTAGAAAGCATATTCTGCCGCTTGGGACAAGATCAAGGCCAAGAGCTACCATATCCCTCATGACTCCCATGCCTTAGTCCATGCCAAACAGCAGAAGGTTGTCCTGAGCAACGTAAGTCTGGATCTCCATGACCTCTTGCTTCAGTGCTAACTAATACCTCTATAGTACTTAACATATTCAACTTTCAATGATTTTTCGCAGGTTAAATACAAGGAAGATTATGAGAAGTTTAAGACCCTGTACAGTCTGCCCAAGTGTCTTGAGGACGACCCAGCCACTGCAAGATGCATCAAAGCTGGAAAACTTGTTCTTGATGTGAGTAAAGAAAAGAAAAAAACACTAACCCTTTCTTTCAACAGGTAGTGGTCTAGCTTTTGTTGAAACCAGTAACTTTGTATTGGCACCTAATGTATTATGGCTCCTGAATGACATATCGCTTATTGCTCCCTAAACTCTTTGTAAGTCGCTTTGGATAAAAGCGTCTGCTATATGACTAAATGTAAATGTAAATGTAATGTAAAACATCACCTGTCAAATCAATGATCATTGATCAAAACCTTTGTGTAACACTTTGGTGTGTCTTTTACCTTCAGCGCCTATACAAAGGCAACTATGAGAAGACCAAGGCAAAGATCCACATACCTCCAGACATGCTTGACATAGTATCTGCCCGCAGCACTCAGAAGATGATCAGCGGAGTTGACTATCGTAAATACCTGCATCAGTGGATCTGCCTGCCTGACATGCAGATGTACGTGCAGGCACGCAAAGTCAATGAGCAACTGAGCGACGTGAGTAATCCCTACTGTAGAGAGACAAAAATCTTAAAATGATTCAAACAGTGGTTCAATTCTCATGTGCAGATCTATAGGTTCAAGTAAGATGTTTCTTTTTCATCTCAGATCTTCTACAAAGATGACCTCAACTGGTTGAAGGGTATTGGATGCTACACTTGGGACACTCCTGAGATTCTTCGTTGTAAACAAGCTATGAACCTGCAGAGCGATGTAAGGATAATCTCATTTAATTTTCCTGCAGTTAGTCGTCTATATGATCGCATGATGTCCTCTAATTCTTTGTAATGAATTTGTAATAAATTTCTCTTTCAGAATCTGTACAGAGCTAAGGGAGTTGATCACCTTAAGAATTACACTGTGGTCATGGACACTCCTGTCTACGAGACATGCAAGCAGAGCGCTCTGAACTTGAGTGATGTAAGTTGTTGTAACATCTTAAAATGGCATTTACCAACCATTACGACCGAAGCGGAACCTTCTAACATTTATATTTTCTGTCTGCAGCTCAACTACCGCAATGACTATGTTACAAACGTCATGGGCAAAAACACTGCACCTGCTGTGACTGTCGATACTGAAAGAGCTCGCCAAGCCAACTACATCCAGAGCGACGTATGGTTCTCTCCTACCAATTCTTAAGACTTCACCAGTCTTTCTATTAAGAAACATGCCATACCTATTCCTTTTTTATTCTTTCAGAACTTCTACAAAGAGGCCAATAAGAACTTCATGCCTACTGGCTACTCTCTGCCATATGACACTCCACTCAACAAGCAGGCCAAAGCTAATAGCGTTGTCACCAGCAATGTAAGTAAACACCTTTGTTTTCAAGCCTCTCTCCAAAAACAAATCTTGTTTGTCATTTAATTTGATAATACAATATTTGCAGGTGAAGTACAGGGAAGCATTTGATCTGATGAAGGCCAAGGCCTACACCTTAGATCCTGAAGGCGTCAACTTTGTCAATATCAGGAAGGCAAACCAGGTCACCAATGAGGTATGTTCAGAATAGAAATTCAAGTTCTTAAAGATAGCTTTTAAATTTGCAAATAGATCACAATATTAAAACGAAAACTATTGGAGGTGAGTGGTAATGTTCAATTGCATTTCTCTTAGCGACTATATCGTGAGCGATATGAAAAGGAAAAGGACAAGATCCACTCTGAGTATGACACTCCTGAGATCAAACAGGTTAAGGCCACTCAGCAGGCCATCAGCAATGTAAGTATTACATTCAGAGCATATCGAATATGTATCTGATCCTACAAAATTATTGGTTTGAGATCTAATCATGAATGTTGATTTCCTACACAGATCTGCTATAAGGAGAAGTATTACAATAACAGAGGAAATCTTATATCCATGCCTATCACCCCTGAACTGATGCACTGCTTCCATGTCAATGAGCTCAACAGCGATGTAAAGTTTTTACCACTCATGCATCTACATTTATACTGCATCTTATCTATATATTAATTCATACATTGAATTTGGCTGTATGGACTGCATTGACACCCACAGTACAGTGATAACTTTGTGTTACCCGTGTTTTGCATTTTCTGTAGCTGAAATATAAGGAGGATCTGCACTGGCTGAGAGGCATTGGCTGCTTCATGGTAGACTCCCCAGAGATGGTCAGAATCCGTGAAATCACCAAGTTTAGGGTAATTGTTAAGTTTTTCAATGGCAGTATTATGAACGCCACATTTTATTCTTCGTGGTTCATTCTGATACCTATGCATATTTTCTAATTATGGTCTCTTTGCTAGAAATCCTATGATGTTGATGCCAAGAAGAACTTTGCCAATTTTAGCAAAGTCCTGGACACACCAGAGTACAAGCGAGTGACGGAGCTCAAGACCCACATCAGTGATGTAAGCAGCTTTTAAAAATCTGCCTCTGAATTACACTCAGTGTATTTTGAAATCTGTTCAGATGTCAAATTCTCGGTGTCTGTTTTTATCTGCAGTTGGTGTACCGGGCTGAAGGCCTAAAGGCGAAGACAAAATGTTCAACCACTGTTGATGGTGTAGAGATTAAGAGAGCCCAAGTGGGCCCAGTCTCTGACCAACAAGGTAAAATACTGTTAGCTTTATTACTGTACAAATTAGAAAGACAGAAATCACTCTGATTATAATGTGTTAATTTAAAAGCTCTTATTCAGGGTTTAAAATGAACAATCATAAATTGTAAGTAAATTGTAATATGTAATAAAGAATCACAACATTAAATAGGTCAAGTTTTAGGAATGATGTGAGTGATTTAAATAATAACGTAAAAACCTTTACATGATAACATCAGTTGGACTCACATGTCTTCAAAAAATCTCAGTGGACATTTATCATCATAAATTTATTTGGGAAGATACAGCAAATAATAGTTTTTGCCAATTCATTATTTAATTCTTAACCTTTATATACATTTTTCCACGTATAATATCTTTGTCTCTACACAGTACCAGTACGTTGATCTGGCATCTAAGGAGAGAGCCTTCTTCACCCCAGAATCACACACTCCTCTCTTGGATCATGCCCGGTCCATGAAAGTGGTGTACAGTGAGGTAAACAATACTGAATTCCTTTTCAGCACTGTTTAACTTGTCTCCATGCCTTTTAGCCTGTAATTCATCCTTTCTATCATCTTTAGAAAAAGTACAAGGAACAGTATGAGAAGCTGAAGCACAGGTACACTGCTATCCATGACACACCAATCCTGATTCGTTCCAAGAAAGCCTACCTTAACGCCAGTGACGTAAGTTAAACAGAAGTTTCATTCTTTATCTGAAATGGTCCCTTTTCATTATCAGCAACAGACATTTACATTCTGCATAATTTTCTGCAGCTGCGCTATAAGGAGACCTTTGAGCTGTCCAAGGGACACTACCACGCAGACAAAGATGCCCTGGATATTCTTTGTGCCAAGAGAGTCAGAGATGATATCAGTGAGGTCAGTTAACTTAACAATGCAGTTTTAAACTTTTTTGGTAAATATAATGCAAGGAACCCTCTTACTGTCTTGACATATTTTACAGGTCAAATACAGAGAGAAGTACATCAGTTCCTTGGGCACCTGGAAGTCCATCCCAGACCGCCCTGAGTTCTTCCACAGCAGGATTGTGAGGGACTGCATCAGTGACGTAAGTATAACCCTTTATCACCTTTATTTGTTAATCTTTTATGGACTGTTTAAATCGTCCATTGGCATAAGCAAATGTTTGAGTTAAAAAAAATGTGTACCTGCTTTTAGGTCAAATACAAAGAAGATCTTGACTGGATCAAGGGCATCGGCTGCTACGTGTGGGACACACCTGAGATGTTGCGGGCTGAACATAACAAGACCCTGTACAGCGAAGTAAAGAAAAAACACCACAATTTATCAATTTTTTGCAACGGATGTGTCAGTGAATACTCTCATAGCAATTCTCATATATGTCCTATTTGTTTTTTTCAACAGAGACTTTACAAAGCATCATTTGAAAAGAACAGAGCGAACTTTAAGTACACCTGTGACACTCCATTCTTTGTGGCTGCCAAGAATGCTTCACTTCTGATCAATGATGTAAGTTAGTGCAAGCATGCCCTTAGATATTTAAATACAATGAGAGTATTAACGATAAATAAATGATACAGCAGATTATGAATATGTTAAACTGATGTCATAACCTGTACTTCTTCCTTTGCATCTAAACTGAGTACAGCTTTAAAGGTAAACTGTTATAACGTGCCTATTTTAATTTCAAACTGATTTCTTATTTAATACATTTGTATTCATTATTTTTATGTTTAATTATGTTTTTGTTTATATAATATACTGTCACTCCTGGAAAAAAATGGATCACTTCATTCACTTCACCTTAAATGTATCTGTCATTTTGACATTCTGTCACCTTTGTATGAGCGTTTATCCTCACTGGTCTCAAGGCGGTTGTTTTAACTTATCTTTTGAAACCCCGAGCAGAGGTCCTACCGTGCCAGCTATGAGAAGTCTAAGGACAAGTATACCGTAGTTGTAGATGACCCTAGAAACATCTTGGCCAAGGAGGCCAACAAGTTGAGTCAGGTAAAGCCAACAGCTCAAGCCTTCCCGTAAAGGTCTTTCGCCCGTCAAAGGGACCCGAGCATGAAGTCGTCGCCGATCCACTGGATGGCTCTGTCGCATGGCTACAGCGTCACTTGATCGCATCTCTTTCTATCCCCTGATTTAGGTTTTGGATTTTTGAGTTTGGACAACCTGTGTAATCTGTGTACTCCAGATTTTTTGTTAAAAGGTGCGGTAAATATGATGAGGTCAAGAGTATAGGTGAAGTCAGACTTTGGTTAGGTTGTGGTTTGGATTGATATAAACATCACACTTAGGAAAGCTAATAGCACAGCACATTTTCTTCTGGAGATTATACGTCCAGGATCACTGTTACGCTTCTTTAAAACAACAGCAAAAATTATTTAAAATAAACAACATAATTACGTACAAAATAACAATATCTACATAACAAAAAGAAAAGCCTGATTGACATAACGTCATTTTAATTCCTTCTGCTTCTCAGTCAAGCACAGATAGAATTATCTTATATTTTTTTAGTGGAAACGTAAAAGAAAATAGTAAATAAATTTTTAGGCCAATATTGTTATGCTTACCTGTTATTCTTATCATTTTTGCCGGAAGTTACTCGCACAAACATCAGTGTGAAGGAACCAACTGTTTCTCTGGTACTGTTGGGTCACTCATTTCAGTTTAAAACGAAAAAATTGTTCATTTAAATGTATGCCAGAGGCTTAACGCCACTTGTAATACTCTACAATTTTAATACGTAACAACAAATTACAGATTTATTTGCTATGCTCTACTTTAAATCGTTTATTTTGGGGGAAAGATTAAGATTAGGTTTAGCACAAACATTTTTCTTACCAAAAAATAAAGTTACCTGTTATCTGGAGTACGCAGCTTGGCACTGCGTCCAATACTCTTCCTGTACCTCGGGAGCCACATTCCGTTCCTCGACAGCTTTTGTCTTATTTGTTGCATGACCTGGTTGTGTTTGTGTTTCTCCAATGGACAGGAAAAATATAAATTCAAGGCTAAGGAGTTACTCAAGAGTGGCTGCAATGAGCTGCTCCGCCCTGATATCCTCAATGCCATGTACAACTCTAGCATGTGGAGTAAGGTAACCATCTGCCCAATGGCGGTGCTTTTATACTCCCAAAAATGTAATTCCATCACTTCATCATCCTTATAACCCTAGTTTTACCCTTAGGCCTACTGGTCTTAACCATCACTAGCCATTAACTATCAACTATAGCCCACCTTACCCTGCTTTTTGAACACATTGACTGATCTTTCCCTGATTTAACTATTGTAACCATTGGTTAAGTTGTGTTTGTAGTAAACCATAGTGGTTATTAAGTATTTACTTATTTGCTATGATCTGACCACAATAACCGTATTTTACCATTGTATTTATGGTAAAACGATGTGGCCTACACATGATAATCAGTCTGTCAAAAACATAGTTACACTTTTGCTATAATAAAACCATGGTTATTTATGGTTATGATTGACTATAAATAAAATACTTTTTAGTAAAGATGAATATTTTTTAATAATTAAGCTGATTAAAGTAGTAAAGTCTTTTGAGCTATGATAAAAACTATAGGTAATGAATTGATCCTACAGTTTTAATGTTTAACATGAAATTGTGTTTTATAAACAGAAGCACAAAAAAACGTTCAGAGAACAAATGTCATGTTTAAAAGTTAGCAGAAGAAAGATGACCTTACAGGCGAAACCATTATGGTAGCCGGAACAAATTGTCCGAGTCTGTCTGTGCGCTGTTGCCTGAAGCTTATTTTTTCTTCATCTTTTGGTTTTCTGCATATTGCATGTTTGTTGCATGTATGTATGGTTACATACTTAAGTGTTCTTGTAAGTATTACACACTATTTGCATGCTCTATACTGGATAGATTTATGGCAAATACCAGTCTAAGTCTTTTGACTTTTGAATGTTAAAACATGCTTTAATATTCCCTAAAATGCATGCCTGTTGCCAATAATTATACCACCTTGTGATAATATATTGCTCAGTGCTTCTTAATGGAAATTATCAAATATTGCTAGAATCTTCTGTCATCTATTTGAAGATCTACTTCAGTTGAATGAGTATTTGCTCACTGTGTCTTTTAATTTCGATTACTTCATCAGTGGAAGTACAGAGAGCAATATGAACGTGCCAAGTCGAAGTTCACCTCAGTGCTGGATACCCCAGATTACAAAGTTGCCAAGCGCAGCAAGCAGATCAGCGATGTGAGTATCACCCCTATCTGCCTTCCATCACTATTTCTTCTCAGGCCCTTATAGCATAAAGTATGTATAAAATTGCTCATAGTACTTAAGTCCAATCCAGATATAAGAGAAAGAAATAGATCAAAGATTTGATGAATAACCATAGTCAAAAAATAAATATTCATAGCATCATAACAATAAAATTGAATGCATTACATTTTGGTATGTATGTTCTCTTATTTAGATCATCTATAAGATGGAGCACAACAAGACCAAAGCAAGAGGTTACACACTTGGACATGATACTCCTTTGAACCAGCACATGAAGAAGGTCAAAGAGATCACCAGCAATGTAGGTTTCCCATTCTTCCAGTTACAAAAAGGATTCAATTTCCAATTTTGTGTTCAATTTCTAACCCCATGTTTTTTTACAGCTGAAATACAAGGAGGTGTATGAAAGAAACAAGGCCCATATTAACATTGCTCCTGATGCTCATGAAATCCGTGCCGCCAAAGAGGCCTACAAAAACATCAGCAATGTAAGTCTCCATCAGTTTCCTACAAAAAATGGTGAAGTTGATTCATAGGACAATCTCTGATTATTTCTGCTTCTTTTCTAGCTTGACTACAAGAAGAAGTATGAGGCCACCAAGAACAAGTGGATCTGGACTGTGGACCGACCTGATTTCGTCCATGCTGCTAGGAACAGCCTCCAGCAGAGTGATGTTCGTACTTTTTCCATTTCGTTGCTACAATTTCAAACACAGAAATTAGAGAGACAATCACCGTTGGGTTATGCACATGATAACATGATTTCTTTTTTAATTCCCAGGTTGAGTACAAGTACGATAAGGAAATGATGAAGGGTTGTGTAATGTCTGTCACAGATGATAAACTCTCAATTCTGGCTAAGAAGAACGCCGAGCTCTCTAGTGATGTGAGTGCCAATTTTCATAGAAAACTGAACATATCTGTCCGCATACTCTATATGACTAGTTCATACAACTTACAAAACGCGTTTTTCAGGTGAAATACAAGGAGAAGCATGAGAAGGCCAAGGGCCAGTGTCTGGCGGTTTCTGACACCCCTCAAATTCTTCACGCTAAATCAGTGGCCAAACTTGTTTCTGAGGTTTGTTTTACAGATTCAGTCATGAGTTTAGATATAATCAACTGCTGCAGAGTATTCACATTGTGAAACTTCTTCTGCAGACCAAATACAAGGAAGCCAGCAAGAAAGATCTCCAGTCTGGTGGCTTCACCACTCTTGCTGTGACCCGTGAGACTGCCCACAGCAAGGAGATTGGTAAAATCACAAGTGGCGTAAGTTAAGATGCTCACTTTTCCCACCATCGTTTTAAGAATCAGAAAGATTTCTATTACACAACTTCTCACCATTCATGTGACCTTTCCACAGAAACTGTACAAGGAAAAGTTTGAAAAAGAGAAAGGCAAGTCAAATTACAACAACATGGCCACCCCCCCTGATGTTCAGCACGCCATGGAAGTAGCCAAGAAACAGAGCAACGTAAGAACCTGACATGTACCGTATGTGCTTTAAGATTAATCTTAACGTGAGAACTTTATCATTGAAATTCCACGTCTTTCTTTGTGTAGGTGGCCTATAAACAGGAGGCTAAAGCCAAGCTGACGTACACATCGGTTGCTGACCGCCCAGACATCAGGAAAGCTACTCAAGCTGCTAAGCTTATTAGTGAGGTGAGTTTAGAGAATCCACTTGAATAGCGGGTTAAAACAAAATATGGTTGTAAGTTAAATTGAAAATTCTGTCATCATTTACTCATCCTCTTGTCATTTCAAACCTGTGTGTTTTTCTTTCTTCCGCAGAACACAAAAAGTATATTTTGCAGAATGTTGTTAACTGGCACCCATTCACTTGCATTGGTTTTGTGTCCATACAATAGAAGTGAATGGGTGCCGGTTCTGTTGGGTTAACAACTTTCTTCAAAATATCTTCCTTTGTGTTTTGCGGAAGAAAGAAAGTCGAAATAACAAGACGGTCAGTAAATGATGACAGAATTTTTGGGTTAACTATCACTTTAAGGTTGAAACAAGTGTAAATCGTCAAAGTAAATGAACATCCATGTTGTCGATGTTAGGTGGGTTACCGTGACAAGGCTCGTCAAGAGGCCAGTCGGGGTGGAACACTCATCGGCCGACCTGACATTGCTCTTGCCACTGAGGTGTCCAAACTGAACAGCCAGGTAATACCGTGTGCAACCTCTAAAAACTCTGTTTAGGGTGTGTTGCTGTTCATTGACTTATTTCATTTTCTTATTCGAATCTTAACACTAAAAGGAACACAGGGTTAGTTTGAGGTCATTTTAACAATCCAGTGATACAGAACCTATGGGTTTTCTCTCAATGGTATCTCTTTTCACCACCACCATGGCAGCTGCATGTCATTATGTAGCACTTGATAGTAGCTGTAGATTAAAATGCCTCAGCAGCACTTCATCCGCATTAACAACATCATTGTCTATGTGATCCCTGGGTGTATCTGCCAACCCTGCTTTCTGCTTCCAATTCATTTATCCCTGGTTTGTCTCTGTAATCCATTCATTCATTAATTTCCTCTGTTCTGTCCCATCCTTATTGATGTTACCCTGCCATCTCACTGCGCTTTTTAGGTGGAGGACAAGCCATCCCTCCATGGTGCTGCCTCCTATGACACTCCCCAGATGCGCCACCTTAAGAAAATCGGTGCCCTGACTAGTGATGTAAGAAAGGTCCCGGGCCCCTGGGGCTATAAGTTGCACTTCTCTGTCTGTTTTATGTCTCTCTGTTTTCCTTAACTTTGACTGAACTTTCATAATCCAGTGGCACTCAATTTTCTAGACTCAAGGTCTTTTTTGAGGTACCATAGGTCCTGCAAGGATTTCAAAATGCCTTCTCAAGTTTTTTGGCCACCCGTTTTACATTCCAACGCATGTTTTTTAGTCTTGTGTTTTTCGTTTTTTTTTGTATTTGTCAAGAAAGCTTTTGCCATGCTGCCAAGCATAGGCTTGCAGCAAAGCACAGGGATATTTGCCACCAGTAGCTTTTTTGCCTGGCATGAAAAACATATTTTTTGACATACAGTATGAATCTCAATTGCTATGACATGAACTCTTTATTTCAAGTTCAGAATGGTTGTCACATTTTATGTTGCATTCCTTTCACTTGCTATTGTACTGAGGAGTGTGCAGATTCAATATACAACAATATTACCCATCAATTATACTGTATAATCAATGCAGAATAATTTATGCTGCTGCTCATTTATCCCAGTGAAGATAAAAGTGATATTGATATGTATTTGGTCTCCACACTCCACATGTGACTGCTTGATGTCCCACGACTGTTTCTTTCACAGATCTAAAGCTTGTTCAGAATGTCTGGGAAAAGATTCAGCTTTTCTTCCAATTAATACAATGAACAGTATATGTTGATGTGTTGCTTTCATTGCTCTGATCTTTGTTTCGGTCTTCCCATTTGTGGCTAGTACAATGTGAACGTGACCTAATAGAGAAACAAATTGTCAATTGTGTCATAATGTATTAGAACCAACTGAAGTGACAAGACGTCCCCGTCCTTTTCTTTTACACTGCTGTCTCTTTCCACTGATATTTGCATGAAATCGATCAATCAGTCTATTTATGTTTCTTCTATGTGCGTTTGTGAGCATCGTGTCTCCTACAACCTTGAGAACATGCAACTAACAATGTCATTGACCTCTCTCAAAAGCTGAAGTACAAGGAGAAGTTTGCCCAGGAGATGAAAGGAAAGAGACCACAGTATGACCTGAAGAACAGCAAGATTTATCAGACTCTGAAGGATGCCAGTGAGCTTGCAAGCGAGGTGCTTAAATCATTTTTAAGAAACAATATTTTTGCAAGACAGTGTTTTTATGTTATGTTGTGTTTATTGCTTCATGCAGGTGAAATACAAAGGAGACCTGAAGAAGATTCACAAACCTGTTACGGACATGGCCGAGTCCCTGTCCATGCAGCACAACCTGAGCACAAGCAAGCTGGCCAGTGATGTAAGAGTTCTGCAGCCGGCTTCATTTCCCTCTTATCAGCACAGCTTTACCTCACACACCATAACAATCAATCACGTTGTTTTCATGTAATATGACAAGATCCATCCATCATCCTTACAGCAAACATTCATTTAATCGATTTACTCATCATTCCAGGCTATCATTTGGTAGTGACCCTCATCTTCCTACATCTTACTACTAATAGCAGTAGATTGTAACAAGCTCCAAGCTCCAAGTTCATTTTCGCTCTTACTCTCGTGCTCCGGGCACTCTAACATCTCATCTCCGAGTGCTTTTTTCCTTTTTCCATGTGTTTAACACTTATAAGTCTTTTTAACCTATTTTCCCTGGATGCTTTTTCCTAATTTTTTGTGTTGTGCATGTGCACAACAATAGGAAAGTTCATCAAGATACATTTTGAATGTTGGCCTGACAAAACCGTGTCTTAAAGTTAAAGACAGCTTTTGGAGATTTTTCAGGTCTCTTGCAATTTGAACACCTAAGATAGTCTATAAGAATGTTACATTTCAGGCCTTGTGAGGATTAAATACATACTGTATGTGGACCTGGTTTAAAGAGAGACGCTAGGGTTGTATGTGGTTTTAGACACAGTAGAGCAGTTAGTTATAGTTAAAGTAAGGGGTATTTCCCCCCCCAAAAAATGAAATGTCTTAATTTTTTTCATCGTTTACTCCTCATTCCAAACCTGTAGGACTTTCTGCAGAATACAAAAGATGATATTTTGAAGAATGTTGGTAGCGAAACAACATAAGGCCCTATTGACATCAATTTGTGTGGACATAAACCGCTAAGGCATTTCTCAAAATATCTTATTTTGTGTTTCACAGTAGATAGAGTCTTATACAGGTTTTGAATGACATGAGGGATGATAAATGATGACAGAAAACAGGCATAACTCATTTGTGGAAGGCCAGAAATGTTAATGCATTCAGTTTATTGGGTTTAGGATTTAAAAAAACTACCAAAAAATCATCACGCTGGCTTTTTCAGGTCCCAACACATTGTGGGACTGAGTATTCCTACATATTAGATATCCTGGCAAACAATTGATCTTTGTTAAAAAGTACTCTATTTTGTATGTATGTATGCAGATTTTTTTTTAAAATATATTTAAATATATTTTGTTGTCCAGTTCACTATTTAAGTACGATCAGACGCATCTTCTTTTTTGGTCTCTACCCACTTTTCCATTTTTGGTTGTTTTTTGTATATTTTTGGCCATTTTAACATGGGAGATATGGCATGCGATGCATTGGATTTGCATATTGTATTGAGCTGCATTATTGGGCGTTCCTCTTTAGTACCAGTACAAGAAGAAGTTTGAGGAAAGTAGGGGTCACTACCATATGATATCCGACACACCTGAGCAGCTTCACCACAAAGAGGCCTCAGAGCTGCAGAGTCACGTAAGTTTACATTCACCTCTGAAACTTTCCCCAGTCCAGCCAGCTCACACCCGCTGCTTTCCTGTGAGCGAGAAGAAGCCAAAATCTTAACATGTCAGACCTGTTTAATTGATTTAAAGCTTCCATGGGAAAGATTTTACAACCGTGTTTATTTTACAATGAATGTCATGTAACTTCAATTGTTTAACAGTTATAAAGGCTCTCTGCAAGTTACTTTTTCATTAAAATAGACACGTATTCTGAAACTACAGCACAGAAAAAGAAACTAATTATAAAGAAATTGAGACTACAATGAACTTGTTTCACAGAAAAGGCTTAAGTCGAGACCCAGACTAAAATCATTTAATATGTCATTTAATCATTTAATATGTCAGTGCCATTTTTTTGTCTCAAGATGCACACCAGTAATGTTTTATTTTAGGGCATTTACAAAAAAAAGTGACTTAAATATCCTAATTTAACTGGCTTAAGCTAAGCCTTGTCTGTGAAACTGGGCCCTTATGTCCAGTTATTTCTTATGTAGTAACATGTAGTCTCTACCAAACAATGTGTGACCAGAGCTGTGGTCTGTTTCAGTATTATAAGTATTAAATAAGTATTAGTGAGTCAACTACTTTGTCAAGTATAACAGTTCAGTGTTGAAGGCATGTTTTTGTGTATCTTCGCTTCTGTTTTTTTAACTATAGGTGAAGTATAAGGAGAAATACGAGAGGGAAAGAGGCAAAGCCATGCTGGACTTTGAGACCCCTACTTATGTGACTGCCAAGGAGGCTCAACATTTACAGAGTCAGGTAAATACTACTGCCATGTTGAATCTCAGTCTATTTAACAACATCGATGCGAAACAAATGGTCATGTGTATGCTTTTGCTTCTTTGTAACCCACACTGTAAAAGTGTAATTTCTACCTATTTTAAACCTTTAAACCTAGTTTATTTTTGGTTAGTACCACATAAAGTTTTTAAATTATGTAGCAAAACATTTTTTACAGTGCTGTGTGAATGCATTGCTAAATGACATTAAAACTGTCTATTTAATCTGGATACATATCGTAAACACTGGTAAGTAATAAGGAAGGCACAATTATATCCTGGGCCTGGATTTATGGTATGCATTTATGTTTGTCTTGTGTTTTTTCACTCTGTTGTTATGATTGATTTCATAGTCTCACTGTAAAACACCTTGATATGGGTGTAAGCTTTGAGATGTGCAAAACATTGTCACCTATGAATGTTATGCTCTTCGACTGAGGAACCAGTGATACCCTGGTAACATGCTGACGCTAGACTGGTATTCCTAAAGCTTCATGTATCTTTCACTTTCCTGTATACACGGCGAATAGAAAGAGTATAAGAGGGACTTTGAGGAGTCAATGAAAGGCAAGAACCTCTCTGGGTTGGAGGACACACCTGCCATGATACATGTCAGACACGCCACGAAAATTGCTAGCGAGGTAACATGCGGTCTTTATACTCTCCTCCACCCATTCCGGTAATAATACTAAGACCACGAACATAATCCTTACATGAGTGTCTTTGACGTTTACGGTCACACCTGAGTAGGTTATGGTTAGTATGCATGAGCCATCATCCTGCTGTAATACAATCTCGACATCAGTGTGTGATGGTGTGTTGTTCATCGGGTTTGTCAAATCTACTGTATTATGGTCAAATATCCTTACAATCCCACTGTACTTAAGTTAACCTGAGCATGCATGTGAATTAACATTTTATATTTACAATAACCTGTTGGTTTGGATTTTAGATCATGTAAATGCTGATGTAGAATGAACATAAATCTTTGTTTAGTTTGCTGGTGACATTTCTTGTGAATATTATATGTTTAGCCGGGTTGCTTTTCAAATTCACCAATGATTTTGCTTAGGACACAAAACTGAAAAGGTTCATGCGTAAAGCATTTTTTAATGCTGCGTGGACATCAGTATTATATTGTAAAAATGACTATTAGTAAATAAGCATCACAGAGCAAATCCTGGTGACTTTGAACCGTACCGCATTTGCCTGTCTGTGTAGTGTATGTGTATGCAGTATTTCTGTTCTTCTCCGCCTTGTAGAAAGAATACAGGAAGGATCTTGAGGAAGGGGTTAAGGGTAAAGGGCTTACAGTGCTGGAGGAAACTCCTGAGTTACTGAGAGCAAAGCATGCTACTCAGATCCTGAGCGAGGTAGGGTGGCACAATCTGACCTGTAGTTTCACCCTGTAATCCTCACAACTCCACCTCCTCAACACACTAACCAGTTCAAGTCCATTGGCCTCCTGCTAATGACATCACTAATCCTTCTCATGGACGTTCCCAGTGTTGCGCCATTTAACCTATTTGGTGCAGCAAGTCCTTTCATCTCGCTGAGATTCCCACTAAATGCCATTTTGTCTTTCAATTCTAAATTGACTCCCTGCTGTCATAATATAGTTTTTTTTCTCCACAGATGATGGTTATATACTCTAATTTCTCTTTCTTAACAGTTCACTAATTTATTTTCTTTTTTGTGTTATTATTGTGTGTGTACCCTACAAAAAATAACATCTCAACGTTATCCAAACCGGTTAAAGGGAAATTTCACCCAAAAATGGCATTATTTAATTTAAGTTGTTCCGAATCTGTATACATTTCTTTGTTCTGATGAACACGGAGAAAGATATTTGCAAGAACGCTTGTAACCCAACAGTTCTTGGCCACCATTGATTACCATAGTAGGACAAAATACCTAAAAATGTATGTTTATGTCTCTGTTCTGTCAAACACAAAAGAAGATATTTTGAAGAATGTAGGAAAGCAAACAGTTCTGGGGCACTTTCAACTACCATTGCAATTTTTCCTACTATGGTAGTCAATGGTGGCCATGAACTCTTTGGTTACAAGCCTTCTTCCAAATATCTTTCTCTGTGTTCATCAGACATTTATACAGATTTTGGAGAGTGAGTAAATGATTATTTGGGGTGAACTGTTCCTTTAAAGTCTTTAGTGCTTATCTGTTTTATGCCTGCTTTGGATGCTGTGTAAATTTGCAGTCGTGCGAATATGTTAATTTTTTCGCCCGTTTTTTTGCAGAGAGAGTACAAGAAATCGATGGAGCAAGAGATCAAGGGAAAAGGAATGTTGGCTTTGGCTACTGACACCCCAGACTTCTTAAGGGCAAGAAATGCCACTGATATCCTCAGTCAGGTATAGAGATTACCTCACAGACCATTTCCCATCTGATTCCCCCAACTACCAGCATTTCAACAATCTACCAGTTGCTAAAGTTCATATGTTTTTTAGACCAAGTACAAGCAGGATGCAGAGCATGACAGATCCACATACACCACAGTGCTTGACACCCCTGATATCATTCACGCTCAGCAGATCAGGAACATGGTCAGCCAGGTATGAGGCATGCTCAACCCGTTCTCATCAATCTGCGTATAAATAACATGACTTTACACTTTTCGATTGGGTATGCTTCTTTAAGAAATGACATGACTTAAAACTGTGTTCTGGTTTTTCCAAATCAGATATTTTAAATTATTTTGAGTAATCCTTCGTGATTGACTACAACATCTTTTTGCATTTCACTAACAGAAAAAGTACAAGGAGGAGGCTGAGAAGACTATGTCTCATTATGTGCCTGTTCTGGACACTCCTGAGATGCAGAGAGTGCGTGAGAACCAGAAGAACTTCAGTACCGTAAGTGTTTCTCCAAGGCTTCTGAATTGGTCAAAATTATGAAGGTTTATGTTTTTGTTTTGTTTTATTTGTGGTTAACACACTTTTTACTACGTTTGGTCCATGTCTTTCATGTATGTCAGGTTTGTCTTGCAAGAAAAATGTAAAATAGAAAGAAGAGATCGAAAATAGCAAGATTTTATGTAAAAAATTACTTTGCTGTATGGATTTCAATAGTTCAGTTCTCTTGAAAGATTTCAAAAATTTTTTGGTTGCGATATTTTCTCTTGTTGCGTTTTTTCATCATTTTTAACTGCACTTGTGCTTTCTTCTTTTTAGCTTCAGTACCAGCTTGACCATAAACACAGTAAGGGCAAGGTTTCAGCAGTTAAGGACACCCCTGAAATGCTTCGTGTTAAAGAAAATACAAAGAATTTCAGCTCGGTACCTACTGCTTAATGAATATATTTTTCCTACATTCTAACCAAAAACTTTTTTTTACCTTTTTTCATTCTTATTTTTGCTTTACCCCACATTTTTCTTTTTTTTACGCTGCAACCCCACAACTTAATAATCCTTTACACGCACTTCTTTCTTTAAGTCTAAAAACAGATTTCCCAAACAGATCTTAATCCTAAAAACAGATCTTAGATGTAGCTATTAATTTTAAACTAGCAAAGCAGAAACTAACAGTAACCAAGTTGACCTTTCTTATAAAAAATAGCTCTAACCAATGCAATATATATTGCAATATTTACATCTTACAGGTGTCAATGCTTTATATCCATCTTCACAGATGTGTGTTTGAAGTGGGTTTGTGTCTGTTTTCTAAAATGTTAAGTCTGTTTGATGTTTTGTGTTGTGTTGTTTTCAAATGTTTTGTCTGTTCATGTTGCGAGAGTGTATTATGAAACGTCCCCTGACAAAACAGCTGAAAACTACTGTATGTACCACCCAAAAGATGAAAAAAACATGTTAATGCCTCCTTATGCTTGTACAATCCCAAAGATCCACTACAAGGAAGATTTGGGTCAAGGGACAGCAATTTCAGAAACCCCTGAGATGGAGAGAGTCAAACGAAATCAGGAGGCTATTAGCACGGTACACTGCGGTGTGACCTATCCTGTGTCCCAAAATTCCCAAATAATGCCTCCTTTTAATATGAACTTTGATTAAAATTGAGTTTTATTCAATTTACTACATTTTCAATTCATTTAATTTCATAAAATTAAATTTCATTCATTTTAATTCACTCCACGTAATATCAGGTTAAACTGTTAACTCTACTTGTCTTTTTAATAGAATTAAACAAATTGTGCGTTATTTAACTTAAAATATCATGATCTATACATTTATTCATCGACACGGGTCCCAGGACTACTGTAGCTTCCATTTCCATTCATTCACCTTTTTACATCTCTTCTCTTTTTTGTGTTTGTGTTGCAATTTTCTTTTTTGTCCAAGTTGTTGTGTTTACCTCTTACTTTTTTTCGTTATTTTCTACTTATTTATGTATTATTTATGTATTAGATTAAATACAGGAATTCACTAAGTCAAGGCATATCTATAGCCGACCTTCCTGAGGTGAAGCGTGTACGGGAAACTCAGAAGAACATCAGCTCGGTAGTGTTTTTTCTGACTCTAAAGAAGACTGCCTAACCAGTTCATCCTTCATTATTCATAAAATTCTCATTTTGCCCCTTTCTCAATTCCTTTATCTAAAAAACTCCTGATAAATCATACATTCCGTCCACTTTTTATATAGATACAGTATTTCTCCTTAATATCTCACACATCAAATAACCAAATTACCCTACCACATTTTTTCTTGGTAGATGTCATGTTTTGTTTAGATGTTTTGTGTGTGCTTTAAAAAAAATGTATCCGATTTTTTAAACACTAATAATTCAATATATTTTCCATTTTTTTATATGATTCAAGTTCATTTGATTTTTATAACATTTTTGCACCATTGCCTCTACATGTTTAAAGATCCAATACAAGGGAGATTTGGGAGGAGGAACAGCTATACCAGAAACCCCTGAGATGGAGAGAGTTAAACGCAATCAGCAAAATATTAGCACGGTACACTGCGGTGTGATCTTCTATCCCAAACCTAAAACATGTCCCTCTTCTCCTTTCATCATCCTTTTAGCCCCCTTATAGCATTTATTAATACTAGACATCCCTTAAAACATTACCAAAACAAATCCATCTACAATAGATGTAACATTCATGTAGCTCATTTGACGGAATCCTCTTATTGCCTTCTTAGGCAATATTACCTGAGCAGGAGTGCTGTTGTACTAAATATCAGCATGGCTGTAAAGTTCTCAGGTAATGACCACCATTCTATTATTAGTACAACAGCACGATTGCAAGTGTGATATTGCATTTATACAACAGTTCTATAAACAAAGGTTAATGTTGAGTAACTTAACATTAGACACCATTTTGTCAAAATACATTTTCCCACAATATATTTTTTGTTCTCCAGCAAAACGATTTCAAACGTGTACGGCAAAGCATTGCACAGAATGGAACAGAGTATGTGAGTGAAGCTACAGTCATTTTTCCTACGGTTATCACTCCGCTCCGGCTCCACTTCTGGTTTTCCATGTCACACTCCGTGCGAAAGAAATAATTACTCTGAATTTAAAAGAAAACCCTGCTTCCTGCAAAATCACACTCAATTTCACTTGGCCAACTGTTGTATAATTCTTATTAAAAACAAATTCTTTGATTTTTCATTTAATATTCAGGGACCAAAACATAAATGTTATTAAATGTGTATGAAATGTATTTATTTATTCATTTACATTTTGCTGATGATTTTTGTTTATTATTTTAAAATTATTTTATTTATATTTTAGTTTTTTGTATTATTTTTAGTTTTGTATCTGTGTTCATACTTCGTTCTGTGGCTGTTTTGGTTCATGTGTTGTGTGTGTTTTATCTGTCGGCATGAACTCTTGGGTAGATAAAATACAAGAATTCGCTGGGTCAAGGCACGGCCATTCCGGACCTCCCCGAAGTGAAGCGGGTCAAAGAGAATCAGAAGCACATCAGCTCGGTAGTGGACTCTCCACAGGGTTTACAAGAGAGTGGCTCCATTCCCCATTAACTCTGCTTCATCATCTTTTCCCTTTCATTCAGTCTCTTACTATGCCATCCTTGAGGCAAATCAAAGGACGCTTATAAAGCTAAAACCTTATTGCATAGATGTTCATCTAATGTGATTCACCACACCATATTCCACTCCTAGTTAGGTTCCCTCTCTGCTGTGAATTTAAACCTATGGAATTATTCAACACTACAAACTCTTAATCCAACACAAGTAACAATTCTTTTTAACATTCTTTTTTCTGAAAATACCTAACACCAGACGAGCTATTGTATCCCAAATTTTTTTTTCTTCAGGTTTGTCTTTTCAAATCTCTGGGATATAAGCTCTTGTCACGGTGTGCTGTGTGCGGCTCGTGTTGTGTTCTTCAATCAAAATGTATGTCATAGTGCTGTGTGTCTGACTGGCCTCTGGGGGCGCTGTTCTTTTCCACCACAGGTCTTGTACAAGGACTCGTCTGCAAAGGGAACACCTGTGGTTTTCACTCCAGAGATGGAGCGGGTGAAACGGAACCAAATGCATATTAGCTCGGTACTCGCAGCCGCAGGGCTCACGTCCTTGAGTGTGTGTGCGCCGCGTGTAAACATAACCTCTCTAACTGACGTCCTCATTTCACTTAGGTGCCTAATAATATTAACTGATGAATTTAGTATTTCATATAGCTGTAAATGATCACCACCTCTGACGCCCCGTTCGGGAAAAACTTAATCCAGCCTTCTGAGAAACCATCTAATTCATCTGTCTGAAATCCCAATAACACCCAACCCTGTGTTGATTCGTGTCGTGTTCATGTCCTGTCTAACGTCCTGACCTTCTACCCCTGTCTTCCACAGGAATTTGACACATGATCATAATCCAACATAAATATCCTTATGGTTTCTAATGTATGTGTGTGATATGCTGTCTTTTGTTTAGGTGCTGTATTCTGACAGCTTCCGTAAGCAGGTGCAGGGCAAAGCGGCCTTTGTGCTCGACACACCTGAGATGAGACGTGTGAAAGAGACTCAGCGCATCATCTCTGGAGTAGGTTGAGATTTTATTAAACCATCAAAACATTATGTGTATGGTACAACATGGACAAAACACTTAACTTTATAGTATTTATTACGCAAGTAATAAGTTATTTGGCAAAATTGCAAACTAAAGCATATAAGGGAATAAGCTCAATTTAATGCTATTTCATCTATTGTTAATATTTGTTGATCCTCTCGTGTAGTTTATTTTTTTATATTATTTATTTATTCATATATAAATAAATAGTAATGTTGTTGTCATTTTCCGAAGCTGTGTTTATAAATTTGCTCATGTGTTTATACTCCAAACACCCCAATTCAAAATGAATACAAAGTTTTTAATATATCTTTAAAATATTTGAATAGAATTTGAACTATTTACCAGTGTTGAACATCACCTTTTGGAACATTTCCTTTTGCTAATGTGATATTAAGGTCAACCCTGTTACGATTGTTTAATGTTTTGCTGTTGAATGTAACAGAGTTTAAATGGCTAAGATAAGCCAAACCTAGTCCAAACCGAATAAAATACAACTTGACTATCTCAACTGTGGTAAAAAGGTGATGTCACGTAAATATAATGCAAGAAGTTGTGAGGGGTTGATGTATAGGTTTCACTGACGTCCCATTTTCAATGTTGTTCAGTGACAGTGACATCGTATGCCGTTTTAGTTTGCTTTGTGCACCCTACCTCATGTTTTACTTTCTGCTGTGCCTGACAGGTCAAATACCACCAAGACTTTGAGAAGAGTAAAGGAAGCTTTACTCCCACCATCTCTGATCCCATAACTGAGCGTGTGAAGAAAAACACCCAGGACTTCAGTGACATCAGCTATCGCGGTATCCAGAGACGTGTTGTGGAGATGGAGAGAAGACGTGCAGAGGAGCATGATCAGGAGACCACCACTGGTGAGCTTATACATATTCATACCTGTACACACACGGGGGTCATACAGGGCGTGTTCTTGCATTTATGACATACTGGTTTCTTACCTCAGACCTGCGTGTGTGGCGCACAAACCCTGGCTCCGTCTTTGACTATGACCCTGCTGAGGACAACATCCAGTCCAGGAGTCTTCACATGATGTCAGGTAAATGATTCTTATGCTGTCACTGTATTAGTACTAGTTAGCTGTGGATATACTTTTATCTTCATTGTTGAATGAAGGAGGTGCTCATGTAATGTTGATATCTGTTATGGTTCAGTTCAAGCCCAGCGTCGCAGTAAGGAGCACTCTCGCTCCACCAGTGCAATGAGTGGGGTGGGCGATGAGAAGTCAGAGGTGTCTGAGAATGTAGACCAACACACGTCCCTGTACAGCAATGGCTTTGGAGTTTCCTCTTTTGGTATGAATTGAAAGTGCTTGATGTGTTTTAGGTTTTATTGGATTGTGATAATCTGGTTTTAGATTATTTCTGGGCGGCAAAATATCTTTACTATTTTAACAATATAAAGTTTTCTAGGGAAGTAAAATTTCTGTCAAGCAATAAATAAGTCAAATCTGAAATATAGCTTATATTGCCAAATAACCTTTATATAAAAAAACTATACGGCACAATTCTTCAAAAAGTAAAGCCATCATTTGTTGTGCATGTACCATATTTCATTCTGTAGTTTACATTGAGGCTTGGATGTTTGAGTCACTATGAAACCAAAAATGACGATTCATTTGTTTTAATTTGCTTATTATAAATGATTAATCTGTGAAGGTCATCATTTTTATTCAGCACAACGTCTGTTTCAAGCCAACTTTAATATAAAATGATTAAGGTGCACAATGCATTATTTTTATAGTTCATATTTCGGTGTACCGTCTACGTGACATTATTTTTAATAATTAATATTTGTCCTATTTAGAATGAATTTAATAAATATTTTCTCACAAAGGCTTCCAGCAAGCTAAGACTATTGAGGTTCAGCAGAGGTCCTCCTCTGTGGCAACCCAGCAGACCACCGTTTCTTCTGTACCCTCACATCCCTCAACCACTGGAGTAAGTCCTGAGAGAAGCTTTTTAGAATAGTAACAGTCCTTTCTAAAAGTGTTTTTATGGTCAAATTTGATATTTAAACGGTGAATAGATATTAATGACGGTTTCAATTCTCCACTGTACTCTAAACAGAAAACTGTCCGTGCCATGTACGACTATGCCGCTGTTGACGGTGATGAGGTGTCCTTCAAAGATGGTGATGTCATCGTAAACGTGCAGTCCATCGATGAGGGTTGGATGTATGGCACTGTGCAGCGTACTGGAAAGACCGGCATGCTGCCTGCCAACTATGTTGAAGCCATTTAAATCCAACAGCTACCATCTCAAACTCCCCGTGCAGTTGAGCGAGTTTGATATCCACTGGGCTTAAGACACTCACACAGGCTTGTTTTATGTATACTTAATGTTAGTCAAAGGAGTTCCGCTTCCGTTTCGTTTGTCCTCGTTACTGTATGACATTTTCGTTTGTGCCCATGTCACGAAATCTATTGTGGTTGTGGCATGTGAAACTAACAAAACTAAACGTACCTATTTAATTCACAGACAATTGTATTTATCTTTTTTGTTCTGGAATAACAGTTAAATAACTAGAGCCCATTATTTTTGTATATTACAAATGACACTACATTCAAAATGCTTGAAAAGTTGCAGAATTGAAACTTTTGTACAAGAGATGGGCTCATGATTCACTCGTCTGAAAAAGTTAAACGATTAAGTATTTTATGACTGAAGAGACAGATGCACTGAGTTTGCCACATGAAAAAAGACATTAAACTTGCAAATCTTGAAGAGACACCAGCAAATCTTCCCAAGTGAAACAATATGAATTGAAAAACAAGCCTTCTCCCTCCCTTACTGAAGTCTGGCCGCCATTTGCATGTGTGTTTTGTTTCTTTGATTCTGTAGGTGTGGGGTTAGAGGAAGATGTTTACCTTGAATCAGTAGCTAATAAAGCACATCACACTTCTGCAATGAATCCGTCTCGTGTCATGGATCTAAATGCTGAACAGCTCAGTGAACAAAACACACCATACCATATGGAAAAGTGATTGTTTAAAAAAAATGAGGTGCTAAACAGTTGACAGTAAAGTCTTCACATTAAATTATAATAGTAATAGCAAATATTAAGCTTCTTTGATGGCTAGTCAGCAAAATGATTTCTTCTTTAATACGAGTTTTAAGCAGTTTTGTCCAGTGCATCTTGCCATTTACCACAACTATAAATGACAAAATACTGTGTGTAATGTATTGGAAACATGCATTAGTATGCTTTAACTCTTGACTTACAGGAAACAATATTATTTGAATATGTGGATAAATGTAGTAGAAAGTGCTTTCAGCATAATTTGGTCTATGAACGTTCATAGATGCGTGTACGTTAAATAAAATGTAAAGTTTAAGTTTTTTGAAGCCTAAATAAAAATATTAAGACTGGTCACAATTTTAAACGTGGTATACAAATGACTTTAAACTAATAAAGTGCTTACTGTTGCTGCAGCAGGCTTACATTGAATAGGAATTTGCTTTAACCAGCCTATTATTAAGGCTCAATAAATTATTGAATGTTTAAAAAAAACTTTCCCAAATAATTTATATTCAAGCTTTAATGACTTGTGATTAAATGATGAATTTGTTACACTTAATGCCTTTCAAGGAACTGCAAGTACTGTACCCTCATTCAGATCCTTTGCAGCAACAATAAGTGAATAGGTTATTAATTTGCTGAAGTTTTCTGAAAAGTATTAGTTTGGGGTGTAAAAGTTATTGAAAAAAACAAACACGTGTAAAATTATTTTATTAATACTATAACTTTATTTTTCTTAAAAAAAGGTTACCTTGGTATCTCAGCACAATTTACAATCTTAAAAATCGTTCCATAAAATACATAATATTCTATTCAACACACACTTAAGAAGCAATATAAATGCATATTGGCCATTAAAGTCTATTCTCTGAAAGAGCATAATTTGAATTTAATCTAACCTAAAATCCAAGTTAAAACTTGAACGAGCAGTCCACTGTGAATCTTCGAGTTAAAACTCAAGTCTTGAAGGTAAAAGTGATGTCCTCATGGCAAGCTATCATCAAGATTACTCAGCAGGCGGGACTGAAGTTGGGCTACGATGTTTCTCATAATTCCGCTGAGATGTTCATGCATCAGGCCCAGCTGGTTGGGTGAACATCGACCAAGTGCCTCTGAAGTCAACTGTCCACCAAGAGCTACCACATCTGACAGCAAATCATCAGCGTTGCGCTCCTCAGCCATCGGTCCTGAATCTACACTGGTGTCTGATTGTTTGTCATCTGCAAGAACATGAGAAAAAACAGTTTGTGTTGTGTGAATATGAGCCCAATGTAAATTCAAGTCCTCTATTCCGTACAACCAAAGAAAATATTTCACCTTTAGGCTCTGCTGGTGTTTTCTCCTCATCTTGGTTTTGTGGTAGCTCCATGTCTTCAGGCTCGGAAGTCATTTTCTCCATTTCGTCAAAACTCTTCAGTTCATCAGAACGCCCTTTTCTCTAAGTGTTAAAATGTGAGATGTGAATGTCAGAAGGGCCTTGCATCATGAAGTTCAATGTAAATGCAATTATTAGATATACACTACCTGTTGTTCATAATATGTTTTAAGTGCTTTCCTCACGTTGGACAGCTTAGGTGAGCGGATAGGAAGTGACTTTATTTCAGTAGGGGTGAGGGCACTCAGGTCTCCAACAGTTTTAATGTTCCTGGCACGAACAAGCTGACCAAAGCCACGAGGCCTAAACACATACAGGAATAAACATTTATATGTCAATCCGATTCATTCACAACAAAACATCTGTTGAAAGAACCTTAAAGATTGGGATTTGTGGGATCTGTTAAAGCAAACTTATAATGAAATTACACAAAATTATCACCAAGCAGTTTGCCAGATGCAGTTCTTAAACTCATATCAGCTTCAATTCATATAATGGGTAAAGGGAGTCATAGTTCTACTTTATAACTTCATACATTTGTTTAAGAGACCTGAAAGTATGATTTTATCAACAGAAACCTATACAGATGTCCCGAAGAGAGCATACCACATGTTGGAGGTTATCTGTGGTAAAACAGCCTCTACAGGAGTAGCGCAGCCAACCAGTGCTGGGTAAACACAATCCTTCGCAATAGGCCGTGGCTCCTGGCTCATCTCTGAAATCTACAATTTCAAAACAAACCGGCACTTTAACAAACGTCAGTTCTTGGACTGAACAAATATTTTGCAAACAACTTGCCACCATCTGTATAATGCAGTATACTGTATGCAAAAAAACAACATACCAAACATTTCTTTGAACTTTTGTATCCAGGGCTTCTTAGGTTACGTGGGCTAAGACATGAAGAGCCTTTCGTAGGCGTAGTGATGTACTGAAAACAGCACATTCAGACGACATATTTAACAAAACCCCTCAAACAAAATGTTTATTAGTTGCAAGTTTAAAACTACCCAAATAGCACAAGTACGTCTGAAAGATGTCTGCCGAAGATCTGCTGTGTAAAAACATCTTAGAAAAGTCAGTTTTACATCCTAAATTATAAACATCATACAGACATCTTCTAGATGTCTATTTGACATCTGACAGGAGGTATATCTCAGAGACGAAACAACCTAAAAAAAAAAAGTCTTGCAGATGTAAATGCAGACATCAAACAGACGTCTGCCAGATGTATTTGTCCTATCATGATATGTACAAATCATTTTAAATTCAATACATGTACCTTTGGCTGTGCACTCAAGACTTTTGATCTCGGTGAGCTGGTACGAATAACTGGACTACGTCGATCAATGTCATCAGCCAGTTCTTGATGATATATTGGAGTCGCAAAAGACACTCGACGAGACTATGGTGGAAAAATCGATTGTGTATGTTTTTTTCAGAAATGAAACCATGATTTGATCATTTAGGAACACTTAAATACCTTAAGAAGAGGGGAGGGAGTATCTTCATCACAAGCTCTCTTCTGTCCCTTCTTCAGAATGCTGGTGGATGGGGACGCGGATGGTGACCATACACGAGTTTTACTTCTGCTCGGGCTCTGGCCAGGCTCTAGTTCACCAGCTACAGCGTCTAAGAGTTTAGGTTTGGGTGGAGAATCTAAGCAGACATCAGAGATGGATGACTCCTTGACAGCATCAGATGCAGCTTCTTGAACATCTGCAGACAGATCCTGCTTTTCTATCTGGGTATCTACACCATCGTTCTCAACAGAAGCAACATCCTTGCCTAGTTCATTAGCTTCTCCACTTTTCTCTGCAACATTAAGATCTTCACTTTCCTTCACCGCAGCGTTGACCGCATCTTCCTGCTGGACATGAGAGGACTCTAGTTGCTCTTGGCATACAGGTGCATCTTCTACTGGATGAGCTTTGTTTGGAGACGTGTCCTGAGGTGTTGAACTCTGAAGTGCTTCTTGACTTCCTGAAGTGTTTTCGGAACTATCTGCTCCGTCTTTGTGCTGCTGAATGTTTGTGCTTTCTAAACCCTCAGACTGATTCAGCTTAAAGACTTCTGTTACCTCCATGCTGGAATCACCCATTGGTTTTGCCACCAATTCAAGGTTAGGTCCTTCTTTCTTAGCTTCAGATACAACTACATCAAGTTTATTACTAGAGCTTTCAGATACAACTACATCATGTTTATAACTAGAGCTTTCAGATACAACTACATCAAGTTTATTACTAGAGCTTTCAGAAGACAAAATCTCAGAAGGGAGTTGATCCGGCGAGGATAAAGATGACTGCACGGCTGCAGCATCTTGGGTTGTGCATTGATTTTCATCTGATACAGACATGGGGCTGGACTCGGGTTGTGAGGTCACGACGTTGGCGTCAAGTGGAACCTGCTCGTTTTTCTCATCCTGCGATTCTTGCAAGTCACCGTCTTGCACGGCACGACTTTTTGAAAAGCAGTTACAGTTTTTAGAACGTCTGCGACCACGACCCCGTCCCCTAGTATGAGGGCACTTATGAAAAACCTTCAAGTTTGAATCTTCAGCTCCCACTGAACTATCTTGCGAAGATGATTTTGTTCCTTCGCCCTCATTTTTCTCATCGATAGACATACATACAGTCTCCTTTTTCTCTGTATCCAATTCCATCTTCAATTCTATTTCACTCTTGCACTGAGTATCGATTTCATTTTCAGAGGTATTTAGTTCATTATTTACAATTTCAGTCACAGGCATCTCTTCATTATCAAGTTCTTTTGACTCAGTAACAGAGACATCGTCTAAAGTAGGTTCAGGATCTGGCCTATCCTGGGATGCAGAGGTCTCCATTGAAACTTGAACATGCTCCTGAACCTGCATTTTTGGAGCTTCTGCGGTGCAAGGTTTCACCTCTGCAGGTAAAGGATTACGTGGCCTCTTTTTAGGCCTTGGTCCAACTTTGCTATCAGAGTTTTCCGACTCTGTATTGTCAGTTGGGGACAGCAAACCTTTAGACAACCTTCGAGTTCTGTATCTACCATGTCCCTGAGAGGAATCTAACTCCTCAGCCTGTGAATCCACAGCAGTTACAGAATTCAAGTCTCCCTCTGTGTGTCTCCGTCTTGTAGCCCTGCCCTTGACCAACGTTTGAGAGTTTTTCTCACCTCCATCCTGCCCTTTTTGATCTTCCGTTCCCGTTTTATCTTTGGTCTGTAATCCAGCAGCGTCCAATTCAGATGCAACAGACCGTCTTGTTCGTCTCAATCTGCCAGTTTGCTGGCTATCGGTCTCTGTACTGTAAACAGTTTGTGAAAGTCTCCTTCTCAAATTGGATGTAGTGTTTTGAGAATAATTTTCATCTTTTTCTTTCTTGTCTGTGGATCCCTCGAGATTGCTGTGCAGTCTAGTCCTCCTCATAGATCGGCCTGGTGACAGACTCTGAGACTCATTGAGAGGTGACAGTCTCTCTTTGGATGACTCAGTCTGGCTAAGCTCTTCATGACCACACATATCCGTTACCTGTGAAGATTCTGAGATCTGTGAATCAGTCCGTTTAAGCTCTCCTTTCCCTCTTTTATTCTTCGGCTGGTCATCTTCAGCTTTAGCCTCCTCCAGAATCTTACTTCTCCTGCTTCTTCCCGGCCAAGTGTTATTTGTTGAATTAGTGGGAGTTGGTACGAGCTTCTGTGTATTTGTTGGTGAAGAGTCTAAACCCTGACTGCCTGTTTCTTCAAATTTGCTAGAGTTCAGGTCCCTGTCCGTTGGATCTTCACCTGGGCGAAGAGGTCTACTACGACGTCTGCTGGACCTTCTTCGTTCTTGACTAGAAGTTTGAGAAAGGGTCTCTGAATCTTCTTCGGGAGAGGCTTTTTCAGATTCCACCGATGCCTCTATGTCCTTGTTATCCTCCACTGCTTCGGATATTTGGTTCTGGGTATCAGGAACTACATCCTCCTCTTCCTCATCTGTGCCTTCAAAAGGATGACTTGTTGATTTGATCTCATCTTCCTCTATTTCTTGCTCATTCTGACCAGACAACTCAGTGGTGCTAAGCTCTTTGACCTCTTTCGAAGTCAGAGGTTGCGAGTCAAGAGAGTCATGTGGAGCGGATTGCGATGCTTTTGAAGAATCCAGTCTGTTTGATTTTCGGGTGAGTGGACCGGTGAACGTAGATTCACTCATGGGACTCGCTGGCTTTCCCTCAACATATTTCTCAAGGGTTATGAAAGACTGCCGTCTGCTGTTGGATTTAGGCGGGGTACCTGATATCATATCAGAAGAACTCGAAACGTTAGGGCTGGACGCCTCCAATCCTGTTTTCTCATGCCCACTTGCATCAACTGAGACGTCACTAGATGGTGTCTCAGTCTTTTCTGAAATTTGGTTTTTATCCTGTGTAGCTTTCTCTGGTGTTTCTCTGACCTCTGGTGTGGTGCCATCTTGAGTTGTTTTAACATCTGTGGTTGGTTCCTCAAGTGGGCCAACCTCCTTGGGGAAAAACAACAACTTTAGAACCAAATAATGCAGTTAATAAAAAGCATGCATGCAGTTGTTTTACAACCAAGACCAAAAAAAGCTTTCACCTCCAACTGAACCGAATCCTCTTCCTTAGGTTTATCAATTTCATCTGTTGTCAGTTTGTCTCTGAAAAGAAACGTTGATTAATAAAAATACTACACTTAATAATGTTTAAATGGTAAGAGATTAATACATACATGGAATCCTCCTGACTTTGAGTGTATTGTGTAAAGACTGTGGTGTCCATGGAGGCATCCAGATTATTGTACAGGGCAGGAATATCAACCCTTAGGGTAAACAAAATTTTTAGAATTTAGCATTTTTAAAATACATTAATTATTAACACAGAAAATCACACATACCTTTTGGTCCTTTTGACTTCTTTCTGATGTTCAGTCAGCACTCTTTCTTTCGCCTCAGGTGGAATAAAAACAAAATCTACTGATGCCTCTTCTTCAATAGCTTCACGTCTCTGGGGTTTGGGGGATCCAAAATCCAGCTTCATCTAGACAGTAAATAGAAGCGTCACTTAGATTTTAAGCGACAGCATTACAATAAAAAAATATATTTGAAATGAATCATGCTTACAGATACAGGCTTTGTTGCAGAAACAGTGCCTCTTCCTTTCAGCTCTTCTGCCGCCCTAGCGAGAAGAGAGTCTCGCTTTCCCACAGAGGTGACCTTCACACCGCTTATCTGAGAATCCATCTGAGAACTCTCACTCTGATCACAGATCACATGCTTTTAGTAAGTGGTCTTAATCCAACAGCGGGAAACAAACTTTTTGAATCAAGAATATACTGGACACACCGTATACTGTCCACTGAAATCATCAGGATTATCAACAGCTTCAAATCCAGGTAAAATCAAAGGAGTCTTCTGCTTGGCCTGACTTAAAATGACCCTTAAGTAAGGGTTCAGAAACATCTTGTCACTTCACAAAGAAATTGCCATATACCAAAATATACATATTTTGCACTCTCAAAAACATACCTGAGAGGCTCGGAGTAAGTCAAGGTGACCGCATTTCCAAAGGTGGCATTCCAGAACTGAGTGGCCACTGTGCGAATTTGCTTGATCTTGTGCGGGAAAAGCACACAAAGCAATGGCGACAACACCGTAAGCAGTTCATCGTCGTGCAATGTCGAGTGTGTCTGAAGGCACCCAAGCAAATCTATGGCCAGTTTCTCCAACTATACAACAAATAATACAGAAGTCATCAAACAAACTGAACCAATTAAACTATGACATCAGATCCAATGATGATTAAGCTCTTACCTTGGGTCCTACTGTGACATCAGATGTTGACTGTTCATCAAAACTTTTAATTAAAAGAAACATCCAGCGTTAGTCAAGGGATATAAAAGATGTCCAAAGTATTAAACAAGAGAAACATCAACACACCTCGAGTATTGCACATAGAGACGTGCGAGTGGTTGTGTGATAGTGGACAGCATCTCTTGTATGTGTGTGGGCAATGTGATGTTGGTGAAAATCATAGACATGATGCCAATGAGCGTCAAGGCAAGTCCATTTAAAACGCCACCAGTAGCTTCTGCAGATGCTTCTGAGGGGTCCAGAGCTAAAAACGCATCTAAAGTCTGTATCAGAAGACTGTGGAAGGTGGAAATATTGCCCAGAGATTTGCTTCTCTTCCGGACCCAGCTCAAGGGTGTCCGAGGAGCTATGGGTTAAGAAATGGACATGGTAAAACATTACCGTTAAACTGCAAAGACAACTAAAGTTACAACTTAACTAAAAGCTTTACATTTCTGCTTCTGCTGGAACTGAGGGGTGTAAGGAGAAAAGTCCAGACTCTCTACTATGACCAGCAAGATATTTGCTAATGCATCTAGCACAAGCTGATTCTAAAAGAAAAAAAAAACATTATGACAACCATAATACTCCATATTTAAATGATAAATGTATGTTTTAAAATAGTAATATAACAGTTGTAGCTCCCATACCTTCAAAGCCTCACTATCTAGAGAAGCAGAGATCTTGGCACATAGCTCTTCGCAGCATATGTTTTCCTCCGCTGTGGCCACCAAAGCTGAGCATCGGGCAAAAGCCTTATAAAGCTTAGACCAGGTACTCATCATGCTCTTCTGCGTTGTCTATTAACAAAAAAAGAGGATGGATCATTAATTACACAATAAAGGCCAAAAGAATTTGAATGAAAGACAGATACTGACCTGGGGTAGGGCTGAACCTGGCAACAGGTGAACGATAGGGAACATCAAGGCACTGTAAATGGCACTGAAATTATGCTCCAAAGCATCTCCTTGATTCACTTCATTGGTCTGCGTTGGAAATATTGATTTTGTTAAAAAAAAGCACTGAACTGAAACGATGATGGAAGAGATGAGGATTTCAGTGTGGTACCTGAGTTATGGTGTCAGTTAGAAGGTTAACAACAACACTCCACATCCTCCAGAGCTGTTTCTTGCTCTTAACAGCCTCCACAATCCCACTAAGTGCTCCTAAAACAGCCTCTCCAAAGGTCAGAGGGGATGTAGGACCACAAAACCCACAGCTCACAAGAGCCTCCAGGCTTGTGAAAAACCTACATGACAACAGAAAAATTAGCTGCACCTAAACAATATCCAACAACACTACAGAACCCATTTGGAACTCGATAGCAAGTTAGCAACCAGCAGAAACGTATTATTGTGGTGCTGACTTGATTTTGATTCTTAATTGATGCTTTCTACGTTCATTTACGTTACATGAAGTCATTGTTATAGTGAGACTTTCATTATTATGCACCACCAATGTGGAGTAGATCCATTTTGCTGAAAGGTTTTGCTGTGGGCATAACAAATCCAAGTCTGTCCTCACCTCTCATCTTCAAGAAACGCTGCGACCTGGCTATTGTTGAAGAAAAGTAGTATTAAGAAAAGTGCTGGTGTACCCTGGAAAAGATGTGAAAAATCTATGAGAACATATACACATTTTAATATTCAATGAATAAAGAATACTCTTATTGCAAGTATTTATCTTTCCAGATGCTGATACATCACCCAATGCTTAAGATTATAAACTAACATCACATTGGTTGTGAAAGACAACAGCAAAAACTACACTTTCTAATTTAAGGAATTGTTTGAATTAAACTGTAAAAGACCCACTGCATTCGATAATTGAATCACTTAAAACATCATCTTTAAGCATTGAAGTAGCATATGCTAAAGATTTTTCCGGTGATAATCATTTCTTCATGCCTTTAAATGACTTGAATGTAACTGTACACCCTTGTTTCATTTAGTATAATATTCATGAATAGGCATATTAGTCCCCGCCTCCATTCAATCGTGTGAGCTCGTACCATTGATTATAGGTACATAGATGCATCATTCGACGTGTGAGCAGCGCGTGCTTGTTTTGCAGAAGCAGAGCTGAAACAGTGCCGAGTCAATGCATCATCCTTACATATCTATGACTTCAATCTGTTAACGTGATTGGTTACAGGATTATAATGTTGTTTACAGAGGCTGTTACAAACTACATTTTTTAAACTGTCCAATTTGCACATGATTTATCTTAAATGATATTGAAAACACCACATATAAATAACATTAAAAACTAGATTTTTACCACAAGGGGACTTTAAAACAAAAACGCGTCACTTACGTTCAAAACATCCATGTTTGCAACTTGATAAGCTGCAGAACCCAGAACTTTCTGAGGTATTCCCTTTACTGCTGCTTCCAACAAAAGCTAAAGCAAGCAGACAACAGGTTTTACCAACAGGTGAAGAAGCAACAACTTTTTTGCAGAGTCCTAATATTTCTCACTGCAAACTTTAGATTTCTAATATTACAAATCTTCACCAAACACAAGAAGACAGACAGATACAGACAAAAAAATAAATCTCTCTGGAAATAGTTTTTATTTTTTATCGACCACAAAGCCAAACTACACATCAGCTGAGTGACACGTGTCAATGTTCATGGGTCATTTACACCATGAAGCGCCATCTTACCAGTGCACGCTCAGCTGGCAGAACATCTGAAGACAGGACGGCCTGGAGAGCCTGGAGAAGAAGAGTGAGGACCTCTGATCCCTGACGCTCTTTCTTATTACCTATTGATGAATGTGGGGGACAGGAGCACTCTTAATTAACAGACAGAATCCCAATCCATTGCATTCAAATGTGTGCAAGTAATCTTTTACGGGAGTTTAACCATCCTACCTGCTTCTATTGTTGTGCTGACAAAACGAATCAGACTGCTCCAAACAAGACTGAGAAGAGATTCTGTGAAGAGAAAAATCAGAAACTGACAAACTGGAATTACGGCAAGATAAAATTGACTTAAAACTGTTAAAGGTACAGTTTGTAGAAACCGCCGCTAGAGGGCGCACGATCAAAACAACAACAATGGTGTAGCTTGATGATGCTGTGAAGGAGTGTGGAATAAAGGGATCTGTTGTCTTTAACTCCACCGCTGATTCCCATCAATCAGATGGGAACGAGAAATCATGTTAGCAGATGAGGTAAAGTTTTAAAAATGTTGCGTATAATTGTGGTCCATAAATAAGCGACTGCTCGAAAAAAGCTAGTGGCTTGCTAGACGCTAGACACTACTTCCGCATTTGTCCACGACACTGTTGTCACACGGTTTCTACGTCATGAAAGGCGGTAACAAAGGGTAACATGGATATGACCTCATTGACAGGCGACTGCACGGCCCCGGTCCACTGTTTAGAATGGAGATTTTCTCACGATTTACAAGCAGTTGGAAACATTTGAGATATTGCAAGTACTCAGCTGAACAAAATATATAACACTAGCCTAGTGGTTTTTGGATATTTTACAGAAAAATTCTTACAAACTGCAGCTTTAAACACATTGAATTGACATTTCTATTATGAAAATTTGTTCTTACAAAGGGAAAGTTCACCCGAAAATAAAAATTGCATTCACTTACTTAGCCTCGAGTTGTTTCAAATCTGTATAAATTTCTTAGTTCTTGTGAACATATATATATTTGGAAGAATGACTACCATAGTAGTACCATAGTCCAAAGTGCCCCAGAACAGTCTGCTTTCCTACATTCTTCAAAACATATTTTGTGTTCAACAGAACAAATAAATGTTTCCTACTGTAGTAGTCAATGGTGGCCAAGAACTGTTTGGTTACAAGCATTCTTCCAAATATCTTTCTCTATGTTTATCAGAATAAAGAACTTTGTTTACTGATTTGTTCCACATCTGTATGAAGACAGAATTTTCATTTTTGGGTGAACTGTATTTTCTTCAAAAAGATCAAGAAAACAGAAAAACTAAAACTTTTCAGCTCTTATATGTAGGTAACCATTAAGATTTGTAATACCTGGAGCATGTTGTCCCACAGCACTGAAGCCTTCTTTGACCGCTGAGATGAGAGTAGTGGCATGTCTGTTAAAGTATGAGTGACTGGTGAAGAGCGGGTGCGTCAGGGGTTCTGAAAATACACATTCAAAAACACTGACATCTGCTAGCCTTTGAAAGTAAGCTTCACAAGTCCACTTCATACTGTCAGATACAATAGTTAGAAGATTCACAAATTAGGGGTGCGTTTCCTAAAAGCATCATAAGCCAACTAAGATCGCAGGTCAGTTGTTCCAGCATACTTCAACGATTCAAGAGTTTTCCAAAATCATTGTTACAACGATCAATCACAAGCAGCACAGCAAAGTTGCGTGGTTGGAACTACAGGTCTAGAGCATAGTTCCTTATTATTATGACATATAGACTTACATGCATCACGCTTTTGCAGTGCATTCTATATCCATCATTCTCAATATATAGAAATTTAATTTTACATCTTTTAGTTATTTTTTTCATTTCATGTCCAATTTGAAAATAGTTGTTGAATTACTGTTTATTTATCATTGGTCGATGTAACTCAGGCACATGAAGGGCAGCTCAAACACAGGCGCTTGTGAGTCCCTCTCTCTCCTCCGACCATCTGCGTGAAAATTAAGTTTCTTTTGTATTTCTGCACTTGAACCGCTGTTGTTATTGCTATAAAGTGCTAATTCAACATGCGGCCGGATCTTAAATCAATGAAGCAATGCGTCGCTTTGACAAAAGCCGCTGCAGTTAAGTGTAAGACTCCATTTGTTATATAGCTGTTCTCTTGATGTTAACTTGAAGTATACGTATATTTATTTATATAATGTGTTGAATATTCTTTCCACAGTGTTTATCTTTAATATAGCTTTGTAGTCTTTCTGCAAGTCCCCACAAAGTTAATAAATCCCACATAAAAGTAATTTACAGAGCCCTGTTACTGTGCACTACAGAAAAGTGTTTGTGTCCACGATTACTGCCGACTAACTTGAAAAAACATGTTCTTCAGTTTGAAAACAGCTGATATATAAAGAAGTGTTTTTATTATTAATAATACATTAGATATAGATAAAGATTCACAGATCTTTTATTCATTTTATTTTCTATGGCGGTCATTAGGTGGTACTTGGAACTACACATTTTTTAAAGGTGGCACATGATTTGAAAAGTTTGAGAACAACTGGTCTAGGACCCTGGGGATCTCTGGGCGGAGTGACGTAGGAGGAAACGTATCAATTAATTAAATATTGTGAAATAAAACAGAGCAAAATATTATATACAAAATAAATAATTTTCAGATGCAGCGTACATTACGATATAATGTCAAATTATTGCTGTAAATAAAGTATATTTATAAGGAGGGTGTTTGACGAGTGTTGCATTTTCAAATGCACGTTAAAACGACTCAATCTCAATGATTTTAGATCAAGAAGCACTTTCTACTGATCAAAGAGCCGTAGTTCACAGAAGAGCTGTGCATAAAACACAGAATCGATTTAGACATGTAGAATAAGTGTGAATAATGATATAGATATATATATATAATATTATATAGCCCATCCCTACATCGTACTATGGTGGTTAACCAGCAAGTTATGTCGTTGTTCGGGAAACGCAGTCCAGGCCGGCATAACAAAAGAACACTATTGATCAATAATTATCAACAATTGAAAATATAGTGAGTCAATTGTTTAAAATCAACAAAACTATGTGCATGAATACCTAGGCTGAGCTGAAGATTTTCTTTTGCAGCTGTGACTGTGACTTCTGGACCCATGAACCAGTGCAGAAGCATCTCAAGCCCCAGGAGCTGAATGGAGCGGTAGGACTGAGTTGCCTGCATACTGCTGTTCAGACTCATACGAGGAGTACTGCTTGGCGTGCTACAAGATGGGATGCCTGAAAAGAAATCCAAGTCAATGTATAAGCACAAGGAGGAACTAGAATGAAATTAAAAAGGAAGAAAAAACTATAACTATCATTGAGCAATGTGGGTTATTTTACGCCGTTTCATGCATTCTGACTTCTTTACAATGTTAAACGTGCTGCCTTCTCAGGCTTAACATGGTCAACTTGTCAAAAAAACTAGTAGTATTTTTGTGCTCGATACACTCCCCCAAGTATAGGTTTCAGAAAGTTTTTTCGAACATGAAAAACTGTTACGCATCAACTTTTCTTAGTCCCTTATTGGGCAATTCTCCCAGAAAAGCACACCCACGTCTACGCGTCAAACGACGAGCGATAGGAAGACCCGCTTACCATCAAGATTGGCTGCGCTGTGGATCTGCAGCTGCAGCTCATGACTCTTGCAATAGTTAGAGACGTTGAGGTGTGTTTGTTTGTTCACAGCATTTCAGTGATGGATGTTATATAAACGGTGGATATAACGCTGGACGCGGTAAGTCTAATGTAAACCTATGTCATATGTGTTTTTTTGGCAATCGACGCGTACGTGCATAATGTAAACAACACATACTTATAATTAATAATTTGTGATGCAGGGATAAACCGATGATGTATTGTGTGCTCGTGATTTAGTTCATCCCCCAGAAGGTCGTCTGATTTAGAAAATAATCATACAGCTATATCTTTTATTAATGTGTTCACACTAAATACTCTTCGAAGATATGATGTATGCAATTCTACTCAATAGGTACTCAAGATTAATATGAGATTGCCAGGAATTGCGCGTTCAACCAGACCTTTAAAGATAACTACATTTCAATAATTCTGGACTAAATGTGTTCTGCTGTTTCAAACATATTTGCCTTTATAATGTAAAGACTTTAGGTTGCAACGCATCTGATGTACCTGTTTTAGGGGTGTTAGGGGTGCCATTGGTTGGGTTAGCGTTTCGAGCAGGTGTGACCAGGGACTGCAGTGGAGAATCTGAAGGAAGTGTGCTATGCAGCAGCGGAATGCCAACCTGCGAGAACAGATAATGGAAGAAATTAATAGAAAAACATTTTGCCTCTTAATACCAAAAAGGAACAAACCCCTTCCAATGAGTAAATCTGTTATAAACACATCTGCCAGGTTATAAAATAATAAGTTATCTATCAAAACACTGATATTTACCTGCTCAAAATTTGCTGCCAGGTTTGGCCCAAGTTTGACCGCAAGATACCACCAAACCTCTAGTTTAGTGAGCACAAGAGCTTCAGTCCGGACATGGATGGAAATGAGTGGTTGCAAGAGCAGCTTCAGACGCTTACTGCTGCACAGAATATCTGCTCAAAAAAAACAAAAAAAGATTTATAATTTAATAAACCTGTGAATTAACATGCAATTATCCACCCTAACCTCAGACTATATTAGAAATAAATACTTGCCTGGATTAAGGGCAAAATTGTCAATGAGGCTCTTCCAAGCAATGAAGGCAATCTTTTTAATATTAGGAGAGGAGCTTCGAAAACCCAACTCCTCCAAATACAGCAAAGAGTTAATGAAGGCACCCCCTTTGTGAAGCAACTGAAAAAAGAATTTACTTCAATGTAACACTCGCAATCTCAGAAACTCAAACTGAAACAGTGATGCTTCAAAAAGTCATACCTTTCCCAGAAGTTTAACAAATAAGGGCCAGAGCTTCAGCATATTTGTCTCATTCTTC
Source organism: Triplophysa siluroides (assembly GCA_006030095.1). Lineage (NCBI taxonomy): Eukaryota > Metazoa > Chordata > Actinopteri > Cypriniformes > Nemacheilidae > Triplophysa > Triplophysa siluroides. Next base: position 1,160,781 of record VCII01000724.1, read on the forward strand.
GAAGAAAACAGTTTCTGCATTTCAGGGATGAGCATCTAAAGGTCACAAGCACGGGTAAAGCATTGTTACTTGCAATTTATATTCACACAAGCACCAAATCAACAGTTTTTACAATATGAGAGATTGAGAGTCTGCACTTACGGAGGACATCATTGGCTCTACAATGGCAGCCACTTCCTGTTGTTTCTCCAGGAGAAGAGGCATGCCCAGCTCCAGGGCTGCTGCCGCACGCAAACGCACTTTATTGGCAGAGTGAACCACCAGAGGAACAACCAGCTTGGCCCAGCACACGGCTCCAGCTGCCATCTGAGACGGTGCCTGCTCCAGCAACCTGCAGTTCATCACAAAACCCATCTCTTAAATACTGACACAAGCACGCAATGCCGTTACTAGAGTATTTCAAACATAAGGAAAGAAAGAGAATAGATAAAGAGAAAATGTCGACCTTATGATGACATTGAGGGACTCATGATCAATAAGGATTGACTGAACTTCTCGGGTCTGCATAGCCTCCAGGCTCTTGAGAATCTCTGGCGTCTGTAAGGTAAAAAGCAAACATTTTGAAACATTCTGAAAAACTAAAACATAAGAATAGAAATGCATTTAATCGGTTTTTTAATAGACCTTGCGTGCTAAACATACCTTTTTGGCCACCACCTCTGGAGAGAAATTCTGTTTGGAAATGACCCATAATGCTCGGGTACATGTAAATTTCTCTTTAGACTTTACCACAACATTACAGAGTGTAGACAATACCTCTTCTGAAACATTTGCTGCAGCAAAGCCAAAAAACAATATATATGAAAAAAATGACAATACGTGACATTATTTTTTGCATTCTAACCAAAGTTTTTGTGTACCTGGGATAACAGAAACAATATGTGAGTGGAAGACACAGAAGCCCAACGCCTGGAGAGCGGCTTGACACAGCTCCTCATTCTCACTGGAGATGTGAACCTATAAAAAAAAAATTAAACGGCTGAATCTAACAACTTTTGGTTACTACAACACAACCGTAAATGGATAGTTGACCGATAAACCATATATGTGTCCTATAGTGTGACAGAAAAAAATAACGATTAAACTCTCTTATTCTATTTTACTTTATAAAACAATATGATATTTAGTTTGTTTTCTAATTTTCTGCGGTCACACCACACATGTGCGATTTATTTGTCGAATACACAATTGCGCATACACATAAAGTGACAATAAACGAGTGTTAAATTGTTATGTTGCCACACTTACCAGAAGGACTTCACTAAGACGTGCAAAATGTTTTACGATTACAGGCAGAAACTGACGTCCCTCCTCTCCATTGAGACGGCTAGGAGAAAGAAAAGAAGCAACAATGATCAATGTAATAAAAACGTTTAAAAAGTACCTTTCGACTGCTGCTTGTGAACATATTCAACACTATCAAGTTTCAAGCAGGTTTTAGTCCTAACCAAACGCAACAGGGGGACCATACTAAAAATCGGGACTGAGGCTGTCACTTCACCTTTTCATGTTCAGCAGGGAAACCTCACACCTGATTAGGACACTGACTGTGTATACATAGTGACAAGGGCCATAAGGGCAGTTCACCACAGAGAAACTATCCCCCATCCTGCTCACCTGACTCGGATGTCAAGGTAGGTGAGCACTTACTTTGCTATGGTGATGTAGGCATCTGTATGCTCTGACAGCCCAGCTGCATCATCTTCTAGACACTCCAGTAGTGGAAGGATGCTGGCACTAGATAGAGGCACTGCCGCCATCATCCTCACAACCTGCAGGACATGCAAACACATTAACTCTAATGCAAAACAATTCAATGCAATACAAAGTGATGTCACATAACGTTTGAGATTATGGGGAGCACTGTACTGTGAATTACACAGTAGTCTTTGCTAAATAAATACATCCATAACTAAGTATCATGTGTTTTAAGTACATGTGTTACTATATTGACGTCTCATTGGTAGTGAGATTGAGCTGAAGAAACTTAGTGTGTGCAGGAACACCGTGTTCTCTTGCTTAACTAAAAAAAGCAAACGAGATCACGGAGTTGATGAATGTTTCAATACAAAACTGATCTAAATTCAGTCATTACTGACAAGGTTGAAAGAGCAAATCAATTATGAATTCACTTAGGGAACAATAAAACCCAACGTTCATCCTACATGTGGTGGTTTAGTGGCTAGCAAGGTACGCGAGAAGCTAATGACAATAAACAATCAGTTATCATTAAACACAGTGATGCAAATGATCGTGGGAATATAATGCAACCGCATTAGAACATACAGATGTTCGCAGTGATGCACCCTGGGTGTATATCGGACAAAAGCCTAGTTTATTGATACCATTTCATGGCTACCGTACTAACGTGTCGAGCACACAACTCAAAACATGCGGCCAAATCGAGTACAACAATCGCAGAGATCAACGCTTGCGATTTATTGAAAACATGGCGTCTATTGAGTTTTAAAGCCATTTGAATGAAGCTTGGCTATACAAAGACTCTAGAGTTAGCGAGCTAGTTACCCTCATCGTGTTACCCACCCAGCCCCCTAAACGCACTTATCAACAGGCATAACGTGCTGACTCTCTCACCTTACGGCTGCAGACAGTTATCAACAAGTAAAGTCGATATCATCAACACAGGCTCTATATTAGAGAAATCGGAGAAGAGTATTTATTTAAACCGCAGCGTTGATCGAGGTTGTTGCTGTGTACGTCCACTCCTCACTCCCCGCGAAAATGCTGGCGCCAAACACACTACGCGCTGCGAACGTCACCTTCAACCCCACGTAATCTCCGCCTACTCATGAATTATTCATTAACTGAACACCCGTTGATTCTGAATGAAAGTGAATTAGAACATTTTGAGTAGTTTTTCAAATGTTTATTTATTTATGTTTACCATTAGTAGAAGTGTTCAACAACCGTTACAACATGCAAGAGATCTGCATAAAGTCCTCTTAAAATCAAAACGAGACTATTTGTGGGAATTTATGCAAGTGCACTCCACAAACTAACGAAATTAACTTAAATACATATATATGACTTGTTTAAAATGTTGTATGTTTAATAAAATAAGTATGTTGCATTATGCAAATTGCTGTCGAAATGTGTTCCAGAGCTTCAATGTCCTCTAAATCCACCTGCCACTGAAAACCAAAAGCCGTTCTTAAAAGATAACGGGTAAATACCCGTAAATAAATATAAGAAAAAAGAGACTGGCCATCCAAACATATGAAAATTTCTGTTTCAGTTAAAAAGAAAACACAAAAAGAAAAAATGATGCACTTTTATAGCAATTTCATGGAGTCTGTCCTAATACCTTACCTAAATCTGAGCCAACTATCTTATTACAGAAAGATGGACAAACCAGATACTACAGAGTGTAATAAGATAACAATTCAAACAAAACATCAAATGTAATTGTCATTTTTTATTATTGCACATTAGGTCAGGAAAGCAAAATGACATTTCGTCACCTTGAAATGATAAGGTTTGACATTTTTCCAAAATTGAGTTATTCACATATTCTTATTCAGTGACAACTTATTTAGACAGTGTGATGTTTTTCTTTACATTGTGTGCATTTGGGGATTTTTTTTATAAATAAAAGTCTCCATCTACAATGTCAAAAGGAATGCAAAAACTTAGAAGCTCATTATCTCAAAACTGCTCAGAACACAGAACCTGATAATTCCAAGATTGTAAAAAGTAGTTGGTTTGGTTTATTAAACATTGCTCAAGAAAAGGGGTCAGCAGGAATCGTCAAAAAAGCAGAGATGAGTTCATAGCGATGTACTGCATCTGAAAGCCTCCGGCCGTCACGGAGGAATCAGAGAGGAATTTCAGCGTCATCACGTTTCCTGAAAAATAGACAAAGTCTTGATCAAGTTGATTTTTACATCCAGCAGTTCTGATAAAGTATGCATTTTCGCAGATGTATTCAATCACCCTGATGAACAAATTGGTTAAAAAAAATCCAGACTTGGATTTACTGGTCTAAATAAACATGATATATTAATAATGACATGACTATAATGATTTCAACCAAAATTACTTTAGCACACACCTGTACTTATGATGTCTTCTGGAAGTTCATCACCACAGTATCTATTCAGCAAAGACAGATTTTTTCAAATATTTACAAACCCAATTTATTCCAAAGCAAATAAAATTAATCAATCAATGAACAGGACAACTATCATTTACACACCTTCCAACAAAGCCTGAAATATCATCATAGCTGTCATAGATCTCCAAATAATCACTAAGGCAAGAAGTGTCCTCCTCAATGTCAAAGTCAAGGAAGTGAAGGCGGATCCTTTGACTGTAGCGTACACGAATGTGCCAGTAGCAAATTTGCTTATCCTGGTAGTTGTCTGGGTAACCAGGTGAGCTAAAAACCTTCTGTTGATCAGTGTGCACTCCTCCACACTCTTTTGCTGTAAACAAACAGTGCACGAGAAAAGTTTAGTATTAACATTTACAATAACCTAGCATTTGACAGTTCACTCAAAAATAAAAATTCTGTAATTATTGAATCACCCTCATGTTGCTCAAAATATGTATGTGACTCTTTCTTCAGTTGAACACAAAAGAAGATAATTTGAGAAATGTCTCAGTGGTTCTGTCCATACAGTGGAAGCCAATGGGGGCCAATGTTGTTAGGTTACAAACATTTTCCTAAATCTTCTGTGTTATGCAAAGAAAAAGCTTTGAAACGACATGTCTGGGGGGTAAATGATGCCATCATTTTCATTTTTGGGTGAACTATTCCTTTGACATAGTATAATAGAAGTACAGCACACTAATAACATAATCACTAATGATTTATCAACCATTTAGAGTTATGGTCTACCTACAGTATTTCATAAATTAGATGTAGAGATGAATACTTCATGAATAAATTGGAAAAGGCGCCCTAGAGGAAATGAGTATTATGGTTACACAGACATGACAAATCCACACGTATGTCTGAGGTTTGAAGGACTGCTTAATCATGAATGTGGTGAGGTAGTGACACATTTTTTTATTGAAGCATCAATCTATTACCAGAGAGTCAGGTCATAATGACCGAATAAAGGGTTGATGAGAGAATGTATTGTTCAAATTTTGAACGTCTCTTATTTGAAAGTAAAACATAAACACTATTATTTTATGTCGATGTCTAATACAGCATCACATCCACCTAACATTGAATTTCCAAAGTGGATATTTTTACTGTGCCATCATTGCCAACTCAGATTCTCCAGCCTTTCACAAGCTCCAAAAACACATTACAAATCATGGAAAGAGAAGCAATTAAAAACTCTGGTCTCTGGTGGTGCAATACCCAACCCCATAAAATTTTCGGTGCTTCAATTAAATTATTTATGGTATGAAACATTTATCATTATGATCTTACCGATTCTTACAAATGGTAAGTGCACATGTTTATTCTCTTTTTCTATTGGTTCCACCATTTTTTTCAAATGTCTGACATAGGGTGTCATAAAAAACCTATTACTTTTCCCCCAATGCTTAGTCACGGTCGTTTTTTTCCAGACCACAAATTAAACAACGCTTACAGTTGAGACACCAAAAATGCTCAAGTGATCATTTAAAGTAATCCTCTGGACTCTTTTATTTACCTTACTGCCCTTGTGTCTAATGCCTCAATTATTTCCATCTCTGGACATTAATTTACTCTAGAGGACAATTTCCAAGAATTTCCTAAAAACATCTTTAAACTTATGATTTGTGTGACTACTTTGTCAAAACATCTTTTGATTACAGATCTCTCAGCAGATGGCTAAAATCCACCCAGGATTGCCTAACTACCATTTCTTAAACTCACCCTGGGGGTTGTAGCAATAGACATCCCATCTCTCGCTTTTGTTGAGCCGGTATCCGTAGTCAATAATTCCAACCTTTCCGAATCCACAATTGGTGCCAGGTTTAACAATAGGATATCCTACACGCCCTTTACCAAACCATCCAGCAGCACACACATGGAACCCTTCAAGAGAATTACAATTTGACAGAAGTTCATTCGGTTTTCTCATTTAACATACTGTATGAACAATATACACAGGTCTGGTCAACATATAACATTTCTTCATTAAAATAGATAATGTAATAAATCTAGCTGCCTTTTTGGGGGGTACAAAGAGTAGACCCTAGTATTCAGAAAAAGAAAGAAAGCATGGTAGACCTCCTGCATAGAGTGCCACAGGCCTGTACCAACCACACAATGTTCCCATTACAGATCAGAGCAAATGTCTGGATTGAATCTACCATTTATGCAAAGGAAAGAGGCGGTCATTTGTCCAGGAAACAGGTGTTACCATTCAGAGAACACATAATAGATTTATTACAATGGGTGAGCACTAAGTCTGGTTTATTATCTTGCTTATATTATGTGTATATAAATCCCAGTTGATGGTTAGCTTTTCAGTATCTGTTTGATTAGTATGCTTGCTGACTGATTCATGTGTGGTTCAAAATTGCCACTTTGTATGTAATGATGCCCAGCCTTCATCACTTATGCTGTGGTCCAAAGACTATCCATTCCTGTTGGCACGTGAGCAGATCTAAAATGTAACACAAACCAATTTTGCGAGCAGCCTCCAGTTGATCATACGTAGCAAGCGCCCCCCCTTCGAATCCACACACAGCCTTCGCTTCTCTATACGTCAGTTGGTATCTTCCTTTACGAGACTCGCGGTGATAAACTCCAGCTGCTTGCTCTGTAGAGAGAAGACGCATCTTATGTTTAAGAACTTGTGTTAAGTAAACTGTCTCTGCTGGATGCCTCAGAACATAGATTCTACCTGTTTACCTCATAAAACAGAAAGCCAAAGTTTTAAAAGCCAAAGCTTGTTAACCAACATAGATTATTCACAGTGCAGGACATTTTAAATACACAGGGGACGGTCGCAATGCCAATTGCTGTTAGTAAAATTACTAAAGCAGATGAAGCACAGTTTTTGCCCCTGTAGTTTTGGAAGTCGGTCTAGTGCTCGCAGAACATTGTGCAGCATTGTAGTCGCTTTTAAGCACGCATGCATAACCCTAAAGAAGTTGGATGCCAACTCAAACGAGTTACAAGCCAATGTTTTTACTGTGTTGGACAGTATCCTCAAAAGACTGGAACCATTCGTGAGCTCCAGATACATGTTCGAAAGAATAGGACTCATATGAAACAAATAATAAACAAAATGCGTGTTTAAGTTGAAATAGCTTACTTAAGTGTTTTCAGATGTGCAGTGGTGGGCACACATTAAATTTGGTTATTCATCTTAAAGGGCCTAAAACAATTGAAACAATGTGGAAAAAAGTGCCTTTTAAGTTTTTCTCTTATCAGACCTCTTTTAGTCTTCTCAAATACATGCCATGTTCTGAGCTGTGTGTGGTAAATCACAGTTACTGTAACTGTATGAAGTCATGGACTGGACTGTGTCCATTTACCCATAAATAGGCCTTTCTCATTTCTATGGGTCCTGAATGCAAACAAACATTTCATCAACATGCTATACTGTATAACAACAAGCATAACCTTTTTAGGCAGTAAATAAAACGTTTTTTAAAACAGTTAGACAAAAGAAAGAAAGAAAGAAAGAAAGAAAAGAAAGAAGAACGTCTATCACGTTCTACAGTATACCACGTTATTCTGTTAATTCTTCTAGCTATGTAGACAACCAATGAGAACACAGAGTATAATAACAATAAATACCAAGCCAGATGGAGTTGTGCAATATTCCATTTTTGTAACCCCAAGCTTCGGTCTCCTGAAGGACAAATGCGATGGCGAATACAGCGTGTAACACGCGCATGTCTCTGATCGTATCGCGATGTCGATCAAACAGATGTTAGAGCAGCTGTCGCCACAGCATGAAATGAACTCAACTGCTCTCAACATAACTCACAAGCCGAGTTTAAATGCTTTTCCCGCCTACTGTTACGTGCGGTCTGACGTGTGACGGACTACTAGACCTACCGGTAAATGATACCAGTTGCGCTTACGGGTGAAATGAGGCATAGTCACTGTCTGCCGTATCGATTGTATTGTTACAACAACAAACTACACAAATTGTAATCTAAAGACCTCTGCACACGCTACAGACGAAAATATTATTTGTAAATAAGTGTGTTTGTGTGTCTACATATACTGTATATATAAATTAAGAGTTTGGTTCCAAAATGAGAATTTATTTTCAAAAAACATGTTTTTTATGATTTAGTCATGTTTTTATTGTGTTAGTTAGCTGTATTTTTTGTTATTAGGGCTTAAATCAAAACAAACCAACTGCAGTTTGATTGATATTAACTCAACTCAACTCACTTGAGTTTATTGTCACATCACCACGTGTGGTGAGTGAAAGTCTTGGGTGCTACTCCATATAAAGTAGAATGCAGTTGGACAGACAACTGTATGACCAACAACTGTATGACTTTACAAACTTCAGTGACAGTATGTAGTGCAGACGAACAGTGCAAAGTATAAAAAGACAGACTGTTCAAGAAAGACAATATACATTATACACAAATGGACAGTATATACACAATATACACAAGATATACACATTATATGGTTAAAAAATACACATTAAATATGCAGGTGTACACATGAACGTGTATGTATAATGGATCAACCAAATAGAACATAAAGTACAGATATAGGTATGTACATTTTGTAATGGATGGTTAATTATTGCATTAGGTGCAATGCATGATGCATTATAATCCATGAAACTGTAGTGCATTGTAAAAAGAAGTGTCAGCTTGTGAAGTGAATCCGTTTTTGATATTGAGCAGTCTAATAGCCTGCGGAAAAAAGCTGTCCTTCAGCCAGTTTGTGCAGGACCGGTTTCTCCGGGGTCTCATTTCCCACAACACGACGGGTAGTTCGTACAACGCTCTGCAGTGCTTTGCGGTTGCCGGCGGTGCTGTTTCCATACCAGGCAGCCAGCTAGGATGCTCTCAACTGTGCAGGTATAAAAGGTTCTGAGGACTTTTTGGCTCATCCCAAACTTCCTCAGGCGCCTGAGCAAAAAGATGCGCTGTTGTGAACAGTCCATGTGAGATAGTCAGTGATGTTAACCCCAAGGAACTTAAAGCTGCTTATATGAATGCACATACATTTTTTTTAAACTGAGTTATCTCTTCTTGGAACCATACTCTTCATATATGTAGGCTATGAACCTGGACCAATTCTTTAAAGGGGACCCCACAGTGCCTTCCAAGTTTTCCAAGCCTTCTATGTCTTCCGAGTCTCCCAAGTCTTCCGAGCCTGTCAAGCCTTACAAAGTCTTCTGAGCCTGTCAAGCATTCCAAGTCTTCCGAGCTTGTCCAGACTTTAGAGCTTGCCAAGACTTCATAGCCTGTCAAGCCTTTCAAGTCTCCAGAGCCATCAGAGCCTTCCAAGTCTCCAGAGCTCCCAGAGCCTTCAAAGCACCATGGTGGCCATTGTTGCGTTGACATGCGCAGTGGCTGGTAGGTTTCCTCACAAAAATTTAGGGGGGGGGCTATCCCACCCACGCTGCCGTGGCCGGTCCTTCTTACCTGAAAAATAATCTGAGGACCGGCCAAGGGAAGCATCTCCTTGCAGTGGTTGTCCTGGCTGTTTCCAGAAGGAGAACTGCCTCCTCCTCATCGCCCCAGTGGCCGCCATCCCGGACTTCCCTAATTCAATCATCCCTGATTTCCCCGGCCCCACTGGTACAGCTACGGTGGCCGTCCCTGAGCCAGAACCCCATAGCCCCCCTGAACTCCCAGATCATCCGTGGACCCCCATCTCTACTGCTACGGCCACGGCGGCCGTCCCTGAGCCAGAACCCCCTAGGCCTCCTGAGCTCCCAGATCCTCCGTGGTGCCTCTGATTCCCCTTGCTGGAAGCACCATTCTGGAGACTTCCTGTCCCGTCCTGTCCCTGCACTAGTCTCCAGGACGCTCACCCCCCATTCTCCGGGGGAAATCTGTCCTCATGCCTGTTTTCTCCTGTGTTCCCCCATGGACTCCGTTTCCCATCACGTCCAAGGCTCCCGCAATTGTCCCGTGCTTGTAATCATCGCACCTGCCCATCATCAGCCTCATAACTGGATACTATATATACTCAGCCTGTTTCATGTTTCTTTGTCTCGTATTAATTATAGTATACATATGAATGTTATGTGCTCCTGATCATTTCCAGTGTTTTCATTAATGTGTTTTTTGTTTAGTACTTACCGTCATCAGTGTTTCCTCGGATGTTCCAGTACAATATATAATGTACAGTATATATTGTGTATATATATATATATATATACCGTATATATTACAATATATTTTTGTATAGTATATATATATAGTTAAATATACATCTTTCGTTGCACTTAGACACATCATCAGTCAACATCAAACACCCTCACCCAGCCGAGATTGATCAAGTCCCAACTCGTGACTAAGTAGCGTGTAGCCACGGATCAAGCCTCTTGATCCACAGCCATCTTGAGGCCTTCTCAGCTGCCTCTGTTGTGTTCTTGATGACCATTCTCTGGTGTACCCCTGTGATGCCAAGCAGACTGCATGCTTTGCAGAGAGATTGCGCTGCAGGGTGGTTTCCACAATGTGCTCTGGGAATCTGAGTTGCTTCCCCAGGTCAGCCTTCATCTGCCAGTCAGACGCGGTTCCAAGTAGTCCCCCTGCCCCCCTTTACTGGGGCTTAGGCTTTTCCCCTGCTCGGATGAAAGCAATCGCCTGCCTGGCTGGTCGGAGAGGCTTGTTCTGGAGGATGCTGGTGAAGATGGCTTCTGCTATCGCCTTCAGCACCTGGTCATGGCGCCAAGTGTAGCGTCCTTCTCCCAGGGCCTTTAGGCAACAGCTGAGGATATGCTCTAGCGTTCCTCTTCTGAGGCACAAGGGACATAATGGTGTGTCAACCTTGCCCCAGCAGAAGAGGTTGGATGGGCTGGGTAAGACCTCATAGACGGATGCAATCAGGAACTTGATCCGGTAAGGCTCAGCTTGCCAAAGCTCGTTCCAGGAGATCTTGCGGTCTACTGCCTGTTCCCATCTCGTCCATGTGCCTTGCTGTCGCATCCCCACCATCTGGCTAGCGCGCAGTTCCTCCACGCCAGCTCTCACCTCCTCTTGGACCAGTCGGCGTCTGTCTGTCTGCCCAGGGCCTTGTCGTAGCACGTGGTTGAAACGCTACCCAGCCCTGCTCGTCCAAATGCCACTGGGCCGACCAGCATGCTGTGACGCAAGCGTGACTCAGCCTGCTCGACTGCTATCCCCGCAGACCACTTCCTCCCAGTCCTAACTACAATGCCAGCTCGGAGACTTTCGGGTCACTGGATTCCCTGTACTGCAGCACCTCTCTTGCACGGGTAACCATGAACTCCTCAGTCAGGCTGCTTATGGGGAGCTTCAGTTTGTTGTTCTGCCTGTCAGAGCGATACTACTCAGGCTTCGTGGCAGGCCCAGCTATCTACGGAGGTAACGGCTGATCCTCCTTTCAAAGCCCTCTACTGTTGTTATTGGGAACTCGTACACAAGCAGGGGCCACAGGATCCTGGGGAGAACACCGTGCTGGTAGATCCAGGCCTTGATCTTTCCCCTCAGACCCGATTTGTCCACTGCTGTCAGCCACACCTCCAGGTCCTGATTTGTGGCTTTGATGGATGCAGCGTCCTTCAGGGTGTAATTGAAGGTTTTGCCGAGGCTCTTGATGGGTTTCTAGGTGACCGATGGAATCTGGGTGCCGTCCAGAGAGAAACAGAACTTGTCAGTCACTCTCCCTCTCTTGAGCACCAGGGACATAGATTTTGCAGGTTTGAAACACATCCGAGCCCAGGTGATGATCTTCTCCAAGCCCTGAAGAATCCATCGACACCCTGGCACTGACGTCGTGGTAACAGTCAGGTAATCCATAAAGGCTCTGATGGGGGGCTGGCGGACTCCAGACTTGGTGAGGGGACCTCTGCACTCGACTTAAGCTGACTTGACCAGCATGTTCATGGCCAAGGCAAAGAGGATCACTGAAATCGTACATCCAGTGATGGTCCCTTTCTTCAGCCTATGCCACTCGGATGTGACTGCCCCAGAGGTGACTCTCAGCTTGAAACTCTTGTAGTGGTCCAAGATGAGGTCCCTGATTTTACTTGGGACATGGTGCCGATCCAGTGCTGTTTCCACCAGCTTATGGGGAATGGATCCATATGCATTAGTGAGGTCGAGCCACAGCACTGCTAGGTCTCCTTTCCCTTCTCTAGCCTCTCTGATCAACTGTGTGACCACACCTGTATGCTCAAGGCATCCTGGAACCTTTGGGATTCCACCCTTCTATACAGCGGAGTCGATGTACTCATTCTTCAGGAGGAACTCCGTCAACCTACGGGATAGGATGTCGAAGAATATCTTCCTCTCAACGCTAAGCAGCGAGATGGTTTGGAACTGCTCGATGTTCTTAGCATTCTCCTCCTTGGGAATCCAGACACCTTCTGCAAATCTCCATTGTTGTGCTATCTTTCCCCTCCTCCAGATAACCCTCAGGATCTTCCAAAGCCGGTAACAGAGTCTGGGACACCTCTTGTACACTTTGTATGGCACTCCGCTTGGTCCAGGAGCAGAACTGGCTCTGGCTGCCTTGACGAACTCCATCACTTTATGTGTTGCGGAGATGGTGGTCGATCTCCTCTTTGGGACAAACGAGGTGGCCGCTTCGTTTCTGCCTAAGAAACTGCTTGGTGACTCCAAAGGGGTTTGCAATGAAGGCAGACCGTCTCTTGGCCCTCTCTTTCCGCCGTCTGTGCCATTCTGCCCTTCGAAGAGTGGCGAGCTTCTTCCTGAGGATACCGCAAAGTGCATCCCTTTCCTTGTCTCGCGCTTCCTTGTACTGCCGCTTCTGGACCAGCAGCTCCTGCCTTATCTGCCTGATCTTCTCTGCCCTACGGTTGTTCATGTAGGGGGTCTTGGTACCCACCTTCTCCACCGTACCAAACCTCTCAGCAGCAAGGCTGATAATGATGGTTTTGAGCACTCTGTCTGCGTCGCCCTTGGCTGCTGCTTCTAGGATGTTGTCCACATCATCATCGAACTGGAGCCACTGTTTGTCCTTGCTGGCCAGAGGCCACTTGACCCGACATTGTTCTGTTACTCCACTTGGGTCTGGAGCTACTGGTTCATGGAGGCTCCGGGCACTGTGGGGTGACTCCGGGCCTGGTTCCTCCTGCGTCTCACCAGGGGTGATCCCTGTGAGCTGTACTAGTTGCTCCTTTCTCAAGCATTTCATCCTGGCCTTGGGAATCTTCAGGCCATATGGGTTCTTGCACACCTTGACGCAGACATACTCTGCAATCGCCGTCGATAGTCCATTTGCATTGGTCGTTAACTGTAGGTCAGTCCTGTTGGGGTGCTCATTCTCCCCCCCTCTCGGGCACCCCTGGGGTATATTGTATAGGTTTTGTTTAACAGAAAGGAAGATATTTTTAAGAATTTACTGTAGGTGTAACGTTCTTGTGTGGAGAAACACTCGACAGGCGAAGATATTCTAATAGCATAGACTTTTATAATCCAATACGAAGAAAAACACGGGAGAAACAGAAGGGAACAGTGACAGGACGGGAAGCCTCCAGGACAGTGCTACCAGCACCAGTGTTCAGGGGTCCATGGAGGTGCGGGCGACCACGGAGGATCCAGCAGTTCGGGTGGCCATGGGGTGCTGTGCGCACATGGAGCCAGACCACAGCGTTGAAGACGGGAGACGAGGAGGTGAGAACGGCCGCCGTGGCCGTGACATTGGAGCTGGGAGATGAGGAGCTGGGAACTGCCGCCGTGGCGTTGGTTTCAGGATAAGAGGAACTGGGGCCATGATCGTCGCAAGGAGACTGGAGAGGATTAACACGACAGCGGTGTTCCCAGGGCACTTGCGGTAGCCGGTCCTTGTGGCCGTGTTGGGAGCAGCTGGGACGGCCATCTCGTCCCGAAACTGCCCCTCCAAAAAAATGGTTTGGGGAAAGTCCAGGGATGTGGTGGCCACCCAGCCATGACGGCCACCGCAGTGGAGTCCAGGGGCAACTCTGGAGTAGCGGGCTCTGGAAACTCCGGCAGTTCGGAAGCGGGATCCGACAAATCAGTAAAAGTCAATGATAGGTTCCCTTTTACATAAAGTGGGTCAAACTCTAGGAGCAGCTGAACTTCCAGCGAAGACGCCACGGGGCTCAGAGGCGGAGATGCAGGTGGGCTTGTGAAACTCGGGAGCGGAAAGGCAGTGGAGCTCGGAAGCGGAGAGGTCGTGATACTCGGAAACAGAGAGGCCGCTAGGCCGGGGAGAGCCACGACCTGCACGCCGCCTTGAGGAATGGTGCCAAGACTTTGCGGGGAGCTGGGTGGTGGAGGAGTGAGGTGTGGTCTCGGGGTGAGTCGGAGCGAAATACCCCCGCTATCGACCAGTACTGCACAACCATCACTCCAGTCCCCATCAGCCAGCCCGAGGCAGAAATCGGAGCCATCTGCTTGGAGGACTAAAATTCATAAAGTCCTCCCGTAGATAATCATCCGCGTCGTGAAGCATTATGAGGAGGATAAGCAGATCGTCGTCCAGACCGGTTTAAAATACGCAGTTCAGGATGGGATCACTCCAACTCACCCATTGAACACAACCCGACGAACTCCTCCTCATAACTCTCCAGAGGCCTACCATCCTGCCTCTTTTTTGGGCCCTTACTCTGTAACGTTCTTGTGCGGAGAATCACTCGACAGGGGAAGATGTTCCAATAGCATAGACTTTAATAATCCAATACAAAGAATAACAAAATGGAAACCACAAGCAACGTAATATTAAACATTAGCAATACCGGACAAAGAACAAAAGAATACAGTGAATATATATAGTCCACTGGGGCTGATGACTGTCATGTGCGGGGATTGCAGTTGAGACACAGGTGCAGGAGCATGAGGGAACTTGGAAAGTTAAGTCCTTGGGGAAATCACGGAGAGAAACAGAAGGGAACCGTGACAATAGGAACGTTTTGATTGCCATTTTAATTGTTTCTAGCATGGTAGTAAATGATGCCCCAGAAATGTCAGTTGCTAACATTCCTCCAAATATCTTTCTTTGTGTTTATGCATAGCCGCGGGAAGTGCGTCGAGTAGAAAAACTGAAACAGTGTGAAAGAGAAATAAATAAAGGCAGAGACTATTTGCATCAGGTCCGCCCACCAATATATGATTGGAATAGAGAAAATGAAAGAACGACTCCATTTCGATCAATGACTTGGCTGAAGGTGTAAAGTCTGTTTAGCGTGACACAGGCGTGTCGGATAAGTCTTCTTGAAGAGGGTTTAAACAAAATCTCTTAAAGGGGTCATATGGCGCGAATAAGTGTTTTTCTGTGTCTTTGGTGTGTTATAAGTTGCCCATGCATGCATAAGACACGTAAAATTGCAAAAATGTAAGTGTTGGAAGAAAAGATGCATTCTATCTAAAAGCGAATGCTCACCCAGACCTGCCTGAAACACCTCTTGTAATCACACCCCCATACATCTGTTTGTGGGATGATTTTACCAAGACCGCCCAAATGTATACGCTAGTAAGGTGGGCGTACCGGTCAGCACAATTGCTTTGGAACCTGATGCTCCAAATATGGTAAGAAGCGTCACATTTCCGTTACACGCTTGCAGTATTCGACTAAAACAAACGATAATATTAGCTTTAGCCGTGTCATATGACCCCTTTAAATGCTCTGAAAGTTGATAAAAGTGCCTGCAAAGTGCTTAAATTTAAAATTAGATTTGTCTCTATTGCCATTTTCTATATTTCAAACAATAGACTGTAGTTTGACAGACACCATGTTCAAATTGCCTGACTTGTCCTCTCTTTAAAATTCTTGTATAACGTTTTATTGATTCTTTATATTAAATGGACTATTTTCTGCAACACAGACAATAAAGAGTAATTGCTAGCATATTTCCCCTAATAAAAGGTGTTAAATCACCCACTCTTTTTCCATAGACTTGCACATAATGTGCATTTTTTAAACAGTTTCTATTTCATTCCCTTTAACTGCCCTTTGTGGTTTCAGGCAAGTTGCTCAAATACAAATTCAGTAAGCCCTGCACACTGCCAAAGAAAAGTCGTGTTTCGCGTTTCCCAAAACCTTCTGCACGCTACGTTGTTCTTAAGTTATACCTTAAGATGTATCTTATCGTTAATATGTGTTTCCCGAAACGTTCTTAGTTAAGTATACCTCCTGTAAGTCATACGTTCGGAAGGTTGGTCTGGAGCGCTCTTAGCTATACCTTTATCACCGTTAAGAGTTCACCCGCGTGTGGCCACTGTGAATAAAAACGCTTTTTTACATCGCAGTCAATACAAATAAAATGCTGAAGTTAAAAAATACCAGTATATTGACATGTTTTCATGCAAGGAATATAATTGTCTTTACATTGATGGTTGTTAGCGTTTAAATTATTTTATCTGTGCATCAGCTGGCAACCCAAAGAATTTTGAGTATATTTAAAGAGAAAGATTGTGGTATAAAGTTTAGTCACACTGCGATACAGCAAATGTTTTGGCTAAATCAAAGACGGCGCGATCCGCGGAGCATTTTAGTGCATTTAATCCGTGAAAACCTGGATACAATTTATGCTGCAATTATAATTATAGAAAGCTGTCGAGTACGTGTTCCGCTTTCTGTGCTTTTATTGAGTAAATAATGACACTTTAGCAACAAAGTAATTTAAATAAAGGGTTCCCAAACACAGGTATAATCAAAGGTAGGCTATCTTATGGAACACCGTTTAAATAAAAAATAGGGAAACAACACATATACACTCCCTTTACTTTAAAATGTTCTTGTCAGGAATGAATGAGTTTAATTTGAATATCAAAATACCTTATTTTATAGCATACTTTCCCTTGTTCCCCTTGATATTGTAAGTGTGATTAATAATGTTGATTATATTTTAATTAGGAAACAGGAGGGGCAGGAACAATGACAAGACCGGAGAGAGAGTATGGCAACCAATAGGTGCCAAAATAGTCTCTCTCCAACATAAAACAAGGGATCCAACGGACTTGCAACGGAATCATGACAAATTGTTAGTTGCTGGAATAGACTTTTAATGCACCGCAAGAGCAAGTGGCGTGACCGTCCGACCCAAAGTTTGAGAACCTTTGATATAAATGACCATACTGCCAGTTAGTGTAGCGGGTTCATACATTTGGGCATTAGATTGCGGGTTCGCACACTCATTTCACAATTAAACAATATCCATGGATGGATTTAGTTTGCAGTTTGGTTTTTATCCTATGAGTCCCAATAGATGCAACTTCAACTATTTCTAAAGTGCTTATTTTATAAAGAATGCCTCTACCTCACACAACGGAGTGAAGCAGTCCCTGTATGGAGTGAATAATTGATTGTCGAACGATGGATATCCATTAATTCAGCACCACCGCCATGGACAGCACCTGGTAACGTGGGACGTAGGAAAGTAAGCCCATAAGGTATAGTTCGGGGAACACGCCTAGAAAAGGTATGACTTGAGTTAAGGTGTACCTTTAGAGTCTTCTTAACGCGCTAAGAGACAACGTTATTGGGAAACGCAGCCCTGGACAGTCTATTGTAATGATGGGGTGAGTATGATGTATATTATTAATATTGGCTCATATACTTATAAGACGGGCTATTGGTGTAATAATTATAGTTACCATTATTGGATTAGCAATTTAATCTTAAAAACAAGCACTACCATGTCCTAAAGTCTTTAATCAGATTAAAAGCACCAGTGTTTTAGTACATGTCTGAGGTTATAATTCTCTGAATGGGTACAAGGTTGTCAATTGAGGTGGTAGAGATTTTTAATCATCATTTTGTTGATTCCGTAGAAACTATTACTCATTGTTTTCCGCCTGCATACTAATGTCTGTCCAGTTATAACAGTGGAGCCTGTTTTTAGAATAAGGCCTGTTACTGATTCTGATGTTATGAGAACAATTAGATCTCTTAAATCATCCAGAGCAAAAGAAAAATATGGCATGGATGTTGTTAGGATCAAAGAGTCTAGTTGGACCCTATTTAAACCGATTACCAAAGTTATTAATCTTTCAATTTCTCAGGGAAAATTCCCAAGTGTTTGGAAGTCGGCTATTGTTGTTCCAATATTCAAAAGTGGAGATCCCCTTTCTGTTGATAATTATAGGCCAATTAGTATTTTACCCGCTGTTTCTAAGGTTATGGAGAAACTAGTTGCAGAACAGATTAGCAGTTACTTGAGTAGTAGTTCATTTTCATTGCATCCAATGCAGGTTGGTTTTAGAGCAAAATACTCAATGGAAACGGCAACATTTTTTTTATAGAAAATATTAAAACTTTCTTAGATAAAGATGGTGTAGTTGGAGCAGTGTTACTTGATTTAAAGAAAGCCTTAGACATAAGGTTTTCATGATTAACGGTGTCAAAGTTATCTTGTTTTAATTTCTCATCACATACACTTAACTGGATAAAGTCATATCTATCAGATAGATTTCATTGTGTTAGATTACAAAATCACCTATCCAATGATTTGGGTACATCAACTGGTGTTCCACAAGGATCTATCTTGGGTCCAATGCTTTTTGCTATGTATATAAATGACATTATTATACAAATGTATGCAGACGAAACAGTAATTTATCTACATGGTAATAGTCTAACACAGGTTGCAAATTCATTTACGAATTCTATGGTAAATGTGTCGGTATGGCTTAAAGAGAATTGCTTACAACTAAATGTGTCAAAAACAGCATGTATGTTTTTCTCTAAGTCTTACAGTATTATTAAAGAGCCGGATGTTCACGTGTCAGGGGGGAGGCTGCAGGTAGTGCCTCAATATAAATATCTTGGAATACTTATTGATTCTAAACTTACATTTAAAGCTCAAGTTAAAAAGTGCGGGCCACCTGGCAGGGGTCTTCACCAAGATCTTTAACCAGTGCCTCTCTCAGGCTGTCGTTCCATTTTGCCTAAAGACCTCCACAATCATCCCAATCCTGAAGAAGAACAATATCAGCTGTCTGAATGACTACCGTCCAGTTGCACTCACACCTATCATTATGAAGTGCTTTAAGAAGCTGATGAAGGTAGGCAGCCACTACTCCTCATGCCTTAGATGAGAGTCCCCTTCTTTACACCCTCTACACCCATGACTGTACTCCCACCCACTCCAGTAACATCATCATCAATTTTGCTGATGATACCACCGGGGTGGGGCTCATCTCTGGGGGAGACGAGTCTGCATTCCGGTACGAGGTGAAGCAGTTGTCAGTGTGGTGTATAGAAAACAACATTACCAAGACCTAGGAACTGATTATTGACTGCAAGAGAAACAAAACAGATATTCAGCCCCTGTTCATCAATGGGGACTGTGTGGAGAGGACCTCTAACTTCCGATTCCTGGGCATTCACCTCGATGATGACCTGACCTGGAGCACCACATTATTTATTTATTTTATTTTCCTTATGCTTTTCTTCAATTTCGTGGTACTCGTACAATGACTATAAAGATATTCATTCATTCATATCTATGGTTATTACTCACATGGCTTACTGTTTTGCTTTTTCTGTTAAAGCTGCACGAGAATGGAATACTGTTCAGACAACTATAAGAGATTTAAATACGTATGCTTTATTTAGGGTTCAATTCAAGAATTGATTAATTAGTACTCAGATTTGTCAACACTAGAATCTTATATCTGCTAGCTATCCTATTATTGTTTGTATTTTGTTTGCATTGTTTTTAATTGATCCTATATTGTTTTCAATAGACTACTGTTTGCTTTGTATTGTGTAATTATTAAACTGTTTAGTAGGCCTATGTATTTTTAATTAAATTTTCTTTAGGGTGACTTGTAACATCTTGTCCAGGGACTACGGATGAAAATAGCCTATGGCTAATTCTGGTACATTTACAGGAATGTTTTGTTAATGTAAAATGTCCCTGTCAACTAAATAAAAAATAAAAAAATCGGTTCTGTACTGTTTCACATCAAAAATCATTCATGTTTTTAACTTCTTAACTGGGCAAATAGCCTTCAGCGTCACAGATCTACCCTGCACAGGCTTGTACACTATATCTGTTTGTCGAATGCACTATACACCAGCATGGGAGAACAAGCAAACTCTCAGTGTCCAGCTCACATGTGACACATGCAAGCATTGTGTCCTGTTTAACTTTGTCTTCTGAAAGAGAGCAGTGGTAGAGACTCTTTATCCCAACGTTTTAACAAATTTTGTCCAGTGACAAATAATTCCATGACTTAATATCCTCTTAGTCTTCACCAAACAGAGGTGGTATGAGACCACAAAGACACACCCGCCAATAGGCTACAGTATATGCAAGCCCACACTTTCTCATACTTCAAGTATGTGAGTCACTTAGGACCCCATCTCATCTGATTTTTAAATAAATGTTTTATGGTAAAATGAATTATGTACTCATGTTTAAAGATTCTTGCAGTGGTTCTTGCAATACAATGGAATTTCATAGGTCTTGTGTACCCCTTCAGAAGACGTTGAATATAGCAAATATAGCTTTAGTGATATAGATTAATGTTGTTGTATTATGAGATCATTTATTTGTTTGTTTTTACCTTTAACATTTACATTTAAGCATTTGGCAGACGCTTTTATCCAAAGCGACTTACATTGCATTATCCTATACATTTTACATAGGTATTTACAATCCCCTGGGTCGAACCCACAACCTTGCGTTGTTAGCGCAATGCTCTTACCACTGAGCTACAGGAAAGCTTTAAATGAGTTAGTCGGAATTTAAGACTGTGGACACTTCTTCAATCCAGTAGATGGTGCTATAAAAAATACATGTTTCCATATTTAAAAAAATACTTTTTAAAATATTTGTCCAACAGGGGGAGATATTAACTAAATTAAAAGACATCTCTCACAAACTGATTATTTTACCCCGATAAGCTTTGGTTGTAAGATAAATCTCTCGCTGTGGTAACAGTCTGTATTTAAATAAAAAAGTTGTACTAGTTTTCAAGTTGTTTATATTAATACCCCATGTATTAAGGTTTATAGCCTATGTGATAAAAAAAAATGCATTAAGTGCCCTACAGATTTTATTTTTATTTAACAATTACAAAAAAGTACAATATATAGAGTGTAACCCTGTGGCCACTCAAGAATACAACTACATTTTTATCATGAGAAATATCAAAGATATTAAGAAACTAATCAAATTAGCCATGAATTATTTTTACTGGCATGGAACAACTGCAAGAAGACAAACTCTAAATGACTACACCAGAAAAAAGTCTGGGCAGATTTCATAGAGGATATTCTCTGCCATCCAGGAAAGTTCAAAACTTTTTCAAAAAACATATTTGATGTGATCACAGAGTTTTTTTTATCAATCCAAAAACAAAAGTCATGTTGTCGTTAATTCCTTTGTTTTTTATAAACCCACATGACTTTTATACAGCTGGGAAAATATAGTTACTGACAGCCTCAGACCATTAGAATTTCATTGTGTCGTTTTTCCTAAAATGAAAGTGAATAATTACTGAAACTGGCAGTACTCATCTCATGCTGTGCTCTGAAAAAGTCAGCCATTCAATCAAATACATGTCTGCAACAACATGAGGGTGACTAGATGATGAAATACTTTTTGTTTTACACATACATGTAATGAACATTTTACTTAAAATATTTTTGCATAGCTATATCCAGAGCTTACAGTCCGAAACTAATGAATACAGTGTCAGGCACATCTGTTGCTTTTCAGCTGCTAAACATTACAGCCCTGCCAGCGAACAACTAACACGCAAACCTACTTTCTGTGTTTGTGTGAACAATGTTGCCCTCTCCCCTGTGAATATGACTTCACCTCTTTCTGAATATTCTGCCGACTGACACTGGCTCCAGAGAAAAGAATATTTCAGTTTATTGAACTCTGGGAACACATTTGATTCATGAGCTAACCACAGGGTTGAGTTCTAAACAGACAACCAGTGGCACTCCATATTGCTTTTGTGTTTTATGTAAACCAAACTCAAAATGTGTGACATGAGATCATGGAAATGGTGACAGTGTGGCGCAGTGGTTTTTTATTCTAATGCTCTGTGTAGGCTTTTCTATTTTAGATAAAAATAACTGTAACTGTCGTACACAGGGACAGAAAGGAAAAAGTCATTCTATGTAATAAGCTTATAATGCTTTTCAAGCCTTTTAAATTCACCCTCAGGTCATTCCAAGCCTGTATGAATTTCTTTCTTCTATAAAACACTTTGAAGAATGTTGGTAACTGGACAACATTGGCCAGTCAAAATCAGAGACAATTGTCTCTGGGTCAAAACCAGAGACAATACCCAAATTATATTTGTTGGTGAATCGCAGAAAAAAAGGTCTTACAATAAATGAGAGTGAATAAATAAAGACTAAAGCTTATTTTTTGGTAAACTCCCTTTAAGACCTGTTTTATGGCTTTATTGACAGTAGAGCCATGGCAAAGCATCATTTGAAAGATATCTTAGCAACAGTCATTTGAGGTTCAACAGTAAAGCAGAACTAAAATTATATTAGTTTTTTGCAAAGAGTTGATCCTAGTGACAAAATTCTAAGGACATTCTTAGAAATGTGGGCGTTTCCCCTTAAAATTACAAAAAAGAAGTAAAGAAAAAAGTAATTCATAACGTAAGTAGGGAGGAGGACTTCTAAGAGGCTTAAGAGTTTCTTTAGAAGCAGAGGAAATGGACAAAACACATTAGATTGTGCAGTGATCGTGTTTGTGACCGATCTAATTAGAGAGGGACACGCTAACATCTCGACACAGCAAAGAAATGCCACAGCGCCAGAAATAGAAGTGATCACTACATTAACATATTCAGCAACTGAACAAAATGCAAACTAATGTTATGCAGCAGAGATGATTTGGTTCTGTCCCAATCTTCTGTAAGTAAAGCCAACAAACGAAGAATTACAGCACTTTCAGAACATTATTGTGTTGCTGTTCATTTCCTTTCAAATACGTTTAGTATGACATAAACAGCATGGTTAATAAAAATAAAGAACATACATATACTGTACATAAATATATACATACATACACACACACACTGTGTGGTAAAACAGGAAAAATGACACCTGCAATTTGAAACACAACTTATACTTCAAACTTTTTTCTTTTGTTCTTGGGCAACCAACCCATCAGTCTTCAAAAGACTGTGTCATACATAGCAACCAGGTCAGCCCCGCTTCCCCACTAAGATAAAGTTTTTGTCTTTTCCTTGTTCAAAGTTGCTCTCAGATTGGTCCTGAATCGCTTTGAAGCTGAGACTCCTACGTAAAAGCTTTTAAGCTGAATCAAGAGCTTTCTGAGAGGATTCTAAGAAGCTTTAAGAATATGGGCCAGGTCACATATTGTTTGTCTTTAATAGAATTTGACATTTTACCCTGCTCAGTATCTTGGCAACATCCAATACTTGAATTAATTTATTTTGCGACTAAAAACAGCACTGTAGCTTCTGCACTTCCATCACAGCAAACACTGGTTGTAAGTAGAACCATACATACACCCCTGGACACACACACACAGTTTGATTTACACTCCTGGCTTTGAGACTGTTCTTCTTCTTCACTGCAGGTAAAGAGCTCTTGTGCACCACACACTTGCACCTCTGTTGAATCACTTAACATGGTGCCCACTGCATATTTGATCACGTTTTTATTAGTCACTGGAGAATAGGACCAACAGTAAAGCACACATGAACCTGTTAAGACACTCCAGGTGCACAGCCGTCATAGATCAAGGGCTTCAGATGGCTAGTTTCAGTATGAAGTCAGGTTTTCCCATAAAGGATGGCTATGGCATTCCCTGCTGTGTTTGTTAAGCATCAAAAAGATTTCTGCTCCAAGACCTTAAAAGACTAGTTAAATAATGTGTTTTGTGTTTAAGAAATCACTCTTTACAGGTGGTTAAGTGGCTAGTTTTTTTTACTCAGTTCAGGTTCTGATGGTGAAAACACTCAAGATGCCCTAAATGTAACTATTCCAGAAAGAAACCCGTTTTCTTTCTAAGACACTAACAAAAAAGCATCAGCAGCCAATGTTATACACTATACAGTTAAAAATGATCAAGAAAATGTGCAAAAGTGTGGCAAAGAATGCGTACACAGAAGACGGGCATTCTAGAGTGGCATTACATTCTTTATAAACCTTAATCAAATACAAAATGTGCAAAACAGGAGTTACACAAATTATTGCTCTGGTTAGTTAGTACCCATCTGTTTATCAAAGAGTTGATGCATAATTTCGCACATTTTTTACTTTGTACACACTTCATGACATGTTGCAAATAAGATGAATTCATTTAAAATGTGAGGGAGTTGGCAAACTGTTAAAAAATATACAGTTAAACAGTCTTTGCCAATTCAACACAATGCACAGTGAATCTATAATAATATGGAGGTGGTACTGTTAGAGCTATGGAAAATCAGGATTGAAATTCAAGCAAGCCATTTCTTCAATGCCACATGGATGTTTCCGAAAAAAGCCGGATAAATCCTCTTCCACTCCATTAAAGTTCTTCCAGTGCCAGTCCTGTGCTCTACTGCTACTCAGCAAACCACTTTTTTCCACATAATGATCAGTTCCAATCTGTAGGAAACACTCACAAAAAGGTTTTCAATGCAGAAAAAGAATTAACAAAATGCTCAAAACCAAAACAGTCCATGTTGTCTGTAATGCAGTAGTCTGGACAGGTCCTGCCATGTCCCCCATTCCAGCTGCAGGTCGATCAGTGGACTCCTCCATTGCATGACTTGGTATGCATCTGGAAAACTGTCTCCATTGGGAAAGATGGGATAGACTGCTTATAAACAGGATTAGATGCCTGGAGGAGAGAAACACAGAAGACAACAGGTCAGGAGTTCATTGAAAAGCACATGGTTACAAGGGCAGGCGGAACAGAGACTTGGAAAGATCATCATGACGGATCTGTACTCCCAACTGACTGATGTGTTCCAAAAGACCTTATGGTTTCAGTCAAAGCCTAGTTGTTTTGTCCTGCTTTAAATTTTAAGTTCAGACTGTGAGTGTTTGTGTTCTGTGCTAATAACTTGACCATTTGGTTGTGATATAATTTGAAACAGAATTCTTAGCTTTCAAGATTAAAATGGAATATTATAAAAAAACTAATAATAACAACCAGTTTGGCTGTCCTACAATAATGTAAAACAGAACATTTGTCATTTATGACTGCAATATTTTTCACCACACTCATTGTGACAGTTAGAAAGACGTCCTCACCATCTCATATCGTGCCCGTGAACGTGCACTTTGGAAACGTGCAAACTCGCGGCGGTCGTGGATGGTGATAACCAGCTTCCAGATGGCTAACAGCACGATCCCCATCAACAGGATGCTGCCAACAACTGCCAAGAGCACTGTCATGGCATTCGGGGCAACAGCACACTCTGTAAACCATCACACAAAATGTAGTCATGCTCTGCCATTATATTTTATATTACGCAAGGTAATAAGATGAGAAACAGCAATAAAGGAATAAGGAACAGCAACAAAAATACACAACGTTTGCTTTGATCAACTACATTCCAAGCATACGTGTGCCATACGAACTGCATCCACTGAGGTGGTTGTAAAATGCTAAACACTAACCTGGCTCTTTAAGAGCGGTTAAGATTGACAGGCCACTGGGATGTTCAGAGTATGTAAACTTCATGACGCAGTCATTCTCAGTCTTATACACACATTGAACAGTGCTTGGATCATCCTGTTCTGTAAGAAAGAGTTAAGAGGACAAACTGGCTTAGTCAATAAACAGAGAGAGGAGAAAAACATGCAAATCCAAAAGCACAATCCTGAAACCTAAGACTGAAGTTATTACTGGACGAGACGTTGCATTCCGCAACAAGGACACTGACTATCAACACTGCTTGCATCAAGAATGTTGTCAATTAAAATCCCCCACAGACTAGAAAGTCTCTCCCTCAAAGTCATCTATCTTTGGCAATTTTTCTCAAGACGGACTTGAAGTTTCCGGTATGCACATGTGGAGTCCATTAAGGAAGTCAGCTGACAGTAGAAGCAGATTAATCTTTTTTTTCTGACGGGGAGACACAGAAAGGCCTTAAGAGAATTCATATGCATTCTGAATTTTTTACTACGGCATCTGAGCCATTCAACGTAAGCATCATTACGCTCCACAGTAATGATTCATTCATGCATTCCCAAGCAGATGTAAAAATGCCTCCTGCAAGGAAATCTGTTACAGGTTATATACAGAAATCATGGAGCTTAATTTAATACTTTTTAAGACTCTTTCCATACATTTTAAAGCCTCATCGCCACTTCAAGTTACATTGGCAACATCGTTTACTCGCCCTCAGGTTGTTTCAAACCGGTTTACATCTCTTTATTCGTATTGCTTACCCAGGGATTTTCATTTCGAAATTCCAGACTTTTCAAGACTCAAACATACAGACTTCCCAGAAGATTTTCAGACCATATTTAACATCTGAAAAAAGTTGTGGTTTCAAAAATCTAACTGTTCACATGTATATTATTATAATATTTTGCCAAATAATCAATGGACTGTTGTAGCTATACCTCATACAAATGAATTAACACCAAACCAAGACATGTTCAATGCACAACATTTTATTGGAATTTGGTGCAACGTTAACAATTGGTCAAAACTGTAAACCTTCAACCCACAGCAACAGAAGGATTGGTGCAATATAATTCATGATTATTGAACATGAAAAGAGAATTAAAGTCCATTAACTTGGCTTCTTTCAAAATTTGAAAAAGTTCAATCCAGGCGGTCCGCAGGAATTATATATTTTCTTGAGCTACATCTGTGCAGTTTAGAACAATTGGAGTGCAAATTACATAACAATAGCTAAAACCATGTCTGTCTTCTTACGTTTATCAGTGAGGAGAAAACACATGGTCAATTGATATTCTTATACAAATATTGCCAAATTGAAGAGAGCACTTTCAAGAGCATTTGGGTTTGGAATGACAAATGTGAGCGCTATTCCTTTGACTTTTTGTGTAGCTACAGACAAAGACATCAAATTACAAAAGTTGCAGACACTTTACTTTTTATTAAAAGTAGTTCGACTTCGAACAATATAGAAAGATAATTAAATAACAAGAATTAATTGATGTGTTTGAAAAATTTGCAAATATGATTGTTTTAATAGGCTAAACACAACCTATAAACGCACCCGAGTTAAAGCCATGC
The DNA here is from genome assembly GCA_006030095.1 of Triplophysa siluroides. Classification (NCBI taxonomy): domain Eukaryota; kingdom Metazoa; phylum Chordata; class Actinopteri; order Cypriniformes; family Nemacheilidae; genus Triplophysa; species Triplophysa siluroides. Next base: position 1,188,017 of record VCII01000724.1, read on the forward strand.
GGTTTAGGATGAACTGATGAAGTTCTGGTCATGTTTTTGTCTCGTTTCAGAATTTTGTAGTTTGCATTATTGGATATTACAATCGGCCATTTATAGTCAGGTTCATAATTTAAATGTTGACGGGCGTCAAGCACGCTCAAATTTGGAGCAAAAACTCCCGTGCGTTTTGGAAAGAGGGAGAAAGCAACACAGCCAGTGTTTTGCACATGCTTTTAGACATGACATGTGAACGGCCCCCAAACATTTCTGTGATAAAACATTCAACGCTTAGCTACGCGCCCTTTCACATTTAGCTGACCTTGAGCTTCCGGCCTCTTTCATTTAATTGGACAGTAATCCTCGGCTTTCTTCATTTGATTGTCCAACTAAATCAGATAGCGCTGTTAGACAGCTAAGGTAGACCAGATCCAAGATCAGTTATCTAAGCGTTTTGTACATTATTGGCGGCACAAAGTTCAGTTTTATCCTATAAGGCAATTTTTCTCACGACATTTACTACTCAGACGTCAGGGACCTAAATGGTGTGTAAGGCCATTTGTTCAACATGTTTAGTCAAACAGTAGGGGGAGCCCTAACTGCATAACGTCCAATCGCAGCAAACAGTCCACCAGCAGATTTTGTCTAGTCCCGATCTTTTGGCAGTGCTCAAAACATGCTCCAAACTTCATATTAAATTAAGAATGTTTTGATAACAAATGTTTTTTATGTTAGAAAACCAAATAGGGCAATAGTCTAGAAACTCTGGATCGCCATACTCTTAGTCTCTACTATACACGCTTGGTTTCTCTGTCTGGTTGGTATTAGATGTCAGGCCACTTAACTGGAGGTAATCCTGTCAGTTCGTCCCTGGATCCATCATTTTGGGTGAAGTATCCCTTTTTAAGTTCCACAGACCACAACCAACAAAAACAAACGTTTTCTTTTCTTTTACAAATGCATACAAATTGACTCACTAAAATGTTTTTCACCATTAGTTTGTATTAGACAGTGGTGGCAGGTATAAATAGCAGGGTTGTGGTTTGCTTTCACAGTGGGCGACAGAACACCGAGATCTGCCAAGACGTCCAGACTCAAATTCTCCAGATAATAACATAAACAGAGCTGATCATAATACACCACAAACTGTTTTTCACCCTGTTATTAATAACACATTCATGACCTGGAAACACTAACTGTACACCATGACCAACCATGATTCCTGGAGCGAATAAAACCACACTGAACATCTAAATGATTACTTTATAATTCAGAATGAATGCAAGACTTACTGAGTGTTTCCACTATGACGATCTCATCCTTGCACATGCGCTGACAGGTCTGGTTATCGGCGAGTCTTCCCGTGTTAAAAAGACGGCACTCGATACATTCCCTAAGAGAGGACGTTCAACAGGGTTGAGTTTGAACAGGTCAATGCTAGATGAAAGACAAATCAGGCAATTCACAGTCTAAAAAAAACACATATGTGTGTGTATGAAGTGTGAATTACTTTTGCACTTTTGTTTGGTACAGAAAGCTGGCTGTTAGTTTCAGATATACTGTACATACCTCTTTGTTGCACAGGCATCTTGACAAGTTGGACATTTCTCGCATGTGTCCCCGAATGCCCCCGGCTCACTGCACTGGCACCTCCCACAGACGCAGTTGCCCCGCCCACTGCACATCTTTCCATCGTCAGACACGCAGGAAGTCGATTCTGTGGAACAGTTACAGTTGTCTCCAATGTAACCAGCGTGGCATTTACACTCACCGCAATGGCATTCTCCATGACCTGAAAAAAACAGAAAGAGGTTTGAAGTAAATGTACATTTGTGAACTTATAACGTTTATTTTTGTCCTGGTGTAAAATGGTGCTTGTGAAATTTTCTCCACACAGAGTTAAACAAAATGTGCTTAACACACTGGTGTCGGCAAGATGTATAAACACAAAGACTTCTTTGAGAAAGACTGCATACATCACACGTATTGCATTTTATTTTATTATTATAATTATCTTTCTTTTCATTTGTATACATACTTGCACTATTTGTACGTGGCCCAGCTGCAAATGCTTTGGCAATACGAATGTACATTTTGTCATGCCAATAAAGCACATTGAGAGAGAGAGAGACTGTATCCATGATTTACGGACAATGAGCTCACTCCAGTTTTGGAAACAAAGTGTCCCACATTTTTTTTTCATACAACAACCATCAAGCCGGCCACTGTCTTCTTGACCCACATTCTCTGAAGTTAAACACACACACTGTCCACTGTTGTACACTTTCCAACAGACTGTTTACATGCAGATCTGCTCATTCCAGCGAAGGTTCTTGGCTTTTGCCTCTATTATCGAGCACAAGCGAAATTCTTCTCTCTGTTGTAGCAAACGTGCCAAATGTGCTCAACTTGTATTTGATGCGTTAGTGACCTTATTGAAAAACAGTTCGAATTTGGTAGCAAATGTGCAAAAACGGTGGCTAGTAGCTCTGAGGGGTGTTACTTCAGCAACAATATAATGACACACATGACAACAGCTATGATTAAATGCAGATGTGAACATTTCATTCACCACCAAACTGCAACTGCAGTCTAAAACCAGTAAGACCTGGAAAACTGGAAACAACTTTCTTTGTCATATTTCTTTAAAGCAGACCTTACTTTATCTTCAAGCTTACAGATACCACACATGAGGCGGGGAGTGAAGCAAAGCATCCAGGGAAGACTTGGCAGCTGACCGGAGAACAGCTGGATGGACAATAACTACACCTGGCACTAAAAGAAACTATGAAATACTGTGTGAGATGCACTTTGGCTAAACCTAACATGTGAGAAACATCTGTAGGATGTTCCAGCCCCATAAATCACACTCATCGATAAGGTGTTATCAGATATAAAGTGAAAATGAAAATTCGTCATCGTTTCTTTATTCTGCAGAACACAAAAGAAGATATTTTGAAGAATGTTGTGAAACAGCGTGCATTGTGGTTCTGTGTCCATACAATAGAAGTCAATAGATATCGCTGCTGTTCGGATACCAACTTTATTCAAAAATTCTTCTTTTGGGTTCTGCAGATAAAAGAAAGTCATACAGGTTTGAATTCACAATGATGGAATTGTTTTGGGTAAACTATCCCCCAAACTCACTGAGGAAAATAGTAAGAGAAGATGTGTTTGTGATTTACACACACGGACCACAAATGAGCACTAAATAAAGTCATGTTGGTCAGCTCTCACAATGTGGTGCCAGAGTAGAACTAATACAACCCAGGAGTTTAACCACAGACCTCCTCAATCTTTCTGTCAAACACAATATACTGCTGCAATATCACGTGAAATGTATAAAAAAGAAGTGGTTCCACACATATAATTAAACCATTCTTCACAATTAAGGTTTTTAATAACGTCTGTTAGGGTTATGAGAGTCATTTACAGTAGAGAAAATGTTGCAGTAGTTTAATGTGTAGTCTGTACATGCAGGAAATGAAAGCACCAAACCTAAGGGTGTGTTCTGTACAGGTGTGGAACCCAACAGCATGGAATACAACACCTTCACTGAGCACCTGTGTGGTGTACCTGCCCGACTCGTTCGCTCAATAAAGACCTGCTATGAACAGACATGTTGTGGCATTTGTTCTCCACTCCCTTTTTCTTAATCTTTTTCAAAAGTGTGTGTGACCTATATATGTAAACCAATGATGGATAGTTTCACAAAAGAAAAAGAATTAACATCTGGGATGGCTAAGGATGAGTAAATCATGAGCGTATTTTCATTTTTTGGGTGACCTATTTCTTTAAGCACTGATTGTAAAGTCAATGTCTAAACACAAAATGCTGACCATTGGTGGAGAATCAATGCAAACCCGCTGTCCCAGAATTCCACACTGCAGCCTTTTATTTAGGTCAGTGAGTAAACGCAATGTTTCTATGTTAGAAAGGCAGATCCGTGTTTGAAAGCCTCTGGGAATGAACCACAGCCCATTTGACCACATCCACAGTCAAACTCGCACATGAACGAGTACAAAAGACACGCAGGCACTGAAACATGTCAATTACTGCAGACCTTAAGTATCAGGTTGATTTCATGGTGCAAAGTTGAAGAAAGACTGCGCTTGTAATTTGCAACGTTTGAATAGCGTAATCCAGAGGCCCGCGTGAAGACTGAGTGAAGGCCATGAGATCATTTCATGTCAATGGGAGCACATTTTTGAAACTTTCCTAGCTACAATTTTTTATGTTAACACTTTTTGTGAAGACAAAAAATAATATCTTAACTATAATAACTTAAGCTTTCCTGTAGCTCAGTGGAAAGAGCATTGCGTTAACAATGCAAGGTCTTGGGTTCGATCCCAGGGGATTGCACATACTTAGAAACAAAATGTATATGATAATGCAATGCAAGTCGCTTTGGATAAAAGCGTCTGCCAAATGCATACATGTAAATAATAAAAGCATACATAAAGAATGAGCTATTTCTATCAACATACACCATGGGACCCCTTACATGGAATTCGCTTTATTGTTTCCAACAGTATCCCTAAACCAGTTGGTTCTCAACAGGGGGCCCCAGCTAACTTCCAAGGGGGCTCTTTTGGCAGAGAAGCGAAAACGTGATTTCATCTCAGTCCTGTGTCAGCCACCATTGCCTCCAAAGGGAGGGGTGGAGTGAGCCGTTGGTTGCAATTCACAACCTCACCGCTAGATGCCGCTAAATCTCATGCGCTGGACTTTTAAATGCCTTTAAATTGCCAAGATCTAAAATGTTGAGCACGCGTGTTCAAAATGACAGCCATATTTAAATGTTTATGTTTGCAATATAAGCACGAGTCGTGTTTGGTTTGTATATAACAAACCCTGATTGAAACCATGATCATGCTGCATACCAGAAAGAAGAGGTAAACAAATGCAGAACGCAGCTTTTCTATGACAATTATTTCCAAAGACTGTTCCAAATATTTCCTCTTTGCATGCTTGCTGTTCATTCCCAGCCTCTCGGCTTACTTCTAATTAAAATTAAAGCAACGCAAAACAAAGGTAACGGAGGAATGCTCTGGGATTTGGCAACATTATTTAAGTAGGATCTACTATAATAAATGTATACATCTCTGAACTCCTACTGGTTGACTGATATACTGACCCTGACCAGTGCTTCCTGTTATACCTTCCACCCTCTGCAGTTGCACAGGAAGTGGAAATCCTGCACTACAAGCAACAAGACAGACATTCCTCTTTATAGTGTGAGAGACCAGCCTGAGCAAAATGAAACGCTAGAGCTATTCTGATCCCTCACAAAGTTTATATCACCCTTCTGAACCAAAAAACAGCCGTCTGCCAAGACCAGATGCAGCTACAATTACAGAGAGGAGGCTATAAATGATCTTAGGGTCACAGGATGAGACATTCCAGATCATGTAGTGGACTCTACCCATAGACTCACCCAAACATGACCATTATTAGACCAAACCATATTAAACATTATCAAGAAAGATTCTAAAGAAAGATTTTACAACTACCAAAACACACAATTTTAAATGTTAATTTTACACTTGTTCTCTACAAAAATAAAGTCTGCAATACAAATCATTCCTGCAGCCTACATTAGGATCAGAGTTATAAAAGTCATACTTTGTGGTTTCTCTTTCTTTCTTTCAGTGGCAACTTGAAATAGATCGTCCTTCAGATCTAAAAAAAAAAAAACAAGCAAAAAGCCCTGTAATCACCAGCGTCCTACTGTATGCATAAGGCATGAGATCTCTGCCACGTTCCTTTTCCACCCAATGAGGAAGCACCAGCAGACTACAGTTCTGCTGTGGGGATATTCTCACTTCCCAATCAGACATCCCACAGACAGCCTGAAGCTTTCAAAAGTGCTGATGAGAAACCCTCATTATCTCCATGCAAGAACTGAACCACAATTTACCACAATAGACTCAGTAGTCATTTTTCTTTCATTTTAAATGAAAGAAAAAATTATTAAGCTGGGGTGGGTCACATCACAACAAACGAATATTTAAATAAGGGCTGTCAAACGATTAATCGCGTCCAGAATAAAAGTTGATATTTACATAAGATATGTCTGTGTACTGTGCATATTCATTTTGTATTAATAAACATACATGCATATATTTTAGAAAAATATAAAATATACAGACTAATAAACATTTATATATAATTTAAATTATTTGTAAATATAAATACATACATGTAAATATTTCTTAAATATGTATACATGTATGTGTATGTGTATGTGTATGTGTTTATAAATACAAAATTTATACGCACAGCACAAAGACATATATTATGTAAAAAAAACCTTTATTCTGGATTCCATTAATCCATTTTGACAGCCGTAATTTTGGGATTAAAGGACGCAATTTTGGACATCTGTCTTGAAGAAAAAGTGATTCAAAATAATAAAAGCTAGTTCGCAAAAACGTTGATGGACAAAAAAAATAGTTTCAGCTCTATGTATTGTGACACGGACCACAGCACAAATAATAGAGACAATACATCGAGAGATAACACAAAGGCCACCAAGGTCATACACAGTCGTACTGAATGTTTCTACTAAAAACAGGCCAATGAGGAAGCGGGGCTCCATGATTTTTTAGCACACGTACGATACAAAAATGGGATCGGAGAATAAATTAAAATCCATTAACGCACATTGCATAAATACACAATGTCAATATCAGAAAAAATGTATTATGTGAGCTTTAGTAAAATATTCTAGAATGTCTGTTAATGAGTACACATACATGGAGTGTGTGAGCAATATATCTACTTTTTTTTATTAAAACCCTAATGCATTTCTTTTCAAGCCATTTTCACAATCACTTGCTTTATGCTTTTAAATCATTTCCATAACCTAACCTATTCTGCAGTATGTGCCAGTCTGTTTGTTGGCAGTATACACCCCCGCACTGTCAGAATGAAAGCGTTAAATGCTGTCTGGAGTTATACAAAGGTCACGCTGTTCTCTTCTGCTGGACATTTCCATTTTCCATGAAAAAAAACTATGCAATGTAAATGTGCAGGTCAGGACACAATAAGCTACATCTTCTAACTTCTGACAGTCTTGGCAGTCAAAACCGAAAATGACCTATGATCTATTGAGAATTCCACAAACCCTGAAAATATACTGCATCACAAAATATATAGATACAAGAGAAGACATTTTTGTGAAATAATGAGGCACATATTTTAACTTTGGTGCACAAATCCATTTGAGTAGAGGTATTCAAAATAAGTAGAATCAGGCGCTTTGTCCCATGTGCGAGACAGATTAACATTTAACACAGACAATAACAATTACAGAGTAGCTGTACAAGATAAATGCTTTGTTTGTGACGCCTCCTAAAGTCAACAAGGCTGGGGACATGAAAGATACCTTTGCGCCAAGTCTATCAGTGCAAATGTAAATAATCACTTAAACATTCACAGATGTCTACAGTACTGGCCTGTAATATTTCTCACCTATAAACAGCTTTACTGCTTTTTACAGTGCAAGGCTTTGCACTCATTCATCCTTAATGAACTTTATCATATCTGCTTCCCTTTAACCTAATTGTGGGAAAACAATGTTTTTGAATGCGTCAAAACGTGTCTGAACAGTTTTGCAGCCTCCACAATAAAACAACTAAACGGTTTTGTGGTGTAAATAACAATGAATCAGTAATCCCAGCTGTTTAACAAGAGAGAATTATTGACTGTCCACTGTTTGGCTGAAAATACAACCAGGATCTGCGAAGACAGAATTTGTGCCCATTAGGATACAGAGAATTTGACTCATCACTGATCTTTACTTTTACCCATAACCATGCATGCACATGGCATACCAAACGGAGTAAAAACATGCAAAATTGCAGACCAGCTTCCATGTCCCCACAAATAAATCCTTATAGATTGTTGTTAGGATGTCACTAAAATATCTTGCTGTGAAATATAAATAACAACAGAGTGCCCAGCATCTGCCAAACAGGAACAGGCATGGAAAAAGCATTATACCCTCACAATCTATTGACCACAGCCAGTACTGAAGCTACAGAGACAGTAACTCCATTGTAGCAATGCAACATTTTAAAAGCAACCAGATGAAGAGGAACTGGTTTTCCATTACATGCTTTGGTGTGCTTTTGCTGGCCTGGAGCAAAACACACAGAGACAGACAGCTGAGGTTTGTTTTGAAGCAGTGATGACACTGCAGGACTTGAATGTGATGATGCATCTGCTGGTGAATCTGCAGATGCATCGAAAAGCATGCAGGAACACTAAAACATTGTATTTATTTAAATGCATGCTGTCATTAAAGCAAAGTAAATATTAAAATCTGGAATCTGAAAAATCTCAAATTCATGTATATATTTTTCAAGTTCAATTTTGGTCTCAGAGGTTTGATTGTAGGGATTGTAGGGATCTGATTATAGAACAAGAAGCATGTAAAAAATCTCAGGGACTGTTTCAAAATACTTTCCTCCAAGCAATCCTGTTAGTGTCACTCAGATATGAACTACTTCTTGAATTATGCACTGACATGCAGAAAACATCTTGAATCCAAGCAGAAAACATCTTGAATCCATACGGACTTCTGTTTGACGGTTGTCTCTGCTTGAGAAGGGAGTTTTGCTGTCAGGGCATCAATTTCAACTTGTCTTGCATCCCACTTTCTATAATGATCAGAGGGATGAGACTTGATGCATCCGTTTAAAATGGTACATTACTTCATTCATTATTAATTGATAAATAATAAAAGATCATGAACAGCTTTAATGGAAAAGCTGAAATTCCAAATTGAAATTTTGTCATCATTTACTTATCCTGTTGTCATTTTAAACCTGTGTGATTTCTTTCATCTACAGAACACAAAAGAAGATATTTTGAAAAATATCAGACTTCTATTGTACACTGCAAAAAATCACTTTCTTACTTTGTACTGGTAAACAAGACAAAAATACCAAGTAAGAAAGTCAGTTTTTGCAGTGTACTATGCACACGAAACCAATGCAAGTCAATGGGGACCAATGGTTTTCTGTTACCAACGTTTCTCAAAATATCTTCTTTTGTGTTCGGTAGAAGAAAGAACATCATAAGAGGTTTGAAATGACAGGGCGGTGTGCAAATTATGACAGATTTTACATTCTGAAGGTGAACTATCCTTTTTAAGTATGCAATTTTTTCAAAATATTTTGTGTAAAGGTCTGGTATGTAAAGAGTGACAGGGCCTGACATCTGTCAAGACCTAGAAGATTCATAAGATAAAGCAGTGGTTCTCGAACATTTCATATCAAGTACCACCTTTAATAAAATGTTTGACAGTTTGAGAACCACTGAGATAGAGGAACCATGGAAGTCACTTTAGTTATTTAGCATGCTAATCCATATCCCTGAAGCTCTCAGAGGATTCACTCTCCATCCGGACAGGGTTTGTACAACTGAGCCTTTCATTTTGCTGACAAAGCCAATCTGAGAGATTGAGTCAAGCCCGAAAACTCTACAGGCTATTAAAAGCTAAAGAGTCCATAAACTTTATGACAAAAGGCAGCCTCTATAGAGGCAAACTACATTTTGCTGGCAAATGTGCTCCCATTATGAAACAACATCCAGAGCATGAACAATGCCCAATATAGTGTGTTTTGCTTATTGTTCTTGACAGCTCTTTTGTAAGTCCAACACGAGAGCATTACTCTCATCACAGGGCTCAACAACAATGGCCCGGGTCTACAGAGTTTCAGGTCATCTGATAGGACTGTCATCGGGCCAATGCGATATATGAGGTTGTTTTTAAACCTAGCGAATGACATTTACAAATATTTTCTGTTACATATACAGTTATGAACTGGTAGGTTCTTAAGCTCTGATGATAACATGCAAAGACTAAACATGCACTAAAGACTTGAACGCCAACCCAAAATCATTCCAGGCAGTTCAGCATTTCAGATTTTTCTATTTGTTTACTTCAAAGATGTTGCCAGGTGATGAGGTCATTTACTGCGGCATGAGAGGATGCAGGGGTGTGGAAAAAGACACTCAAGAGAGACGTCAATGCACGACTCATGGTCTGTGTACATTATAAAGATGGGTTGACAGATTATGTGTATTTTTCCAAGAACTAAACGGAACCAGATTATGGCCTGATTTACAGCATATGTTTGGTATTTAACATACATCATTTCATTTGCTCCATGTGCTTAATGCTCAAATGAGCTTACATCTGAAAAAAGTGTCTTATCAATACTGCCCAGATGGATTGCAAATGTAATAAGCCATCATCAAAAATACCAAACAACATTCCCGACATATTAGTTAGTTGGTGACATAAGTTTAAGGGTGTATGGGAATTTCTCATGGCTTAAAGTGATAGTTCACCCAAAAATGAAAATACTGATCATTTACTTACCCTTGAGTTGTTCCAAACCTGTATGGCGTTTTTTCCGCAGAACACAAAAGTAGATATTTTGAAAAATGTCGGTAACAGAAAACTGTTGGTCCTCATTGACTTGCATTGGTTTTGTGTCGATACAATAGAAGTCAATAGTGACCAACGGTTTTTGGTTGCCAACATTCTTCAAAATATCTTTTGTGTTCTGCAGAAGTAGGTAGGTCATACAGGTTTGAAATGACAAGAGAGTGAGTAAATGATGAAAGAAATTTCATTTTTGGGTGAACTTGCTCATGCACTAACCACTAAACCAGTACCTTAATAATTTAATGTGAAAATCAAGACCCAGAAAAGTGATCCAACCAACTCAATTTTCAATTTACTTTCTACCGCCACATGTCATTAAAAACAAATGTATGCGTGCTTGTTGTTAATTGCACTAACCTGAAAAACAATGTTGAAAATCTACACAAAAAAGTCTGGAGTCATTGTATTTCTGGCTCTGAGTGTTATTGAGAGGCTGGAGAGCATAAATCAGCAGCAGATGTTCAGAACTTCAAAACAGAGGCCTCCAGAAAAACAAGTCAATGGTTTTAACATACTCACGCTTCTCAGTATTGTGCAATGTACAATAATACAACTAAATAGGGTAAATGTTTGACTGAAAGAAGTCGAAGGGAATGTAAAAGCTAAATTAGAAAAAGGATCATACGAACGGTTTTATACAAAGATCATAAAAGTTCAGCACATTCAAAAGACTTGGTTTGAGTTTGTCAGCCTGTATTGCATAGGATTCTTATCGGTCGTCAGATTCCAAGACTTTGACCTCCAGGCTGCTATCAGCACCACCAAGGCCTTGGTGATATCGTCTGAGCCTCAATACACAGCTGAGAGAAAAATATTTTCCTGACAAGACATTGCATCTCCTTCATCCACAGACAGGCAGAGCTGTAATATTCAACATCACTGAGGAGTTTGGAGAAGATGCTGTTCTCCACACCCATCAGAAGTTTATTTCTTTTCAGTCTCATATTATAAAACACACAATGGGACTCTTTGATCCATTGTCTAACAATGGTCTCCACATGTCGTCTATGCTCGCTACTATAATACAGCAGGCAGTGAAGCACTTGATATGCCTGCGGAAACAGCGACGGGTAAATAAGAGTTCAGCTGAGAAAGCAATTTCAAATGGTGTCTCTATTGAAACTGAGGAAAAACAAAGACTTTGTTTACTCCAGGTGTATGAACAAAGGGTTATGCTACAGAGACAGACTAATAATCACAGGTCTAATGGTAGTTGTTAAGAAGTGTTTACATGAAAAAAGGGCTTTTAAGTCTTGTATATTATGTCTCCCTGTATATGTAACGTTAAGTATTTTTAGACCACATTCCAAAACACCACATTTTAAAAGAGGCTAGTCCAGTTGTATTGTATTGTGAAGTCATATGGCGTACTCACACTTTGCCCCTTTCCTCTCAATCGTGCCCGAGCACGATTGTCCCTTGCGCTCTTCCTTATTGTAAAGTCATTTTACTTTGCGTTATGTTTGACAAAACCTAATATTATTACATGTAGTTTTATTACAATATAGTTTTGGGCACAGGGACACACGCCTGCACGCAATAGATGTAAAAATCTCACTTTACGATAATACCTCGGTGTAAAGTTATGTTATTTATTGCGGTATTTTAAATGACAAATGATGACTTGGAAACATGCCATAAGCATCCTCTTTTCTTTATCCTCTTATCATAACTGTTGCTTTGAGGTATGAGTTATAGTATGAGATTGGTCAAATTACCAAAAAATCCCTTTTATAAATTAAAATAATTGCACCAAATGGACCTTGCAAAAGGCAACATCTATTATTTTTCTAACATTCTCTATGTTAGGCCTGGAAGACCTATCCTTTCATAAAGTCATGTGACCACGATAATATTGAGACAATTTTGCTATTGCGATAACACGATATCGATAATATTGTTACATCCCAACATAATAGTGCTGTGTGTATTAGATGTATTTTACGGTGACAGCTGAACTTCAGGGAGGAATATAAACAGTTGTGTAATTTACATCATGTTTTCACTTACACTGGTCAATCGAACCAGGCTTTAGGTGTCAAACTTGCCCGGGCGTGGTTCTATTGGGACAGTGCGAATAAGCCCATAATAACACAATCACAAATTCCAGTAAGCCGGTAATAAACAGACACCGGATGAAGCCAAGAAGTTCCACCCCAGTGTTTCCCCTTCATTAACTAGACTATGGCAGTTTCGAAACAAACCATGTTATGCTTCTCATAACAACATAGCCTATCCTTGTGTTGTCTGCGCTATACGCAATCTACAATAAAACTATCACTCGCATTTAAAATAAAAAAAAGCGCTCATAACACAACAACACATTGATGAGAACAGCAACAGCAGTAAAGGAGATGCGCTGTGTGAGACAAACAAGTTATAAAGCCAAAATCACCTCATATATCCGCTCTTCAATGTAAATGTATGGTGAATTTGTCAGACGATGTCGTGTTTATGAATCAGGATTTTAGCAGGAGTTGAAGTAGCAGCTGGTTGGATTAAACACGAGATGTTGTTGGGTCGTGTTTCGTCACTATTTTATACTCGTTTAATGTCTGACAAGAGAACAGATAATATGTGAAAATACTAGCATTCAGTTGTGTTAAAATACAGTATAACGTGATCATAGAGTAGAAGCGAAATAGATTTCAAGTGCCAAAACTAGACCAAGCGCAAACACGACATGATGACGTCATACATATGCTAATTAGTGTGTGACGTCACCAGCGCCATTGTGTCTCAAAATCCTGTGGTTAACACTGCCACCCCCAAGGGACTGTGTTACTTTTTCAATGCTTCTTCCTTCTGGTCTTTAGTCGGGTCTTGTTTACACACCTCACAGCAAAGCAAACAAGCCTACATCCTCATAAACCCAAGATTCAAACACTGTAGTAAGATTGTAGAAAACTAAGAGAATGAACGATTTTGAGAATAATAATTACAACAAAAAAGTTTTTGTATCAGCTTCAGAAAAGGGACTGGCTGTACATTATCAAGCGTATTACATGGCTCATGAAAAAAATACTGGATATAAAATAATTCGTAATATTTTATTAGCTCATTTGTATTGAATGCAGACATTCCTCAAGGAAAACCAGACGTGCACAATAACGCCCTTCAGCCATGACTTTTCCACAAAAAACCATTAGCCTCAAGTACCTTATTGCTTTTATAAACCGGTTCCACACAATACGAATATTAAAGCTTAAAAATATGTATCAATGCAACTTTCAAAAAGTAAAATCACTAATAAAATAGTTCCTGATCAACTGTAAACAGCAACAGAATGTTTCTTTTATGTTGCCCAGATTGGTTGCTAGGGTTGCGTAGTGATACACATGCTGCGTCCCAATCCGCATAGTATCCGTCCTAAATAGTATTCGAGTCACCCGGATGGTCTACTCACATCTGAAAAGTGTGAATCCATGGACACTTAATGGCTGATATTACCCACAACTCACTGTGAGAGGGCGGAGTTTAGTGACACTCCACTGCATTAAAAAAATTAAAAGAGACTTTGCTAAATTAATACATGTAAGTATACAGTAAACAATGCATATGAAATAATGAATAAATAAATACTTCAAATGCAAAGAAGAGATGTATTTTGATGTTTGTGAACGTTCATGATCACAGTGTCGTCTAGACAACAACGGCCACCTCAGTTTTGCGTTAGTATGTCCCAGTTGGTGCATAAAGTTTTGCTACGCTAAAAATGCATATATTTTCCCATTACAAAAACAGTAGGCTACATACTTTTAGTGCATAGTAGAAGAAGGCGAATTGGGACACAGCAACAGAATCATGAGGTGAAGTGGTCATAACTGTGCTTGGCTGCGAATAAAGTACAGCTATTGACCAATCAGAATCGGGGACTGGAATCAGTTAAACATAGTGAACTAACTTTATTGTACTGGCATTAACTAACATTAACAAAGATAAAAAAAGATAATTGTTGAAACGTTGTTGCTCATTGTTACTTAGTGTTGACTAAAATCCAAAACCAAAATGTTAGTACCCTAATAACATAAAAAAAATTGAAGGGTGTGTCTTACTTTGCGGCACCGTAAGTGTGTTAATATTTTTTTTTTAAAGTTTCCTGAACACTCAAATCTGTTGGTTTAAGATGTCTGTGCTCTCCTGATAAACGCCATACCAGGAACACCACAACCTACTGAATTACTCTTTACAATTACACCCCATCCCAAACCCTGTAACTCAATCTGTATAACAAGCAGCTCTCACCGAGCATGGCCAAATCAAAATGCCACAAAGCATGTTTACAAGGCACTTAACAAGTGAATGAAACCTGCAGAGAACTCGCTCATCAAACTGGTTGCCTTTTCCCACAGCCATTAATAGCATGTTTACAAGAATTGTTTCTGTTAATTAAGCATGGCAAAGTGGGGCAATTGTATAATTGTTCAGATTCATTAAGAACTCATTATGGAGTTTTCCATGGCTGAGATGGGCCATATTCTCAGCTCAACCCATGTCATTACAGCTCTCCAAGACTAGAGGACTACTGGCTGCCTGTTCCCAACAAACGGCCATTTTATGCTAGACAGGCAGTTCCTGCTGACTAAAGAAAAAAACCACAGAGCGTTATTATTACCCATAGATCAGCCATTGTGTGCGTAGATAAACCAAATGCAGACGGTTACAAAGCCTTCACTGTGGCACAGTAGAGATGGGTAGGCAGCCAAAAGCTCTTCAGCAAGATCTGATCCAAAAGACACCAGGCACAAATGCTGCAGCTCATGTAAGAACCCCATAGGCAAGCCGGGTACGTGATATCAATACTAAACTCATTCTCTGCACACTCCTCTTACCTGAGCACAGTATACCCCTGTGCCGGGCACAGGAGAAGTCGTCACATTCGCAGAAGGCTCCGTAGATTTTCCCGAACTCTGACTCGTAGCACAGGCACTGCTTACAGCTGCACTCTCCCCGGCCGCTGCACACCTGCTTGCCCTCGGCTTCACGGCAGGCGCCGAGTTGCTGGTGGTCGACCTTGCCCTCCTCGCATTCGCAGCGTGCTCCGAGGTAGCCGGCCTCGCAGCGGCACATCCCGCAGCTGTAGGTGCCGGCGGAGCTGCAGCGGCTACTGTTGACCGTCGTGTAATGCGTGCAGCTGCAGTCGCAGTGGTAATCCATAGAGACCTCCAGACGGTCTTTGAAGCCAACTGGCCTGATGGTGAAACTCTTCCGGGTGCCTTTTGGCGGGCATCCTCGGGCATCGACAGTGACATTGAAGGAGACCTGAAAGACAATAAATTAATTAATTATTAAAGTGAGTACATTTTTTTGGAAACCAGATAAATCGTAAGCATCATAAGCCTCTATCCTTATGAAGACTCCCAAAACATTAGAGGCTTCATCCAGCCCAGACTTGATCTACATCAAACACCGTCTGCTAAAATCCATGCAATCCTTAAGGATAACTACACCATTTATTAATCCAATGCTGGATCTGTGTTGCGTAGTTTAGCATTGCAAAAGAAACTAGGTTCTGGTGAACTAAAGGGAAACACACAATCTGCAGTTTTTCAATAATTTTCTCAAGGAACAAACTTAATTTGTGGCCCCTCGGGAGCAGAGAACCTGACACCTTTAAAAATATGTAGCCTGGTTGTTCTTTAATCCCGACGAGCCCAGGGGAGAAGACAAGCCTGACATGCTGAGGCTGAACACTTTGAAGTAATGTTTCAGATCAGTGAGCCCTCCCTCTCAAAGCTTTTACACGGAGCTCAAAGCTGAACACAGGGCCACAGTAGGTCATTCTGATGTTGAAAGTCTAGACTACACGCTCAGATGTGCGACAGTAAGGGGCTGTGTCCACCGAGGCGTTTCTGCCGGCGTACGGAGTGTTTTTTCAATTGTTTCCAATGGAAACATCGCATTTTCTGGCCGATCAACCTGGCGCCCACAGTTGAAAAATGCTCAATTTGGGTCAGAACGCTCAGCCTGCAGTGGCCGTTTTCAGCCAAGCGCATGGCGTTTTCATCAGCGTAAAAACGCCTCGGTGGACACAGGGGCTTAGGGTATTTTTATAGAAAGTGGGGAACAAATAAATAAAATTATGTAGGTGACTTTTTTTGTTTGTTTATTTTGATACAGGACTAAGACAGATTCATAATGTGACAGTTGCATTGCATGACATCTGTCATACTTATAATCTGCTTATTGTAAAAAATATTTTACTTATTTAATTCTAAACTAGTTTTTTGTGTAATAACTGGTACTCATTTTCTTAATTTGTATAAAATTGAGAAGTTACACTTGAAACGTCACAAAATTCTAGACGTTTTTGATAGCCTTATATATGAAGAGTTCACATACAAAAACAGACAATTGGGTAATTCCGTAAAAATGTCAGCCACAGATATCAAGATTCAAATACCCATGTGTTTTATTTTTTGTGCATGATTTAGCATAGTAAGGTTAGTGCCATTTTCAGGATTGTCACATCCATAACGCTCCATATTCCTCATAAATAGGCACATGAAAATGTAAAGTAAATAAAGTAACTATTTTATGTTCTATGAAGAGGCATCCCTTCTCCATTTGTTGGCTATAATTGCTACAGGTTTGTGCATTTTCATTCACAGAAATCCAACAAAGTTTTTTGTCCTTTTTTGTCACATCCATTACACGTTTATTTCCCTTTTTTAAAATAGAACACTTGTTCATATACTGACATTTTTCAACAAGGGTTTAGTAAAATATAAACAAATGGTTCAGTAAATTTGTAACAAATACATTCTCTGAGCTTTTTTTATGTCACATCCATACGCTGGAATTGCCCAATTTAATAAAAAAAAAATGTTTTTTTATGTGCATTCCTATTAATATCAATTAAACTGCAGAGCTGTTTTGATTAAGTAATATTAACTTTAATCAATAAATAATAATCCTAACTAATAATAAGTTTTTGCAAATAAACTCTTCATACGTTATGCTCGAAATGTCACAGGTTTGTGAGAATCTAATAATAATTTATCTATATTTTTAGAGCTTTGTTAAAGGTGTCATATGACACGGCTAAAACGAATATTATTGTTTGTTTTAGTTGTAATGTGTATACATGATTTAAGGTTAAAAAATGCTGTATTTCTACATACCGTGCATGTTATTATCTCCTATTTGTTCCGCCTCTCTGAAACACGCACATTTTTTACACAGGTCATCGCTTTGAAAAGCGAGGTGTGCTATGATTGGCCAGTTAACCAGTGCATAGTGATTGGTCGAATACTGCAAGCGTGTGACGGAAATGTTACGCCTCCTACCATATTTGGAACGTCAGGTTCCAAAGCAATTGTACTGACAGGTACGCCCACCTTACTTGCGTATATATTTGGGCGGTCTTAGTCAAATCATACCACATACTGACGTAGATTTGTGGGGGTGTGGTTACACGTGTCTAATTCAGCATGGGCAACTTATAACACACAAAAGACACAGAAAAACACGTATTCGCACCATATGAAACCTTTAAGCCAACTTTATATATATTTTTCTGCTATAAAAATACTCTTGGTTGCGCACCCACTTTCTAAATTTGTAAAAACATTTTTTTTTGGAAAAATATTTCCTAATCAAGCATAAATTGTTTTTTTTGTCCAAACTTGTTTGTTGTATTGATCATAGACTTGTTAAAGCCGTTTTTAACAGGGTAAAATAATGCATCCAAATGGTGCCATAATGAGATCAAACTAATTTGTTTTAAAATTATACCCATACAATCTACATAATTTATCCTGAAAACGACAAAACCACACAATGCGGGACAGTGTTGAGTCACAGGAGGGTGAAAGGCAGATGGGAGGAGTGAGGGATGGGTCAGTACAGAAGTATTTCCTGAATTGGATTAAGGAGGCATGTGAGTCACGAGGATAGTGCACTGGTAAGATGAAGGCAGATACAACCAGAAAATGGTTGGAAAGAATAAGGTGAGGTATATTTTCTAACTATCCCAAACTATTATGCTATGGGCCTTTTTAACTGGACATTTCCTAAAGAGCAGCAAAACTTCTGAATGGGGCGATAATGAACGAAGCGACCGGTGGGCGGAGCTTTACTGTCTGACTATGTGTTTGAGCATGCAAGAACGCTATAATGCTAATTGTGGGTTATAACATGGATACAAGCTGCCTGCAGCAAAAATACAACTTAGCTGCATGCCACATAACAGTGTTTTGTAATGCCATATGATTATTATCCCACCAGCAACAAGGCAAGCAGCTTTTTAAATAGTAAACTCATGTGTCTGCAATGATATAGCGATGCTGCACAGTCCCGGCAATGTAATCCAGAGCACGGATTCTCTGCAGCATTCTCCACAACCTGATTTGCATAATTATTTTAGTGAATTGAATGCTAAATGAACCCAAACAGTACGTGCAAATAAACACCACTAACCGTGGCCACTATTCATTCTTTGCGAATTCATTTGTGAATGGTAAAGAAATTCAAATTACTTCTACAAATTTGCATTAAACATCACATACTGTTCTTACACAACAGCGAGCAAGACTTTACAAACCATTCCAAGTCTATCCAAAATTGAACTGATGCTTCCTGGGACATCAGCCAACCTGATATAGGATTAGCCCAATCTGTTATGTATGGGATATTTGAGTGTTTCGAGGGGTCTGAATCCCGCTTCTGTGAAAGGAATCTAAGCTAACTTTAGAGTCCAGGCTAACGTTCTGTATCTAAGGACCGTGTTTTTCCACAGCTCCTCACCCAAAAAGAACTCTGTGCTTTTGTGCGAGGCCATTGAAATTCAGTAGCCGACTCCTGCGAGAGCCGGCTTGAGAACTGTGAGTGACACACGGGGTTCTGCTTGGGTTGTGCCCCCCTCCAAAGGAAATACTGGCACTTGGGCACAGTTTGACAATTTCCCTCATGGATAAACAAAGGATCTGGGCCTATTGGATCGGGCTGAGAAAAATGGGGCTTCTCTATTTATTGTGGTTATTCAGTTCTACCCCTCCCCTCTCCCTGGACGATCCATCTCTACATTTAATTAGGCAGAAAGGAAACACTAAAGCAGAGACTGAAGAGATCTGGTTGAATCTCTGAGGGTCAGCGAACTGCATGGGGATAAGTAAAAAGTAGTTCTGTGAAAGTTTGATGATGAAGAGTTCCAATGATAAAGAACTAAAGAACCTACGGGAACACTGAGAACTTACAGACATTATCTAAAAGTCCATAAAACTTCTAAACAAACAATGCTTATACGCCTTTCCATCATAAGAACAACATTGTAGATAAATACGGCATCATCTTTCTGGTACAAATTCATCAGTTTCTGGTATTAATCTGATTTATTGTTCCTCGTATGAAACAGCAAAATACATTTAAAGGTCCATTATAAAACAGTCAGTTCTGGTCCTTGATTCTGATTGGCTGAGCCGAGTTCTAAACTGTTATAAAATACCCCGATATATAACGGCTGACGCATTACATAGCCTAAATATCACTTTATTTACTTTATTTTACGAAACCTTGCTACGTCGGTTACAGTTGCATTTTATAACAGCTAAGGGGGTTTAACAACGCCCTTAGCTGTTATAAAATGCACTGTAACCAACTGCTTCCTGGGATTATTGCTTTAATATGTACTTTTTTGGAGGATCTATAGGTTGTTTGCACATGACGTCACTGCACTGCATGAAATCTTTATATGAGCGTGATTATTATATAATGTAACGCTAGACAATGATGACAGAAAAAACGGATGTTGCATTAATGGTGTTAAATATGTTTAATGTGTTAATATGAAAAAGGGAAGGGGAGGGGTGGAGTGAACTGTTGGTTGCAGTTCGAAACCTCACTGATAGATGCCGCTAAACTTTCATAAACTGGACCTTTAAGCTCAAACGACCAACAGGTCATGCCCTAAAATAAATATCTGACATTCTCTCT
This sequence comes from Triplophysa siluroides, assembly GCA_006030095.1. Classification (NCBI taxonomy): domain Eukaryota; kingdom Metazoa; phylum Chordata; class Actinopteri; order Cypriniformes; family Nemacheilidae; genus Triplophysa; species Triplophysa siluroides. The sequence continues at coordinate 1,208,391 of VCII01000724.1, forward strand.
TCTCTTTCTCCATCACCCTCTTTCACTTCCTCAAGAATAGTGAAATCTGCCCCTTGTTTCCGAACCGAAAATGTGCAACACATGCACGAATAAGGCTGTTAATGTAATTTTTTCCCATCAAAGGGGCAATGAAAAACAAAATTAAGTAATACAAAAATAACATGCATATCATCATCCTTTTAAGCCCGGCTATCATCATACAATCCAAGCACACAGACAGGATTAGGTGTGGTTGAGATTTTGTATGTAAAAAAACGCATGCAATATTTCATAAGTGTTGAATACGAACAGTGTCACCAATCTTGAGGTCAGCACACTTGCGGAGGCCAGGTAGGGGTCGCCCGTCTTGGCAGGTGGCAGTGAAGGCCAGATTAAGATCTTCAGGATGATCCCAAACGCTCAGCTCAACTTTTGACCTGATGTTCTACACAAACAGAAACGACAAAGAACAAGGGTCAGTTTTCTAACATTCACTGGAAACAGTTTATAAAATACTAAAGATATTATTTCAGCGTGTAGGAATTACTTGAGATATGTTACGCTCAAGCAACAAGAAGTAAAATCACAAACACCTTTTATAATTTTTGCTTACACAACCAATGAAAACCATAGCACAAGAAACAATTAAATACTTCTTTACTGTCCTGGCAAAATCTTGTGGCTAATATCCAGCAGATCCTATATAAATATACATTTTTGCACAGATTTTTTTTTACAACATCTTGGTCCTTCATTAAAGAGTAAAAATGTCCCAGCTACAAAAAAGCACAAGGTCTTCATCCCTCCCACACATGTGTGACAGAAAAAACAACTACAGCCCCAAAACAACATTCCAGCACATTTCCTGGAGCAAACTCTTTTAATACAGCAAGAAACATCTGAGTATCTGAGTGCTTCATCATTATCTACAAATGCCAGACTACAAAGTTGACTGTGTAATTGTAGGCAGACATATTAATAAGATCTGCAATTTCCACATTGACCAAAACACAGGAAATACCTTATTTTAGGTGCTTATGTAAGCATGTGATCATAGTTTAGTCACAGTTTAGCCTGCACTCCACTAAACTTACACTCTCTCAATATAAAGATGCTTCGTGTGGTGGTCACATTAACTAGAGAAGGTTTGCTGCTCATTTTTATAGTTTGCTGGGCTGTTCACGGTCCTGTGTTATAAGCAAACATCTGTGACAGCTGAATGACCCTTCATGTGTTCAACACATTGCGCTCCCATGCATTCATAATGGGCATCACTATACATCACAGCAGACTTCAACCTTGAACCCTGAGAGGTGTATACTACACATTTACAGGTTAGAGAAGCATGAAAGGAAAATTCATCTTGCAAAAAATTGCAAGAAAGCTGGAATGCAAAAAATGCTCTATTAATAAAATAGTAACAGAAATATGTTCACAAAAGGACTTACATTGTATGCATTGACAATTAGCTGAATAATATTTTTAGAGTCTTGGTCCAGAATTTCCACTGTCGTCCCAGGAATCAAAGCAGTTAGGTTCTATGGGCAGAAAGTCAAAGATCAGAGAGAACAAAACAAAATACGTATTAGAGCCACTAGCAAACACAGTTACACAGAGCTTCTGGCTTATAATGAAGGTACTGTAAGATACCTTGTAAAGAACATAGTGTCTTTTGGTCACTGCAAAGATGAGGAAAATGTTATTTTCTGCGAGTTTTTCTCCCAGTAGAGCTAGTGACGGATAGTCCTGTAAAGAGATGCATCAATGTCTGTCAGTAAGAAGTTCATTCACTCCCTGTTGCAACATTTCTGTGAGAAGTTTGGTAAAGGAAGTCATTGCTCTTCTGATTCCTCTCCATGATTTCCGCTGTCCTTCCCACCCATTTCCTCTCTGTACAGCTAAAAGCGTTCAGTGTCAATAACCTGTCTGAGAAACCCAGTTTGCATTTCTTCTATTTGAAACTTTCAAAAACTGTCTGCAAGTGTATGATGTCTAGTTATAAAATCATCTGTTCAGATTCTAAAAGTCTTGTAGTGTATTCCAGCCATTATACAGGGTTTTTCCTGCATAGAAAAATTGGAGACGGCCGCCTCCGTCAAAATTCGCAGTTGCAGCATTACGCCGTAGGGGAGGCGCTGTTTTGTTATCAGCCCAGTGAGGCGCTGAAGAGTTGCAGTACAAGAGCTAATAGGAGCTATATTAGCTGTGTTTCACGGCTTTTCAGTTGAAAATTGTTTGTTTTGCATCTGATCCATGTACGTTCAATTTCTTAAAAGATTTCTTAAATTAACGTGGCGTACATCATTGTATAATGTTTTAAGCTGTGCAGTTGCTTGTTGAATCAGCGTTATATACTGTGCACAGCGAGTTCACCAGTATGAACGCACATTGGGATCAGAACGACTCGTAAACAAATGACTCATTTGAACCGATTTGTTTAAACTGTTGAAACTTTTCAGTCACTACTGAATATTAAAAAAATCAGTGAGTCATTCAAAGCTCAGTAAACCACAAGAGAACGCAGAATGTCAATGGGCTTTGCAAATTTTGTAAGACTGGTTAATTTAGTTGGCTATTGTGGGTTGAAAAGTTACTTGAAAAGGATAAAAAGCTTTATTTGATTAAAAAACATTTCTGTTGGTTGAATAAAAGTAATGTTTTATATAACTTAATAATAGTAATTTTCATCAAATTTTTATGTTTTAATATGTAAAGTGTTTGGTTAAGCCACTCAAAGGTACGGTAGGCCTTCATTTGCGTCTGTGTACAAAATAAGGATGGCACCACCCCGCCTCATTTTGAGCCAGGAAAAACCCTGTTATGATATGTGACTTTGATGGTAGTGTCCTACTTGTTGACAGAGTCAATATTTAGAAGAATTATGTTAGGTTAAATTGTCATTATTTTCCAAGAAAATATTCATAACTTATTTACACAGATTTTTGTCCAATCAAATTCTCTCTGGAATGACATTTCTTCCTCTTAAAGTAATAGTTCACCCAAAAAGGAAGATAATGGAATCTATCACTCAGTCTAGTGACTTTGTAAACCTGTATAATTTTCTTTCTGCTTCAGAACATAAAAGATATTTTGAGAAATTTTTAATGGGGCCCAATGTTGTTTGGCTACCAACATTCTTGGTACACATAGCGTTTGTTTGTTTGCTGGCTTGTTTGTTTGTTTTCTGCTCAAGTGGTCACTCTTGAAGCATTCTGTTGCTTTGGACAGTGCCCAAACTGCACTAAAAGTTGAACCCTGCATCTGTTCTTGCACTTTACAAAGAAGAAAAAACATTCAATGCCCTTCAAAGCCCAAAAGAGTTATGCATATCCAAGAGAAACAACAAGTGCACAAATAAAGCTTCCCATTTAAACAGCAAATGCATACAGAGATGCTACTCAGGCTTTGCCCTGCTATTTTCCCTTTTAACTTTTCAGGCAATCTTTAGCTCAAACATTTATAACTGTTCAGACAGCTTTAAAAAAGCAACAACAAAAACTCGCAGAGAACATTAGTTCATAGAGTAGAGTAACATTAATGTGGTCGGTTTATAGCCATTTACAAAGTTGTGATGGAGTTTTGCTCAATAAAATATATGTTCACTTACCATTATGTTTGAAGCGCTGTACTCGTTCTTGTCATTAAGGTGACACTGTCCATCATGAGGCTGCACGAGTCCACCGAGCTTTCCGTCCAAAGCCAAGTGTGGGACGTCATCCGTGGCAAACACCAGAAGATGATTGGCCTCCTTCCTCCAGCCAATCTTCTCCTGCCATAAGATCAAACTTTTTATTTCACCAACCTATATCTTTTCTTACAGCTTACAAGCAACGTTCTGATTTTTAATATATTGTTGTGCTTGTTGGTCAGCTAAATATTGCACAGTTATATCCTATCCTAGCACAGCATATAATATAATATTCCACATAACGTAATATTATTCTCATAATAATTTAGTGACCATATTGATTATTTTTACTCCAAAAAAATGTATGTCAAACCACACGACTATTTAAAACGAACAGGGAAAACATTTGTTGTGTCCAATATCCTCAAAGCAGACAAAATACAACTGGTGCTTTAGATAAAACAACATGTCATCACACGTTTTAAAGAGCCAGTCTCAGCAAAACAACTAGAATAAGTGCTAGCACGGAAATAGCATGCATGTATAATGAATTAAATGCCAAGGCTCTGCTTTTTCATTCAGCACAAGCCACACAGTCTCCCTCAAAAATCCTGTGATACTGCCATTGCCAGATAAGCAAATATTTTTACAGTCCATGACATCATACAAGATTTGTGAGTTGCTTTCAGAGCGCCACCTGTATCGCATCTGAATAAGGATTACATAGCAAAGCACAAAAAAATATGACATGCAATAGCATGAGCCATAGTGTCCTTTCTAGAAACATTTAAAGAGAATAAATGGTCTTTCTTTAGGGAGGTGAGGGAGTCAAAGATGCTTAGTGATGAAGCAGCAGTATGCACGTGCTGACTGACAGCTTACCTTACACACAGCAGCCTGCAGAATGGCATCAAAACCCCCCTCCGGCGCGTCCCTGTTTCGTGAAACCATCTGCTTTAGCACTTCTTCGTTGAAACGATCCACTTTGTCCGTAAGAGACAAGAGGTGACGGAAACCAAATGTGGGGACACAGTTCGGGAACAACTTGTATCTATAATAACAAAACCAAATTATAATTATGATAATTTTATAATAATCAGAAAACTTCAATTATTTTTGCGGAGATAAAGTGCTTTATTATACCTGAAAACAAACATTGAGATTCTATACATATATACAGTACATTGATACATACACACACACAAACGTTTTGACTGTTTTGACTTGTGGCACAGTAAGCACTCATGTGGATTAAGTGCATAACCTACATGGTTACTGATGCATGATAGGCTTTTTAAGCGCAAAAATGGCCCTGCGACATCAGTCTGTTCTGGCACACTTTTAAAATATTACTATTTCATTAGATCAACATGATAACCACAGGGATAACAACTAAACTAGAAGCTTTCTGATTTAAAAGCAGTTTACTATGATCTAAACTCGGGTTTTACCTTTTAGGTGTAACATAATTTTGTACAAAAATAGAATAGAATTATGACATTCCAAGGGTTTAGAAATCACATAATTTATATTTTATTTTAGGAAGGGAATACATTTTTAGACACACATTCACTTCAACAGATGAGAGTTGTGTGTCCTGATCTTAAAAAGTAGTTGTTCCTTAAAATCAATTATTTTCTGCGCATATCAAAGCGTGCTTATGGACAAAAGGTATTTAGTCATCAGGAAAGCCCATCACATACATGTGAGAATGTGAGAAACATCACCTAAGTGCTGAAATCTCTCGCTTACCCATTGCAAGGGTTGTCCTGGTACTTGGGGGCTGTGTAGGAGAAGGGAGATATGTTCTTATCCACAAAAGAGCCGAACCCAAGACGGAAGTTACTTGTGAGTTTCCTCATTTCTTCCGCCAGTTTGGTGCCCAGGTTGCGAATTGTGTCGAGATCATCCTTCATGGAGAGCGAGAGGTCCATCAAATAGTACAAATCAATAGGGTAGTCCTCCACAGGACGCACTTGTACCTCAAATGAGGTCTGGTCACCTAAAAGAGACAAGGGTTATGCAACTATTGGTTTGGAACAGTGACACGGTCAATTCAAAGTGTACGCAGATATTAGAGATGCATACCAGGCCTTAAGCTGAGAGAGATCTTCTGTGGATATATCTGGACGACGTCATACTGGGTCGACCCGGACTGCTTGGAACTTAGGGGTTTGCTCTTCAGGAGAGTTTTGCTACTCTTCGGATTCTCTATGAAAGGTGCATCGCACCCTCTTTTGAGTAAATTCTGGCTAAAGTCACATCGTGAGGTGAGTGTTCTCGCTTGTCCAAAGTCCTGAATCAGGAAAAAGATCATTTTCAAGCTATGTGAGTAATTAAGACGTTAAATAAACAAACGCAGCAAGGGAGATCAAAAGCTTTCAGCAATCTGTCAACATCCAACTTGACATTATTAAAGTGTATTAGAATGACTAACTAGAGATTTAATGGACTGTCGACCTAGACGGCAATTGAACACAGCTAAGATGTCTAAAACTGTGCTGTCTGGGTTGACAGTTTAGTAGGTTTGAAACGACTAATATCAGACAAGCGCGCGCACGCACCTCTTGCGCGCACCAGGCGCAGCTCGGGTGAATGAGAAGACATTCCTCACAAGATGTGGCACTACCGCTCATACACACATTAAGACCTAAAAAAGAGGAGAACATTCAAAACAGATCAAATCAAGAGTCATAAACTGGTATACAGATTTATGCAAAAGCTCTGAAAGACTCAACTGCATTCAGATTTCATATATCACACGCTTTTATTCAAAGCCATCTGCATACTAGAGAGGACGACACTTATGTAACACGATAAAGTATCAACATTAGAAAAGCACGAGAAAAGACAAAGATGTAGGCGAAAATTGTACATCCGTCCGTTTGTTAATTTGACTAGTCACACTTACTTTTTATCTAAATAGAATAAGGCAATGCGCTTTTTAAAGTCAAATACAGATGTGCTAGTGTGTTCGCTAAGCACTGCGTGTAAAGTGTGTAGTGTGTAAACTGAAGAGCGTGTGTAACTTACCTTTCACATTGTAAATAAATATTTCCAAGACTATGCAAACTAGAAGAGCCGGATGACGTGTGAATGGCCAAAGTTTCCACATCATTCCTTCCTTGCAAAAACCGACAATCCCGCTCAACGTAAAGGAGAGTTTTATCCAAACATTAAGAAGCCACTGAATGTATTCTAAATGGCAATCCTTTCTCCTGGCCCGTTCTTCTCTCTGCCCATCTCACCCACTTTGCAGCGGTACATACATGACTGAAGTGAATCTCCCGTGAATCTGGTAAACGTACGAGTGAATCCGCACCAACTCGCAACAATAATCCGCACTTGAAGTTATTGTTACTGTCGTAACGTTACTCTGGTTGTTGTCTGTTGCAGTAGTTTAGACTGAATTGCATCCATCACGACTTCCATCATCAACAGGAGGCATTTTACATTTCGTAAGCAGTCTGTTTTATGTATACACAGTTAAAAAATCAATCCTCCAGTTGTTTTCAGCATGGAAGTTCAGTACTAGGTGCCTGCCGCGTCCCTCACTTTACTTTAAACTCCACCCATAAACATATGCTGTTCGTTTCTTTCACCAACCCGTATTCCGACAATTCTCGCTCCAGGATTGGCTAGTTCTAGAAGTTACTTCCAAACATCCGATTGGACAGCAACCCAGACACTCATATCTATTTGTTCATATCGAATAATCAGGCAAAAGGGCAGGGCCAGTTGGAATATGAGTGGGGCAATAAAAACGCTGACTGGAGGCGTTTCAACGACACTGTTTTATGTTTGTTTAGAAAACTTTTGACTAGTTCTTAAACCTGTTAAATAAGTACATTGGTACATCAATGTCAATGAAACGCGACTGTGGTTTCCAGTAGAGTTGAGCGGATAAAGCACTTTTGCCGAGTACGAGTATCATACGAGTAATACGAGTCAATATCTGTGCTCGGATTGAATAAAAAACCTCATTGGGTAGCTGACTGTGTCTGCGTTCTGTGATAGGCTAGTCACAGCGCCCCTCCCCTACACACATACAGATGTATTGTGTTGCTGACTGTGTCCCGCTCTGCTCACTCACACACAGAACACCAAACGCGAATGAATCGCGCTATTCGCGTATAGTTGGAGCTTAAACATTTTGAGTTTACTCGCTTCATTCGCGCCGCCTCATTCGCGCCGCAAGTAGGTCTATCGCGTCTTTGCATTGACTTAACATGTAAATCACTCGCGCTTGACGCGCCATTCGCGTTTGGTCTGAACACAAGAGAACAGCTCTCTCTCTCTGTCTCTCTCTCAGTCACTCAGGTTCGCGGGTCTTTTCCGTTAACGTTTAGGGTTTCTTCAGCTTCAGGTTTGTTTTTTACTTCGGTTTGTAGTACTTACTTATTAACCAGTAGAGTTTTGGTAAGCGTGGGGTTTGTTCAGACGTGGTGCTTGGTAGAATGCGACTCGCGTTGCGTCTCTGCCTGTCGGAGTTTTTTTTTCTTTTTTAAACCGTCAGCTGGCTCTAACCAGTTTTTTTTAAGGAAGTAGTGGTATAAAAAAACTATATTACAAATTAATTAGCTACACACACACACACACACATACCTGGTGTGGAAATAAAAATAAAAAAAAGAACCAAAAAAGTTAATTTTAAAAATTAAAAGTTAAAAAAAGAAAGTTATGTTGAGACGAAAACTCTTGTTCATTACATTTTACTTCATAATTGCAACCACATGTGTTGTATTCATTGTTGCAAAACTTGTTCTGTATATAGTTCGTTTGTTATCGTGATCAAAACCATTGATCTGAAGCTCAATGCTGATGCTGTCATGTAAATAGTTTTCTAATCAGCAATAAATATAACAATTTCTGATCAAACCATATCAATTGCATGCTTAAAATAACATACCGGTTAAAGCCCCACCCATCTCAAGACAACCCGACCCACTTCCAGGTTAAATCCCGCCCACTTCCGGGTTAGGCCCCGCCCAGTCCGAGTACAGATACAGATAATTCATATGGTTAACAGATACAGATAATGCTGTACTCGCTCATCCCTAGTTTCCAGGCCAAATTCAAGAAGCGGAATCAACTGTCTCGTGACCAGCACTAATAACACAGCAGAGAAGCGGTTCTCTTACCTGATAGACATGTGCTGGTTTTTAGAAGTGATGTGTAGGGAGTCCATCTACCACAGACCATTTGTTGTTAGCAGAAGACTTATAAAGATATAGTCTGACATATATTGCCCCGGTTTCACAGACGTGTCTTAAGACTTGTCCAGACTAAAATGAATTTTGAGCCGTCTCAACTGAAAATAACTTGAACTGACATATCTTAAAATATTCCAGTGTCGTTGTTTTGTATCAAGATGCACATCAGTAAGGTTTTTTACGAAGACATATACATAAAAGCGATTTAAATAGCCTAAATTAACGCATAGTCCTGGCTAAGCATTGTCTATGAAACCGGGCCAAAGGGTTCTGGAAATGACTAACACCATGTCTACACCGGACGTGGCACAGCGCGATGCGACAATAGAATGCATTAGAACTAAGGATGCAACGACATGTAAATGTTGGCCAATAACGATAACCGATACATCAACAATGTTTTGCTACTAGCTGTATGAATGAGCACGACAGAAAGACATACCTACTGTACAGTATTTTAACTGTGACCAGCATGCAGCTGAAGAAATTTAACCAGATGGAATGATTTATCGGCCTAAATTTTATCATAGGCCGATACCAATAACATTGAAAAGGACCATTTATCGCCTGATAATGTATCGTGCATCCCCAATATATTTTAAATTTGGTCCACAATGAATGCGGCCCGTTGCGACGCCACAATCCACTAGCCACGTGTCGAGTCGCATCGCGTCCGGTGTAGACACAGTTAGAGATTCTGCCCATTTGGGAACATTTATTTATATTTATTAATCAATCAAAGCAGAAAATCATATATATGTATTCAATTTGCATTTGGAGGCAATTATAAGGATAAAGAGGGAAATCTTCAACATTTTATTCACCCCATGAACTCTATCCAACTGAATTTTTTTTTAAAGACATTTATACAACTCTGATTTACATTCAAAGATGTGCAACTCTCCACAGTTTCTAAGCTTACATTTTTAAATAATGCTAGGAACCAAGGAAAATCTATTTTATTCAAGCAACACAAGCAACCTTTACATTTTTTTAAACAACTTGAAGATTGCTGAAAACATAAACCGGTCAGGAACCAAATCTGTATTTAAGCAAAATGCCTGTTCCTCGGTTTGAATTCACTAAAATAAGTGCTACCATACAACTGTGTATAACATTAAAAGAAACTTACAAACAGGCCTACAAAGGAACTAACAACTGAACAACAGCCATACTGGTCAAGTAACTGTTTACAAGGCCTTAACAGCTGCTCAAAGTTTTACAAACTCAAACACACTTGGAGGAAAAGTCCTGTGTAATAAGCTTAGAAATCATATCCACTATCGTGCTCAAAGTAAAACCTCTAAGGATGCCTTGATTCATGTTCTGCAGTTTTAACATGGCATCAACAATCTTCTGACGGTCTAAGTCTGGATGACGCTCTAATAGCCGGACCATGATTGTATTAAAGCTTCCTGTGTCGGCATAGCGCTGTGGTACACAGGTACCGGAGGCCGTGGGTGAGTCACATATTTTGGTCAACCTGTCCACACTACAGCGTGGTCCCTAAGACAAAGAATATAAATGATTGATGGTCAGAACAGAATTGTAACAATACAATGTCAATTTGACTAACCCACATCAAAAATATGTAAGGTAACTTTTGAAAAAAAGTCTACTGCTTCATACTAACTCTAGCTGAAGCACCCTTGGTTCTCAGTCTATTCACTTCTGTTTTACTGGTTTCTACAGTGTCCTGAGGCTGATCATTTAACATGGGATGAACTGAGGTAGGCCCACACAGTTGCTGTACACGAAGTGTGTGTCCTTGGAGGGTGCACCCATTTAGATCTTTAACAGCTGCCTTGGCATCATTGGCGCTGTTGAGGTAAACAATAGCAGCCCTAAAAAGGCAAAGACATGATTACAGTTCAATAGTGATTTACTAACAAACTTCAATATTCTAAATTAATACAAAATATATAATAATTACAACTATTGCTGTATCTTTGACACACCTTTAGTGTCCAATTCAAAACTTGTTCGCCTGCTGGTTTTTATAATCCACACAATATATATAGTCACACAGTTGATAACATTTACAAAGTTTTTTTTAGTATAGAGCAACATGTGCGTCTAAAGAATTTGTACTTCATTTTATCCGTCAGATCTCAGGATAATCTGGGAAATATATGATTACAAATTGTGATCATCCTAAATAGCTACAGGATGCAAGATATATATTTCTTTAACACACCATACAATATAGAATAGAAAATGTGCACAGAAATGCATGTGCATAAACGTGCATTGAGGGTGTGGGGTAATATTCTTAAACAATTTAGTTTTAGGATACAATGTCATTAATTAAGCAACTTACAAAAAATACAAGAGAACTCTTACCTCATATTGTTGTTGAAAGTGGAGATGCTGACACCTGTGGCATTATACTTCTCAAACCAAATCAGCATATCCTGCTACAAAAATATACCACTGACTGGCTTTTGCTGCCCCCTAGAGGCTATCATTAACTAAAACGGTTACATTCACATGTATATGGCACCCTACCTCAGTAACATTTCTTGGGAAGCAGGTAACCCACAAAAGGGAGCTATGATGGGAGTTCTCCTGATCAGTCCCTGTGAAATAGTACCAATGATCACAAAATAATCTGCCATATAAAATAAATTCATTTTGCAACCCCAAGTCTAGTAAAATCACACAGATTACCCAACCCAGACTGTCAAAAGTCATGACTGGTTTTCAAATAACACGTTAAACATCTCATTGTTTTAATTGAACACCTTTTTGCTCCATTTTGTGCATCATATTTTCTCTCCTCTCCATCGGTTTCTCCATATTTCCACCCTGAAGTTCCTCCTCAGCATCAAACCATGCTTCACTTCCATTAAGATCCTTTATGGCACCTAGCATGGTACATGATTGACAACATTGACAATGACAACATCGTTTCATAATTCCTGCGTTTTGTCCTTAACATCAACATTAACATCATAGTTAATCTTACTGGAGTTTCCATGATGCTTGTTAGAAGGTACTGCAGTTTTGCCTCTGTTGCTGCTGTCAACATTTGGTTCATCCTATTCAGTTGAAGCAAGGACAAACACAGTCTGAATGTGACTGACTTCAACTATCACAATAGTAATCACAATAATCCAATAAATAACAGTATTCAGGGCCCAAAATGGCCTGCGCATGTTTTTCAAGTGCACCACATGACACCTATGGAGCAGCGGCTGACATTTTGGTTTCAGTTTTAAAACATGCTAGATTGAGAAAATAAAGTGCGGGACTGATGTAAAAAGAGTTATTAAGAGAGTAGGGGTGACCCTGAATCGTCGACGATTCGATGCTTCGATCGGAGGAGCCTGATTCGACTACCAATCTCACAGTCGAATCTTTGCAGAGGTGTTATGCAATGGGGATCATGTCATTTTGGTTATATGGGCAGTGGCTTAACAGGCGGGCATGCGCTATTTATGATGTAAAGAAATGGGTCATTTTTAGGGTTGGGTTCTAAAACCCCTGCCCCATATGAGCGCAAGGACTGACCCAGCGCAGGATCGCGTCTATCCGCGTCTTCTGTGCTGTGAGACCGGTATAGAGAAGCAGCACGCACCCGCGGATGACTCGCAAATGGATGTGTACACCGTTTCCAAACATTTGTCACTTACTGAATGTTTGGGCATTTAAATATGAATTAACACCTTTTATTTAAATGCACGTAGTCCGTTACTTAGACTGAACTTTGCGCTGCATGATAAAAAAAAGAAAAAGTAAAATAACCAAAATCACAATATATAGCAAGCACGACGCAGGTTTTTGGAACTGAAAGCAAGCACGAGTGTCAGGGGGACAAAGAAAGAGTGCGCACTCATGAGACTTTATTGCATTCCTCCTTTACATGCGGTAAATAAACTAACTTTATTGGTAGTTCATTGTTAATGAACGTGCTGTATTCTCGTTTGGAAAAAAAAAATTATGGAGTAGGTCTACTAGTAGTTGTAAAAATTGTTTTGAGGCGAGATCTGGTCTATTGTATGGGACAGCATTGTTACGTGATGTTTAAGGAATTTGTCCCAACGACCAAAAAAGACGACACTGTTAGCAGTTATCTTGATTCTGGTTGGCCAAACGAATCCAGGTGCTGGACCAAAGATGTTTCAGACGCTCTAGAGTAGACACCAAAGCCCCCCAATGGAAAAAACTTTGCGGGTATATTTGGATAAAAGCATCAGCCAAATGCATGAAAGTACGTTTTTTTCTAAAATAATGCAAAAATTGTGAATTACCTGAATGTCTTCAATGTTCTGACACAGAGGTGCTCTTGTCCCTTTATCTTTTCCATCCAACACATTGCAATTTCCAACGGTACTGCACAAAATTAGAGAACATTGTGCATTTATGAAAATGTTATGAAAATCATTTTTAAGATCTCAGATATCGTACCTTTCTAGACAGTCAAGTGAGCCTAAATGGGCCTCAAGCACCTAGAATGAAACATTATAAATTTTATCCTAAATTCACAGATATTCTAAATCTTCCAATGTTTAAGTTCTGTCATACCGATGTTGGGCTGTAGTTTGTCCCTGTAGTTATCATCTTTTGAGAGTCTACTGACAGAGGCTTCAGGTCATCTAGGGGAGTGCCAGCTAGAAGCTGTCTCATCATGTCATGGTAATCTTTCTCTAGTGCCTCCAGAGTTTCTGCTATGATGTCAGGCAGAGGATCAGTCCTGAGGAACATACAAACACTGCTATTCAAACAACTGACAGAACGCTTCATTTAACTTTACATAAAAGCAGGTCAACTCTATCATTGTCTCTGAAATAGTGATGCGCGGATGGCGGTTAAATCCGCGGGCGCTGCAGATGATCCGCGGGTCGGGTGGGTAATAAAAAAATACATTCTGAATAATTGCGGGTGGGTCGCGGGTGGATGAGATCATATATAAATATTAACTAAATTTCTCTAAAAATACGAATGTGTTTTAAATGCATTTTTCATCAGGCAGACACTAATTTTCACTCATTTAAAAGAAATATGCACGTGCCGGCGGAAGAGAGGGGGGGGTCCATTTCTTAAAGCAGAAATGGAGGCGAAACAGATCCGGGAGGGTGGGAGAATTAAAAACAAAACAATAGGAAGGAAGGAAGGAAAGAAAGAAAGAAAGGTACCGTGTGGGAGCGTTTTAGCGAAGTGGTTAACGAGAATGAATCAAGTGCTAGGTATGTGATATGCAACGACAGAGGCACTGTGTGTGTATATGAAAGCCACAAGACCTTGAATATGGTACATCATGTGTGTGCTAAATCGAAAGATTCGATTTAAGCATTTGCAGACATAGACAGTGCTAGAAAATGTACCGTTATCCAGTCATTCGTGTGTGTTTGTGTGTTGCAGTGACAGAAACGGCGATATTCAAAGTCTGAAGGGAGTAAAGCCTGTGTTTATTTTATTAAGAAAATGTAGGCTCATCTGGCCAAAGACAAACTTTTTTTTTATAAATAAATGTTCCTTTAAAAGCATTTTACGATCAGCGTATTATTTTACCATCAGAGATTGGCAGATAAATTCTAACGCCACTTAATCTGCTAACATCATGCTCAAAACAAAGAATAAGAGTAATTAAAGTGACGATCGGGTGCGGATATCTATATCAGAGAAAATTATACAAGCAGGCGGGTGGCGGGTGGATAATTTATTTGAAGCAGCAGTTGCGGGTGACATTTTAGCTCATCCGCGCATCTCTACTTTGAAACAACTATAAACATGTTGTATGTTGTTTTTTGCACAACAAAGTGTAAATGGAACACAACACTGACTTAAAGGTTCAGTGTATGAAATTTAGCAACATCTAGCGCTGAGGTTTTGAATTGCAACCACCGTCTCACTCAACTGCTTTCAAAGTGCTACGGTGCCTGACGCTGACAAAGATGTCGTCATGTTCACTCTTCTTTTGCCAAAGGAGATAATGTTTTGACAAAACACGCACAGTAGAGCAGTTTGTCAGTATAGGGCTACTGTAGAAACTATGCAAGGAGTTTATACACCTCTGAAGACATAGTTATGTATATTATAGTGTCAAAGTCCCGGAACTTCGGGTCCAAGTCGGTACCTAAAAATTCAAAAGTTGACGGTGCCTAATTTTCATAAGACCTGGTACCACCGACGTACCGGGTCAACCGGGTACTGATGTGCTGTCTGACAGGTTGTTAGTCGGAAACTTTTTATAGACGCAATAAAACGTGATGAGGGGATTTGTGCGGCTCAGATCTACAAGAGATGCGTACAGAAATACTTCAGATTTTAGCCACATCACGAAGAAAACAAACAGTTTTCTGGTGAAAGGAGGAAACATCCAGATTTATTTGAACGAGTTCAAGCAGTAAGTTTCTAATTTTGTTAGCAGTTGCATTATGAGTGTTGTATCATATGTTAAATTAAAGGTTACATTAAAATAAATGTCCCTGTTTGCGTGTTAATTTGTTAGCGCAACTGCTAATCCAGTCAATCATCCTTAACATTAAATGCTTTTATAACTGCAATGGGGTAAAATAAATGGGAGGACATGATGGGGTTTACAGTATTCATTTTACATATCCGAAATCTATGTGCTAGAAAACAATAGATGTATCCGTCTCTTACTTATGTGCAATGTAAGCATAAAACATGATGTGTTTAAGTAGTTTTTAATGTTTTTCGGAAGGCTATGAGGGTTCAGTCAGTGGAGGAAGGAGGATATACATTGTGATATGGCCACCAGGCAGTCGAGCACTATGCAAAAGCATATAAAGAAAACAGCCACAGCTCTTTACTAAAAGCTGCGCTGGTTAAGAAAACACTTTTTTTTTGTGTGATTACTGCCTGTCAGTTGAGTTTGTGACAATTTTTTTTGCGGTATTTACATATTGTTTATTACAGCATAATATATTTTATTAAATTAAACTTCTATTTTAATAAAGTACAATTAGATTTTATAATGACTAGATTTTTTTGTGTTTTAAGATGAATCATAATCAAGGATTTCTTTAAAAAGTCTAAAAATCTCGCCTCGTTCTTGTGAACCCAGTCTCGTTTCGAGGGATAAGTGTCTCGTCACACCCCTAACATATTATATTGCATTTCTGTCATTAGATCCTCCAAAAAATTACACATTGAACATTTAAGTTTCAGGGTAGTAATCAAAAAACCTCACGTCACCAATTTCGACTGGTGAGGATTTCCTTAAAGTGGATGAATATTCAAGCAGTCGCTCACCCCTGAGGAGCACTTTCACCCAGTGGGGAGGTAAAATAGCGTCTCCAGCAGTGCTGTTGGCACATGATGTACTGAAGACCAAGAAGACGCAGTTCTGCCCGTCTCACCCGCTGGGCACAGTCACACCCGCCAACATTCCCGCAAAGATCACCACCAGGACTAGGCCTGTGAGGACAAAGACTCAATTAGATGCTTCTGAACAAACACTTTAAATATGTAGCTTCATTAAATCTAGAACAAATCTCCTGCTGCACTACATGGTGAGAGTTTAAAACAAATGGCATCTACAATATTGTCCCTGTGGCTTATGAGCACTTTTTCACCATTCTCATTGCTTAACACACTGCCAGCGACCTCTGCTGGGTGTCGCTAGTCTCTTGCTATGAGGCCGTTAGAAGGTGTTCCTAGATTTGGTTGCTCTAGTAACATTTATAAACAAACCCTGACGCAACTGACAGGAGACAGCTCCGCTACTTTACTCCTATTGGTAGTCGCTCCCGAAAGTCGCTCGCCATTTGTATAAAGTTGGGCAATCCTCAACTTTGTCACGTCGCTAGACACGCCCACCTCCGGTCGCCAACGGTCACTGTTGCTCGTGTTGGAAGTCGCCGGCTCTCTATTGAAATGAGTTTCATCGAGCCGTTTTGTCGCTGGCCAGACGGTACAGAGAGTTACTGGTATCTAGGGACCTGACAAGTGACCAATCCTAAACAGCAACATCACTACACGCATTCTATCAGCACAGTTAGACAACCGTGCCGAAAATTCTGGCATGAGAATGGTTTGCAAATCATACCATGCAGAGTTAGGCTCACATGGAAACATAACTGTAATCCAGACCGTGGTTAAGAACGGTTCGCCACGATAGAGGAAAGGCGCTCAAATACAAACTCTCTAGTAGGGCTGGGCGATCTTCCCAAAAAAGCACAACACGATCTTCCTAAAGAATCACGATCTGAATTGAAATACAGGGCTGTACATTCACTTTTTTGCACATTGCACTGGTGCTACAGAGGTTCAAAGTTTTGTAGCACAGGCCAAACAGTTTTACATGTAGCACAAGTATAAAAGGTCTGTTATCATCTTTAAAAAACGCAAATGCAGATCATCACATAAATAGACTGGCTAACAACAAAGGACATTAATGTTATATACAAATGGATCAATTAGGGTCATATTATTCTTCGTTTACCCATTTTTTATTGTTCCGTGTTGTCCATTTTTTCACCATACAAAAGTAATATCAGGCATGTGATTGGCCAAGAACAAAAAAGAAGGAACATAAGACCACACCCCTGACCACGCCCCCTCACACATATTAGCTCCAACCTAAACACAATGATGCATGTTTTACTTGTTTGTCTTGGAAACAAATATTGTAAAATGACAATAAAACATAAAAAATAGTTTCTAATGTTCATAATAAAAAATGTTAAGTCCTCCATTTTAGTAAGGAGGCTAAATTCTTTAATCCTGTTGTCCTGAAACAAACATTTCATACTTTGCCACACAATATACAAAACATTATAATTCCTTGGTACTGATTATCAATATAGGTTTGATCAGTTAAATGTTTAATAGTCCCATAAATAATGTTTAAACAAATAGGATGATATTTGCAAGGCAGTCTTCTGCTGATGTTACATATGATTAAAAAACAGCATATCTTAAGTACTTTACACACTTTTTATTTTATTCATCAGCAATAATTCATTACACTAATAATTCGTACACATTAAAGGCGGGGTAACCGATTTCCGAATTACGCTTTAGACAACTGAGTCGGGCCGAGTACCAAAACAACCTTGTAGCCAATCGGCAGTAAGGTGTACAGTGCACAGGACGGACCTTAGCCGAGCCGAGCGCTGACGAAAGCGAAAGATGGGGGTAGGGGTGTGTTTGTTTTGGTGATTTGAACATCAACAACGGCTATGAGAAATCAGACACACTGCCTTTAAAATATAACACTGTGAGCTCATGAGAGTTCCACAAACCACCACAAGATGGTGCCACTAACGCGTGCCGTGGTGTCATCTGCATGAAAATCTGAATTCGCAAAATTTAGCAGTTTTTGTACTTTACATTTCCATATTTATTAGACCCTTTATTGCAACATGACTTATAAATGAGTAGTAATTCAACCATTATTATTATTATAACAAGTCATTACATTTTCGCTATTTCAGTCAACATAGTCATAAATGTTGCTGTAATGAATATCAGACGACTCCGAATTCCAAAATGTTAAGGTTTTACCAATTTTGTAACTTACACTGTCGAAACAATGTTCAGTTCCCCACTGAAATGAAAATGAATGTTAGTAAAAAAAAAATTACCACATATTTTATAAGTACTAATCCATCTACAGTATATTTGGTTTCCTTTTCCACGGACTCTCTGGATGCGTAAGTATGTTGGACTTCATGCGGGCCTGCTCCAGACTGATAGTATAACAAAAGTACCGCAAGAGCGTTTTGAAACCATACAGAACAGTCCGTTCTTACAGTACTTTGATGATGTCATACACCAATCCGGCTGTAATCCGATGTAATAGGCATCAAGGACCAGTTTACCGGTTGAATGATGATGCCGAGCGGATCGCAAGCCCCCCAACCCCCTCTGTGAAAAAATGTATCGGATTTGCGCAATTTACACAGGTCGTCCCACAAGGTCTGAAAATATGGAAATCCGGATAGTAGACTATACTATAGTATGTACTAGGCCTAGAGTAAACTGCAGTAAAATTCCTAGATATAATAGTGTTTTTGAACCTTACTATAGTAAATATTTTATTTTATTTTTAAGTATACTACAGTTGATCAATTTACAACAGGAATAGCAAGATTTGATATATCAAATATTGTAGAACACAACAGCATTTTTTCATTTGAGCGTTTAGGTTAACTTGCGTTCTATTTTGACAGGTTGTCGTGAAGACACTCCCACAATAGACACTTGAGTTTCAGTGTGCGCGGTTCAGTGACGAGTTTTTCTCAAACAGTGAAAACAGTTAAATGTACCTGAAATAAACTCTCAGGGCAACTCTGGCCTGATGTTCATGTGGTTATGTCCTCATACACTCATCACGTGTGTAGCATGTTAAACTGTGCAACACATTCACTCATACACGTAGAACCAGATGACAGATTTAAATAGCAGGATTCCACGTCTGCATGACGGAAATCATAGGGGTCTTTATATAGGCTATTTGAACTCAATGCAGCCGGGAAACGAGTTTCAATCGCAAAACAGACTTAAACTAAGTAAATTAGCGGCGCACCATCGATGAACATCACACACAAACAAGGACAAACACACTTCACACAAACAAGTCGCTCAGTCTAATGCACTTGCAAAACAGTATCTCACACGTGAGACCTTGCCGCACAGTGAGAGTGATCTGAAAGCATACAGAGATCTATGCTCTCGCGGTGCTTCAATATCATACGCCGATGGGACTGTGCAGCGCTGCATGATATCAAACACTCCTTTTGTTTTGGACGACAGAAAAGATTATGATCCTCACGATTCCGTTGAAAGTGGATTGTGGACGCCTTCAAGATCGATCGCGATTTAAGATCGTCAGATCACCCACCCCTACTCTCTAGTCAGCCTTTTTTAAATCTCAGGAAATTTTATATTAACTGGAAAAATGTACATTCAAATACACTGAATAAGGTGCAAATTGAAATCGCTAAATTGTCAACCATGTGTTAGATGACGTTTTCCCTGACATGCAAACAGAAGGAAGAATTTCAAAAGTTAGGATATTACCTTGACTTTCTATCTTTTAACTGCTTCAGTTCCTTCTCCATCTCCTTTAGCTTTATGAATTCCTAAGAAACAGATTTTTATCATAAAAAGCTCATTTTAAACTCCAATCATGTGGCTTATGATTTAAAATACCTCTGTAAGAATTTCCAAGTCAGCCATGTAGACCTCAGTTACGATGCTCTTGTCAGATGTGGACGTTCGCATGAGTGTATCTTTTTTACTGTTGACAGGTAGTGAGTCTGTATTAGTGGCAACACTTTGGCTGGCTTTCGTCTGGAAGTTCTGACAAACCTCTGTTGCATTTGTAGATCTGAAATCCCCACAGGCATCAACTTTTTGGTTAACAAAGGATCTTGGTGGTTCCTTATTTCGTGGGTCCTCAACATGGTCTTCTCGATCATTGGCCAGCTCAAATGATTGGCCGAGACGGGAGAAAGAATCCACAGCACTGGCCATGGTGGTTTCGGAGTGTACACCTGACAGTTCTGTTCTTCCTTTGGTAGCCATGATGGAATCATTGAAGCCTGCCTCCATATGCTGGCTGTCATCACTCCATTCAGTGTGATTTAAGCTTGTGCTACTGAAACTGTAGTATTCTGGCATGGTTTCCTGATCCACATCACAGAAATTTTCTCCAGCCTCCGATTCCTCATCCAATCGGTCTTGGTCATTCTGGAAATGGTTAACTCTCTGAGCATGACTCTGCATATCCAACTCCATATCAAGAGAGTGGTTTGCTTGGGCTGTTAGGTCATGGAAGTGCTTGATGTCCTCCCTTTGTTCTACTTCCTTCCACAGTTCAGACAAGCACTGGGCTTGTGCATTACATGATCCTTTACCGAAGCTGCCGCAACTCTTCTGGCTGGTTTCATTTTTAGAAGTTATGACATTCAGCTCTTCCCTCACGTTACTCGGTAGAAGCTCAAGGTCATTCTCGTTTTCTAAACCAGAAAATATATCAGTGTACTAGTTGCTAGTGATGTTGATGGCAAAAGCAGAACACATCTCACCTAAGATGGAGTCTTCTTGCTCTGAAATTTGAACATGTACGCCGCAACGATAACACCTCTTAGTACCAAACTGAAAAGTGTTCCCACAGTTTTGACACTGGGATACACCAGATAATGTTGGATACCATGACCTAAAAGACAGCCACATTGCAAACAGACCGAGGTTATCATTAATGAGCACCATTTTAAAATTGTGAATTAAAAAAAAGCATGATGCTCAAAATTAAGATCCTACTTGTGGTTTGATGACATGGTTGTTGGATGGGGACTGTAGTTTCCTCTGAATTTTGCTGTATGTTATAGATACATACAGATTGTATATAAATGCCGGGTCTAGAATACATTCTGTATGAACTGGCAATAGTAACATTCAATCACAATAAAGTCACATTTA
Source organism: Triplophysa siluroides (assembly GCA_006030095.1). NCBI lineage: Eukaryota > Metazoa > Chordata > Actinopteri > Cypriniformes > Nemacheilidae > Triplophysa > Triplophysa siluroides. The sequence goes on from VCII01000724.1 coordinate 1,229,610, forward strand.
AAATTTCCCTAACTGAACAAACTCACGTTTCACATAAACCCACTTTCTGGCTACTTCGAGTTTAGGGTGTCTTTGTATAAACTGGAGAAGTCCTCCATCTTCTGTAGATGAAAAAGCAAAATTTACAACAAGACAAAAGCATGTTACTTCTTGACCACAAATTCATCATTGATTTTTTTACATTTATCATGTTTTGTCCTTACGTTGTACTAGTGTCCTGTCATCCACTGGTAAAGAAAGGTACCATCCGAGCAACTTTGGATCCGTAAGTTCCAGAGAATCATTGACCCGGACAAGATGGAATAAAGAGCTACAGTATGACAGGGACAATCGCTTTGGTCAGAGCAACAAGGTATGGTGAGGATACCTTGCATAAGGATATATAATATAAACAATATTAAGTAAATATATACTAAATTATATTTTTTTTTCTACAATATAATGTATAATTACAGCCTACCCCGATCTAGGAAACAAAGGCTGAACTGCCCAATTTCAGTATAGACCACATCGGAAGATGTAAACACTGGTTCAACTTATGAAGCTATTATTTTTTGCATATATCATTCAATCTTAAAGATATTCCTTTAACATTTTAATTTGATTATAAATATTATGTTGGTTGTATTTTATTTAAACGTTTGTTAAGTGTTAAAACTGAAACAGGAAGGTCTTCCGCAGACCAGCACTGGCCATGCATTGTTTACATTTTCTGAAGTGGTGTATACATGACAAGTGGACATCTGAGTTTTTTTAATCTTACATCAATAGATCTAAATTACATGTTATATCGATGATTAAGCTTGCTTAGTAAGACGTAAGGCAGTCAAGTTGTATAACATTTTGTTTACCTCTTGACCTTTAGTTTCCTTTCATCCTCTGCATATGGTGGGTCATTTCTAAAGCCTTGGGAAGCGTGCAAGAAATTCAGCGAAACTGAGTGAAAAACCACCAACACAAACAGTTTGTAAACTCCATCTTTACATTGCTACACATATGTGTTAAGGCGGTGGATTGGTGCTAGATGTTTAATAATCTGTAGGGCTTTTGGCTTTGAACTTTCCTGTAGCTCAGTGGTAAGAGCATTGCGTTAACAACGCAAGGTTGTGGGTTTGAGCCCAGGGGATTGCAAATACCCATGTATAAATGTATAGGATAATGCAATGTAAGTCGCTTTGGATAAAAGCGTCTGCCAAATGCGTAAATGACACTTGAAATTGTTCAACCAAGGTAAAATGAATACTTGGGTTATATGCTTTAACCTGGGGTAGCGTTATTATTTCCATATTTGCTGTGTCAACCGTCATGACTGATTAAATATAGCGTATATGTCAGAACTTGAAGTTGAGCTCTTAACTAATCTCCACATGAAACTGTTTAATCAGGGGTAGGGATGCACCCATCAAGATTTTTGCAGCCGATACTGAGTACCTATTTCTTATTGTGATCGTGAAATGTTTTTAATCATATGCCCAGTCAGTAACAATGACAGACGATTGTAAACGCTGTTTTGTAATCATTAATTTATTCACTTACAAGTAATGCTGCTGTTTGGTTTTGAATGTGCAGCTTTTGCCGCTTAAAGTTTATCCAAAATGACGCTCGTCCCTATCGCTTTCAAGGAAAAAAAGTCTGTAAACACTGCGCCACTGTGCGCACCTGTGTGTATTAGCGAGCATGCGACGCAGGGTTCTGATTCAGTGTCGGCACCACGAGCCGGGCCCTAGGGCCCACTGTGCGCTCTAACTTTTTTTAATGATTTTAGACGAAATCATTTTAAAAACATTTGGAAAATGAATTTGGTTTATAGTAATTAAAGAAGCAACAAGAGCAGAGGTTAAAAAATAATGTAGAGCCCTAGTATGAGATCTGTTTTATTTATTTGTTAACATACTTTACAGACAACAGTGTCTTGTGCTGTACTTTCATGTGTTGTTAAAAAACACTAGCTAAAGGGCTGCTTGCGTCCAGCAGCAACGTTTCTGTATGCCTTGGCCCTTGCTTAACAAGAAACGTCCATTACCATTATGCAGACGGTAACAGGTGGAGATACAGGCTGTCTATCAGAAAGCAAGAGCTCGCTGTTTATTGTTGTTATAATGATGCGATCGTTTTGATAGACATAAAGCTCTACTGGGGAACATCCTCTGTATACTTTTTCAAAGCCTGCCATTGACTCATCTGTCTAAATTTATAATCTTCATTTATTAACTTCTGCTGAATTTTATGTACGATCGGTGTATTTCCAGTTCTTTTCGTCAAAACGTCATACGACATTTGCTCTCCTCCAAGTTGATATAAAAAAATTGCGTTTCAGTGTCTTTCATGTCTTTTAGTTCAGTTCAATTAATTAGCTTTAAAAAAGCTATGCCAAATATGCAATGCTGTCCTCGAAATGGACATTTAGAATTGTTAAACTTGAGACTTCAAAACGGCATCGCGCACTGGATGAAAAGCCTTGTTATCTACAACTCGCAGACAATGCGCACCGATGGGCAGGATTTAACTAGATTGTTTATTGTGTTATAGTAAAAAATGTGTGGCTCTTTAATGTTAATCAATATAAAGGCAGTGCACGGCTGACGTGTGCGGACATGGATTTCTTTGCGCACTCGTTTAATGTGCCGCTTTTACAAGTAAGATTTGGTTCAAGTATTAGGTTTTCCGCAATTATCACTGATAAAAAAGTAAATTGTTAAAACTTAAACTTGAAAAGAAAACTGCAGCATGACGGAGTGCCGCTTATTCACCCAAGAAGTGCCGCACACGGAAACAGAACGGAGCGAGAGCTCAGCCTATGTGCCGTGTCTCAACCACAAATTGACCTACCCTGTCAGATTTTCCTACAGCAGGGCTAAATTTAGGCTATGATCTAAACCACATCGACAAAATGAACAGGTAGGGAGATTTTACAATGCAAAATACCCTGTCGGATAGTCCTACCAGTTTAAAATGAACACATAAAATACATTTACAGCGTAAATACCTTGTCAGATTATCCTACCAGCAGAAAAGAAACATGATTAATTTACAGCGCAATACCCTATCAAATTGTACTACCAGTACTAAATAAATATGTAGAATGATTTAAAACGAAAATACACAATCAGATTCCCGTAGCAGTATAAAATAAACAAGTAGGATGATTTTATTTTATAGCGGAAAAAATTACGTAACATTGATGTGTGCATGCCTGGTAGGATAATCTGATGGGTAGGATGAAATTTGAGGACACCTGCCAATTCTAAACCCCTTACCCTTGGCCCACCCACTAAACATAGCAGCCCCCTCACTTTGTGCAGCCTGGCGCCGACTCTGGTCTGATAAAGTGACGGATGCATGAATTGCAGAATCAGATCCAGAAACAACGCCTCAAACAACGTGAACGTTGTGTTATTATGAAGTGTAAAAAGATTATCAATTAATTTTGAAACTATGGCGGAAAAAAACTATGTGGTGAGCCAACTAACAATGCCTTGTTTATACACGCGCCTGGCTCCGCACCGCAAGTCTCCTCCACAAGTCCCGCGTGGGTTTCCTGGATGGGCGAGGCATTTATGATTAATGAATGGGAAACAGACGCCCTTTCAGCTTTGGACAATGCTCCACGTGAGATTTCTTTCGAACATACACGGCAAATTGCTAATTTTTCATTGTTTCTCGAAGCGTCGTAATAGTTCCACACAGGCGATGACATGAATGCGCACCAAATCATTTACGTCTTCATGCATTCTGGACATCATCACGCGGTGACGTCATCAAATTGCGATCGGTTTGTGAGATCGATGAAGTTAGTAAGTACTGATCGATTCATAAAATGTGATTATCGGCCGATACCGATCCGTGGCCGATCGATCGGAGCATCCCTAATCAGGGGTATTCAATTAAAGTTCCTAGAGGTCCGGTCATTATATTTCCCTACAAACGGAGGTCCGGAAAATATGTTTTTTGTGTTATCGGTCCGATAAGAAATGCATGTCGATATATTAAAAATTCCTTTGGTTAAACCACTTCTGTTACACACTGCTCTCTCCATTTTGATTAAAGCATTATGTGTGGTGTCACACGTAAGCACGCAGCAGGCTACGCAGAACGCCGCGCGCTTCCACATGAATTTGGATTCTTTATGCAAGAAAGACTTGTTTACATTATTTAAGACATATTTATTTGTCAGATAAAAACTATTGAACTGACTAGGTTTGAAAAATTCATACCATGCCATTTCTTTGGTCGGCATACATGTTCTTAAACGCACAAAGTTGCACTTGCTGGAGTATTGTTTCAATGCACATGAATTTGGATAGTTTATGCAAATGTTAAAAATGTTTTGCATGATATAAGAAAAATGTATTTGTCAGTTAAAGTTGAATATAGAATTGTAACAGCCACACCATGCCATTTCTTTTGCTGGCCTACCTGTTCTTAAAGAACCAGTTATGCTGAAGTATGGTTTCAGCGCACATGAAATGTGATTCTTTATGCAAGCAATGTTTACTATGCAATATGTAATAATAATTGATTTGTCAGTTAAAAGTCATAAGATTTTGTTATTTGCCGGTTATGCTTTAAAATAAACGTAGCCTGTCCACTGTATTTGTTTGTTTTTTGTTTCAGGCTCAGATAAAATGTATATAAATATTTATCAGTCAATATATCGGTCATCGGTTTCTAAATTCAAAGAATTATCGGTTATCGGCCACAATTTTCATATTGGTGCATCCCTAAAAATAAAAATTTAATCAATTTTGCCCAGTTGTAGATATAAATATACATACATACATACACACACACACGTATACGTATACATTCACATATATATATATATATATACACACAAACACAAACAGTATGTATGTAGGCTACTGAATGCATGTTTGTATTGTAGGCTCTGTGACTTTATAGGGGAATGCCCTCTTAATAGATGTCTGATAATTTAAATTTGTAAATAAAAAAAACTATTGACAACATAAAAACAGCAAATGTAGTGAATGAAAATGCTCTCATCATAAACAAAAAACAAATGTACTTAATTAATTAGCCTTTCCATGCCATTCATATCATAAATACTTCTATAGTTAAACAATTTCGAGCATTTTGTTAACAGTTGTGTGTCAATTTACCTGCTCTGCGTGTCTGCAATTCTGTTGTTAAAATAAGCACGTGTTGGCTGCTCTCTTTAGCGGGAGAGAACCTGCGCGCGGAGCGGAAATGGTTAAAACGAAGCGCACTTGGTGCTAGGCTAGATACAAAAATATATGAGGATATAGCGGCAAAATATCAATTACATAAATGATCGGAAGAGTGCGTGTGATTCTCTGTTGTATAGACGCGCGGCTCAATTTAAACAAAATAAATGGTAAAATATGTTTTTATAGGCTGTCTCGCGGTCCGGATGGAACGAAGCAAAAGTCCGGATCCGGCCCGGCAATTGATGATGTCTGGTTTAATGTTTTTAGATAATTACCTGTAGTGCGGCTCTGACCGACCACATTGTTTGTTTGGCTTGCTTTGTCAACTTACCAACGGTTTCGTTCACCGCGCGATACACACGCTGGTCGAAGGGATTCATCGGAGTCACCGCTCTGCCAGAACGGTTGTCGTATATGTTTGAATATGGTTCAAAAACATACGGTACCACGACAGGTAACCACATGTTTTAAAAACTCACACGATAACACGTAGATAACAGCTATAATAACGGTGTCAGAAGGAGTACAGCTCTGTGTTTGCGCCTCATGCCTAGCATACAGCTGAATAGGCGTGGCGTCAGGTAATGATGCTGCTGTTCAATTATGAACTAGCTTACTTTCTAGTAACTTACTTTCTAGCTTACTTGCACGGTGTGCCGGTGATACGGTAGCATCGCGATGCTAAAGCTTAAAAATTCCCGCGATGCCGCTATATTTTTTAAATCGGTAGTATCGTAGTGCCGTAACTACTGTTGTATATGCGCATTTACGTTCATTATTTTGAACACTTTCTACTGTCTTTTTGCGGTGTTTCTCTCTTAAATGAATCCGTGTTTTGAACGACTAAGACGAGATAATGATTCAGTGAGTCATTCATCAAGACACTTGTTTCGTTCTTAAATGAATCAGCTGTTTTGAACGAGTTGGTTGAATGATTCACTGACACACAAAAAAATTCGCCACCTACTGGCCGTTTTAGTCACATTAAAATAACCCTAACATTTTCCTTTATAAGCATTGATATGATATTTATGCAATTTTGTCGCACATTGATTGAATTAGTTCCAATGTAAAAAAATAATATTTAGTGGTTACTACAGAAAACGTTGCTAAACTACTAGACACTGTTGTTTTTAAGCTTACCATAGTAAATATTAAAGTATACTACAGTATTTGCTAAAACTTATCCAATTGCTACAGTTAATACTACAAATATTGTAGTGCGCAGTATGATACAGTTCACTCAATACAACATGTTTCATTTAGATCTGTGTGTTAAGTCATTTTGGTCTATTTTGTAGATTTTAATTAGGAACATGACACAGCATCGCAATACTACTATGTATCGTTATATTTAATAAGGTACAGTATCTTAAGATATGTTTATGTTACCGTGACAACCCTAGTAGCAAGTAGTACACAACGCAGTTAATGGGGCTGAGGTCCTTACACAAAAAGTAAACCGTTTCCTAAATCATTAATGGTTTTTATTTACAGGTAACCTCTGTAACAGCCAACTACATTTTGATATGTAATAAAACAGTGTATTGAACATTTACCTCTGTGCTCTTTTTAGATAGTTGTTAATTCAGATTTTAAGAGTTGGACGTCCTGACCACACCCACCGACCAGGGTTTCGTTAATGTAGTTACAAGTATGGCCACTAGAGGGAACACACAGCGCGATTAATAACTCGCCAGCTCCTAGTGTGGGATTCTAACCGTGTAATAACAACGGCAATTATATTAAAGTGAAACAAAAGTAAAATCAATCGAACTATTAAAATGTTTTTTTTTTCATGTCTTAATCCGTCTGTGTCCCAGCAGTCAGCAGTATGACAGCTGCTTACAAGGGAAAATAAACAGCGGTGAATGGTGATTTAGGTCACGTCACAGCCCATCCTCAGCTCTATCTTGCTCCATTGTACTAAAAGATGTGCTCAAAGCAAATGGTATGCATTAGCTATCGGATTTGCTAAGTGAAATCAATACTTCACTAAAACAGTCATTAGCAGAATACACTGTACAATATATGTTGATGGAACTCCCCATTAACTTTTTTGCATGAGAGCAATATGCTGTTCCTCCTTGTTACATTAGTAAGTTATACAGTATAAAATAAACTAGAAATAAAATCGTTGTGTTGACAGCAGAGTTATTTACAGCAACGTAGGAGGGTTCAAAGGTTAAGTAGCTTCCTGGAGCAGATGGGGTAGGGGGTGTTGCCATGGTGAACAGCAATAACATCCCTGTTTTTGGCTACTGGAATCGTATTGGTCTTAAAGGAGTAGCTCACTTCAAAATTTCCCCCATTGACTTTCCATAGTCGGAATACAAATTACTTGGAAAGTTAATGGGGGCAAATTTTGAAGTGAATTACTCCTTTAACTATTTTCAAGGTTTGTGTGTTTCTTTAACATAAAAAATGGTATATGTAGTCGGGCAATTTCATGCAAAAGATGAAAAAATATTATCATTGCCTAAGGTTTGCACATTTTAATTCACAGAAATCCTACAAAGTATGTTCTCTCAAAAACGTGCATGCTTTATTATCACACATCTTAAATAAGAAAAACTAAAATAGAAAACTGATGCCAACACGGCATGATATACCCAAAACAAATGAAATTCTGCAAAGCAAAATACATTTTGACCAATTATGAAGAGTCTTATATATGGGTTCAGCTGCAGCGATTAACAGGCTTTGTATTTTAAAATGTGTTTTAAAATACAATATAAAATGTAATGGATTTCAAAATTAAATTAGCGTTTTAAAATTAAAACAACCAATTGTTTGATTCAGCCTTAATAACCATACTATTGTTTACAGTCCAGCATGATAATAATACAGTTCATTTTAATTTCAACTTTCATGTAAGGGCGTTTTGTTTAATTTCACTCAAAAATGTTGCTACTTTACTAAGTTGCCACCTGATGTTATATCTGGGTCTGAAGCAAAACTAGCAGAGACCCACAAAACTACAACCATCCCAAATGTGCCTGAAAAGTGCAGTAGATGCCAATGCACTGCAACTAGACATCAGTGTAGGAATATGTAGTTATTGAATAAAAAAAATCTAATCCAAAATACAACAATTAATTTGTAAAGCTTTATTGAAAAATAACCGTGCAAACAATGTGTATTTGGACAAATAATTAAGGTTGTGCATGTTTTTGACACACAGGCTCACACAGACTGCTCATGCATCCAAAGATGAGAAGTTATTAAATAATCATAGATAGAAGCATGACTATGAGCAGACGCACATTAGCTAACCAGCTAAAACCCTGATGAAAGGCCAGTGTAACCCTTGGGACAGCAAAAGGCCTTTAACTGAACAGAGACTGATCAATACTGAGTTTCAGATTCAGAGCAAGAAAGCAATTTCCAGCCCATTACATCCAGGCTTATCTAGAAACGGCCTTATATCTCACACATATGAAAAAGATTGTTTTCAAATGAATCAGTATAGAGAACTTGAAACAGTATGCTCCACCGGAGTAGGTTACCCATTGTGACACAGATGATGACAAAGAGGAATGCCAGAGTGCAAATGAAGCAGAATGGACAGTTTATTGTACCCAGTACAGATTATAAACTCAGCAGTGTAAGGTACACATTGTGAGGGGACAAGGTTAAGCCTGTACAAGTGCAGACAACCTTTCTGTGGTGGCGGTTGAGACAAGCCCCTCATTCAATGAGAAAACTGTTCATGTATAAGCTGCACCTCTCATTTAAAGGCACTGCTCTCGAACCCACCAGGAAAGGGTGTCCGTTAACCAGCGGTGTGCATTCACTGCTACACAGGGATCCATTTAAAACATACATAGAGAATCTGTTACAGGCAGAACTATACAGCTTATACAATAAACTCAAATAAATGCAGACTTTGCAAAAATATATAAGTTCATCTTTCCAAAAAAAGAAAGAAAAGAGAGAATACAAATGCAGAAACTCCACAATTTCTTCTTCGTCCAGCATAAAGCGATATGTTAGTGGACAGCTGAGTACATCATGCAAAAGGAAGCAGTGGTCTTTTGTCAACTTGAAAATGTTTTTTTACCTTATTGCATGCAAGGCCCTGATAATCTTGCTCTCCTGGTGCGTTAAAATCAACAATGCTGACAAAATAATATACGCCAGAAATTATGATATAGGCTAAGTTAACCTTAACTTACACTCAAGAGTCCTCAAGGAGAAATTCTGACTAGTGCATCCCTTTTGAATGTGGTCAAGTGAGAAAATAATATCAACTCTATATTAAAAATTTGGCATTTTGGGAAGCTAAAACAAAAGAATTAGCTAGTCATAAAGAAATATATTTAACAATTGGTTAACAGTCCTGTGAAGTTGACTAAATATACTTTAGAGTGCCTCTGGTTGAACTACATCAACTCTTGGGTTAACAAGCACGAAACAAAAAAAGTTAATACAAAACAACACTTGACAAAGAATTCAGAACCAACGATACAAAAAATAAAACATTGTTCTGTAGGAATCCTTAGCATCATTAAAGCTGTCCACGTTTAAACAAAACGTATAAAAGCCAGCTTCCTATAGTCTTAACAAGAAACAAATGGGTTGTTTTTTATCCTCCTCGCAAAATAAAGCCCTTTTGACTTCTTGTCTACATGGTTCGGAGGAAACACAAAATTAAATTGGGACCAAAAAGGCAACTATTAAATAGTGCTGCATTGAAGGGTTATCTTAACATGTCTCTAAATAATTTGTTACCAATCGTCTTTAAAAAGCGGATTGTCAAAAACAGAATTGCTACAATTCTTGCAGTGAGATTTGTCAGTCTTTCAAGCACCGTTCTGCTCCAGCTCAACCATTTCTTCTCACAGCATTGACCGTTTGCCATGAGGAAGGTTTGAGCGCTGGATACCGTCTTTGCTCATTTCCTCGACACCCTTCTCGGCTTCTTAAAGTGTCTTGCAGATATCTCCTCATTCTTTTATATGTTAGGGAGGGTTAATCTGGAAGTGGGCAGTTCAGGAGTTGAGGCAACAGGGACAGATGCGTTTTAGTCAGATCAACAGTTCAGTACACGTAACCGTCAGGAAAAGGCATCCCGGTGACGCACTGCTCCCCACCATCTACCAGGTATGAAGCCCTATCATCGTAGTGCGTCAACGGAAGCGTATCCTCATCCACACTGGCGAGGCTGTCGGGATCTGCTTTAATGTTGGGCCTCTGGTTGTCTGGGAAGGCCATGGAGAAGAGGGCCTCAGGATCACACACAAATTTGTATACGTACCTCTCACCAGCCACCTGAAAACAACAAATAGCAGATGTTAAGTTTGGAAGGACTACTAGACCAATATTTATGAATTCAGTATAGAGTGAACCAAAGGTGAACCTGCCTTTACCTTCTGCATTATTCCTTTTTCGTAATAGTAACGCAAGGAGCGACTCAGCTTGTCGTAGTTCATGGCCGGCCTGTTCTTCTGGATACCCCAGCGTCGAGCCACCTGAAAAAAGCGCAGGAGAAAAATCCTTTCAGCATGTGGGATTTGCCAATTGTGCGAATGAATAAAGTAAACATAAGATTAGCGGACCTCCTCTGGCTCTATAAGTTTAAACTCCATTCCACGACCCGTCCAGGCAATGAAATGGCCGTTGGAAGGATCATCCAGGAGCGTGACCAGAAACTGCCAAAGTTGGAGGGAGCCACGGCGCTGGTACGGCGGGCCGTCACGAAACACAGAGGACTCTTGCTTTATCTTCCCTGTCAGGGGGAAAAATTATGAGGATAAGAGTTTGCCCAGAGGTGCACGAGCAAGCAGATGAGAAATTCCAGACACAAATGCAGCTAATGTGGACACTGTGTTCATTTCACACCACTATGATAGCTCTCTCTTCCACCGAAATGGGGGAGGGATGTCCTAGTAAAGTCTGAACATTGCAGACGGAGCACTTGACATAAAAACCAGCAGCCTCAGTAAAATGGTTTTGAAATTAACTTAACAGTCTACATGCCGATGTGTGATCTATTGTGAAATCTTACCTTCAATTCTCTCTGGAACCACGCAGGTGTCGTCGTAATACAACTGCTGATCTCTGTCAAATGACAAGTCTACAACGGGACAAAGATAAAGTCTGTTAGATTATCATAGGATTCAATTCTATTCTGTTTAACGATGAAGTTACAGCGAGTATTATATGTATAAATTACATACTCTCATGGTTTTGGTAGAAACTTGCTGCCCTCCCAAATGAAGACTGACACTTAGGCACTTCTGCAAAACAACATGAACAGAAGAGGATTATTAAAAAAGATACACATAATAAAGTAAAATGTTACACAAAATACAATAAAACAAGTGCTCATTTACAGATTTATATTTACATATTTGGTATATAAACAGATGTTTTAATGGAACACCATAAGGCCAGATCAAAAACACCTAGTGATTGATGGAATAGCTGAGCTTTGCTTGGCTTGGCTTGTCTGATCTCATGCATCTGGTAGGACTGGCAAAGCTTATATCAACACGCCAAATAAACATGCGGCATTAGCAATGAGTCTATTGAGTCACCACATAGGATTAGCTACCATGTCAAGATACTGGACCATGATGACATCAGTTTTTATCTGTCCTTGAGTGTCCTGGCGAATCGGCAGGACACTTCGCCCCTTTCCGGCTTTTCTCTGGGCATTCTCATTGATTGCATCATCTGTCAGGCTGCCATACATATTAAAAACCCAGTTTGGCTGCCTCGTACAAATGTAATACTACTCTTCTTATGAATGTGGCACGTAAACGATTTGGAATGACATCACTAATTCAAACATATAAGTATAGGGACAGTAAAAAGATTAAATGTATGGTTCACATGTTAGATGACCAACTGAGCAGAGGAGGTTGAAGTTTAAGACAGTAGAGCATATAGCTTAGTCGTAGCAGACTTTTCAGATTTTAAACAAAACGAAATCCTGATCTGGATTATTACCCAACTGGACTTGGGTAAAATGGACCAGGATATGTGACCTTACCAATAAACGCACATTACCTATTTGCATAATTCTTATGGCTATAACTACTTTGATGCTTCTACTTTCATGCGACTTAACCTGGATCTCATAGATAGGGTCACATTTGATCTCTAAATGCAACTAAATAACATCTTCAAAGACTTTTTATTATTTTATTATTATTGTAAACAATAGTTTATTAATAACGCAGCACTAAAGGTATGTCCCTCACTCAAGCCTTGTCAGAGCGGCTCTTCTTTGCACCCAAGGTTCAAGAAGTGTATGCACGTGCATGTGTGCATGCTTTTGTACATGGACAAGTCACTAAACATTGCTAAAAGTCGCAGGCCCATGCAAGCACACATATAGCATTCCATGCCCTCACCCATTCAGCTCTCAAGAAGCCAAGCCAAACCTGCCTAACACATTCTGAATACCCTAAAGAAGCCATAATCTTTTTCTCTGGGAAATGGGACAGTCATGAATCCTCACCAGAGTCGAAGCAAAAGTCTTGCGGCTCCTGCTTGATGGCCATCGAGTGGAAAGCCTGGGACGGGCCCATGTTGGGGACACCCTGCTCGGCGTAGCGGGGGTCTAGGAGCTCCTGTTTAAAGCCCTGAGGAGGCACGGGAACTAGGGGCTCGGACATTTGGCGATGGTAAGGTGGCCTTCCATCTCTAGGTGAAGTGCTTGGGACCTGTGGCATGAAGTTCGGTCTTCCCTGGGTGTCAGCGGGCGGGAACGGAAGGCAGGGCTCTGAAAGTTGTCGCTGAAACCTTTTGGGCAAATTAAGCAACATTCAATAAATCAGATTAAGCACAATGTCTGGAACAAATACATGCTTTTGATGATAACGTTTATTAAGTCATAAGCACAAGCACAATGTACGAGAGATGTATGGGTATCATGGGATAAATAAAGAAGCAGCTAAAGTCATCTTCCACTGAAACGGAAGTTGCAGGCATTGCGCTACTGGCTGTAAATGATGTGCCACACATTCCCCTGTAAGCTCCCAGGAATTCTGCTACAGGTGGCAGGCCAGATTCCCAGTCAATCTATTCCCACGGGGGTCATATTATTACAGCCCCCTCACAGCGGGGTGCTAACACTACTGCAAAACAACATCCGAGTGATCTACACCACTAGGAACATATCTTGACCTTGTAAACTTAGCATGGCTGAAATGTCATCTGCCTATACTGTATAGTGCTCTTAGACCTGCATGTTTATGCTATGGTAACAGAAAACACTGAACAATCCATAGAGGTATAAATATACATCTAGTACATTCACAAGTCCTACTAAAATGCAGAAACAAACCTAGGCTCAGCATTAAAGTGAGCGTCACGGTTCAGGGGTGGACAGGGCACTGCAAAAGGTGGGCTCTGGCTGTGGTGAGGGAGTGTCGGTTGGCCGGTTGTGGACTTGGTCATCAAAGGCTGCCTATGAAGAAGATGCTGCCCAACCGTTGTATTGGGGACAGGGGGAGGGGTCTGTTCGTGCAGGGGGCGTGTCCTAATAGGATTGGCAGAACCGCACGGTGAGACGGGCGTTGAGGGAGGAGTCAATGGCTTGTACCCAGCTGAGGGCTTCCTTTCATAGGCACTGCATTGAAGGAATTGGGAAAGTTAGTCATCATTACAAGTTAATGATCAAGGACGTACTTTGATTGGATCAATGATGGATGGATGAATACCTGTAGCTGTAAAGGCACTTCTCTCCATACGGCATGGGACTTCTGTCTTGGCTACAGGGGGAGAGCTCTTTGGAGGGACTCAGTTCCCGTTTGATCTTGGTTGGTGGTGGGCCATGAAACATCACTGTGAAGCAAAAAAGAAGCAACAATGAAGCATCCACACAAGTGAACCGAAATGCCTCATAAGGAGATTCTTCTCCACCATTAAACTGCCATATTTCACGGGTAATGACAATTGACTGCAAGGTTTAAAAGCTCTTTGCTCTGTCCATCAGCAACGCGGCGCAGAACGATGCATGCAATCAAAGCGCTCCCCTCAGATTTCCATCATAGCCGAGTCAATACTCATGAATCAGTGCGGTCGTAATTCAATGATCGTGAATGATTTTCCTCCACGCACTGTAACCATTAGCCCCTGGATCTCTGCATCGAGATCTCATATCCGGCGCCACATAATGGCAGATGCAACTGGATCCACAGAACTCGAGCCAGATAAATCACCCAGACGGCACTGGCTTTAAGAGGCCATTCGGTAGGCATGTGAACGCGTTGAGAGCAAAGGTGCACCCCCTCCCATAGCTCTATTAAATAATCTCCAAAATGAGTGTAATTCTGCCAGTCAGGGTTATTTGTTAGAAAAGATGCCAGTCCTGATATGGCACTCGGAGGGTGTACATGCAGGGGCGGTGTGACAACCAGATGACCTGAGGGGCCACCCATTGATTTTGAATAGACTAGGAGAAAAGCTTGGAATCCGACCGAACAAACGCAAACAAAAAACAGCTCATGCGAAAAGTAACGTATGTAATAACAGTGTCTCATATAAACAACGTGTCAAAGCATTGACCTTCATAATATACAGTGTGGCAAAATTGGAAAAAACACATGCCCTGACATATAAGGCTACACACCCTGTCTCCCAGCTTCAACAACAGATGAAAACAAAAACAAACTTAAGAGGCAAAAAAAGGGGGGGAGCATAAAACGCTCTACTGAGAATTCCTCAAGTATTTCCTTTGGCTCTGATTCCTGTGGCCTGGCCTGAGTGACTTTGGACTGAGAGCTCTCAATGGAGAGTTCAGGAGCTGTGGATTCGGTGGGTCTCAGAAGGCCAAAAGAGGAAGCCTTTCCTCTCACCCTGCCCGTTGGAATCCGCTCCATGCCAGAGGCTGAACTGAGTGCATGAACGTGTGAAATCTGATAAGGAGCTTGGCTCATGTGATGCCCGATACCAATCGGCTTATTACTCAGAAAAAAATAGGTGGTGGATTTAGGCAAGACTAAAAGGATGAGGAAACACCATTTAAGTCCTCATAAATCAAAGCACTAAAGTGGGTTATTGCATTGAGTGAGGGGGATGTCCGAAGAAAACCAAATGAATAATAAAACTATCTAATATGCAGGATTATATTGTGAGCTTAACTCACTTTACTAAGACTTCAAGAAATTGAATTGACAACTCCATCCACACCTGACATCATCTTTAGTTAAGCTATCCTTTGTTCCTCAATGCTGGCTTTGAATTTGAGACAGATATGAATAATAACTAGACTTCTCTGGATTACCTCCAAATACATCATCAAAGGAGAATAAATTATACATCTTGAGATACTCACAGTTCTCCGACTGGAAATCTGGGACAAACTGTTCGTCATCGGGCACCTGAGCTGTAGAGAGAAATTGGAGAGATTGAACAAAGTTGCAAAAATGCCCCCTGCTGCTGAACAATCTGCAGATCAATGTCAATTTGTATGAAACATCAAATCTGTGTACTTTCCTTTCATCTAAACAAGAACAGCCATTTTGATGCAAACTTTCTGAATACTGCTGCAAGGTTGGTGCAGCAGACCAGTTTAAATGCCCAGAACTTTTAGAAAAATAAATCATCTGTGTGTTCTCTTAAAAATACTCAAATATTTACACATATCACAATAAATATTTATGAATCTAAATACAAATGTCTGATAGCTGCATGACAAAGCACAATAAACATTAAAACAATGTGTTACAAACCTTCTGCGATCCAAATCTCCTGCAGCTGGCTGAGGTCCTGGAAAAGTTCTACAGTTAACAGATAAAGACAAGAGCGTCTGAGAAAAGCCACTGAGATTTATCCAAATACTTGATACATTAAAGGCTGTCTACAACATATATCTTGCTGTTAATAATATGTCATTTCAGATTTACCTTCTGTATCCTGAGCGAGTTCAGTCTCCACTAACTTTCTTTTTCTGTCATTAAATGGCCTGCTGTATGGTTCCTCTACTTGTAATGAATTCTGCTGTTGAAAAACACTACGGTCAGTGTTATCAAGTCCAACTAAATAAAATGGAAAAGCAAAAAAAAAATACTTACATTAGGCGTAACCACAAAAGGAACTTGCTGGTCATAAAATCCGTCCATGTTACCTGGGTCTTCAAGAAGGCTCCCAGAACAGGGTCTTCGCTTAGAAGCGATTTTTATAGTGCCACTTTAAGTCTTCTGTTATCTCTGAGAAATAAAACAATCAATCATGTAACAAACCTACTAGACATATTTCACCAGTGTGTCCCACATCAAATAAACCCTGTAAACAGACTGACAAAACCCTCATATCCATCTGATCCTGTATAGTCAACCACCCACTTCTCCCTCTGTTATCCATCACAAAATCTCTTCTGACAGAGCATATGTATAAAGACAGACAGAGAGAGAGAGAGAGAGAGAGAGAGAGAGAGAGAGAGAGAGAGAGAGAAAGAGAGAGAGCGCGCAAAAAAGAGTGAGAGAGCTGTGTAATGCAATCCACAGCAAAGATAAATGTAAAGCTTACATAAGCAAAGTCAACCATCTGGGACTGCGATTAGACTATGAAGGGAAGTACCATTAAATTAGGATTATATAATAATTATATAATACAATAATAAAGCTTCATTTTTGTCTAAAATCTATCATCAGGAAAATCTGACAGACAAGAGCTAAACCTAAAACATAAACTCATTAGAGAGACGACTCTGTGCTCACTTTACTGAAGATATCCAGCCGTTTCTAGCAATAATAATAATAATAGTTAGACATTAGGGTTAGAATTATTTGGTAACATTTTACAAAAGGTTGTATTTGTTAACATTACTTATTATGGATTAGCTAACATGAACTGACAATGTACTTCTACAGCAATTACTATTCTGTTCATGTTTATTTCAGCATTTTCTAATACATTTTAAAATCAAATGTTGTAACTATTAACATTAGTTAATGCACCGTGAACTAACATGAAAAATAGTATTAACATAAAAAATGTTTTTGAATGCTGAAAAATATATTGTTTATTGTTAGTTCATGTTAGTTAATGCATTTACTTATGCTAACAAATACAACCTTGTTGTAAAGTGTTACCAAAACTATTTTGTAATTATTATTTAAACGCGTTACTTTTTTAAAGCATGTATTATTTGTTTTATTATTTACATTATATTGTCATTTAATCATAAAATTAACGAAATGCTTTATTTTGAAAACTACTTGATTAAAATGTAAAATAGATAACAAATAATATGGTACAATCACAATGGAAGAACATTTCCTGAGAAAGGCAGCTAAAGTCGCAAAGCTTTTATCTTGCTGCTTAATGTTACAGTAACGTAAGAACAGTTCTGATCAAACGTACAAGCTCGCACTTTTGTCATGACGCACTTAACTTCGCAATTCAATATAAAACAACTCAATACAACCACATGCCCATGTACAAAAACGACAAAAAATTTGAACCGCAGTAAAAAAAAAATAAGAATAAACATTGCGCACTTTTGAGACATCTAACGTTACCCTTAAATTAAAAGCTAAAAGTAATGATAGGATGGAGCAGGGATACAGACCACCTCCTCCCTTTCTCAGCCCTCTGACGGCCTCTTGTTTTTCTCAATGAAGTGAAACTCGATCCGCGGGGGGAAAGAGAGACCTCCATTCATAAAACCATACACCGTTCAGGTTGCACTGACCCCACCTATAAATGTCAAGTTAGTGCGCTTAATCCCAAGAACACACGCTCCAGTCAACGTTGCAAAATAACAAAATATCAAGACCAAATTCCATGCGTTCAAATGGTTGCAGAATAGTATAAGCCCTCTCTAGGAGAAAATGGCGTTCGTTTTTCCCATAGGCGAGATGTGTTTGCTGTTGCAAGCCCATGATAAACTTAGGCGCCGCGTAGAACCGACCCTTTCCATTCAGACATATCAGTGATAAAAGAGTGAATATTTGAGGAAACGATGGTTAAACTCACCCCACTGATGACGTGCACTCTCGAAACGGACGGAAAAATAAACACAGTTTCGGATTTAATCCCAAATGGATGTCTGCCACTCGCTCGATCGATAGATGCACACTCACCGATACACAAAACTTGAATGAGGTGTTGCAAATGGACTACTCGGTTTTCCCTTGGGCTCGGAAGGCATTTGCCTCTGAAAGCTCATTGGCTCCGGATAAACGTCACTCAAATCGCTAATCCAATTGTTTGCGAGAATGACATGGAATATGTATTAAGCGTTCAGCGACCAATCGAAGCGCAGTCTGTCCTATTTTTATGAATGGCTGAGTTTCATTCACTTTCTAGATTTTTTCGCACGTTTCCAAAGGCAGTTAAAGCGCGAGACACAGAGATGTTTAAACGCCAGCAAGGCATGACGAAACTTTGCGGACAAGTTTGAAAATACGCTGCAAATACCTCATCATTGCACTGGGTTTAGAGAAAGCCACAAAATATACAATCCCACGATTAGTTACGCTTAGTTTGAACTTTCTAAAAAGTGAACCTTTAAGAGAATGTCACAAGATTATGCCATGGGATGTATTTAGTCTATACAATTAAATCTAAAGAAAATAAAATATAAAGTGATCCCCAAAACTATTATTATTATTATTATTATTACTACACAATACAGTGGAATCAGAATGCAGGGACCAATTGTAGTGTGGCAGAGGTTTGCACAGTATTATTGTCAGGGCCAGATGTCCTAGAATCCATTTAACAAAGCAGCTCCTGAGAAAAGAGAGAGAAATCCTGCATCAAGTGTGAAGAGGATAATCTCCAAAATCCTTCATGCTTTCAGCAGAGCACACTTTTACAGGAAGACAGTGTTAGCATGAAAGAGATATGCAGTGTGCAGTTACTGGTGTCATTGTTTGTCCTACAGTACCTGACGCTGATAAAGATAGGCTTTTCAGCTCTACCAGGCTGTCAGGATCTCCTTTTTATAGCACCTTCGCTGATCCTTTGTAGATGTGGTGGGTGGGATTGGGGTGGCAAAGAGCATCTTGTATTTCTATTCTGCCTCCTAAATCCAGAGTGATGACACAACAGCATCACTACACACAGCACAGCTCTCACTATCTACTATGTTGGTTACATTTTAAAGTGATTCACTATTGAGTATTGTAATATGCTGGATTGTTTCTTTGCTCATCAGAAGGGGTTATTTTTGTCCATGACTGGGTCAGTTTTGGCAGCCTGCCCTTCACGGGAAAAGTGGGCTAATCCAGCCTCTGCATGGAAGGAGATGTACCGCACATGACACTAAAGTCAAATGAGAAGTGACAGATAAAGGTAACATCGTGACAGCAAATGCAAACTGATTTTGGCATCTCTGTTGATGGTTCAATCATGTGTAACACAAAGAAATACTCAAACCTCCAAATCTTGTATAATCTATACAAGATAAAAAATGAATGAACGTTGAAAAAGTGGAATGAAGGCTAAAGCAGCCTAAGGAAGTTGGTGGTCTCCCAAAGAGACAAGATGTGACTTGATGACTATTAATAGTTCATGTGGAGATAATTCCTGTCTCATTATCTCTGCACACACAAGATGCGTAGGCTCCGGCCCAGCGCACAGCTTCTTGTTGTGTAATCTTTCTTTTTACAGGGCTGTATTTTTCAAGTGCAGATGCAAAAGAGATGCTTGACAAAAACAAACAATCACACAGCGATCACAAGACATTTATCTGATAAATGATGTAGAAAGTTAATCTGTTTTGTCATCTTTTCTACTTGATAAGTACTTTTAATATTTTAGCAGTGAAAAACCTGGTTTAGCGTCACACTTTATGGTATGATGCTGTAGAAATATTCCTAATGTATTTTTCATGAATTTCAAGATAAAAGTGCATCATTCAGTGGGGATTGATGAAAATGTATAAGTCTGTGACACAAAGTTTGTCAAAAAAAAAAAAATCAACAAATACAGTTATACGAGGTAAAACTACAATCTGTAAATTTTGCCTCTCTTTTGCAGGTTAATTCAATTCAATTTACATTATTTTCACAGTTTTGCATGGGTACAATCCACAGTAACAACATCTTAGCTTAGTACAGAAAGCAGATACATAAGAAAAAAAATATAGAAATAAGGAAAAAATTAAAAAATTAAAAATAGAAACAGAAATAATATTAAATAAATATAGAATTTATGGTTTTATTGCAAAGGTTACTTTACGTACTTATCTATTTACAGATCATTCATGTCAGGAATTCGGTCAGGTCAGCTCAGTCATGAACCGTGGCTATGTGTTTTTGTTATGTGTGGGGCGCGTGGTTTCTGTTTGACAGCTCACCACATGCTCTATTGTGTCATTTGTAACCCCGCCCCCCTTGTTTACCTTAATTCATTCATTGATTTACCACACCTGGTTCTCATTCATTAAGCACAGTATTTTTTACCCCTCATGTTTCCCAGTGTCTTTGTCAGGTCGTGTTGTTCGTAGAACTAGCTGTCCACACGAACAAGCTGTCCACACGAACATGGCTAGTTTCAAAACCACAGCTTTATCTATGCGGGTTGGCTGTTCGGCCACATGCAAATGCAGCACCCGGAAACTTCTTTTGAAAACTCTGGCCAGGGTGAAGATTTTTAGAAACTTTGGTTTCGGTGTTGTCGTGTAGACTGTGAAACTGGAGATTTCTTGTATGACGTCGGGATGTGTGCCGCTATCTCCATTGCTTGAAGTCTGTTCCAGGCTTCTGGTTGGCAACACGGCTTTATGGTTATATCACCACCTGTTGTTTTGGCATACTTTTGACTGCACTTTGTAGAGAGTTTTCGTGTGGACACTGGCTTTTTTATTCTTTTTTTTTTTTTAACGAAGAAGCAAAAACTGTGTTTATAAAAATACCCGTGTACGTGTGGACTAGGCCTCAGTCTCGTTGTGTTTTCCCCTTTTTCTTTTGTTTTCTGTTTGCCCTCCAACCTCACCCCACTGACCCTGGCTTCCAGCACAGCCAAGCCTTGCCACCTCCTAGTTCTGCTCTCGCCACCCCGGTCTGCTAACCACTCTTCTGCCATCCCCAGCGTTGACACCGTGACCCAATGCTCCTGACCAGTCGTCCATTCCTCTGCTGGCGCTGCTATATAAAATGGATTTCCCAGTATGCCTCGCAGTCAGCTTTGACGACTTGGGTATTCCGTTGGTCATCAGCCTGGTCTTCCTGTCCACCTTGGTGTCTGGTGTACCCAGTGCTGTGGTTACGTTCTATTGCCTTGCTGTTTCAATAAACTGTTAACTTGCAATTGAGGCTCTCTCTCGTTCCTGACAGTTCAGGCAAAAGAAAATTGCTAAACTTTTTTTATTTTTATTATTATAACCACTCAATATAATACTTTGTATATAAACTTGCTTAAATCACTCTCTAAAGTTGTGTAAAATCAGTCAGATTTGAGCCTGTTAGTTCGAGAAAAGGAATCTCAGTTTTGTTTGACTCTAATAATCATAAGGCATGGTCCTATAGAACATTCAAACAACCTATCTGTTTCACAAAATGGTTTTCTTTTTTGGAGTGGACAAAAGTTCTCTAAATTATAAAAAACACATTATTCTTATAAAAATCCTTAGCACACGAAGAATTGCTGTTTAAATTTTCTATTTCTATTTATAAAACTCCTATGTTTAGGTGCAGTGACTTCACATGTCCTCTTTGCCATTAAAGTAAAATAAAGTTTAATATAAACATCAGTCTGATAAAACTAATAATTTGAGGCATTTGCATCTGAACTATTCACATGGTTCTTTGGAGAACCAAAATAGTTATTCTATGGCATCGCTGTAAAGAACTCGTAACACCTTTCTGTAAGAGCGCACAGTCTTTTCCCCCGAGAACCTCATATAATTAACCCAGAAGCACTAACGTATGTGATTTATTGTGTAAACTGATCTTCAATCACGATGAGTAAAAGATGGTGTCAGCATACTGTAGGCGCCTTGGCTGGACGTGAAAAAGCATCTCATTCGACAATGACCAACACAGACACAGAGCTTTAGTCTCTCCTTTTATTCTCCTCTTTTGTCCATCTACATGGATGCCAACAGCTGACAAGAAACAGAGTAACAGAGGCTAACCGGGCTCGATGAAGTCTCGCCCTTTGGCTCGATCTCTACACACGAATCTGACTTTGTCCTTGAATTTTGTTGCCTACCACACGGATGGACTGCTACAAACCACACTAACCCTAAGGCAGGAATAAGACAGTGAGTTATACATACGTGTAAAACATCACATTCAGGGTTGATATGGACTCTACGCATCACTGCCGCTCCATACTGTTCATCTGTCCCAGCTAAGAATAGAGCTACACTGAGAGAAATCATGCTGTCTCTAAGAGACAGGTAAGACATGAGGGCATCTGTTCTGTCAGATTTCTCAATACTGAAGTGTGTCAGTTTCTCAATGTCAAAAAATACTTTCTCTGTATTAATGTGCTGAGACAACCATGAATAAGCCATTTTAGGTTGAACAGCTTTGTTCACCCAAAAATGAAAATTCTGTCATCCTTTACTCCCCACTTGTCATTTAAAACCTGTATGACTTTCTTTGTTTTGTAGAACACAAAAGAAGATATTTTAAAGAATGGTGGTAATGGAACAACAGCGGGAGCCATTTACTCCCATTGGTTTTGTTTCCATACAATCGAAGTGAATGCGCACCGCCGTAGTTCGATTATCGACATTCTTTAAAATATCTTCTTTTGTGGTCTGAAGAAGTAAGTCATACAGGTTTGGAATGAAAAGCTGATGTTTTTCATTGGCCAATCAGATTGTTCTCATTGCAATTTCTAGTTGCAAAGATATCAAACAATTCAGAAAAATAATATGCAGTCCACAAATCATCATCCAGGTATTTCACTTTCATCCCTTTTCTACTAAAAGTGAGTAGGCGGGTATGATGACATTGATAGCAATGAATTATTGCAACACAGCAAAACAGATGTTGACCTCTTGTTTCAGTTTTGGTTGATTTTTCAGTATATTTTTTGGCTCGTATTGCAAGATTTACTTCGCTCCAGGCAAAATGCTAGTTTGTATTGGTAAGTTAAGGCTATCAGTTATTTATTTTGACAGAAACAACACAAAAGGTGACATCGATAGATTCTGACATGGCATTCCTCAGTTGACTGCATTCAATATTGGTGCACTCTGTCTACAAAATACAAAACATAACAAAGAACAGCCACAGAGGTACATTTACAATGAACATGCTACTAACCGATCATTAGAAAAGTACAGTGGATAGATAATCAGGGGATTGTGGGTAAAAAATATACTTATTAGAGTGAACTAATAAAACGGCAACAATCAGCGTGGTCTCATCAGGCAGACGTCTTTGTTTCAGCAGGCATGCGGTGGTCAAACTTTAGATAAAATATAAACAATATCTATATATACATGACTGTTTCCAATCATTCTAAACTGTAAAATGAAAAGTAGTTGTAAACATGCACTCTTAACCAAACCGCCAGACTGTCATTCAGTATAAACCATCTGTCCAAAGACCACAGAAACAATGGGGCTCTATTCATGATAAACTGGATGTGACCTTCACTCATCCCTGTGGTCATATGGAGAGATGGTTATGTTTAGGACACTGGTGTAGCTTCTGCGGTTCAGTGTTCTTTAAAGGGACATTAACCTGCAAACTCTGAGAAGAGCTCAGCCATCTGTGAGCCGCTCAGAGACTGTAATTCTCCCAGAGCTGAACTGAGATCAGTTTCAAAACCATGACAAGATAAGACCCGAGTTCTGTATTGGTGAAGTATATACAATTCCAACACATATTTTTGCATGGGCAGTTGCTCCATCTTCTCACCCAACATCACACGTCACATGCATGTAATGATCACTGTGTTGAGCTATATTGGGGACATATGCCTGATGGCTACAGTCAATCATGTAACGCTTTCGGTATCACTCTTATCGTCTGATGCTACCTCTGACCTCTAAGTTATACCTTTAAACACATTTCTATATGCACACAAGGCTCTTTAAATATACAAATACTGATACATAGTGGGCATCTTTATTTTGGATAATTTATCACAGTCTATGGGCCCTTTTATACATAATAATTATAAAAAAGCTCAGTTCTAATGTTGCTAAATTATGTTCTTCCATTACACTTTCGGATCAGGAAGTCACTGTTCCTAGGATAAGCAACTTTACATTTTTCATATTTCCTGAGCCGCTTTTGCTCCCTTTTGACCGTCGACCTGAAATCGCGATCTGATGTTTTCATACTGCAATTGGGAGTAGTGTTTCACATGATAGACACTCCCTGAAATAGCAAGTTAAATTTAGGCTCCGTCCATGCAGCAGTAAATCAAACCTCACTGCAGCAGCTTGTTGTGAGAGAGGACCACAGAACTCAGTGTTAATACCAGTGCTGGATCCATTACAGCCTGCGGAGGATGGAGATGCTCCAAGCCACAGCGCAAGGACTCGCTTTTCTCAGATCGGTCTCCAGTAACGGTGATCATGTCAAATCGCATTTTCCATGTATTATTATTATAGGTTAGTAGGAGAAACATGATGAAATATGCCAGGTTAAAACATGTCAGGGAGAATCATACAGAAGTATTTTGCACTTAAAACGTAATGGCACCATGTTTGATTTGATTTGACATTCATTGAATTACAAACCTTTTAGAGGACACCGTTTTTGTAAAACAAAAAAATGCCACATGGAAAATAATTGGTAATTGGAACAAAATTCTCTTCAGCACACAGATTCACAAATTAAAGGGCTCTTTCAACGTAGATGGTATTCACACTTGCCCCTTTTCCACTAAAAGGGTGCTGATGGCCTGTCTTGAACCTCTCCACATGTATCCATCGCGTGAATCTGGTCAGTAGCCTTGAACCCAACAACATCCAAGAACAGAGGGCTGGGAAATTTTAAGACTGAAGTCAGTTTTAAATATGTTTCCCTGTCTGTGAAATCCAGCCTTAAATCTTATGAGATTAGGAGCATCAAAGTTTGATTTCTACCTAAATTTCACTATTATTTCAAGTTTGACATGGCCTTACTCAGTCAATATTAAAGATATCACGGTTATATTTTCACAGAATGTTCTTTACATTATGTAGAATGATTTTATGTACAAAACAGTAAATTGCAAAATTTGACTTTAGTTGGTTTTTCACAGGCAGGGTCAACAAAAAACTCTACGTGAAATGCCCGACGATGCAACGGGTATTGAGAGACATGTATTTCATGTGGCGCATTCGCACGGGATAATTGAAGCCTGTGATTTTAGCCTATAGTTGTATGGTGTATAATGATATATGACTGTACCTGTCAGCATTTGAGACCGATGCGAACCCGACAGAAGATCACATAACGCGATCGCGGGTCTCACATGTTATGAGAGTTTCCATGAGAAATAACAAAACGGGAGACATCCAGCCAAAACGACAGTGTTGGCAGGTATGGATATGACCAAGCACCTGAAATAATATCAAAACACTTCAACACAGCCTCCATTATATGCAAACGGTGGATAAAACCTTGAAAAAGGATAAATGAGCCTGCCAAATAAATGAGATGCCGATTCGCACGGGACTAATAGTATCACAGGACCTCGGTGCTCGTAGGTTACCAGACCAGCACGCCCATGGGCGCACCAATGGGCGCAAATGCATTTGCTATTTAAACAACGTGCCGCAGGACGTGAACATGAAAACTAGCAAAAGACACTTGCATCGTGCCTGGCGCCACATTGTGCCAAGTATATGATAGAGCCCAAAAAGTTCCTGTGTGTGTTGTTGCTTCACTTATTTTTTCTATAAACAAGAATCACATTATAAATACTATATATTATATATGATACAATTTATGAGTCATTTTGCATGTTTGGTTGTGGTTATGTAGTAACATTGTCAGTTACATTATGAAGTCAGTGGAAATGCGGGTCGGTTCTGATGGAGCTTTATAAGGTCCACTGGCTGAGCATCAACAACATTTCTGTGGAAAGGGGGTAAATTGAGCACGCACCGCTGCTTTATGGGATTAAAAAATCCAGCCAATTATATTGCTCTGATCAGTTTTGAGGCCTCAGGGTGAACACCAAAAACGCCTTAGGCAAACTACAAAAAGGGAAATGTTGGATAATTTTCAGCTCAGTTTGACTTGTCACCACCCATGGACCTTCAGAAACATCTTCATAATAGATAAGATTGCAGTTTATTCTGTTTAGTGGTGGCCTTGGAAAAGCTCTGGAATGACTGTTTGCATGCAATGATTTATAATTTAGTACAGCCCCTTCATGTTGAAAGTTTGCTTCATGGTCCTTCTAGGCTAAACCTGGGCTAATTCCACCCACCCTTATTTTAAGATTATTATCGTCCCAGAGTTTCTCTGTGTTGTCCTTCAATACACAGTTGAAAAAGCCTCTCAGACTTTTCACTCTACTCTGCCTTGCTCTTGTTCTTCTGGTCTTCGTTTGCAATCTCTCTCTCTCTTTCTCTAAAACTGGCAGTATCTTCTGATGAGCCTCATGAGAATGGAGAGGGCACAGTGTAATCCAAAGGCAGTGGGCTACTGGTAGGGAGGGAAGTTGAAATCGAATCATATCTTACAGGTCATGCAGACGTTCTTAAGGATAAGACATAGGAAGTGGTCATTACACCCATGGAGATCCCGTTTAACTGGTCCAGACTGAGGAGATCAGCCCATGTTGGTAGATGGAGTCCATTGCCCACAAAAGACCCGTTACACTGTTTTATTGTAATTCCAAAGGTGAAGGTCTGCAGCCTTTTCGTTGGGTCCCAAGACCCCAAGACCCAAAGACCCAAAGACAAAGAAGAGGCAGAGGAAGGTGGAGATGTTTGCGTGCGTTTGCAAGATTGTAGAAGGGTGGGTGATTTTTGGAGTCTCATATCTAGTCCCGACTTCTGTTTCTTTTCTTAAAGAAGAAGAACGGTGTTTTCTGTGGTGGTCCCAGCAGCATGGGCACCTGGTTCTTATGTGTGATCCGTATCTGCAAGAGGGACAGGAAAGAAGCCAAGATTATTTAAGTCAATTTATATGTTTCAAAAGCTAATAAGACGCAATTGAGACAGTTTCAACCATTTAAAAGGTACCTTTACTATTCTGTTTGCTAAAGTATGTCATATCTAAATTAGCATTACATATATCCTTGTGGAGAAGACAAAGTGAAAAAAAATGTATGGGTACAATGTGACCCTTACGCCAAGAAAGTACTTTTTGCTATATATTAACTGTCAATATATTAAATAATTTATTTGAATTATTATATTATATTTGACATAGACACTTGGTTCTAACATAACAAATGTAATTTTTTAACATATTGCAATTTCCAGAAAATTTCTAATTTTTTTAGTTTGTTAAGGGAAGTGGTGTTTGTCATGACAAAAGTTAGAATATTATAATTATGCTTACATGTTTTAACAGAACATGATTCTAGCATGTTGTCGCAGGATGCTAGTGTAATTTAGCATAATTTGTATAATGCTAACATGTTTATGGGATTGTGGCTGGTCTAGTCATTACTAGAGTCTATAAACTTGTTGCTAGATGTTGTTAATGTGGTTAAGCTGGTTTCTAGGGTGTTTTATCTTGTTTCTAGGGTGCTTCATCTGGTTGTTTAGGGTTCATACACTTGTTGCTAGGTGTTGCTAACGTGGTTTAGCTGGTTTCTAGGGTGTTTTATCTTGTTTCTAGGTGTTGTTAGGGTCTATAACCTTGTTGCTAGGTATTGCTAAGGTGTTTTAGGTGGTTACTAGGGTGTTTCATCTAGTTGCTAGGCATTGTTAGGGTCTAGAAAACAAAAGAGAAAACAAAGAGAGTGAAAAAACACTAAAACAGTGTCACTAAATAATAGTTTAAATTTCTTAAAAAGTGAAAATGAATATGTGAAGTGTATATTTTTAAGCTTATAGATGACAGTGTCATTAGCTAAGCAACATGATAACATCAAACTCCAAATTGTTCACATTTGAGTTTTAACATGGTCAGGATGCCGCCTTAGAAGCAGGCGGCTCACTATGATTTTAGAACCAAGCTTACATGAGTTATGTGAAGAAAGCAAATCTGAACAGTTGGTTAAATCCTTCTGGTTGTTAATTCCTCGCTGCTTTAAGCGACCATGCCACTGTTCTCCATCACATTCAGCAAATGAGCTGACAGAAGTCACACATGTGCAGATTAACAGGCACAAAACCGAGCTGACCTTGAAACTGAAATAACATCTAATATTCCCCTCTGCACAGTTGGGCAAATTAGAGAGGACTAGAGGCACAGCGGCACACTTTTTATAGAGCCCTGCTTGTGCTGATGGAGATGTATATATAGCAGAGGACATTGTGTTGGAGTTATGTGCAGATGGAAACCTGCATGTTTATTCCCCTTTCTTAATGACATAATCAGTCAATGGCAGGGTGTGACATGACAGTGTTTTAATTAACAGGCTGCTCGCTGGGACGGATGAATGTACAAAGCTCCGACAGACCAGAGGAGGCAATTTGCTTCTATGGAGTGTTGGGTGTGTCAGACTTGATGCTCTTGTGAATGTTTAAGAGCGGAGAGATCGGAATTTTCTTTATACAAAGTCTTTTGGCCCAGTTGTGAACAGAGTGGATGGAAGATTTGAGAAGGCAGATTCAAACTCATATTGCAGACATGAGCCGTCACTGTAACTTTTTTTAAGAGAGAAATTCATAGTGAATTTATTTCACCCGCTGATAGCGCCATTTAGCACCCGTTTCACAAATTAAATTATGCAAATCGGGTAACGGCACAAAAGTGTTTGCAGAATGAAATACAATTTGCACAATTCTCTATGCTGCAGGCTGGTTCCAGATTGTAGAGAGGACCACAATCTGACATAGTTTTCTTAAAGGTATAGTTCACCCAAATATGAATATTTTCAAAATAATTGAATTTATAGATGGTTTCATCAGACGCATGTGCCTGGCTCAAAGTCTTCAAGTCTACTTGAAGTTACGTTTTTGTCATGTAGCGTTTGTTTATGTTGTTGCCACTGAACCCGTCTATAGTGCTGGTATGTCTGTTACCATGGAAACGCAACATATCAATGACTCAAAAAGCTTAAAATATAAATTGTTTCTTTCAAAAATGGATCATTTCAGAAGACATTTATTACCCCATTGTAGTCATTTGGATTCATTCGATAATATATATTTGTGCTTTTTAAAGGCTCAGCAGCATCTTGAATATAAGAATATGAAATTATTTGTTTGTGTTCAAGAGAGTAAAAGAAGGTTCTGAGATGCTTTAGAGTGTATAAGAGTTTTCCTTATCTGTGTGAATTGTTCCTTTAACTGTACAGCAATCCAAATATCAAAATCCAAGCAGTGTTTACACATTTAGATATATTCCGCGCTTATATTTATTTTTTATTTAATCGTCATTTGAATTAATGCTGCTTTTAAATTGTATAAAATTTGGCAGTAACAGTAAAACTCCAATATATATTGAACCATAAACGTTTTCACAATAACGTCTTGCAACTGAATCGTTAGTCTTGTCACAGTGCTTGATTTTACTCAGGCAGGTGTGGGTCATGAAAGAACCTGTTCTGTTCCAAACATTGCAAATGAAAGCAAGGCAAAATGAGCTGACCGTGCACGGAGGCTGCATCCACGGTTCACCATCAATCTGCATGGGCAGCAGCCGGGACGTCCTGTAAGCAGAGAGACACAGACAGAGCCGTCAGGGGTCGGGTCACCGACCAGGCAATGGGCACGAGGCTGCTCTACAACACTGCATCCTTTGTTCCCACAGCTCTGTACCCATCCGGCCCCCTTACTCTTTAAACTAACAGACTCGCACACACTCACACACTGAGAAGCTCATACACACATACACCAAAAGTTAGTTTAGTCTTTTCACCGAAGGCACTACAAGTTAAAACAACACAGCATGGGAGAATGACGATGATGAATACTCTATTAATGCACATTTTGGAAAGTATTATGCGGCTAGTCCTATAAACATGTGATTAAAATGACAGCGAGACCTGTGAATAACCAGCTCCATTCAATTTAGTGTTAACTGTTAGGGTCATTATGAAGGTTTTATGGAGCGAGTCGGGTCAGAGCAACACAAACATGTGAAGTGGCACCTCAGACCTGATGAGTCTCCGGCAGTTCATTAGCATAAGTCAGGACGTACTACAAACACCATTATTCACCCCTAAGAGCTTCTCAGAAAGCTACTGGCAAAGGTCAAAGGTCTGATTTATTGTCCGCTGTGGCCAAGAGAGAGCGCCCTACTGAGGGTGAGAGACGTTTCAGAGCTATACAGGAAGTTGGTGTGTTTATCTATGAGCTGAACAAAAACTGACCTCTCGGTCAATGTGTGTGAGTGCATGTGTGTGGAAGGGCACAGCTACTGACCTGATGGTGACATTTGAACACTGTGCAATGCGCCTTCCAGCACTCTTGAGACCCGTGTAGATCTGACCCATCTCGATAGCTCCCTCCAAACCTACCACCTCTAGAAGCTGGTCGCTCAGATCTGTTTAGCAAGAGAGGAAGAAATCGACGTGTGAGAGAAAAAAAGAGTAATTGAAAGATTAGAGCTTGAAAAATTGCAGAACACTGTTTGAAATTCTTAGTTCTGTTTCATTCATTTGAACTTTGACTCATTTTTTTCTAGCTGGAAAAATAAAAAAATATACAATTGTTGGCATTCAGTGAGAGTTTACATTCATTTAATAATTTTTTTTGAATTTCTACAGAAGTGAAAAGCATTTTTTTGATCATTTGTTCTTTAAATGAGTTCAAGCGTTCATTCAAAAATCTCAGACTCTGTCTGTTTGTGACAGTACTTGTATCAGTGAAACTCTAAAATGTCTTATGTCAGATTACTGCTGTTATTCTTTCAGTAAAAGAATCTGACACTCAAGCTAAATCTCCATTCGCTTAACCTTGCAACACTGCATATAATCTTCTTTCATAGTATTTTTGCCTTGTTTTGTATCTAAACATTTTTAATTCAAGATAAATTAACTTGACCTAAGAGAGTGAATATTGGTTTCTGAAAGAAAATATAAATGGGAGATTTTGGTAACACTTGCACTTAACACTATAATTGGCATATTTGCTGTTTATTAGTACTTATAAAGCACATATTCTACATGATCATAGTCTACATCCCTAATCCTACCCAATACCTAAACCTAACAACTACCATACTAACTATTATTAAGCAACAAATTAGGAGTTTATTGAGGCAGAATTTGTAGTTAATGGTTGGTTAATAGCGAGAATTGCATCTTAAAATAAAGTGTGACCAAGATTTTTTTCAACTTTTACACAAATGTAATATAAATCTTAAGGGTCTGTGAAGTTTCAGCTCAAAATACTCCACAGATCTTTTATTATACCATGCTCTAATTGCCCAGTTTTGCATGTGAGGAGAAACGCACTGTGTGTCTCTTTAAGTGCAAATGAGCTGCTTGTCTCTGCCCCCTTTCCAGCAGAAAACGCAGCAAGAGCTGTGAGCCTGTGCTTCCAAGACAAAACAAGAAAGAAGGGTCACATAAAGAGAATGAGAAACGCTGTGTATTATCTTAAAACACCAAACACATTGTTTTCCATAAGCGAATAGACTCCTAACACAGGCGTCACATTTTCTATTTTCGGAAGTACACATGACAAACCGGTCGCGTATTTACAAACCATACACACTGCTTTCTATAAGTGAATGTAACATTACCCACGAAAGAAGGGTCACATAAAGCGAATGAGAAACACTGTGTCTCGTCTTTGAACATAAAACACATTGTTTTCTATAAGCATACCCATTTCCCCCAGGGCCATTCGCGAAGGCCTTCCGGTCCCCATTGGTCCGGTGTCATGATAATCGAGTCCCCCCTGGAATTTGGTCCACTTTAGGACCCCGACTGGTAGCTAGTTTAAATGCCTGATCAAAATATTGTTATCGCGATATCTTGTTTTATGAATAATCCGAAGCTATTTTAGCTTGTTCCAGAACTAAACCTCTGTAGAAACTAAAAGCTTGCAAAGAAGAGTTTTTAAAATGTCTTTGTAGAAAGGTTCATTAAAAGGAAGGAAGGAGTCAGGAACCGGCAGATACTTAAACATTTAATAAAGTAATATAACAGCCGGCGGCCCCTCACGGAGCGGTGGCTCCTCCTTTATCGGGGAGTCGGGGCGAGATCCCCGTCCCCTGCTCCTCCCCTTTGGGCGGACGGACGCAGGCTCCGGCCTCTGGCAGGCAGTGGCCGCACTCGGCACTCCCGCCCCCTGCTCCTCCCCCTCGGGGGATGGACGCAGGCTCCGGCCTCTGGCGGACGGCGGCAACTCTCCCGCTCCCGCTCGGACGAAAGCCACCCCACCTCGACCCAGGGGCGCGGCAGCAAAGGTCGCCGTCGCACCGAAGCTTTGGCGGTGGCCACACTGTGCACTTCCGTTTCCCCAGAGCCACCGCTTCGGGCAGCCACTGGCGGACGCCTCTGTCCGCGCTGCCACTCGGCAGCGAGGACTCTCCGACAGCATGTCTCTCCTTCCTCCCGGGTTTCGGCACCAATGTAGAAAGGTTCATTAAAAGGAAGGAAGGAGTCAGGAACCGGCAGATACTTAAACATTTAATAAAGTAATATAACAGCCAGCGGCCCCTCACGGACGACCGCCGGCGAACAAAACATAACCATAAATACAAATACAAACGTAACACAAGTTCGAGCCCGGTCCTCTCTCATTGACGGTCCGGTCGCTCGTTCCTTTTATATGCTCCCAATCTCCTACATAATTCGAGCCCGGTGTGCTTTTTGTCGAGCACTTGGACAATGTACAATGAACGCTTATATAAAACATTGCAGATTGTTGTGCTTTTTTATCAATGTTCGGTAAGTGCTTGGGCTTGCTTTTTTTCCGCAAGCGCTTGCTAACCACGTAGTTATATGCTATTCTAGTTGATATGTAAGCTAACTAAAACAGTAAAAATTAGATTTGTTTGATTTCTTACCTATAGCCTCATATACATACTAGCGTAGCAAGCACTTATTGTAAAAGACATTAATGGTAAATTTAGCAAAGTTCTAGTGACATGTATCGTAATGTAATTTTGCAAGAATTGCAATCAGGCGCTAAAAGAGTACCCAAATAGACGTTCTTTCAGCCAATAGAATCAATAGAATCGGGGTCCTAAAGGGGACCGAATTCCAGGGGGGACTCGATATCTGATGACACCGGTGTTCTGTCGACCTATGCTACCCATCAAATTTTGCTACCCTCCTGTTGTGATTGGGTTGGGGGAGCGGTTATTTCTGTTTGCTAAGGAGGTAGCAAAATTTGACGGGGTAGCACAATTCGTCAGATCACTGGTCACGACCGCTTTGGGGGTGAGACCCGCGATCGCGTCCCGAGGTTCCACGGGTGAAATAACAAAACGTGAGGGTGGCAGTTGATGGGTTTGAAAAATGGTATGTCTATATGCAAATGCGTCACGTTATCTATATGCAAAAGTACACATGACAAACCGGTCATGTATTTACAAACCATACACACTGCTTCAATAAGTGAAGGTACCCATGACAAACCCTTGCGTGTTTACAAACCATGCACACTACTTTCTATAAGTGAATGTACACAAGACTACTTTCTAAGTGAAAGTAACATTACACAGGACAATCCCGTTGCGTGTTTACAAGCCATACACATTGCTTTCTATGAGTGAACGGACAAACGTTTCACAGCGACATTTGACCTACTGTTAATAAGCCACAGGTCCCTGAGGTCTTGCTTAAAAAATACCGGTACTTACAATGTCTTTACTTGCAGCTTTGCCTCATTCACTGTGGAGGATTTCCATTTAAAACTAATTAAATCCATTGCTCTCCTGTCTCTTGTGAGGCTGGGAACAGTGTTCTGTGCAGCCAACAAGTGAACAGTTAGCATGCTTTGCTCTGCATTGATTACTTTTGCCATGATGTCAGAATTAATTCCCGTATGTCGCTTGCGAAAACAAAAATGGCGGCATTACATGGGTGGAAACGTTCACAAAAAGAGACCAGAGACTCGATTATAGCACTTAAACATGGAAAAAGTCTGATTTTCATGAAATGACCTGCCAATAAACTTAAAAATAAACAGTTTGTCCGCAACGACAGCCTTGTTGTTAGTGCGCCAACACATAACATCATTGCGCT
This sequence comes from Triplophysa siluroides, assembly GCA_006030095.1. Taxonomy (NCBI): domain Eukaryota; kingdom Metazoa; phylum Chordata; class Actinopteri; order Cypriniformes; family Nemacheilidae; genus Triplophysa; species Triplophysa siluroides. The sequence goes on from VCII01000724.1 coordinate 1,263,938, forward strand.
CAAGGCGACCCGGGTTCGATTCTCAACGGGTCCTTTGCCGGCTCTGCTCCCCTATCTTCTCCCTATGCCTTTCTGTCTGCTCTCCACTGTACTATATCATTAAAGGCATAAAATACTTTTTTTGCATTTAAAATAAGAAATTAAATTAGAGTTTTACCCAGTGCTCGAATTGAGGGGGGATCCAGGACCCCTCATAAGGTATTAGGGACTCCCTATAAGAGGTAAAAAATAGGGGGTACCACGGAAACATTTATTTTAGAAAAAAAAAAATGTAATGTTAAATCTGAAATTTGTGCAGAAAAGACAGTAAATATTGCGAATAATTATTTACAATAACTAGTACGTCTGTTTTTAGGTGACTTATCATAAAAATGTAAGTGCATGATGTCATGTACTGGTTTGGCACATCTTTGATACTAATTTAGGGTATAATTATTTGGATAATTGGTTGAAAAATCTGATTCTGTTGCATAGAACTGAATGAAGAATAATATATTTAGTATTCTCCATATTATTTATTAAAAACTAGTATAACTTTTATTTTTGAAAGTTTTTGTAAGTAATTTTTGGTCCCCTCATAAAAACATCTCTTGGTGGGGACCCCCATATAAGACGAGATTTAATTTGAATACTGGCTTTACCTATTTATACAGTACTAAATTCAAGCTGTATTAAGCAAATTATTAATACATTAGGTCACTTTTTTGTATTAAAAAGTCTTGATTTAAGAATTGTTTTAAGTAAAAAGTTTGTTTTTGCAGTGAAGACATCAGATGTGTGATTTTTATTTCCGAGACAAAAAAAAACTGAACAAACACCATACATTTACATTGAGTCATTGAGCAGACGCTTTTATCCAAAGCGACTTACAGTACAAAGAGTTTAGGGAGCAATAAGCCGGAGCCATAATACTTTTGGTGCCAATACAAAGTTACTGGTTTCAACAAAAGCTAGATCACTACCTGTTGAGAGAAAATACCCACAAAATACTCTTCATGACAAAAGTAAAGCACATTTAGTTTATAAAGTAAACAAACGCCTTGAGGTCAGCAGTTAAGCTTACAACAAGGCCAAGCTTTAGTAAATTCCTGCAGAACATTGTTATCCCTTTACACGCTCATTAACTTTCTTTCAGTCACACCAGCACAGATGACAGGATCACACAGGCAATGTCCCATACATACACATACACACACACACACACACACACTGTGGCTTTATGTCTGTTGAAGAGTAGAGGAAATGGACCACACTAAATGAGTGATGTATAAGCCTCTTCTCTTCTAAGAAAGTCTTCTTCTTTGAATCATTACCCCAAAAGTCAATGCAATCAAATTCAGCACCTGGAAACGTCTTAGTTACGTATGTAACCTCAGTTCCCTGATGGAGGGAACGAGACGTTGTGTCGAGAACGACAGATGGGGTTCGCCCTTGAGAACCAATCAACTCTGACTACTACAGAAAAGGCCAATGAAATTTGGCGAATGAAATTTGCATGCCGGGCTCCGCCCCCGGATATCCGGTATAAAAGGAAGCCGGCGTGCAGCATTCATTTACCTCTTGTTCTGAAGAGCCTGAGAGCCTCTCACGACTGCAGCAGAATACGATACGTGTTTGTGGCATAAGGGACACAACGTCTCGTTCCCTCCATCAGGGAACTGAGGTTACATACGTAACCAAGACGTTCCCTTTCTGTCGGTCTCTCGACGTTGTGTCGAGAACGACAGATGGGGTTGCCTATGGAAAACGCCACAACGCTGTATCGCGTCACAATCTCAGCGAAGCGACGGTAACAAGCCTGGGCGTGTCAGCTCGAAGCTTTCGTGAAACTTGTAACCTTCCAGTGTGGTGGTCGGGGGGTTCCAGAGCTTTCTTGGAGAAAGATGGGTACAGCCCTGACCGGTAACCTTTCACGGACGGGGCCTTAGCTCTCTACAGGCGAGAGGCCGTCCGGCTCGGGTTTACACCGGGAAAAGCGCAACTCTTAATCAGAAGCGCTGCAGAGGCCACCTCCTACCCGTGGGGAGGAATATGGTGGAGATATATATATGGTCTCGTCCTTGGAGGAGAACGCATGGAACGGGCGGACTGGGTAGTTCACCGCGAGGTGGAGGTCCACCTGGGGAAGCTCATGGGTTACCATGTGTGGGAACCATTGTCATGAGGGTATAGCAGACGGAACAGCCCACGGCGGGGGGTGATACTGCGTCTGATAGCACCAGGTCGGTTAGAACTATCTGTGATAGGTCATATGGTATCCCGGCCTAAGGGGGAAGGCTGCTCTGCCCAGCCAAGCCCCAGGGGGTGCTTGCTTAGTGATGGATGGAATGCCTATTCTTAACCAGTGTCTGGGTAAGAAGGAAGGTTGGTGAGGTACCAGTTTCTTAGCCATGTGTTTGGGTAAGAAGAAAGGTAGATAGCACACTGACCCAACCTCTTGGAGGGTAGAAAGGTGCTTTCGCAGGCATACGCCCCCCCGGATGCCAGTCCTACATGTCGCCACGCAGGACGTGGGCTGACACCGGGTTTACGCGAAGGTTGTTACCCTTGCGAAGGTGTTTGGGTAGCCCAACCCGCAGCTCTACAGATGTCTGCTAGAGAGGCGCTTCTGCTAGTGCCCAGGAGGTGGCTAAACTCCGTGTGGAGTGAGCCCTCACTGCCAATGGGCATGGGAGAGTCTGAGATCGGAATGCCGTCGTAACGGCATCCACAAACCCAGTGCGCCAGCTTTGCTTGGAGACAGCCTTCCCCTTATGCTGTCCTCCAACACAAACAAGGAGCTGGTCAGAGCCGCTGAAGCTCTGCGTGCGGTCCAGGACACAACACGGATGGGGTTGGGTCTTCCTCCCCGATGGGGAGCGCCTGCAAGTCCACCACTTGGTCCCCGAAGGGAGAAGTGGGAACTTTGGGCACGTATACGGGCCTGGGTCTCAGGATAACGTGAGAGTTACCAGGGCCGAATTAAAGGCAATCCGGGGACACAGAGAATGCTTGGAGGTCCCCTAGCCTCTTGAAGGAAGCGAGCGCCAACAGGGGGGCCGTCTTACTCAGGTGAGGAAGATCAGTGCCTCCGAGGGGCTCTTGGACCCACGTTAGGGTCCCAAGAGGGTATGCGGAGGTGAGGCGGATTCCCGCCCTCTCGCGCCCGTTAGGAACCTGGTGACCAGGTCGTGTTGCCCTAGAAACTTTCCATCAACTGATTCGTGATGAGTGGCAATAGCGACTACATACACTTTCAGTGTGGAGGGGAGATGTTAATCTCCAGTCTCGTGAGAAGGGGAACACAGTCCTGATCAAGCACCTCAGTGGGTCTTTCTCGTTGAGAAAGACACCAGGACGAGAAGAGGCACCGTCTAGAGGCGTGTAACCGCCTAGTAGATGGGGCCCTAGCCTGGGTGATGATCTCAGCCGTATAGGGGGAGTAGCCATCTCAGGATCTTCTTGTCCCGTCTAGAGACCAGACATGGGTGTTCCAGAGGTCTGATCTGGGATGCCAGAACGTGTCCTTCCCCTGAGAGAGCAGGTCCTCTGTCAGGGGAATGGTTCAGGGGGAGTCGCTGTCCAGAGCATCAGCTCTGAAGCCAAGTGTGGTTAAACCAGTGCGGTGTAACCAATAACACTTGGTGCTCCTCTTCCCTGACCTTGCACAGTGTCTGTGCAAGGAGGCTCCTGGGGGGGAAGGTGTGCTTCCGCCAGTCCCGTGGTCAGCTGTGCGCCAGGGCATCCGTGCTGAGGGGGGCCTCGGTCAGGGAGTACCAAAGCAGACAATGGGTGGTGTCGTGGAAGGCAAAGAGGTCTATCTGTGCCTGTCCGAACAGCACCCAAATGAGCTGGACCGGGGGTGCAGTCGCCACTCTCCGCAAGGCGTATACTGACGAGAGAGCGCGTCGGCTGTCTGGTTCAGTTTGCCTGGGATGTGTGTGGCCCGCAGGGAGCGGATCACCTGCTAACTCCTCAGGAGGAGGCGTCGGGCAAGTTGTGTTAGCTGCCGTGAGCGTACGCCACCCTGGCGATGTACGCTACAGCTGTCGTGCTGTCCCGGAGGACCAATGCTGTCCCTGCACTAGAGGCCGGAGCCTTCTCAGCGCAAGCAGCACAGCGCAGACGGGGGCCCGTCCAGCGCCCCGCTACTGCGTGCCCGTTGCACACTGCACCCCACCCCTGCAGCGAGGTCCGTCGTCACCACGACGTGCCTCGTAACCTGCCCGAGGGGAACCCCCCGGAGGAAGGTCATGGAAGACCAAGGGGTTAGGGTGCGTCGGCAGCAGGGGTCATCACCATGCGCCTGCTGCCGGTGTGCCACGCTATCCTCGGAACTCGACTCTGTAGCCAGTGTTGAAGCGGTCTCATGTGCATCAATCCGAGGGGTATTATCCCCGCGGAGGACGCCATGTGTCCCAGGAGCCTCTGAAATTGTTTCAGGGGGACCGCCGACTGCCTGAAGTGTTCCAGGCAGTTCAACACTGACTGGGCGCGTGCTGCGGACAGCTGCGCAGTCATGGTGACAGAGTTTAGTTCCATACCGAGGAAGAGGATGCTCTGCACTGGGGAGAGTTTGCTCTTTTCTCGGTTGACCTGAAATCCCAATCGATCTAGATGCCGGAGCACCAGGTCCCTCTGTGTACACAACAGATCTCACGAGTGTGCCAAGATAAGCCAGTCGTCGAGAGATAGTTTAGTACCCGCACACCTCTTTCCCGAAGGGGAGAAAGGGCGGCTTCCACGATCTTCGTGAAGATGTGTGGAGACAGGGACAGACCGAAAGGGAGGACTCTGTACTGATATGCCCACCCCTCGAACGTGAACCGTGGGAACGGCCGGTGTCAAGGGGATCGAGACATGAAAGTAAGCGTCCTTCAGGTCGATTGCCACGAACCAATCCTGACACCTGATAGATGTCAGGATGCGCCTCTGCGTGAGCATCTGAACAGCAGCTTGTGAAGGTGCTTGTTCAGGGGTACGCAGACCGATGGGGCGCAACCCGCCGTCTTTCTTGGGAATGATGAAGTGCGGGTCGTGACCCACTGAACATCTTGGTTTGAGGGACGAACTCTATGCCTGTTTTGCCAGAAGGGTGGTGACCTCTACCCGAAGTACGGAGGCGTCCCTGCCTCTGACAGAGGGAGAGATGATGCCCTGAAACTTGGGAGAGTCTCTGGCGAACTGGATCGAGTAACCAAGACGGACCGCCCGCAAGGCCAGCGAGACAGTGTGGGCAGCTCTTGAGCTCCCAGGGACTGTGACAGGGTGACCAAGGGGACGGTCTGCTTCATCATTCCCACAGGGGGTGGTTCGTCGGCTGGCGGAGCTAACCATCTGTCGCGGGGGGGGGTCCCCGGAGGGAAGGTTGGCTCCGCCTTTTACCTGCCCTGGCGGGACAACGGCACGCACTGTCGGTTTGAGAGTGGTGACAGCTGTCGTGTGTGTACAACCTCACACCTTGCCAGGGTGTGAGGTCGGTTCGCCGAGCACAGTCCAGCGGAGTGTGCGATCGGCTGTAAGTACACCCGGGGAGAACAGAAAAACTCTGCGAGTAGTGGGCGCCAGGCCCTGACAAGGGCCCGGCTTTGGTGACGAGGCAGAAGTCGTCCCGTACCGACCAATCAGAGCCGTGGCTGTGACGGTTCGGGCCCGATGTTGTCCTCCCTGGGGTCTTCCCGTCAGTGTCCCTTCTCGCAAAAAGGTTGACGGGGTGGAGGTTTCCCCCGACCTCTGCTACCGGGGTGCGCCTGTGGGGGCACAGGGAGAGCCGATGTCGAAGGGGTCCTGGGTTGAAGGGAAGCAGACGTCACGCGGGATCTCGGAGGCCTCTAGGCGGCCGAGTCGCGGCGTGAAAAAATGTGGCTAATTGCCACTGTCAGCTTCACCATCAAAAACTGCTGAGTACAGTCCTCAACGGTGTACCAACAACCCACCCTGCGAGATAGGTGCATCAAGAAAGCGGACTTCCTTGGTGTCACCCTTCTGCACAAGGTATAACCGGGGGTGTCTCTCCTGGACCACTACCGTGGACATCGTCCGACCCAGGGCCCGTGCCACCGCCTTGGTCGCCCGTAGAGCGCTGCCAGCGGTGGCACGGAGATCCTGTATTATACCCGGGTCGGCCTTACCCTCGTGGAGCTCTCTCAACGCCTTGGCCTGGCGGACCTGCAGGATGGCCATGGCGTAGAGAGAGGAGGCAGCCTGGCCCGCGGCATCGCAAGCTTTCGACACCAGTGATGCCGAAGTCTTACGTGCTTTGGACCGTAGGCGTGGCCGATTCCCCCCAGGTGGTAGCCGTCCGCGGCACAGGTGCACCGCGGGCGGACGTTCCACCCGGGGATCTCGACGCAATCCTTGGCTGCCCCACCATCGAGGGAAGTAAGGGAGGCGGAGCTGGTTTTCACTGGAGCGATCCGTGAGTGGAGCGCTCCAAGTTTTACACAGCTCCTCATGCACCTCCGGGAAAAAAATGGAACCCGGGGTGGGCGCGGTGCCGACCTCAGGAACCACGTATCCCCGGGTTAGCATGAATGACATCACTTCTGCTTCCTCCTAACTCGACCGCTGGGGGTGGAGCTCGGATTCATCCATCCAGTCTCCCTCCGATGCTGCGAGCGATGTTCCCGATGTGTGTGCGTGAGAATCCGAACGGTATGCCACCGCCGGTTGGGGAACGTTCAGAAGAGCGAATCGGGGTGCGATCGGCCCGTGAGCACTTAGCTGGCGGGTTTACGTTCGCAGAGTTCCCCATATCACTAACGCTGCTAACGTGGGTGGTCATCGGGGCCGTAGCCACAGATGTCACAGCCCCGGGTAGCAGACGAAATAGTGGCTGGTTCCCGTAGGAAGACAGCCACCCGTGACCGCAACTTCTGAATGACAATCCAGATGTGTCAACGAACGCTGCTTCAGTGTGCTGGACGCCCAGACACCTAATGCAGCGATCGTGTCCATCCCCCTCCTCGATGAGGGTGCCGCACCCAAGAGAACAGCGGGACATGCCGCGCTGGAGAATGCTCAGTCAGTCCTGAAAAGGACCTTTTAGAAAAAATCTGTATCACCTCCGGAACTGCCGAGACGCCCAGGGGAATGTCGCTGCAGGTAGGGACGATCCGCTGCTACACGTCGTAGATCCGGCAATGTAGAAGAAGAAGAATGCATAGAATTCGTTCTGTTCGTAGTCATGAGCGAAGGCTCTGAAGAACAAAAGGTAAATGAATGCTGCACGCCGGCTTCCTTTTATACCGGATATCCGGGGGCGGAGCCCGGCATGCAAATTTCATTCGCCAAATTTCATTGGCCTTTTCTATAGTAGTCAGAGTTGATTGGTTCTCAAGGGCGAACCCCATCTGTCGTTCTCGACACAACGTCGAGAGACCGACAGAAGGGAACTACATATTACATGTAACCCATCACAAGAGTGTAAATGCATCTAGAGCTGATAATAGAACAAACACAAACCAGGATCAAGATGTGGCATCTGTAAAACCTGCACAGAACCAATTTCAGGCCTTTCAGAGAGCAACCTGAAAATGTAAGACGTTTCATTGAACCTGGTCAAACGTCCATCCATATTTGCTATAGACAACAGTGAAACCAAATCCACATCACACAAAGTGATCAAGACAGATGATTCATGTAGCGGTCAATTATACTGTTGTTTGGTTCCGCCCAGACACTGCAAGTCCCCTCCTGCCCCTCTGTTGTGTGACATGTACTTAAAGACACATCAGCTAACAGCTCATGGTTACTCGCCTCAGCTCGCTCGAGTGCCGATAGGCAGAAACTGTCTGTTTAGATGTGCGGTGTATACCAGAGTGTAAACACTGTTAATCATTTCACAATGTCACTTGACAGAAAACAGACAAACTTTTGCAACCATGCAGGAAACTGTAGTCTGGCTTTATTCCACTCCGGTGATATAGAGACTTACGCAGGCTGACCAATCAGAAATTACATCTAAACAGGACAGTGCTTGACTTTGGTTTACTATGATGTGTCAATTTTATTTTACTGTTTTAGATTGAAATATTATATTTTATATTATTTTTATATTCAAATGTTAAGTATTTAATTTAATAAATATATTATTTATTATAGCGACACATACATTAAGATACAGTAGCATACAGCAACCATTGACTGACGCTCTACTAAAGGGGATGTGCAACGGTGTTTCATGCATTCTGACTTGTTTGCAATGTTAAACGTGCAGTCTTTTCATGCTTGACATGGTCAACTTGTCAAAAAACGAGTGAGACGTATGAGGTAGTATTTCTGTGCTCGATACACTCCCTCAGCGTTCGTATAGGTTTCGGAAAGTTTTTTTCGAAAATGAAAATCTGTTTTTTAATCCCTTTATTGGACAATTCTCCCGGAAAAGCATGCCAACGCGTCAACACGGCAGAGCCAGAAGAAACAGCACTCCGATGCGTCAATCATGGAGACAAAAGGAGCATGCTCACACGTAAACCAGCTGAACTAAGAGAGAGAGCACTGCGTTTGCGAAGTTCAGCTGTGTTTGTTTGTTCACAGCATTTCGGTCAGGAATGTTATATAAATGGTGGATATAACACTGGATTTGGCAGATTAAAACTGATAGATGGAGTAGTCCCAGCGCTAAAAGATACCTGACAATGTGTGCGCGTGTGCGTTAGTTCCGCACCCCAGCCATCAACCAACCACCCCCCCCCGCACGTGTATATTTTCGGAAATAATCGCACAGCTGTATCTGTCTTTTAAAAATGTAATCAAATAAAATAATCTACTGATATTCGAAGGGTGCGATACTATTCTGTAAATACTCAAGATTAACATGAGATATGCAGAAACTGTCTGAGTAGTGGCCACTTATATTAAGATAATACATTTAGCAGCTGTGAATATTGCATTTACGCAGGGAGTAAGTTAGTCCCCATCAAATATAAATATTTCACTGAGAAAATTCCACAGCAGGTGTCACAGAACGAGTCTTCAGTAAACGTTGCCAACTTTAAAACTGTGTCGAGTACACTCCAGAAACGCCTACAAGCGCAACAAGAGCTTTTTGAGAAACTTTCATTTATGCATTATAAGCAGTAGCCTACATGCCTCTTCTAGAAAAAGTTTATTGATGTCTTATGTAAGATTTTATGTAAGAAAGAAAAATGAAATAGAAGTTTTTCTCAAGGTTTTATTCTGTACTATGGATAGGTCCGTTTGTTACTTTGGTTATTTGGCTGAAAGCTCAAGCTACAGCATCAGATGATCTTTGGACGTTGCAACATGCTGTATGTTTATATTTATTCAACTTTCATAAATGTGTTTCATGACCTTTCTGTTCCATTCAGCTGCGCTTTGTGTACTTTTTAAAAGACAACGGGTCTCATTCACTAATAATTTATACGCACATTTGAACTTCTCACGAAAACTTTTCCGCCTAATTCACACAGGTACACACACATGAATTTGTTCTTAACTGAATTTGAAGTATTCTAAATGAGCGGCCGTGAGAAAGAGAACTGTGATTTTGCGTACGTGTGCTTTCAGCTGTTCCAATCTTTTTCTTATATTTAGAATAAATTTTAGCACAAAAGTTTTAGTGATTCATGATTTGTTCGTGAAAACGGTCGTATACTTTCAAGCACAAATGAATGCTTAGTGAATGAGACCCATTGTGTGTCCCATAAGAACACGTCCTTCATCCTCTTCATTACTGAAGCTTCACTGATGCAAATAAAGCAAACAAACCTAAACATGAGACCCCTTTTGAGATGTGCGTCTAAACTAACTTTTGCAATGTAAAATGTTTTAATTGTGATTTCATGACTCTAATCTGTTGGTTTTCATGTGGTTTGACCTGTGAGTCTCTTTTTGTCGAGTCATGACCCGGCTGAAGAGAAAAAGCTGCCTGCCAGTGTTTATAAAGTGTTTATTGATTGATGATAAGTGGAGAGGTCTGAACGTGCTTGACTATGCAGCTTTGCCGGAGGATATTGTGAATCTCCTCTGAAAGGTCAGACAGGAGAGCTTTGCTGAGAGGTAAACAAAACATACTTTGCTTAGAGAGCTACAAAATGCCCCAACAGAGAAATCTGTGCCTGCTATTCTTTATCCGCATTCTCAATGGCACAAGCAGGCATGCCAAAGACCTTGACACTCCATGAGCATCTTGGGATTTTTCCCAGGAAGAATAATAGGATTGAGGGTGTTAAGAAGAGAATAGGGAGTTAAAGAGGGGAGATTATTAGTTCAACAGTGACTCTATGAAGTGTAGTAATGGGCGTCTCTCTAAAGACTAAATTCAGTCATATAGTGTATCACGTCAATAATAAAACTATTAATCTATATAAAAAAAGTCCTTCAGAAAGATACACAAGAAATTTTATATTTTAGGGATAGTAAAGATTAAAAGGAAAAGTTGGAAGCCAGATTCACACCTGTACTGCCTGAGCACCACCAAGCAACATATTACAACTGCTTTCTTTCTGTCAGTTCTGTTGTGAAAAAATACAGTAAACCAGTTAACATCCAAAATGTATAAAATCTGTAATAAACAAGATTTATTAATATTTTCACATATGCTGAATGCTATATTCAACTATGCATTTACTGCCAGCCTTGTCTTTGGTTTCATGAAGCAAACTTATCATTATCGAACACACAGCCCCTTTTTCATTGACCTAATGTAGAAGATAAAATAAATAATAAAGAGGGAGGGAAAAACTGATGACAGTCTTATTTTCATCACGACACAAATGTTTCCTGCTCTGTCAGGTTTGGGCTTTTTTATTTCAGGCAGTGCATCACAGCAAGGCAACGCTAAGAATAGCTCCCAAACGCCTTCTTACGTAACCAGTCAGAATGGATTGTGTGGAAGACATTATGTCCCAGCTAAGCAGCGTCGTGTTAGAGGTTTTACAAAATTACAATGATCTAAACAAATTACATGAACCTCACTGACCGTGTTTATCATAAAAAAAAAACGTTATTTGATCACTGCCAACGATGGAGTGGAAACTGAATCCTTTCTCAGTTAACTACAATTTCTATGGCAGTAAGTGAACACTACAGTACAAAGGTCAGCATATACCATACAGCCATGTTTTAAATATTTGGACCTGGCATAAACAAAATGAAAAACAAATTAAAATATGAAACATGTGACTATTGTACCTACACTGTAAAACAACATTCAGAGACCAAGTCAACATTTTCTAATGACTAACATCAACATATTTTTAGGTTGAGCTTTTAAAATTGTTTTATTTGTGAAATTGAGAAATACAGCAGTAACAAGTCAATAGAAAATTTTGATAGTTTTTTAGAAAACTTAATTAACTTAATTCAACTTACAAATATTAGTCAACACGAGTTTGTATCAAATTCATTTATTTAACTAATATTTTTAAGTTTAATAAAAAATTTAAGGCAACTAGCTTACGTTTTTAAGTCGGACCAACGTTTTTTTACAGTGTATTATGAATTTAACAGACTGCTAACAATGTTTTTTATATTTCGTTAAAAGAAGCTTAACATTATCAAATATCTGTATAGAAAGCATAAAAGCAAACTGAAGACTGCTCACGAAGAAACTTTAGTGAAAAGTTTTTATAAAGTGGGGTTTTTCTGACCCAGTTGATAATTTGTCAATTACATTTTGTTTAAAGGAGCAATGTGGCATTTTTATTATATAATGCAACATAATATACAAAACTATATCTTCAGAGGTGTATAAAGACCTTACCTTACGTAAAGAACCATATTGTTTGTATTACCGTCTTGGTTACGTATGTAACCTCAGTTCCCTGATGGAGGGAACGAGACGTTGTGTCGAGAACGACAGATGGGGTTCGCCCTTGAGAACCAATCAACTCTGACTACTATAGAAAAGGCCAATGAAATTTGGCGAATGAAATTTGCATGCCGGGCTCCGCCCCCGGATATCCGGTATAAAAGGAAGCCGGCGTGCAGCATTCATTTACCTCTTGTTCTGAAGAGCCTGAGAGCCTCTCACGACTGCAGCAGAATACGATACGTGTTAGTGGCATAAAGGGACACAACGTCTCGTTCCCTCCATCAGGGAACTGAGGTTACATACGTAACCAAGACGTTCCCTTTCTGTCGGTCTCTCGACGTTGTGTCGAGAACGACAGATGGGGTTGCCTATGGAAAACGCCACAACGCTGTATCGCGTCACAATCTCAGCGAAGCGACGGTAACAAGCCTGGGCGTGTCAGCTCGAACCTTTCGTGAAACTTGTAACCTTCCAGTGTGGTGGTCGGGGGGTTTCCAGAGCTTTCTTGGAGAAAGATGGGTACAGCCCTGACCGGTAACCTTTCACGGACGGGGCCTTAGCTCTCTATAGGCGAGAGGCCGTCCGGCTCGGGTTTACACCGGGAAAAGCGCAACTCTTAATCAGAGAAGCGCTGCAGAGGCCACCTCCTACCCGTGGGGAGGAATATGGAGGAGATATATATATGGTCTCGTCCTTGGAGGAAACGCATGGAACGTGCGGACTGGGTAGTTCACCGCGAGGTGGAGGTCCACCTGGGGAAGCTCATGGGTTACCATGTGTGGGAACCATTGTCATGAGGGTATAGCAGACGGAACAGCCCACGGCGGGGGTGATACTGCGTCTGATAGCACCAGGTCGGTTAGAACTATCTGTGATAGGTCATATGGTATCCCGGCCTAAGGGGGAAGGCTGCTCTGCCCAGCCAAGCCCCAGGGGGTGCTTGCTTAGTGATGGATGGAATGCCTGTTCTTAACCAGGTCTGGGTAAGAAGGAAGGTTGGTGAGGTACCAGTTTCTTAGCCATGTGTTTGGGTAAGAAGAAAGGTAGATAGCACACTGACCCAACCTCTTGGAGGGTGGGAAGATGCTTTCGCAGGCATACGCCCCCCGGATGCCAGTCCTACATGTCGCCACGCAGGACGTGGGCTGACACCTTTACGCAAATTGTTAACCCTTGCGAAGGTGTTTGGGCGTAGCCCAACCCGCAGCTCTACAGATGTCTGCTAGAGAGGCGCTTCTGGCCAGTGCCCAGGAGGTGGCTATACCCCGTGTGGAGTAAGCCCTCAGTGGGCATGGGAGATTCTGAGATCGGAATGCCGTCGTAACGGCATCCACGACCCAGTGCGCCAACCTCTGCTTGGAGACAGCCTTCCCCTTCTGCTGTCCTCCAATACAGACAAGGAGCTGGTCAGAGCTACTGAAGCCCTGCGTGCGGTCCAGGACACAACACGGATGGGGTTGGGTCTTCCTCCCCGATGGGGAGCGCCTGCAAGTTCACCACTTGGTCCCGAAGGGGAGTAGTGGGAACTTTGGGCACGTATCCGGGCCCGGGTCTCAGGATAACGTGAGAGTTACCAGGGCCGAATTCAAGGCAATCCGGGGACACAGAGAATGCTTGGAGGTCCCCTACCCTCTTGAAGGAAGCGAGCGCCACAGGGGGGCCGTCTTACTCAGGTGAGGAAGATCGGAGCCTCTGGGGGCTCTTGGACCCACGTTAGGGTCTCAAGAGGGTATGGAGCGGAGATGAGGCGGCTTCCGCCCTCTCGCGCTCGTTAGGAACCTGGTGACCAGGTCGTGTTGCCCTAGAAACTTTCCATCAACTGATTTGTGATGAGTGGCAATAGCGACTACATACACTTTCAGTGTGGAGGGGAGATGTTAGTCTCCAGTCTCGTGAGAAAGGGAACACAGTCCTGATCAAGCACCTCAGTGGGTCTTTCTCGTTGAGAAAGACACCAGGACGAGAAGAGGCACCGTCTAGAGGCGTGTAACCGCCTGGTAGATGGGGCCCTAGCCTGGGTGATGGTCTCAGCCGTATAGGGGGAGTAGCCATCTCAGGATCTTCTCGTCCCGTCTAGAGACCAGACATGGGTTTTCCAGAGGTCTGATCTGGGATGCCAGAACGTGTCCTTCCCCTGAGAGAGCAGGTCCTCTGTCAGAGGAATGGGTCAGGGGGAGTCGCTGTCCAGAGCATCAGCTCTGAAGCCAAGTGTGGTTAGACCAGTGCGGTGTAACCAATAACACTTGGTGCTCCTCTTCCCTGATCTTGCACAGTGTCTGTGCAAGGAGGCTCCTGGGGGGAAGGTGTGCTTCCGCCCGTCCCGTGGTCAGCTGTGCGCCAGGGCATCCGTGCCGAGGGGGGCCTCGGTCAGGGAGTACCAAAAGCAGACAATGGGTGGTGTCGTGGGAGGCAAAGAGGTCTATCTGTGCCTGTCCGAACAGCACCCAAATGAGCTGGACGGGGGGGGGTGGAGTCGCCACTCTCCGCAAGGTGTATACTGACGAGAGAGCGCGTCGGCTGTCTGGTTCAGTTCACCTGGGATGTGTGTGGCCTGCAGGGAGCGGATCACCTGCTAACTCCACAGGAGGAGGCGTCGGGCAAGTCGTGTTAGCTGCCGTGAGCGTACGCCACCCTGGCGTGTACGCTACGGCTGTCGTGCTGTCCAGGTGGACCAGCACGTGCTGGCCCCGCACTAGAGGCCGTAGCCTTCTCAGCGCAAGCAGCACAGCCCACAACTCTAGGCAATTGATATGCCAGCGCAGACAGGGGCCCGTCCAGCGCCCCGCTACTGCGTGCCCGTTGCACACTGCGCCCCACCCCTGCAGCGAGGCGTCCGTCGTCACCACGACGTGCCTCGTACCTGCCCGAGGGGAGTCCCCGCTCGGAGGAAGGTCATGGAAGACCAAGGGGTTAGGGTGCGTCGGCAGCAGGGCGTCATCACCATGCGCCTGCTGCCGGTGTGCCACGCTGTCCTCGGAACTTGACTCTGTAGCCAGTGTTGGAGCGGTCTCATGTGCATCAATCCGAGGGGTATTACCCCCGCGGAGGACGCCATGCCAGGAGCCTCTGAAATTGTTTCAGGGGGACCGCCGACTGCCTGAAGTGTTCCAGGCAGTTCAACACTGACTGGGCGTGCTGCGGACAGCTGTGCCGTCATGGTGACAGAGTTTAGTTCCATACCGAGAAAGAGGATGCTCTGCACTGGGGAGAGTTTGCTCTTTTCTCGGTTGACCTGAAATCCCAATCGATCTAGATGCCGGAGCATCAGGTCCCTTTGTGTACACAACAGATCTCTCGAGTGTGCCAGTCGTCGAGATAGTTTGGTACCCGCACACCTTTTTCCCGAAGGGGAGAAAGGGCGGTTTCCACGATCTTCGTGAAGACCCGTGGAGACAGGGACAGACCGAAAGGGAGGACTCTGTACTGATATGCCCGCCCCTCGAACGTGAACCGTAGGAACGGCCGGGTCGAGGGGAATCGAGACATGAAAGTAAGCGTCCTTCAGGTCGATTGCCACGAACCAATCCTGACACCTGATAGATGTTCATGCGCCTCTGCGTGAGCACCCTGAACGGCGGCTTTGTGAAGGTTTGTTCAGGGTACGCAGAAGGGGCGCAAACCCACCATCTTTCCTGGGAACGATGAAGTGCGGGTCGTGACCCACTGAACATCTTGGTTTTGAGGGACGAACTCGATGCCTGTTTTGCCAGAAGGGTGGTGACCTCTACCCGAAGTCCGGAGGCGTCCCTGCCTCTGACAGAGGGAGATGATGTGAAACTTGGGATCTTGAGAACTGGAAAAGACGGACCGCCCCATCATAGTCAGCGAGACAGTGTGGGCAGCTCTCGAGCTCCCAGGGACTGTGACAGGGTGACCAAGGGGACGGTCTGCTTCATCATTCCCATGGTGGGTGGTTCGTCGGCTGGCGGAGCTACCCTTCTGTCACGGGGGGTCCCCGGAGGGAAGGTTGGCTCCGCCTTTTTTACCTGCCTGGCGGGACCGCTGCACGCACTGTCGATTTGAGAGTGGTGCCAGCTGTCGTGTGTGTACGACCCAACGCCTCGCCAGGGCGTAAGGTCGGGTCGCCGGGCACAGTCCAGTGGAGTGTGCGATCGGCTGTAAGTACACCCGGGGAGAACGGAAAAACTCTGCGAGTAAGTGGGCGCCAGGCCCTGAAAAGGGCCCGGCTTTGGTGACGAGGCAGGAGCCGTCCCGTACCGACCGATCAGAGCCGTGGCTGTGAAGGTCGGGCCGATGTTGTTCTCCTTGGGGTCTTCCCGTCAGTGTCCCCTCTCGGGAGAAGGTTGCTGACGGGGTGGGTTTCCCCCTCGACCTCCGCTTCCGGGGTGCCGCCTGTGGGGGCACAGAAACCGGAGCCGATGTCGAAGGGGTCCTGGGTTGCCGGGAAGCAGACGTCACGCGGGATCTCGGAGGCCTAGGCGGCCGAGTCGCGGCGTGGAGAAAATGTGGCTAATTGCCACTGTCTGCTTCACCGTCAAAAACTGCTGAGCGCAGTCCTCGACAGTGTTACCAACAACCCACCTGCGAGATGGGTGCATCAAGAAAGCGGACTTCCTTGGTGTCACTCTTCTGCGCAAGGTAAAGCCGGGGGTGACTCTCCTGGACCACTACCGTGGACATCGTCCGACCCAGGGTCCGTGTCGCCGCCTTGGTCGCCCATAGAGCGCTGTCAGCGGCGGCACGGAGATCCTGCATTATACCCGGGTCGGCCTTACCCTCGTGGAGCTCTCTCAACGCCTTGGCCTGGCGGACCTGCAGGATGGCCATGGCATAGAGAGAGGAGGCAGCCTGGCCCGCGGCATCGCAAGCTTTCGACACCAGTGGTGCCGAAGTCTTACGCGCTTTGGACGGTAGGCGTGGCCGATTCCCCCCAGGTGGTAGCCGTCCGCGGCACAGGTGCACCGCAGGCGGACGTTCCACCCGGGGGATCTCGACGTAGCCTTGGCTGCCCCACCATCGAGGGAAGTAAGGGAGCCGGAGCTGGTTTCACCGGAACGGTCCGTGAGTGGAGCGCTCCAAGTTTTACACAGCTCCTCATGCACCCCCGGGAAAAACATGGCACCCGGGGTGGGCGCGGTTTGCACCGCGCTCCGACCTCAGGAACCACATATCCCCGGGTTAGCACGGATGACATCACTTCTGCTTCCTCCTGAACTCGACCGCTGGGGGTGGAGCTCGGATTCGTCAGAGTCGGATGCCAATCTCCCTCCGATGCTGCGAGCGACATCTCATCTACGTCACAATCGTTTCCGAGTGTGTGCGTGAGAATCCGGACGGTATGCCACCGCCGGTTGGGGAACGTTCAGAAGAGCGAATCGGGGTGCGATCGGCCCGTGAGCACTTGGCTGGCGGGTTTACGTTCGCAGAGTTCCCCATATCACTAACGCTGCTAACGTGGGTGGTCATCGGGGCCGTAGCCACAGATGTCACGCCCGGGTAGCAGACGAAATGGTGGCTGGTTCCCGTAGGAAGACAGCCACCTGTGACCGCAACTTCTGAATGACAATCTGCCCGCAGTGCGGGCAGATGTGTCAACGAACGCTGCTTCAGTGTGCTGGACGCCCAGACACCTAATGCAGCGATCGTGTCCATCCCCCTCCTCGATGAGGGTGCCGCACCCAAGAGAACAGCGGGACATGCCGCGCTGGAGAATGCTCAGTCAGTCCTGAAAAGGACCTTTTAGAAAAAATCTCTATCACCTCCGGAACTGCCGAGACGCCCAGGGGAAGGTCGCTGCAGGTAGGGACGATCCGCTGCTACACGTCGTAGATCCAGCAATGTAGAAGAAGAAGAATCCATAGAATTCGTTCTGTTCGTAGTCATGAGCGAAGGCTCTGAAGAACAAAAGGTAAATGAATGCTGCACGCCGGCTTCCTTTTATACCGGATATCCGGGGGCGGAGCCCGGCATGCAAATTTCATTCGCCAAATTTCATTGGCCTTTTCTATAGTAGTCAGAGTTGATTGGTTCTCAAGGGCGAACCCCATCTGTCGTTCTCGACACAATGTCGAGAGACCGACAGAAAGGGAACTTAAAATAAGCTATTTATATCTAAATGTAGAGCGGGCCTACATACATTGGATTCGCCATGTTGCGCCGCCATGTTTTGTACAGAAACCCTAAACGGACAAAATGGTCTACAAAACGCATTTCCTCTACCCTGCGGTGCGTTGTCCAGTTGTCCCTGACTTTACAAAGGGGGAAAAACATCTACTAACTTACTCCTAACTGCTATCTTGCTGTCAGATCAAAAGCCTTTAACAGCATTTATTTACTCTATATATTGGCAGCACACTGGTTCCAGATATACAATGACGCTCAAAACTTCTTTGTTACAAAGCTAATATTACAACAACAACTGGGGTGTAACGATACTTCGTATTTCGATATTTCGCGATGCAAAAATGTTACGATTCGCATCGTAAAGAGATGAGGATATTTTACGATATATGATGTTTAATTCTATTCGTTGAGCGGTCAAGACGCTACCTACTCTTCGCCAGCGCGTCACGTGTGCTTATCTCACACATGCGATAGAGAAGTCTCTGAGAGAAGTTGAAGCACAAGACGCAATCTGTGTCTACACATGGTTTACAAAGCGTCTTATTTTCTTTCACAAACAAACTTGAAGTGTGACTGCAGGTGAGTCACCATGAAACTCATTACAAATGCCAGCACAAACGTTTTTATATGCCTATGTTAATTTATCTGCTTACGTGAGCTGCTGCATAACGTGATATTCAACATAAAGTAAGTCGAAAGAAACCAGCGCTGTTCCGATCAGAAAAGTGAGTCGTAGTGTATATTAAAATATTGAATGACATGTTAAAAACAAGTATGTGATTTGCATGATTGAAGAAATGTAATGCCGTTTATGTAATTTGTCTTTTTGAAAGATTAGATATTTCTCATTCATAACTGTCTCAAGCATAGACTGTGCAGCTTCAAAGATACGCGAGTCTTAACTGAAGTCTTTGACTGGTCTTAACTGAATATAACATGGCCAGAAATATCTCAAAATAAATCAGTGCCATTGTTCTGTCTCAAGATGCACACCAGTAATATCTTTTTCTATGGCATTTAAATATAAGCGGCATAAATATCTTAATTCAAATAAGCCAGGGTCCTGGCTTAAGTTGAGTCGTGTCTGTGAAACCGGCCAATAGTGTCAGTTTATTTGTGTGACCCTATCTCACCCAAAATTGTATTTTTTCTTTTAATCTTTCTAAACAGACACTATATGTACCTTGAATGCATTTTAAGTGGCTATGGATAAAAATGTCTGCCAAAACTAAGACTGTGAATATTTATTCCAGTACTGGTCTCATGTGGTCTGAGTGTTCTCCCAGTGTTCTCTAGGCTCTGTGGGCATCCACATAGCTGAAGAGAGCCAGTATTTACTGCGTTCCCGGTTCCCTCTGCCATGTACCGTCTCCATAGTGTCCTGGGCCAGCAGAAGTAAAGGCAGATGGTCAAAGGGAGCTGGAGAGGTTGCTAGAGGTGCGGGGGAGGCCGGTCATATGGCACATGGACAGATCATGAGAAACTCCATGCACTCACAGGTTTGGGTTTTCGGTGCAGAATGACATTGCACCTCACTTTAGAGAATGAAGACTCTTTATTATTATACTTTATAACATGATGAGCACTTCTATTGCTTCATTTAAAACTGCCCTCTTCATGGCCTCTTTGCTAGCATACTCGTTCTTTTCTCCTGCAGCATTCTTCATCCTAGTGTTTTTCTTACATACTCTTAAAGGACCAGTGCACGAAATTTAGAGGCATCTAGCAGTGAGGTTGCGAATTGCAACCAACAGCTCACTCCACCGCTCACCCCTCCCTTTCGTAGCACTACGGTGTCTGACACAGAACTAAGATGTCGTCGCATTTTCGTTTCTTGGCCGAGGGAGATAATGTATTTGAAAAAAATCACTCTGTAGAGCAGTTTGTCCTTTTAGGGCTACTGTAGAAACAACATGGCGAATTCAATGTAAGGGGACCTGTGGTGTATGTAGATAGAAAAAACTCATTCTAATGTAATAACAACATAACGCTTCATTATGTAAGGTCTTTATACACCTCTAAACACGTCACTCTAAAAATGATTTGTGCCATATAGCACACAAAGTGGTTCTTTGCTCGTAATCATAGGGGAACCACTTTGAGTGCTATATAGCACCATATCTTGGTGCTTTCAGTGGTTCTTTAGAGGTTCTTCAGAGATTCTTTGGGGTGACCGAGTTGCTATATAGCACAGTTTCCGTATAAAGAACCTTTTGTGCCCCTGTATGGTTCTTCAGCAGTTCTATGTAGCACCTCAGTCATCTCAAAGAACTGCTGAAGAACCAAAATATGGTTATATTTAACACTGAAAGTGGTTCCCCTATGATTACGAGCCAAGAACAAATTTTAGAGCTATATAGTACTATTTTTTTTTTAGAGTGGCATTGTTATGTATATAATATTGCATTTCCGTCACTAGATCCTCCAAAAAATTACCTATTGGACCTTTAATATTTTCTAACACACAGCGTACCAAGCTTGTCTTCCCTGGTATACTTTATTTCCCTCTTATGTCTTCCTTTCTATCTCGATTCTGTCCTGTTCTACTCACACACCATACTCCTCCTGACACGCTTCATTCCCATGCTTTCTATTCATTATAGCTGCTCTCATTATGTCAATAATGTGACATCTTTTAAAAAGTCTCACATTTCCGCGAGCATCTTATTAGCTTTCAATGAACGATAAGTGTTCATTTGTACATTGTTTATCATTTCATAACTCATCACGACTCATATATCAAGGTGGGTGTTGTTAAATGAGACATGCTTGTACTCTCATTATCACATAATATTTTAATGTGCTACGCGCTCTGCCTGCTGTAGTAGACTCCATTCACTGCTGCTTTCTCCATGCAAAAGAGCTCACAGTTTTCCCAACCTCTGTTCCCATGCCATTCACAAACAAAGCTCTTCTCACAAAGCAGGCCAACAATCACAGCTCTCATGATGCAGATCATGGGAAAGGGCCCCTCGGCCAGAAACATCTTCAATGATTCTGAACTCCTGAGGGGTGAGAGCCACTCTTCAAACGTCCATCACTCCTGCTAAAGCGAAGCTGTCGATTGGCCTTTCTGGCCGCTGAGGCGCAGTGGAAAGTGTCGCTCTCTTGCACTGAATCCCCACATTCCCATAATGCTCTGGGGCGGAGACTTTCACAGCTTTCTTGTCATGTGAACAGGAGTTGAGAAATAAAACACAAATCATTCACTGTGTTTATGAGGTGAGTGTACGTGCATGTTTTTTTCGGGATGTAACAATGAAAGGCCCCGTGACTGTAGGGAGCTGAAATAACTGACAGCATGAGGCAATGTGTGCCAAGAGAGCTCTCGGAAGGGTGTCACCAGACATAAAGAGAAATACAGAGGAGATAGTTTAAAGGGTGTGGGATGCAGGTGAAAGGACAAAAATGACTGTTCCTCGGTGACCCTGAAATAAAGAAAGGGAAAGGAACAGCTAATTTGAGATAAGAGGTGTCGAGTGAGCTGTCTAACACACAAAAATGGGTTTATTATTTCCACCTGCCAATATTTCAGTCATATAACATAAAAGGAATTTAGTTACGAGTAGAAAGAGACATAACAATTTAAGCTTATTTTAATGTTCTTCAAGGTAAAGCCCCCAGAAATTTTGTGCAAAATATTTTTGTGACTATCCATCTCAAATGACGTAAATTAGACGGCTTGGCCGGAGCAATCCGTTAACTCCTCCCGTTCAACTGTCAGTCTTCTGCCAGTTTCATTTCAAAATGAATGCACAAGCTGTTTTTACACATCCAATCAATTCGCGGTGAAAAAAGCAAGCCATGCCCACAATTGTTTTCCTTTGAATTTTTTTTCTCTCGGAAATATGTAAAAATGGAATATGGAAGTAAAAACGATCGCAGCTAACGGGGTTCACGGGGACTTTAAATAAATCAGTTGAATAATTCCCTGATTCAGTTAAGAAAACTACCTACTGTCCGTTTTAGTTTAACATTTAAAGTAAGCCTAACATTTCCATTTATAAACATTGCTATATAAATAAGATTTGATACACATTTGAATTAGTTAAAACAATATAAGTGTACTTTAGTATTTACTCCAGTAAACTTTACTAAAATTCATTGACACTACTGTTTTTGAGTCTTACTATAGTAAATATTAAAGTATACTACAGTATCCGCTACAAATAATCCAATTACTATAGTTAATAAAAACTATTACTATAGTTACAAAAAACAGTATAATATAGTTTACTATAGTAAAAATAAAATAGATCTGTGTAATAAGAAAATATTGCTTATTTAGCAGTTTACCGTTATAGGTCTACTATAAACCACTTCGTAAAACGTAAACAACGGATTAAATAACGGATTAATCACTTATAATAAACACTGCAATATTACATAAAAATATGAATAGTTCATTTTGATTTCATGGTGACTTTAAACGTAGCACTGTAACCTACTGTAAGTTAAACTACACCACCTTCCTGAACTAAACTGAAATTTCCAAGATCCAAGTAAAATTACAAATTCTCAGATATAACTGAAAATAAATGTTACACAATTGTTCTAACTCATAGCTTATGGCTTTAAACCTTATGGCTTTCACAAAAATAATACCAGATCAAGTGAAGAAGAAGAAGAACAACAACAACGCTGGCAGAGTAAATATAATGTACTAATCTGACGACAGGTTTGGGTAACAGTCCAACATCCATTAGACCCTGAGTCACATGGAAATTATTGTTCAGAGCGGGTGAGGAACTTTTTTCTATTCTTATAAACATCAAAATACACTTAGAGGTGGAGATGAGCTCATGATACAAGAGCTAAAACAACTATGAGTCCTTTCCACAACGTGACAACAAAGTGAAGAAAGTTGGTAGTCTTATAAAGTGAGTTAAAAATATTCAGTAAACTAGAGAGAGTAGAGCTGGACATTAGATGAGCTCTTGTTCTACTACTGTATATGCTGGGTTGAGTATTTCTGCCTGAAGGGCAGTTAAAGATTACTGATATGAGTCACACTGCTAGCAGCAGCCCACTCCCTCCCTCTTCTTCCATCCCTGTGCTGTTTCTCAGTTCAGAAGGGCCCGAGGGTCTCCATGGTAACAGGATTCATGTGAGTTCAGTAAGTGGAGAGAGAGACAGAGCAAGAAGGAGGGAGGGAACAGAGAGTTGTAAAATGTGAGGAGAACTGAAATGGATAAAAAGAAAAGGGATAAAATGAGGAACAAATTCACTACAAGAAAAATCCTTTAACCGCCTTCAATCCATCGGCCCTTAAATGTGATAAAAAAGTTTATCTTTATGCCTGAAAGAGTCAAATGAAGTCATCACAACATGACTTAACGTGACTTAAAGCGGGCACAACAATTAACACACAGGGTTTCTGCCAATCTCATATTAATCTTAAGTATCTATAGGGTAGTATTGCATACTTCATAGAATACTCAAAGAGTATTTAGTTTGATCACATTTATAAAAGATAGACACAGCTTTACGATTGTTTCAGAAAACATACAGCGCGTGTGGGGGGAGGGTTAGGCTGAACCAAAGCACCTGCGCACCCCTTGTCAACAAAACACAGACATCAGTTTCACTCACCGCATGCAGTTCATGTCCGGTATCTTTTAGCGCTGGGACGGCTCCATATATCAGTTTCAAACGATCTCCAAATCCAGCGTTATATCCACCGTTTATATAACATTCATCACCCAAATGCAGTGAACAAACAAACACCTGAACTTCGCAAACGTATGCTCTCTCACTCTCTCCTGTATACAAGTGACGTCTGCGCATGCTCCTTCTCCGCTTGCTTTTTTGGGGAGAATTGTCCTTAGTAAGGGACTAAGAAAAAATTGTTACGAAACTTTCCGAAACCTGTTCGATCGCTGGGGGAGTGTATCGAGCACAGAAATACCACGTAATATGCCCAACTCGTTTTTTGAAAAGTTGACCATGTTAAGCATGAGAAGACATCACGTCCAACATTGTGAAGAAGTTAGAATGCATGAAACACCGATGCAGGGCCGCTTTAATAAAGTATTATTATACGTTTATCGTTGTGAATCGGGTTGTGCTTAGCAGTCCACTTTGAACCATTTTATGTACCGGCTCAATAACTTTTATGTATATTTAAACAAAACACATATGGATTATTTTACCAGAAATGAAAATGCAAAAGATGATATTTTGAAGAATGTTGGGAGCCGAATAATTCTATTGTAAAGACACAAAATCAATGCAAGTTAATAGGTACTGCAGTTGTTCGGTCACCAACATTCTCCAAAATATCTTCTTTAGTTTTCTGTAGAAGAAGTCATACAGGTTTGAAATGACAAAAGGGTAAGTAAATGAAGACAGAATTTTAAATTTTTGGGTGAATGCTGCCACGAATTAGCAAAAAACTGAAACAAACCAGTAGTAATAATAACTAAAACAAAGCAGTAAAGATCCCCAAACAGCTGAATAAAGCACAGGCCTTGCACTGAGATATAATTCACAGCTACCTGAAACAGCTGCTGTGGCTGTGACCTTGGGCAGCACAGCTGAACTCCCCGTCTCTGATGGAGACAGCTGCCGGTGACGCCGGGGCCCGAGACTGCCGTCACCAGGAGCGTTTGTGGTGACTTACCCTCACCGGAGGATGTTTAGAAGGCCGGTGACACCCGCATGTAGCATGTGATCTGGAAAAGCTGCTCCTCTGACATAGATAGCGATTTCCCTAAATGACAATTAGCGCGGCTAATAGAGCTTTACACTTTGGGAAACTAATGGAGGAAGTCCCAAAACACAGTGAGAGAGAACATCATCGTAACAAGCAGCGAGAGAGCCTTTCGCTCATTAGAGACGGTTAACGTTTTTCTGCTTCTCAGCAGCTGTGAGTCATAGCATACAAAACACAGGGTGATGATCTTCTGAGGATGGCTAGTCATTTGAAATGTTTTACAAGTGATGGGAAATTAGAGGTTTCAGTCAATTTCATCATCACAGTTTCAAAGATTTACAATAAAACAGTCGGAGGCAACAACTGTAACTGAAAGACTGACTTGGATATTTCCTCATTATAAATAGAAACTTGTAGGTTGTGAAGAAATTTCAGGAATAAACCATTTTTTCAGTCATTTCTGAATAAAGAACCTTCCTAAACTCTGACTCACCTTGCACGCAAAACTTGAGCTCCTTTGCGTCTGTAACAGTGATGCCGGTCATTCTTTCTGGTACTTTCTTACTCATGCGATTGTAATTTCGTCTTTTCTTGGTCTCGCCCCACAGGTTTGAGCCCCCGTGCATGCTGGGAATATTAAGCACAGCAATGCCCTCCAGAGATGTGCTGCTGAGGTCCAAGATGATGCCATCACACTGCGACACAAACCCAGACAAATGTTAATATAGATAGGCAAAAATGTTTGAATTCAAAACAAAACCATGAGTAACATATCTAAACTGTATCCGTATAATGGAAAGTATTAAACTAATTAACAATCGTATTCCAGACACAATGGATGTGAAACTTGTCCAAACATGCAAACCAAAAATATAAATGATGTCAAAGACCACCCTGAATTAAACTGTAGGCGTCAGTACAGTGGAAAAGTACAAGAAGCCAAACACTTACAAATTTATGACATAATGAGAAGCTTTCGTGTGCATTAGATCCCACACAAGAAAAATAAGTACTTTATCTGTCCTAACACTACAGCACCTCATTCATATGTTTTCTATCTGATTTGCTTTTCTATCTGTGTCAAACTTCTGAAAATGCACAGACTAATTAGAAATTAAGCGAGAGTAAATGAGTCACTAAGACTTTCAGTAACATCAGATTTGAAAGGAAATGATTTGGAACAGAAACTGGTTTGTGAGTCAGCTGGTTTTTGGGGGATACATTTAAGATCATGCCGCTACCATCAATACGGTTGCTTTTACCGAGGACATACTGACATAATTGAATGATGCAATTAAGCGATTTTATTGATGAAATTAAGCGACTACTAATAATTGGTGGGATGAACAATACAGAGTGGTAATGCATTAGGGATATACACACAGAATTGGCATCCAATGGTGTACGAGCAATTTGAAGTTCAGAATACCCAGTCTCTGCATTACTGAATCAGTTTGTTGAGGACTTGTTTTAGCTGACATGCTGACCTTGATACACGGTTAAAAGTCTTACTGTATATAATGACAACATTGGCTGTCAGACAAAGCAGGTTTGAGTATCGACAGTGCTGAACTCACCTCCACTTCAATGCCTTCGTTCAGCTTTTTACAAGTGGCTGAGATGGTCTCTGTGGTCCCAAACTCAAAGTACCACAACTTGTTTTTCATCCTATGGTGAGAAAAAAGTTATAAAGTTAAACAATTTTGTAACATTTTACAATTAGGGTTATTTGTTAACATTAGTTAATGCATTAGATAACATGAACAATAAACTTCTACAGCATTTATTCATCTTACTTCATGTTCATTTCAGCATTAATAAATGTTTTTAATCCAATATTGCATCTGTTAACATTACTTAATGCACAGTGAACTATCATGAACCAGTGTTTTGGCATTAACTAACATAAAAATATGAATAAATGCTAAAACTATATTGCTCATGATGAGTCAGTATGCAGCTGCTCTCTGTTTGGAACAACAAACAAGTTTGCGTTTACGCACCCCTATGCAAATGCTGGTGTGACGACAAATATTAGAACCTTGGGATGTCAACAGATAAAACGGTTAACCGCTCTTAGATCTAACCTGCACACAGGCCACAAACAACATATATCGTAACATGGATTTACCACAAAAAATAGGTTATATTATGCAACGGTTCCAATTCCTGAACCTGCGCCCGTATCTGATCACATGACCAATTCAATTGTCACCCTCTGTCCTTCCTCTCGTCTGCTAAAAAGTTGATTAGCTGCAAGGAAAGTCGAGGCAAACAGGTGTGAGAGAACATGAGTGACAGTGAACTTGGCTTCAACTTTCATGAAGAAATCAGAGCCACCGTCAAGAACCCGACTGCAATCTGACATTAACTCTGGGGCATTGAGATGAAGTAGCCGAGGACAACAGACGGTGCCCAATATATCACAGCAGGACGGGTCGAATCTATAACAACGATGTTCTTGAGCGGAGTGCATATATAATCCTGAGAAGGAAAATCCACACTGGGAGCCTATCAGTTCACTCTCAATTCTAAATGTGTTGCATTTTCATGGTTATGAAACAGAGCAATTTACACTCATCAGATGGTGACAGCACCCTACGAAAGGGTGTACTGCTGATAATGACAACACAATTGTTTACATAATAGACTGTGCAATGGGGGATTCTCCAGGCTGGGGGAGCGAAAGGCTGAATCGTCTAAATAAAGCATTAAATCCTCTCATGTATAAGCCATACATGTAAGATATAATCCAATGAGTAATGGCAAAATGTTGAACCACCATTTTTACAAGCTTACGAGCCTCTGAAATTAGAAAACATAGGAAATGTAACATAAATGCTGAATAAAAAGCTTTGACACTTGGCGCATGTTCGAGAATTGGAACTGTTGCTTAATATAACTAAATTTTTAGGAAAAGGCCAATGAAATTGGCGAATGAAATTTGCATGTAGGACTTCGCCCCCCGGATATCCGGGTATAAAAGGGAGACGGAGTGCTACATTCATTCACCTTTTGTTCTTAGGAGCCTTCGCTGATGACTTCAAGACTACAAACTCTAAAAGTTCTTCTACTACACTGCCGGATTCTAACGACGTGGTGCAGCGGACTGTCCCTTCCTGCGGCGACTTCCCCTGGGCGTCTCGGCATTTCCAGAAGTGTTCGAGTTTTTTCTCTAAAATAACAAATTTCTTCGATCGGGAACGTGCTGTCCTTACTACAAGAGAGACTCAAGAGTAATCTTTCCCCCTCCACACTGAAAGTGTATGTAACCGCCATTGCCGCTCATCACAACCCAGTTGCTGGAAAGTCTCTGGGGCAGCACGACCTGGTCATTAGGTTCCTAAGGGGCGCGAGAAGGCAGAATCCGCCTCGTCCGTGCTCCATACTCTCTTGGGACCTTGATGTGGTCCTGCCGGGCCTCAAGAGGCCCCCCTTCGAGCCCCTCAGAGATGCCGCTCTTCCTCATCTCACGATGAAGACGGTTCTCCTAATGGCACTCGCTTCCATCAAGAGGGTAGGGGACCTACAAGCATTCTCCGTGTCCACCGATTGCCTTCAATTTGGCCGGTGATTCTCACGATATCCTGAGACCCCGGCCTGGCTACGTGCCCAAAGTTCCAACCACTCCAACCTCCGCGTAGATTTGGTGTCAGCCCGCGTCCTGCATGGCAACATGTAGGACCAGCGTCTGGTAGGGCGTATGCCTGCAAAAGTACCTTCCCCCCTTCTTTTTTATGAGTGGGTCAGCGTGCAACTCTAGCCTCCCTTCTTCCCCCACTGGGTAAAGAGCAGGCATTCAATCCATCACTAAGCAAGCACCTCCTGCGGGCGGGCTGGGCAGAGCAGCCCTGCCCCTTAGGTCGGGTACCAGCTGAGTTATCTATCACATAGCTCTAACCAGACCTAGTGCTCTGGACATTGTAACCCCTCAGTCAAGCGTTTTCGTCTGATGTATCCTCATGATTGGTTCCCACCTTGGCAACCCATGACCTTCCCTAGTTGGACCTCCACCTTGTGGGTTACTACTCCAGTCCGCACATTCTCCCATGAGTTCTCCCCTGACGGTGAGACCATGTTGGTGTCTCCACTAAACTCCTCCCTACGGCAGGAAGTGGTCTCTGTAGCGCATTCCCCCTCTGAGTAATAGCGCTTACCCAGTGGCCTTACGGTACCGGGCGGCTTCTCGCTGTTAGAGAAACTAGGCCGCCGCCAGTGAGGGTCGATGGCAGGGGCTTCCTACCTTTCCAAAAGCTCTGGGACCCCCTTCCTATCCACTGGAAGGTTACGAATTTTGTGATAGCATTCACGTCTGACAAGCCCAGGCCAGTCACCGTCGCTTCGCTAGAGATTGTTATGCGGCACAGCGCCGTTTTACATAGGAACCCCATCTGTCGGTTCGACACAACGTCGAGAGACCGACAGAAAGGGAACGTCTTGGTACGGAACCATTTCATTCGCCAATTTCATTGGCCTTTTTGCATTGGCCGAAGTTGATAGGTTCTCAAGGGCGAACCCCATCTGTCGGTTCGACACAACGGTTCCCTCCATCAGGGAACTATGGTTACATCCGTAACCAAGACGTTTTCAATGTTGTTTATATGTCTATGTGGTGTTTTTACTATGCTTTACGGAGCTCCAGACTATATTTTTTTACTAGGAGCACTGCAGCCCCCAACTGAAAATTTTAGGAGCGCAAGCAAACATATCAGGGGCTAACCTTAAATTAGCCTGCAATGCAATTATTCACATTTCCCCCAAAATAACTGTATTACTGATACTGACAAATGAGTTACTTGATGACAGCAGATTTGGTTCTGCTTATTTAAAAAGAGGCAGAGTCTACAGAGAAGCTTTGTTATTGATTTGTGCTAAATAGAGTGATTGTAATCTGAATTCATTTGAACCAACAGAGATTGTGCTTGTCAAAAGTATATATTTAATTGTTTACAGTGTTAAACATCAAATCAAAATGAAAGGTCTTAGTTATTGCGTTCTTACGACGATTTGATTATGTATTAAGGACACTTTTCCTCATGTTCACAACACATATAAATATTAAGTCAAATAAAACTTAACAAAAGCATTCGCCTGTCGTTCGTTCTTGCTGTGAACGGATTTGAAATGATCCAGCGCTGTCTCAAGTAATCAACAGATTAATTGCGTATTACAAAATGGTCAGTTCTGGTCCTTGATTCTGATTGGTTGAGAACTGACCAGAGTTATAAGCCGTTATAAAATACGGCTATGTGGTGCGGTCAGCCGTTATATATCAGGGGTATTTTATAACAGCTTAGAACTCCGCTCAGCCAATCAGAATCAAGGACCAGAACTGACCATTTTATAATGCTTTATTCTGAACGCCTCCGCGGTTAGTTTCGTTTTAAACGTCTCATATATCAAATCGTTCGTCCTCAGGCTTAAAAAATCTGTCACAGCAAACAGCGACTCGTAATGATGCACTCACGTTGTTGTGTGTGTAAACTTGTCAATGACGACCTGGATTGTGCGTGTCTGTGACGCGAGTGACCCGCGCAGTTCACTATCACACACAGCCTACACTGGTGGCGAGTTCTACACGTCTTTTCACATGAAATAACAACTAGAAGAAATTCCAAATTTGCAGGTCGCACATGCGCGAGTACTTGTAAAAAATGATTGCGCTGTCTCGAAAACTGGACCATTTAGTCACAGTCTGGAGCCCTTCTTTATTATAAAATTCTAATTTTTAAACGATTGCGGAGTATTTTCTTTTTAAAACTGCTGTTTAAAAAGAAACTGCCTCTGTTTACGACATCACAACCCTGTAACCAATCACGTTAACAGATTTGAGCCATAGATTGAGCCATAGATGTAAGGATGGCACAAAGACTTGGCACTGAAACGATCGCTGCTGTTTCAGCTCGGCTTCTGCAACACAAGCACGCACTGCTCACACGTCGAATGAGGCATCTATGTACCTATAATTAATGGATGTGGGGACTAATTTGCATATTCATGAATCCACGTGTACTAGATGAAACGAGGGTGTAGAGTTACATTCAGGTCATTTTAAGGCATGAAGAAATTATTTTACAGAAAAAAACTTTTACACATGTTATTTTAATGCTTAAAGATGGTTTAAAAAAAAATTATGGAATGCAGTGGGACTTGTAATAGATGACTATAAAATATATGAAAACTGAAATTTGCGAAATGAGGAATAATATGGTTATACTGCCACATCATAGGAGGAGCTCATTAATTTTCAATGAGAGATTTTGATTTCCAGTGTGATAAGAGACTGGTCAAGGCATCAAGTGGCCTTTATGCAAATGAACAACAATGCGATGACAACAAATAAAAATGCAGAGAGAGATCCGTCTCCTGATACAGTAAAGTATGAGAATTTACTAGCAACAAACAGAACCGCAGACTAAGTAATTGATAGTGATTTAAGTGTAAGTGATTTCATCACAGTCACAGTGAATAGGGCTTCATTAAATGAAAGGGA
This sequence comes from Triplophysa siluroides, assembly GCA_006030095.1. Taxonomy (NCBI): domain Eukaryota; kingdom Metazoa; phylum Chordata; class Actinopteri; order Cypriniformes; family Nemacheilidae; genus Triplophysa; species Triplophysa siluroides. The sequence continues at coordinate 1,294,928 of VCII01000724.1, forward strand.
TATTTCACCCAAAAATAAAAATTCTGTCATTATTTATTCACCCTCATGTCATTCAAAACCTGTATATGACTCTTTTATTCTGTGGAACACAAAAGAAGATATTTTAAGAAATACAACTAGGTTTTGTGTCTATACAATGGAAGTCAATGGGAAGTCAATGGTTAACAACATTCTTCAAAATATCTTCTTTTGTGTTCTGCAGAAGAAAGTTATACTGATTTGGAATGAGGTGAGATTGAGTAAATGATGAAAGAATATTCACTTATGGGTAAATCTCACATCAAATTCTGATACTGTGCCACACTGTTTCTTTAAGACCTCCTTTCTTCATCCTGTCCCTCAGTTTCTACTCCACCAACTTGCAACCTTCGTTTTGTCAAATTAAGGGATTATGAGCAGATCTGAGATCACAGTTAGACACGCACTGCATTCTCAACAGGGTCAAGCTGTCTAACCTCATTAGCTAAACTCCATCTGAGACACTCTGAAGAAAACAATTAGCCCTGGTTTGCTCTTTTTTCCACTATGCTCGGTATAATGCAGTCGCCTAGAAAAGTAAAGTAACACTAGTGGCCTAGTGTAGAATCATCTTCTGAGCTTTGCAAACAAATTGAGGAAGCTTTAAGAACCAACGGCGTCCTGGTATGAGGATCAAGTTTGTGTTTTGGGGGCTGTCTGGGCTGCCTGCCAAAAATTAACATTTCGACATACGTGGAGAGGACGAACACCTGTGTGATAGTTCAGACTCAACCAGAGACATTATGAGGAGGGGAAGACAGGCCAAAAGTACAAAAATAAATACGAGAAATTGTACAACTCAACATGGCGGATGTAGAAACAGAATTGAATTGTCATTTTGAGTGAATGTTTTAACCGAACCACCATAATAACCATTATAATTTCAATCTGATTGTTCATTTGAAATATTTCACTGAAACCAAAACAGTTGTGCAGATTTTAGTTATACATCTGTCCAGGAACTGATCTACATCTGAGGATAAGTCTTACCAAGATCTTCTGCTTCTGACCTTCCTTAAAGGCATTTTGCTACAACAAAAGTAAAATTGACAATTTGAATTTATATCATTACAGGACAATCCACAAAATAGCAAAAAAGGGGTGTGGCTTAACATTTCATGCTTAAATGCACTGATGAATTGCAATAAATCGCAGATCTTAAGGGTCAGCGACCCTTTACGTTCATTCTTCAAACACAATCACAAACACACACTACCACACACCCCTGCTGGTCATCAGCCTAAGATAACCATCTCCCATAATCCCTTCAGAGACTGATGACTTTTTGACCCGTGAGCTCTTTGCCCTTGTATCACTGCGGCAATCAGTCACAACGCAGCTCAGTCCTTATCCTACTGATCGCAACTCTGATACAGCGTTTGATTGACAGCTGAAATGGGAGTGATTTTAAGGACGGGGTGCTGTGAGGGTTAAAGATAAGATGTGATGAACATTTTGTGTGGGGAACATGAGAAGAAATGAATATGCAAACTGTAATCTGGCAGGACTGAGCATCAGATGGGTCGATGCGTCTGCTTTCCAACATAACACAAAACCCATTTGTGTCTTTCATTGTTTCCTAACATTTTATTGCTTGGCATTTGTCTATTAAATTGTTCTGCTTTTGTTCAGCACTTTGCATAATCTTTGTACTTCAGTATAGCCTATAGTTAACTTTCCACTTCAGTCTTTGTCATGGTCGCACACGTGTCTGCATAGCTACCAAATTATACTCAACCACAGATGAGCGCGGATGGACGAGCTCGACACATGCGCAGTATGTATAGTGGACTCGGCCGATTCATCATTTTTCTCGTGCATGTGCTGTTGTACGCGATCCGGACATGGATGGCTTGACTAAGCTTTAGTCACGTTTCATCTGTTTGAATCAATGTTAACGTTGTAAATACTTCAAATATGTGCTATTAAAATCAAGTGCATAATAATGATTCACTAAATTTTGTGAAGTGAGTTCTTTCGAAACCTTGGATGTCCAAATTCGCAGAAAATGGAAAAACACTGGACTTTTTTTTCACTGGAATGATTTAAAATTGTGTAGTCAAAGCTTACAAGCACTTTCCATTACTTTTTATTGGTTTGATATTTGTAAAACCCAGTGACAAACATAAACTAATAATAGTGATGTATGGCAAAAAAAACATGAAATATGGAGATAAAAGGTTTTAAAAGAACAGCAGAGATGTTGATGCTTAAAACATTTGCCACATATTTAAATCAAAATTTTACCCTTTTTAATACATAAAAATCAGTTATTGAGCAGGCTTAGAAATAAAAGAATAATATAACTATCCAGAAGTAGCTATGATTACACAGAAAATGTCACTTTGGCGTCATTTGACCTGACAGGTAAATATGTAAAATAACCTGCAATTTTCAGTTTTAAACAGAGATGGCGACATAGAGGCAAAAGTTATTGCAGCTTTTAAGTGACTGTTCATCCAAAAATGAAAATTCTGTCATTTATTCACCCTCATGTCATACCAAATCGGCATGACTTTTTTTCTTCTGTGGACCACAAAAGAAGCCATTTTGAGAAATGTTGTGGTTTTATCTCCATACAATGAAAGTAAATTGGGTTTAATGTTGTTTGGTTAGCAACGTTCTTTAAAATATCTTCTTATGTGTTCTGCAGAAGAAAGAAAGTCATACAGGTTAAGAATGAGATCAGGGCGAGTAAATTATTAAAGTTCATTTTTGGTTAACTATCTGATTTACTTGTTCTGTACCTTCTCTTGAAATTCTGCTTGCTGTGCTTTTTGAATAATGTAAATGGTTGATTGTTAAATTAATGATTGTTATAATGTTCATGGCCTAACAAATCCTTTAACAATACAACATAACAACACAGGAGTTATTGATTATCAGCATGTGCTTCAGCATGTAATGGTCAACAAGCCGATCGGTCTAGTGTATTTTCACACTGATCTGTGAAAAGAATTTACATTTATGCATTTGGCAGACGCTTTTATCCAAAGCGACTTACATTGCTTTATCCTAAACATTTTACATAGGTATTTGCAATCCCCTGGGATCGAACCCAGAACCTTGCATTGTTAACGCAATGCTCTTACCACTGAGCTACAGTGAAGTGTAGAATCAATTAAGATTTATTAAACAAATAAAAAGAAGACTGTCTTCAAAATATTAGTGTCTTGAATGAGAATCCTCTTCCTAGCCAAATATTTCAATTTAACGTAATACAGGTCATAAGATTAAACTGTGCTGCAACGCCCCTCCTCTGATCACCTGACCATCAGAGGAAAAGGCCAAATATGGTCATGGCCCAAGCGTCCGTCTGTCTCCTCAGCATGTGAGCATGTGTTTCATAACTCAAAGAAGCTGTCTAGATTATGTCTATGCGAGTGAGGATTGTGTGTTCTGCGTGTTTGTGCACTAGCTTGTGTATTCTAGTGCGAGGACCGTATGTGTGCGTGGGTGTGCGTGTGCGTGTGCACAAATCCCTTGGTGTGCACATATGTGTGTGTGCCGGGGCTCAGCAGAAACCCAGCGTGGATGTGTTCTGGAACCTGTTGTTCCCTGTTGTTTCATGCCTGTGGTGGGGAGGGATAAATATATGCTTCCCCTTTTCACTGTCTCTGGCTTTTGCCAATAGAGCAGCCCAACAGAACGTACCCCCTGCCCTGACACCTCTTCCCACACATATACACACTGTTGCTGTGGAGCCGGTCATAGGCAAAATACAAGTCAGGAACGTATACCATACAGCCTGAGAGCTGTTTATTGTACTGCATGGTCGACGTACCTTCTCCTGGTGACTGAGTTATTTATTTTGAACACTTAATATGACACATCAGTGATATGAGCAAAACATTTTACTTTTAATTTTACCCTATCGAATAGTATTTAAATTATTAAGTATTCATTTTGGCCTTTATTATTTTTTATACAGTGCGTCGTAGAGAGGACAGGAAGTGAAGTGAGAGAGAGAAGGGGATGGGGCCAGGAAAGGACCTAGAGCCGGGAGCCTGCTTTGAAAATGTGTGAAAATTTTCATTTTTCAAAAATAATCAAAAGTATTTTTTTCTGTTGAAGCAAGTATAAGAATTGTATAATTGTATAACAATCAACAGTAAAGCACTTAAAACTGTTTAAATTGGAAGAGGAGCCGGTCTTTAACATTTGTGAGTTAAAACACTTCAAAGCCGAAAGCAAATCTAAGGACAAAGTGTGGGAATTTAACATGATATTAAGAGAAACAAAACCCCTGTACCCCCCACCCCCTCTCTGTGTCCCATGACTGCCTCTCATCTTCACACCATTGTTTGTGTGAGAAACGCATTGTCCACCGAGCTGTCATTGTTATTTTAATCAAAAAGACAAAGACATCCAGGAGTTTTTCTTTCTTTTCTACAGGGCAATTTGACACCTCTTAATCCAAAACTTCCTCTGGCTGCCCCTCTGGGGGGAGCGGACGGAGAGACCCGGCTCCATTGTGCATTAGCGGTCATTAGCACCTGGGCTGCGGGTTCCCTACAGACCGACTCCTGATACCCTGCCATGAAAATCACGAGCACTGACTGATGTACAACACCTCCTGTGTATCACACACTAATGTGTGCAGATACAAGCACTTCCACATGCTGTAAAACGGTTGAAATGTTTGACAAATGCAGTTTACATTCATTTGCATCATTCTGCTGTTCTGGGGTGCTGTTGCTTAAACAAAATATTACAGAATCAATGTCTATTATTTTTAATATACAAAAATCTGACAGCAAAATATAGAGAAGTAAAACATAACAGATGGATGGGCTCCATGGCAACCATCATTTAAGCAGCATTTGGTGGCACACAGCAGTACAAAATTCATTCTCAAATCTTAAAATACTAAGCATGGCCTTCATTAAAACCCAACAGACTGACAGATGCACTGCCCAGCTCTCCTAAATAAGGTGAACAAAGCAACGCAGATGAAACATTTGCTTGAGCAATGTTTATGTTGTGTGATTGAATGAGGATTAAACATTGAATAATTTGAGAACATAATTCCATTATTAGGGGTCAGGCCAGGAAGTGGCGTAGACACCTATTGCTTCCATTAGTGTTCTTATTATTCTGCTTCTTCTTCTGCCATGGAAGTCTACGGCAGCCCATAGAACCGTACATAGGAAAGTTGTGAAATTAGGTTCACACATAGAGGACAGTTACCATGGCAAAACTGTTACCATGGCAAATATGGAGTCTCTAACCCAAACTCCATAGCGCCACCAACAGTCCAAACGTCCACATTCCTTTTTTGCCTATGACTTTTGAACCATACACCCTAGATACAAAATGCTTTCCCCTCTGAACCCTTGGTTCATGCCGATTCAAATGCATGTCATTTTACGTAATGAAATGTAAATTTTCGAACTCCTAGACAGTTTGCACGAAATTTGGTATACAGCATCAAGTGACACTGCAGACAAAAAGATATTAGAATAGACCCCTTTTGCGCCGACGTCACGCTTACGTCAAGGCATGGAGGCAAAAGATAGGGAAAACTGGAGGCGGCCAATACAAACCAGCACAGATTCGACCACATAAGAAGTTTAAAATATCATCTTGTTGTGTTGTTTAGTGCCACAATCGATATGTCTCCAATTTGATATTTTAACAAATACCTGGTGCCATTGCCAAACAAAAACACGGACGACAACTGTAGTTAAACACAATAAAATTAGTTATGTGTCAGGTTTTGTTCAAGTAAATGCATTTGCTAACGTTTGCCACTGTTAGTACACGCAGACATCTAGATGTATAAACTATCAGATTATCTATACTATACACGCTTGGTTTCTCTGTCTGGTTGGTTTTAGATGTCAGGCCACTTAACTGGAGGTAATCCTGTCAGTTCGTCCCTGGATCCATTGAGTGAGCACGTACAGGTCGGCCAGGCACCTTGCGTTAAAGTTAACTTTTTCAAAAACAATCGCGGTCCTAGACAGTGAGTGACCTTACATGTTAAAATTTAATCAGATTGTGTTCTAGTCATTGTTAAAAAGCAAGCAAGCAAAACGAGACCTCCACCTAAGCTCCGCCCACAAAAAAGCGTCACAATGTTAACTAACAGTAAAGGCATCTATATTTTCAATAGGCAAATCCGTTCTCGCAAATCAAGTCTACGAATGTGACGACGATCAAGCCAAATTGGACTTGATGCTGTCTCTTTGCCAAACTTTTGTGTATCCACATGAAACTCGGTACATGTCATTGCAGTCATGACCTGAGGTAAGATACAAAGTTTCGGCAAAGCGCCACCTACTGGTCGAGAAACATATTTTTTACTATTTTTGCTTATAACTTTGAAAACGTTGGTGTTAAATCATAAGAGTGGTATTGTTTGATTCCTTGAGGCATGGCGAGTCGAACCATACCCCATGTTTCTTATTCGTCCATTGTGGGCGTCACCCACTTTGACAAAACTTTGATAAAAAATAAAAAAAAACTTTTTTGATAAAACGTATCGCCATGAGACTTGACATGGTTCATCAAGGACTTGTACAGTTATAGGCCAGCGCCCCCTAGTTATCAAGAGATATAATGAAATGTATTTAAATGCTTGTAACATATGAAGAAATCAACATAATTGTATTCAATACACATTAGTATATCAGTTGTTTGCAGGGGTTAAAGCAAAACAAATCCTGAGCCTGAACTTTCTTTTTGCGGGGTTGTGAGAGTAGACACATACGCAGGGTTATTTGTCAAACAAAAAAGAACATTATTTAAACATTATTTCCCTTGAAACTAACTTCTCAGACAGATGTTTCTAAAACTTTGAGGGTATGTGTAGGGATCACAGAATGACTCGAAAGAAGTGGGGGCATAATTATAACCCATGAAACCATAGTTTTATGCAATTATGGTATATAGATACATAGCTAAACATACCAAATTCAAGCAAATTCATCATAATAAAAATCCTACTTTTTAAAAAGAAAACAAATAAGACTTTTTTGGCCTATCGAGGGTGGCATTTTGAGAGCAAAATAAAGTGACCAGATGAATTTTGTACTCTACTAAACTATTTTGTGCTCTAGTAGTAATTGAATCATTAGTTTCATAGATATTAATGGTGATGATATGGCACAAGTCACATCCCCAACACATAGTAATGAGATCCCAGTTGGTCAAAGCAGGTTAGCATAAATGAGCCCTCAAAAAAAAGCAAAAGTGATCACCTTTTTGAGCTCGTTTTTTTATAATGATTAGTGTAGGCAGATTTATTATACATTTTTAAACTCCTACTGGCAAATTTTGAACTACAAACTGTGAAACAAAAACAATATAAATTCCTATTAAAGCTACAAAGGTTAGGGAGTCAGCAGTGAGTGGTTCTCTTTTCATTTGTTTGAGTCATATTAAGCACATAGAATAGCAGGATATTAGGCTGCTGTCACTAATGTATTGCCATCCTTTTCTTTCTCAACGTTTTACGCTCACTTCAGACAAAAACAACCATGTTTATGACTTAACTCTGTGAAAGTTTTAAAACGATTTAGACGCTTTAGAAATCGATCCTTGATATCTCGATCACAGCACATGAGTGCGTGTGTGACGCGCAGTAGTGGAAGCAGAAGTCTGATTAGATGATTTGCCGAAACAACACAAAGTTATTCATCTTTAAGTCACAGTCTCCAATTTGTGCATGTCATATTTGTCATAATGGACTTAAAATCTGCCCCCTTTATAAACTTACTCTCGATCTTGCCGACTGTTTGCTTGCTAACGTACTCTCCAACGTGACGTCTTGACTCCGACAACCAAGACCTGCCCTGTTTTAATTCTGATTGGCTAGTAATGTTTGTTTGGTTGAGAGTGATAGCTGTGTTCCTCTCATACCATTGGTAGGCAAACTTATGAACTCAAACTGATATCAATAAGCTTTTAAAATTAAATATTTTTTAAAGTAAATAGTTTTTTCCGCAGTCAAATGCACAGTGCCGGAAAACTTTAAGCCCTGTGTTTGATATTAGAGTTGTCATCTTCCACCATACTTCCGTCCACCATATTGAATTATATAGAAAACATACGGTTTTGAACTCGTACAAAATTTGTCAGATTTGTACAAAATTTGGTATGTAGCATCTGGAGACAGTACTGACAAAATGTTATAAAAAAATGTTTGATTGTTCGAATGGTTCTTGTATACAGCGTTAACGAATTCTAAGGCAAGCTCACCAAAGGGTAATGTGGCTGTATCTTCGCGACACTTTTGTGTTTTGACAAAAAACTTGGTATGCATCATCACTGGCACATCATGTCAGCCTCATAAAGATTTGGTGTTATAAGTATAAGTAATTTTCTTGTGCTCTAATTGCTTTTCCATATGTTTCTAAACTTGGATTTCAAAATCTGATCATCTGGCATGTCCAAAATATTTCCCTTGGTTGGTTTCGACCCAATAAATGCTGCTTGCAGCTATATTTCTTTTTGTCTCTCTGTCTATTAACTTTTTAAAGACACATCAAGACTGGATTGAAACTATCAAGATTACAAAAAACACCACAGAGAAGAAACCACGGCCGGGATTGTTTGTCGAATACAGCATCATATTGCAACACAAAGGGCTGTGTTGAAATCGAGGTGCTGAATTACCAACAAATGAAACATTAAGTAGTTAATTCAGCCAGACAGGTTCCATAATTCAGATTGTGTATGAGTCATTAGTGGCTTATTTTTATTCTGCATTAAAGAGCGGTCCTGCCGTGACAATTTCACTCTAATACGTAAACAGTGCGAGGGTGGGTTTCATCGATTTTGAATAACCTTAGCATTGTACAAGACTGTTCGTTTTACAGGTCGCATGAAAATGCTATGACCTACTTGCTGTTACCTCTCAAATCGCATGGAGCATACACAAATGACCTTTTCTGAGGGATATTTTCATGGATCTTGTTAGCAAGAGAGCAAAATAACCATTAATATTCACTTAAGTAACAGCACACAAGCAAGTGTAAGGGGCTATTAAAGCTGTGCTGATATTCAGTACCACAGCAAGTTCGTATGCCTGTAATATAAAACGTTCTATTAGCAAGAAATTCTTATTGAAACTTTTTCTCCGCTAATTTTTCAGCAAACCCACATATTACAGGTACGTCTGTAAGACATCTGCTAAAGATCTGGAATACATCTGCTGTGTAAAAACATCTTAGAAAAAGCAGTTTTGCATACATTCTACATCATAAACATCTTCCAGATATCTTCTAGATGTCTGTATGACATCTGACAGGAAACGTCTGTCCTGACGTTGAGCAAACAATAAAAAAAATACATATGTAAATGCAGACATCAAATAGACGTCTCCAAGATGTATGTATGTTATCAGGGAATGATCAAAGCAGTTAAAATGTGAGTGTTTTGATACTAAATATTGGCTAACTTTTACAAGATAACTTTTTACACAGATAATACAAACCCAACGGTACATTGCGCTTAATATACAGTACTCAACTGGTATGCTATGGTGAGAAAATATATGGCATGTACAAGATTGTAAATGTAAAATGCCTGAAGTCCTTAACCAAAAAAAGCTTTATTCTTTTCTAAAGTTTTGCGGCCAAAGGCTACACAGGTTTTTTACAGCATTTCTCAATAGAGCCATCAAGCAAGGGGGCAGAGAACAGTATAGCTGACTTGAAAGAGATCCACATCAAAGGCTGTTGGAAAGGGCTACTGTAAAGTGCACCAGGGGCTCTGAGTGACGCTTTCTTAAGATAAAATATATTTTATGGAGCTGTTTTGAATGACCCAAAATGCTGTTCTAGGGTCAGTTCAAAGCTGTTATCCTTTCATTGCTAAAAGTCTGATGGAGGCAAATTCTAAACTACAAACGTCTGATGATTTCACTGCTTCCCTTTCTCATGCTGAACAGACCCCCACACAGACGTCATCCTAATCCATTCTGGTCTCTCAGTCGAACACAATGAATGGAGATAACAGAATACGTTAAACTAAGACCATCTCTTCTCTATCCTACCCTTCGATGGGCTTCTCTTTCGGATAGATGACCGAATTACTTTCAGCCGCTGTGACAGAGATGCGTTACATAACGTTTAATTAAAAATCTCTTAACAAACCAGCTGTACTCCAGCTAGCAAAGAAATGGAAACAGTCAGCTAGCCACCATTGTATTAGATTTGACATCGACAGAGGCAGCATTAAGAGACGAATAAGATAAAATTGTGATTCATCAGGTTTTCCTTGGCTGAAAGGAAGTCTCTTTTAAAGGTAAAATGGCAAAACTTACATTTGAAATAACTTGAACATGAGGACATCGCACTGATTCAAAGAGAAAACCTTTCTGTTCGTTTTTGTAAGGTGTGTTTAGTCCGGAAGAGTCAAATATGTTTAAACACAGTAAGAATGACATAATTTGATCCTGTGACTTGCATCTTGCACGGTTTTCTGAGGACAAGGAAAGTTTAGTCCTGGTATTTCAGCTTTTTGAAATGCTGAAGTATGTCCGGTTCTACCATTCTTATACGTCATTTGATCACTGTTTGATGAATTATGGCTGTCATGGTGAATATAAAAACTTGCTTATACTTTCTGTATAAGTAAAACTTACACTTTTCACGCCCAGCAACAGCATAAATAACCTTATTTGCACTCAGTTCTGACTTTCATCAATAAACTGAAGCATAATTTACATTGAAATGAATGCTATAAAAATAGTGCATTACATGATGACCTGATACTCACAACTACTGTATTTGAAGGTGGCTAGTAAATAAGATGCATTTTTGGGCAAAAAAGTCACACAACCATTCAGTAAATGATTCCCTGTTTAACTTGTGTGTTAACGTGTTGTATTTGCAAAATTAATTTCAACTATAATTTTTTTTCGCTGTCTTCATAAGTTTATCAACAAACATTTGTTTTCTCTTACCTGCTGTTGAATTTCTCTGGATGTTTCTCTCTCATCAAATGAAAGCGATGTGCGATGGATGCGTCCTACAGAAAACAAGAAACACAGGTTTACACTTTTACTTCACTAAAAATAAAAAAACAGTATTAAATATTAGTATTAAGCAGTTTATATGCGATAAATCGCATCCATAATAAAAGTTTGTGTTTACCTAATATATATCTGTGTACTGTGCATATTAACATTGCATTTATTTATACATACACATTTGCATATTTAGGAAATATTTAAATGTATTTATTTATATTTACCACTAATTTAAATGATATTATAAACAAATACATTTTTTTATTTTTCTTTAAATAGATGCATGTATGTGTATGTGTTTATAAATAAAAAATAAATATATGCACACATATGTTATGTAAAAACGAACATTCATTATGTATGCGATTAATCGTTTCACAGTCCTAATTCATAAAATATTCTAAAAATATAATATGTATATACCATTTCATCGGATGCCCACACCTGGACTGTCGTTAACGTCCGGTCTGTGTTTGTTTATTGCTCTGGCTAGTGTCTAATAATTTAACCATTTATATTTTATATAAATGTATATATTTTTATGTTAATATTTATTTATTTTATGTTAATAATCATTTATATTATTATTTTATAATGATTGTATTGAATAAACAATTTGTTGAATTTTGTTGTATGTTAATTTTATTAAATAAACAATTTGTTGAATGCGATGTGTATCTTTATCGCATTTAACGAAACCATATGGGACATTCACATCTAACGGTTGAGCTTAGTATCGCAGTCTAAATTCAAAATATTAGAGAGGCAAGTTAAGCCAAGCTTGTTATCAGAAATAATCTACAGGCACTTTATTATTTGCGAATGCGTACCGGAAGTTAAGGGCAGTCCACGAGCGTGTGCATGTGCAGTAACGTTTGTTTATGCTGTTGCTTTGAAACTGTCAATATTTATATTAATATGAAATAAGTATAAAGTCTCTAGCTTATGGGCTACAGGGTTGTTGATAGTCTTCACAGACAGAACGCCCTTGTTAATTCTGGAAGAAACGGTACCCCTGGGCCATAAAGTCATTTAGACATGACCCAGACGATACTGCATAGAAATTCCTGGTAAAGTGGAAAGTGCTTTGAAATCCACCTTACAGTGGCATATTGAGAGGCCGGCCACATTTCAAATCAAGTTTAGGGGTAATTTACTCTCTCGTACAATATAACCAGAAAATAAGAGATGCTCAGGTATTCAGCAGTCTAGGGGTAGGGGGGGTGAGGGACACCATCTCTGTTGCCTTGGCCGGAGGTTAAGATAATCGTGCAGATAGGCCTTTCAGACAAAGTAGACAATTCTATAAATGGGTCCACAGTCCTCGAGTGCCTGAATACTACAGTGAAGCAGGATGTATAAATGATGGCATCAGAAGGATAAAGGCTTTCCAGGAATGACAGAGTGGAGGAAAGAGAAATGAACAAAATAAGACAAGTGACAAAGCTTTTACAGCAGCACTGTGCACACAATCAGACACATACTGTACTTGATTGTTACCCTGGCCTGAATGACACACTTTCAAGGGTTTTCCGCTAAATCCATCGACTGTTACACATATTCCTGGAATCAAGTGCTATTGTCAGGTAAAAAATGGCTGGTGGCTATTAAAGTGCCTTAATATAATGTAAATACATTTCAGGTGAAAAGCATTCCTCAATGCCTACCAGCAAGAAGAACTGTTAGCGTAATAGTAATTTCTTTAAAGTAAGATTAACGTAATCAATTGAAACGAATATATTACATTATCATTTAAAAGCATAAGATGTTCTGCATTGGCAGCGGCAACCCAAAGCACGCTGCCAGTGAAGCAGCCTTGATTAAAATCAAAGCAACTGCGGCACAACAGAAAAGCTAATTGATGAATCAGGTCTGCAGCCGCAACTGATGATTTCTATATTTACACACGCACACATAAAGAAAGAAGAGCTCAAAGCCACCACATCCTTCATCAGGCCCAGAACCCAGCGCATGCACATAACACCTGTCTCAGAATTTCTCTGTGTAATGCTCACCGTATCATAGGCCCAGACAGGGAGGAAGCGTGCAAGGGTGAGATTCTCAGGGTTTGATAGCTGCCGGCACGCCTATCGAGCCACGAGCGGACGATACTCCGTTAGCACCTGTGCTGGCTTCCTGCCCGTGCTCGCAGGTGCCATGGCGGTCACATGGGAGAGGATATAGGAAGTGTGTGCGTGGGGGGATAAATGAAAGGGTGGTGGACTCGTATCCCGCACATATCCAAATGTAAGATCTAAACCTTTAACAGATAGTACAGAACATTGCTGTTTTTAATTTTACTAGATCGCGGGGAGAATAAAATGTTTACATTAGGGATGTTTATAAAATGATTAATCGCATCCAGAATACAAGTTTGTGTTTACATAATAGTTTGTCTACCGTGCATATAAATTTTTATTTATAAACACATACATTACACAAACATGTGTATACTTAGACCCATTTACTTATATTTACCGATATGTACATTATCTCTAAATGTTTATTAACTTAATATTTTTCTTAAATCGAATATATGCATGTATGTGCATGTTTTATAAATACAAAAATAAATATGCCCAGTAAACAGACATATATTATGTAATAAATAAAAAAATTTTTTTATATTGTTGTTATTATTATTAAGCGTTTGACAGCCCTAAAGGCAAGCAGATCAGGAGGCACTGCGATCCAAAAAGCAGTTTTTTAATATAACTTGTGTTTTACAAATGTGTGAAATGAAAAAGGACAGAACGTACTGTACACCAGGAATGACAGCGTATGAATGACAGGCAATAACTGAATACCATGAAGACACAATTATCACAAACCCAGATGTCGTCCTCAAAATACACTGCTCCTGTCAACTGACATTTTCATGGCCTTTTATGGACCAAGACATTAATTCTTCATGTCAAACTTTGACTCCAACAAACAAATTGTCACCAATCCTTCAGATCGGAGATATGCAGACGACGGGTCTGAACCTGACATGGGTATGAACAAAGGTTTTCATCTTCCTTGAACACAACTAGCGCGGGAAACATCAAGAACTTTAACAAAAGACATTAACAACCAACATTAAACAGAGGCAGAAGGGGAACTAAATTGTGTCCAGATAATGAGTGAAATTGGAAACAGGGAATGCAGGGAATTGTGGGAATTGGAGTCCGGTGAGGAACGTGCAGGCGAAGAGTGTTACACAAACCTCAAAAAACAAGCAAACAAAGTCAAGATCTAACAGTACCATAATACCACCATAATCCTTTGAGACACAGCTTCTGTTTAGTTTCTCAGCCTCTTATTTGTTGTGTATTTTCAAACAGTTTAGCTAACCAGATACAAAAGTCCTCCAGGGCATTATTATGATTCATCCTAAACTGTGCGCAATGGGAGAACAGGGACACCATGTCCTCCACTAGGACATATCCTGTCCCTATGGCATGAAACTGTGGGCTTAACTGTTCTTGGCATTCTCTCTTTGATACCAGGCTAAAGGTTGTACATGATCTTCGAGTTTATGCCATTTATAGGTCAAATAATAAACTTTTTGAACATTACCAATTTTGAAAAACATTTGAGCTGTCCATGCAATTTGTTATAAAATAGCAATGAACATTTAAGGTTGGGCTGTCATGATGTCATATCTTCACTTCTATTGGCTGTCGACAGAATCAACAATAAAAGGATCATAAAATGTATTTACATTAAAAAAATTATGTATAATGCTATCGTCAAAATGATCTTTAATGTTGTTCATTTTTATATTTTTTTTTGGCCAGTGAATAACATGAATAGGTGGAGCGCGAACCTTTGTAACCATTGTGACTCTTAAAGTGAATGTTCACCCAAAAATGGAAATGATGTCATCATTTACTCACCCTCTTGTCATTTCAAACCTTTATGAGTTCCTTTCCTCCGCAGAACACAAAAGAAGATATGTTGAAGAAAGTTGGTAACCGAACAGCACTGGCTAGTTAACAATATTCTTCAAAATATCTTATTTTGTGTTCTGCAGAAGAAAGAAAGTCATACAGGTTTTAAATGACAAGAAGGCGAGGAAAAAATCACTCTCACGTACCTTCTCTGGATCTGTTCCACATTTGTGATTTCTATTTCTTTTCTACTCTTTCTCTCCTCAAAAAACCCCACAAAAAAACCTTAGCTTTGTATACCGTGGTAGACTATATGAGAACAGTTTTACTGCACAAAGCGAGAATTTCTTAAAGTACTATATGGCACAATACAGTATATATATATATATATATATATACTGTATATTTATATATACAGTATATAAACATTATTTATGTGCACGCAGGTCAGATATTGGCAGACCAACCAATAGGATTAAACACGTCATATCGCAAAAACAACACATATCACATTTATGTAGTAATTTAGTATTAAAAAAAATGTGCATCTTGAATGCACTGTAAGTGGTTTGTATGTAGGAAAAATGTATTTGGTCCACACAATTAACACAACACTGTCCTCCTGAGGGAATGTCTATCGACAGGGTGAAGAGGTGAGGAATATAAAGTGAGGTGATATTCAGGCCGCTGTGACTGGTGTGTCTACACAGGGTTTTTGTAGCGTGCTACCTGAGTCAGCGCCCATCTGTGCTCCTGTCATCCTGAGCCCGTTCACATAAGTGTGAGCCTGAATCATGTAAATGCTGTATGTATGATTGTCTAAAACGAATATGTGAGGTGAACAAGCGCTGTTTTCCTTCTATCTTTAAGACTGGCCAGGTGTCACTCAGCACGGTCATTCATTATGGTGGTAACCTGGCCTGATTTTGGCAGCCAAATACTTCCTGTCACTGATACTTCCCCTGACCTTCAGTCTGTGCCAGTTCTACAGCCCTCCAAACCCACAAATACACACACATAATAAGGCTGACGGCTTCTAAAATAAACACTCTTATCACACAGATAGGGTTGAACGATCGATTAAATCGCTTGTTTTTTCCGTGACCCATTGAACCAGTGTGACCGTTGCACCTTTCACAACAAAATCAACGTCATGCAACTACATTAGGTCATAAAGGTTTGGAATGACACGTGGTTAAGTAAATAAGGAAGAACTTTCATTTTGCGAGAACTTTCCCTTTAAAACATTTAACCTTTAATCACTAGCTAAGATATAAGACAGACAGCATGACTTTGGACTAAGCTAATACCAGCAGTGTTGTAAACACACTTATCTGTGTCATTGGAGATGAAGGTGTGGTATGACACCGCACCAGCGAGAACATGATGGAAGCGGGGCAGCGTCTCCCTGGGGAGGGTGGGAGGTTAACGCATATAAGTTGTTGATGTCAAGTGAGGTGGTTAGATTTCAGCTCTCAGGCCTGGGGGAGATGCTACTGCTGGAGCTTAACATGGTGAGGTGTCTTTCATGACTGCTGACGAGGTGTCTTTGCTGTCTTCAATTCCCCACGAGAGATTCTTTCCAGGGTGAACCCGATCGTATGATCCCAATGCCACGTTAAGTCAGCCCGATGATGTCTCAGAATTCAGACTCACATTGGTGCCTAACACTGCACACCAATCCCCATCAACTGAGGGTTGATGCAAAGAGGCACCTATAATATCATACCTATAATATCTAGTGGTTTGGCTAAAGAAAGCAGCCCAGAAAGCACTTCTGGGCACTCATCTATTTCTTATACTACAAAAAACTATTAGCTTTTGTCAAAATACATAGCAATTTTTGAAAGAAGAATGGTGAAGGCATGTAGTTGCCAATACCCAAGGTACCCTTACAAAAATAATTGAATGTCAAGTTCATTTTATTAAGTATACTTAAAGGCATGGTGGGTGATCCTTTCCAGAAACATTTTTTGTCATGTTGGTTGGAAATCTCTTTACATCCTGATAGCAATCAAGATGTACAGTAGTCAAATAATATTTGTATAATTATATTTCATCTGTGAAAGGAGTTGAACCAAAAAACGTTTGCCCAATCAAACATTCTGGCCGAACACTGTGATTGGTCATTAGCACATTTTCAGCCAATGTATTTTGCATACCACTGCACACCCTGTTCACGCAGACATCATCAGCACCGCAGCGCGCTCACGTCCGCTGTGTCAATGTAGGGAGAATGGCGGACAATCAGCAACAATCAAACTTTCCTGCGAACTGACAACAAGTAAATCTACAAAACGAAAGTCTGTTTTTGAAAAAGCAGTGACAAAAAAATGTCTGGATCATGAAAGAATTAACATCGGTTTAGCTTTTACACGAGGGAGACAGCTCCAGCAGGCAAAGGGTCTGAAAGACGATACCATGGTTGCTCTCTTTCTTTTGGACAGGTATGTACATGCTTCGAGAAGAATTCAATGGATTTAGTTTGTAAATCGTTAGTGGATTCACAAAATACTTTCATGTGTTTGGAGGAGGTGTGGCTTTGGACGGCGAATCACATAGAGGGTGGGATTATAATTTTTGTGCCAGCAGGCTAAAGTTAGCACCTTTCAAAATCAACCACCCCAACTTTAAGTAAGGTTCAAGTATATTTAAGTATACTCTTTGGGTAACACTTTATATAGGGACCAATTCTCACTATTAACAAATTGCTTATTAGCATGCATATTATTAGAATATTGGCTGTATATTAGTAGTTATAAAGCACATATTCTACATCCTTAGTCCTACCCAATACCTAAACCAAACAACAATCATACTAACTTTTAATAAGCACCAAATTACAAGTTTAGTGCGGCAAAAGTCGTAGTTAACGGTTTGTTAATGGGTGGCAAACATACTATTATCAATACTAGTAGAAAATGTGCAAGTGTACTTTTTACGTAATACTATTTAGGACTAAATTGGTCCAGTTTATAGTTTATAGAAGCGTACTTTTTTACAACTAGGTTTTTCATTTGTACTGCCACTTTAATATTTGTAGCAAATTTTTTTGTTTTTGACGCTACATTTAAAAGTATACTTTTGGTAAACTTCTAGTTAATGTTACTTACAAGATACTCATGGCCAGCTTTACTAACAGCTTGTGACAACGCAAACGCCTCTTTAGGTGTAAAAAACTACTGACGGTATTTACTTAAGACACGGTACAAAACTTCAACTGCTATTAGAATATGTAAAAAGCACTATATAAATTGAGTTGAGACAAGCAGTGAAAATTTGCGTCAAAAAATAAATGGATAGCGCTGTTTTTGACACTGACCTTATTGGATATGCATTTAGGAGTTTCCTCTTCAGACAAACTTTATAGGAGGAGATTATTTAAATAAATCACACAATGCGATCTACTAAGGTTTGCTCTCATCATTGTACTGGTACTGCATCCGCTAATTCGCGCTACTCTTGGTAGATTACGTTGGTCATTATGGGAATGAGATATTGCGCTTGTGTTTATTAATGTGCGTCTTGTTAGTATATCACCCACAGAAATTTCCTCTCCCATCGCTGCTTTTTTAAACTGCATTGTCGAGCTATTTTGCCATGTTTACTAAATCTGGCCATTCCTTTTCTTACGTTTTTTTAAGTCCATTTAATGCCCTGATAACAGTATATGGGGCAATTCTCGGTATTAACAAACCATTAACTACAACTTTTCCCCCAATAAACTCTTAACTTGCTTATTAATAGTATGTAAGGTAGTTGTTAGGTTAAGGTATAGGGTGGTATTAGGGATGTAGAGTATGGTCATGCAGAATATGTGCTTTATAAGTACTAATAAACAGCCACATAGTTAATAGTGAGAATTGCCCCCTATACTGAAGTGTTACCAATTTTTGTATGAACACACTTTAACGTGTTTTAGGTACCAATTGTAATACTTCAAATATACCTTTAACTGTACTTTGAGGAGATTAAAGTACTAAAGTACAAAAACATATCAAAAAGATTACCAAGAGATTAAAATAAGTCAAGTACAGTTATGTTTAATTTTAGAATATGAAGAGTTAAATTGAAAAAAATGTTTTTAAAGTTTTAAAATAAAGATTCAAAAATGACGTGTTTATTGTGCATTCCAAGTAATATTAATCAAACTGCAGTTGGGTTGTTTTGATTTAGTAATACCAAAAAAATACAATAAAATCATAACACAAAAAACAAAATTTAAAAAATGTAGATGTCTGTTTTTGCATATAAACTTTTCATGTTTTTTGAGAAGAACATATAGACAGAAAGTATACTTTCTTGTATTCGTAGTCTAATAGCACACTTGAATAAACTGATAACTATCCAAACCTTGAATGCAAATGCACGAACTGAGAGTTCATATTGACTTATCGAGATATTTACTGCGCTCATATAATGCGCAAACGCACTGAACATTTATTCTCTTTCCACAAATTGGTAATTAGAAAAAGAAAAAGAGCTCTGTGACTGTCACAAATGATGAAACAAGTAACCATGGTGGTGATGATAACGGTCTGGAAACCGCAAACGCCATGGCAACCTCAACGGATAGTGGCTGGAAAATGTTTACGGCTGAAACAGCATTACTAATGATTACATCAGTGCATGAGTCACCAACACTGCTTTACTCAGGTGTCACTGGCTCCCAATGAGGAGCCATCTGTCCTGTCCTCCTGGACTCCCAGCACCCTGTTCCTCTGCTCCAGCATCATGCCATGCCACACCATGCCATCGTGATTTCAGTCACACTGAGTAAAGACGCTGGTAGTCTTCTACAATACTTCCTGTATCCACCAAAACTGAAATCAAATTAAATGCAACAATGATTGATTAACTCAACGGTCTCCTTTTGCATTTGCACTTGAGCATTAGGCCATCACTTTTATTCAAAGCAACTTACAGTGCATTTAAAGTCATTATAGTTGTTTCTTTGGAAATGTACCTACAACCTTGCCATTGTAAGTGTCATTCTTTACTAGATGCAGAAATACCAAAAGATCCAGCTGAGCAACAAAAACTCTAATAAGCCTAAATCACTTGCTGAATAGTCAGTTATGATGTGCCATTTACTACAATTTACAGCAGACCCTTTTATCCATAATGACTTTTATAAATGCCAGGGTTTTTGTATGAATTAAAAATGGAGTGAGCATCCTCCATGTTTCCATCCACTTTAAAATAAGGTTGCATTTGTTAACATTAGTAAATACATTGGGTAATGCGGACGTTAATAAAGTTTATCCACATTTATTAATATTTGTTAATGTTAGTTAATGCCAATACAATTATCCATGTAAGTTCTGTAACGGGATGTAGGGTATTGAGGCGCACGACAAAGAGTATATTCCACAAGAAGAATTTAATGAATCCACAAAGTGTACTTTAGAAAACACAGGAACAGAACCACCAAACACAAGTTAAAATGGACAATGAAAACAGGCAAACAAAGGGCTTAAATACAATGGAGAAGTGTAGCGAGGAAGGCGGGGCGAGAGCCGTCAGACAAAGGGGCGGGGCCGGTGGTGTGAGTGATAATGGCTATCAGCTGTGCGCACACCGGCTCCGCATTTCTGACGGTGGAGATCGGAAGCATAAAAGAACGAGCTGGCAAAAGTTACGACGAGAGAGTACCGGGCCCGGACACATGTTAAGTTTATATTTATGTTTGTGTTGCCGGCAGTCGTCCGTGAGGAGCTGCCGGCTGTTTATTTACTTCCGTGTTTTTGTCTATTTATTAAAACTTGATTTAAATGTTTGCCGGTTCACGCCTCCTTCCTTCCTTTTAATGAACCTTTCTACAAGAAGATAATCAGGGAGAACAGAAACAGGTGTGGGGACCTGGAGGGGGCTGACAGAGCCAGAGGGGCAGAGTGACGAGGCAGAGCCGGAGGATCGGAGCCCAGAGGCGGCAGATGGTGGACGACTGACCAAGGCGGAGCCGGAGGGACGAGGGAGCCTGGTGGAGCTGGTGGGATGACGGGCCATGGTGGAGATGAGGGAGACAGGACCCAATGTGCAGGCGCTGGGTCGGAGAGCCGAGGTGGAGTCTGGGTCAAGGAGTCTATAGTTTGAGACATGGGATACTCAATCATGGAGATCCCGAAGCTCATCTGACCCAACGGCGCTGGAATGCAGAGGGTGAGCTGAGGGGTCTCTGGATGCCAGCAGATACAGGGCAGACGAACCGGCTGACGGTACCAGAGGAGGAGGGAGGCTTGGCAGGACTGGCTTGGAGGCTGAAAAGGTGGTGTTGGCTGAAGAAAAGCTGGCTGGGACCAGTGGGGACTTGGAAGAGCTGGGCGGGACCAGCGGGGATGGGAGCAACCAATATTCCTCTTCATTCACCCAGTCAGATATGGCAGATATAGTCCAAGAACAGCTCACCCTTTGCGATGGGCGTGTGGGTGGGGCTTCCCTCTAGACCAGTGGTTCTCAACCCGCGGCCCGCGGGCCGCATGCGGCCCGTCACAAATGCTGATGCGGCCCATGATGCTGACCACGTAAGAAAAAAAAAAAAATAATAATAATAATAACTTATAGTTTTACAATTCATATTTCATTATTGTTTTTTTTATGTATTAAACCAATAAAAGTTTGAACAATATTATTTTTTTGTCATAAAATAATTTTGGCGATCATGTAGCCTACTGGTTTCAGATATGCGCAGTACTGACGCAACTATGAACTGACAAATACACAGTTAATGCACACAATTACAAGCGCGCGCTCTGGCAGATTTAAAACTCATCAATTAACGATCAAAATGGACAAATTTGTTATTAGAGGAGAAAAAAGATGCGAGGAAAATACTGATAAAGGAACACATGCAAACAAGAAGAGTCGTAGCATCAGCAGTGAAGGTAGGAAAGTGCTTGAAGAATGGAAGAATCAGTTTGCTGTCAACGAGCGAGATGGACAGCCTTTCTGCTTGCTCTGTAATAAAATACTGGGCGTATGCAAAACTTACAATCTCAAAAGGCATTTCGATACCACCCATGCAACTTTTGACACGAAATATCCACCTGGATCTCAGGAAAGAGCTTTCAAGATAACTAGTCTTGAAAAAAATGCCATTGTTGAACAGAATACAATGCGAGCTAGCTTAAAAGTGTCTCAGGCCGTGACATTAGCAACGTTAAAAAATTTCCTGGCTCCTTGCCAAACACGGCAAACCATTCAGTGATAGCTAGTTAAGAACTGTTTTCTGGAATCACAATGTCTGTTTGATGATCTGAGCAACAAGAGCGAGATAATTCGCAGGATAAAAAGTTTACAGCTCAGCAATGACACAGTTACTCGTCGAATTTCTGAAATGTCTGATAATTTGACAGAACAACTAAAAACTAAGATAGCCACTGCTTCAGCACTCAGTTTGGCTGCGGATGAATCGACAGACATCGGAGATGTTGCTCAGCTTTGCATTTGGGTGAGATGTGTGAATTTGGAGACTTTTGAGGTTACAGAAGATTTATTGGCATTGAAATCGCTACATGAACGAACAAGGGGCGAGGACATTCATAGAGCACTTAGTGAAGCATGCAAAGACATGAACGTACCGGAATCCTCAGTTGTCTCCATCACTACTGACGGTGCGCCCTCAATGACGGGAAAACACAAGGGTCTCGTAGCTGAAATGCGAAAAATCTCCCCTGACTTGTTGGCATTTCACTGTATTGTGCATCAACAAGCACTATGCAGCAAGTTAGTTGATGGATACTTCGTGGAGGTTATGAACACTGTGGTCAAGGTGGTAAACTTCATTCGAGCGCGGCCTCTAATGCACCGACGTTTTATTACGTTGTTGGGCGAACTGGACAGTGCTTACGGAGACCTCATTCTGCACAGTGAAGTGAGATGGCTAAGTCGTGGAAAAGTCTTGCATCGCTTTCTGGCTGTACTACCCGAGATAGTAAAGTTTCTTAATGACATCGGCGAGGGGGAAAGATTTCCAGTCTTGAGAGACAATGAGTGGAAAACAAACGTTGCTTTTCTTTCAGACGTCACAGCTCACCTAAACAAGCTGAATTTACAACTTCAAGGTGACAAAAAACATGTGGATGAACTGTTGGGCTGTGTTGAGAGTTTCAAAATGAAGCTAGGGCTGTACACTGCACAACTCAAAGATGATGATTTAACTCACTTTCCACTTCTGAATGACGTGTGTGAGGGTGTACTGGACATACAACAGAAAGAACGATTCGTTAAAACCGTCAGTCAAATGCAGGAAAAATTCACCTCTCGTTTTTCTGATTTTGAGAGAATAAAATCATCAGGACATTTCATCAGAGAGCCACTGACTTTCCCTCTGGAAAAAATCAAGGACTTGGCTGCAACTTTCGGTTTGTCCCGCCGCGCACTCGAAGATGAACTGATGGATGTTCAGGCAAGAGGACACAGTCATACCGCGCAACAGTCATCCTCAATTACAGAAATGTGGCGAAACATCTCTGGACAAAACCTCAGATTATTAAATTCAAAAGTGCTTTCCATATTTGGGTCGACATACATTTGCGAACGCACATTTTCTGCAATGACGCGCATCAAGTCACGTTACCGTGCACGTCTTACAGACTGCAACTTACAGTCGCAACTTCATTGTGCTGTTACTCCTTTTGAGCCAAATTTCACCAAATTGGTCTGCTCCCGACAACACCAGGTGTCCCATTAATGGTAAGTAGAATTATACTCTAATAATAATAATAAATCTAACTGTAATCATTTAGATACCTTAATATCTGGTTAGTTTACAATAGTTTACGTATTGGTGACGCCAAATGTAAATGATATGCGGCCCGTGAAACTTGAACTTAGACATAGTGCGGCCCACTGAAAAAAAAGGTTGAGAACCACTGCTCTAGACCATCAAACTCCACGATAGTCCCACAGCGGCACGGGGTGTTGCCGGATTATGCACCTGGTCAGACATGAGAGTTGAGGCTCAGGCCCCGGGATAATGACAGGCTCAGTCGCGGGCTGGCTCTTGCGTCGCAGTGAACACAGGCTCTCCGTCTGCATGGGGCTCTGGCAGATGCTCCATGTAGCAGGGTGGTGGTTGCTGGAGGGTGTCTGGGTTGGGAAGAGGGCTGAAGATGTCCTTGGCTGGGCACATGAAAAAAAAGAGTCCATTATTCTCCAGCACCAACTCCACAAAAGCGGCGAATTTCTCCCGGGGGCCGTTCGCTGGGAGGTGTGCCTTACACCGCTCGCTCAGCCCGTGATGATAATAATAACAGAGCGAGCGGTTAGGGAAGTTCGTAAGGCACACCAGATCTAAAAAGTCCCTGGTGTGGTCCTCCAGTGAATGGTCTCCCTGCTCCAGGCAGATGAGCTTGACAGTAGGGAAAGCCATCCGGGAGCGGGAAAAAAACATCTACATTTAGTCATTTAGCAGACGCTTTTATCCAAAGCGACTTACAGAGAGTTCAGGGATCAATAAGCGATTTGTCATATCGGAGCAAAAATACCATAGATGCTAATATAAAGTTACTAGTTTCAACAAAAGCCAGACCAATACCTGTTGAGAGAAAGAGAGATAGTGTTTTTTTTTTCTTTGTGAAGGAGTTGTGAAGGAAAAATCGATTTACTGCCCTTTTGAGAAGGCAATACAAGACGCCACTTGTTCTTCAGCCTTTTGGGCTGTTGAAGACGAGGCGTGCTGCTGCGTTCTGAACCAGCTGGAGTGGTTTGATAGCCTTTGCAGGAAGACCAGCAAGGAGAGCATTGCAGTAGTCCAACCTTGCGATTACCCGGGCCTAGACAAGGAGTTGTGCCGCATGCATATTGAGATAGGGTCTAACCTTTCTAATGTTGAATAAGGCATATCGGCATGACCGCGTTGTCTTTGTGATCACTGAAGGACAGCTGCTCATCAAATATGACTCTGAGGTCCCTGGCTATTTTGGAAGGAGTGATTGTGATATTGCCAAGTTGGATGTTGAGATCGTGTTGCACCCTGGGGTGTGCCGGAAACACGAGTAGTTCTGTCTTGGCAGGGTTCAGCTGGAGGTGATGCACTTTCATCCAAACTGAGATTTCTTCTAGGCAGTGGTATCATCTGAGTGAAACGAGATGTAAATCTGGGTGTCATCAGCATAACAGTGATATGAGAAGCCGTGTGCCCGTATGTGGGTCCTAGGGATGTCGTGTAGATGGAAAAAAGGATTTATATTCTGCCATGGCTAGCCGCAGTGCTTCTGTGACCGATAGCAGTGCAGTCTCAATGGAGTGGTTTGTTTTGAAGCCAGACTGCTTGTTATCCAGTAGTTTATTCAGGGATAGGTAGGAAGACACCTGGTTGGAAACTGCCCTTTCAAGTGTTTAATAAATGGGAGGAGAGACAGGTCTGTAACTTTCGGTAGTAGAGGGGTCCAATGTGGGTTTTTCTCAGTGAAAAATACACAGCGAAGTCCTCCGCAGTCAAAGATGAAGTGGGTGGGGGAGGAGGGGGGAAAGAAGAGAGTTAAATGTCTTGAAAAGCTGTCTTGAGTGTTTTGCTCACCTTGATGGTATAGAAAGACGTTTTAGCTGTAGTAACACTAGCAGAGAAAGAGAAGAGTAGTGACTGGTAGTCCCTTAGGTCAGCAGGATTCTTGGTCTTGCGCCATATCCTTTTAGCAACCCTGAGTGTACTCCGTAGGTCACAAAGGATGTCAGGCAGCCAAGGGCAGAAGGGGGTGGCGCAAGCTGGTCTGGAGGACAGCGGACAAAGGTTATCTAGACAGGATGTAAGTGTTTAGCATAAGGTGTCGGTGGCAGTGTCAACATCTAGAGATGAAAATATGGAGGTAAGAGAGGATGTCACTTTAGCAGAAAGGGTGCTAGGGGGAGAGAGAGCGAAGGTTCTGTCTAAAATAAACTGGTGGTGGTGTAGTGAATATAGAAAGGAGCATGTTGAAAATGATCAAGAAGTGGTCAGAAATGTGAAGAGGTGTGACTTAAATGTTATCTGTGGTGCAGTTACGGGTGTCGATGAGATCAAGGTGGTTTCCTGATCTGTGAGTACCGGCTGTGGCGAGGCGCGTGAGGTTGAACGAGGCGGCGAGGGTGTGGAAGACAGAAGCATAGAGTTTCATCAGGTGGATGTTGTCCGCCCTCCTCCGGGAATAATGAGAGCAGCACATTTAACTCTTTAATGAAGTTGTGAAGAGGACCTGGGTGGCAGTAAAGTACAACAACACTGAGCTGAGTGGGACAAGTGATATTAACAGCGTGGTATTCAAATTAATAGTTGTTGCATAGAGAGGATAGTGTGGAATATTTCCAGTCATTGTTGATAAGCAAACCTGTGCCTCCTCCTCTTCTAGTTTGGCAGGGAGAGTGAGAGAAGGAGTAGTTTGTGGAGAGACCAGCGTGTGTGGTCTTCAGGACGAATCCATGTCTCAGTAAGACCTAGATTGTGAATGTCAGGCTGGCTAGCAAAAGCATGGATAAAGTCAGTCTTGTTCACAGCTGACTGGCAGTTCCAGAGACCCACAAAGAGAGACAGGGGTGTAGAAGGGGAGGTGTGAATGGGACACTCATGAGAGTGACCGCATTGTGCCTTGTGTCTTGGGTGAGAACACTGTCTGCGGTGGAGTACAGGAATAAACTGGAAACACATGATGTTAATATACAAGGAAAGCGAAAGCAAAGGTATGTTAAATATACTAAACTGCCTTGCCGGTGTATTTGCTTGGTGGAGGTAGAGTCGCAGTTCTTTGTATATGCTGAAAAATATGAACTAAGAATAATAAATGCAGTAGTGTTGTTAAATCATGTATTAAATCAGCATTGTATTTACTAATGTTAATAAACACAGACTTATTGTCTAGTGTTACCAAATATTCTTTTAGCAGATTTTTGTGTGGCACACGACTGATTCAACAGAGCTTGAAAGATTGTTTCCCCAAAGAGAAGCAGTGAATGTAATTGACTTTATATTTTGAAGCGTGAAATTTTAGTGCCACCAGCGTCACTCCAGCGAAGTGAAATCTTAAAAATAAATGTTGCTATCCTTTTGTGCATAGTACACACAAATAAATCCCACCACAAACCCATGCCACTAGTTGCTGTTTTTCTCTGTGCATGAGTCCCGTAATAATCTGTAGAGTTAATACTGACAATGTCAAACCACCAATGCATCTAAATACACATGGCTCACTTTCTTCCTTTGCAACTGAGCACAAAGTTGCTTCACCAACAAAACATTCATAATTTCATCTGACATTCTTCTCCTCATTTTTTCAAATCTGTTTAGATTCTAAAAGTTATGGCTGCTTCTGCAAATTAAACTCAGACAGGTGAAAATATTACACTTGAAAATAACATTCATAACGTGAGTTATATTAAAATATAATGTTGTAACCATAATATATGTTGTATAATATAACCAGCCCCAGTGCCAAGACATGCACCGACCCACATGGCACAGTCAGTCCACATCACAAGACTTAGAGTTCACAGTATAGGCCATTGTCCATTCATAGTCAGCACTCAGACTCTTTAAACCATCAAACTGTATCATCATCAAACAGACCTGACCACAATTACACACCGGATTATATTTTCCATTTTACAAACTTTGCATCAATGTAATTTTAACATTGTTATGAATACTTTTTTAATTGAATATATACAATTTAATTCCAATGTTAATTGCAAACTTTATATGTATAATGCTTAACAGATCTTCAGCTAATGTACAATCAAATTGAGAGTATAAATGTATTTAACCCCTAAATAATATGCTTATATATTGTTTTTGTATTGAAAGGTATATTAAGTAGTAATCACTTAAGCATTATGTAATGTTCACTTATTAAATTTGCTATAAAATGCTGCCAAAAATACTTTGTGTCACAGACACAAATCAACAATTTCTCAGTTCTGCTCCAGCAACAAAAACATTTCTGCGCTCTGTGCCATTGGCTGATGAAAACACAGCCCATACTTGAAACAGAGGGATGCTAAACCGAGTAATATAACAGCCCTAAAGCTCATTCTTTCCTACTAGTGAGAGGGCATACTCTCACTAGGCAGTCTGAACTGTGCCCGAGCATTTTTGACCCTCAAAGCCTGGTTAATTTGACTAGTGTTATATCGTAATAAACTGATACACAGCGCAATAAAAACCTACAAGTGCAGGCTAGTGTCATCGCAGTAGGACTCCAGGATTGTCAGACATAGCGCAACTTGTGCAACGATAGGCTTTACGATAATAATGTAAGCGGGGTGATTTGAAAGCATAATGAGCCAGTTACTCTCATATCGCTCTCGTATGACATAAGCGGATCTGTCTGTGCAGCGCGTTAAACACACCTAATAAGCCAAAAACTTAACATTATGATGGATTCCGTTGAACTGAGAGAAATCGCTTTGTTTAAGTTTACTTCAAAGTAGGGATGCACCGTTATGTACATTTTGGCAGATATCGATAACTGATAATTATTTAACACTGGAAGCCTATAATCGATCAGTTATTATATATTAATATAACATTTTCCGAGACCGAATCAAAAGGAAAACAAGGTTACCATTAGTTCAATTTTTTCCCTAAAAATCATGTACCAATCATTGCTTACTTTACACTAGTTAAGGGTTCTTTAACTATTAAACTTTTCTGGTATGTTTATTTAATAAACTAATAATTGATGTTCTTCCAGAGCAACCCAGAAAAGTGTTCTTAATAGCCACATGTCTAACTGGTGTCAAGAGAGAAAGCATTCAGACACCAATCGGCTTTAAACATTTTGCTTTTGTTCCTATAATTTACACATTTATAAATATCTACACACTGAACAATGTTTTTTGCTAATAACAGAAACTGAATGATCATGACAGAAAGACAGCAATGTGTTGGATTTTAAATGGTGAGCAGAATACAGCTGAAGTGGTTTAACCAGATGTAACGGGACCGCGCACGGCAGAGAAAAAAACCCTGTCATAATAAAAGTCCCATAGAGAAAAATACCTCCGTTACACAGAGAAAATAATTTATTGGTCTAAATTTTATTATCTGCCGATACCGATAACACTAAAAACGACCATTTATCGGCCGATACCGATATGGCTGATAATTTATCGTGCATCCCTACTTCAAAGCATTCACAGCGTAATGATGAAAGCGTGCTCGGGTGCGGATGGTAAAGTACAATGTGAGCGCATGCCAGCGGGGGAGTGGGGACAATCACGCTCGGGCACAGTTAAGAGCATCCGGCTAAATGTGAGTACGCCTTAATACTAGTGTGCCTCCTGCCACTCCGCACACCTTTTTCATTTGGGTCAGATGGCCCTTTCAGATCACGCTATTTCTGGCCATTATAAATTTGGACTACCTGGCACCCAGAGATAAAGCAGCGTTCATCCAACACACCTGGGATCTGCCTGATAATAATAGACTGTTGGACATTATTCAGTTATGAAAGCAGACATACTATTTTTAGCAGTCTGTTCTAAAAACAGAACAAAAATTAATCATTAGCTAAACAAGGCGAGAGAGATGTGCTCACCGAGACCCACCTGGGCCAGGTGCCAGCGACCGAACAGAAATTCAGCATTATTTGTACTTGACCCAATGAGCGTTAACTCCTGCATTATTACATTTTGTTTTCATCTTAAGATAATTATTTATTACATTAATTATTTCCTGAAGGTTCCCGAAGTAAGTCCCTGTAGTACTGACCATTTATCTACCTGGCACAATCACTGATCAGTTCCTAGTAATAAAACATTTTGTTGTTATTGGTTATATAATCTGCCTAACATGTTGATTTATAACAAACAAGTACATGTAATTTGTGAAAGACAAAGTTTCGTCCAGTAACAAAAATAATAATAAAATATTGATTTGACATTCAACTGCTCTCAATAAATGCTTGATTATAACAACAGCATGGGATATAACATTTGAACAGTGGAGGGTTGCTAAGCAACTGTGTGTGAGTTCTGTGCGATAATAAATCAAGTCACAGGCGTGAAACCGTTTCAGACGCATTAAATCACATCAGTAAAGTTTGAACATGTTATTGTTCCTCTGACAATGATAATTAATCCAAATGCTACATGAGAAAACAACGTTTAATTAATCATAAATTACTGGAAAGAAAAGTTTAGCCTCAGGCCTGGGTTAAAATACTGAGGAGCGAGCGACGTTGACTGATGAATGATGGAAGAAGGACGTGGGTGTTGTGAGGAATTAGCATCTATCAGTAAAATATTGCAGCTTTTGGTATAACACCTGTATATGACTCTTACTTCTGTGGAACACAACAGACGATATTTTGAGAAATTAATCGGTGGTTTTGTGTCCATACAATGAAAGTCAATAGGGGCCAATGTCTGTTTACAAACGTTCTTCAAAAGATCTTCTTTTGCCTTCTACAGAAGGAAAGTCATACAGGTTTGGAATGACATGAAGGGAAGTAAATGAAATGTTGTAGGTGAACTATCCCTTAAAGCCTCTGTGAGCCATAAGCATGTATAGTATGATTCTCACCACTCCGATGGAGAAATAGTTGTTGACTATGCTGTAGGGCACAGGGTCGCCCTTCTCCTCCTTATCGTCAGGGATGATGTCAATGTTCCAGCGGTCAAGAAGCACCTCCGTGCTGTGCTCAATATCCCTGAGGAACTTCACCAGACTGCCTCCTTCATAGCCTGTCAAGCAGCACATACAACTAGCGTCACATAAAACACACATACACATAACTTTATCTAAAATATTGTTTGAAAATAGTTTGAAAGAATAAAATAAGTACATGATGAGTCTTCCATTCGGCCTTTGGTGGTGAATAGCATCACTTTGTCAAAGTTAATGTAGTTGAATTGAAATTTCAACAAAGCAAGATCAGATAAACAGACCATAGTAATACAATGTTGTAAAACTATGAACGTGCTGAAAACACTAAACTTGCATGACTGGGTGCTCAGTGAAATGGTCCATATGTCTTGTAAAAACAGCTTTTTATGATCAACCGTTGATGTCACTTCCAAGAACTCCAGTACTCAGGTACTCATGAACATCTTTTGTCTGTTCCTCAAATGATTTTAAAGGGCCGCAATCCCAGAAAATGCACTTATAAATGTTTATCTACCAGAAATTGAGTCGCCAGCGTGTGTGCAGAAACACCCTGTAATTATATAAATCCATCTATTCTTCTTTTTGTAATCTCTTTTAAACCACAACAGTGACACAAAACAGGCTGTTGGGAAAACCCTAACAATCTGATGTCATATTGTTTACACCTTGGCGGCCGGAGTTATTTACTATCGAAAGTCCCTGGCGGTATGCCGAGAACTCTGCGTCCGAGGAAGAAGCACTTTTTTTCCGATCAACAAACCAACATTCACCGGTCCGTATCTCCGGCCCGGAAAGACTTACAGGAATGAGCCAGGACTTGTTGGAAAGGTCTCCGCCAGGGTGGCCCAGCCCCCGGAAGACCAGGCTCCGGCCAGTAATCTTCCGCCAAAAGTATCTCCGGCTCCCAGGGACGTGGCAAGTCAACGTGGGTCAGTATAGCATGGGCTTTGCAAAAAAAATATTCTCAAGAGTGGATCAGTACCAGTTGTTCGCGACCAGGCTTCATTTTCGGAAGAAGTAAGTATTAAACATCGTTTTTAAAATCGCCTTTCTTAAATAATGTGATAAGCATGTTAGCAGCTGTTGTTTACATGTTCAGAGCTAATCCTGAGACTTTACATTGGTCCAAAGACATGTGTTGTGTCGTTACGTTATTGGTAAAACGCATCGCGCCCATCGGTTCAGAAGACTTGTGACCGACATAATTTCTGTAAAGCTTATTCATTACAACGAAAAGAAGTTATAGCAGTGTCTTTCTTGATGAGTTCAGTGTTTTCTCGTATGTCCTAAGTGCGACAATACTTAGAGCGGTTTTAGAAAAAGAGTGCGCATTTGTAAGACAATGAGGTTATGCAGAAATTGCTACTCACAATGTAATAACACCTGGTTGCTGATCTTTACATACCTATCTGTCATATACAAGTACTCTGAATGCATGTTTTTGCCTATATCCGTGTTTATGTCTGTTAGTAATATGCATGCACATGATTAATCATCAATGGCCAACATTTCATACAGCAAATGGTCAGCATATGTTGTTCTATCTATGTTTTTGTCTTTCCATTTAATTCGTATTTATGAACAAGGCATTAAGGTGATTTTTATTGCAGTTAGTGTATGGTTTAGTTTGGAAAGGGCATTACAGACGTAATTGAGCTTTCCGCTATATTGCTTGTCTTCATGTCATCCAAAGCACATGTGTAAGCGCTCAACCTTCTATTTTGCATACGGGGAGGGGAGCAGAAGCTCATTTGCATTTAAAGAGACACACACAAAAAGGGCGCGTTTTCCATTGCAGCCACAAATGGTCATGTTCAGCATCTTGTAATGAAAGATATGTGGTGTATTTTGAGCTGAAACTTGATAAAGACATATTCTGGGGATACCACTGACAATTTTTACATTGCAGATAACACCTGGGATTGCTGCCCTTTAAAATACTTGTTATACATTATGTGGAATGCAGAAAGCTTAAAACATATTCAAGGTTTTTTTTTAACCTGCACATAAAAGCCACCAGTAGGCCAATATTCCTCTAAATTTCTCTATTTTTGTCCCACAAATGAAAAATAATTTGCAATGACACAATGGTAAGTTTGTATTTTTGGGTGTTATTCCTTTTAAAATAAAAGATAATCCATGCTGATGACATGAGAAATAAACTCAACTGATTAATTACACCACCAAGAGACTGAACTATGTCCTTAAAGGATTTATTCAACGCCTGGCAACCCGTCCACATAACATGATCATGTCTTTGTGCAATATAGAGGAACCCTTAGGTGAATGAACTGCAATTACTTCTTAGATCAACCAGCAAGATGCTTGGCCTGCGTGTTACATCACCACCATGAAGGAGGCATCTTTTAATGAGGGACATCATACTGTGAATCAGGTGGGGATATGGACTCCCGCCTGGCAACCAAAGGAGGAAACGCACATGTGTGACACCCAGAAATCTCTCTTTATATCTGAACAAATGCGTAACAGACACATCCAGCTGTACGTTACATGAAGTTAAGTTCACACGCTGTCTTACACGGCACACAGGTGATGCACCATCCATACGAAATTATAAGTGGGTTGATGTAAATCCTTACGCTCGCACAAACCACATAAATGCACACAGGAAACACTGATATGAGTTTAATTAATTTAGCAGCATCCACGAGGCTACGCACACCTGTCTTACAGGCACACGCAAACAAGATCACAGATGTTTATCATTCCATCATAACCCACTGTACAAAAAGCCACATATCTAATTACAAACCGATGATCATAGTAGCACGTCTTCTCTTGACGACAACATAACAACTAATTCCAAAAAATAAACAAATACATGGCACATTCATCTCTGATGAGATGGTCCAGATGGATGTTATATGCACTTTATTCATTATACACTCATTGCAACAGGTTACACTTGTTGGTCCGGAACATGTGGCCCTTTCTGCAAAGTCAAAATAAAATCTTGATATCCAGTGTACACTTAACAAAGCCTTACTGGGGTTTATGTGCTTCAGAGCTGTGTCCAGCGACACCTTCTTTATTCATGTGACTGAACATTAATATGATTGAAAGCCAATGTATGATTATACCCTTTTTGAAGGGTTTACACAGGATTGCACTTGAAGAATGCAATCTTGAAGCCTAATCTCAATTTAATTCTGGAAAATTTTATTTTGAAGTCCTTTAATAATTTAATCGGAATCTCTGGTGTCTAGTGTCTGTTTTTTTCTCACCTCCACCCCAGCGCAGGCAGCGAGCGAGGTCGTTCCCGGTACCCAGTGGCAGGATCGCAACAGGTGGATGCCAAGCAAAATTGGCTTTATCTGGTGTAGAACAAATAGAAAAAAAAATCTCTGAAACGTGTGAAAAATTGGATTCTCGTGCATTAAAACACTGTGCAGCATCCCAAGACTGAAACAGAAGTGTAAGTTTGGGGAAGACTTTATGTATGTCTGAACAATGAAGAATATTTGGAAATTGGCAATGGCACAGCTTAGTTTCAAATAACAAATCTAAATCTGCGGTTATTTGTAGGCTCTTAGTTTTTATGCTAATATTAGTAAAATTCTTAGCAATTTGTTATAGGCTTTTGTCAGTTGTTTATTTTTTTATTTTGCTTTATAAGATTTTAGATCTTATAGATAAGATCAAGATACAAGATAAGATCTTGTATTTTATTTTAGTTTCTGATTATTATTAGTTTATTTCTGAGGCAACGTTACACCTTTTTTCCAAAATAATTTAAGGCCAGTATTTTATTTGATTCCAATAAACAGAATAAAAAATCAATTTTAGCAAACTACAATGACCTTGGTTACAATAAAGCGGTATTGACAATAACCGTGATATCTAAAGTAAAAACACCCATTTAAAGTGTTGCCTTATAAGAGCCACGATGGTTACAAACTGTCTTTATCTCTAACTTCCGACAATCAAAACAGAAAACACCAAAATGAATTTGACTGGTCAATTCATTCATTCAATTTTTTATTAAATTGTCCGATAGATACCGTGTCACCAATAATTAATTTGGCCATGAAAACCGGTGAGTGAACACCTGATATTGTGACAACACTAATTATGTTCCTCCTACACAACATTCTCACGCATAAAACACACATAATTCATAATAGGTCTTGTTCTCTTGTTCAAAGGCAAACGGCAGGATACATCTGCTGATGACAGGCAGGCAGCGTGTTGAACTGTATCGTTTTGTCCTCGCGCTGAAGGTCCCTGTGTGGCTTATTGCTGTGTGTACAGGGACGCTGTTTTCGGCACTGGTCCGTATGGCGTGATTTACTGCCTAACCGCAGGGGCTCTGTGAGTAATCGTCAGCAGCAGGCATTTTAGAATACCAGTCAAACTTGAGGGTGTGAAGAAAGAGAGGAGCGATCGCAGAGCAGCTCTTAGACAAGTTTAAATATAAAAGCGAAAAAAAGCTGTTCCTTAATCTGTATTTAAGGGCTGTCTCCAACTTACACTGTGCCTTCCTAACTTTCCACAAAGACAGGCTAAAGAGGATCTAAGGGGATAAAGAACACGCCAATCTGAGTTAGGGTTTCAATGTTGCAATTGTAATTTTTAAGGTTTGGAGACAAAACTGATTCAGCTCTTATGGGCAGATATCTAAAACCTCCCAGCAAGTTCCTCTCAAGTGCTCATCCATTAAAATCAATATGGCTGTTAGTGGGGAAAGGCCATTATCTTTCCTGCATTCTCTCGAATGAAAGAGGTCGCAGATGATTCAGTGCTCTTCCTAGAAACCATGATTTGTGAACTATAATCTTTCAGAGGACTTTCAAAGATCACCATTAGATGCAGGATTCAAAAAAGTGTCAGACATGTGCATCAGTAAAGGAAAATTCTGACATTTCAAATGCTTGTAAATTAGTGGGTTGAAATACAGACTCGGAATTGCAAACAAATGTGGATAAATGCAATTGCAGTATAGTAAAACAAGACAGTGCAAGTCAATACAGGAACAACTGTGTATTTATTACAAATGAGGATTTGATGTTTACATAATTTGCTTTGTTTGTATTAGCAGACATCAAATTTGAAAGATGAGAGTTTTATTGACTAAATGTTGCTCTATGGACAAATGACTGTCTGATGGTGTATTAAGCAAAGGTTATTAAAGCTGTGGAAAGCACGAATGCATACTCACCGACACAGTCCAAAATCCACCCCACTGTTCCATCACCTCCACAGGCCAGCACACGGAAGTCAGGCACGTCACGAAAAAAGTTGAGCCTGGTAGACAGAAAAAATACAATACGATAAAATAAAATACAATCAGATGATAAAAAAATCCAAAGGAGCTGGCGCAGGGTGTCATTTTTACATCATTGGTAATGACAAATTGAATTGCAAATAATGTATTGATTATGTTCAAACAGGTTTCAGAGTACTTTCTCCATCTGCTACTGGTTGATCAAACAGATAGTCCCACCATAAAGTGCTAACATAGTTTTATATGTCAAAACCCAGAAATGAGTTAAAAATTCCAGGTTAAATAAGGCATGTGGTTAAAACAACATATACAAAGCAAACAATATATTTTTGCCACCAGTAGGACCTCACATGGTGTGTCATGATTTTATAAAGCTTTTACATATCTTGGAAAATGCTAACTTGCTAACAAGTTGCTACATGGGACAACATACACAGTAGCAGTGCACAGGGGAGGGGCCAGGAGGCTCAAGCCCCTACACCTTTTGTCAAACGGTAAATGTGCCCTTCTGGTCATACTAAAAAAGGTTACATTAATTATAAAAGTATTAATTATACTAGACATATTATAACAATACCTTTCTACCATAGCAACGCTAAAAAAATAGGCTATTTATTATAATCAAATTTGCGGCGGTGGTGGAGCAGTAGGCGTAGGTTTTTGATGGGGCTGCATGCACAACTTCTCTGCGTCTCTTCAGTTACTTCATCAGCTGCAAATAACACACTCAGAAGAAATGCATTTACCACACTGTTGTTGCTAATGTGGCAGTGTGCAGGTTATCAATCCAAGGTAATTCTTTGTCCCAGTGTGCTTTTTTAAGCAGAAGTTACTAGCACATTTGGAAATTAATTGAGGCAAAATACAAGATGAACAAAAATGCCCCAAATATATGATAAATGGGCAAGAAACGCCTCATGCACATTTAATCAAAATAAATTACAAGTGTTGTGACTCAAATTAAATGTGAAAATGTCGATTACAGCATTACATGTAGATCTGCACAAGTTGAAGTGTTTTTGCTGGTTTTAGCATTACATCCAGTGACAGACGGAGTTGTTGAGATAAGGAACGCAATGCCCAATCAGAGGCCTCTAAATGAGTCACTGGTGCAGTAGAGTTTAAGTGTGCGATCATCGTTGAGTTCATCATAAACAACGGTGTAGTCAGTTTTATTGATTATAACGGGAGTTTTTGCGAGATTCATCATTCACCATTTTAATGACAGGGGACATTCTTTTAACTACTTCTATAAATAGTTTAATGTTTAAAAAGTATAAATAAACAAATGCCATGCAGCTTCTGCAGTGTTACAATGTTTTTGTTGATGTTAACATAAACAGTCTAGTATCCCTGCTGAACAAGAAACAAAAGAAATCCTTGAAACCATCATAGAAATTTTGAAGCAGACATGCAACGGTGTTTCATGCATTCTGACTTCTTTAAAATGTTAAACGTGCTGTCTTCTCATCCTTAACATGGTCAACTTGTCAAAAAACCAATTGGGCGTATTACGTAATATTTCTGTGCTCGAGCTCCCCCAGTGATCGTACAGGTTTCTGCTTTTTTTTTTCGGACTGTTTCGTAACAAATTTTCTTAGTCCCTTATTGGACGATTCTCCAGGAAAAGCACGCGGCACGCAAGGAGAGCAGTAGAAGGAGCATGCACAGACGTCACTTTCACTTGTGTACAGGAGAGAGAGAGAGCATACATTCGCGAAGTTCAGGTGTTTGTTTGTTCACTGCATTTGGGTAATGAATGATACATAAACAGTGGATATAACGCTGGATTTGGAGATCGTTTTAAACTGATATATGGAGCTGTCCCAGCGCTAAAAGATGCCGGACATGAACCGCATGCAGTGAGTGAAACTGATTAAACGCACATGCTTTAATTCAGCCTACCCCTCCCCCCGCACGGGCCGTATGGTTTCGGAAATAATCGTACAGCTGTATCTATCTTTTATAAATGTGATCAAACTAAATACTCCTCGGAGATACGAAGTATGCAATACTACCCTATAGGTACTGAAGATTTTTATGAGATTGGCAGAAACCACGTGTGTTTAATGGTTTCAATTAAAACATCACTATGAACCATTAGCCTTTTCCAATGAAACCATTACAAAATAAAAATAAAATGTGTGTTTTGGGCATTATTCCAATAGGATTAATCAGCCAGATAACACCCCACCAATAAAATCTATCACATAACAGTACACTTTTATAATTTCCATTAAAGCGAGCACAACTCCCATGATAGCATTAAATCCATTACATTTTCTGTTTGGTCAGGGTTCTATCGTTTTTTTATAAGGATGTCTTTCTTTTGGCAAGTTGGCAAAACCATTCCAGGAAAATATTGGCCTTTAATGGAAGGTTAATGTCAGACCATTTTTAATGCTGTTAAATTGTATGTTTTGACATAAAGCAGCCATAAAATATTAACATATTCATTTAACACAAATTGAACATGATGATGCCTTTGATTCTTACTGTTTTGTTTAGTATTGTTATGTAATTTTAAATATATTGTATTTTGATCTCCCTATTTTGGATTAATTTTATACTTAATAAATCATTGCTACACGTGTTTAGACAGTGTAAAAATACACTTCTTAATGTACACATAATAAACAGTAATAGTAATTTATTATATACACCACTATACAGTAGTCTCTAGGAGGAAGGACGTTAAAGGGATAGTTCACCCAAAAATGAAAATTCTGTCTTCAACTAATCCCCCTCAGGTTGTTCCAAACCTGTATAAATTTATTTGTTCTGCTAAACACAAATGAAGATATTTGGAAGAATGTCAGGAACCAAACAGATCTCATCCCTCATTTACTATAAAGAAATGTATACAGGTTTGGAACAATGCTTAAAAATAATACGAGCATAACTCAAAAAATGACATCAATTATTGGAACATCGCTCTCTGTTGGTCAGTGGTATGCACTGTACCTAACAGGTGACATCAGGAGGACACATTCTGTTCATATAAACATTAGGGATCTGCTAAAGCACTGAGCGTAAAATACTAACAAAACAACTGTCTGTAATATTAATTCAGTTCATCCTCTCTGCATGAGCTCTGACAACTTAGCATGATTTATGTATGCAGCATGAAGGCAAAACAAATGCTACAAACAACGCAGTCAATGGGTTTTCAAAACGTGGTTTGTACACTTTCAGCCTTGAACGGTTGTTGCTATGGCATGTGACCAATCAGGCAGTCGTTTAAACGCTTAAATCCTTTTAGCATTTTAATTTTGCTAAAACTATGTCAACAGCGTCATCAACACATTGCTGACAAAGCACTCCACTGAACTTCAATAGCTCAGAAACTGGAACAAACACCACCAAATCATCCTGCCTAAATGCTCTCTGCCTCAGCTGAATTCACAATGTACCATGTCTGTTTAAAATGGCATAGCACGCTCCTGTTGTACTGATGAGGTTCGTGTTACTAATGACGGGGATGCAGCAGAAGACAAACACTTGTTCAATCTGTGTGTTTTTCAATATAAAGCTATAAAAGTGGCCTCTTCAGCGCTAACACGCAATAAGCACTCGGGTCTATTTTCGTCGCTCCATCTTTTGATCTTCACTTAGACCCCTGAGTGTCAATCATTTGCAATGAAGAAACAAAAGGGATGGAATGAAAGAGCTAGACACAAAGATTGATTCTCCAAGATTAGCATTACTCAAGCAAGAATTTGCTTAGACAGTTTGTTCTGTCATATCTGAAATACATAATCACAACATAAAATGTAAATGTTTACAGTACACACAACTGTATTTGGCAGGCAGTTTTATTCAAACCGACTGCACATTTTTCATCATCTACTGTATGTGTTTTCTGGAAATTGAACCAATTGAGCTACAGGAAGACTCTATTATGGATTACATACAGTTTTTCTTCATAAACCGTATGCATTTAGTCATGAGGTATATGTACCATGCGTCACAGATCTATACTTTAAAGGAGCAATTTTAAGATTTTAGCAGCATCTAATGGTGAGGTTTCGAAGTGAAGATCGCAAAAAAATAAGCGCTGTGATTAGGAAATGTTTACACGTTTGTCTGTCAAGATAATCTTTACAGATTAACACATTATTTGCTATTTTTGAAACTTAAATACAATTGGCAAAGTAAAAAGCTAACACTAGGATAAATAGACTACACTATGGTTGCTCGATATCAACATGACATCCAACAAGCCTCCGACAACTTTTTCAAACTTTATTAAACACGTGCTCCCTGGTAAGTAATTATTTTGTGAATGAATCCCCATCCACGTTTTGTATTTGTGCCCATATTGCATTATTTGTAAGATTTATATGTGCAATGATGTCTAATTGATGTTGTTGCTTGTAGCCACTAATTTTAATAGCCACTATTTTAAAGACAAAATAAAGGTTAAAAAAATAAGCATTTTATAACTGGTGTGTTTTACGTCATAGATTAAAACATTTTGTTAACCACAGACCTTATTTCAGGTGATTTACCAAAAAAAAACATTCAATAGACTTTGGGGCAATGGAATCCAGAAGCCCTAAAATGCTAACGTGCTTCCTGGATTTGTATAAAACAATATCTAATCTCTGAGGGGTACTCTTTACACCTCTGAAGACATAGTTATGTATATTATATTGCGTTTATGTCGCGGAAGGCCATTAAAACTTTTTTCTGCAAACAACATTTTAAATGAGGAACATGCAGACAGTCTTCAGCTATTAATAAGACAAAAACATCTTTCTGACACGCTTATAATAATAATAATAAATCAAGCTGTTCAACCTAGCTTCTTAAAATATCACACAAAATATGATGACAGTGACTTTCCAATTCCCATCATTAGGGGGAAAAGATGGATGTTTGGTTCTTGCCACATAACACATAACTAAAAGGAAACAACAAAGGTATACGTGGCATATGGTTATTACACAAAAGTGTGCAAGGATGTGAATATAATACATCGTCTTATTGTTTTCCATGTGTAGAAATTAGTGACGTCACATCTTTTCATCTATCTCTGTTTTTGAATGGGCTCTTCAGGACGAGTAGAGCTCTAGTCATCTCGTGACTACAAAACATTGGTGTTAGGGGTAGAATAGGGTAAAGCCTGCTTTCCTGTGAAACAACCACCATTGCTTATCTTCTTTTGTGTATCGCTCTCTGTCTCTTTTTCTCTCTCTCCTTTTTCCTGAATGAGAGTGACTGTTGCTCAACCGCAGGGTGCCGAACACAATGTACTAATGCATCTAAGTGGGTTTATGTGTAACTCATAATGAGTAGACCACACTGAAAGTGAGAGGCCACGAGGAAGAAAAATCACAAATAATATTTCTTTAATAAGGGCTGTCATGTTGTAGTTTCTTTGAGCGGGGCACCACAGTCCTGGGTCAACTGGTGCCCTCAGCAAGATATATACACTTCTGGTCAAAAGTGTTAGAACACTTACTCACATATTTATTTTTTCCACAGTTTATAAAAAGAGTAAGCTCGAAACTGTGAAATCAAACAGAGGAAACTATGAGAATTATGTTCACACTAAAAAATAAAAAAAATCTGTTTGTCATCCAGCTTCTTGGGCTTTTACCATAAGATGCTTTTTAAACAACAGAGGGGTACTTTCCATCTATTCAGTGCTCTTATGGGCTGCTCATTTAACATTAAAATTGTTATCCATTAAATCACCCAAATTTTGTACAGAAGGCTTAACAAATGGTTTTAAAACAACCAAGTCCAGGTCAGGAGCCCCACAGGCTTCACCTGGTTTTTTAACTTCCGTCTTTTGTTCTCGTTCAATTTTAGAAAATGTACAGTCATCCAGGGTTTAATTTCCTCTAGGCAACACAAAAGTGGCGCTATAGAGTTTGTATGTTTCAATGGCAGAATTAACTGTGTCATCTGCAAAGCAATGGAACCCGATATTATACTTCCTAATAATTGATCCTAACGGGAGGAATATAGAGAAAATAAGATAGGCCCCAAAATGGAGCCCTGGGGCACACAACATGAGAGACACGCAGAAGAGGACGTAATATCCCCTAGACGAACAGAAAAACGTCTACCAAACAGATACGAGCGAAACCGTTCCAACACAGTGCCCTTTATGCCGACACAATGCTCCAACCGAGAGATCAAAATATCATGATCTACAGTGTCAAATGCAGCTGTGAGATCTAGGAGCATAATTACAGCATAGTCGCCTGAATCGGTGGCAAGTAGTAAAACATTAAAAACTTTCAAAAGAGCTGTCTGTGAAGGGATTTAAAACCAGACTGAAATAACTCATGAAGACCATGTAATTTTAAAATGTGTACAGTTCTATATAGACAACGTTTTCTAGGATCTTGGAGAGCAGGAATTTTGAAATGGGCCTAAAATTTGTAAGGACCGATGAAGCCAAATTAGGTTTTTTAATCACTGGTTCCACAATTGCATGTCTAAATGACTGAGGTACCACTCCCATAGCAAGCCTGCTATTTACGATAGATTTAATTTTACATTTACATTTATACATTTGGCAGACTCTTTTATCCAAAGCGACTCATTGCATTGTACTATACATTTGTTTCTCTGACTACGTGCAATCCCCTGGAATCGAACCCATAACACGACCGTTGCTAGCACCATGCTCTGACCACTGAGCCACAGGAAAGCTGGAAGTTTTAGATCCAATAGTTCCAAAAGGAATAATATCCAGACTACAAAAAGATGATTTCATTTTACCAACAATCTCTCTCAAAGATTCAATAGATACAAGCTCAAAATGATCAAAGACAGCAGGACACACAGTAGTGACAGATGGATCAGTAGAGAGATATTTGCTCTAACATCCTCAATCTTGATAATAAAAAAAAGTTTTCACCCATCTCGGCTGAGGACTGAAGGCAATTAGATTGGGGAGGCTATCTTTCTTCCACCGGCGTTCAGCCCTCCTGCATTCAGTTCTGATAGGCCGAGTTACATCATTTAACCATGGTTGAACTTTAGGTTTAAGTTGAACAGACCTAAATGGAGCAATTGGAACCAAAATATTTTGACAGGTCGAGTAGAAGTGAGACTGAGTGGGACTCCCGAGGCAGCTGACGGGTATCGACAGGCCAAGCGGACTGCAGCCCCGGTGGTTGTGGAGGCAGAAACTCGGGCCTGGGAGGAGTTCGGTGAGGCCATGGAGAAGGACTATCGGTTGGCCTCGAAGAGATTCTGGCAAACCGTCCGGCGCCTCAGGAGGGG
Source organism: Triplophysa siluroides (assembly GCA_006030095.1). NCBI lineage: Eukaryota > Metazoa > Chordata > Actinopteri > Cypriniformes > Nemacheilidae > Triplophysa > Triplophysa siluroides. The sequence goes on from VCII01000724.1 coordinate 1,337,875, forward strand.
GAAGCAGTGCCCTACCAATCCTGTTTACAGTGGAGGTGGGCAGCTGTTGACCTCAACGGGGGATATCATCGGGCGGTGGAAGGAATACTTCGAGGATCTCCTCAATCCCGCCGTCACGTCTTCCTGGAGGAAGCAGAGGCTGAGGGCTCGGAGGCGGACTCGTCCCATCACCCGGCCTGAAGTCACCGAGGTAGTCAAGAAACTCCTCGGTGGCAGGGCACCGGGGGTGGATGAGATCCGCCCTGAGTACCTCAAGTCTCTGGATGTTGTGGGGCTGTCTTGGCTGACACGCCTCTGCAGCATCGCGTGGCGGTCAGGGACAGTGCCTTTGGACTGGCCGACCGGGCTGGTGGTCCATCTTTTTAAGAAGGGGGACCGGAGGGTGTGCTCCAACTATCGGGGGATCACACTTCTCAGCCTCCCCGGGAAAGTCTATGCCAGGGTACTGGAGAGGAGAATCCGGCCGATGGTAGAACCTCGGATTCAGGAGGAACAGTGTGGTTTTCGTCCCGGTCGTGGAACACTGGACCAGCTCTATACCCTCTCCAGGGTGCTGGAGGGTGCATGGGAGTTTGCCCAACCAATCCACATGTGTTTTGTGGATTTGGAGAAGGCATTCGACTGTGTCCCTCGCGGCACCATGTGGAGGGTGCTCTGGGAGTATGGGATTCGGGACCCTTTGCTAAGGGCTATCCGGTCCCTGTACGACCGGAGCAGGAGCTTGGTTCGCATTGCAGCCGCTTGCTCCCCTTTCTCTAGGGGGTAGGGAATAGGCGCAGCCAGGAGCCGGAGGGTGTCTGGTTTGGGGACCACGCGATTTCATCTCTGCTCTTTGCGGATGATGTTGTCGTGCTGGCCCCATCAGACCAGGACCTTCAGCATGCACTGGGGGGGTTTGCAGCCGAGTGTGAAGCGGCTGGGATGAGAATCAGCACCTCCAAATCCGAGGCCATGCTTCTCAGTCGGAAAAGGGTGGCTTGCCCACTTCAGGTTTATGGAGAGTTCCTGCCTCAAGTGGAGTTCAAGTTTCTTGGGGTCTTGTTCACGAGTGAGGGAAGGATGGAACGGGAGATTGACAGACGGATCGGTGCAGCTTCTGCAGTAATGCGGTCGCTGTACCGGTCTTTCGTGGTAAAGAAGGAGCTGAGCCGTAAGGCGAAGCTCTCGATTTACCGGTCAATCTACGTTCCTACTCTCACCTATGGTCATGAGCTGTGGGTCATGACCGAAAGGACAAGATCCCGGATACAGGCGGCCGAAATGAGCTTTCTCCGCAGGGTGACTGGGCGATCCCTTAGAGATAGGGTGAGAAGCTCGGTCACTCGGGAGGAGCTCAGAGTAGAGCCGCTGCTCCTCCACATCGAGAGGGGCCAGCTGAGGTGGCTCGGGCATCTTTTCTGGATGCCCCCTGGACGCCTTCCTGGGAAGGTGTTCCGGGCATGTCCCACCGGGAGGAGACCCCGGGGAAGACCTAGGACACGCTGGAGGGACTATGTCTCCCGGCTGGCCTGGGAACGCCTCGGTGTCCCCCCAGAAGAGCTGGAGGAAGTGTCTAGAGAGAGGGAAGTCTGGGCATCCCTGCTTAGACTGCTGCCCCCGCGACCCAGCCCCGGATAAAGCGGTAGAAAATGGATGGATGGAGTAAAAGTGAGAGGTTAATTCATCTGTATTTACATGTAGACCACAGGAGGACACTGCATAGTTATAACACCCACAAGACCGGCCCTAACCACGCCCCCGGCACCAGCGCCTCCTCCTTTACATCCCCGCACATTATCCCAGGACTTTTAGTTACATTACACTTCCCAGGACTCTGTGCACGCACTCATCAACACTGATCACTCGCACCTGCATCCCATCAGTCACACCTGCACTCAATCACCCACATGCTACATAACCACCACTCTCATAACCAGTCACCGTCAGGTCTACTTGTGAGCTACCCGTGTCATACTTACCCCTTGGATATTATCTCTTGCCCCCGTGGATGTTCTGTGTTCTCCGTCGTGTTCAGAGTTGTACCTCGGATGTTCTGTTTCCCTTGGATGTTTATCAGTGTTTTTGAAATAAATTACCAGCTTCAACCTACCTCCGGTGTTCGATCGTGTCTGTCCTCCATGTGTATTGTTACAGAAGACCTTACCCTACATCCCGATGTCGACACCACCATCACCACCGGACCCCCTGGCTAACCTGGTACAGATACTACAACAACAACTCCATCATGTATCCAATCCTTCAGCGTCTGCTTCTCCACCCAGTCCCATGGCCGCTCCCAGCAGATACTCTGGCGCCGCGGAGGAATGCAGCAGGTTCATCCGCCAATGCCGACTTCTCTTCGAGATGCAACCTAGGCTGTTCCCCACTGACTCCTCGAAGGTGGCGTACATCATTTCTCTGTTGACGGGTAAGACCCTGGATTCGGCAAAGAACATTTGGGAGGTTGGTGGGCCTCTCATCACTTCCCTCGACACTTCTTATTACATTTCCGAGAAGTATTGGGCCAGGCTACTAACCCGTTGTCGATACAGGACCAATTGCTGCCGCTAAGACAAGCCTCCGACTCCGTGGCAGACTATGCTATCAACTTCCGGACTCTAGCCACGAATAGTGTTTGGAATGAACCGGCACTCATCACAGTCTTTTGCCGGGGCCTTAACACCGACATACGCATGCATCTCGTCACTTTAGATGACTCCATCGGCTTGGAGAAACTCATCCAATACGCAGTACGTATTGCTCAAAGATGGACCGCCTGCTCTCTCGCCGAACCCGCTGCACTTCCTCCACAACCCAGCTTCCGGCCCCACTACAACCCTCCAGACACAACGCCCATGCAGATCGATTCGTCGCGATTATCCCGAGAAGACAGAGCCCGTAGGATGTCAAACCGACTTTGTCTGTATTGCGGAGGCTCAGGTCATCTGATCGCCGAGTGCCCCGTCCGACCTTCACGACCCGCAGTGAGTACGATTTGTTCCCCCACGGTATCCACCGAGCTCACGCTCCTTTCTGTCGTGGTGATCTCTCCCCTGCATTCTATCCCAGCACAGGCTCTGGTAGACTCCGGCTTCATATCTCACTCCCTGTTGAATCAGCTGCAAGTACCCCGTAAAAGGAACCTGCATTCCCTCCTGATCCAGAATATTCTGGGAAAACCGCTGGGTCGTGGTCGGATCTCCTATCACTCTCCTATGCTCACTCTCCGCATCGGCTCAGATCACCAAGAAGAGATCGAGTTTTGGGTTCTGGAGGGTTCATCGGTGGACATCGGCCTGGATAGATAAAACTTCTATCGTCGCTTTATAGCAAACTTCAGGTCCATAGCAACCCCTCTTACCTCCATGGTCAGTTCACGGTCCAAATTTCTTTCCTGGAGCCCCGAAGCCCTCAGAGCACTGGAGACCCTCAAAGAAGCCTTTTGTACTGCTATCACAGCGGCAGGGGAGCCCGCCACGCCTCCATCCATGCGCCTATTTTTCCCGTAAGCTGTCCCCGGCGTAGCAAAATTACGACATCGGCAATCGGGAACTGCTGGCCATCAAATTGGCTTTGGAGGAATGCAGGCATTGGTTAGAGGGATCTAGGGAGGCTTTCTCAGTCATTACCGACCACCGCAATCTGGAATACTTGAGAGAAGCTAGGAGATTGAACCGTAGACAAGCCAGATGGGCGTTATTCTTCACCAGGTTCAACTTTACGGTGACCTACCGCCCAGGATCCAAGAACGTGAAGGAGGATGCTTTATCACGTCAACTTCCTACCCAATCTGAACCTTCTCCCCCTGAGACCATACTCCCTCCAGCCGCCTTCCTCAGCCCCATCCTTTGGGAACTCGACCAGGAGATGCTCGCCAGCAAGCACCGTGCTCCGCCGGGAGGTCCTGAGGGAAGAATGTTCGTCCCTCACGAGTTCCAGGCTTCCCTCATGGACTCAGCGCACTCTGTTCCGGGATCCGGGCACTCAGGCAGTCAGCGAACCCTCTCTCTTTTGGCCGCCTGTTACTGGTGGCCGAAGATGCCTCAGGATATCTCCCAGTTCGTCAAGGTCTGTCAAGCTCAGTCTGTGCCATCTCCAAAACCCCCCGCCGATTACCTGCAGGAAAACCCATGCCACTACCCATACCACACCGCCCCTGGTCTCACCTCGCAGTCGATTTCCTCACAGACCTCCCTCTGTCCGACTTGTTCACGTGCATCTTGGTAGCTGTGGACAGATTTTCCAAGGCATGAAGGCTAATTCCATTACCCAAGCTCCCAACTTCCTTCCAGACCGCAGAGGCCCTTTTCAACCATGTGTTTCGCAATTATGGAATCCCAGAAGACAGAGGGCCCCAGTTCATTTCCCAAGTTTGGAAAGCATTCTTCAAACACCTAGAAGTCACAGTCAGTCTCACTTCCGGATATCATCCCCAATCCAACGGCCAGGCTGAGCGCAATATTGCCACAACCAACAACACAGCTGGCACCGTTACCTGGTCTGGGCCGAGTATGCACAAAACTCGCTCCGTCAGTCCTCCACCGGTCTTACCCCGTTCCAGTGCATACTCGGCTACCAACCCCCCTTCTTTCCGTGGTCGGGAGACTCCTCCACTGTGCCACCTGTGGACCACTGGTTTCGGGAAAGCGAGAGGGTTTGGGATTCGGCCCATCACCATATCAGCCAAGCCATCCGCCGTCAAAAGGCTAATGCCGACACCCGTCGCTCACCCACTCCCCTATTCACTCAGCCATCTGGAGTTTCTCGTGAACTGGGAGGGGTACGGTCCTGAGGAGCAATCATGGGTCCATCAGGACGATATCCTCGATCCAGCACTTCTCAAGGACTTTCACGACCAGAATCCCAAACGTCCAGCCCCTCGTTCCCGAGGTCGTCCTCGTCGCCTGTAGCGGACCGTGGGGAGGGGGGTAATATAACACCCGCAAGACCGGCCCTAACCACACCCCCGGCACCAGCGCCTCCTCCTTCATATCCCTGCACATTATCCCCAGACTTTTAGTTACATTACACTTTCCAGGACTCTGTGCACGCACTCATCAACACTGATTACTCGCAACTGCATCCCATCAGTCACACCTGCACTCAATCACCCACACGCTACATAACCACCACTCTCACAACCAGTCACCGTCAGGTCTACTTGTGAACTACCCATGTCATACTTACCCCTTGACTCTCTCCATGGATATTATCTCTTACCCCCGTGGATGTTCTGTGTTCTCCGTCGTGTTCAGAGTTCTCCCTCAGATGTTCTGTTTCCCTTGGATGTTTATCAGTGTTTTTGGAATAAATTACCAGCTTCAACCTACCTCCGGTGTTTATCGTGTCTGTCCTCCGTGTGTATTGTTACAATAGTCCCCATCAATGCTGTCAAAGGCATCTGAAAACAACTCAATAGTTTCAGGAGTAATTGACCGACAATGAGGTGTTGGGACATTTGCTTTCCGATTATGAATAAACAAAAATCGAATAAAACAGGCATGTGGTAAGAAAACGCTGCAGTACATACAATGTTAGAGACAGGTAGACCACACGATAAAACCAAATCTAAAACATGTCCTTGCTTATTTGTGGGGCTATGCACAAACTGCTTAAAATTAAAGGACTCAATAAGGTCTAAAAAATCTCCAAAGGCCTATTAGGGCAACAAACATGTATGTTAAAATCCCCAACAATTAAAATTCTATCATTGTTGTAAATTCCCAATTACTGATACTTTATTGTGAAGGACTGTGAAGGACTTTTATTGTGAAGGACGGTTTAGTACTGTATTTCGTGTTTTAACTCGCGCACCTGGTTGGGTAGCTAAGGGGTCCATTTTTGAAAGCTAATGTTGAGCTGTTCGGACTTCCAGTTCATTCACATTGATGTCTGTCTGAGTTTGTGATAAAGGTGGGTTTATAACGATCGCAAAGTAGTTATTTGATGTGTAAAGGAAGCGGCGGTTTTCGGCGCTAATATATATGCTAACGTAACTTGTGTATCCGTGTTCTATTGATGTTTAATGTGATAACTGATTTGCAACGGTTGACTAAGTTGTAGCTAAATTCAGGTTAAGATGTGCCTATTAAGCTAGCGCACCTTCTCATATGTATATATATTTGTGTTCATTGCAGATACCAGTACAGTAAAGAAGTCAATGTAGAGATTCAAGCTGTAACCAGTAAGCACCGTGCTGTGTGTAATTTGGAGTGATAATTCATTATTAAAGCCACGTCAACTGCTCTACTGCGTCCGGTCTCGCTCTCTAATCGGAGTGTCTGTGTGGATGAGGTGTTCCAGCGAATCCACCCGAAATAACATACAGTCCTAGCTATCCCCAATAATCATATTTGGGCTTGATTCCAGCCAAATGGTCAGAAAAGTCATTTATGAAATCTTTGTTGTATTTAGGTGGGCAATAGACAACAGCACACAGTACTGAGTAAGGAGACTTTAGCTCAAAAAGTTCTAAGCTGCAGTAGTTTGCTGACAGCCGCCGGCAATCCAGGTGATCTTTAAAAAGAATTGCAATTCCTCCGCCGCGTCCCTTAAATCAAAGTATAATGCGTAGCGTCAGTTTTGGCAGGTCACGTGAGTCTAGCTTCCATCAGCCGATCAAATCAGGTGTTAATCAACGTTAACCAATAGTCATATAAAACATACTAGACTGCGTCCTATTTAAGTTGCCTTTCTTTGCTCCTTATCAGCTGGTTAATCGTGCGGCACTCAAAACCCACATCCATCCCCATCTCCTCCATATCTGTCAGATCATTTTAATCGAATCCTGTTAAGCATCATGAACTGTTATGGTTTCCCAGGTGGGGGGACATGTATTGCTGCGCCACCCCTCTGTCCATGCAAGGCAGCATGGACAGCCAGAGAGTTTGCCCAGAACAGTTTCATTCCGCAAACCTTACATATTGCTATTGTTTAAATATTTGACGATAGTGGTCCTGACAGAACATCCATTTCAAAAACCTTTTTTTATTAAATAATTCAATTCAAGTTTATTTATATAGCGCTTTTCACAATGTGCATTGTTCCAAAGCAGCTTTACAGGAGCAAATAAGAAAACACAGAGGTAAAACACAGCACAGTGCATAGTGTTTATAGAACAAGCAAGATCATTCTAATAGATAATATCTAATAAATAAATAAATAGATGCAGTCTACCGGTGAGCAAGCCAACACTGCCCTGCTCTGACCTAAATACAATTTTAATTCGTAATGAATAAAGTTTATATTTGCACAATTATATATTAGACTACAAAGCTTATTTTAGACATTAAAGCCAATACAGTACCTTCAAATCTAAAGTTTGAGATAATGTGAAACATTTCACTCAAGTGTTCTTAAACTTTTGTCCGGCAGTGTATAGAAGACAAAAATAAAAAGTAAACATGTGCTGGGCATTTCACAGAGTTCCAAGACAAACTAAGCTATTACACATTTGAACTACACTACATTTATACTCCGTTAAAGCGACCTACAGTGCATTCAAGCTATACATATGTGTAATCTTCAAAACCCAAAACTTGGTGTTGCTAGCACCATCAGTTGAGCAATGCTTTGAATTTTGTGTGTGAAGGGGCTTTAGTACAATACATCAGTTTAAAGACGAAGCCTTGTCGTGACTGACACACTCAGAAGTACATTTAGCACTCATTTGAATACATTTACTCAGCAGGGGGTTTCGGCAGAATCTGTTTGAGTCATATTAAATGTTTTATAGGTCTCTAAGAGTCGCTTCCAATTTCTGAGTGGTTCCTCTTCAGGACTACATGATTGCAGGCTAGCTCACAGTATTGCACATTTGTGAAATCAAAGGTATAAAAAAGAGAGGAAATTACGGAAGAACAAAACAACAGTGAGAATGTCAAACTGTTTTTGAGTAATTCCCTGTCATTACGGATAAAATTAGTTTTACATGTGTCTCCCTCAAACTTTGATAATGCATTTTTAGTTGCCTTACCCTGCCGTGGGTCCTCCACAATCCAGAGTGTACACCTGCCTGGGGTTGAGCAGGTACTGGAATTTCCGCAACACCCTGATGAGGACAGATGGAAAGAACAGCACATGAAAAATCAAGTAATTACAAAAATTACATTGTTATAGCCAGATTAGTCATACGGCCTTAAAGGTCAAATGTGACATTTTTTGGAGGATCTATTGACAGAAATGCAATATAATATACATAACTATGTATTCAGAGGTGTATGAAGACCTTACATAATGAAGCGTTATGTTTTTATTACCATAGAATGAGCAATTTCAATCAACACACACCGCGGGTCCCCCTGTATGGAATTGGCGATGTTGGTTTCTACTGCTCTACATAGCGCGTTTCGATAAACTTCGACAAAGAAGCGAAAACGTGAAGACATCTTAGTTCTCTGTCAGCCACTGTAGTGGTTCGAAGGGGTGGACTGAGTCGCTGGTTGTTATTTGCAATCTCACTGCTAGATGCCGCTAAATTTCATATACTGTACCTTTAACAGTATCAGAGCGAATGAATGATGACCTAATTTAAATTTTTGGCTGTACTGTTCCTTCAACAGATCTACACAACCGGTGGAACCAGTAATACCAAAAAACAGCCAAATGGGCCAAAACAGCACACACACATACACACTCTGCAGACCATTTCAGCATTCCTCCTCAACAACCTTGAAGAAATAAAATAATAATTTTCTGAGGATTCAGCAATGTCCTTTGCTGTTAACTGCATTAGCTTCTCTGCCCCTTTAAAGTACAAAAACAAAGAGAGAAAGCGATGGAGAGGCAGAATGCAGGGGGCTGTTAGTCTGAGGTGCGTCACAAGCCACGCTTTAATGTAGGGGTGATAATTTGAGCACTTATCAACACTGAAGACTGGCTTATGCAAAGAACAAAAGCGCGTAGCCAAGTGTCAAGCCCGGCCAATTGGCTTTCAGCACGCTATGCAGGCCAAACGGGATGGAAAAAAGTAATTTTGTAAAGAATGAATCAATAGTGACCACTCTGTTCCTTTGTTTGCATCTTTTTTGGGGGCCAGGGCAGTTACAGTGTCTCTGTTTGAGCGCATGTCTAATAATGGAGGATAATCGGCCAATTAATGGTATTTAAAACTGCGTTGCTATGGCGATGCCAGCGCTAAATCCCAAAACCGGTCCCCTGGAGGACGTCGGGTGGGCGGTGAGAGCTGAAACAACACCCACATTATTCCTCCTTAAACAGCATTGCTGTCTCCTGCTAGCTTTGATGTATTTAGGACACTGCCAGCAAGTGAAAGACTGGGACTTTTATTAAGCACATGCATTCAGATTACACCGACTTTAGAGGGTTCGAACGCATGAAGCTAAGCCACGATAGTGATGATGCAGGTTTACCTCTCACCCTGCCGACCGCCACTCTTAGGGTTGACTAGCACAAGGAGAGGATGCGTTCCCGGCAGAGGGGTGATCTAAAAGTCACAATAAAAAAAACAAAGTTACAATCGAGTGCAGGTTAGTTTTACAAGTCTGTATGGGGCAGGCTCACCTGAAGTGCTTGACCATCATTGGTAAACTTGAAACACTGACCGGTGTCTTCAGGGCTGGTACTGGGCGATGACTCTCCTTCACCCTTTTTTACAGCCGAATGACGGTCCTACAAGCAACACAGACACATTACCATCATGTTTATAAACCGTAGAAAACCAGCCATCATTGTCATCTACTGAAAGTAATAGTTGACCCAAAAATGAAAAATGTCTCATCATTTACTCTCCCTCCGGGACATCACTTTTGGCTGCTACACTGCATAAAGTATATGTACAGTAGGAACTGTTAAGCTCAAAAAGGGCCATACATATCTGGACACAGTTTGAATATGTGGATATTGAATCAATATACTAACTGTGGCAAGGTTGTGATTTAAAGTGAATAATGACTCAAAGCTGTCATTTGGCTTTAGCGGATTCTGAATATAGTGCTGTCTTATAAATTATATTATGATATAAGCCTGGGCTACTGTATTTTTATGATGCTTTTTGTCCTTGTGGGAACTGGACAGCTGTGGCCACTGTGAACTGTCATTATATGGAAAGAGCAAGATCAATATTTATTAAAAGATTTCATTTTCACTGAAGAAATAAATTATATATGAAATGGCATGAGTAAAAAAGAAAGACTTATAATTCTAACTATTCATACATAACGGGGGTACCTATACGTATTCAACTTAACAGTGGCTTGATATTAGAACTTCAATCAACATGTTTTAATGCTCTTGCACTTTTAAGGGTTAATGCCTGAAGAAAAGTCATAAAGTTGTATTTAAATAAATACAATAAACTTGCAAGCATTTCTATTATTTTTATTGAGTCCTGTGAACCTGCCACCATCCAACTGTGTGAGGAATGTTTGTTTAACTTTCATTAACATCACATACAGTAAAATGCAAGCCATAAACAACACTAAAAAATACCCTAGGCATCTAAGAATAGACTTTGACACTGTGTTTACAATGTACTGACACAATTATAATGCGCACTATACATTATATGAGTATGCGCTAGCAGGAAGTAGTATTGAATGCTGGCCAATAATAATCTGACTGTATACTACATATGATACATCATAAATGTAAATTGAGACTAGAAACAGATCTCACCAGAACAACAGGGCAGATATATGAGGGCAGGAGTGTGTGATCTCTTAAAGGGCCTCCATCACACTCCGCCTTCACATGGGACGCACACTTGTTATGGAGCTAGAAAAGATAAACACTGATTATTGATAAATAAAGACACTGAAACATGACTTTGTTTTATTCCCCATTACTCGAATGCAGGAATAAAATAAATATTTTTCTTTTTTTTATAAAAAAAGAGTTGCTGCTTTAGAGCTGAGACTGTCTGTAAACGCTGTTCAAATCAGGGGTGGGCGGATCGATCCTGATTGTATCGATACTGAGGTTGTATCGAAAAGGATCGATCCTAATATAAAAACATCGATACTTATGTATTTTTACTACTGATTTGATTTATTTAGAAATGTAGCTAATAATTGTATCATGAAGAAAAACTATTTCCCATACACCTAGTTTTGCACACGTTGATCCTCCCTGCCCTGTTTTGTAGTATCCTATCCCGTGAATCAGCAGCGCCAAGCGCAAGCACGCAGACGCTGCTACAGACAGCGAAAAGAAGAGGAGCAACGTGTAATAAAAACACTGCAAACTGCGATGTATGGCAGTGGGCCTTTGGGGGTAAAAGCCAAAGATTGGAAGTACTTTATTATTTAAACACTTTATTTACTTTGTTTCTCAAACAATTGTGTGCACTTTGTTTATAAATTCACTTAAAAAAGTGTAATGAAAGGGAAACATGTTAATTTGTTATATTATTGTGTCTTTACATAACACTGAACAAAAACAGAAAAGCAGTTTTAAAATCTTTGTTCTTTAGTAATAATTTTGTGCACTTTGTTTTTTTCAAGTTAGAGAAGTAGTACTGGGATAGGGAGAAATTGTTTTGTTATATATTGTTTTTCTGTTCTGTTAGTCTGTTATTGTTACTATTTCCTGTAATAATTTGGTGCAAAGTTCATTCTTGCAAATTCTATTACAGGAATAAATAACTAAATAAATATATTTATTTGGTTTAAATTATGTCCCGTGTTTTAACATCTACATGATTAATTAGCCTACAGGCACATTAAGAGCACAAATCACAACATATTTTAGTGGTCATGAAAATGTATTCAGATTTAGCATATTAATGATGCATTAGTCTGATAAATCATGACATTTCATTACAGGAAAGTAAATGTAAGTTTAAGTGAAAGCTTCTAAAGGTAAAAAGTATTGGTATCGGCAATACTGGCCCTGCATTTACTTGTATCGGATCGATACCAAATTTTACAGTAGGCCTATCGCCCACCACAAATAACTTACAAAGCAGCTCGAGACAGATGGTTTATACGACGACGCCAGAGCCCGCGCAGGGGTATATAATGTGATAATAAAAGTCATTATGCAGAGAGAAAGTCTTTTGAATGAGCGTTAGTGCTGTCACTTATCTTTATTTACGTGTGTATGTAAACTTAGTGTGGGGCGCCCCCAAGCGGTGAGAGCAAGATATACAGTACATGAAAATGTCTTCGCACTTGTCATGGAAAATGCAAAACTTCTGAGTGCAGTAATATGTATTGATAATATATCTCCTAATCCATACATGTGAATGTTGTGCTTCACTGTAAAAAGAAATTCAGTCTTCTTCAACTCAAAATCATGCATTGATTTGTTGCACCTAAATATTTCAGATAGCCCGTTGAAGTTTTGTACATTTCACAAATCCCTGTTGAAAAAACTGTTAACATTGTACATTTATGAAACATCAACTGAGCCAAAATTTTATGTTACCAGTGAATAGAAAGGTTTTACTTGGGCTCTGAATTTTGTTGCCTCATAATCCCAGAATTTTAAAAGATCTCAAGGTTAACCAAGGATATGCAAAAAAACTTTACATACAGTAGGAAAATGGTCGATTTAATTCCATCAATAACAGTACTGGTACGTAAGTGCTTATTTTAAGTGCTTTTAATATTACTATGTTAAAATGCATTCATTCATGGTCTCATGAAGCAGACAAATGAAATGTTGCATCACATTGTAACGTTTTAAAATATTAAAAACAAGGCAAAGTTTGAAGTCTGAATACGAACACGTTTGTTCAAAAAACATTTACATATACAGTATGAATGTATCTTAAAATAAAGAACTGGCCACAAGATGTCAGTAGAGACTCACCGTGATTTGACACCAAACACAGTGAAGGCCTGTTAGACCTTGATAGCACTTGATACTGCGGTGACATTTGTCACATTTTGTTGGAGAGTTTCCCTCCATCCAAACATGCTGCATAGCCTAGAGAAACAGAAACACATATGTTCTGCTGTGAAATGAACAGTCATTCTGTATTTGCTGTAACTTCACTTAGTAAATCTAGTTCCAAGCATTCATTCTGACAAAGCCTGATGTGAAAACGCTGTCAATGACATACAATTCAGAGGTGTAACTATGGAAGTAGTGTTGCCTGATCTCACTCTTTCCTCTCTGATTCTTAATGCAGAAAAGAGCCGTGGCCCCTTACACACAGGACGTTCTCACAACCTCCTGACATGTCCAAAGGACATTTATTTGAGGTTAAACTAAGAGTTCTGGGTCTGGGAAGTTGCCCTGGGTGAAAACTGAGCTGGGTTACATTACATTTTTTTATTGCAATCTTTTTTAAGCTTGCCAATATAAAACACCACCACTTTTCTTACTATATAAAACAGCAGCTTGGACATTTTATTATCAGCTTTTTTCTCATAGAAAATAAATGAGGCTAAGTAAATGACATTTCTGGGTGAATTACTCCGTTGATCTTTTTTAATGGACACAATGAAAACAGCTAGTGGAGTAATGGTAATTTGTAGTTTATGGACTCACATTGGTGTGTCTACGGGACTTGGCGTAGGTGCTGATACAAGCAGCGATGTCTTTGGACACACAGCGCTCATGGACTGTGTACTTGCATACTGCCAAAAAGAACACAGAACTGTGAGAGATGCTTATCAAGAGAAGAGAAAATTGAAAAAGTAAATTGTCCATCACGCTAAAGATATACATATAATTTCTAATCAATAAAAACTACAAGAGAGGTGTTAGACAATTAAATGACAATAGTATATTAGTAAAAAACATGCTACCAGGTGAATGTTGCTTTGTGCACAGGGGCATTGTCATGTTGGAATCGAAAAGAACCCTGACCAAACTGCTGCTATAAAATGAAAAGCACCCAATAGACTAGAATATCATTATATGCTGTCACATTAAGATTAGTGCTAACGGAAATGACTAGTCAAACCTGTTTATAAGAAGGGGATGTCCCAATTCTTTTGTCCATATAGTGTACTTTATTATTCCATAAAAAACAACAGACAAGCATGAAGACACTCACGTGCGCAGCAGAGGCCCTGTTTCCGCACTCCTAACAACATAGTGTGACAGTAATTACAGTAGGCTGGCTTGTTGAAATGTTTCAGTCTCCAAACATGCTGACCGTCCTCCTGTACATTCTGAATGCACATGAAAGAGAAATTAAAATACTACCTTTATATAATAATCTCTCTTTACACACCTACAGTTACTGTCACTTACTGTCTCCATTCCCAGCAATACTAACAGTGGTATGGTGGTCATTCCCCCTCTGATCCACTCCTCTAGTGTTACCGTTCCATCTCGGTCATAGTCGATCTCCTCCATCATCTCCTTTAGAATCTGTAATATTAGGAAAAAACAACCAAATAGATATATAATAATTTATAAAAAGAATACTTTTTTTTCATGTCACACATCACGACTTTCAATACACAAATTGCATGTATATAAACATTTATATATTTATAACCTGATATCAAAGGAAGTCTTACATATTATATGTACAATAAAATATGTACGCCCTACAATCAAAACAGCAAAGACTAATTTAGCCAAATTGCACAAGTTTTTCTAAAAAAAATAAAAAATTGTGCTATATAGCAGTAAAAGGCTCGTAATCATAGGGGAACCACTTTTAGTGCTGGAACCATATTTTGGTGCTTGAGTTTCTTCAGCAGTTCTTTGAGATGACTGAGGTGCTATATAGAACCACTGAAGAACCATGCAGGGGCTTAACAGGTTCTTTATACGGAAACGGTGCTATATAACACCTCGGTCATCCCAAAGAACCTCTGAAGAACCACTGAAGCCCCAAGATATGGTGCTATATAGCATAAAAAGTGGATCCCCTATGATTACGAGCAAAGCACCACTTTTTTGAGTGTAGGGAGCATAGCAACGATTATGGCCCACCCTAACCCCGCCCCTAAACCTAACGTCACGGGGTCAATTTATTATAAAACATACGAATGAGATAGTACGAATTTACGCGAATGATCCACCTCGTGAAATAAGTATGAATTTCCATCAGATTATGTATATGAAAGAAACCACACATTTAAATGCGTTAGATTGAAAGTCGTACTGGGTGACTGGAAAGAAAGGAGAAATTTGTGTCTATGAACATTACATTCTACTCCCGTGAGACTGTGTTGGTATGTTTGGATTGCATGGTGGTTAAAAGTCAACGTTAAGAATTATTCATACCGGCTGTAGTTCTGTAGAATCCCACTCCAGGTACTCAGCTACATGGACCATCTGATTTATAATGCGGTCGAGTTCCTATATCAACAATCATAAATGCATTAGACAGCTTTAGACAGACTATAACACATACACTTTTAAACACTCAGCCAAGTTAAACTGCAAATTTATCCCGTAGACGGATATTTATAGGACATTTCCTTATGCACGGTAGTTTATTTTCCAAACAAAGACATTGTGTAAAAATGTGTGTCAATAATGTGAAACAGTTTTAAGATGCAAGAACAGAATCAATTAAAAGTTTTTAGCAATATTACTTTTGCAAGATTACAAGACTAACACTCATGGTATGGCAACCCAACACAATGACATCATACACGGCAAAAGCCTACATGCCATGTCACATCATCATTATACATCACAACAGACAGTAGGGACTTACCGAACTGTCCAGCAGACCGTTTCCATCTGTGTCGTACAGCCGGAACATGACTTTAGGGTGAAAGAAATGAGAGATAAGAGAACCCATTCAACTCTAGTGTAATTTTAATCTGAGAGTTTAATCATAAAGTCAAGTGTAGACCTCAAGCTTGTATGACCCGCGGCACTTTTTAAGAGGTACACATTTGAGAGTTGTGACTCAGCTGCCCTGCTATCAATGGGCTGACTGAGACAGTTAGTCAGGACTAGCTTTGGGTGGAAATAACATCAAATGCTAAAGATGTGCTAACTCCGTGGCACACAAGGAAAGGAGCGGAGATAAGTCGTCGAGGAGCGAGTGGGATTCTGGAAGCTTACAGTACAGTAAGTGTTGGCAGAATTGAAAGATGAGAAAAAGTGTGAAAAATAGAAAAGAAAAATGTGTTACAATATGTCTAGGATTCTACAAGTGTGATGTAGGAGGGTTTTACTAGAGCTGGCATGAGAATGTCTGCTGACACAAGGCCTATTAGGTAAAATCTAATTAACACAACCTTTCAAAGATCCATATCTGCCCGTGTCACGCTGCATTTATGCATTGTGAATCAGAATATTAAATATGTCACAGCTGTAAGAATGAGCTGACTACTAAAATACCTCAATGAGGTTTCTGTGGTTTGGTACGACTGGACTGAGGGATATAATTTGCAATCAAAAGATTTGTCTTTGTTCCAACATTTGTTCCAAACATGGTTTTAAGAATGATTTAATAAAAATAAGATATAAATGCATCCAGCATTTTCAAAAATGCTAAAGTACAACAAACAATTGATGGCTAAAGGAAAATGTTGATTTAACTTACACTCAAGCTTGTCTTCTGGTGTCCCTCGCTCCAGCAGGGACAGGTAACAAACAATGTCCTTCAGGAAGACCACTTGAGGTGAGGGCAGTGGAGAACCCTTCTGTGGAGATGGACTCCTCCGGAGAGATGTGCACTTTTCAGATTGACTTCGCTCTGGAAGGAAGTCAATTAATATTTGCCATAATATTTAATCACATTAGTAATGACCTCACATTAACAATCACAACAACAGTTCTGTTTGCAAGATTTTCCACAGGATATGATGTTTTCAATCATGCAGTCTCTCGTGATAATTGATTTGATACTGATATTGTGACCGTGAGCAATTCACAATATTGTAAATAAAATTAGCAGGTATTCATTTCTTGAAATCACAGCTGTTTAAGATTAAGAATACTCATATGGGAATGATGAGGGAAGTCAAACTACTCTTTCAATACAACCTTCATCAGGTATTAGGCTACACATGAAAAAAATAGCGAGGGTCAAGGTTGTTCATTGTACGTGATTCTAACCTGGAGAGAGGCGAGGGGAGTTGGTGGTCTTGGAGGGGGCCAAAGCATTACTGCTGCTGCTGCCTGCTGGGTGTTTGGGCTGCGTGCCGGGTGACCTGTGGGGTCCACTGGGAGTGTGACCTCCTGTGCCCGAGCGTTGTGAAGAGGAGCGGGAGGAGCAGGGAGATGTGGTTGCCCCTGAGCCTGGAGTAATCCCTGCGGAGTGTTCTGGTGTGTGTCGTCCAATGGCACTCAAAATGCCTACAGTTCACCATGGTCCCAAAAACAACACCAGAATTGGGATTTCAGTGATATTTGTGAAAACTCTGAGTATATTAACCCTGATATGAGGGAAACTCTGGGTTTTCCATTTCAGAATGTGAGGTATGTCAAATTTGAGAAAGCGTGGTAACTCAAGCCCATTTCTTAAAAGAGATGGAACTTATATTCGGAGTCAGTAACCATAACTTACTCTGTGAACCTAACCTGGTCAGGGGCATGTTTTTTTGGGGAAACCCAGAGTTTATTTCGATCTCCTCCTCTTTTTAAAGTGGTGTACCTCATTCCTTCATTCATTTAATAGAGTCATTAATTGCACACATTTTGATCACACAGAGACCATCTCAGTGACTAAAATGTCACTTGTGCTTTTAGAGGATCCTGTTTGTGAAGAGATTGCATTGATTCATAGGGATGTGAGGGATATACATTGATTTCAGGAGAGCAATTTAGGACCCAAGTGGAATTTTGTCATTTCCCTGTGCAGTAAAACTAGCCTTTTTCTTTACAGTGAATTAGATATATCAAAATATATCTCATCCATCCTTACATCAATAACATCAGCCATCGTAGCCGTGTATTACATCAGAGCATATTCTTTCCCTTATATGTTCTCACAAATGGTAGTTTTCTATGGAGGATAAGAAATGACCTAATAAAGTGTATAAATAAAGTGCATGAATAAAGAAATGAATAAATACAACCATAAATGCAGAACTGAAACGACAAAGGAAATTAACGATAAATTTAAACATGCAGCCATTCCTACCCAAATCTGCTCCGAGCAGGGTTCGAACCTCTGATCAGTCTGACTTTGATGTGAAAGTCTGACACCCTAAGAAGTGTCCTAAACACCATGATGTCTCACACTTATGACAAGAGCACTCATCGGGAGTGAGAACATGATCATTTTTTTATTATTTCTGTTTTATTTCTGTTGTTTCATTCATTTACTGATTAATTTGTTTGTTTATTGGTACATTTATCCATTAATGAATTTCAACTTCAGTCATTTTCAGCACATTAGTAAATCCACTGTATGCAGAGCGGAAAGTGTGCCTCCCTCTTATGCGCTTTCTGCCACCATGTTGCTTTTTTTGGTGCAGTTGCCATGGTGAATCGTAATATCGGAGCTCCATTGATTATGGCTTGTCGTAGCTGTGGTGCAATCGCTTAACTCAAGGTACCCAGAGTTGATAGAACTAACTCAAATACGCTGTTCTGAAACCAAAAACGAAGTTTTGCATCTCGGTATAAATTAACTCAGAGTTCATTTTAACTTGGTGTTGGTTGAACCTCCTTATTGAAACGGGCCCCTGGTGACGTAACACGTTTGGAAGGAGTCACAGTTTGCTCTGCCCAATGACATCACACCACACTTGCTGTGGTACCTGTAATGGGTGCACAGGCCACTTCGGTCTGTATAGAGATGCCTGCATCAATGGACCTCGGCTCTGCAGACACAGTGGATCAAAATAAAATGAAGTGTAATAGAAATAAAAACAAAATGGACAGAGGAACAGTTTAGATTTAGGAACAAAAAGAGTTGTGCTAGTTTATAAGTCTACATTACCCAATCTGTAATTTTGCAGAATGCAATATGAATACCATGCACAACAGAATACCACGGTTGGTGATCTACTATACTAAAAACATTACTGCATACTGTATACTGTTTCATATCAGGAGATATTAGTACACAGAGTATGGTGAAATAAGGTGTAAATGTTTTCAGAACAAAACTTTTGTGTCATCTACGTAATTATAATTTCAATAATACTCTACCAAAAGTACTTCGGAAAGAATACATTCTGCTTCTTTAAACCATGTAATCCTCTTTAATAAATTGCAGCATATTAATTAAATCAATGTTTTGTATATTTTCCAGGTCATGAAGGAGACGGTCTGGCACAAGATGGCGCTGTTGGCTGCTGAAGCGTTCTCAAAATCAACTGCATTAGTTTAAATGACCTCAAGTCAATAAGAGTGTAATGCAGAAGCTAGCCCGCCAGCACCCTTTCACTTGAGTGTGCTTTTCTCAAAAAGGATCTTTAAATCTGCTTATTTTGCTCAGTGAAAGACAGACTGAAGCAATGAATGAACATGTAACCCTCAAGTGCTTTTAATTACAACTGCACTAATTTGCTGTTACTGGACAAATTTGGACACTTTGTGATTCCATTGATATTTTACATAAATTTAAACAACAACAACAAATCTTTTTGTTTGTTTGTTTAATGTTAAAACTTTCAAGATATGCATTTATTTCATTTTTGGGTATTTTTTACCTTATTTACCCCATTCACTCCATTCATTAGAATGTAAAATATATTTTTTGTTTTTTATATTTTTATGCTTTTTTTCACATAAAAACATGATTTTCATAAAAAAACGTAATTCCTCTTATTAAAGCAAAGTGAAACTTTTGTTTTTTAGTGACCTGATGGAATAAAAAGAGCATGATCACCCCTTTTCATCTCTCTCCACTGGCTACCGGTTGAAGCCCGTATCAGATTCAAGTCACTAATGCTTGCCTACATTACTATCACTGGATCTTCACCGGCAAATTTTAACACCCTCCTACACTCCTACACCCCATCAAGAACCCTGCGTTCAGCAAACCAGCGGGTCTTGTATTGCCTTCTCATAAGGGCAGTAAATCGCTTTCCCGCTCATTCTCCTTCACAACTCCTTCATGGTGGAACATTCTTCCTAACTCAGTCCGGTCAACCACATCTCTCACAACATTCAAAAACCTACTTAAAACCCATCTCTTCTGTGAATACTTGACAGACAAGTGAGAAAAAAAAGAAATCAGAAACGTCTCTCTTTCTTTCAACAGGTAGTGTTCTGACTTTTGTTGATTCATACTCTAGTAACTTGGAAACTAGTAACTTGGTATTAGCTCCTATTGTATTATTGCTCCTGTATGACATATCGCTTATTGCTCCCTGAACCCTCTGTAAGTCGTTTTGGATAAAAGCATCTGCTAAATGACTAAATGTAAAAGTGAATATGAAATCTCAACTTTCTCAGCACTTCGACTAATAGGTATTTAAACAGTCTTTTTACCCAGCATGCCTGCTCCAGATCGAGAAGCATCAGGGGAGTTTCCTCCTCCTGTCTTGCTCTTGAAGGAGGTGAAGAGGTGTTTGCACAATTCCTCCGGGATGTCATTCTCCAGGTAGGTAGTCATGAAAAGCTGGAAGCCCTCGTAGTCAATGGGCTGCAAAAGACAAACGAAAGGATAATGAGAAAAAAGCGAAACCATTTAATACAAAGCCTGTCTGTGATTATGTGGCCTTCTGCTTTTATAAGTGAAACAGAATACGGCCCTGACTCTGAATATGAAAGACACAATCAATTGTCATAAAAGAAACTCCATTATGACACACGGCAACAAAAATACAAAGAGGGCTCACTGACATACATTAAAACCACATGATACACTTGCATAAATCTGCAAGGTTACAAAAATACAATGACGAGAAGACAGTTTACACTGTATAATTCCCAAAGAAATTTGAAGTAGCACAAACACATGGCCGACACTAAAAAGCACTGAGCAGGACCTTTGACCCTCAGAAGACATTATGACCCCAGCGTGACTTTCGTGTTAGACAGAGGCAGGTTATGTCAGGGCATGCAATCCATCGAAACACTGAACCACAAAACATGCAAACCCAGAAGGCAACAGCTTACTTGGTTGAGAACATCTTGCATCTGTGTGGCGTCAGAAGATATATGGAGAGGGTAGAGGGAGAGAGGGGGGGTTATATATAATGTAGCTGGTGTTGGTGCAAAGGGAAGGGTTCAGTGAATGATGTTACCTTTCACATCCTTTGACAGTGGAATGAATTCAGCCAAACACACTATTGCATTTATAATGCTGTATGGAATTTGTCCAACTGTTGACATACTGCCGAGTTAAAAGAAATGCACTGATTTATATGCGTAATCTTGACTTCTTTAGGGTGTAATTTGCTCCCAATAACAAAATAGAACAACAAAAAGATGCACACCAAAACAAGAGCTGTTTGCATGAAAGTAGACTTACAGTATGGCTCAGTCAGAATCCGATCACTGGCTGTCTAAGGCATATTGCGCACAGAAATGTAAAGTACTTTCTCAATCGGACACTTTGGAGGATGACACTGGATTTGCCAAAGTTGGCCAGTTTAGCAGTATCAAAATTCTTGTAAGAATTTCAGGCTATAAAAAGCAGTTTCAGAAGATATCCACAAGTGTGCCACAAGCTTGTGGAATAGTTTTTTTGAGTCTCCGAGATTGTACAATAAGTAAACAACTTTTGGACTTATTATTTAGAAAGAGCTTTAAGGTCAAGTGTATGGATTTAGTGCCATCTAGTGGTGAGGTAGAAAATTGCAACCAATGGCTCACCCTCCCTTTCGAAGCACTACGTTGGCTAACACAGGACGAAGCTGTTGTCATGTTTTCACTTCTTTGCCGAAGGGGATAACATATGTGCTCAGTAGAGCAGTTTGTCTGTTTAGGGCTACTGTAGAAACAATGTAGGGAATTCCATATAAGGAGACCTGCATTGTATGCTGATAGAAATAGCTCAATCTAAGGTAATAAAAATATAATGCTTCATTATGTAAGGTCTTTATACACCTCTGAAGACATGGATATTTATATTATATTGCATTTCTGTCAATAGATCCTACAAAAAACTACACACTGTACCTGTAAAGAGATACCTCACTTATAGTTTACCCTTAGTTTTTTATACTCTTATGTCATTCCAAACCTGTATGAGTTTCTTTTTTCTCCAGAACACAAAATAAGATATTTTTAAAAATGTTGGTAACCAAACATCATTGGCGCCCATTGACTGCCACTGTATGGACACAAACATTTCTTAAAATAAATAGATGAGATCAAAAGAGTTGTTATTTTTGTGTGTGTTATCACCTTTTACCTCTTTTTTTTTGGATACCATATTTTTGTGGTACATTTTCACTTTACCATTTTTCTCAAAATAAGCTGCACTCTAAATAAACCTAATGACTCCTTGTCTTGGTATTACAAAAAGTGTTTAGACGTTTGGTGGTGTGAAAATCAGCATGGCCAGCCATTATTATTAGAGAAACTTCCTGTCTGCAGAAAACAATGAACCATTTACATAAAATTTTGCCCTCACCCAATTTACAGGTACTCGTCATTTTATAATGGTTACTAAGTCACTGCCATTAAACTTTATTATGCCAAGACACCCAAAGGAGCTGCAGCAGTTTGAGATGCCAGAAAAGGGATATTTACAACTCAGAAGCCACCCGACGGTCAATCACGACCGTACACATGAGTGAAATACAACACTCTGTCATCATAAGCGGGCGACAATGGGGCACTGATGGCATGTCGCCCACATTTTATGCTACATCCAGGCTTTGAGATTTACAGGTGGACAATGAAAAGCATGCGAAGTCACACCACAGCAAACTGGCGTCAGCTTCGGACCCATTTCATCCACCAGTGGTGATTCTCTATTGATTCAGCCAAGCCTCTGGGTCACAACCTGTGGCGCCGAACCATGAGTGCCTTCTTATTTATGACAGTACAGAGGAGAGTTGAGAAATATAATTGGTGACACTCCATAAAGAAAATTATAGATGCCGCTGCCTGTTGGACTTTGTTGTCACGGCTACGTGATGCATGGGCTTTATGATGTCAGCCTGGACCTTCTCTAATAGGAGGAGATATCTGGGCACCTTGTTTCTGGGAGCGGATGACTAAGCATTTCCTGTAATGAGTCGAGTCGTATTGGTGTTCTGTCAAGTCCCAGCCAGAGGCTTCGCTGCCTCTAAACAGATCATTTAATCAGGTGAGCTCACGGCCGCTCATGTGATAATATACCTGCTCAGGGTTGTACTTGGAGAGGACACCATTTCCATGAAACTCCTCCAGTACGTCTTTTAGCTTCTTGGAGGAATCTGCAAAGGAGAGAAATGAAAAAAAAACTGTCAGTTTGTAATGTAATTTAAACAAAACCTAAGTTTGGAAAACTCTTGATCTGTTCATAAACAACTGATTGCACTGGCTGCATAAAAGAAGATGTATTTAAAATAAAAGCAGATGTTTATTTACAGTATTGACTTGATATTGATACTAAAGCAATCCACATGACACCACTGAAGGCAACTGACCTACTTAACTGTGCTTTTTATAGTCCGAGAAGTAGTAAATTTGTCAGCAATTAATAATATATTTTGTCTGGATGCTTTGTCACATAAAAGCCTTAAATATAAGTCAATATTTAAATGTCACCGAATAGCCAGTTCAGTCAGGACCACTTTTGTCAAATACAATTTTGTATTAAATAATAATGCATCTAGTTGGTGTTGGCGGTATGGTTTTGTTCTGGGCAAACTCCATGCACCCATTCATGCATTAATTCCTGGACAGAGCGGGGAGAGCAGCAAGTCATAAAAAACCTGGGTTAACAGAATAGATCCAATAACTACACAAATAAACAAATAACTAAATAACAACTAGCGCTATAACAAAAACAATCACAAGAGAAATCAACTTACTCCACAGATAATAGATAAATAGATAAAAGTGGAGTTGGGAATGGAGGGGGGAGTAAATTCAGCGTGCCGATAAGCAATAGATTGATGGCAGAATGAATGGGGATTTCAATGAACCGCTATGATGTGAGTCGAAATTGGATTGGTACTTTCTGCTGATGCTGTCAGCTGATGCGAGCTTGACTGACGTGATCTGCCTGAACTAACGCGATGCTTGATTACCTACACGTCAATCCAGATCTATTCAGCAATGTGCACTTTAGTTTTCACAATGATGTTTTCTTATTAAAAAACTTTTTAAAAAACAAAATCAAGTTTTGATCTAAAGACACATTTCTGAATGTTTGTGAAGAAACAATATAATGGGTCCTACATATTTCTTCCATTACAGAAGTAAATATCTTGTTTTGAAATGAGCGACATGGACAAAACAATAAAAGTCAATAATAAAAATAAATTAAAAGCATTAAATAAAAAGCAATAAAAGCAATAATAAAAGCATCTCAGTGTAAGGCTTCGAAAAGTTTGTTTATAATGTTGCAGGACTACACACTTAAAGGTCCAGTGTGTAATTTTTTTGACGATCTATTGACAGAAATGCAATATAATATAAATAACTGTGTCTTCAGAGGTGTATAAAGAGCTTACACAATGAAGCGTTATGTTTTTATTACCTAAGAATGAGCTATTTCTATCTACATACATCGCGGGTCCCCTTGCATGTCATTCACCGCGTTCTGTCAGCCGTCGTGGTGTTTCGAATAGGAGGGGTGGAGTGAGATGTTAAAATCAGATTAAAAAAAAAAAATATTTAGTTACACTTGTGCTATTTCATAAATTCTGTTCCATAGACTTCAATATCATTTTTACTCTAATATCGCAATCAAAACATGTTGTCGTTCAATGTGCTTAAATGATAACACAAATAACATAAGATATAAAAGAGACGACAGATATAAAACAGTCACTGACTGATCAATCAATGAGATTCAAACTCACAGTAGTAGCTGTGGTTGTAGCCCTCTTGGTTTTAGTCTTGACCTCTGAACTAGTAGTAGCCTTTGATTTGTGAATCTTAAAGGGATATGTCACCAACATTTTTTTATTTCCCAATGTTTTACTCACCCTCAAGGCATCATATTTGTATATGACTTTCTTTCAGAATAATGCAGTCATAGTTGTGAGCACATTATGTATGTATGTATGGATGAATGTGACTTCTAAATCCTGGCCAGGATGCTCTTCTACAATACATTTTAAATCTCAATGTGCTTTTCCTGGTAAGATAAAGGTTATAAATAAATTAAATAAATAGTTGTAATTCCTCGTAAGCTGGCTCTTCCAAATTTTAGAATGGGAGTGAATGATGTCTAACTTCCGTTGTCCATCAGCCGTGCGTGCATGAGAGGATAGAGTTAGTTCAGTATATCCATATGTATAGCATGTGTTGTAAGTTAGAGTGATTAATGCAGCATTTAAAAAAAAAAAAAACGGAACTTACGCGTGGCTTAGACATTATCGTTAATAAAATTGTCAATATGGATATTTCTCTTAAATAAACGCATCAATTCACTTTAGAAGGCCTTTATTAACCCACGGAGCCATGTTGAGCAGTTTTTTGATCGATGGATGCACTTTTTGGAGCATCAAAATCTCATCCATCATTCACTCCCATTCTAAAGCCTGGAAGACCCAGGATACTTGGTATTACAACTCTGACTGTATTATTCTGACAGAAGAAAGTCATATACAAATAGGACGCCTTGAGGGTGAGTAAAGCATGGGGAAATTTTCATATTTGGGTAAAATATCCCTTTAACAGTTATTTTAGAATGAGATCGAGAGATTTGATGGCGCAGAACCAAGGATGAGTTTACCTATATTATATACAGTAATGTGAGAATATATAGAAATGAAGAATGTGAATGTGACTCTTAACTTTTGAACGTTTGTGTAAATCAACAAAAATTTGATCCAGCATATTTCAATAGCATCTTTGAATCAAATAAATCAAGTATCCAGGATGTTTAGGCAAATGATTTACAGGAACAAAATGCCACATGGTAGTTGCTAACTATGCTTTCCTGGCAACCTGTAACTTTGTTAATGTCAACTAAATGTGATTTTAGCTCCAAACATGCCATCTGAAGTTCTAATATCTCCTTTTCATCAGTCTTATTTAAAAGCAAATTCCTTTTTATGAAATTTAGCAGCATTACATACTGTACAAACTGTTTGTTAATGTTGCAAAGAGATGATGGACCAAATAATGTGTTTGTATTTCACAAATGCCTGTGAAGCTGATCCTAAAACCTTCATTCTAACAGAAATTTCCTGAAACTCCAACTACATGTATCATTAGCCATAACATGTTTTTAAAAGAGCCTTCCATTTTGGGTCTAACACTAGGAACATTAGAAGTATGGCGCTATCTGACAAAATAGGCTAATTAAGCAGGGATAATAGCCCAGCAGAAAATGTCACCAAAGCTTATTTGCATTAGGACAGGAGAAAGCAGTCTGCTGCCCCTGGCTTCACTTTAGTTTTCTCTAAGCCAGGAATTGATTGTTATAGACAGACTCTGAGTCATGTTTTTGACTGCTGTTTTCAGGAAGAACAAGATGCTTTCCTCACATGCACATGCTAATCTCCTTCCTGCTTTTAAAGAGGTTATTTCTGTGTCAACCATGCAGCAATGTTTATTAATCACATGACCTGTTTCAATTTCCTCTGAATTTCATTACTAGGACTCTCAAATGATTAGTTGCAGTTAATAGCATCCAGAATTAAAGTTTGTGTTTACGTTATACAGTATATGTCTGTGTACTGTGCATATATTTTTATATTTTAATAAACACATGTACATAGCTGTATACATATTTAGGAAATATTTAAATGTATTTATTTATATTTACCAATAATTTAAATTATATACAAATTATTATTCTTTTTTATATTTTTCTTAAATATATGCATGTGTATGTTTTTATAAATGCAAAATTAATATGTACAGTACACAGACATGTATTATGTAAACACAAATTTTTTCTCTGGATGCGATTAATCACGATTAATCTATTGACAGCCTTAAAAAGTTCGCTATATGCTCACATCTATGTTAAAGAGTACATAACATGAGATCATGTAAAAGACATTTCATGCAGTGTGTAAAGATGCCATGTTTGAAAGTAAGCAGTCTGCCAAGTTGTAAATCCGAAGGTGAATGAATAACAAAGTTATTGGCTCGGAAAAAAGAGAGTCGACTCTGAATCACGCAAACGAGTTGTCCATAGTCCGATTTGCGAACCGCCGCGGATTTACGTCACTACATATAGTCCTCGCCTACGTTTTGCAAGGACTGCCCGCGAAAACTTCCCTCTTCTCCACCAAACACTGTAGCTTATGAGCCACCAATCACAGCAGACTAGACCATCTGACCAATTACATAAGACTAAGTTAGCGGAAAGGAGGGGATTAAACAGATGAATCGCAGAACGAATCATTTGAGTGTCAGTCGAGAAGTAAGGTAAGAATAACTGCCTATCATTACGAAATAATCATGTTTTAACACCTTCTATGTACATAAACTTGTTGTTGGACATTCCATAAACCAAAGTAGGACCATACAAATCCCTAGTTATGTACTCTTTAAGGTAAATGATTTCACGAAGGAACAGCTCACATAAAATGAAAATTT
Organism: Triplophysa siluroides; assembly: GCA_006030095.1. NCBI lineage: Eukaryota > Metazoa > Chordata > Actinopteri > Cypriniformes > Nemacheilidae > Triplophysa > Triplophysa siluroides. The sequence goes on from VCII01000724.1 coordinate 1,365,310, forward strand.
TGTGATAAAAATGTATGAAATTGATGAACTATCAATTTATGGAACAAACAACATACAGTTTTAGCAATAATTATTCTGTCTATTGCACAGAAAAATACCATCATAAAGATTTGGAATGACGTAAGGGTAAGTAAATAATGACCACCCAGTTTGGGTGAACTGTTCCTTTCTGATACAAAAGACAGGTTCAGACACTCTACAGTATGTGAGTCAATACAAAGAGAACTCAGTGGTCAAAAATAACTGAGTGTAATGTGACAGAAACTCATGACTGAAAACCAGACTTCAGCCTCTGCCTTATCGCATTAAAATGAGTCTTCCCTCAACAGGTAAATCCCCCCAAAAGCAATCTGATGATGTTTGTGGTAGGAAAGACAAACTGTCACAGTTGTGTTATGTTTTGTTAGGTTTTTTCCTCCCCTGGTTTGTTTCTTTATTAGTTAATTAGTTTTCACATGTGCTACATCATTGTTAATTAGTCCCACACCTGATTCTGTTTTCCCTGAGTGTCTTCCTTTTGTATTTAAGCCCTGTGTTTTCCTTAGTTCCTTGTCTAGTATTGTTTTATGTTCACGTGAGTTTTGTCCCTTTATTATTAAAGTAGCCTTTGTTTGTATTGCCGTGGTTTTTAGTTCTTTTGGAATCCGCTAAACGTGACAGAATACTAGACCTAACAAAAGGCATGGATTACTTGAGGCTCAACATCTCTCCAGAGGACAATTTGAGATACCATCTCAGCCAGGATGGTCGTCCTCTGGAGAGATACGTGGAGGACTTCCTGGAGCTCAGCCAGCAGGTGAGTTGGGACAATTGCTCCCTGAACGCGTGCTTTGTGATGGGGTTGGATGATGACTCCCATCGGTGTCTGGCTCCTGAGTTTAGGGACAGACCCGTTTGGGAGTTTATCAACCTCATCCAGTGGATAATGGAATCTCGCCCCAGTGTGGGCGAGACCATCCTGGATGAGGTTGATCATCCAAGCCCATCCAAGCACGCGTTGAGCAGCCCAACTCACCTCACTCCGGAGTTCTCCACCGGAGATAGAGCCTCAGGTAATCCTGCCCCCCTCCAGCCGGTCCCGTCCGGCCTTCCCGTGCCTCTCCAGCCGGTCCCGTACGCCTTCCCGAGCCTCTCCAGCGTTCTTCCCGAGCCTCTCAGCCGTTCCCGTACGGCCTTCCCGAGCCCCTCTCAGAGCCAGTCACGTTCCCGAGCCTTCTTCTCCAGCCCCCGCACTTCCCTGCCAGCCGCCCCCCGGCCTTCCAGAGCCCGCTGCCCAGCCGCCCCCGCACGGCCTTCCAGAGCCCGCTGCCCAGCCGCCCCCGCACGGCCTTCCAGAGCCCGCTGCCCGCCGCCAGAGCCGCTGCCCAGCCCAGAGCCCGCCCAGCCGCCAGAGCCCGCTGCCCAGCCGCCAGAGCCCGCTGCCCAGCCCCGCTGCCCAGCCAGAGCCCGCTGCCCAGCCGGTCCAGGCAAACCCCCGTATGAGCTCCCGGACTAAGCCCAAATATTTTTTGGGGGGGAGCCATATGGGAGGGATAGCCTCCCAGGCCTCCCGAGCGGCCGGCGCCCTCCAGGCCTCCCGAGCGGCCGGCGCCCTCCAGGCCTCCTCCCCTCAGGCCTCCCGGCGGCGCCCTCCAGCCTCGCCCTCCAGGCCTCCCGAGCGCCTCCAGGCCTCCCGAGCCTCCGTCCCTCCCGGCTCCCCTCCGGCCCCGAGCGGCCGGCGCCCTCCAGGCCTCCCGAGCGGCCGGCGCCCTCCAGGCCTCCCGAGCGGCCGGCGCCCTCCAGGCCTCCCGAGCGGCCGGCGCCCTCCAGAGCCCAGAGCGGACGTATCGTCCTGGAGGTCTCCCATCCCACCTTGTTTTGTCTTCCCAGCACCGGCCTCCAGGACGCCCACCCCCCCTTCCCCCTTTGGTACTGCTTTGGCGCGAGGACGCGCCTTGTGGAGGGGGGGTAATGTCACAGTTGTGTTATGTTTTAGGTTTTTTCCTCCCCTGGTTTGTTTCTTTATTAGTTAATTAGTTTTCACATGTGCTACATCATTGTTAATTAGTCCCACACCTGATTCTGTTTTCCCTAAGTGTCTTCCTTTTGTATTTAAGCCCTGTGTTTTCCTTAGTTCCTTGTCTAGTATTGTTTTATGTTCACGTGAGTTTTGTCCCTTTATTATTAAAGTAGCCTTTGTTTGTATTACCGTGGTTTTTAGTTCTTTTGGAATCCGCTAAACGTGACACAAACGTTGATCTTTCATTATTAATCAAAGTTTTATGAGCTGTTTGTATAGTTTCAGATCACAATTAAGCCTTAACACTCAGCGTGATGTCAGAGGTTAGACACAGGCGTATAAGATCTTTTGACCGTCTGACACCTACCCACATTTACCCTCATCACCCTGTTCTCCAGTATGTTAAACGTAAGGGACTGATACTTGATTTAAAACCTGACACCAGACTCTGAGCTCTTTGTGCTTTCTGTGGGCAGTGAACAACACACCCTTTCTGTAACAGACCTCTGCGTCTGGGTGTTTTAATAGTGGGGGATCTGTGAATGGAGTTTCAATTAGCAGCTCATCACAGAGAGATGACAGATGCATTCCACTGATTCTAAGCGCCGTTGAATCAAAACTATAAAGAGGCAAGCATACACAAGCTTTTATTTTAGGACCGACTTACTCTCCATGATTCGAATGAAAGAAAACAGAGATAAATTAGAGCATTTTAAAATTTTCCACACTTTTTTCATTGTGTCCCTCAAGAATAATTAAAACGATGCCGAAATCTCTGCTATAGCCGGACATTACAGACAATTAATCTCTAAAACGAAGCATTAATCTTAGACTTAACTACATCTCTCACCTGCTGAATTCTTAATGGAAATGTGTCCAGTTTTCCCGAATAGACTCCATATAATATATGTCCTATTTTTAAAGACATTATACCATAAGTTTGGCATGTTGGCAGAATTCAGGGCAACGGCACTTCTGACTGATTATTCGGCGCTCCCTAAGGCTTTTTAATCAAATGTGTTACCTGGGGTCATCTCCACGAAAGAAAAGTAATTATCCAGACTTTATGAGTATTTAGATTTATTACCTGCATGCCTCAAGACAATTAACCTCGAAGGGGCATAAAAGATACTCCATCTGGAAACACATTTCACGGCAATTTTAAGAAAATTTAAGGGACCCTCTAAACAATTAACACAAAGGTCTCTTTAGGATTCATATTATGGCCAGACTAAGGCGGTGTGGATAATCGCACAATAATAGAGGCTTCTCTTTACAGTGTAACGCTGTAGAAATAAGACTGTGATTAACATTTTGAAAATATATATTTGAAAAACACTACATTCGACAATAGATTGTTTGCACATGACGTCATGGCACTGTGCAAAGTGCAGATGGAGGCCAGCAAGTGATTTTCTCCATATGAATTCACTATAACAAACTCAAAATACCCATGTTTTGCGTCGTTTTTGACTGTTCAAATCAATCAAACCATGAGAGGTGTTTTTATTGTGTAGCAAAAATTGGTGTTCATGAAGGGGATAAATGCGAGTATTGACTGAGAAATGGAGATGAAAGTGGCTTGTAAACCTGATTCTGCGGTTGGTATAAGCCGAGCCGGATGACTTTCAACAACGCTTTACAAGGTTTAACATACCTAAGGTGAGCTCGAATTTCTGTCAAACCTTGTCATGAACACTAGCTGCAAAGAATGAGTCCTGATTAAACTGATAAAGTGATACATCTCGCGTTAAGCGTTTCTCCCCCATAGAAGTCCAATAATGAAGCAGCTTAACGTACCGAAACAACGACCACGTAAAACCACATTTCTATTAAACCTTAATTGTAATAAACACTAGCAATACTGTTAAAAGAACAAGCACATATTCCAGGGATAAAAATAGTCTCACGTTAAGCTTGTTCTTCATAGAAGTTCATTATAAAGAAACCCCATAACGTAGCTCAAGGCAGCGACAAACTGAGAACATAAAACTTTTCTGTTATCATGTTTATGTCATGAATCCGCCTAACTTTGTCTGGTATTTCTTGGTCTTGAGGCGGAATCAGACAGGATCCCTTGTTTTATGTTGGAGAGAGACTATTTTGGCACCTATTGGTTGCCATACTCTCTCTCCGGTCTTGTCATTGTTCCTGCCCTCCTGTTTCCTAGTTAGTGTTAATTGGTTTATCCCCTGCACCTGTCCCCTCTTGATTTGGTTCCTTTATATTGACCTTGTGTCTCTTGTCTTGTGCTGGTTCATTGTTTGTGTCATCCGTGGTGAGTCCTGTGTCTTGTTTAGTTCAGTTTATTGTAGTTTTTATGTCAAGTTCTAGTCTAGTCTAGTCTAGTCTAGTCTTAGTCTAGTCTAGTCTTAGTCTAGTCTAGTCTAGTCTAGTCTAGTCTTAGTCTAGTCCGTGTTCCTGTTTCCATGTTTTGTTCTGTTACCCCCTCGTGGGTGTTTGTTTTGTATTTATTATTTATTAAAGTCTTGTTAACCCCTTACCTGCTGTCTTGCATTTGGGTCCTCTGTCCCTCACCACCCTCGTTCGTGACAGTTTATGTTTGAGATCAGTGATAAACAAATGAAAATATCATAAAAATAACGTGATTGCAAACAACCTATATTATAAAGAACTGAACCTGATTGAAACACAGTCTAAAAACATCAACTAAAAGGAAAAAGGCTCAGAGATGAGAGCTGAGATATGATAGATGTGAGGGAAGTTTTTACGTTACCTTTGTTTTATTTTATCTTGGGATCACATTAATAACCAAATGTTATTTTTACCCAGCAGAGATCAAGTTTGACTATGGAAAATATGTTATCTTTTAGAATAGAATCAAAGATTTTTCACATCCAGTTTGATTTAAATTTCAATAAGACAAAAATATCTTTGGTCATTTGTACTTACATAAACACTTTGCTTCATTTAGTATAAATGCAATTTTATGCACTTTCATGAGAAGTGAAAGTTTCAATCCTGTTTTTGATTAAAGTTTTTACCAATGGTTTTCACGCTAGTGATGGGTCAGATGTCAATATTTGGTAGTTTAAATACCCATTTGAACTCTTTCTTAAACTTTCTAAAGCATAGTTTTCCATAGCAGGTAAGTGAACCGTCACATCTCATTCTTTGAGTATTTATATTTTAAGTTTTGGCTGATAATGTCAAATCCATAACACTGAAATTTCCCACAAGCAAAATGATTTGTTCCAAAATACAATGTTTTAACCTAAAATAAACAATCTGCTTAGGTAATTTCCACTTGCATGACATGCACATTCTTGTCATTAGCTTTGTAAAGTAAGCGATGAGAATTCCAAGCTCAAAACCTAAACAGAGGTTACTTTCAGATTTAATTTAGCAGTTAATAGAACAGACAAACACACATGTCTCTATTGACCAGATGAGGCAAACTCCTCCTAACTTGTGCATGAATATGTGCTGGTAGTCAGCACTATAACAACAGATGTGTCACACTTCCTGGAAGACTTTATAATAAAATATGTGCTAAATGAATACCCGATCCTGCCTTGGCATCACCTTTTCCCCCATCCGATCAATACAAACATTTTAAACTCCCTCAAAACTATCATATCCCAATTCCCTTGTAAAATTAAAATGATGTACATTTATAAGCAGGGCCATCACTTTTTAATATCCTATATTGAAAATCTCATATGCCTGTTTAGCTTATAAAGTGGTCTGCATCAATAACTGCATTAAACGTTGCAAATCAATAGAGAAGCAGAGAGCACAGGCAGTACATCGATAGATTACGTCAATATAGCCTACATTCCCAGCAGTGCTTCTAGTCCAATGGTTCAACCTCGAAATGTTGACACTCCCTGAAACATCACCCTAAATAATACTCTGAGAAAGACGTCACCTTAAATGGGCGAATCGAATGGTGCAATCAGCAAAAATCTAACTAAAGAACCAACCAAATGGACTGATAAATCCACCCACCCATTCTTGACCACCTAACAAAAACAAAAATCAATTCTAATCAGCCAACCATTTGTGTGAGGTTGGTCTCAGCCTAACCAGCAGATGTCTGATGTTTTTGCCCAGAATAAGCAACACTGAAACCATTTAAACTCAGCTACGCATACGTTTAGAGACGAAGGTTGTCGTTCTCTCATACTCACACTCGCTGTACTGCTGTAGCTGGGAGAACTCAGCTGGGCTCAGACACTCCCAGTCTCCCATCTCGCCGGTCGGAGTGCTTGGGGAAAGTACAGGGGATAAAGATGATTTTCCTCAGGTTAGGTATGAGAAGGTGAAGTCTGGCATGATCATAATTCCTTCCCCCTTTTGGGCAGATGGCAAAAAGGCGTCCCCGGCACGGAGCGAGAGGTTGAGGGAAGAGCAAAGGTGAGGTGCTTGCCGCTTTGTGCCACGCCAGTTGAGGGAGTTGTGATTTGAGGAGCTCTGCAATTGTGAGGTGGCAGGTGCAGACGGAGGATCACAGCAAGTCAACCGATGACCTATCAACCTACGTGATCTGTGGAGAGAAAATATGAAAACAGTATTAGTCATGTCTCAGAATCGACTTAACCCTTTCAAGCATAGAGGTCACTGCAGTGGACAGCTATTCAAAAATACTTTGTTTGCATTTGCATCGTTTTTATGGCATATTTGCACATCAATCGCGACACGAGACACTTGTACATCATTCTATACTTATACCTATATGTAGAAAAAAATGTGTAAAAAATAAAGAGAAATAAAAACATGTAGGAAATCCTGCCCAAAGTTGTCAAAATGTATGAATGAAAGGGTTAAGCTTATTGATTTTGTCAGTTGCGTTTTATTAAAATATACCATTGTCTGAGAAGAGTGAATATACGACATGTCTATTATATACACTCCTGAACAAATTCTTAAGACCGGGGGAAACATTACAAGTATTCGCATTTCTCACTGGTGGATTGTAACCAGGTTATAAGTACTGCTTCAAAATGGCAAAACAAGAAACAGGAGCAAGAGACAAAAAACAGAGAGTGGGCAATTTATTGAAAACTTAATTTAAATTCAAACAGGCTGTTTATCAGCTGATCAAAAGTTCAAGACCATAGCCTTAAAAAGTTAAAATCTGCACAAAAATATGGCTTTCATGTCATTGTTCTACAGGCAGTTACACTTTAAGTATCTCCTGATGGAAAGGGCAAAAAGGCAGTTCGGTCTTTGATCGTGGCAGGATTGTTGAGCTGCACAAGCAAGGGCTCTCGCTACGTGCCATCGCTGCCGAGGTTGGACGCAGTAAGACAGTCATTGCAAATTTCTTAAAAGATCCTGAGAGTTATGGGACAAAACAGTCAAGTTGTAGACCCAAAAAAATGACACCTGCACTGAGCAGGAGGATCCGACGGGCTGTCCTTGAAGACACAGGGCGATCCTCAACCCAAATTTAGGCCCTTACTGATGTTGACTGCAGCCCAATAACCATAAGACGCTATCTGCGAGAGAAGGGCTTCAAGAACAAAAAACGTCTTCAAAAGCCACGTCTCCTTCCACACCACAAACTTGCCCATTTGGAATTTGCAAGTGAGCACCAAACATGAGACATTGACAGGTGGAAAAAATGTTATTCTCTGATGAGAACATTTTTTACCTGGACGGTCCTGACGGCTTCCACCGTTACTGGCATGACAAGGATATTCCACTGGAGATGTTTTCCAATCAAAGATTACACACTCTTCTTCGTGCCTAGTCTGGATACACAAACACAGACTACACTATGCTTACTGTATTAATATAGCACACGTTGTACAATATTATTAGTATTTTAATATTTAAATCATGCAAAACATTAAACTTTGTAAAAAAAATTACAGCCTTATTGACACCCTACATTGAGGTCAGTTATTTGTTAACAGAGGACCGCAATTATTTGACTAAAAAATAACTGTTTATGTTTTGTGTCTTATAAAAAAAAATGTTCATGTTGTTCATTCTCTCCATTGCTTACTCCAGCTTTAATCCTTGAGTACTGTTTAGCGTGTTGACAAAATGTTATATGCTCTCCTACTTGTAAGTCACTTTGGATAAAGCGTCTGCCAAATGAATAAATTTAAATGTAACAAATGTCCATGTTGTTTACACGTTTACAGAACAATATTAATAACACAATATTAAACACAATATTTTCTATTTTTGAAGCCTAAATAATCGGTAGAAGTAAAAAGCTAACATGAGGCTGTAAACACTACGGTCCCTCAAAATCAACGTCACCACCCCCAAGCCTCCGGCAACTATTTCAAACTTTATTAAAAACGTGTTACCTGGTAAGTAATTTGTGAGAATTTGCAGAGATTTGTGCCCATGCTGCATTATTTGTGAGATTTAAATGAGCAATGACATCCCTGCCAAAGGATGTAGTTGCTTTAGCAACTTGTTAGTAACAGCCATTTTAAAGACACAATGAAGGTTTTACCAGATCCCATTCAAAAAGCTTTTTTGGTGATTTTGGAGACATCGCTAATCTAGGCTAATACCATGTTTACACTAGATGCGGCACGACGCGACACAACATAGCTTTTATAATTGGGATTGCCGCGGTTTACCATGCCGCATCCAGTGTGGACAAAATGTAAAATTATAATGGGATCGGAAAATTATAATGAGACACGGTGAAATATGTTTTTGACATACGACTTAGTGGTTAATGCAGCATCTGTGTATGGTGCCGTACACAACATCTTCCAATGAATACTGTATTTAATTCCCCTTATGTGCTTCTCAAAAAACTTCTAAAAAGTTTGTAAATACTTATTTTCTGTGCCGCAATTTCAGCATCTAATAGACGAGCCCATATAAGCATTATCTTATATTTGGGTTATCCAAGACAAGCATTAATATCATCCCCTACCTAAGAGTTGCCTCTGGGAAGACAGTTAAAAAAAATTATGATATATCTCATCCTTTTGTTTTTAACAAGGTGGTTTTTAACAAGGTGGTTTTTAACAAGGCGGTTTTTAACAAGGCTACAAATGATGCACACCAGTATTATCTCTTGTTTAAACATAAACAACATAAACTAAATAATTTTTTTCTCACTGCCCTTCACATTCACATACCGAGGTAACCACAGATTATGCTGGCTCAAGTAGGACCACCTTGTGTCATCCTCCTGTGAGAGCCTGCGGACTGACTGACCATTGGGATACCCATCCACGGGAAACTACACATTACACCCAGCACCAGCTGATCATCACATGCCATCCTCGTGCGAGAACCTGTGGACTTAAGGTGCCATCCTCCTGCGAGATCCTGTGGATTTAACTGAGCATCCCAGCTCAGGCAATCTCTGTCAACAACCAAGAGCAAAGATGTACCCTTGTTATTTTAATGCTAACTTTTTTTTGTATTTCTTCCTGTAAAGCTGCTTTAAAACAATGAAACATTGTGAAAAGTGCTATAAAAATATAACTGAATTGAATTGAACAAGGTGTAAACAGTAAGTTTGCATGCTGTATTTGCATTTTGTTTGGCCAGTGAACCCAGTTAAAATAGCATAGCAGAGCTTCTACAGTTCTGAGTTCAAAGAGCCACTCAGCAAATGACTCACATCACGTGCTCGGCCTGCTTCTGTGCTCAGCACGCTGCACCAATCAATGTCTCTATGTCCCTGTCTGCTGAATACTCCTGTTCTGGCTCTCTGGTGCTCTGTCTCATAGCTCTCTCCTTGTCCAGACATTTGCTTTGAGTTTAAGCAGATAGAAAAATCAACAGTAGTTTGCCAGCACTTCCAAAGGGAAGTAAAGTACCAGACATAAAATCTTTACAAGGAGCCAAAGCATGAAAAACTGTATGATGAGAAGAGGAGAGACGAGTAAAACGACAAAAAATCGATGGAGCTGATAGGGCTACCATAAGTTACAGCATGCCGACTTGCCAAGGGAGAAAGTTTGAAAACTGGATTTAGAGGGAATTGGATAGAGGGAATAGAGGGAATCACACTGGACCATGTTGTTATGGCGATGTATCAGCACATTGTGTTTATCTTGTGCTTTCAGCCACTTCCCAGTCATGCTGATAAGCCATAACGCTTGTGAGTGTGATATTGCTTAAGTATCTAGTTATTTACTTGTGGACTGCGCATGGCAAACAGTTAAGAGAGCATAGTGAACTATACATTATTGGTGGAATACATTCTGAATATTCAAAGTCAATATAATAAATTATTTGGATATGTTCATTTTTGAACCGGCTTCAGTTCAGTTCAGTTTAAGCACGAGACACACCAAAACCAAACATAATGTCTAAAATTTACTATGGCAGGCAGACAAATCCCAATAATTTTAATAGAAACAAATAAATTTAGATTTAGGAAGAATTCTGTTTCTTTGACCATATGCTGTAATTCATTGAATAAAATGTATGCCACAATGTTAAATAAAACAGCAGCAAGCTAAGAAATAAGATAATCCAAACAGTTTGGATCAAATTTGATTTCCAATCATTATCTTTGTATAATTAAATGATTAATTCAATAATGAGGAGTCACATGAGCCCATCTGGAAGTACGGAAATAATGGAAGGTCAAATAATTAATTAATAAATCATTAATATATTAACATGTACTGTGACCAGCTTTGTATGTTGTATCAATTAATAAAATAACCCATTATGAGACATAATTGATTCTCTCCTTACCTCATTTACTGTAACTGAAAATTATTTATTACTTCATATATCAAGAATGTGATTTCTGTGACTTAAGAGTTAATTTGTTCTTCTCATTAAACATAAAACACGGCACTGAGCTCAATGTGATCATTCAGAAGTACACACAATATTTTAGATTCCCAAAATAAAACTCTCCTTACGTCTTGTCAAATATAATATATCAATACACAAGAGCTTGGCCAAGTACACCGTGTCTACACCAGACGCAACAGGCGCGACACGACATGACAACCTGCTTGTTCTTGCGCCTGATTCACATGGTGCTTCAGCGTCAACGCTTGATGTAGGGCGTGTCTGAAGCGTGGCCGACGCGATCGTCATAGTGACAACAGCCAATCAAATTGTTCTCCGGTCTTGTGTGAGCGCAATTGGCTAGCGCCTGCACTAGCTTGTTTGCATAATAATTAAATATTTACTGATTTATATCTATATGTACTGTACATCTAGAGTAGGCAGAAGTTGCTCTATTGGGTCTTGTTAAGAGGATGACATCATGGTATCTGTGGTGCCTCAAACTGACAGGTTGAAAAACCTCTTTTTATCGAGGTGTTATAGTTTCCTGCTGCTAGGACAATACGTGAAGTTGAATCCACCCGCTCTGGTCTTATGAAACGTGATGTGCTGTGCTCAGTGGAAAAAGGTGACAAACAGAAGGCACATTCAAGGTGAAATGATACAAAAAAAGGAGAACAGACATTATGCATAACCGTCATCTGCTGATATTTTAATTCCATCACTAGTTGAGGGAAATTTATATCTTCAAATCATTTAAACTGTTTATGTCTCACATACTCTCATTTCTTCCTCCCTAACGGTTTAAAACGCCTTTTTCTTTCCAGTGTAGGTCGCCTTTATAACTCATAGTATTTTTCTCCAGTGTCCTGCCTTAACAATGTAAGCTATACAGTCAAACGTTATTAGTGTCAAGGACAGAATACACTAACAGGGCAGTTAAGGCCATGTGGACATTGTACAGAGGATAGATCAAGAGACAACGTTAATGGCTGTATAGTGCAAAAGTGTGTGTGTTTATAGGCTCCAGCCACGTGCTGGTCAACAGGATGGGGCCTCCCCTCTGTGCAGAGAGGGATTCTGTTTGCTCACTCAGTTGCCTGGCAACCTGACGTCATAAGTGTGCAGCAAGATGATGAACTGAACATGAGGATATTTGTTTATGTCCACAGTAAAACACATATCATGACGAATTGCAGCCACAACACCAAATAAAGCACTAAAATGAAAAACGCAATGGGAATTTGTCATTCACTCTATGCCCACAAAACAACTAAATGGATGATGATGTCAGTTGTGCTTCATAGCATGATTCAGAGTCTAATGCTGCTTTGACAATACTGGGGTTGAGGATTATGAGAAACAATAGAGATTTATATCTCCCCCTGTCTTCTCGAAATAACATCTGATACTTAAAATGGAGAAACTGATTTTCCATTACACTTAACAGGATAAATCTGCCATTGTTGATTCACCCTCATGTGATTCAAAGCAGTTTGTCAGTGGAATACAAAACGACATCTTGAGAATTGACTGAGTGTTTTTTTGTCAATGGAATGGGGAGTCAATGGAGGCCAATGTTTTCGGGTTACCAATCATTCTTCAGAATATCGTCTTTTCTGCAATACGTCATGCAGGTTTGGAATGACATGAGGATGAGTTAAAGGTGCTGTATTTAATGTTTTGGAGGATCTTTTGACAGAAATGCAACTTAATATACTGTGTCTTCTGAGGTGTATAAAGACCTTACATAATGAAGAATTCTTTTTTTATTACCTTAAAATGAGCTATTTCTATCTACATACACCACGAGTCCCCTTACATGGAAATGGCCATGTTGATTCTTAAGTAGCCCTAAACGGACAAACGGCTCTATAGCGTGTTTCGTAAACATGTAATCTCCTTCGGCAAAGAAGCAAAAACATGATGACATCTTAGTTCTGTGTCAGCCACCGTAGTGCTGTATCATCCCCAAAATCATCATAGACTTATTGTGAAATGTAGTCTTTGAATGAACTACGCAGGGTTCAGTACACAATATTTAAGTTTTCAATTTAATGCCCAATGATTCCTATCTCTTTACAGCAAACTCAGCACATTTCTGATTAGCCTTTTACGGTATTATGATAAAAAACTGTTCTTTCTCTCTTGACTTACAGGCCAGAGTTCTCAGGTCACTTCCTACAGAACAGACTGTAGCAGGATCTAAACTGGGACACATAACATGTTGTCCAGCAAGAGGCTTGTTCTGTGAAACTGATCTTGCCAAGAGTTATATCATCTCTCAGGCCCATTACACAGTCTCAGCCTCATTATTCTCTTTCTTCTGTCTAGCAGCGAAGAAATGCCTACCGTATTCCATTTACCCTTCTGTCTCCGACTGACACTCCATTATGCTCCAGCCTGGTAGTATTTATAACATTCCCTCACATCTCTTCCTCTGTAGCCATCTATATTACATCCTCTTCTCAATCTCTCATCCTCTCTCACTTCCCGTAAACAACCAATTGATGAATCTCCATTTCATGTAGAATTTATGCCAATACCATTTTACTTTTTACAACCATATACTTTTTTACAACCCTGGATTCATTATTAAAATCTAATTAGCACAGAAAGGTTCAGTAAGTCTGTTTCTGTCTACTATGTAATGTTACATGTCAAAAGGCTTCCATCAGATTTGTGTGAATGTTTTTTTGTGCCTTGTAATGTGGGTGCTACATAACAGTCTCAGTGTGATGTAAAGATGCATGCGATGGACTCGTGTGCTACCCACATGGAATCACACTTCACAGATCTGAAAGTAGTGCAGAGAATCAGCAGACAGCTGTTTGTGATCATCAGAAACCTTAATGATCTACAGTTGAACTTTGAATAACAGTGTGTGCAGAGGCCTGTTTTATTAACTAATTTTCTGTCTTCTCCAACTCTGCCACAGACAAAACCCTGACCAGGGGTTTCACCAATTGTATTTTAAATATTCGGAGTGGCATCAACCATAATAATTATTAACGTAATTAGCAATAAATATCCACCATGTATCCAACCGACATGACCGTCAACCCACCGAACATTGTTTTATCAACACTTAAACTGTGAGCTAATAATATGCCTTTTAGTAGATATTTTAGTGCACTGTACATAATTCAATTAACATTATATTATAAATGTGTATTTGGTAAAAGTGTGGCTCATTAAAGTCCATGCTTTTGCAAGCATTAAAGCAAAGAGGAGCTAAAATGGCATTGATTAAAAAATTTTAATTGACAATTTCTTTCTGTTACACCAATCAAATATATTTAAATCAGCGTATCATTTCATTGAATGTAGAATGACTATACACTGTCCATAAAGATCATATTCTATTTACAAATGTATACCTCATGTTACACTGGGAAGGTGAAATGTAGGCAACAGTAAAGATGTCAAAGCAGAGCAAATATGCTGTAATGACACAACGCTAAGTTTATAACCATATTAGTCAATGAAATTATCCAGATCTAGAAGCTTCTCAACTCACACTTGAAGCACACTACGCCATGTTGTTCCACTTGGTAATTTCACGACAGCATTAAGAAATGTACTTATCTGTGGTGCTGTGCATCAGCTCAAGAATATTTTACAAAAGACCGACACCTATTTTGGGTTCTATGTCCAATTGTGTATTTTTAGAATTTTTTAGAATTTATTTAATGAATACCAGCACCCTGTGACCCCAAAGAGGACACACCAACCCGGTCTCACCCCAAAGCGTGTAATTAACATGCTGGTCCACTCGAAAATTTTTGTCAGTGTCACGCTTTGCCTCCTTTAGGCGTGAACATGACACGCTCAGTTCTTTGCACTGAAAACTGAAATGATTTCATAAATATGTAATATTTGTACTTATTTGTACATATTATTTTTTACCTAAACCTACCCACCTCCAACAATTAAAAAACAAGCAAGAAGCAAATAGAAGTCAGCCACAGGCATTTATTAAAACACACCAAAAACAGTATAAAATCATTACGAACAGGTTGCGTGCATTCCAAATCTTTTATTTAACCGTACGATATCATACACCGTAGGTTTTAATCACCGACAACTGCGCTCCAGGAACGCACGCAGTGGCTTATACACTCCAGTTTAGGACAGCCAATGTTTTAAGTTTTTATTACGTTTCATAACGTAAGTGAACGTAATGATGCAACCAGTAACAAAGACACATGAGAGCTGACGAAGCTGATGTTCTGGCTGCAATTTTTGAAATTGTATGCAACTTTAACCTTTTTTACGGCGGACAGAGAAGGGGATCTTTGGGCTTGGAACTCTTGGAATAATTGCACGTTTTGAATAAATAGCATTTGTAGCTGTATCTGCCTGTTATGTGCTGTGTTCTATATTATATAATATAAAAGCTGTTAGGTTTAGGTGTAAGGGTGGGGTCGGGTTACGTGCTCAAATGCGTGCAAAGTCTGCGCACAAGGTAATCAACATATACCATGTACACAGTACACGTCATGAATTAGAAAAACATTAGAAAATTGGCCCATTCTGCCAACGTTACTCCACCTTCATACATGCGTGTCATGGAGGAGGCAAAGCTTGACACTGACACTTATTTTCGAGTGGACCATCGTGTCTGTTACGCGCTTCAGCGTGTTACTGTGTGGACACACAGGTTCAAAATGGATGGACGGATGGATGTTTAATGAATTGTTCCTTATGTTAAACGAAACGCTAATAAAACTTAATTTTACTACGGCATCCACCATAAACATGATTTGTGACTCTTGTCGGAATGATTTTTATCAACAGTGTAAATGAAGACTATACAACTTCCATCATTCCATGCTGCTCTATCAAGCACACTTTATTACAAAACAGTGAGGAAACATCAGACGGGTCTACCCAAGGAGGGGTTCACCTTGTGAGGAAAACTCACCTATACTGGGCCTTGAATAGGAGCTGCATGAGGGATTGTGCTCACGACTGCGGGAGGCAGGTCACTCAGGTTCTCCTCGTCCCATCCAGGAGCCAGAAGTTGAGGTTCCAGAGGTCTGGTCTCGAGTGCCAGACCATGCCCTTCATCAGGGGAATTTGCCTGGGGGAGTTGTCGTCAGAAGCATTAGCTCTGAGAACCAATTCTGGTTGGACCAATAGGGCGCAACCAACAGAACTTGATGCTCCTCTTCCTGACCTCGCACAGGACCTGTGCAAGGAGGCTCATTGGGAGGAAGGCGTACTTCCTCTTGTCCCGCAGCCAGCTGTGCGCAAAGGCATCTGTGCCGAGGGGGGCCTCGGTCAGGGAGTACCAAAGCAGACAATGGGAGGTGTTCAAGGAAGCAAACAGGTCCACCTGCACTCCTCATGGACAGCATGGCTTGCCGTGGCATATGTCAACCACATGCTTATCCTGAATAAGAGGAAGGAACCTCTTCAAAGCAAGCCAAGCAGCCGGCAACTCCAGGCAATTGATATGCCACTGCAGGTGGGACCTGTCCAGTGCCCTGACACTGCATGTCCGTTGCACGCAGCACCCGAGCAGGGAGGAGACCTGCCCAATCGTGACTCCAGCCCGGAGAAAGGACATGTCTGTCCAAGGGGCTAGGGTGCCACGGCAAACCTTGGTAAAGGCACAGGGAGACAGGGCCAGAATGGAGGGCAGGACCTTGTACTGGTATGCTTGACCCTCGAAGGTAATCGGAAGAAACGGTCTGTGCATTGGGAGAATCAAGACATGAAAGTAGGCGTCCTTCAGGTCAATAGCCACAAACCAATCCTGATTTCGGACAGACGTCAGGATGCGCTTCTGCATCAATATTCTGAATGGGAGCCTGTGAAAGGTATTGTTCAGACACCTTTCTTGGGGACCATGAAGACATCTTGGCCAGAGGGACGGGCTCGATCGCTCCCTTCACCAGAAGGGTGGCGACCTCGACCCGAAGCATGGGAGCATTCTCGCCTCGCTCCGAGGTGGAGAATGTCCTGAAACATGGGTGCGAGCATGGCAAACTGGAACGCGTAGCCAAGACGTATCGTCCTTACTAGCCACCGCGACGGGCTGTGGAGCTGTGACCAGTCCCCAGACACCGCGACAGAGGAACTAGCGGGGAGATCTGCAACATCACCCCGTGGGGGGAGGTTCTGTGGCTGGCTGGTCTCCTGGGGAGAGAGAACCCTGGGGAGGCGAGCGGGTCTGCTGATTTACCTGCCTTAAGTCTTCGCTGCACAACGCACCGTAGAGTGGAGAGGGCTGCGGGATTCTGCACCGCTTCTTGGTCGGTTGTCGACGGGGAGTCGATGCTCTCCTCCCTCCGCGATGACCTCCGTCTACGGGGGGCCATCTGAGAAGGGGGCACCGGACCCGGGGCAGGAGGTGCGGGGATCCTGGGGAGCAGACACAGTCCGGGACCTCGACCTCCTGATGGTGGCCGGGTCACTGCGGGCCGTCTGCTTCTTCAACGGCGAACACTGAAAAAATCTCCAACGGTGTCACCAAACAGCCCAGCTTGCGCGATGGCCGCATTGAGTTTTGCGTCTGCGCAAGGTTAAGCCACAGTTGTCTCTCTTGGACCACCAGAGTGGACATCCTTTGACCCGCCGTCACCTTGGTCGCCTGGAGAGCGAGGTCAGTGGCGGTGCGCAGTTCCTGCATAACCGATGGGTCGCCCTTTCCCTCGTCCAGCTGCTTCAATGCCTTAGCCTGGTGGACATGCAGGATGGCCATAGCATGAAGCACAGAGTCAGCTTGACCCGCAGCAGTGTAAGCTTTCGACACCAGCGATGACGAAAACTTACATGCTTTGGAAGGGAGCCTTGGTCAGTCCTCCAGGTGGCGGGGGTCTGCAGGCACAGATGGACCATGACCTTCACGCTCGCGCCAAAAAGGGGGCATTCCAGGTCTTCGTGAGCTCCTCATGCACCTCCGGGAAAAAAGATCCCATATCCAGGTACCAAGAATCCAGCCGTGAGCGCTGTGTGGAAGGCAGTGCGGTGCATTGTAAACCGAGGCTCGCGGCGGCCCGGGCAAGCATGGCTGACATCTCCGCGTCAGACTCGTCCTGGGCTCGACCGGCCGTAGCCGGGAGCTCCAGGGAATCCTCAGCGTCTGATGTCAGGACGTCGCCACCCAATGCCGTGACGGACACCTCGTCCTCTGTATGCTGATGCGTAGATCCGCTATGGGACGGTCTGCTGCCGCCCATCGGAGACAGGTTAGCTGAGAGTAACGGGGCCTGGACGGTCTGCGGCATTTTCTGCGACAGATTAACGTCCATGGGGACCACTATATCACAATCGCCGCTCGCCGCTGCAGATGGGTCCAAAACGAACACAGCCAACCGAGACCGCAATACCTTGATCGACATGTGCTCCCAGTGCGGACATGCTGTATCCACGAACGCTACTTCAGCATGTTGAAAACCCAGACATGTGATGCAGGTATCGTGCCTGTCAGGCTCGAGGAAGAGGCGGCCACATCCAAGAGTACAGCGGCGAGACATGCCTGGCGGCAAGAGCATGCTGTGAGGAAATTTGCTCTAGTAGACACCTTCGGCTCGCTACCAAAACGCCCAGGTGAAGTCGCACACACCAGTAGTGTTGCTTTCGTAAACCAAAATTATGACTAAATATCGTCGTCAACGAACCTTAATCATGTGACGAAATGAGACGCAACGTAAATGCTGGTCATGTGACGATGACTATAATTAAATGTATAATGCAATATTGTTGACGAATAAAAACGAGACTAAATGTGTTAAATGTCTCTTGATTTTCGTTGACCGAGACGAAACTAAATATGATAGCGTTATTTCGTCTGATGCTTTAACCTAGTTGCAGAGCGGAATCCTGTTATTTGAATGTCTCTGAGTGAATTATGTGCACAGTTTAACATACAACACAAGTGATCGTCGAGGATTTATCTGCGTCTGCACTGTATGGGGATATGAACAACTGAACTTCATCTCCAGAGTTGTTCTGAGAGTTTATTTTACGAGCATTTACTGTTTGAGTGAAGCTATCGGCAAACACAAAAACTCAAGCGTCTTCCCAAAGACCCGTCAAAATAAAAGTCCCATTAAATTGAACTATTAGTGAACTATAGTATTTGCTATTGAAAATTGCAGTGCCCTTGTAGTAAATTGTTACACACTGTATACTATCTTTGCAATGCTGGCAAATGTAACATTCCAGTTGACTTGTGAAATCCCTTCCATTTGTTTTATTAATAAAGGATATTGGAAGTAAAATAGTTCTGGGTAATTACAAATACTTTGATTTTAATAGTCACACAGCAAGAAAAATACAATTTGTATAGGAAAAAATATATCTAGAATCGCATCGCAGTCCTCTGAGTCGTAATCGAATCGCATCGTGACGTGACGTGCCTAGAGATTCCCACCCCTACCGATGGACGTAAATTCAAATCAGAGCGTCTTCCGTGTCTGGAATGAATGTATTCTTGAGTCTATAAGGTAAAAATAATATAATAAGATAACCTTGTTTGTAATGGGTTTGGCTAAAATCTAATTTTGGTTTTGTCTATACTACTAGGTACTTATACTATATTGACTGGGTTGAATAGAATTACATTACTAAAAAGAGACTAAAGAGAATACATTTTTCATTGAATAAAACTAGAGTAAATGTCATGAGTTTCGTCGACTAAAACAAGACTAAAATGTCACCAGTTTTCGTCGACTAAAACTAGACGAAAATAGTCATGGATAATTTTGACTAAAATAAGACTAAAATGCTCAGACTTTTAGTCGACTGAAACTTACTAGACTTAAAAGAGTATGAACGTGACTAAAACTAATAAAAACTAAAATGACAGCTCGACACAAAGACTAGACTAAAACTAAAACTGAAATAGTTCGCCAAAAACAACACTACACACCAGGACGAATCCACTGCTCTGCGTCGTAGAATCCAGTAGATAATCAGTGATAATGCGCTCAGCATTTAAGCTCAGCAGGTTCCGAAGAACAAAAGGTGAATGAATGGGCACGGCATCTTCCTTTTTAAACCTGTATGTACCGGGCGGAGACTGGCATGACATGCAATTTGCCAAGTTAATTGGCCTTTTAAAAGTACAATCAGAGATGATAGGTTCTCAAGAGCAAACCCCCATTCTGTCGGTTTGACACAACGTCGACAGACCGACAGAAAGAGAATTGAGTTATCTGTATTTGCAAATTAACTCTTGATTTATTCTACACAATAAATTTTAAAAGATTTTTCCGTTACTTATTTGAGTATATCTACTAAATCTGACCACCGCAGAAGTCTCCTGAGCCACAGTGTTCTGAAAAACACAGCCAAATTAGGATACTAATTCTGCAGGGATACTAAAAAGAGAGATAGGTGCACCGCTGTCACCCTGTTCCATAAGGGCAGGGACAGGCACACATAGACCATTTATACTAAGATGATCAAACGATCATCATGATAGATGAAGAGTGTGCGGAAAGTGGCAAGCTAAGCTGAGAATGAAACGGGACAGAACCACCAAAATTCCGATTCCATAAACAGAGCCTTTATAGATTTAAACATCCTGTCGGACGTCTGGGCCACAGTCCGGTCAGGGCAAACAGCATCTTTGCCATGTGGTAACCCACACACAGCTGCATGTCACTGTTTGAAGCACGATAAGGCTTGGTGTAATATTTTTGTCTTTGAGCCAATGGATGAGAGTGGCAGCTAAAGATCTCACATTATCAAACTGTAAGCTGGTGTGGACCTGACACATTTCACTGGCAGGAACTGTATGGTGAAATGTTGGAGCAAAGGTAAACAGTCAAATCAATTTCTTGCACATCTCAAACATACAACTTAAGCATAAAATAGAATTTGATTGATACCATGGATCGAGGGTATTTAATGAATGTCCATCTCTGTGCATGCTACTGTCTGATTAAGATGCTGTTTGGGTAAAGATGAGTTTTCCATATTGATTTTATGGAAACAGAAGCAGTGCAGCACGTACTACTCTAAAAAGCAGCCAATAGCACTTAGGAGACATTTCTGAACTGAATACAGTGTTTGTTTCTCTGTTGCTGAGCCTATTTAATTTACTACAACAACACGCTTTTTAGAGTTTTCTTCTCTCAAACACTACGCAATGACTCTAATACCGTGGTACCACAAAACAACCTTTCTGATGTTCGCAAATGTAATTACTTACAGCTGCATTTTACCACTTGTACTTTAGTACAGTGTGTGATTGAAAAACGCTGAGATTTAGCATAATATCCTTAATGGTCCAAAACAATGTAATAGCTGGCAAAACAGTATGAGGAAAGCAACGGACGTGCACTGCTGGAATTAAGCAATCACCCTTAAAACACAAATCTCCACTTATTTAAGGCCAGTGCGTCTTTGTATTTGGAGCAAAAAGAAGAAAGATATCTGAAAGGTTGGTTTTAATGTTTCATAACACATATTTGTTGTTATTACAAAAAGCATGAAGTTATGAAATATACTAGCGAGTCTTATTACTTTTTGCATTGAAATTGTAAATGAAACCACATCACATTTAAGGAACAGTTTACCCAAAAATTACAATTCTGTCTTCCTTTACTAACCCGCAAGTTCCGTATACATGTCTTTGTTCTGATAAACACAGAGAAAGATATATGGAAGAACGCTTGTAACCAAACAGTTATTGGCCAAAGCAAACCTTTATGGGGTACTTTTGACTCCATTGTACTATGATTTGCAAGCATTCTTCCAAATAGTTTTCTCTGTGTTCCCCTGAAATTTGTTTTATTGTGTTTTATTTTTGGGTGAACAAGCATTTTTGTAATATTGTCCAAATGCTATCATGCAACATCCGATTGTTTCCATGCTTTATTAAAATATCGAAACAAAAACAGAACAATTCCTAATTGCTTGCACATGTTGTGGAATGTTAGACAAATAAGAAAAATTCAGCCGCTTATACCGTTCCTTAAGTAACTCTCTTTACACCCGATGTCTGTATTCTCAATAACAGCCACACATTTCTTTCTATTTGTTAAACAAGAACTTTCCCTCTAGCACAATTCTCAAATTTGTCCCTCTCAATGTGTGCTTCCTGTAAGGACGTTAGGAGAAATGACAGTGCTTCTCTAACAGAGAGTCAAATATTAATCTACCCAAGAGTAGCATAGTAAAGATGAGACACAAGCCAAAAGAAAAACTATGATCTCTGTTTAAATAGAATCGTTTTTATGGTGTCCATTAAGGTACTCAATCTCTGCCTGCTGTTTTGACCTTGAGTGGTGTCTCATGAGCAATCTTTAGTTTTCTCCATGCACAGTGTTTTTATAATGACTGTGAGTGTGTCCAATTAGTGGGAAAACACTACAAACACAAACATTCCGCTTGGCCTCTCCAAACAGACACAATGTGTATTGCATCCTCGAGCAGATTAAGAACCACAATGCACTGTCCATTCCTGCATCTCAGGTATTGTCGAGACCGTATGAAGATCAAGGGTTCGATTGCAGGGCAAATTATGCCAGATGTGTTTATTTAGATGCTAATTCGATGCATCACAGATGCTGAGAGAACTCACTGAAAGGTGTGAAGTATACGGTATTTGCGCTCAGCTCTGACCCGGCAGACTAAGAAAGTGTTGGCTACAACAACCACAAACATGCATCTTCCAGCACATCAGGTCTGCAAAGCAGGAAACACCTAAATCACCTCCTGCAAGAATACTGAATAAACAATTGAGACCGCACAATAACAAAGCTTTTTGTTACAAAGGTCTTGTGCCGATCAGACAAAATAAAAAAAGACAAAGTGTACCAATCAATTTAGGTTCAGAGGTTAAAGCTGGAGATCAATGTGCATGTTGCCCGTCATAGCGACAGAGCTGATGGGCAGGCTTACAGTGTTACAGTACGACAGATACAATTATAGAGATGAGACTGTGAGAGATCAAAAACAGAAAACATAGGATCGGCAGACAGCACTGATCGGTACCCTATGAACAACCACACATAGAGAAAACACAACAGAGTGTGTGAGAGAGAGAGAGAGTAGGAAAGATAGATATCACATCCTACCTCTGATGGGGCTTCTCGCTGGTCTAAGTGCCGTTACAGGCTCACAAACAAAATGCTACAGGCAGCAGAGCTGAGGCAGAGCTGGAACCAGCACACTCAGCAACAGAGACATCCCTCCCATCCTGCATGAATTCATTAAACCTTTTCTCTCTCTCTCTATCTCTCTCTCGATTATCATTCGGTGAGATCTCCGCTATGCTCTCACACGGCTGTAACGGTGATGTCCCTGCACTTTCTTTTCTGACAGCCTGTTTACACTGCGCTCTTCTCTGTCGCTCTGTTTCCCTCTTGTTCTCTCAGTGTCTCTCTCTCTCTCTTGCTCACTCATTCGGCACACACTCTCTCTTATCAACAGCACAATATCAAAGTGCTTCTCATAGAGCCAGCCCTCCCCTAACCATCACAGTTAGCACCTCTTGCCTGTCATGATACAGAACTCTCTTTTTAATCGGATCCTTCTTCTGCTGTGTTGTTTTTTGGGTTAACAAAATGAAAATTAAAAAAAGGTATTGAATACATAGAAAAAATAAACATGAAATTCAGGTAAATATTTCAATTTGTATTACAGGCACACATTTCAAATATATTGAATTATTAATATGAGTTAGATATCGGTGCACCTCTGCTAAAATAATATAAAAGTTCCTACAAAAATTCTGCTTACACAAGACCGAACGATTTTGTTCTTTTTATAACTAAATCCGTGACATCATCCAAAAACCGTTTCATTTCCTTTATCTATTACTCTCAAAGGCCAGACACAACCACAAGACATTATTAACTCTATACTGAAGTAATCGAGAAACTCCTGCACAAAACAGCCTTACATAAACCTGTATCATCTAGGTGAGCAGGTGTTATACAGCAGGACTCACCATACCATTCTAGTAAATTCAAAACTATTGTTTACCCTCCCAAACAGAGAGACCTCACAATACAACAGCATTTAACAACACAATGCTCTACCTTACTGGAATACAAGGATAGGGTTGAGTACATAATACACAGGCTTTCCAAATAGAATTCGACACAAAGGCTTTTTTTATAAATAAAAAAAAATGCATGAACAATCAAGAGGAGAATCCTGGATTCGTTTAAAAATAAGCAGAAAGAAAATGTGAATGGAATTTTGAAATATAATATAGTTAGGAGTTTTAAGTTAAATACTGTCAAGTCATGTTAGGATGATATAATGGTCCCGTATAGGACAAAGGGGCTGGTGTCAGAGCTCAACAACCAAATTTCACTCAGCCATAGAGAGAATTAAGCCCCAGCATCATTTCTCCATCACTTAATTTGAGGAACATATAAAGGGACAAAAATAGCATGTAAGTGCTCCTCCCCAGCTCAAAAGCAGTCTGGTTTAGTCTGGCCTATATTTCACCCAGGTAAGCCATCCCTGTTTTCTTATTTGGGGGGAAAAACACAATCGCAAATTTGCTCGAGAAGACCTTTTTAGGAAAGTGGTTTAAATCGGAGAGCAAGCTGACTCTAAAGCCTTCAACATGGTTTTAAAGGACACTTACAGAACACACTCTTACCTCCAAAACAAAACAAAACAAAAAAGAAATACAAAAAACAAAAAAAACAAAGCAAAGAACACATTTCTATGATGTTCAGAGGATGCTCAGAGACCAAAAAGGGAAGTATTCAAAAGAGGTTAGATTGATAAGACTGTCCTTACCGTGAATATTTTTTTAGTTGTATACAGTAGTCAGTATTTAGGAAATGTGTAGGAGTTTTGATGTGAGAAGACATCAGTGTTTCCTAGAACAGAGAGCTGCAGGTAACAGCGAAGAACCACATCATATACTTGCATCATGCAGTTGTGCAATGCACACCTAAACATAGATATTGAAAACCTTGTGTTGTAAATTCGCACTACGCACGTTACTTCTGACAAGGCGAGAGAAATGCAAGAAGGAAATTGATGTATTTCTGCGTAACGTATCTGCACTTTCTCTATGCTGTCTGTTTCTCTCGTGTTGTCTCTCTCTTCCCTGAGGGGACTTTCCCCTTTACTGTTAGAGATGAAGGCGTTGCCTTATGCCAGCAGAGCGAGTGCTTTCACTTCCTGTCTTTTTGTATCTTATTGTCCTCTGTTTGAAGATGTGAGTCAACATTGTTATGAACCAACGCGTATGTCATTATGAATGAAAAACCTCATGTGATCTAATATTCCAGTGTTAAACCTGTTGACTTTTTTTTGTATAACATAGAATCAATCCATCCATTTATGTATTCTATAGCTACTGTATGTACATTTGCAGAAAATGTAAAAACAGTGTTTTTAATCCAGAAATGGGTTAAGGCAAGACAGCTGGGAGAGAAAACCTCACACAGACAGACGAGAGAAAGCCTATGGGGGTTCGTTCATTTTCTATTTTTACCCCTCCGGCCGTCCCGTCTCCCCAGTGAGCGGAAACACTGTCCTTCTCGCCTAACACTGTAAGTCCACTGGGACAGGTCACCTCATTCTCATAGTGGGTCAAATTCATCATGGGAAAAATGAACAGCTTTTCATTTCTTATTTTTCTATGTCTGTGATACCCTGCTGTAAAAGTGAGACTGAATTTTCACCTGCTATTAAATACTCGAAGCAACATGTACAGCATGTGTGTGCTTGTGTGGGTGGGGTGTGAACTGTAAGACATTGCATGCAACTCCTCACCACATGGTTGAGAAAAAAAGAAGACTTGATTGCTTAATTTATTATGCACAAGGCCTTTTAGTAACATATGGTGTACTTGTTTTAGCAGAGGCAATCAAAGCGATAGTTCACCCAAAAATGAACATTCTGTCATCATTTTCTCACCCTCTTATCATTTCAAACCTGTTTTACTTTATTTCTTCTGCAGAACACAAAAGAAGGTTTTTTGAAGAATGTTGGTAACCGAACAACGGTGGTACCCATTCACTTTTATATAAAACCAATACAAGTGAATGGGTACCGTCCATTCTAGTTTGTTTTATGTGCAACATTTCTTTAAATAAACTCATTACATTGCATGAGTTTGTCAACAGATGTATATCAGTAATGATATAGTGTATGAATTTCACGATTTGACTGACAGAAATCCTTTAGAAGAGAGACAAAGAGCAGGAGCCTCTGACAGATCCATCGCTGACTTGAGAAAAGTTTTATGCATGCCATTGTATTAAAAACAAGTTTATTATGAGAACTTTAGAAGTTAAAGCAAAATGAGCAAAATTACAAGCATAGCTTTTTCTTACAGTTCTTACAGCTGGGCTTAACTAAAGATTTTTAGGGACACTGAAAGATGGAAGACAGCTAAATATGGTGAAGCAACTTGTGATTTGTAATTCAGTAAAATACCAAATTTGACTAAGGATTCATGATTTGTTTCATAGAATACTTCTGCAACAAAAGGAAGACACAAATGTCAAACCATGAACCGACCTTAATGTAAACAAAACAGTAATTCCACATTTCCGCACTATTAACCCTAGAGCAAATAAAAATATTAAAACAATGAGGAATGTCCTGAAGAATAAGCTAAGATGAAATACAGGCCTCATTCAGTTCCCCCTTTGACTATCTGAAAATAAAACAGGTCATATGGCCAGCAGAGGCTGAAGTAGACATATAGTTCTGTGTTAAATGCACACTGCTGAATTGTGACAGAGAACCCATGTGTCTCCAATAGATCTCTGCCCTATAATGAGATCCAAAGCCACATCACTAAGCTGGCAGGCACATCCCCAGAGACCCCAGGACAGGAAGAGGGGGAGGAGATCGAGAAGCCTTTACGAACAGGCACAGTGACAACACAAAACAAATATAACAGAGCTGACTTACATTTCTTTAAAAGGCATCAAACCTATTCAAGGAGATTATAATCACAACTCCTGGAACAGGATCACATAACAGATGGGTGTATTTTTGAAAGACGTTTTAAGATCGTGTATCACAGGCAGTTTTTGCCAATTTCATATTAATCTTGAGTGCCTGTACAGTATTGCATACTTCGTATCTTCAAAGAGTATTTAGTTTGATCAAATTTATGAAAGAGAGATACAGCTGTACGATTATTTCCAGAAAAATATGAGCTGCTAGAGGTGGGACTAGTGGGGAGAGTGGGACGGAACTAAAAGCACGTGCAAGCAACACATCATCACATCATCCCTTCGTGTTTTGTACACGCTGATTGCCATCAAAACACAGATGTATGACTTAGTTTGACATACTGTGTGCAGTTCATGTCTGGCATCTTTTAGCACTTTTACTTTACATTTAGTGTTATTGACACCCACCCTCACATACACAAAGGTCACACACATACAACACAATGACTGTGTTTATAACATGCTTCTATTATTTAATTTATTTTCTCACAGGCAAGATGACATTATAAAATACACAGTTAGTTGTTAGTTGAAATGCATTCTTAGCTAACCATTTGATACAATTCTAAAAACATAGTGGGCATCTTTAAAAACTTCAAACAATATCTCTTGTTTCACACACCACAGCCAAAACAGAAACTCTCCACGCTTATGACCAAAAACAAAGTCATTCACACATCTGCAGCGAGATTTGGTTTTTAACGACACGAGGGTATACATTACGAGAGTAATAGGTATCCAGGGCTGGATGCCCGCTTACCAATCGAGCCCTGGAAGTATCCCTTAAGAACACTGCTATTATATATTTTTTCTCATTTAATACAATTTTACTTTTCATTTAAAATCATATTATCAGCTAAACATTGAGTCAAAAGTTGAACTTAAATGTATTTAAACCCCCCCCCCAAGGGACCAGGAATAACATAAGTCCAAACACTGAGAGGGAATCTATCAGTACTTATTTGCTCTGACTTGAAAATCAATGTATATGGCAGTGATGAATGGTAAACTGTAGGTCTTCTGTGCACAATATATTTGCAGCCACCTTTAGTATCCTACGAAGGGAATACCCCTAAACCACATGAATGTTCCTGTAGATATAGGAGGTTTCTTTACACTTACTGTCTGACTACTTTATCAATCATATAGATATAATGAAGGCACATGTGAATGCTGAACTCATCTGTAATGTCGCGGTAAATTGATGATTAAAAGTTATAAAAGTTAAGAACGAATTCTAAATTCATGAAGATGATTCACTTTTGCCAAAGGCAAAAATGTGGGGTGGAAAATGAGCTAAAATGTATTAAAATTCTACATTAAAATTTGAATTTCTGCCATAATTTAACCATAGCTAGCTGCCACGCTTACGTGTCAGTTTTTAATAATTCACATGAGGTTTAAATAATTAAATCTGGATTTAAAAAGTAGATATTGCATTTGAAAATTTAAAGACGTGAGAAATGAATGCAGCTGGGGATCTGTATGAATAATGCTGATGCGCATGCCAATCCTCGCTTTTACAATCAAGCTTTAATTACTTTAAAAACTGCACTTTATCTTTGAAACCTCAGATTTCTTCAATAAACTAATAATATTTTACAAATTGCTATCCTACTCTATGGTTTCTCTATGGAGTCCTGTCCCAATCACTGTTCGCAAACTCTTAATATTTTTATCCTCAAAATCAGATTTGCAACCCATTAAGTTTCTATAAATACATGAATGGAGAGCCATGCTTCACTAATAAGAGCTGTTTACTTTTACAACAAAGCAAACGGTTTGGACACGTTCCCGCACGTTATTACTTTTCCACAGTTGCGTCATTTTTACTGCCACCAAAGCCACTGTCTCCCTAGTTTGCTCACGGGCCCAACAGGTAATTGGTTTCACTTTGAGAAAAGAGCCATATGTGGACAGATACAGTATAAGAAGACTGCAGGAACTTGTGTTTATCGAGATAGATTGTAGTGCAGCCGAGGAAAAAATCAATAGCGTTAAGAGTTGGCTTTGAGAATAAATTGAGCAAGCAATGTGCAAGAATAAAACGAGGCTATGTGGATGAGAAGGGGTTTGAGAGACTGCAGCAGGCGGGCACTGACTCAGCCTGTGAGGGTGGGTGTAAAGAACATGGTTTTTAGCGGGACCTCACGGCGCGAAGGGACAAAAAACACTGACACCTAATCATTACACCCACCCCCGACGGATATGTTATTGCTGAGGGTGGAAGTAATTAAATGGAGCCGGAAAGTCAAGGAATGCAATTTGGGATTAGCATTTTCGGAGTGCAGGTTACCTTTTGCCTGTGGTGGGGCGGCAGCGGAGGCGATTCCCCTGCAGTGTGTAGCCGTTTATCACTTTCTAAAGTTGAGCAGGAAAGGGAAAACCTATAATGTTTAATACAATGATTTTGGGCCGTTGCCCTCCCGTAAAACACAAACTGTGTGGCACAAGGTTAAACACTGGTGCATATACAGTAAGGAGCTGTTGGGGTTTGAGGCTAGACTGAGTTTCTGTCTAGTTCTGCTTTTCTGTATGTCTCTACTATCCTAAGGTTTAAAAAATAAATGAATAAAAAGCTGTGTTCTTCTTGTATTAATTTCCATGAAATATGATGTATATTTAATGAATGCCCTGATAGTTTATTAAGCTCTGCCTCTGTGTAAATATAGCAGTTTTTCTTTAAGGTCCTTAAAAGGAGATGAATTATAGTGCTAAATCTGAATTTCATAAATGTCTGGCCTTAGAGAATATGGCTGTGTCCAAAACCTAAAAAATGCTGCCTGCAAGAAGGGAACAAGACACGTCCAAAGTCGATATTTACAATACATCATGACAAAGATGATTTATATTATTTAAAAGCAACATCTGTCCTTCACTGCCTGATACAATTCTGTGTGTGTGAGTTTCATCAGTTGGTTAAAAGAATAAAAACAGCATTTATTAATGTCTGTCCAGTCTGATCTCACATGAATTCATAACTTTTTTACGAGGTGGCTTACTCATATGAATTAATCGTACAAATATTGTTGAGTAAACGTGTTCGTACAAAATACGTAGTTACGAATTGACACTAAAGGTTGTCAATAATGTACAACTTAAAAATCGTAGTTAACAAATTAATTAAGTGCAAACTCGTTGTGTTAACTAATATTATTAAGTTGCATTAATTCTAAATTTGATGGCAGCCAGGTTACTTATTTTTTAAATTGAACCAACATTTTTTTTTAAATAGTTACGTTGGTCTGTCCGTATAAAACTAGACTCTAAAAATGTTGGGTTATTTCAACCCAGAATTGGGTCAAAAATGGACAAACCCAACTGTTAAGTTAAATCAACCCAAATTTTTTTTTTTTTGATCCTACAATGGGTTAAAACAGCCCAGCACCCAAACCTAGCTGTGGGTTCTTAACTACAATGTGGATTGCTGGTGCTCAATCCATTATTTCTCCTGAATAATATAATTACTATGACATTTGGTATAATATGAAGCCCAGGCCGTGCTGGAATAGATCAAAGTAATGAGAGATGTGAAAGTTCAAGCAAGTTAATGAGAATGACATGCATAAAGTACATCAAGAGAACATTTCCTACAAACATTTCCTGTTCTTTCTCGTCCCTGTTATTAATATATTCCAGCTGTCCCTGTGTAAATACACACCTTGGTGTCCTCTTCTCCCTGTAAATACGCTACTAATGTGATTAGAATGCCTCTGGGCTCATTATGAAGGACTTAATTACCAGTCAAAGAAAGAATAAAAGGGATTCAAAAGATCCAAGCCGTTGTCACTCTCACACATGCAGAAAATACTTAAGGGCTTTTGGGCTGAGTTTTCTGTGATAATTACGCTTCCGATCGATCTATTCCGACCAGGTTTTCATATAAACGACAAGGAAATGAAAGCAGGGGAAAAGGAAGCCGACCTTTATCCAACCCCAATGACACGGGCTGGACTACATCAGCAGATGGCTGTCCCCATAGCAATGGAAACCTCCCAGGGAATGTTACAAGTGTTGAACAACGTTACATGTTACAAGGTACTTGGAAAGCTGGTAAACAACTCAATGGAGAAAAGCAGAATCACGTCCTGCATGTCGGCTAAGAAATGTTTACAGTATTCTTTGCATGTGGTTAAATCCAGATTACAACTTTAATTCAAATATTGTAATTACTTTCGAATGACATTTGACAGGGTGGGTATGTTGTGATATTTACTCTGTTTAAAACATGGTTCAGGTAATGCTTCTTGTGAATATCAAAATCAAAGTTATTACTTTATTAGGGACGGGTGGCTCATCTTGTTCATTGTGTTTGATAAAGTCATGTATGTTTTTCATTTGAGGTCAACAGTTTATTGGTTAGACTTAATTGAAAAGCATATCAAATTTTATGCACAATTTATGACACAGCTCAATTTTAATAGAGTTTACATAATTTTTTAGACACCCGTGTGATCTTTTTAGGCTACAAAACATTTTTACAACGTAAAGACACCACCTATGAATTGCATATACATTGTTTAGAAATGTCTTAATATTAAATGTTAATAAATCAATATTATTTATATTTTATAGCCTACATATATTTAATCTATTAAATTAATTGTTGTGATTGCTTATAATTCAGTTTTCTTTATAGGTTTTGCAGTGATATTGTCATAAATTCAGGGTTAGACACAGACCGAGGACCCATACTTGACATGGTGATGCAGAACCATGACAGAACCCCCGCCTTAAGGAGCAGCAACATGATGCTCCTCAAGGCACAAACAAGACAAGACAGACTGTGACAAGGCAAAAGAAAACCAGGGCAACATGATAAAAACAATAACCATAAAACTTTGGGGGGGTAAGGGGAATCACAAGAGTCTGAGGGGAGGGAAGTCCAAACAAGGGCAAAAAAAAAATATCCCCACAAGAACACGGAATGGATTACGGCTCGGCGGCGCACTCTGGCGGGGCGCTCTGGCGGCGCACGGACTGGATTGCCGGCGGGCGCACGGACTGGATTGCGGCGGGCGCACGGACTGGATTGCCGGCGGGCGCACGGACTGGATTGCCGGCGGGCGCACGGACTGGATTGCCGGCGGGCGCACGGACTGGATTGCCACGGACTGGAGGCGCTCTCTGGCAGCTGGGCAGCAAACAAGGACAGGAACAACAAACCAGGGTCCGGCCTCGGTACCGAACGACTGGTCCGGCCTCGGTACCGGTTGAGATACCGGCAGGGATCTGTGGCAGGACAGGACACCGGCGGCCTCAACCCTGGAGGGGAATCCGACAGCCTTGATCCTGGAGGGGAGCCCAACGGCCTCGACCCTAGAAGGGAGCCCCGCGGCTTGACCCAGAAAGGGATCCAAGCAGCTTCGACCCTGGAAGAGAGCCCAGCGGCACCGACTCTGACAGGGAGTCGGGCGGCCTCGACCCTGGAAGGGAACCTGGTGGCATCAACCACCCCACAACAATCCCTCTGCCTGCTGGCTCATTGCTTCTGTCATGAATTCAGTTAAACAAGACTAAAGATAAACATTGACATAACTACAAATAACTAAACTAGCCATGACAAGGCACAGGAACTCACCACACAGGAAACAAGAGACAATGAACCAGCACAAGACAAGAGACACGAGGTCAATATAAAGGGAACCAAATCAAGAGGGGACAGGTGTGGGACATGAAATCATAACGAGCACTAACAAGGAAACAAGAGGGCAGGAACAATGACAAGACCGGACAGAGAGTATGGCAACTCATAAGTGCCAAAATTGTCTCTCTCCAACATAAAACAAGGGATCCTGACAGATATAGCACAAACAGTGTGTTTAAGTGCACGAAGTGATGAAAACCTACATAAAGGAAGTTAATGTATCCAGTTTTATCTATTCCTTCAGCTAAAACTTCAACTATTGCTCACTTCCCTTAACTTGTTTTCCATGTAAAGTAAAATAGATGCTGCCTAAATTTTAAGTATTATCCAATTTGTAAGTCAAAATAGGCTACAAATAATACGTTGTCATGACTTGTCATGATTTGTCTGGACTCAAATCATTTTTACAGTGTACTGTATATACAAATACACAGATTTGACATTTTGGTTAATCTAAAACTCAGTTTTTCATTTTTGTGTATTAAAGCTTATTGGAAACCCCACCATCCCCGGATGGACATTCAAATCACGGAATCTACCAGGGAATTATGTCAAATGTAATATTGTTATGCCACTTGAATGCTGCTATACCTATATGTAAATGATTAGATACAGAATCTGAATAAGGTTTTATTATCAATCGTGTTCACACGCACAAGGGATTTGACCCAGTGAAAGAGTTTCCAAATACTGTATAAGATTTTCCATATTCAGGTTAAGATCACTGCCATCAGACTTTCCTCATAGAGTCCTGCATGCAAGATGACCTTAATTCAGCTAAGAGAAAGGTTTTGTCCATTGTGATGAAAAATATCTGATGGATTGCATATGGGATGGAAACTTTAAAGACAAAGGACAAATTTAAGGTCAGGCTTATGCCGTTAGATACCAATCTAACTCAAGCTGTTATGACAACCTTGGAAGAAACATTGTGAAATGATCCGTGCCTGTATATATTGTGTTTAGTATCAAGAGACATCCCTCTGTCAAACATTAATGCCCACGATTGTCTGTACGTCTGTGGAATACAAA
This sequence comes from Triplophysa siluroides, assembly GCA_006030095.1. Taxonomy (NCBI): domain Eukaryota; kingdom Metazoa; phylum Chordata; class Actinopteri; order Cypriniformes; family Nemacheilidae; genus Triplophysa; species Triplophysa siluroides. Next base: position 1,398,605 of record VCII01000724.1, read on the forward strand.
AGTCCACTAAAATCTGCAAAAAATAAAGCTGATGGAAAAAGGGCCACGACCTCACGTGCTTATCCTCTTTCATTGTATTTTTGATTTTAGATCTGTGAACGTATAAAAGAAAATGGAGCCTTGATGTTGCAGCATGATGTTCTACTTCTAAATCATTGTAATGCAGCAGGCAGCTTACAGCTCTGCGCAGAGCAATGATGAAATAAGAGCTAAAAATAGCAACCTCCCAGGATCCCCCTTTGCCCAGCACTGTAAACACCTCATTCCTGAGTCAATCTTAAAGTACCGCATCTGCAAGCCTTTTAAACACAAGTGTGGTTTGTTTTTGAAGTGTGCGCTTAATGCACATTTCAAACAATGAAAAAACATAGCCTACGACAGAATCAAATAATAAACCATTAAAAAAAGGGTAACACATCTGCCACAATGAGTGATCAATACAGGTTGTGATGTCCATATATGACAAAGCGCATATCAAATAAAAACTATCATGCTTAATTTTAGAAATGTATGCTGAAAACTGAGAGAAACCCCTGCAAAATAGGCTACTATCTATATATATCATTTATATCAAGGCCTATTACTAAAATCTGATAACGACTGCCAAAAAAGCAATAAGTTAAAACACAACATCATAACATATGTTAAATAATGAGGCAATGTTAACAGTTATCAGCATTCAGTTTCGAAAACTAAATCACTATTTCCAAGCACGATTTTTTTATCTCTATAGACAGTTATCCACGGTGAGAAATAACAAAAACGACAGTTAACCTACCCATAGATGAATGCAGTGTCCTTTCTCCGGCTGGACTCACCGGAGTCGTGACTCGTGACTCCGACTGTGTCTCAAAACCTAGTGACCTGCCTATCTAGACACCATTGTTGGGTATAGAAGACTTCGTTCCGAGGCAACTAAATGTGTATCAGCTGTGAGATAACTTGAAACGGGCACGCTGTGTAACAATACACGATCCATTCGCCTATGGAATTTAAACAAATATTAAAGAAGCCAACACTTTGCTTGAAGTAACGATGTTTGATCTGACTGCATAACAGTTACCCAAACTGTACCTGTGGAGAGTGATGTTCATCTTTGCATTTAATATATGAATTATGGGAATGGGATTTCAACTTTTTGGTCATAAATAAATTGTATGAATTACAGCTATTAGCTAATGGGTTGTTTTTATTTAACAGTGAATGTGATTTAAAAAAATAAACTTATCCACAAAACCTATGAGACAGCGAGCGATGCCTGTAAGGAAAATTCTATTTTAGGAACAACTTTTCATTAGCATTTTTTCTTCTTCTGAATGGCAACTACATTGTTTTGATTATATTATCAATATGACATACCTCATCGGTCAGAGCCTATAATTTTAAATCGTATTCGAAAAAAAACGTCAGCCTTTTCCATTCTCTGTGGGGATTGTAAATTGTAATTCAAGCAAAACAATGAAAAGCGCATTCATTTTCAAGTGGATATGTGATCGTGTGTTTCTAGGTAAGATCTCGTGACAGACATGTTGCTAGGGTGGAGAAAAACTAGAATATTGGTTACCATGGTAATATTTTCTCATCCCTACGTCATCACGCAGGCACTCTAGCAAATCCTTTACTCAAAGGTTATTGTTTGTAAAACTAACACTGGCCAAGTTTATAAATGTAAGTTTGCTTAAAATAGATCTGTAGTGACCTGTTTCATATCACACACACTCCGTGCCGCTTCCTTAGCGTTGCAGGATACTGTCATACAGGATACTGTAATACATTGTGTGTAGCTATTGTACATATGAACAGAGTAAATATGAAAAAACTAGTCTTTAATAATAATAGTAATAATAATAATGAGCATAATACCAACGTGAAAAATAATCGTGCAACACCACGAAACACACTATTGGCAATTTTTTGCATTAAATACAATGCTGCCCTCCTATGGTGAAAATACAATATAGGCTACAAAATAACCACAACAGCAAAATCAGGTTATTTCAAAGTCTCATGTTAATATCGATGTATCATCGTTTAAATTAACATGTTTCATGTGTTAAACTGTTCTAAGTTCGTGTGTTTCTTTAGCCTAATGGTAAAGCAAGAGATCGTGAAAAAAGGGTGTGAAAGTAGGATTGTTGTTATTTAGGGAGTTATAAGCTGGCTGTATTAATAACAGAATTATGAAAGCACTGGGTCACCTGTCTCAGACCGAGACCCGTAATTAAGTTCCCAGCATGCTATTCTGTGCCAGGTGTAGCCTACCATCAGTCTGTTCGTCATCACCACCAGAAAGAAATTATATGATTATTTTATAACAAATCCTCATTCTTTCCTCATAATAGACTTGATTATGCATATATTCATATATGCATTGTTATATATGTACACAACACAATCAATTCCCTTTAAGCAATTTATAGGTTTTGTTTAATAATTAATCAACTATTTCTTTAATAGTTTCTTAAGCACTTTAAATTAAGCTGTTTATATTGGAGCATTTCACACACTATAAAGGGTTGGTCATGATTATTCTTTAGGATTTTACAAGGCCCTTAGCTTCAACTCATGTCTAATTCAAAACATCCTTGTGTATACAATGCATAAGATTTCTTAAGTTTACGTGTTCAAGTCTTTTCCATGGGGCACAGATGTGATTTTTAAATAGATGAATACTGTGGTGGTTTTTACCCCTGCTCTCTCTATTCCTCCCAACTCTGTTGCCATTGCCTTACAAGGCAATTGTCATGTCTGGAAAGTTTATTTTTACATTCTTTTCATAGGATTAAAGTAATTCCTTTCAGCTGTGGATCAGTGACTCATAGGTTTAAAAAAAGCGCTGTAGTGTGGGACAGAAGAAAGTAATTCTGAATGCCATAGGCAAAAAGCTTTTTATAGCAAAAAAAACTGCAAAGACAGTCGAATTAAACAGACAAAATAATCCGTTATTTTAGGACGAAACCACAGCAAATAATTATGTTTTACCAAACAAATTTGATTTTTTTTTAAATAAAAATAATTTAGTTATAAAATATTAATTTAATAAATATAAGTAATTGTTTAAAATGATATTGATAAATGATATAAAACATTTAATTATATTGATTGTTATCTAGAAGTTGTTTTATTTAATTCCTGCCATTTAAAACATGTCTCCATCTTTTAACATTGTTATAACATTTCAGCAGGTGTTCTTCACAATGACCTTGCAGCTCACAATCATTGCCAGGTAATTAACACCTGCACATCTTTTTCTAACTTGTTAATTTAAAGCTGTGCCATATGATTGCATAAATCAAAGACGTGACATCATCATTGGAAAATGAAATAACACATTTAAAGTACCGTATAAATTATTTTTTTGTATTTATTTATTTGTTTTGATTATTAATGCACAGATTTACCCCTTCCAGATTGTTCTAGATTAATTTCATTATTCCTATTGCATTTCTATATGTATATATATGCAGCAATGAGATCTAAATATATGTAAATTGAGATTTATGCATAAAGCTCATGCTTACCAGATTTTTATTGCATTTTTTTTACCTTGCATGTGTCTTACAAACATTTCGTTACCCACTAAAGTTAATGGCTTTCTATTCACATTGTTTATTAACAGTTCTTTTAGGCCAAAGCAATCATCTTCAAACATTTCCTCTAAATGGGTTACATTCATCCAGTTAGTAACACTTCCTTGAAATGCAAAGATCAATATGTCGGGTTCTATTAGTGGGATGTTATCTGTAGGATGGAAACCAACTGAATTTTACATTGTTTTAATGAATCATAATGGTATTTGTGATGGTAACACAATAAGGTTGTTAACTTTAAGTTAATGCATTAGCTAACATGAACTAACAATGAACAATACCTCCAAAGCATTTATTAATCTTAGTTCATGTTCATTGCCGTATTTACTAATACTGTGCAATTTTCACATTAGTTTATGCACCATGAACTAACATGAACAGTTGTATTTGTATTAACTAACATTAAGAAAGATTAATAAATGCTAAAAAAATAATACTTTTCATATTAACAAATACAACCTTATTGTTAAGAGTTATCAATGTGTTTTTCCCAGCAGGGGGGACAAAAGCCTACAGAATGAGAGCTAGACACACACACACGCTGACACACGTTTGCCGGCAGAGAGCGCTGTCAGGCTTACTGAAAACCCTCGCTCAACTACCTGTAAGTGAACTTTCTGACCTATCCTTCCATTCAGTGCTGGATGCCTGTAGAGGAATCTGGATCAAGAGAGACCCACTCTGGGCCCACGGGTAAAAACTGCTTGCTAGGGGCCTTTGTGCAGATGATAAAACAATGTTGTTTCAGCATACGCTTGTCTCTCTCTGGCATTCATCAGCAATGTGAACATGCTGGGCTCTCACTGGCAAAGCTCCTGACTCATCAACATGGACTTATCTATTGTATGGGGAGATTTACCAGTCTATTAACTAGAAAAAGCCACACAACTTGTACTCTACCTATACAAACACAAGCACTCATTCATTTTCATGTACACATTGTTGAACACATAAACGTGTGGTATTTCTGTTCAGGTGGAGGATGTACACTGTTTAGAAAAACAAAATTCCACAGCTCAGACAAATACTGAAGGCAGTTTATTTAAGACAATTATTTGTTTATTTTAGTTAGCAATTATGCATTTGATATATGACAATATACTTAAAATTAGTAAATGAATAATTTATGTGTTGTCTAGTTTTTAGGTTAATAACAGAGGAATGAAACAGAAATTATATATTTTACACAATATTTATTTTATATATTACATATTATATATTTATTTATTAGTAACATGATAAACAAATAGAGCACTGAGTGATATAACTTCAGATGATAATGTTATATGTGACCTCTCTAAAATATGTGACTTCTCATCTCATCTCATCTCATCATCTCATCATCTCATCTCATCTCATCTCATCTCATCTCATCTCATCTCATCTCATCTCCTCTCCTCTCCCCTACAAAAATGAGATTGTACAGGACATTTTTTTACAGTATATGCAGGATCTTGTATGTTTTGTATACTGTACTTGTATGTTTTAAAAACAACTAAACTTTTCTATTGTATGACTGATCATTTTTGGACAGAGGTTTCCTTTTAGAGAAATTTAGTCATTCCGATTTTGCGAATTGTTTCATGTCCTGCACAGGTTATACCTGGTGTGCAGTTTTCTGCAGGGAACAGGAGAGCTCACCTGCAGCACGAGTACAAGGAATGACTTACATTTCGGACCATACAGCAAGACCTTATGGAGTCATTGAAGCCCAGCCAGCGCTGGTAATCGGGATACTCTCCCCTGGTTAGGATGTACTGGTAGCCCATGAAGTGTGGACGGTCATACAAAACCCAGGACCCACTCTTAACTGGGATGGAGTTACAGCGGCTAAGAAGGGACGACAGCTCCGGGCAGTCCATGCTGCACTCGAAGGAGCGTCCCAGGAAATGTTTGTCCTCAGAAAACACAATCTGCAAGACAGTGGAGAAGATAGAAATATAGCTTAACCCGAGGAGAAGACTGTAAAGATTTGGAAAACAAAGTGTTTCTTACTTTTCCCATCCTGTCCATGTTTGGGGCTAACTTCATTCCTCTTGATGCATGCTGTGAAAGCGCATTGAGCAAGATTTATATGTTTCACATTGAATTGCTATGCCAGGCAAATCATTGTTATATGAACGGCTGCAGCATTTGCATCAGCAACAGCTGATACTGCGATTGTTTCTAAATTGTTCCTTGAGATTTATGCCGTGGGCACTGAACAGGACCGTGACCTTTTGATCCTGCAATGGCTCATTCCAGAAAATAATTATTGGGCCAATTAAATAGTTTTCAGCTGGTGATACGAGCAAAGTCAGAGCAGCACTGGCTTCTAGCCACAAGCACATATCCAATGAGGCGTAACAGCTGCTTTAGAATAAACCGATAGGTTTGTGTTTGTGCACACCACCAAAACTTCATTTTACAACTGTGCAGCAGGTTCATTATGATTTTTACAAAGTTAGTTACAAGTAACAAACATTCACTGTAAAAAAAAGGCTGCACAATCAAAATCAGGGATTTCTGGTGTGAAAAAGATGAGACCACACCAAGCCTTTAAATAATATGGAGACAGAGAGAGTCAATAAATGTTTTATTAGCTGCGTTTTTATTCCAACTTACTGTATACTCAAATATGCATATACTTAATCAAGAATGCTATAATATTTCTTGTTTCATAGTGCAAGTAATTACGTTTTTTTAGCTCTGCAGTCATTTTATTATTTGGAACTTGGGGTCATTCGGTGGAAGTTTCAATTTGGTAAGCATAGTAAGGTGAATGCTGTCTCAGCTATCACCATGGCAGAATGTGTCAGTGGGGATGTGCATGTCCTCTTAGCTTTAGGTGCCACAGGTGTAAATATTCATCACAAGGCTGGACACAGAGAAGCCCGGCATAGGGCTTACAGAAAGCTTTACTCACAGCTGGTGCACCCAGCTTCAGATTCACTCACTTTAGTAAACATATCATTTAGAGGCATTTGAAAAGCTCTGACAAAGAATCATCTTATTGATTTAGACCTAAGGTACAAATGAAAACATTTTTTATTTATTTCCATATCACTTGTGTTGTGTTTTTGGAACATTATATATAATCATTTTTAACAATTGGCAAAAAATAAACTCCACGCTAAAAGGAATGCCTCTTTAAATAACTTTATTTTTCAATACTTCAGTATCAGTATCATTAGTCCAGGTATAACATCTATACTCGTCCATGACGACCTGGAATTAACAGTCTGAGGACATCTGGCGAATAGAACCCACAGTGGGATGCATGGCCCCCCACTCAATATGACGCCTGTATTCTCCCTTTTCGAGGAGGTACTGACAGCCACGGTAGTTTGGATGCTCAAAGAACACTCTATCTCTCTGCAGAGGAAACGTTCTTGAATAAACAGGGTGCTTTCTGTAACCTGCCATTCCTGAACATCAAAATTGGGCCTCTTAAGGAGTTTTAGCTTGAGATGTCCAGTGACCTGGAGGGAATGAAGTAAAACATCACATAGTAAAACATTTGATTATTATATCACTCTCGAATAAAAGGTTTTATTAAACTCAGTTACATTTCCCTCAGTTGCCATTTTTGAATGTGAAATGTTGGAAAGTGAACTGTGCTGTTGTCTCTTTATACACGTCCCGAACAAAAGCACATGTTGGAAAATGAATCAAATATTTTAATCAGCAATTCAAATAAATTATCCAAGCTCAATGTATTGTTCTAAAGCACTGAATCATAGATTCTTTAAACAATCAAATTCCTGCTCGGCCAATGAATGGTACAGGGTTGTTTAGAACATTGACCAGCCAATACACATTGGTTTAGGTGTATACATGCTTTTTATTCATTTACTACATGAATATCTGCATTTTTATTACATTAGGCTATTTTCTGCAGCATTCTTGCACTTTCAAAACAATTATTGTACTTTAAAAGAATTGTGTCCAGCATCAAAAATTGCCAATATGTATTTCTACCTATTTAAAATAAAAATAAAAATCCTTCATTGTGTACTGTATTTTATTTTAACAAAAAAAATTATATAATTTACTCACCCTCGAGTTCTTGGCCACCATTGACTACCCTAGTAGGAAAAATTACAATGGTAGTCAAAAGGGCCCTAGAACTGTTTGCTTTCCTACATTCTTCAAAATGTCATCTCTTGTGTTCAACAGAACAAAGAAACTTGTAAGGCAATTTGCCTGTCGAGCAGTTGTACTCGACAGTGATCTTTACGACTTACAAAGAAACCAGGTATCCTTGGACACTGAAATTTTGCACGGAATTGCGTTTCCTGATATTGTAAGCAGCCATTTTGCTTTGTAAGCAGTGTTTTGCCACTCAAGGGGGTGTGTTCCGGCATGTTCACGTGGGAAAGTGACGTCACGTGCATACCCTCTATTGTCGATTGCAAGCATTCTTTCAAATATCTTTCTTTGTGTTCAACCGAATACAAAAATTTGTACAGGTTTAGAACATCTAATGAGTGAATAATTCATGACAGAATTACAATTTTTGGGTGAACTGTTCCTTCAAGGAATGAGGTCAAAGGGATAATCCACATAAAAAGTAATTTCTGTCATCATTAACTCACACTTAGTTGTTTCAAACCTGTATAATTTTCTTTATTCTGATGAACACAAAGAAAGATATTTGGAAGAATGTAAGCAACTGACATTTCCGTGACATCATTGACTACCATAATAGAACATTTTAAATATTTAAATTCTTCCTACTATGGTAGTCAGTGATGTCACAGAAATCTCAGTATCCCATTAAGTGATCTTGACTGTGCTGTGATTTGGACTTTACAAAGGGGAACTATCAGCAGAGCAGAGGTTCATTTAAAAGGATCATTCTTTGTTTTAAGTTTACATGTTTATTATTTTTTACAGTGTACAGTACTTGTATGATGTCTAGTCTATATGTTTGTCTTATTACTGTACACTTTTCCCCACAAATAAGACATTCACAGTTATCAATCCTGATATTATTTACAGCACATACAGTTGTGTTCAAAATTATTCAACCCCCAATGCTGTAAATGGTTTTAGGGAATTTAGTGTACATTTGTAATTGTATTCAGAATGAAATCCTACAAGGACTTCTTAAAGAACCATATGCAACTAAAATGACATCAATTAGTTTTGTAATACAGTAGTAAATGTTTCTTTTGTGAATTCTTCATTGACATAATTATTCAACCCCTTAAAGACTACCACTCTGAAGAACAGAGGTTCAATGAAGTGTTTTCAATCAGGTATTGAAAACACCTGTGGATATCAGGGAGCAGCAATAAAGCCTAATAAGCACCAATTAGGCAGCTTTAAAATGACTGTGATACTCAGCTCCTTCTAGACATTTACTGGTGTGGTTACAAACATGGTGAGGTCAAGAGAATGGTCCAGGAAGACAAGAGAACAGGTGATTACTCTTCACAGGAAGGGCAATGGCTATAAGAAGATTGCAAAGATGTTAAACATACCAAGAGACACCATAGGAAGCATCATTCGCAAATTCAAGGCAAAGGGCACTGTTGAAACGCTACCTGGTCGTGGCAGAAAGAAGATGCTGACTTCGACTGCTGTGCGCTACCTGAAGCGTAGAGTGGAGAAAAGTCCCTGTGTGACTGCTGAGGAACTGAGAAAAGATTTGTCAGATGGGTACTGAAGTTTCTGCTCAGACAATACGGCGCACCCTGCGTAATGAAGGCCTCCATGCCAGAACTCCCAGGCGCACCCCCTTGCTGTCCCCAAAGATTAAGAAGAGTCGACTGCAGTATGCCAAAAGTCATGTGGACAAACCACAGAAGTTTTGGGATAGTGTTCTGTGGACTGATGATGAAACAAAATTAGAACTGTTTGGGCCCATGGATCAACGCTATGTTTGGAGGAGGAAGAACAAGAAAAGAACACCTTGCCTACTGTGAAGCATGGCGGGGGGTCAATCATGCTTTGGGGCTGTTTTGCTTCTGCAGGTACTGGGAAGCTTCAGCGTGTGCAAGGTACCATGAATTCTTTCAGTACCAGGAGATATTGGATGACAATGTGATGCAGTCCGTCACAAACCTGAGGCTTGGAAGACGTTGGACCTTTCAACAGGACAATGATCCCAAGCATACCTCCAAGTCCACTAGAGCATGGTTGCAGATTAAAGGCTGGAACATTTTGAAGTGGCCATCGCAGTCACCAGACTTAAATCCGATTGAGAACCTCTGGTGGGACTTAAAGAAAGCAGTTGCAGTGCGCCAGCCTAAGAATGTGACTGAACTGGAGGCTTTTGCCCATGATGAATGGGCGAAGATACCCGTAGATCGCTGCAAGACACTTGTGTCAAGTTATGCTTCACGTTTAAAAGCTGTTTATAACTGTAAAGGATGTTGTACTAAGTACTAAGATTGAATGTCACTTGGGGGTTGAATAAAACTGATAATGATGTGAGCTCAGAAAAGACATTTGTGGTTATTTCATTATAAATGTTATGTTATATTTCTCTGACCTACACGTGCCTCTTTGATTTAATTGTAAGCAGGATGACTGAATGATCATAATCAATGTCAAACCGACCAAAACAATCAATTTCAGTGGGGGTTGAATAATTTTGAACACAACTGTATGCACTCAGTTTCATGTCACAAATATTTTTATAATGATAAAACACTGACTTTTCAATGGGAGAACAGAACACTTGTTCACTTTTGGCTCCCTCTAAATATCCATGGACAGCGCAAACCCTTTTTAGAGCACAGTGCACAAAAAAGCACAAGCATCCCGTTATGGTCCTCGGGGGTCGTTGGCACAGTTTATAGACTATGCACTTTTATCTTGCGGCTCCCCCTTCACCGTGGGTGAATTGTTTAAATATTTTTGAATATTTTTGGGAGGGGGCAGTTGACCTCAGGCTCAAGCTGGTTAGCCAAGGACATTAATGGTGGTCAGCCCAGTCATCATGGCTGCCTCACCAGAGCCCACTCGCAAGATGGCCACCAGTCTAGAGCCCGCTCGCAAGATGGCTGCCAGTTCAGAGCCCGTTTGCAAATGGCCGCCAGTCTAGAGCCCGCTTGCAAGATGACCGCCAGCCCAAAGCCCATTCACAAAACGGCCGCCAGCCCAAAGCCCGTTCACGAGATGGGCGCGACGCCAGTGTTCCCAGGTCCGGTGGTCCCAAGTCCAGTGGTCCCGGAGGTGTCAGTTACAGAGGTTCTACCCTTTGAGTTTCTCTGATGATGGTGGCTGTTGTCCTGCTGTGTGACTGGGCAGTGTGCCGTTCGTCCGCACCAGAGGCTATTTCTGAACCAACTGAATTCCCTGCCTCGTCCAAGATGTCCGCTTCTGAGCTCCCTGCCTTGTCCAAGATGGCCGCTTCTGAGCTCCCTGCCTCGCCAAGGGCTGCTTCTGAGCTCCTTGCCTCATCCAAGATGGTCATTACTGAGCTCCCTGCCTCGTCCAAGGTGTCCACCACTGGTCTTCCAGCCCTGTTTGTGCCACCCTGGCTTCCATCCCTGCCGGCGCCTCTTTGGCTTCCAGCCCTGCCTGCGCCTCTGCTCCACGGCCCAGGTCTTGCTCCACCTCCACCACCCTCCTGTTTGAATCTGTGGAGCGTCTGGAAGCCGCTCCTTTGAGGGGAGGCTATGTTACGATCACCAGTTGGAGTGCCCGGCAATCCCCTCATCACCCTGACTGCATGCACACACTACTATATTTTCCATAACCCTCTGCCCAGACTCATCAGTCATCTTTGTATTCACAAGGACCTTGTTAACTGTGTCTATTTATACCTGGTTCATTCTATCAGTTTATGTGCTAAGTGCCGATGGAGGGCACCAAATGATTTTCTCCATAGGAATTCACTATCACAAACTCAAAAGACCTATGTTAAACAACCTAAACAAAGACCAGGGAAACCCAGATTTCTGTTAACTCTTACTTGTAATAAACACTAGCTTCAGTTAAAACAAAGAGTCCTTATTAAACGGATAAAATGAAAAATCTTGCGTCCAGCGTTTCTTCCCCATAGAAGTCCATTAAAAAGAAATATCTTAATCTACCGAAACAACGATTAAAGACAACCAAGTTAAATACATGTGTTTATCTCTGATATCAAACATAAACATGATAAGTTTTATGTTCTCAGTTTGTCGCTGCCTTGAGCCAAGTTACACTCTTAAAATAGGTGCTTCAAAAGGTTCTTCGATGCCCTAGAAGAACCTTTTGTTTCCATAAAGAAACTATAACATCTGAAGAACCTTTCGGTTTCACAAAAGGTTCTTTGTGGCGAAAAAAGGTTATTCCGATTCTAAAAAGTAAGAGATGGTTCTTTCAAGAACCTTTAACTGAATGGTTCTTTGTGGAACCGAAACTGGTTATTCTATTGCATCGCTGTGAAGAACCTTTTAAGCACCTTTATTTTTAAGAGTGTATGTGGTTTCTTTATAATGAACTTCTATGAAGAACAAGCTCAATGTGAGACTATTCTTATCCCTGGAATAAGTGCTTATTCTTTTAACAAGAGCTAGTGTTTATTAAGGTTTAATCGAAATTACGCTTTACGTTGTCGTTGTTTCATTATGTTAAGCTGTTTCCTTATAATTATTTTTTATGAGGAAGAAACCCTTAACGCAAGATCTATCACTTTATCTTTAGCAAACAACCTATTCCCAAATAAGATAACATATTTACGAAACACGCTCTGTAGAGCAGTGTATGTAGATAGACATAGCTCATTCTAAGGCATTTCTTTCAATAGATCCTCCAAAAAATTGTGTTCAGAATAGTCAGAATACATGTCTACTTTTTAAAGGGTGAGAAATATAGTATTTACCTGAAATTTGTCACCAGCAAAAGATTCATTACGATACAGTTTGAAACCTTAGCTCTAAAGTAATAGAAATCTGTGCATAAATTCCACATGTAAAATAATCATTTAGATTAACAATGTCATACACAAATAACAAAGCTCAAATATATATTTGAACAATCACACTTGGTAACTTGTGCCCAACCAGATCTCACTTGCCTCCCCCTCTCTTTCTGCCTCTCTCTCTCTCTGTGTTTCTCTTTCATTGTAGGCTGTGATTGCACAATTTAAATTAACAGAAATCACAGACCTGCTTGTTCATCAGGTTCCAGGCAATTTGAATGACAAAAACCATTATCAGCCTATAAAGTATAAAAGCCGGCGGTCAGACGGATAGTATCTGGACAGAATCCCACGAAGACTAGAAACATGGGTAAGGTATGTATCGGGTGGGCTTAATCCAACAGAGCTGCCAGAACATGCACAATCTATATTAAATGCTATTAAATTATTAATAGTGTTATTCCTATACATATTAACATGATGTACATAGGTATATTTTAAGTTTCAAATACACAAACCTAATGCTTTCACAATTTTTATTTTGTGGATTTTTTGGTAGATCATCTTCTACGAGGACAGGAACTTTCAGGGTCGCTCCTATGAGTGCAGCAGCGACTGCTCTGACATGTCTACCTACCTCAGCCGCTGCAACTCCTGCAGGGTGGAGAGCGGCTGTTTTGTGGTCTACGACCGTCCCAACTACATGGGGAGCCAGTTCTTCATGAGGAGAGGCGAGTACGCTGATTACATGCGCATGGGAATGAGCGAAGGCATCAGGTCCTGCCGCATGGTTCCTCAGGTACATAAACAATATTATTAGTAATATAATAAAAGATGCTTTCAAACAGTCAAGATGTTGAATGCAAAGTATTGACTGGTCGTTTGGGTTTGATCTTACAGTATAGAGGACCCTACAGAATGAGGATCTACGAGAGGGAGAACTTTGGAGGTCAGATGCATGAGCTCACTGACGACTGCGACTCCGTCGTGGACCGCTACCGCATGTCCGACTGCCAATCCAGTCATGTGATGGAGGGTCACTGGCTTATGTATGAGCAGCCCCACTACAGAGGCAGAATGATTTACTTCCAGCCTGGAGAGTACAGGAGCTTTAGGGATATGGGATACAGCAATGTAAGATTCAGCTCTGTTAGAAGAATCATGGACTTGTGTTAAAGTCACAGTCTGTAAACATAAATAATAATAATAAAAGCATTACAAATAAAAAGATCACAAGCATTCATTTGGCTTCATTTCAAACACCATCATGATTTACATTAGAACTGTCAAATATATAATATAAATATTCAAAAGAGGAGTATCATACAGAGCCTGGATGTTTCCAAATGTACTGTATATTCAATTAATAATTCTTTTTTATGAAATAATTCTTTATTTGTATTGATTTGGAGTCATACTGCGAGCTATTCATGCACAATACCTTACATTATGGTCATACAGTATTACCAGCAGAAACACAACAGAGCCTGTTTAAAGAGGTCACAAACTGTACTCAACATAAACAATTTATAACATATATATATCACAATATTCTGTGACTCAACTGATCAACCTTTCATGTACAGAACATCATAAAACATCTAGAAACATGAATCCATTCAAGTGGCTACTTCAATAAACGTTTTGTGAAATGGTTCTCTACTCGGATAATCTAATAAAAATATATTATACAGATGCCAGTTATCTTAAATATATATATTTTTTGTTATTTATTTTATTTACAATATAAATAAGCTTGTTACAATATAATGTGACACAAACTTGAAGACCTCGTGGCATTCTCTCCATGACAGTTCTACAGTTACGTTTACTGTCTCAAATGACCTAAAAGAGTTTTACCATAATAAACCCTCAACATAAACTCAGAAAACCAGATAAATCCTTTGTTGACTATACTTGTTGTCCTGAAAATAAGCATATCTCTATGTTTTAGTTTTATATAGTGATGAACAATATACTCTGGATAGCGATGGACCTGTCCCCATAATGACCTACGACCGAGAAAAGTCACATCTGGCAGAGATCCAGGTGCAAACAGTTCTGGTAATCACCTGTAAACTGGTTCTGAAAAAACAGGATCGCTGAGTAAGAGCTTCAAACAATGGCCCATAGATTTTTTTAGCAATCAAGTGCAGTATAAAAGCAACACATGCTGATGTTGTATGCTTGTTAAACACTGGCACTATAGAAAAAAGCTAAATCATGGGAAAGGTAAGAGATATCTACTGCATGCCCTAGAACATAGATGCTAGTCCTAAATGGATAAGTGAAAGAACATTTTTATTTTGAACTGATTAACAGATGTTACTTTAACAAGATCTCACAGCAAATATAAAAAAGTGAAACATGTTCTATTGTGAACACAACATTTAATTTTTTGCTGCTTTTCAGATAATATTCTATGAGGACAGAAACTTCCAGGGTCGTAGCCATGAGATCAGTGGTGACTGCCCTGAGGTGACCTCATATCTGAGCCACTGTTGCTCCTGTAGGGTGGAAAGCGGCTGTTTTATGGTTTATGAGCACTCAAACTTCATGGGTCACCAAATGCTGATAAGAAGAGGAGAGTATCCCGATAACAAGCAGATCATGAGTACTGACATAAGTGACTGCATCAGTTCCTGCAAAATGATTACAATGGTAATTCCAGACGCTGACATTTTTCATTTTGTTGAAAATGATGGTGATATAAGAAACATGTTCATATGACTTTTAATTTGCCTTTCAGCATAAAGGAACATTCCGACTGAGAATATTTGAAAAGGAGAATTTTGTTGGACAGAAGTACGAGCTGATGGATGACTGTGAATCCATCCAGAACGCTTCAGCATGTCCGGCTGCCAGTCCTGCAATGTCACACACGGGCACTGGCTTATGTATGAACTGCCTCATTTTGAAGGTAGAATGATATACCTCAGGCCAGGGGAGTACAATAGCTTCGGGGATATGGGTGTAGGGCCACTGAAAATTACTTCAATCAGACGCATTATGGAGTCCTGTTAAAAGAAAATACACTTCATTTGTTGAAAGAATTCATTAACATCTGTGCATGTGTGTGTTTAGGTAACAAGGCATGCTTTGTGATATGAAATATGCATAAGATCTGTACATTTGTCAGTATTCATTTACCTCTAGTCCATGATTCTGCTTTATTGGATAATAATGTATGCAGCTTGCATTTTACATTAAACAGGCTCTGATACCATTATTTTTATTTTGACTGTAACTGGTGTTGAACTTCAATTTAAAGTTTATGACTTTCCAGCCTCATACAGCAACATTGCCTGAGAAATCTAAAATGTTTGTAAGAAAATAAATAAGCAATTTAGTGTAAACAGTCCTTGAAAACTCTTATTCAAGAATTAACTCTTTATTCACATTTCACTATAATAACAAAGAGAATACATTTCTGTACATGACACATTTCTTTCTTTCACTTGTTCATCACTTTATATCTTTTATTTTTTTGTTATTTACTCTTTTTATTTCATCAATTACTTTTACACAGTCTTTTACGCTTTCACACATATTCAAATTAACCTTCTAGGATTCCATTCCAGGGAAATTGTTGTAATTTCTTGCTAGTGATTGCAGGCTGAACTCAGGTCAAACTACAGGCCATGGCTGATGCCTGGTCATTTTATACTTTGTTGTTCTGGACCAACTTCATGAGATAAGAAGCTTATTTGTAGTTGCCCTTTAAGCAAAGATATATGCCCTATAAGCAAAAATGTTACCCTAGGGTATGCAAGAATACACCACACAACGGCATATGTGCTTGACTTTAAAGTTAAGTTTAATTGAAAGCCTTTACTGTCTTTGTATAGCTTTAAATACAGCCAATTTAGTAGCTGTTAAAAATTATATGCTTTATAAACACAAATGATCGCAGAGCAGATCAAGGTGAGCATTTCTCTTTATAAAGCATATATACATTTAAATTTTTTAGAAAATGACCAATCGTTTCGCTAGATATGACCCTTATTCATCGTCAAAGCTCTTTGAAGCTGCACTGAAACTGTAATTTTTACCTTCAACCGTTTGGAGAAGGAGAAGTTTGGAGGACAGATGTATGAGGTGATGGATGACTGTGACAACATCATGGACCGCTAACGCATGTCCGACTGTCAGTCCTGTCATGTGATGGACGGTCCCTGGCTCATGTATGAGCAGCCCCACCACAGAGGCAGAATGTCGTACTTCAAGCCCGGAGAGTACAGTAGCTTCAGAGAAATGGGAATAAGATTAATGAGCATGAGGCGTATCATGGATTTGTGTTAATTCATTCTTGAGTCGTCTTACCAAAATATGACTATTTTTGTTTTAAATTGCTAGGTTACGCTCTGTTTACACAGTGGCAAAACAAGAATCTTATGGTTCCTATATAGATCGCATTCGTATTTTACAATTAAACCTACCAAGTTAAACTAAAATCATTAATCCCTTAAAATGATTTGTGAGATAGGGCACGCAGAGATGAATCTAAACACCCAACAATTTAAAATGCTCAATATTAAAGCTTTAAAATAAAGCAGCCAATTGATAACATTTTTTAAATCATTGCATTAACACGATAATAGACGTGTTTTAATAACAGTAAAATACTATAAAAACAATGTTCTCCCAACAAATGTAATAAAGTAACTTGAACTTAGATCCGTAAGTGTTTGTCTAAATAATTTTACATTTAAAAGTTCCAAGAATTGCAGGCAGCATGTACAGTTATGTACAGTAGGGCTGTCAAATGATTAACCCTTGTGCATCTATTTAAAAAACTCACTGAAAGAAAATGGACAAAATTGTCAATGTCCAAACACGGTCATAAAAATATTATATATACATATTTTTTCACACTTTCAATTACTTATTTTTTCACTAGAACCAGTTCTTATCATATCTACAAAACATTAATTAATTTTTAGAATTTTAACACTTGAAAAAACAGTTGTTTACATGGTGACCCTGTTGTTTTTCATGAAAAATATATAATTTTCCATATACTAAATGTCACGGGACAGAAGGACTCAGATGCAGGATAGTGCAAAAAATATGATTTATTATATGCAGGAAACAGAACAAAACAAAAGGATAACACAAAATGCAGAGCACTCCAAGTGTCTGCGTCCGCTGGGACAGTGGACAGAGAGTACAGCCGAAGGACGTCCGACCAAAAGCTCTCTATGCAGTCTCACTATCCGGAAGAGCAGAGATTATTTCCTCGCCTGATGGCCCTGGACAAAAACAATTGAATAGTCTCCATTAAGACACAAGTTATCCAGCCACAAATCACACTGCACTGCACAAGACATACCCACACAGACCAAAAGAAAAGACAGGATTAAATAGAAAAAGGGTAACGAGGAACAGGTGCGGGCTGAATGGGTGCGAGGTGCCGCAATTAGCTAATAGCTGCCCAGCCGAGTGAAATAAACCCGGGCGATGAGTCTAGGGGGCGGAGGGGCAGATGTTAGGGGTTGGAGAGGGGAGTGAACGACGGGTTTAACCTTGGATATGTGGAACACCGGGTGAACCCTTTTGAACGTGGGGGCAGTTTGAGTCGAACCGTCACAGGGTTGAGAATCCTGGTGATGGGGTAGGGGCCGATAAATTTGGTCCCAGTTTACGTGCGGGCAGTTTTAGAGGTAGGTCGGAGGTGGACAACCAAACCTTCTGACCGTGGACGTAAAGTGGGGGTTTAGAGCGGTGGCGGTCAGCCGACACCTTGTTACGTTCGCTCGTACGGACGAGGGCTCGTCTAGCGATCCTCCACGTGCGGAGGCATCTACCGATGAATGCGTGAGCAGAAGGGACGGTGGCATCAGCCTCCTGTGAGGGGAATAATGGGGGTTGGTAGCCTTAACAGCACTGGAAGGGCGATAATCCCGTAGACGACAACGGGAGGGAGTTGTGAGCGTACTCAACCATAGCAAGTTTGGAACTCCAAGACAGCGGTTCCACTGAGGCTACGCAGCGCAGGACCCTCCCGCGGTCCTGATTGGCCCGCTCAGACTGGCCGTTAGTCTGCGGGTGGTACCCGGAGGATAGGCTTGCCGTTGCCCCCAGAAGCCGACAGAACTATGTCCAAAACTTGGATGTAAATTGAGGACCTCTGTCAGAAACCACGTCCGCCGGGAGGCTGTGAATACGGAAGACGTGATCTAACACAATGGCCGCTGTCTCCCTCGCTGGTGGTTATTTAGGGAGGGGAATATAATGAACCGCCTTCAAGAACCTCTCCACCACCGTGAGAACCACAGTGTCGCCACGGGACGGAGGTAGTCCCGTGACAAAGTCAATGGCGATGTGAGACCAGGGTCTCGAAGGGGTGGGCAGCGGCCAGAGAAGTCCTGCCGGGGGGCGATTGGAGCTCTTTCTCACCGCGCAGACAGGGCAAGCCACAACGAACTTGCGAACATCCTGTGCCACGGACCGCCACCAAAACCGCTGCTTGACTAGCTAAAGAGTGCGAGACGCTCCGGGGTGGCAAGCAAGACCGGAGGAGTGCCCCCACTGGAGGACGTTGGTTCGAACCGACCGCGGAACAAATAACAAGCCCTCTGGGCAGTCAACCGGAACGGGGACGCCGTTCAACGCGTCGCAGACCTTCGACTCCACCTCCAAGGTGACCGCCGCAACCACTCGGCCAGGGGATACGACACAAGATCGCCCCACTCCCGTCTCTGAGGTATCCACCGAACTGACGGGATCGGTCGGGGTTGCAGAGGATGGGAGCAGAGACAAAGAGGCTCTTTAACCTGACAAAAGCCTTCTGAGCCTGTTCTGACCATGAAAATCGTCTAAGAGTGGAGGTGAGATTAGTCAGAGGCAGGGCGATCTGGCTAAAACCTCGAATGAACCGCCTGTAGAAATTGGCAAGCCCCAGGAACCGCTGGACAGCTCTACGATTCTCTGGGATGGGCCAATCTGCAACAGCTTCTACCTTGGCAGGGTCCATTCGAATACCCTCTGGCGACAAGATAAACCCCAGGAACGGAACCGACTGTGTGTGGAACTCGTACTTCTCCACCTTAGCGAATAAGCGATTCTCTAGCAGCCGGTGTAGCACTCGCCGAACGTGCTGGACATGATTCCGTTCGTTCTGAGAGAAGACTAAAATGTCGTCGAAGTAGACGAAAACAAAACGGTTGACCATGTCCCTGAGCACGTCATTGACGAGTGCCTGGAAGACCGCAGGAGCATTCGACAAGCTGAAAGGCATAACCCTATATTCGAAATGGCCTGTAGGAGTGTTAAAAGCGGTCTTCCATTCATCCCCCTCTCTAATTCTAACTAGGTTATAAGCATTACACAGGTCTAACTTTGTAAAGATGGTAGCCCCCTGCAAGAGCTCAAAGGCTGAAGACATCAAAGACACTGTCATTCAGCCCCCGATAATCTATACAGGGGCGGAGGTACCCATCCTTCTTCTCCACAAAGAAAAACCCTGCCCCAGCTGGTGAGGAAGAGGGACGAATGTGTCCGGCTAACAGCGAGTCACTTATATATCTCTCCATGGCCTCCCTCTCGGGGCCAGAGAGTGAATAAAGGCGCCCCTTAGGTGGAGAAGTGCCAGGTAACAAATCAATCGCACAGTCGTACGGGCGATGCGGGGGGAGAGATGACGGCCAGGTTAACCGGTTCCTCCTGTAACACAGGGACAGATATTAGAGGGGACAAGGCAGACAATAAACACTGAGACAAACAAAAAGAACTCCATTCTACAACAACATGGTTAATCCAGTCAATGAGGGGGTTGTGCTTAGTGAAACAGGTGTGGCCCAACACAATGGGAGCGGAGGGAGAGTGAATAAGGAGGAACTGGATCTCCTCAGTGTGGTTGCCAGAGGTGGTTAGCAACACAAGTCCGGAAATGGAAGTGATCTCAGTGAGGGGGGTACCACAGAGTGTTCTGGCAGCGATGGCTTCGGTTAGAGGCACGATGGGAATATTCCAGTATCGAGCCAGTTCGATGTCCATGAAGTCCCCCTCCGCCCCAGAGTCAATGAGAGCCTTGACCGAGTGACTCACCCCCCCGACCGGAAGACGGCTGTAAGAGTCGTCCGACCACTAGAGGAACAAGGGGCAGCGATCATGCTTACCCTGTGAGGCATCGCTATGGCAGGAAATTGCCTCCGTAGTGGGCAGGCAGTAATGACATGCCCAGCTTCTCCACAGTAGAGGCACAAGCCGTTGGTCATGCGATGACGGCGCTCCTGAGCTGAGAGATGGGCGCAGCCAATCTGCATCGGTTCCTCCTCAGTGAAGACGAGTCGAGAAGGCGTTACGATCTTGGTTATGGGAGGCGCCCCGTAGTTCTCCCTCGCCTCAGTCCCTTGGCGGTGTTGAGACCGGAGCCCCATGCCGAAGTTGACCCGGGTAGCAAGATCCACCAAGCCATCGAGTGTAGCGGGGAGTTCCAGCGAGTAAATCTCATCCTTAATGTGCTCCGCCAACCCATGGAGGAAATGGTCTCACTGCGCCTTCTCATTCCAGCCACAAGAGGAGGCGAGTGGACCCTCTTGGACACCGACCTTGAACCCTGGCGAAGCAGCGACAGTGCTCGAGCCGCCTCGTTGCCTAACGCCGACCGGTCGAAAACCTTGCGCAGCTCCTGAGAGAAACTGTCGTAGGAGTTACAGCAAATGTTCTTATTGTCCCACACCGCTGTTCCCCACTCCCTGGCAATGCCAGCCAGGTGCATGATCACAAAAGCAATCTTGGACTGTTTGGTGGAGAAGCAAGAGGGCTGCAATGAGAAAGTCAAGGAGCATTGTGACAAAAAGGATTGGCAGGTGGTGGGCTCACCCGCGTATGGAGTGGGAGGATTTAGACGAGGTTCCGAACGGCGTGCCACAGACACCTCTGCCACAGCTGGAGTATCGCTCGCAGTAACCGCAGGGGGAGTGGACTGGATCTGGTCGAGGCGTTGCCGGCAAGCTGCGAGGCGTTGGTTATTGCCTGGCGGGTCTCCATGATCTCGTCCTGTTGGCGTCCCAACAGTATGCCCTGTTGAGCGATGGCCCAGCGGATCTCTAGGTCCCCTGCTGAGTCCATGTTTGGTGGGTATGTTCTGTCACGGGACAGAAGGACTCAGATGCAGGATAGTGCAAAAAATATAATTTATTATATGCAGGAAACAGAACAAAACAAAAGGATAACAGAAAATGCAGAGCAGTCCAAGTGTCTGCGTCGAAAGACAGGATTAAATAGAAAAAGGGTAACGAGGAACAGGTGCGGGCTGAATGGGTGCGAGGTGCCGCCATTAGCTAATAGCTGCCCAGCCGAGAGAAATAAACAAACTGGCATGTAGCGTGACACTAAATGCAAATCAGAATTTTTTTATTATTACATTCTTGGATAAGTTAATAATGAACAACAACATGATTTTATTTAACAACATGACATGAGTTATTTTTAAGCAGTGTCAGATAGGTTCAAAATGGATAAAAATGTCCAAGTTCAAAAACCCTCATAAAATGATTATATATTCAATTTGTTCAACTTTTACTAACTTTAATGTTTTGACAAGATCCTTTACAGATCCTAACTACCAAAATTCATTCATTTTGAGAGTTTTAACCTTGTTTACACAATGCCAAATCTATTATGCCTTTATGGTGAAAAATTTCACCATAAGAGGGGCTTCTAAAGAGGGGCTTCTAAACTTCTACATCAAAATCAAGCTCACCCTTTATCTCAATTAAAAAAACTATTAAAAATGAATAATAATGCAAACAAGGGGAAAAAAAACATGTTTCAATAAAAAAATATTTTAAAATCTCAGTAAGCTACAGTGACTTGAATACAAAGTGTTGGATTTGTGATTTGCTGTAAATATGACGTGTTTCTTGACACAATTTTCAGTACTCGCATGCAAACCACACTTTAACATCTATATCAACACAAACACAGTTATATCTGTATCTTTTGTTTCGTTTGCCCGCCGTGCTGTATAATACAGCAGACATATGAAACGATGGATTACCCAACGTAAACCCGGGTTCTTTGATAACAGAGTGAGGTGTTTCACTATGGGAATCGCTTTGGGCGTGACCAACTGTGGAAGTTCCTATGACACAGTCTAACTAACAGACAGGTCTGTGACCAGTGACCAGGCTCCGCCCCGCCTATATCAGTCAGGTAGACCCCTACCTATGTCATTATAGAAAGATTTCTTTCAGTACTCGTGCAAGAAAGGAAGTGCTGGTGAAACACCTCACTCTGTTATCACAGAACCCGGATTTACGTTAAGTAACCCATCGTTCTTTTTCTAACAGAGTGAGGTGTTTCACTATGGGAGATTGTAATAATTCAAAGTAGGGAAGGAAGGAGGTGGGAACCGGCGAACATTGAACAAACTTTTAATCAAAATAAACAAACAAAACACGGAAGAAAAAGGGCCGGCAGCCACCTCACGGTCGACTGCCTGCCACAAGAACGTAAATGGGTACTGACGCACCGGCTCCCAACACTGCGTGTGCCAAGGATGGCTCGGACACGTCCAGTCTATAGAACCGCACGAAAGTGTGTGGCGTGGCCCAACTTGCCGCAAAACAAATGTCTACAACGGAAACTCCCCTGAGTAAAACCCATGACGTAGCCATACCCCATGTGGAGTGTGCTTTCAAGCCCTTAGCGGCTGCAGGCCCCGGCAAACATAAGACAAGGATATCGGCTCCACGATCCAATGAGACAGCCGTTAACGCGATAACGGCTTCCTTCTCCGAGGAGTGGCCCACGACACGAATAGTTGGTCACAAGACCTGAAACGCGCTGTCCTATTTACATACATATAAAGTGCCTGAACCGGACACAATAAATTCAGTTTCTGCTCCTCCGGGAAAAAAAAACGAAGGAGGATGAAAAGCTGCCAGTTAAATAGACGGGCACCTATACGCTGAGTCCACCAGCCTTAGAAGCAAGGTTACAGACACGCTCCTTAGTGAACGCACTAGCATGAGCACACCACATGAATGGCAATGTACTCACTGAACCAAAGCTATGCGCAGTTTTAAGCGAAAGATACTTAAGCCCCACTACTTTCAACGGCTCGAAAGGGTGATGACAAAGGGCTTTTAAGACAATGGTTATATCCCATAACGGAACCATTCGCCTAGACGCCGGTCTTTTACGGCGTGCCCCTTTCAGAATCGGCTTATTAACGGGTGCTGTCCAGCCGATCTTTCACCAAATCCCACATGACACGCCGAAATAGCTGCTAAATACACTTTAATGGTAGAGAAAGCTTTCCCTTTATCTAGCAGATCCTATAGGAAGCACAAAATACCCCTTACAGCGAACTGAAAAGGGACAAAATGACTCTGCTCACACCACTCCTCAAAGACTTGCCATTTATTGCTATAAAGTGAGCGAGTAGAGGGGGCTCTTGCACCCTGAATATTGTGTATGATTGCCGACGGCAGACCAGCCGCTTTCAAATTCCACCTCCCACGGGCAGTGGCGGCTCCAGACAATTTTGATTGGGGGGCATTGGGGGGTCCTGGTCATTTCAAGGGGGGTCTCATGAAAACCAAAAAAAATACAATGGACACGGCTAATAACTGCATATTACTGCTACTAAACAAATAAAACAACACAGCATATCAACTACTTTGTTACATTTACATTTACATTTAGACATTTAGCAGACGCTTTTATCCAAAGCGACTTACAAAGAGTGTAGGAGCAATAAGCGATATGTCATACAGGAGCCATAATACATGAAGTGCCAATACAAAGTTACTGGTTTCAACCAAAAGCTAGACCACTACCTGTGTTGAGAGAAAGGGTTAGTGTTTTTTTTTTTTTTTTTTTTTTTTTTTTTCATTTGTCTGTCAGAGTATTCACAGAAGAGAGTGGGTTTTAAAGTAATTTTTTTAAAAAGTTGTGAGAGATGTGGTTGAACGGACAGAGTTAGGGAAGAATGTTCCACCGGAAGGAGTGGTGATGAGAGAATGAGCGGGAGAGCGATTTACTGCCCTTGTGGGAAGGCAATACAAGACGCCGCTGGTTTGCTGAACGCAGGGATCTTGATGGGGTGTAGGAGTGCAGGAGATGTGGAAGTAGGCCGGTGCAGATCCAGTGATAGTCCTGTAGGCAAGCATTGTGACTTGAATCTGATACGGGGCTGCAAACGGGTAGCCAGTGAAAGAGATGAAAAGGGGATCACGTGAGTCCCTTTTGGGCTGTTGTTGGAAGACGAGGCGTGCTGCTGCGTTTCTGAACCAGCTGAAGTGTTTGATAGCCTTTGCAGGAAGACCAGCAAGGAGAGCATTGCAGTAGTCCAACCTTGAGATTACCAGGGGCCGGACAAGGAGTTGTGCCACATGCTCAGTGAGATAGGGTCTGACCTTTCTAATGTTGAATAAGGCATATCGGCATGACCCGTGTTGTCTTTGCAATGTGATCATTGAAGGACAGCTGTTCATCAAATATGACTCCGAGGTTCCTGGCTGTTTTTGGAAGGAGTGATTGTAGTATTGCCAAGATGGATGTTGAGATCGTGTTGGACCGTAGGGGTGTGCCGGAAACATGAGTAGTTCTGTCTTGGCAGGGTTCAGCTGGAGGTGATGCCCTTTCATCCAAGCTGAGATGTCCTCGAGGCAGGCTGTAATGCGAGCTGCTACAGTGGTATCGTCTGGGTGAAACGAGATGTAGATCTGGGTGTCGTCGGCATAACAGTGATACGAGAGCCATGTGCCTGTATGATGGTCCCAAGGATGTCGTATAGATGGAAAAAAGCAGCGGTCCAAGCCCGGACCCCTGAGGGAACCCAGTGATGATCAGTGGACAGCGAGCCCCTCCATGACCCCTGAGGATCTGTCGGAAAGGTAGGATTGAACCACGGAGGGTAGAGCCTGAGATTCCTAGCGATGACAGGGTTGCTAGCAGTATCTGGTGAATTGTTTTTAATTAATTAATCAATTGCAGTTTGCAAACAATATGCTCGAACTTTAATTGCCATAGCCACACGTGCCCGCTGTAGCGCTCGATGAGGCGTCATTTCTTTCCATCGCTCACCTGTCTCCTCCGCCTCCGCCTCGGGGCTGCGAGTTGCTCCGGTCCCACCTCCCTCATCCTCCAATTCTCGGTGTCCTCTGTTTCTAATTCTAGGATCAAGCAGGGCTCGCCCTCCACTGCAACGGGTATATTTTTCACTCCTATTTTTTCACACTCCTATTTTTATGACGAAGCGATCAATTTTTAGCTTCAAGATATAAAGTGCGTAGTAGCTCTAGCGGGCCTCGGACAGCGCTTTGAACGCAATGAGCAAGGCGCAGCGGCAGCAACGTTCATGGGGCGTCGCAGTGATTCTGTATGTTTATGTTTCAAGTATTTTATTATTATCTTGTTCTCCTAGTTTGAAGAGAACCATTTTTTAATCTTATCCCGGATATATTTTAATATATATTAAATATTTTTTAAAATCAGCAGGGGGTGGGGGTCAATGGGGGGTCAAAGGCGTTTTTTGGGAGGGTCTTGAGACCCCCCCAGGGACCCCCCTGCGCCGGTGCCCACGGGCCAATTTCCGAAGGGCTATCCTGTCCGGTGAGGATGGTACAAGCGACCACGGCGACGGCCACGCAATATTACTCACCGGTGTGTGGGAAAAGACTTAGACATAAGTAAGTCTGGCCATGTGGGGGCTATTCCCACCCCGGTGCAGCCGCATTTAGAAGGATACAGAGGGATTGAGCTTTTTCTTTGCGAGATCTACCATACGCTCCTTCCACCATCTCTGTTAGCGAGACACCACCTGGGGAGTTTACGGCAGCACCACATCTCTTCCATGTGGGGGTGGAGTTTCCACTCCCTGTACAAGGGATTTCACCTGGACTGCAAGTCCGCTCCCCTGTTTAAAATACCCGGAACATGAGTGCTCTGAGGGATAAAAGCCTTGTATCGGCCCATACAATCAGTCTCTCTGCCAACTGATGCAACTGCAGGGAGCGTTTGCCTCCCTGTTGATTGATGTAAGCCACCACTGTGGTATTGTCTGTTTTCACCAAAACATGCTGGCTTTTGATGAAGCCCAGAAAATGCTTCAGCGCTAATCACACTGCCATCAACTCCAAAAAATGTATATGTTTGTGAGTCAGCTGTGGAGGCCACAAGTCGCTCCCCACCCCAGCAATGACACGTCCGTAGTAACATCTTGATAACTCCCCATGAATCCTAGGGAATCCCCGTTCTGAACGTCACAGGGCTTTCCCTGTGTCTGAGTGCTCTGACGCACGCGTGAGTGATCCTCACCGGCTAGCCCAGATAACGCCAAGAGCACAGACGCAAACGCTCGATCCGCTGTCGATCGAGTCGGTCGTGGACCTCTAGCACCCATCGGTCTCCCTGTCACCGCTGCGGTTGCTGCGAAGCCATGCCGCATGGGTTGAGAGGCTGGTCGTGGCACTTGCTTGCATGGCAAACAGAGGTTAAACGCCTCGTCCTCCTGTTTCCTGAGAGTGCTGGTTTCCCTCATTTTCTCAAGGGCTGGACCAAACAACCCCTTCGTAAGGGTCGTAAGATGCATCTATTATCTCCGTTTTTCTATTTTGAATTTTTCTCAATTTTTGCGCGTCGCCCAAGCCCGACAGGTTTAGCCATAACGTTCTCTCATCTGACACTGCCAATCCCATCACACGGCCGCAGCCCTGGACCACGCCGCAGGAAGAGCCCAGAATTAAATCATTCTCCAAGCAAATCTCATCCCAAAGTACAGGGTTCGGCGCTCCCGAATCCAACTGACATCCCATCTCCTCCAAAATCTCTGCTTGATACGCTGACAGTAACGTTACAGCATTCGGTGAGCATACCGACTGCCCCGCATATTTATACGTTTTCTGATAAATTTTAAGTGATTAAAAGAACTTTAAAATCAATACGGTACTTAATAGGTAGCCAATGAAGGGACGATAAAATTGGGGTTATGTGATCGTATTTTCTGGACCTGGTTAGAACTCTGGCAGCAGCATTCTGAACTTACTGTAGTTTGTTTATTGAAGATGCAGGACAATCACTAAGTAGAGCATTACAGTAACCAAGTCTTGAGGTCACAATGCATGACTAAGCTTTTCTGTGTCAGGAACACATAGAATATTTCTTAATTTGGCAACATTTTTAAGGTGGAAGAAGGCTGTTTTTGTGACATTTGAGATGTGATTTTTAAATGACAGGTTGCTGTCTAATATAACGCCTAGGTCTTTAACTGTATTTGTTGGAGTAACAGTAAAGCCTTCAATTTGCAGATTATAATCCGAGATATCCTGTTTACGTGTTTTTGGTGCGATAAGTAATAGTTCTGTTTTGTTAGAGTTTAGAAGAAGGAAATTAGTAGTCATCCAAAGTTTTATATCTTTGATGCACTCTGCCAATTTAGATAGCTGGAATGAATCTCTGGTCTTGATGAGATATATAGCTGAGTATCTTCTGCATAAAAGTGGAAGCTAATTCCATGTTTTCTAATAATGTTGCCAGGGGCAGCATGTATATGAAGAAAAGCAAGGGTTCTAAAACTAATCCCTGAGGTAATCCATAGTTTACTTGCGTTAGATTTGACGATTCCCCTTTTAAATGGACATATTGATATCTGTCTGATAAGTAAGATCTGAACCATTGTAGTGCCTGTCCCTGAATACCGGTATAGTTGTGTAAACGATCTAAACGTATTTTATGGTCTACAGTATCGAACGCAGCACTAAGGTCAAGCAGGACTAAGAGTGAGATGTTATCTTTATCAGATGCTATAAGAAGGTCGTTTGTAATTTTAACGAGCACAGTTTCAGTGCTATGATGCGGTCTAAAGCCAGACTGAAATTTTTCATGTATGCCTGTGGCAGGGGAGGCGTGGTAAGTTTTGATAAGAGGCTTAATGACAGACAGTTTAAAGGGTCCTGGGACATGGCCTAGATTAATTGACGAGTTGATAATGTTATGAATGGGCTGAATTGCAACAGATAACAGTAACTCTTTTAATAATTTTGTTGGAATGGGGTCTAATAAGCATGTTGTCAGTTTGGATGTTGCAATAAGTTTAATTAAATCTTCCTGTTTTTTATGTAAAAACACTGTAGCTTTTCTTTTGGGGCGATGGTTGATACTATTTTATCGGACACACTTGGAGGTTGGGTTTTAACTATGTTGTCTCGTATGTTTTTGATTTTCTCTGTAAAAAATGTCATGAATTAATTGCTACCAAGGTGCGGCGGAATAGCCAGGTCAGGTAAAGTCTGTTTGTTTGTTAGTTTAGCAATTGTACTAAATAAAAACCTTGGATTGTTTTTGTTAGTTTCTATGAGGCTTCGGAGGTGCTCAGCTTTTGCTGCTTGTAGTGCATCGTTGGACCTTTCCTCTGGGGGAGGTGAGGTAAATCTTCCCTATCTGGAGAAGGAACAATGGACTCTGCTACCTCGCACACCTCGACGGGCCACGCCGCCGGTCACGAGGGCCGAGGCCCGCGACTTTCAAAAAGGCACGCAACTTTCAGAAGGACCGCATTCTGAAATCATCTGAACATTTCCATCACTCCAAAGCATATGAGTACATCCAGCACAGAGCTTTGCAAGTATTCTGTTTCTATAGAATAGCTGCGTTTAGTTTGTGCCTCTTTGTTAAAGATGATTTTAATGATGTTCAGAAATCGTTGCCATGCCCTCTCTGTCTCTCTCTCTATCTCTCTCCGCGCTCCCTAGCGCATATGTATTTGTTTGTGTTTATGCGATCGTCATTATGTTTACCATGTAGAGTATTGTTTTAATAAACAAACATATATTTATTTGTGATGGGTTTTCTGTGTTCACGCTCACAAACTTGGTCACTTAAACTGTGTTTCGATCTAGGCTATCTTTGCTCTAAATCCTGTTTGATAATGTAACGTTACTTATGGCCATGAAAAACGTAAAGTTTATAATATCATTGATGCATTCACTGGACGAATGCATACAAATATTGTTATACTTGATATTACCAATCAGACACCGTAAAATATGTATATTTGATAAAGATTATTATACTTATTTACCTTTGAGCTAAACTAATTCCTTGACGGAAATTGATGTTTTAAATAACTCGTTTCACGGATGTGATCTCGAAAGATCTGGTAGAGAATCATATTTGGTGAGCAGATTTAAACCTTGTTTTGTGAGCAGAACTCAGTGACTATTCACGTGTGTTTCTATGTGTGTTTATTGAAACCGAAAACTATTTTAAACGGCACTTTATGTATGAATGAAGGTGTGGACCCGCCCACCTATCTTTGGCAGACTCTCGAGATTCTCGCAGAGGAAACCTCAGCCTCTGTCAAAGATTCAGTGACAATATAAAGACGAAGAAATCTCTTTATAGCGCACTATATTATTATTTTACCTCCCTAGATTGAACGAAGAAAGCCTCTTTTAGCGCGAAGAAGACAGAGCGGGCGATGTTCCTTTCTCGTCTTACCAAAGGCCTTACTTTTAATGCATATGTTACACTTTTAAGAATGAGGCGGTGCTCGTCACTTGTGCAACACATTTATGTCTCTGTAAGAGATTGTAGCGAGGAAGGCGGGACGAGAGCCGTCAGACAAAGAGGCGGGGCCGGTGGCGTGAGTGATAATGGGTATCAGCTGTGCGCGCACCGGCTCCGCATTGCGACGGTGGAGAACGGAAGCATAAAAGTACGAGCTGACAGAATATTCGACGAGAAAGGACCGGGCCCGGACACATGTTAAGTTGATTTATGTTTGTGTTGCCGGCAGTCGACCGTGAGGTGGCTGCCGTCATTTTACTTCCGTGTTATTGTTTGTTTGTTTATTTATTTATTAAAACTTTATTTAAATGTTTGCCGGTTCCCGCCTCCTTCCTTCCTTTTATTGAACCGTATTACATTGGTGCCGAAACCCGGGAGGAAGGAGAGACAGCTGGAGGAGCCATCGCCGGCCGCCAGGGGGTGGAGGAGGATCGAGGCGTCCACCGAGCGTCCAGTACCACCGCATGGCACCGCGAGGAAGAATCTTTGGCTGGCTGAGGACCAAGCGGCAGCATGTCGGGGAACCGGACCAGATTTTTTTCTTTTTTCCTCTCTCCTCTCTCTCGTCACTGTCGCTCTGGGTGCTTCCGTCTCCGTTCTCGCGTCTCTTCGGTGCATACCCCCAGGGGCTGTGGACGCCAAAACTGGCTCCCCGGGGGGAGTAAGCACAGTCTCGATGGTACCCCCCGGCCTGTGAAGGGCGATGGGGGTATGTAGCAAGGAAGGCGGGACGAGAGCCGTCAGACAAAGAGGCGGGGCCGGTGGCGTGATAATGGGTATCAGCTGTGCGCGCACCGGCTCCGCATTACGATGGTGGAGAACGGAAGCATAAAAGGACGAGCTGGCAGAATATTCGACGAGAGAGGACCGGGACACATGTTAAGTTGATTTATGTTTGTGTTGCCGGCAGTCGACCAAGAGGTGGCTGCTGGCATTTTACTTCCGTGTTATTGTTTGTTTATTTATTTATTAAAAGTTTATTTAAATGTTTGCCGGTTCCCGCCTCCTCCTTCCTTCCTTTTATTTAACCGTATTACAGAGATATAAAAAACAGTTTATATTGGGACCACTGTAGCGTGCACATTCAAACTCTCTCATGACATACTGAATGCTACTTCCGCTATTCTAGCATCAGAGACCTATTGTCAAAAACAATAATTTCTTATTGTGCAAATTTCAAGAAAAATACTGTAAATGACAATGGACACGTTATCCTTCTAAATCTAAAAACACAATGCCTGAACACTCTTACACAACATAGGAGTAAATCAAACATTAAAGTATCACATTAAACTTCTTGAACACAAATACATGTGAGTAATGTGCATCAATTATCTTCGTACCCAATTTATAACTGTATGAACTTTTTCTGTTCATAGTTTTTCAGTCAGTTTTAAAGAAATATGAAATATAGTTGTGAACTTACTATTTCATGAACTTGATTTTAAACCAACACCTGTTACTGTATCTTAATATCACATGCTCACTAACTGGATAATGAATGCATTTTTAACACTGAGTGGACTCAAATTCGTGTTAATAAAACATCACAAACTGCTCTCTACACCGAGTGGCTGAAATGACGTTACATGGAATTAACACAGGAGCGGTGTGATCACAGGCCTGTTCACACGTGCTCTTAGCTTAGCTTAGCTTACTGAACACCACATACCACTAAATAATGTTCTTATATGTAGATTCCGATAATGATCCATTACTTTTCTGTCATTTTTAATCTCCACCATGGTATTTTTAAGCACTTGTGTCTGATTTTAACTCACACTTAATGTTACGATCTTTAACCAAAATAATTAACATCACTGTAACGTTTTGCAACTTTAGGTGTTACTACTCTTAATCACTGTCAAGTTTAACATTCTGTAATATCTCAGACACGACTGCAGTTCCATGAAAATATAAAACTGTTGTGCATTACTTTTTAGATAAAATATTGACAGCCTACCTGTAAGAGATAGAAAAAACACAGTTTATATCGGGACCACTGTAGCGTGCACACTCGAACTTTCTCATGACATACTGAATGCTACTTCCGCTATTCTAGCATCAGTGACCAATCCTCCAACCAGTGAACCGCTTAGGGTGCCCTCTGCTGGTGAAGCTGTGTTCAACAATAATAACACTGAGAAATACCATGCAACAATATTATCAGTATCACAGTAGTTTTCTTATTTCCAGAACTGAGTCGTTACTCAGTTCAACAGATTTGATGGGGGTGCAATATTTACGTCTTAATTAAAAAGTCAATAACCACTACACTCTCCTCCACAAAATTAAATGTCTCCTGGCATTTCCGTGATCAAAGAAAAAATTCTTTAAAACACCTCAGCTATCCAAGGTCTCCTTTAATCCTTTGTCCGTGTTACCTGAGTCTCTGTTACCTTACAGCTTCTTTGAACCAAAGATGGTTGACCCAATGTGTCATAACTCAGCACAACAGGCTGATGTCTCAGTCTTTTGGGCTGCTGTCTTACCATCTGCTGCTCTTCTTGTGTCAGGATCAGGTCTCTGAGATTGTAGCGGCACATCCTCTTCGCATTGTAGTGGCACATCCTCTTCGTGATGCTGAGGACTCTGCTGAGGCTGGAAAGGCTCTGCCCGAGGATTCAGCGAAGTCCGTCTCTGCTTTCTCCCTCTGCCCGGTCTAACATGCCAATGGTAGGTGCCGCTGGATTCATTGCCCGAGGTGTCACTCTGTTCTGGCTGCAGTCGTTGCTGACGTCAAGGTTTTTTTTTTTCCCCTTTAGATGACCCCAGGGAGTTTTTCTGTGGCTGGACCTCTCCACCTGCCCGTTACCCTGTGGGTGGTATGGTATGGTGTGCGAACCCTAGATGCCAGAAAGTTTCTTCAAGCTGTCCATCAGTCTGTTCTCAAACTCTTTGCCCATATCGTGATGTAGTCTGCTTGGGAACCCGAACCTCAGTGCAAAGTCGTTCAAAACAGATGGTGCGATCAGTAGTGTTGGTCACAGAGTTGGGTATGTCTGGCACTCTCCTTTCTGGCATCAGTGTTTGTGATGTGGTATGGGTAGTTAACACAGTGCTGGGTACCACTGCGCGGTCTGCCACCAGTGCACATTAGCTGCCCTGACTGGTGCACTCAGTGATCACACCACATACTCACAGGCGATCAGGGCACTGCATCTTTACTTCTTCCCTTTAACAAAATGAAATGGGTAGATATTGGCCGTCTTGCTAGGGTCATGCCTAGCCTGTAATGTAATGGATCTCTCATTAGCATGACAGATTGTCAATGTCTTATCCCCCAACAACTCTGAGATGGGTTTGATTTTGTCGCCAGGGCTCATTCACTAGGCTTGATTGTGCTCCTGTGTCCCACAGGGCTCTAACTGGGCAATTGTCCATAACACAGTCCACCATACACCTGCTTCCTACAAGGCTCACCAACTGTGGCTTGTGTCGAGGCGCTATATAATTGTCCACACTTACAGATGATGAAGCGCTAGCTGCTCTTTCTTCTATGGCTGTTGTTGGTTGCTTCACATTGCTGGGTGGTGACTGCTCATTTCGGGGCGCTTGACCTTGGACTACTAATGGCCCCACCTTGGTAGTCTGCATATTTCTGCATCCACGGGAGACATTTAAAACAGTGCGTACATTTCTCACCTGTCCCCTCATCCCTGCATTTCTTGCAGCCTTTCACTCTCTGCTTTTGTTCAGGAGGATGGGGGTTTGCTTCCATTACAGCCAGAAACATTTGCTTCATTTCTTTGCGCAGCTCTTCCAACATCTGCTGCATATTCATGCAGTCAGCCTTATTCTC
Source organism: Triplophysa siluroides (assembly GCA_006030095.1). Lineage (NCBI taxonomy): Eukaryota > Metazoa > Chordata > Actinopteri > Cypriniformes > Nemacheilidae > Triplophysa > Triplophysa siluroides. Next base: position 1,432,362 of record VCII01000724.1, read on the forward strand.
GTTCCCCTTAACTGTTTTGATCGCAACGGTAGCGTTGAACTCCTTAGGTTTAGAGGGGCTCTGGGCAGATGTCGATTTTAACTGAGAGTCTGATTGGAGCTCCTGCACTTTGGCCGTTTTACTAGCAGTGGACCTTCTCCGATTCTCTTGTCTCTCACTTTCAACCTTTGCCGCTTCATCCACTTTCTGTATCAGTTCTTCATCTGTTATGCTGAGGTAGGGTAGGATTTGGAACTTTACAGAATCACTCAGTAGTCCAGTCTCTATTGAGCGGAGGAACTTGCGCTGAATGACAGCTCTGCTGTACTGTTCAATAAGAGTTTCTCGTTGAGCTCAATTGCATGAAATACAAAGATCAGGGCAGTCTCTTTGGGCTCTTGAGAGATGTTAAGGAGTTGGTGGTAAAGTTCTGTAAAGGCAGCCCTGGTCTAACTGATGACAGCTTCCACTACTTCAGTCTGTGTGTGCCCTTTTTCCCTTCCCAGCTCAATCTGACGGACTAAACTGAGATACTCGCACTCTTGTTTCTCTTCAAGTTCATCTAATGTACACTCGGCCATCTTGATAAGCGCCCTCTGGAACCTCGGAGTCATATTTGATGAACAGCTGTCCTTCAATGATCACATTGCAAAGACAACACGGTCATGCCGATACGCCTTATTCAACATTAGAAAGGTTAGACCCTATCTCACTGAGCATGCAGCACAACTCCTTGTCCAGGCCCTGGTCAAGGTTGGACTACTGCAATGCTCTCCTTGCTGGTCTTCCTGCAAAGGCTATCAAACCGCTCCAGCTGGTTCAGAACGCAGCAGCACGCCTTGTCTTCCAACAGCCCAAAAGGGCCCATGTGACTCACCTTTTCATTTCTCTCCACCGGCTACCGGTTGAAGCCGGTATCAGATTCAAGTAACTAATGCTTGCCTATAGGACTATCACTGGATCTGCACAGGCTTACTTTCACACCCTCCTGCACTCCTACACCCCATCAAGATCCCTGCGTTCAGCAAACCAGCGGCATCTTGTATTGCCTTCCCATAAGGGCAGTAAATCGCTCTCCCGCTCATTCTCATTCACAACTCCTTCCTGGTGGAACATTCTTCCCAACTTGGTCTGGTCAACCACATCTCTCACAACATTCAAAAAACTACTTAAAACCCATCTCTTCTGTGAATACTTGACAAACAATTAAAAAAAATAAAAACCTTTCTCTCAACAGGTAGTGGTCTAGCTTTTGTTGAAACCAGTAACTTTGTTTTGGCACCTAATGTATCATGGCTCCTGAATGACAAACCCGAGGCACCATGTATCCAGCCACAAGCGCTGGGAGAGAGAGGCTGTGCGGTGCACTTCAACCCAACGCTGACGGCGGCCCAGGAAAGCATGGCTGACATTTCGACATCCGCTTCTTCCTGAGCTCGACCCCCTGAGGAGGGAGCTGAAAGGAATCAGAGTCCGATGCCAGTAAGTCACCCTTCAATGCTGCAGGGGACATCTCATCATCATCACGTTTCCGAATACGTGGTTGAGGAACAAGACGGTGGGACCGTCTCTTGAGAAACGGTCAGACGAGCGAGACGAGGTGCGAACGGTCTGTGAGCCAGTGGCTGACGGATGACAGATTAACGCTCACAGTAATCCTCATTTCACCCTCGCTGCTCGCCGTAGCGGACAGCAGGGCCGTGGCCACTGCTGTCACAGAACAGGAAGCAGACGAGGTGGTTGCTGAGTCCCGTGGGAACACAGCCACCCGTGACGCAATGTCTGAATCGTGAACCGCCTGCAGTGCGGGCAGAACGTATCCACAACGGCTGCCCCAGCGTGCTGGAAACCCAACACTTGAGGCAACCATCGTGTCCGTCCGTCCCCTCGATGAGTGTATTGCACCCATGAAAACAGCGGGACATGCCACGCTGGAGAAATTTGCTCTTTTAGAGAAAAAACTCGAACACTTCTGGAACTGCCAAGACGCCCAGGGGAAGTCACCACAGGAAGAGACAGTCCACTGCACCACGTCGTAAGAATCCAGCAGTAATTCGCCGTAAAGTTTGAAGTCTCGAAGTCGATCATGTGTGAAGGCTCCGAAGAACAAAAGGTGAATGAATGCAGCACGCCGTGGCGGAGTCTGGCCCATTGGTCTTTTATAAGTAGTCAGAAGTTGATAGGTTCTCAAGGACGAACCCCATCTGTCGGTTCGACACAACGTCGAGAGAATTTCTAAATCCATTAAAAAAAAATCATACAAAATTAAGATTATGTAATAGCATGAGTGTAAAAAAATTAACATTTAAAAATACCATCTAATAATTTTCATCGAAAGCATGCAAAATTGTCTCAATTTTGTCATTAAAAGAATGGGAAATACTAATCTGTAAAATATTCCCCAGAACAAGGGTCAAAGGTTTTCTGAAGCACAATTGACGGGAAAACAAAAAAAGAATGTAAGTCCTATGATGGCCTCTATTCCAACATGCACTGTCAGGAACTGACTAACAATAGAGGCTGTGTAGTCTTTAGTCTTGGTCGAGTATAAAGGTACGAGTGACAGCAGTCAGCCAAACACCAGAATCAGCTTCAGCTTCTCCTTTGTGGACCTACTGAAGATCAACCAACACAAACATGAAGGTAAACTTTATTCACAACAATTTCACACTTTGATTTGGCATATTTCACTTTATTCACCAAGAGATTAACTCTCAATTTCAGGTCACCTTCTATGAGGACAAGAACTTCCAGGGTCGCTCTTATGAGTGCATGGGCGACTGTTCTGACATGTCCTCCTACCTGAGCCGCTGTCACTCCTGTAGAGTGGAGAGGGGATGCTGGATGATGTATGATCATCCCAACTACATGGGAAACCAGTATTTCTTTAAGAGGGGCGAGTACGCCGACTACATGTCTATGTTTGGAATGAGCAACTGCATCAGATCTTGTCGTACGATCCCCATGGTAAGTTCCATCCTTAAAATATCCCTTTGGGGAAATAGGAAAAAGTTTGGATACACAAAACAACTTACCTGATAAGTTAAAACGTGATGGACTCCTCTTTTAATACAGCACAGGGGATCCTATAGAATGAAGATCTATGAGAGGGAGAACTTTGGAGGTCAGATGTATGAGCTGATGGACGACTGTGACTCCTGCATGGACCGCTACCGCATGTCTCACTGCCAGTCCTGTCATGTGATGGATGGTCACTGGCTCATGTATGAGCAGCCCCACTACAGAGGCAGAATGTCGTACTTCAGGCCTGGAGAGTACAGGAGCTTCAGTAATATGGGTGGCATGAGATTCATGAGCATGAGGCGTATCATGGATTCCTGGTATTAGTGTTTCAATAAAATAATTTCTCTAGAAAACTAATCCATGTGTCCTGAAATTAAATCAATGTATAACTAATAATAGTACAAATATATATATATATATATACTGTATATATATATTTATACTTTTTTTTTAAACGTATCGTATTTAATACATAATATTTCAACAAATTGCTACAGTTCAGCTTCATGTGCAGTAGATTAAGGACCATCTACGCTGTCTATCCTTTAAGGCAGTGGTTCTCAAACTTTTTAGGCTTAAGTACCCCTTTTTATGTTTTTTTCAAGCCCTTGACCAGACAACAACAGTGCTAATTTCATATAAAAATACTATTATCATAATTTATTGATTTTCATTATTTAATCCTAAATGTCAGTTTCTCTCATGTACCCCCTGCAGTACCACTGCAGTACCCCCTAGAACCACTGCTTTAAGGCATTACGCAATAATACATACTACTAGGAGCTCCTGTTTCAGCCTGAGCTACCTCTCTAGAGTTTGGATTCTACAAATTTCTATCTAAGGTGTTACTTGTTAAGGCAGTCTCTCGAATCTGAATGCCCTTGTGACTAGCACAGTTGAAGACAATTTTAAAAGGTTACATTTTCTGAACATCAAAGAGATGCCAACATTTTGCTTCTTTCAAACTAATTCAGTGCACTCGCTGGCAAATGGATCTTTTGAACGATTGGTTGATAAATAAAAATGGTCAGCTTGTAATTATTAGGTTTATCCGACATTTTTGTCAATACTGAGTGAGTTTTTCACATAATCATATTCTGAATATTATTCTTTTTCAAAGTTAAATGGAATGCAAAAACAATAAAGGTAAATTTCTCAAAACTGATCAGATTAAATTCCAAGGTGTGGAAAAGTTTACTTGTTTCCTAATTTTGCTGGCTGGGAATGGACTGAAACAACATTCTGCTGATAATACCCAGAAGATTTCAATGAATTTGCTTGGGTTAGAGACCCTTTTGCTCGACATGGAGGAGCATGTTAGTCAAATTAAAGCACCAGATTGTGACACATCTATATATAGTCTGTTTAAAGTGACAAAAGAGCAGGCTTTGTTTAACCTGTCAGAAGAGGTAGTTGAAGACTAAATGACCAATGCTAAATGAGGTTGTGAGCAGTCCAAGAATGCATAAAGTGATTAGTGCGGGTCAGTGTATGTTGTGGGTAGGTTATTAAAGGAGTCAGATCTGGCAAGTTCTTTGTGAAACTATATTTAGTAGTCGAGGTTATTGTTCTAACCTGTTGATAACGAGTTATACGGCTGATTTGTGCAGTGTGCAGTGTACATGTTATAAGAAAGTGATAGGGGACATCGTTGCTTTGAGCTATAATATCTATATTGGCTAGATCGGCTTTGTTCGATATAATCAAGTCTAGTGTATGATTAAATCGATGAATGGGTCTATTGATGTGTTGTGTTACTCCAATAGAGTGTAGTAGCCAGTGGTGGTGTAGTGGTCCCTGGAGAAGTGGGTATACTCTCAATTTTTGCCCAGAAAAATGCCCTGTTTTAGAAACAGTGACATGTAAGACTACTCTATTTAGTTTACCCCAAAATCCGTCAGTAGTATTTGCTCATTGTCACATAATTTCTACTGCTTGATCTCAGGGAGGAAGGATTATGAAATTACTAAACCAATACTGGCCCACACACTAGTGAGAGACAACTATGCATTTTTATTGAACTATTCCTTATTCCTGAAATGACACCTTTTCTCTCACTTGGCAAGTCAGTAGTTTCTTTTGTGTCTTTGAACCGCTGATTTGCAATGGATAGCGTGGGCCAGAGTGTGCCACTATTATAAAATAAAACATGACTTGATCAGGAGCAGTGGTGTTTCAGTTATTTTTTGAACATTTATTTAAATAAAATACTTCAGATCTGAATTTGACAATGCATCCTTGTTCATATTTCACCTTAGATTAAGAAAAACGCAAATCATTCTCTTCCACAAATCAAAACCAATCAGATAAACTCAAAAGTGCACTGTTGTAAAATTGAAAATAAACACAATTTTAGCATAACTCGTTAGATATATATACATATCATATGACATCATTTACAAGGTCCAGCAATAAAAAATGGGCCTACGCCCACCTACCGTAGTTGACGTAGTTGGCAGAGCGGGCGTCGACGTTGGTACCGGTGTAGCATCGCCAACATTAGCTGAGCTGCTGGCTGATGTTGATTCGCGAGGACGTTTAAAATTTTGAAATTTAAAAAAAAAAAAAATTTAGTTTGGATCGCTCGCTTCATCTTACAGGTTCATCAGAAAAAGACAAATCATTTCAAGTAAACTTGTAAAAATAAATTTGTATTTAGCAATATTTACCTCGGCATGACTAATGTTAACCAATCTAATCAGTAAAGGCAGGGAGTACTAGCCAATTAGAGGCAGAGTAGCCTGGGTCATGGCTTCACCATCCTAGGGAAAAAATGGTCAATTTGGCTTGCAGATACTACAGGATGTTGCGGATCATGGGGATTTAGAAGTGGGTATATATTACACTTTTGCTTTGTGGACTACTCTCTTTCAAGTGGATTACCCGTTTGCTTGTGGACTGCTCTCTCTAGTGGATTACCTGTTTGCCTGTGGACTTCTTGCGCATTGATCTAGTGCCGACTCCCCAGAGTCGCGCACCCCTTCTCACAGCTGCCTCTGTTTTCCTGTGGCCGTTCTCCCGGTTCCAACATCTGCCCATTGCCTTTGCCCACTCTTGCACCTCTCCCTGGTCAATGCTCAAGCCTATTCTTGAACTTTTACCTCTGTCTGATATATCATGTTCGGATTCTTGTTTGCCTTGTTGTTGTGAGCAGTAAATTAAACTCTTGCATTTGATCTCTGCATCTGACTGAGTTTCTACCCCATCCCTAACAACAATACAATCTGTTCAATACACCATGACATTTACCATTGATTAAACGCAAATAGTCTACTGAACCTTTCATTCCCTCGTCTCCTGAAGACCCTCTTTAGGATCTCCGACAGCCGCATCCTGACGTCGTTCACCCCCGCGTGCAGCACAACAGCTCCGACGTTAGTGTACCTGTGAAGAGACATCAAAAACATGGGCGCCAGGAAACAGTGAGTGCGTGCCTTACCTTTAAGGAACAATGGCGCCACCAGGGGGTGGCCACCCCATTGGCCCCATATAAGTTAAAACGTGATGGACTCCTCTTTTAATACAGCACAGGGGATCCTATAGAATGAAGATCTATGAGAGGGAGAACTTTGGAGGTCAGATGTATGAGCTGATGGACGACTGTGACTCCTGCATGGACCGCTACCGCATGTCTCACTGCCAGTCCTGTCATGTGATGGATGGTCACTGGCTCATGTATGAGCAGCCCCACTACAGAGGCAGAATGTCGTACTTCAGGCCTGGAGAGTACAGGAGCTTCAGTAATATGGGTGGCATGAGATTCATGAGCATGAGGCGTATCATGGATTCCTGGTATTAGTGTTTCAATAAAATAATTTCTCTAGAAAACTAATCCATGTGTCCTGAAATTAAATCAATGTATAACTAATAATAGTACAAATATATATATATATATATATACTGTATATATATATTTATATTTATACTTTTTTTTTAAACGTATCGTATTTAATACATAATATTTCAACAAATTGCTACAGTTCAGCTTCATGTGCAGTAGATTAAGGACCATCTACGCTGTCTATCCTTTAAGGCAGTGGTTCTCAAACTTTTTAGGCTTAAGTACCCCTTTTTATGATTTTTTCAAGCCAAGTACCCCTTGACCAGACAACAACAGTGCTAATTTCATATAAAAATACTATTATCATAATTTATTGATTTTCATTATTTAATCCTAAATGTCAGTTTCTCTCATGTACCCCCTGCAGTACCACTGCAGTACCCCCTAGAACCACTGCTTTAAGGCATTACGCAATAATACATACTACTAGGAGCTCCTGTTTCAGCCTGAGCTACCTCTCTAGAGTTTGGATTCTACAAATTTCTATCTAAGGTGTTACTTGTTAAGGCAGTCTCTCGAATCTGAATGCCCTTGTGACTAGCACAGTTGAAGACAATTTAGATTAAGAAAAACGCAAATCATTCTCTTCCACAAATCAAAACCAATCAGATAAACTCAAAAGTGCACTGTTGTAAAATTGAAAATAAACACAATTTTAGCATAACTCGTTAGATATATATACATATCATATGACATCATTTACAAGGTCCAGCAATAAAAAATGGGCCTACGCCCACCTACCGTAGTTGACGTAGTTGGCAGAGCGGGCGTCGACGTTGGTACCGGTGTAGCATCGCCAACATTAGCTGAGCTGCTGGCTGATGTTGATTCGCGAGGACGTTTAAAATTTTGAAATTAAAAAAAAAAAAAAATTTAGTTTGGATCGCTCGCTTCATCTTACAGGTTCATCAGAAAAAGACAAATCATTTCAAGTAAACTTGTAAAAATAAATTTGTATTTAGCAATATTTACCTCGGCATGACTAATGTTAACCAATCTAATCAGTAAAGGCAGGGAGTACTAGCCAATTAGAGGCAGAGTAGCCTGGGTCATGGCTTCACCATCCTAGGGAAAAAATGGTCAATTTGGCTTGCAGATACTACAGGATGTTGCGGATCATGGGGATTTAGAAGTGGGTATATATTACACTTTTGCTTGTGGACTACTCTCTTTCAAGTGGATTACCCGTTTGCTTGTGGACTGCTCTCTCTAGTGGATTACCTGTTTGCCTGTGGACTTCTTGCGCATTGATCTAGTGCCGACTCCCCAGAGTCGCGCACCCCTTCTCACAGCTGCCTCTGTTTTCCTGTGGCCGTCTCCCGGTTCCAACATCTGCCCATTGCCTTTGCCCACTCTTGCACCTCTCCCTGGTCAATGCTCAAGCCTATTCTTGAACTTTTACCTCTGTCTGATATATCATGTTCGGATTCTTGTTTGCCTTGTTGTTGTGAGCAGTAAATTAAACTCTTGCATTTGATCTCTGCATCTGACTGAGTTTCTACCCCATCCCTAACAACAATACAATCTGTTCAATACACCATGACATTTACCATTGATTAAACGCAAATAGTCTACTGAACCTTTCATTCCCTCGTCTCCTGAAGACCCTCTTTAGGATCTCCGACAGCCGCATCCTGACGTCGTTCACCCCCGCGTGCAGCACAACAGCTCCGACGTTAGTGTACCTGTGAAGAGACATCAAAAACATGGGCGCCAGGAAACAGTGAGTGCGTGCCTTACCTTTAAGGAACAATGGCGACCAGGGGGTGGCCACCCCATTGGCCAGTATACATTTTAGTAGCATCAGTTATGCATTTCATCCCTAATGCACAGCCAGGCAGGCAAGCCGCTCTAGACCTTCGATCGCACACAGTAGTCCGCCCCTCCTCCGCCCCTCCGTCCATGCCGCTGTTGCACAGCAACAGCTCAGCGCGTGCCCGTCGGTCAACAATTTCAAAAGAAGTTAAGAAAGAAGACGAAGAAGACTACCGGTAAGTAAATAAGTCAAAAATATTCTTTAGTAAAAGAAGACGGGGAATTATGTGTCGTGACGTGCTTTTTAAGTGCCAAATAGTTACAGTATACTGTTACAGCAGCTTTTTGATGTGTCTTTGACACGTTTTGACAAGAGTTACCTAGCTAACGCCATTAGCTGGTGCATGTATATGTTATGTCAATTTTCAGACAATGAAGAGAAAGTCCACAGACATCTCTTCTTATTTTAAGAAGAAAAGTACAGAAGGAGGAGTGAAAGAGATGGCAGGGGAGCAACAGAGGCTTAGTAATAGTGAGGAACAGGAGGAGGATGGAGGAGAGGAACAGACAGAGCAGCATGACAAAGATACACAGCCAGCGTTAGTGACAGAACACAATGACAACAAGGAAAAACAGACAGCAGCAGCCCAGGGACAGTCAGCACCATTGGTCACAGAAGTGTGGCAGGATACGGCAAAATCAGGTGTTAGACGTGTTCCTGGACCAACAGGTGAAGTTACGATCACGTGGCCCTAATAATGAAATTGATGGCTAGCCTAGATAGTAACATCATCTGGAGAAATGTATGTTTTGTTTAGTGTGTTTCCATTAAAATTACAAATCATGACATAATCACTTAAAGCTTTTTGATTCATGTTTATGGTAACACTTTAGAATACTGTATCTTACTTACTGCATAACTAATAAGGAATTATTGAAGAACTAATTCTTTATTAACACTTAAGTCACTAACTACTAAAGAAGATGTGTTAACTAATCAGTATGTAATATAATTTTATAATACATTAATTTACTCAATGGCATTTATGCTGAGGAAAACAAACACACACAGTACTGTATATAAAATATAAAAACTAATATGAGGTTAGATTTCTATGACTGTTCATTAGTAGTTACTTAGTTATTTTTCTTGAACCTTAATGAGTAGATAATTAGTAGTAGTTCTTCAGGAGTTATGGCAGAATTCATTATTTATTGATTAACTAACTGTTACTTAACACAATAATACAATTATATTACATACTGATTAGTTAACACATCTTCCTTAGTAGTTAACAGTAGTGAAGAAGTAGTTAATGCAGAATTACTTATTAGTTCTTCAATAATTCCTTATTAGTTACACAGTAAGTAAGATACCGTATTCTAAAGTGTTACCATGTTTATTAGTAGTTGAGTTTTATTAGTCTGAATAGAAATGCCTATAGGCCATTATTACAGCTATGATTGATAATTACAAGAGGGGCTTATTATTTTTATTGTTATTATTCATTATTATTTTAATATCAGAATAACTGATTTTGCCTCTTGTTTCATTATAGATATCTCCCAGTCAAGAGCAGAGCAGCCCAAGCAGCCACATCTGAAAATCTTCCCTCGTACCTATCAAGGGGACAGAAGACGATGCTTCTCTAAAGACGTTGTTAGCATGGGCAGAGTATGAAAAATCCACTGCAAGCACATCCTCTCTCTCAGCCTCCTTAAATGCGGAATACAATAAATTAGTGAAGGAAAATAGAGAGTACATTAAAGTTGTTGGAGAAACCCTGCTTCTCACAGCTACGCAGAACATAGCACAGAGAGCACATAAAGAATCAGAAGGTGAGAATAAAGGAAACTTTCTCGCTATTATGGAACTGCTAGCCAAACACAATCCCACAGTCAAAAGAAAAATGACAAGTCAAAGAAATGCAACATATCTTGGGCATGACACACAAAATGAAATAATTGATTGTCTAGCTGAAATGGTCCGCACTTCAGTGAAGTTTCCCAAAGTGAGGCTTTCAGCATTTTGGTTGATGAGACTAAAGACCTAAGCAAAAGTATGGGCAAGCATATGACGGAGCCTCAGTCATGAGCGGAAAAAACACAGGTGTGCAAGCACGCATAAAATCAGAGGCCCCATTAGCTTTTTATGTGCACTGCAATGCGCATTGTTTAAATTTAGTATTAGTTGACAGTGTGAAATGCATCCCTGAAGCTAATTGCTTCTTTTCTCTCTTTTGCAGAAACTGTATGTTTTTGTGTCAGCGTCATATGTGCACCAAAGATGGCTTGAGGTACAGAGGGAGATGTTTCAGGGGGGCCCCAAGAGAGTTACACAGACTGATAGAGACACGGTGGGCATGTAGGTATAATGCTTGCAAGACAGTGAGAGACAGACTGTCAGCCATCATACGTCTACTAAAAGAAATATCAGAAGAGCAAAATGGTGACAGAGCTGTAGAGGCAAGAGGTTTATTAGCCCAAATAAATCTCAAGTTTGTTAGCCTCCTTGTAACATTCACCAGTGTTCTTGGTGAGATAAAATATCTGTCAGATATTTTACAGTCCCCACAACTTGATTTGGGCACAGCTGTCACACTTGTTGACTCTCTTGTTGACACATTGGAGAGTTACAGAGAGGGCTCTTTCTTTAATGACATCTGGGACAATACTTTAACTCTTACTGAGCAATGCAACATCAGTGCCACACCTTCAGGCCGTCAGGTCAGACCAAGCTCTTTGCTTGAAGGGCATTACTTGTTCACTCCAATAGTTCAAAGACAAGAGAGCACAGAGAAAGAGTCCTTTCGGACAGGTTCATTCATTCCAGTTATTGATGTGCTTCTCTCTGAGGTGAAGAGAAGATTTTCTAAAGAAAATTGTGTGATAATGAAAGGGATACAGGCCTTGAATCCGTGCAGTGCCATATTTTGTGAGAAAGATGTAGTGTTTCCATTTGCCTCATAATACAACTGCAGTACTGAGGATCTACAATATGAGATCCCCCAGCTTAAGCGCATTCTTGAGAGGAAGCAAAGTAGTGGTCTGGAAACACCAAAGGCATTAATAGAGCTCACTGTCTTTCTGGATCCATTTAAGGAGGTCTTCCACCAAATGTTTAAACTGTGCAAAATTGCACTTGCACTACCCGTGAGCACTGCATCCTGTGAGCGCAGTTTTTCTAAGCTTAAGTTAATCAAAACTGCCTTGAGAAGTACCATGACTGATGAGCGTTTAAGCAATTTGGGTGTGCTGAGTGTAGAATCAAGAAGGGCTAGGGCCATAAATCTTGATGACTTTGTGGATGTGTTTGCCAAAAACATAGCAACAGGCGAATAAAGCTATTCTGAAGCCTGGTAATCAGAATCAGAGACTATTGATCCCTGTTGGGAAGTTATTTTTGTAACAGTAATAATTATTTTTGTTTTACATTAAGCAAAGATATAAATGTTTCTTACACATACTGTATAGCCTGGTAATCAGAATCAGACTATTGATCCCTGTTGGGAAAGTCCTGTTACATAAAGCAAAGATGTGATTGTTTCTGTCCTTGCTTTTATTTGTATCTGCCAGTATCTGCTTTTCCCCAGTAACTGTTTTGTTTGCAATAAATGTACACCTTATGCCAAATATAATTGCAAAATAAAACAGAATTGTTGTGCAACTCAAAATGTTAACTGTACTGTTTAGTCTATGCACATTATATCATTAGTAACATTAAATATAACAAGTATATCAGTAGAAGTTTCCTTAAGTCTTTCTGATAGTTTTCTACAGGCCGGTTTACTACAACAGTAGAATACAATTCTGAAATTATTATCATAGTTTTGGTGTGCCACCCCAAGATTTTAAGTGGCCCCATCTGGCCACCCCTATGAAAAATTTCTGGAGGCACCACTGTTAAGGAAGCGCTTACGTTCTGTACGATTAGGCAGCAGGCGCAGTGTTATCACGCAGCGCCTGAAATTAGTCCCAAGCTAGGTATATTGTATATGTTGACTGAGGTTAGCCTATTTCCACATACGCTGCACGCTGCGTGATAAAACTCCGCTGCTGCGGCCACGTTACGACAGCAAACTTCCTTGATTATTACACCGGAATGGGAGTATAGTTCCTAATCAAGTCGGCCTAGAAAATCGCAACTTTTCATTTTCCGCCTGTCTAATAATGAGAAACTTTCTCATAGTTATGACTTAGTACAGCGGCGGACTGACTAGTAGGACATTCTGTCAAAGTCCAGAACGGCCGTCCCACCAACAGCCGCGACCAGTGGCGGATTAATTATAAACGCGAATACACGCAACGTCAAGACATTAGCGAGTCGGACACGTATGCATGCAACGCAGGCCTAGTCAACTGGCGGCCCGTCAATCATCTCTAACTGTCCTGCCTTAACATTTCAAATAAGTGGAGAGACTTTAAGAACGGTGTGCTTTAAATGCACGTCCTCCTGAGAAGCCACATCTTTAAAAGTTCAAAACGCTGCTACATTCAATACGAAAGTAATTCCCGCGGCTCATAATGATTTAGGTCGTCATAAAGTGATTTGATCGGTCAGTCCAAGAAACTTAATGTTATTTACAACGTTACAGTCAGCAGTGCATTGCACAGCCACAGGCAATCGGTTTACGCACGCGATAGGTCGCGTACTAAAACGCGTTCTGTGCCCTTGAAAGTAGGCTAACTGTAGGAAGGGTACAACACGTGAACAGTTGTCTCAGATAAGGGGAAAACGGTGTTGTTTGTATTACTGCATTAATTTTTCATAACGGCTATATTTACGAAAAACAGCTGTTCGATCCTCTCCCCCCAGAACTCGCACTATACAGAGGATCTGCCCTATAAATTCACCCGAAGATGTGATAAAAGCGTTCAGTTTCTTGCACAGATCAATTGACAATAATACACTAATTTAACGTCACAAGGATTACTTGTGTTGAATGTATTTACCTTTTTTCTTTTATTGATTTAACTTTAATTAATTCAACCAAATATCTTCTTGAAAAAACAATGCCTCCCACATCTTGGATTGGAGGACTGTGGGTGAGTAAATGTGGCAATTTGTGTGTAAAGTAGGCTAATGCATTATAGAATATAAAATACAATTAAAAATACAATATCCCTTTATATTTAATACCATGAAAAGGCACAAATACTTGATGCAATATTTGTGTGCATGTTTTAATATATGGCTTATAAGTAACAGCAACAAAAAAAGTATAATAGGAACCAAACGCAATAAATAACAGAAATACAAAAAAACAGATGATGATGAGTTAAAAAAAAAACGGCCCGAATCCTATTTATACTTTTGGAATCTGGCCATCAAAGAAAAGCAGTTGAATATCCCTAATGTAACGCAATGCACATGTTACATACAATCATCGGACCCCCCGGCAGTTTTGGTGGAGGACCGAGCCCTTCAAACACATTGCCTTCTCAAAATAATGAGAAACTAAGTAAAAAATTTCGAATATCAACTTAGTTTCTCATTATTATAAGATACTTCGTCATTATTATGAGTTACTAAGTGGAAATTTCGACTTAGTATCTCAAACTAATGAAACCTGTTATGAACGACTCAAGAGTCAGATGCAGGAGAAGGTAGGTTTTATTTGACCCAGCTCAATGCTCATACAGGGAAATATAGGCACAAATACAGAATATCTGAAGATCAAGGCAGCAAAAGTCAATACAGGCTCGAGCGCTCGGCCGGGAAGTTCACCGAGAGGTGCGTAAATCAGCAGGGGCAAAATAGTCAATGTATTAACTCACAAATCAAATGAGTGCGCCCAGAAATGGCCAAGGAAAAGTCCACCTGCTGCAGACAGGTTAAAAAACAAGATAATTCTGCCCCGTGAGGGCCAAGGATAATTCGGCCTGCTGAAAGCAGACCAAATCCGTAACTCCGCCCAGCGAGGGCCAAGGAAGAGTCCACTTGATTACGGTTCGACTGAATCTAATTCCTTCCAGCAAGAGACTCGAGACGAACTGCTGTAGCTACCTTGAGCGGGAAATGATGACCACAATCCTGGTAATCCCGTAAGCGTAGGTTCGTAGCTTCAATACCCACAATCAACAGCCGGTAAAGAACCGAGGGAAAAGATGTCAGGTCGACGATCACATGTGCAGCAAACCAGTGAGCTTCCCTGGCAGCTGGAGGTAGTAGCAAGATCCCTCGAGAAGAGGAAGTGGCAGTCGTAGTAACTTGGGTAAGCAGAGAGCAAGGCACGGGTAGAATCCGGTTGAAGACAAACAGCTCTGGAGCCTGGACAAGACAAGACATATAATTCACAAGGCAAGGCAAGGCAAGGCAAGGCAAGGCAAGGCAAGGCAAGGCAAGGCAAGGCAAGGCAAGGCAAGGCAAGGCAAGGCAAGGCAAGGCAAGGCAAGGCAAGGCAAGGCAAGGCAAGGCAAGAATGGACAACCCACAGGATTAAACCAAACAGACTGACATCGGACAAGAGGAGACAAGGGGAATATAAGGAGAATTGGGCTGGAAGAAAACAAGGAACAGCTGGGTCTTAACTAATAATGAGGGAGTAAACAAGGTAACGAGGGGAGTGGGTGAACCGCAGACACTTAACAAAATGACCAACTAGGAATAACAAAACCCACGTGCTCGACAACCCCAACAAGACATAATTGAAACAATCTCACAGACGCTAGATCAAAGACCTGACAGAAACTAAGTCAAAATAATTACTTTTAAATCTAAAAGAAAAATCCCAACCCTGCCGGAAACGGGCTTCCATAAGATAAAGCCAGAACTAGGCCTTAGTTAAATTAAGACATTTAACTAGTTTCAACAAATATCCCTTACAAAAAACATTACTTGTGTGCATTTTGAGACAAAACAAGGTCACTGATAGATGTACCATTGAAAGCTGTTTTCAGTTTAGACAGCACTAACATGTATTTTAGTCTAGGACAAGTCAAAAACCCTGAACCTGATACCACCCCTTTCATTTTAAAATAGATAGAAACAGAAATTCTAGAGTCCTGACACATGTGATGTCTCATACCTACATACTAAGCTTTAGATACATTGCCTGTGTTTCAACCTGCATAGTCAGGGATTAACAAACAATAGATGCAGTGTACTCTTTAGCTATGGTCATTTATATAAGCACAGGTGACCATGAGCCAACAAGAAAAATCAGGTTCAGCTTCTCTTTTGTGGAACTACTGGAAACTGAACAGTTCAACCATAACCATGGGCAGGGTAAACCACAAAAAAAAAAAACTTATATTTCCATTACATTTCTTATACATTACTTTAATTTTCATACATTTTACATTAAACCACTAAAATGTAACATTAACAGGTCATCTTCTACGAGGACAGGAACTTCCAGGGTCGCTCATATGAGTGTATGGGTGACTTTTCTGACATGTCCTCCTACCTGAGCCGCTGTCACTCCTGTAGAGTGGAGAGCGGATGCTGGATGATGTACGATCATCCCAACTACATGGGAAACCAGTATTTCTTTAAGAGGGGCGAGTATGCTGACTATATGTCTATGTTTGGAATGAACAACTGCATCCGATCCTGTCGTATGATCCCCATGGTGAGTTCCATTAGCATTGTTATATATTTGTTACAAATCGATTCCTTCTGATAAATTCTGGTAAAAAAAGACATGTTAAAAAACTGAGTTTAATGGATTTTTCCCATACAGTACAAGGGATCCTACAGAATGAAGATCTATGAGAGGGAGAACTTTGGAGGTCAGATGTACGAGCTGATGGATGACTGTGACTCCTGCATGGACCGCTACCGCATGTCTCACTGCCAGTCCTGTCATGTGATGGACGGTCACTGGCTCATGTATGAGCAGCCCCACTACAGAGGCAGAATGTCGTACTTCAAGCCCGGAGAGTACAGGAGCTTCAGTAATATGGGTGGCATGAGATTCATGAGCATGAGGCGTATCATGGATTCCTGGTATTAGTGTTCTATAAAAGAAATGTCTCAATAAAATCATTTCTCACTAAACATTGTGTTATGATCATTTGGGACATTAAATTTCTTTATGCATTATTAGAAACATAGAAACATGAAGGGACACATGCCCTTTCAGACCTTTGAGCATCAAGTCAAGCTATTAAACGTAAAAATAAATAACATTTTCTACCTAAAATGTATTGGTCTACTGGTGTTACATTATGTGCAAAATATAAAAAAAAGAGTTGTATTTGCCTTAAAAATTACAAACTGAAAAACAACTGTAAAAACTCAGATGTTAAATAAAACTCTTACAAACTAAACGTTTAACCATTTTATTGAGTTTTTCTTGCTTTGTCGTGCTTTTTTCTATTTCTAGCACAGTTATCTAACAATTTATTTTCTTATAATAGCTTGTTGTTTCAAATGTTATCAAATAAAAACTTCTTCAGGGCAGTACCATATACTTCAGGTCTGAAGTATGGAGACATTTCTGAGTTTTGAGAATGAATGACCGTGGGCATATGGCCCTAAAACTCTTATCACGGTTCTTATACATTTTCTGGTATTTGTTGCAATAATGATACAAATGAGGATATAAATATAACACCATTCACCACTGTTTTTGGCAACAATTACAAGTGATAGTAGATTCATGTACTGTAGTCTAGAGCCTCAGAAACACTCATCAAAAAGTAAAGCGTACCACAAATCAAACAGGCTTCTTAAAATATGCCTACAATATTTTTTTTGTAAATGTAATTGTAACGTGTGACTTTCAAAGGTTGTATTAAAGAAAGAATAAAGTTGTACACATCATGTTATGCTTAAACTGTGTATACTGATGTGTGGAAATGATCACATCATGCTGTCAATCACTCTCTCCTGAATGGTGCGAACCTTCTTTTCTCAAAGAAACATTTACTGTAAGCATAATTATATAACTCGCACTGCAGAAAGAGAACCGGAATAATATGGATAAACGGAATCAATTTACATAATCTACGCAGTCATACGCTCATGAATGTATTTAAAATAATACACAGTAATACACTGCCAGTCCAAAAAAGTCACACACTCTAATATTTCATTGGACCGCCTTTAGCTTTGATTACGGCACGCATTCGCTGTGGTATCGTTTCGATAAGCTCCTGGAATGTCACAACATTTATTCATGTCCAGAGTTGCATAAATTTTTCGCCAAGATCTTGTATTGATGATGGAAGAGTCGGACCGAAGCGCAAAGTCTTCTCCAACAGCACATCTTAAAGATTCTCAATGGGGTTAAGGTCTGGACTCAATCCATGTTTGAAAATGATGTGTCATGCTCCCTGAACCACTCTTTCACAATTTGAGCTTGATGAATCCTGGCATTGTCACATTGAAAAATATGCCCGTGCCCTAACCTGGTCTTTCAGTATATTCAGGTGGTCAGCTGACCTCATTCTTTGGGCACATAATGGTGAACATAGACCTGACCAAATGCAGCAACCCCATATCATAGCACTGCCCAGGAGGTGACAGTGAACTCACATTTTGTACTGGATGTAAAGAGGCAGCAGTGCGGTGTGCGCTGTGAAAGCAAAGCACAATGTTGTATGTTTTGTGCTTAGTATAGCGTACGCACAAGATGCTCTTCCCACTGATCCAGTATGAAACAGCCAAGAAATCATATTAAACTATTTGTTCAATGCTCACTCGCGCATAACACCTAATGAATGTTTAAATAAAGACTTTTAACCAAACTAAATGTTCCAAATATAGCTATTTACAAATATTATTACAATATTTATTTCTTTGAATTGTAATGCGTTACACTACTTTTTGAGTTAGCTTTGTCAAAATAACCACAAAAGTATGACCACCCTGCTAAAAAAAACACCACAGAAATTCCAATGCTTTCCATTAAAACTCCATTGGAAACCTTTATTAAATACTAGGGGTTGAATGACTTTAGAACAACGTCAATATATTTATTAGCCTAATGCAGCAGACTCTTTATCATAGCGGACTTACAAACGCAGCACCTCAGTGACATCAGCAGCCAATATGAGAAACAGTTTCTTTCATGTTTATTAAATGGGGAACAAGTAAGAAAATAGCCAATAATAATAAAAGATCTGCGAGTAGAATCACAGCGCACTGAAATCTATGTAAGGCTAGGCTTTACCTGCAAGCTTTTGCGGCTTCAGATCAAATCTTGTAGGTTACAAACGAAAACATGACACATTGTGAATGATGCGTGCGGAAGCAGGACAAGATAACATATAATATTATTGCCGGTGTTACAAAATGTTCTGTTACCCGTGATATTTTGTGACCGCAGTAGGCGCTGTTGTCACTGTCGACAATTCTCTACGCAAAGAGCGTAAATTCGGGCGAGAATGCGCTTTGTGCTCGTGCGCAGCTTTTTAATCTTGGGCAATAACGCGCTTTGTTCTCGTGCACGTTACTGTGAGCGGGCTTTTCGGAAAGTCTGTTGAGAGTGCTGATGTGACGTGAGTTGCTGAACACGCCGATTGAACAGTACAAAGCAGGTTCAATTAATTCTTAAATGATTGCGTTTGGAATTATTGTGATTGCCATGGTAATTGTTTTATAGCCAACATGTAGGTGTGTGTGTGTATGTGTATATATATATATCCTCAAAAGCATTTAGCTGTGATGAGAACAGTGACTGTGGTACAGCAGGTCACCATATTTCACGATGCACGGTAACAGGCTAAAAAAATCTGTTACCTTCCCCTGTTTTACACAGAATAGCCTTATTGTTCTCCATATTCACTCTTTTCACATGTAATGCCTTCTATGTCTTATCCTGAAGTGCATTTAGCTGTGATGAGAACAGTGACTGTGGTACAGCAGGTCACCATATTTCACGATGCACGGTAACGGGCTAAAAAAATCTGTTACCTTCCCTGTTTTACACAGAATAGCCTTATTGTTCTCCATATTCACTCTTTTGACATGTAATGCCTTCTATGTCTTATCCTGAAGTGCATTTAGCTGTGATGAGAACAGTGACTGTGGTACAGCAGGTCACCATATTTCACGATGCACGGTAACGGGCTGAAAAAATCTGTTACCTTCCCCTGTTTTACACAGAATAGCCTTATTGTTCTCCATATTCACTCTTTTGACATCTAATGCCTTCTATGTCTTATCCTGAAGTGCATTTAGCTGTGATGAGAACAGTGACTGTCCTACAGCAGGTCATCATATTTCACGATGCACGGTAACGGGCTAAAAAAATCTGTTAGCTTCCGCTGTTTTACACAGAATAGCCTTATTGTTCTGCATATTCACTCTTTTGACATGAAATGCCTTCTATGTCTTATCCTGAAGTGCATTTAGCTGTGATGAGAACAGTGACTGTCCTACAGCAGGTCACCATATTTCACGATGCACGGTAACGGCCTAAAAAATCTGTTACCATCCCCTGTTTTACACAGAATAGCCTTATTGTTCTCCATATCCACTCTTTTGACATCTAATGCCTTCTATGTCTTATCCTGAAGTGCATTTAGCTGTGATGAGAACAGTGACTGTCCTACAGCAGGTGTTGGACTTTTAAGTGTCCTGCATGTTCAAAAATTGAAGGTAGGCAATCTCTAATAAGTATTGAAGTTTATTAATCAGATTATAACAAAATACAGCGCGCTGGGTTGCTGGACAACACTCCTCTGTCCTTTCAAGGAACAACAACCCCCACAGCACATATTCACAGCATTTATTGTTATTTCACGCCGATCTCTCTTCTGCTGGGGGGCCGGGATCCCCCTTGTTTCCACCAATCACCAACTTCTGCCTTATCTGGCTCCTGCAAAACACTCCTGAGAAAACAACATACATTCCACATACCACTCTTCTAAACAACTGCAGCCGAAGATGCCCCCTCTCCCCCACACACTCACATTCCCCTGCTGCAAGCACTTCAATATCACACACAGTTTTCAATGTTTTCACAGTGCAGATTATATGATGAATGAATGTATGAAACAAAAATATATCTTCACACTATAAGAAATACGTAATAAAATATGTAATAACAACAGTAATATCCCTCACAGGTCACCATATTTCACGATGCACGGTAACAGGCTAAAAAAACCTGTTACCTTCCCCTGTTTTACACAGAATAGCCTTGTTGTTCTGCATATTCACTCTTTTCACATGTAATGCCTTCTATGTCTTATCCTGAAGTGCATTTAGCTGTGATGAGAACAGTGACTGTCCTACAGCAGGTCACCATATTTCACGATGCACGGTAACAGGCTAAAAAAACCTGTTACCTTCCCCTGTTTTACACAGAATAGCCTTGTTGTTCTGCATATTCACTCTTTTCACATGTAATGCCTTCTATGTCTTATCCTGAAGTGCATTTAGCTGTGATGAGAACAGTGACTGTCCTACAGCAGGTCACCATATTTCACGATGCACGGTAACGGGCTAAAAAAAATCTGTTAGCATCCCCTGTTTTACACAGAATAGTCGTATTGTTCTCCATATTCACTCTTTTGACATCTAATGCCTTCTATGTCTTATCCTGAAGTGCATTTAGCTGTGATGAGAACAGTGGTACAGCAGGTCACCATATTTCACGATGCACGGTAACGGGCTAAAAAAAATCTGTTACCATCCCCTGTTTTACACAGAATAGCCTTATTGTTCTCCATATTCTCTCTTTTGACATCTAATGCCTTCTATGTCTTATCCTGAAGTGCATTTAGCTGTGATGAGAACAGTGACTGTCCTACAGCAGGTCACCATACCTCACGATGCACGGTAACAGGCTAAAAAAATCTGTTACCTTCCCCTGTTTTACACAGAACAGCCTTATTGTTCTCCAAATTCACTGAAGAGCACCATTTAGACTGAGAGACCATTTAAAGGCTCAGGAAACCTTTGCAGGTGTTTTAAGGTAATTTGCTGATTTCTGAGACACTGGTTCCCTTTCTGTCGGTCTCTCGACGTTGTGTCGAGAACGACAGATGGGGTTCGCCCTTGAGAACCAATCAACTCTGACTACTATAGAAAAGGCCAATGAAATTTGGCGAATGAAATTTGCATGCCGGTCTCCGCCCCCGGATGTCCGGTATAAAAGGAAGCCGGCGTGCAGCATTCATTTACCTTTTGTTCTTCAGAGCCTTCGCCTGACTACAACTGCTCGTACGTATCTACATCGCCGGATTCTCACGACATGGTGCAGCGGATCGTCCCTTCCTGCAGCGACTTTCCCCTGGGCGTCTCGGCGGTGCCAGAAGTGTTCGAGATCTTTCTAGAAGAAGCAATTTCCTTCTAAAAGAGCAAATTTCTCCAGCGTGGCATGTCCCGCTGTTCTCTCAGGTGCAACACACTCATCGAGGAGGGGGACGGACACGATGTCTGCCTCGGGTGTTGGGTTTCCAGCACGTTGAGGCAGCCGTTGTGGATACGTCCTGCCCGCGCTGCGGGCGGATGACGATTCAGACGTTGCGTCACAGGCGGCTGTCTTCTCCCGGGAACCAGCCGCCACCTTGTGTTGCTCCCTGTTTCGTGACAGCAGGACTACGGCCCTGCTGTCTGCTCCGGCAAGCACCGAGGGTGACATGAGGATTATTGCAAGCGCTATCCGCCAGCCACTGGCTCACGGACCGCTCGTACCTCGCTCGTTTGATCGTTCCCCCAAAGACGGTCCAGCTGTCTTGTTCCGGAAACGGCGCGGAAACGGCGCGTGATGATGAGATGTCCCTTGCAACGTTGGAGGGTGACTGACTGGCATCTTTGACTTTGATAATTCCTTGAAGTTCCCTCCTTCGGGGGGTCGAGATCAGGAAAAATCGGACTTCGAAAATGCCGGCCATGCTTTCCCGGGCCGCCGTGAGAATGGGGAGGTAGTGTACACACTGCCCCCCAACGCTCGCGGCTGGATACGCGGTACCTTGGGTTTGCGTGCGGCTCCAAGCCGCGCCTACCCATCAGTGCCGTGTATACCGGAAGTGCATGAGGAACTCGGTAAGACCTGGAAATGCCCCCTTCCCGGCGCGTACAGGTCGAACTAGTTCTGTCACCCTTTCTTCCCCTGTTGGTGGGTCAGCTAGAGGATATGTCGATGTCCCCCAGAGGGAATGTGCCGCTGCGGTCCAACCCGCAGTTGGCTGCCACCTGGGGGCTCGATCTAGACTCCTGTCCAAAGCATGTGGGCTTTCCGGTGTCCCTGATGCCGGGAGCTTGCACTGCTGTGGGCAGAAACTGCCCCTCTCTTCGCGCTACGGCGTGGAGGGGGGGGGGGAAGCTGGCGCTACGGCGTGGGGGGGGGGCGAAGCTGCCCCTCTCGTCACGCTACGGCGTGGAGGGAGTCCCAACTGGGCAAGACCGACCTGGCGCTTATGCAGGAGATCTGCGCTGCCACCAAACCGCTTACGGGCGGCTAGGTGACCACGTGGGCCCTGGGTCGGACAATGTCCACACTCGTGGTCTGGGAGAGACACCTCTGGCTGAACCTTGCGCAGATGAGTGACACCGAGAAAGTCTGCTTTCTTGATGCACCCGTCTCGCAGGGTGGGTTGTTGGTAACACCGTCGAGGACTGCACTCAGCAGTTTTTGACGGTGAAGAAGCAGACAGTGGCGATTAGCCACATTTTACCGCGCTGCGACTCGGCCGCCCTGAGGCTTCCGAGATCTCACGTGATGTCTGTTTCCGGCAGCCCAGGACCCCTTCGACATCGGCTCCGGTTCCTGTGCCCCCACAGGCGGCACCCCGGAAGTCGAGGTCGAGGGGGAAACCTCACCCCGTCAGCAACCTTCTCGCGAGAAGTGACACTGACGGGAAGACCCCAAGGGGAACAACATCGGGCCCGACCTTCACAGCTACGGCTCTGATCGGTCGGTACGGGACGGCTCCTGCCTCGTCACCAAAGCCGGGCCCTTCTCAGGGCCTGGCGCCCACTTACTCACAAAGAGTTTTCTGTTTCCCCTGGGAGTTCCTTCTAGCCGATCACACACTCCACTGGACTGTGCCCGGCAAACCCGACCTCACGCCCTGGCGAGGCGTAGGGTCATACACACACGACAGCTGCTACCACTCTCAAACCGACAGTGCATGCAGCTGTCCCGCCAGGCAGGTAAGTAGGCAGAGCCAACCTTCCCTCCGGGGTCCCCCCCCATGACATGGTTAGCTCTGCCAGCCATCGAACCACCCTCCGTGGGAATGGTGAAGCAGACCGTCCCCTTGGTCCCCCTGTCACAGTCCCTGGGAGCTCGAGAGCTGCCCACACTGTCTCGGTGGCTAATGAGGACGGTCCGTCTTGGTTACTCGATCCAGTTCGCCAGAGACTCTCCCAAGTTTCGGGGCATCATCTCTCCCTCTGTCAGAGGCAGGGACGCCTACATACTTCGGGTAGAGGTCACCACCCTTCTGGCAAAACAGGCATCGAGTTCGTCCCTCAAAACCAAGATGTTCAGTGGGTTACAACCCGCACTTCATCGTTCCCAAGACGGCGGGTTGCGCCCCATAGTTCTGCGTACCCTGAACAAAGCACCTTCACAAGCTGCCGTTCAGGATGCTCACGCAGAGGCGCGTCCTGACATCTATCAGGTGTCAGGATTGGTTCGTGGCAATCGACCTGAAGGAGTCCTCCCTTTCGGTCTGTCCTGTCTCCACGGTCTTCACGAAGATCGTGGAAGCCGCCCTTTCTCCCTGAGGGGAGGAAGGTGTGCGGGTACTAAACTATCTCAACGACTGGCCTATCCTGGCACACTCGCAAGATCTGTTATGTACACAAAGGGACCTGGTGCTCCGGCACCTAGATCGATTGGGACTCCAGGTCAACCGAGAGAAGGGCAAGCTCTCCACAGTGCAGAGCATCCTCTTTCTCGGTATGGAACTCAACTCTGTCACCATATCGGCGCAACTGTCCGCAGTACGCGCCCAGCCGGTGTTGAACTGCCTGGAACATTTCAGGCAGACAACGGTCCCCCTGAAACAATTCAGAGGCTCCTGGGACACATGGCGTCCTCGCGGGGTAATACCCCTCGGGTTGATGCACATGAGACCGCTCCAACACTGGCTTCAGAGTCGAGTTCCGAGGAAGCGTGGCACACCGGCAGCAGGCGCATGGTGATGACGCCCTGCTTCCGACGCACCAAACCCCTGGTCTTCCATGACTTTTCGACGGACTAAGGTCCCTCTGGGCAGGTTACGAGGCAAGTCGTGGTGACGACGGACGCCTCCCAGCAGGGATGCGGTGCAGTGTGTAACGGGCACGCAGGCGGGGCGTTGGACGAACCCCGCCTGTGCTGGCATACCAATTGCCAAGAGTTGTGGGCTGTGCTACTTGCACTGAGCAGGCTGCGGCCTCTCGTGCGGGACAAGCACGTGCTGGTCCGAGGACAGCACTATAGCTGTAGCGTACATCAGATCTTCAGGGTGGCGTTCGCTCACAGCAGCTAAACAACTTGCTCGACGCCTCCTCTGTTGGAGTCAACATGTGACCCGTTCCCTGCGGGCCACACACACCCCGGGCAAACTGAACTAGACAGCCGACGCGCTCTCTCGTCAGTTTACGCCTCGTGGAGAGTGATGACTCTACCCCCGCGCAGTCCAGCTCATTTGGTGCTGTTCGGGTAGGCCCAGGTAAACCTGTTTGCCTCCCGCAACACCACCATTTGCCCGCTTTGGTATTCCCTGTCCGAGGCAGAGCCCTCGGCACGGATATCCTTGCGCACAGCTGACCGCGGGACGGGCGGAAGTACACCTTCCCCCCCCCAGGAGCCTCCTTGCACAGACACTGTGCAAGGTCAGGGAAGAGGAGCACCAAGTGTTATGGGTTACACCGCACTGGTCTAACCGCACTTGGCTTCAGAGTTGATGCTCTGGACAGCGACTGCCCCTGAACCATTCCCCTGACAGAGGACCTGCTCTCTCAGGGGAAGGACACGTTCTGGCATCCCAGATCAGACCTCTGGAACACCCATGTCTGGTCTCTAGATGGGACGAGAAGATCCTGGGTTGGCTACTCCCCCTGTATGGCGGAGACCACTACCCAGGCTAGGGCCCCATCTACTAGGCGGTTACACGCCTCTAGACGGCGCCTCTTCTCGTCCTGGTGTCTCTCTCAACGAGAAAGAAAGACCCACTGAGGTGCTCGATCAGGATTGTGTTGTCCTTCTTACGAGACTGGAGACTAACATCTCCCCTCCACACTGAATGTGTATGTAGTCGCTATAGCCACTAATCACGACTCAATTGATGGAAAGTTTCTAGGATGACACGACCTGGTCACCAGGTTCCTAAGGGGCGCGAGAGAGTCCGCCTCATCTCCGCTCCATACCCTCTTGGGACCCTAAGTGGTCGGGGGGCCTCTGGGGACCCCTCGGAGGTTTCGATCTTCCTCACCCGAGTAAGACGGCCCTCCTGATGGTGCTCGCTTCCTTCAAGAGGGTAGGGGACCTCCGAGCATCCTCCGTGTCCCCGGATTGCCTTGAATTCGGCCCTGGAAACTCTCACGTTATCTTGAGACCCAGGCCTGGATGCGTGCCCAAAAAGTTCCCACTACTCCCTTCCGGGGCAAAGTGGTGAACTTGCAGGCGCTCCCCATCGGGGAGGAAGACCCAACCCGATTCGTGTTGTGTCCAGTACGTGCATTGCGCCTCTACCTGACCGCACGCAGAGCTCAGAAGCTCTGACCAGCTCCTGTCTGTGTTGGAGGACAGCAGAAGGGGAAGGCTGTCTCCAAGCAGAGGCTGGCGCACTGGGTCGTGCATGCCGTTACGACGGCATTCCGATCTCAGAATCTCCCATGCCCATTGGCAGTGAGGGCTCACTCCGCACGGGGTATAGCCACCTCCTGGGCACTGGCCAGAAGCGCCTCCCTAGCAGACATTTGTTGAGCTGCGGGTTGGGCTATTCCCAAACACCTTCGCAAGGGTTAAACAACCTTCGCGTAAACCCGGTGTCAGCCCACGTCCTGCGTGGCGACATGTAGGACTGACATTCAGGGGGGCGTATGCCTGCGAAAGCACCTTTCCACCCTCCAGTAGGTTGGGTCAGTGTGCTCCTACCTCTCTTCTTACCCAAACATATGGCTAAGAATAGGTATCTCACCAACCTCCCTTCTTACCCAAATACTGGTTAAGAACAGGCACTCCATCTATCACTAAGCAAGCACCCCCTGGGGGCTGGCTGGGCAGAGCAGCCTTCCCCCTTAGGCCGGGATACCATATGAACTATCACAGATAGCTCTAACCGGACCTAGTGCTACCGGACGTCTGTAACACCCCCTCCGTGGGCTGTTCCGTCTGATGTATCCTCATGAGAATGGTTCCCACTCCTGGTAACCCATGAGCTTCCCCAGGTGGACCTCCACCTCGCGGTAAACTACTCAGTCCGCACGTTCCATGCGTTCTCCTCCAAGGACGAGACCACCTATATCCACCATATTCCTCCCCACGGGTAGGAGGTGGCCTCTGCAGCGCATCCCTAATTAAGGAAGTTGCACTTACCCGGTGTAAACCCGAGCCGGACGGCCTCTCGCCAGTAGAGAGAGCTAAGGCCTCCGTCCGTGAAAGGTTACCGGTCAGGGCTGTACCCATCTTTCTCCAAGAAAGCTCTGGAACCCCCCGACCACCACACTGGAAGGTTACAGTTTCACGAAAGCATCGAGCTGACACGCCCAGGCTTGTTACCGTCGCTTCGCTGAGATTGTGACGCGATACAGCGTTGTGGCGTTTTCCATAGGCAACCCCATCTGTCGTTCGACACAACGTCGAGAGACCGACAGAAAGGGAACGTCTTGGTTACGTATGTAACCTTAGTTCCCTGACGGAGGGAACGAGACGTTGTGTCCCTTATGCCACAAACACGTATCATACTCTGCTGCAGTCGTGAGAGGCTCTCAGGCTCTTCAGAACAAGAGGTAAATGAATGCTGCACGCCAGCTTCCTTTTATACCGGACATCCGGGGGCGGAGACCGGCATGCAAATTTCATTCGCCAAATTTCATTGGCCTTTTCTATAGTAGTCAGAGTTGATTGGTTCTCAAGGGCGAACCCCATCTGTCGTTCTCGACACAACGTCTCGTTCCCTCCATCAGGGAACTGAGGTTACATACGTAACCAAGACGTTTTCATTATCTGTTAGCCATTATCATCACATTTATCAAAATAAAGCCTTTAAATATTTCACTCTATGTGTAATGAATCTATATAATGTATGGGTTTCTGTCACGCTTCATGCCTGTTTGTTTATTTTACTCAGCTGGGCAGCCATTAGCTAATTGCGGCACCTCGCACCTATTTAGCCCGCACCTGTTCCTTGTTACCCTTTTCCTATTTAATCCTGCCTTTTCTTTTGGTCTGTGTGGGCATGTCTGGTGTGCAGTGCGATTTGGATAACTTGTGGCTGGATAACTTGTGGCTGGATAGCTTGTGGCTGGATAACTTGTGGCTGGATAACTTGTGGCTGGAAACTTGTGGCTGGATAACTTGTGGCTGGATAATAACTGTGGCTGGATAACTTATAACTTGTGGCTGGATAACTTGTGGCTGGATAACTTGTGGCTGGATAACTTGTGGCTGGATAACTTGTGGCTGGATAACTTGTGGCTGGATACTTGCTGGATAACTTGTGGCTGGATAACTTGTGGCTGATAACTTGTGGCTGGATAACTTGTGGCTGGATAACTTGTGTCTTAAAGGAGACTATTACATCTTTTTGTCCAGGGCCATCAGGCGAGGAGATAATCTCTGCTCTTCCAGACAGTAAGACTGTATAGAGAGGTTTTGGTCGGACGTCCTTAGGCTGTTCTCTCTGTCCACTGTCCCACCGGACGCAGGCACTCGGAGTGCTCTGCTTTTTCTGTTCCTTTTGTTTTGTTCTGTTTCCTGTTTATAATAAATTATATATATTTTTTTCTCTATCCTGCATCTGAGTCCTTTGTCCCATGACAGGTTTCACTTTCTGAAATGAGTGACAAAAGATATTGACCTTTTCATGATATTCAATTTTTTTAGCTTTACCTGTATCCAATTTCCGTATGGAACGTTTTTAGAACGTTCTTTTTTGGTTCCCCAAAAATAACCAAATGGGAACCAACATTAGGGGAACGTTCTGTGTTTGCTTTTGTTAACTTCATTGTAATTGATAATAATTTATTGTTAAAGATGTTGTCGATTAATGACAGTATGTTGTATATGCATTTGAAAACAGTTTAATGTATGTTTTGTATTTTTTTTTTTATGAGCATTAAAAAACTATCTGGACCTCTCTGACTAAAGTCACACTTAATTGGCTGAGACATTTAATTAAATCATCACAAAATTAATACTTTATACCTTCAAATGTTACATTACTGAAAATGCAATACTGTAATAATTTGGTTAAAATAGATTCTTTTTTAATATTCTTCCCATCTCCCCATATCGCACATGCCAATCACGTGGGGGCTCCGTTAGCTAGTTTGCACCCACTGGAAAGCAGATCAACGTGATCGGCACCTGATATTATATCTGTGCAAAATGGATGGTAACATGCAGATGGAGCTGAAGAACTTTTTTAAAAGGGGAATATCCCAAAGATGCTGATAAACAGCACCGTTACACTTTAAAAAGAAGAGCTAACAACTTTCGTATCGTTGGTAGGTAACGTTAATTAGCACCTGAGAGAAAAGTACACTAGTGGGTATGGCTATAGGCTTTTCAAATATTCATTATCCCCAGTATAAATATAGTCTTACTACAGTAACTGTTAACCATGGTATTTGTGTTTAAGTTGTTATAAATCTGCCAAAGCATCGATCGCTATTACACCTTTACTAATAAAGCATAGTTAACTTTCTTAAAATACTTGTTGAAAACTTCACTCCCTGATGTAGTCGATCAAAATGTATATTTTAAATATCATATGTGCACATATAGGTTACATTTTATATTTTTTTTATCATTTGTAGTTTTAATGTGTAATTTAAAAGATGGCTTAATACTTTGTTATATATTTTATATCGCTATCAACGTCCTTCCATGAACTGTTGCCATGCATACATAATTAATGCATATTTAATATGTGCTAATATATTAATATTTAACAGACTTTTGTATATATTTTTTTGCAGATGACGACCTCTTTACATTCGTAAGAAAGCATCTCGTTCAGAAATAAAATCCAAAGTCGTGAGCACTGCAGAAGAGGCTGATGCAGTTTTCAGAGAATTTCACTACAGTGACAAAGGAACACATTCTGGACAGATAAAAACAACTGATGCCATTTCTCAGAGGTACTACTGGCCGGAATGTCTGTGGACATAAAAGAATGGGTAAGTTTATGCTCTTTATTCAGTGAGTCAATAGCTATGGTCATTCTGTCAATTTTCGAGTTTCAACACATTCGTTAACCTTGGATATATATATATATATATAGATGGATCTCACAATCATGACCCAACTAATCTTCTTTTTCTGAAAAGCAGTGCTCAGTTTAACTTTTCAGAACAAACAAGGGACTCATCAACAACCATCAGAGCATGTAAAAAACAGTCATAGAACATCCATGTAATCACACACATTATTAAGAATCAAGGGTTACCAAACTTTTAAACTAAGTTATTTTAATAATTTCAGCTATTTCTGCTTTACTATATGTAAACATATTTTATTTAAAATATCTTACTCTATAACTATCTTACATTACATTTTCACAGATTCTTCAAGGGGTTCCCAAACTTTCGCATGCCACTGTATAATACAATAATTTAATGTCATGCATCTTTCCAGGTATCCAAGTGTACAGTGTGCCAGAAACAAAATAAAAACATAAAGGTTGAGACAGATTACCAACCAATTAAGGTACCAACTTTCAATTTTTATCCAAACATATTAAACATGCATATTTCTTTGTATGTAAAATTACAACCCTACTGTAGAAAAGTTCATTAAAAGGGAAGGAAGGAGGCGGGAACCGGCAGACATTTAAATAAAGTTTTAATAAAATAAACAAACAAAACACGGAAGTAAATAAACAGCCGGCAGCCCTCACGGACGACTGCCGGCAACACAAACATAAATCAACTTAACATGTGTTCGGGCCCGGTCCTCTCTCATCGACGGTCCGGTCGCTCGTTCCTTTTATATGCTCCCAATCTCCTACGTGATTCGAGCCCGGTGTGCGCACAGCTGGCGCTCTTTAACAATTACTCACCGGTCTCGAACCACGGTCTCGCCCCGCCTACTCCACATACCCCCATCGCCCAACACAGGCCGGGGGGTACCCCCCGAGACTGTGCTTGCTCCCCCCTCCCTCGGGGGGGTCTCCCAGTCTCGGAGTACCTTTCCCCTGGGGGTATGTAGCAACGAGACGAGACAACGGAGACGGGAGCCCTCGGAGCGACCGGAAAGAGAGAGGGGAGAGAGGAGAAAAAAAAAAGTCCGGTTCCCCGACATGCTTCCGCTAGGTCCTCAACCAGCCGGGGTACTCTCCTTCGCGGTGCCTTGCGGTGGCCCTGGGGCTTCGGAGGACGGCTCGACCGTCCGCCCCCTGGCGGCCGGCGGTGGCTCTTCCTTTATCGGGGAGTCGGGGCGAGATCCCAGTCCCCTGCTCCTCCCCCTTGGGCGGACGGACGCAGGCTCCGGCCTCTGGCAGGCGGTGGCCGCACTCGGCACTCCCGCCCCCTGCTCCTCCCCTCGGGGGACGGACGCAGGCTCCGGCCTCTGGCGGACGGCGGCAACTCCCCCGCTCCCGCTCGGACGAAAGCCACCCCACCTCGACCCAGGGGCGCGGCAGCAAAGGTCGCCGTCGCACCGAAGCTTTGGCGGTGGCCACACTGTGCACTTCCCCAGAGAGCACTGGCGGACGCCTCTGTCCGCGCTGCCCGAACTCTCCGGCACCGCGAGGCCACTCGGCGGCGAGGACTCTCCGACAGCATGTCTCTCCTTCCTCCCGGGTTTCGGCACCAATGTTGAAAAGGTTCATTAAAAGGGAAGGAGGGAGGCGGGAACCGGCAGACATTTAAATAAAGTTTTAATAAAATAAACAAACAAAACACGGAAGTAAATAAACAGCCGGCAGCCCCTCACGGACGACTGCCGGCAACACAAACATAAATCAACTTAACATGTGTTCGGGCTCGGTCCTCTCTCATCGACGGTCCGGTCGCTCGTTCCTTTTATATGCTCCCAATCTCCTACGTGATTCGAGCCCGGTGTGCGCACAGCTGGCGCTCTTTAACAATTACTCACCGGTCTCGAACCACGGTCTCGCCCCGCCTACTCCACTACACCTACATACTTGGGTTTTAAAGTTTTTAAGAAATGTAAAAATATGAATACATCAATAATTCTAACATACTTCTATTCTTTTCTGCTTTGAAAGACCAAGATTCCATTTGAGCTGGTTGGGATGGACCTTATTGGAAAGCTGGTCAAAACTGACCAGCAAAACCAGTACATCTGTGTTATCATAGATTACTGCACCAAATGGGCACAAGCGTATCCCCTAAAAAATGAAATCAGCAGTGGAAGTTACCCAGGCGATTCTGAAATTAATTTATCAGTTCGAAGTCCCCAAGCGGATTCTCACTGATCAAGGAAGAGAGTTTGTAAATACTGTAAGTATTTTAATTTCTACTATGTAAATTGTAAAACCTGATATGTGTTCCTTATGTGTTCTGATTGCCTTAAACCATAAGGGGCGGTTTCTCTATACAGGCTTAGAGTAAACAAGGATTAGTTCAATTAGGAAATGTGGGTAGCTTTACAAACATGCCTTACAAACACATTACTGGTGTGCATCCTGAGACAAAACAATGATACTGTTATATTTTAGGATTCATCAGTGCAAAATGTTTTGAGTTAAAACACCTCAAACATGCATTTTCTTCTTGGACTAGGATTAAGCCCTGTCCCAGAGCCCAGCCCAGTTCCCACTCTTGTCCCAGAGTTGGCTCTCACCACGAGTTTATGACTGTTCTTGTTACAGACTCCATCCGGAGCCTGCTCTCTTCCCTTAGTTCAGCCTGCCTTACTCTTTTCTCAGTACTTAACGTAATGCCGATTCTTACCCTAAAGCCCAGCCAGGAGCCTGTCCTTAGCCCAGTTATGAAATTTGGCACACTGATAGAGGACAGTCTTAACAATGACGTTATAAAATTAGGAGTCTCTAAGTCAAACTCTATAGTGCTACCATGAATCCAAAGTTGCATGCACATTTTTGGTCTTAACTTTTGAACCTTAAGTCGTAGAAACACAGTTATTTTTTCTGCTTGGCTGATGCCAGTTCGAATGCACCATGTGACATCATTTTCCATTAAAGGAAATTTTCCCGGAATTTAGATTTAAAAAAAAAAATACTTTTTCAAACTCTTCCTAGAGAGTTTTTCCGATATGCACAAAATGTTGTACACAGCATCAAGAGTACATAGCATAGTTGTACATTGCATCAACTTGGTATATCTCATCAAGGTTTGGACTTGAGGTTACATGTACAGTTTCGGCATATCACTACCTAGTGGTCCCAAGATGTGAAAAATGGTTGTTTTCTCTTATAACATTTGTTCAAAAATTATGAGAGTGGTCTAGTGAAACTCCTTAAGACATGCCAATTCACACCATAACAAATGTCATTTGGGGGCACCACTCATTTCAAAATGTTTAGGGTTCATGGAGACCAAATTCTGAGATGACGTGTAAGGTTTTGAACCAGCGCCCCTAGTGGTTCAAATATAACAACATTTATTTTAGTGATTATAACATATGAAAGAATGTATGTTGTAATGATTTACATTAATACACAAAATTAAAATAATTTGACACCAGGTCTATCATAGCATTTAGCATCTGGAGTTATCACTGGAAGTTACAAGAAGGGTTAGTAACTTTTATTTACAACTTCTGTAGATCAACAGTGAGGTCTGCAAAGTGCTTGGCATTAAAAGAAGCCTCTGTGCACCCTACCACCCTCAGACCAACGGGTTGGTGGAGCGTCTCAACGGCACTATACAGAGGTAAAAAATGCATACACCACACTATTTATGCAATGGTGATCAAACATGTACACACACCCTACAGAATCTGGACAGTGTGAAAACTAAAGAAAAATAGGAGAAATTTAGAAAATGAAGGTTTGTGTTTAATTTTGTACTGCTCTAAACACATTTTTACATAACAGATGTTCCCTTTCTGTCGGTCTCTCGACGTTGTGTCGAGAACGACAGATGGGGTTCGCCCTTGAGAACCAATCAACTCTGACTACTATAGAAAAGGCCAATGAAATTTGGCGAATGAAATTTGCATGCCGGGCTCCGCCCCCGGATATCCGGTATAAAAGGAAGCCGGCGTGCAGCATTCATTTACCTTTTGTTCTTCAGAGCCTTCGCTCATGACTACGAACAGAACGAATTCTATGGATTCTTCTTCTTCTTCTACATTGCTGGATCTACGACGTGTAGCAGCGGATCGTCCCTACCTGCAGCGACCTTCCCCTGGGCGTCTCGGCAGTTCCGGAGGTGATAGAGATTTTTTCTAAAAGGTCCTTTTCAGGACTGACTGAGCATTCTCCAGCGCGGCATGTCCCGCTGTTCTCTTGGGTGCGGCACCCTCATCGAGGAGGGGGATGGACACGATCGCTGCATTAGGTGTCTGGGCGTCCAGCACACTGAAGCAGCGTTCGTTGACACATCTGCCCGCACTGCGGGCAGATTGTCATTCAGAAGTTGCGGTCACAGGTGGCTGTCTTCCTACGGGAACCAGCCACCATTTCGTCTGCTACCCGGGTGACATCTGTGGCTACGGCCCCGATGACCACCCACGTTAGCAGCGTTAGTGATATGGGGAACTCTGCGAACGTAAACCCGCCAGCCAAGTGCTCACGGGCCGATCGCACCCCGATTCGCTCTTCTGAACGTTCCCCAACCGGCGGTGGCATACCGTCCGGATTCTCACGCACACACTCGGAAACGATGTGTGACGTAGATGAGATGTCGCTCGCAGCATCGGAGGGAGATTGGCATCCGACTCTGACGAATCCGAGCTCCACCCCCAGCGGTCGAGTTCAGGAGGAAGCAGAAGTGATGTCATCCGTGCTAACCCGGGGGATATGTGGTTCCTGAGGTCGGAGCGCGGTGCAAACCGCGCCCACCCCGGGTGCCATGTTTTTCCCGGGGTGCATGAGGAGCTGTGTAAAACTTGGAGCGCTCCACTCACGGACCGTTCCGGTGAAACCAGCTCCGGCTCCCTTACTTCCCTCGATGGTGGGGCAGCCAAGGCTACGTCGAGATCCCCCGGGTGGAACGTCCGCCTGCGGTGCACCTGTGCCGCGGACGGCTACCACCTGGGGGGGAATCGGCCACGCCTACCGTCCAAAGCGCGTAAGACTTCGGCACCACTGTGTCGAAAGCTTGCGATGCCGGGCCAGGCTGCCTCCTCTCTCTATGCCATGGCCATCCTGCAGGTCCGCCAGGCCAAGGCGTTGAGAGAGCTCCACGAGGGTAAGGCCGACCCGGGTATAATGCAGGATCTCCGTGCCGCCGCTGACAGCGCTCTATGGGCGACCAAGGCGGCGACACGGACCCTGGGTCGGACGATGTCCACGGTAGTGGTCCAGGAGAGTCACCCCCGGCTTTACCTTGCGCAGAAGAGTGACACCAAGGAAGTCCGCTTTCTTGATGCACCCATCTCGCAGGGTGGGTTGTTGGTAACACCGTCGAGGACTGCGCTCAGCAGTTTTTGACGGTGAAGCAGACAGTGGCAATTAGCCACATTTTTCCACGCCGCGACTCGGCCGCCTAGGCCTCCGAGATCCCGCGTGACGTCTGCTTCCCGGCAACCCAGGACCCCTTCGACATCGGCTCCGGTTTCTGTGCCCCCACAGGCGGCACCCCGGAAGCGGAGGTCGGGGGGAAACCTCCACCCCGTCAGCAACCTTCTCCCGAGAGGGGACACTGACGGGAAGACCCCAAGGAGAACAATCGGGCCCGACCTTCACAGCCACGGCTCTGATCGGTCGGTACGGGACGGCTCCTGCCTCGTCACCAAAGCCGGGCCCTTTTCAGGGCCTGGCGCCCACTTACTCGCAGAGTTTTTCCGTTCTCCCCGGGTGTACTTACAGCCGATCGCACACTCCACTGGACTGTGCCCGGCGACCCGACCTTACGCCCTGGCGAGGCGTTGGGTCGTACACACACGACAGCTGGCACCACTCTCAAATCGACAGTGCGTGCAGCGGTCCCGCCAGGCAGGTAAAAAAGGCGGAGCCAACCTTCCCTCCGGGGACCCCCCCGTGACAGAAGGGTAGCTCCGCCAGCCGACGAACCACCCACCATGGGAATGATGAAGCAGACCGTCCCCTTGGTCACCCTGTCACAGTCCCTGGGAGCTCGAGAGCTGCCCACACTGTCTCGCTGACTAATGAGGGCGGTCCGTCTTGGTTACTCGATCCAGTTCGCCAGAGACTCTCCCAAGTTTCGGGGCATCATCATCTCTCCCTCTGTCAGAGGCAGGGACGCCTCCGGACTTCGGGTAGAGGTCACCACCCTTCTGGCAAAACAGGCATCGAGTTCGTCCCTCAAAACCAAGATGTTCAGTGGGTCACGACCCGCACTTCATCGTTCCCAGGAAAGATGGTGGGTTTGCGCCCCATAGTTCTGCGTACCCTGAACAAAGCACCTTCACAAAGCTGCCGTTCAGGGTGCTCACGCAGAGGCGCATCCTGACATCTATCAGGTGTCAGGATTGGTTCGTGGCAATCGACCTGAAGGACGCTTACTTTCATGTCTCGATTCCCCTCGACACCGGCCGTTCCTACGGTTCGCGTTCGAGGGGCGGGCATATCAGTACAGAGTCCTCCCTTTCGGTCTGTCCCTGTCTCCACGGGTCTTTTCCAAAAACCAAAAAAGGTGTGCGGGTACAAAAAATATCTCGACGACTGGCACACTCGCGAGATCTGTTGTGTACACAAAGGGACCTGATGCTCCGGCATCTAGATCGATTGGGATTTCAGGTCAACCGAGAAAAGAGCAAACTCTCCCCAGTGCAGAGCATCCTCTTTTCGGTATGGAACTAAACTCTGTCACCATGACGGCGCAGCTGTCCGCAGCACGCGCCCAGTCAGTGTTGAACTGCCTGGAACACTTCAGGCAGTCGGCGGTCCCCCTGAAACAATTTCAGAGGCTCCTGGCATGGCGTCCTCCGCGGGGGTAATACCCCTCGGATTGATGCACATGAGACCGCTCCAACACTGGCTACAGAGTCAAGTTCCGAGGACAGCGTGGCACACCGGCAGCAGGCGCATGGTGATGACGCCCTGCTGCCGACGCACCCTAACCCCTTGGTCTT
This sequence comes from Triplophysa siluroides, assembly GCA_006030095.1. Lineage (NCBI taxonomy): Eukaryota > Metazoa > Chordata > Actinopteri > Cypriniformes > Nemacheilidae > Triplophysa > Triplophysa siluroides. The sequence goes on from VCII01000724.1 coordinate 1,469,211, forward strand.
CCATGACCTTCCTCCGAGCGGGACTCCCCTCGGGCAGGTTACGAGGCACGTCGTGGTGACGACGGACGCCTCGCTGCAGGGGTGGGGCGCAGTGTGCAACGGGCACGCAGTAGCGGGGCGCTGGACGGGCCCCTGTCTGCGCTGGCATATCAATTGCCTAGAGTTGTGGGCTGTGCTGCTTGCGCTGAGAAGGCTACGGCCTCTAGCGGGGCCAGCACGTGCTGGTCCACCTGGACAGCACGACAGCCGTAGCGTACACGCCAGGGTGGTACGCTCACGGCAGCTAACACGACTTGCCCGACGCCTCCTCCTGTGGAGTTAGCAGGTGATCCGCTCCCTGCAGGCCACACACATCCCAGGTGAACTGAACCAGACAGCCGACGCGCTCTCTCGTCAGTATACGCCTTGCGGAGAGTGGCGACTCCACCCCCGGTCCAGCTCATTTGGGTGCTGTTCGGACAGGCACAGATAGACCTCTTTGCCTCCCACGACACCACCCATTGTCTGCTTTGGTACTCCCTGACCGAGGCCCCCCTCGGCACGGATGCCCTGGCACAGCTGACCACGGACGGGCGGAAGCACACCTTCCACCCCCAGGAGCCTCCTTGCACAGACACTGTGCAAGATCAGGGAAGAGGAGCACCAAGTGTTATTGGTTACACCGCACTGGTCTAACCACACTTGGCTTCAGAGCTGATGCTCTGGACAGCGACTCCCCCTGACCCATTCCTCTGACAGAGGACCTGCTCTCTCAGGGGAAGGACACGTTCTGGCATCCCAGATCAGACCTCGGGAAACCCATGTCTGGTCTCTAGACGGGACGAGAAGATCCTGAGATGGCTACTCCCCCTATACGGCTGAGACCATCACCCAGGCTAGGGCCCCATCTACCAGGCGGTTACACGCCTCTAGACGGTGCCCTCTTCTCGTCCTGGTGTCTTTCTCAACGAGAAAGACCCACTGAGGTGCTTGATCAGGACTGTGTCCCTTTCTCACGAGACTGGAGACTAACATCTCCCCTCCACACTGAAAGTGTATGTAGTCGCTATTGCCACTCATCACAAATCAGTTGATGGAAAGTTTCTAGGGCAACACGACCTGGTCACCAGGTTCCTAACGAGCGCGAGAGGGCGGAAGCCGCCTCATCTCCGCTCCATACCCTCTTGAGACCCTAACGTGGGTCCAAGAGCCCCCAGAGGCTCCGATCTTCCTCACCTGAGTAAGACGGCCCCCCTGTGGCGCTCGCTTCCTTCAAGAGGGTAGGGGACCTCCAAGCATTCTCTGTGTCCCCGGATTGCCTTGAATTCGGCCCTGGTAACTCTCACGTTATCCTGAGACCCGGGCCCGGATACGTGCCCAAAGTTCCCACTACTCCCCTTCGGGACCAAGTGGTGAACTTGCAGGCGCTCCCCATCGGGGAGGAAGACCCAACCCCATCCGTGTTGTGTCCTGGACCGCACGCAGGGCTTCAGTAGCTCTGACCAGCTCCTTGTCTGTATTGGAGGACAGCAGAAGGGGAAGGCTGTCTCCAAGCAGAGGTTGGCGCACTGGGTCGTGGATGCCGTTACGACGGCATTCCGATCTCAGAATCTCCCATGCCCACTGAGGGCTTACTCCACACGGGGTATAGCCACCTCCTGGGCACTGGCCAGAAGCGCCTCTCTAGCAGACATCTGTAGAGCTGCGGGTTGGGCTACGCCCAAACACCTTCGCAAGGGTTAACATCCTTCGCGTAAACCCGGTGTCAGCCCACGTCCTGCGTGGCGACATGTAGGACTGGCATCCGGGGGGGCGTATGCCTGCGAAAGCATCTTCCCACCCTCCAAGAGGTTGGGTCAGTGTGCTATCTACCTTTCTTCTTACCCAAACACATGGCTAAGAAACTGGTACCTCACCAACCTTCCTTCTTACCCAGACCTGGTTAAGAACAGGCATTCCATCCATCACTAAGCAAGCACCCCCTGGGGCTTGGCTGGGCAGAGCAGCCTTCCCCCTTAGGCCGGGATACCATATGACCTATCACAGATAGTTCTAACCGACCTGGTGCTATCAGACGCAGTATCACCCCCCGCCGTGGGCTGTTCCGTCTGCTATACCCTCATGACAATGGTTCCCACACATGGTAACCCATGAGCTTCCCCAGGTGGACCTCCACCTCGCGGTGAACTACCCAGTCCGCACGTTCCATGCGTTCTCCTCCAAGGACGAGACCATATATATATCTCCACCATATTCCTCCCCACGGGTAGGGGTGGCCTCTGCAGCGCTTCTCTGATTAAGAGTTGCGCTTTTCCCGGTGTAAACCCGAGCCGGACGGCCTCTCGCCTATAGAGAGCTAAGGCCCCGTCCGTGAAAGGTTACCGGTCAGGGCTGTACCCATCTTTCTCCAAGAAAGCTCTGGAACCCCCCGACCACCACACTGGAAGGTTACAAGTTTCACGAAAGGTTCGAGCTGACACGCCCAGGCTTGTTACCGTCGCTTCGCTGAGATTGTGACGCGATACAGCGTTGTGGCGTTTTCCATAGGCAACCCCATCTGTCGTTCTCGACACAACGTCGAGAGACCGACAGAAAGGGAACGTCTTGGTTACGTATGTAACCTCAGTTCCCTGATGGAGGGAACGAGACGTTGTGTCCCTTATGCCACTAACACGTATCGTATTCTGCTGCAGTCGTGAGAGGCTCTCAGGCTCTTCAGAACAAGAGGTAAATGAATGCTGCACGCCGGCTTCCTTTTATACCGGATATCCGGGGGCGGAGCCCGGCATGCAAATTTCATTCGCCAAATTTCATTGGCCTTTTCTATAGTAGTCAGAGTTGATTGGTTCTCAAGGGCGAACCCCATCTGTCGTTCTCGACACAACGTCTCGTTCCCTCCATCAGGGAACTGAGGTTACATACGTAACCAAGACGTTTCCATATAGTTTACAGCACAGAAAAATAAGTAAATTAGAAAGTACATACAGTACAATTAGAAAGTACAAAGAGTACATTCTTAATACTGTAAGATGTTACCCCCAACACGGCCACGAGGAACACACTATGCCGACAGTTTCTCTTCGCAAAGAGCGTAAATTAGCACGCTGTGTAAATGTTGTGTTGTAGCCGTTACAACTAGTGAGCTTTCAGCACCTTAATTAACATAATACAGTTGCAGAAGAACTTTGAATGCACAACTTATTAAATATTTTGAACATTTTAGAGTCCTTGCAAAACTGGTTCAGGACAAACCCAATACCTGGGACCAATATCTGGATGCAGTTATGTTTGGGCTAAGCACCAAAAAACAACTAACAACAGAGTTCTCGCCCTTTTACCTGATGTTTGGTAGAGAAGCACGATACCCATCACAGGTCCCAGAAAATTATAAGGTGAAAAAAAGTCCTGTTATCTTCTGAGACATAAAATAAATATACATTTAAAAAAACATATTGCATACTTATGCAATTAATTCAGGTAAACATTATCATTACTGTAATGTTTTCACAGGTTGATGGTTCTCTGGAAAATACTTTTACACAAGAGGCGGTGGCCATTGATATTGATCAGCATGACAAAATTATGGAGATTGTGCAAAGAAATGTGGAGAAAACACATGAAAGAACAAGACGACGACTTTCAAAAAAGTCAGACAAAAGTGTCAAAGTTGGAGACATGGTGTGGAGAAGAAATGTCCGCAGTGAACAGCGCAAAGGGGGGAAACTTGATCCAGATTATTTGGGTCCATTTATGGTAACCAAAACACAGGGGAAAAGTGTAGATCTTGTGGATTCACTGGGTAAATCTTTAAAAAAGTTTAACCTTGACCACCTCAAGCACCACCATGAAGAGACCCCGAGGATTCCAAATAAATTGAGACTTCAACAACTTCCCCCCTCTCGGCCACCTGATGTTGCTGTAGCTAAATGCCCATCCTCAGGCCTGTCTTCTCCAGCTGCTGCTCCGACTTCTCCTCCAGCTGTCAGCCCGTCTTCTCCTCCAGCTGCCGGGCCATCTTCTCCAGCTGAAAGCCCGACCTCTCCAGATTATGTTTATGATTATGTTTGATGTGTCATGTATAGTGTGATCCAACAAAGTATAGCATCATTTTGGGAGTTGTCCATGAACCTGGTCACTGGATATTGACGGTAAGACCAACTACTTTGCTCAGTAATTAGCTGACCAGTCGCGATTTCTTTAAGACTGCAAGGGAAGCTCAGCTTCCCCTATAATTGTCAAAAAATGAATGGTCAAATATATGTACTATTATGTTAACATTTTATTGACTAAAAATGCGTTAAACACGTTCATCTCGAACGAAAACAATTTCGTTCAGAATCAGCTACTTAGGTCGGCTGACTCGATTTCCTTCTCATTCATTCCCGTAGCGTACAGTGCATTACTCTGTTGAAGCCCAGCGTCCATTGACTTCAATGGGGCTGCTTTAAACAGTTTTTTTCAGTGCTTAGAAACAAGACGGTCATTGGATAATGCTGCGATTATGTCCCGCCCACGGACGCTCAGCGTCTCTGGGATGAATGGAGGAGTGGGCTGGCCCGGACTCCGAGCGTCTGCGTGATGATTGGAGGGTCTGTCATCTCTTTTTAATCCACTTTTATGTCCTAAAACGCTCGTTTTTTGGGGTCGACAGCTTATAAAAACGTATTTCTTGTTTTTTTTTTTAGCTTGTTTGCTATACACATTGTCACATATCAGCTTTTAGACATTTTTTTTTTTTTTTTGTTATAAATCATAAATGACAAGGAGGCGGCAGCTTCTCGCAATGCAAAGAGACGGTTGGTGTGGGCGTGGGCGTGGTCTTCAGATTATGACGCGTATCACTCTGTGTCTCCATTTCCAACTCAGTCCCATCGCGGATTTTGCATGTGTAGTCGAAAGACAAACTGCTGCAACCTTCATCGTATATTTCACACAATTTCACACCACATTCATTGTTTCAGTTTAACATAATTCCCACATTTCCTCCCGTTGAGTTAAATATATATAATATATATATTATATATTAGAGCATTTTCTTGAAAAGGAACGTAGGGCAGAATTTACATATAAATAAATGGACAATTTTTATGATTTAGGCCGAAAATGAGCTTCCCCTCTTTAAAAGATCAGCAGCCGCCACTGTAGCTGACTTTGGGGAGAGCTGCAATATTACCAACAGCAGTGAAAACATACAGTATATGACTAATACTCAATTCCACAGGTGATTTTTCCTTCTGAGAGAAGGAGCCTTGTGTTGGATCCCTTGGGAAATGATTCCTGTAAACTTAAGCAGTGTTTGGAGTCAACAAGGTAAACGTCCATGCATGGAGTGCTCCGTTTAAATACCAAACCAAAACATCTGGAAATATGGTATTGGGTGCATCTCAATCAGCTCCTTTGTTCAGTAGTCAGTCCACTGATCAGGGAGTCTGCCATTTTTAGGGGGTGTCTCATTCACAAAATTCTTCCAGTGCACTGATTACGTTTGTTCGCTTAAAATTCCAAATGTGAACTGAGTCGGGGTCCATAGTGTCCGAATCCTTGTACACCATATACTGTTTCACAACCTCAGGGACTAGGGAGCTGATTGAGACACACCCATTGCCATATTGTTTGTTGTTACACCTTTCAGGGCCTTCATCAGAAAACGTGGGTGCCAAGTTTCCAGGTGGACAGCCAACACAGAACCACACACACTACAGAAGGATGGTTCCTCCTGTGGAATATTTGTCCTAAAAGTAAAAACACCTTTTGTTTATTATTCTGTGTCCACTTTGTTATTTGGTTGTTTAGTGGTGGCATAAGGAATACCGTTTCCGGGACCAAGCATTTATTTATCTCAAGCGAGGCTAAAGCTTAAACAGCTGTTAATAAGCACTGTTTACTCACAGGCTCACAGAATCTCTGACATCAATATTTGAATCAATTTTGAAAAATTTATCACAGACTCGCTATGTGGGATTTCATGTGAAAATAAAGGTTGTTTTGAATGTGTTAACTTTTGGGAATTTATGAAACTTTCTCATATATTACATTATTAGTATGCAGAGAAAATACTTGCTGGAGAGCCTCTTCAATTTTCAAATGACCCCTCTGCGGCTGAAAAATGGCGATGAGACAGGTGGCGATGACACTCCTAAACGAGACAGGTATTATTTGTTTTACTTCTGTGATTTTCACAATATCATATATTC